>OX463298.1:4127500-5422833 GCA_949820665.1 Scrobipalpa costella
GAAGCGTTACTACCCAAAATAAACTCGCCTAGTATCCACATACAATACGCCAAAGCGAAAGAAGCCGAAGGAAGATATTCCGATGCGATGAAGTCTTATCTTAAAGCTCAAGATTACGAATCCGCTATAAGATTGAACCTAGACAAACTCGATGATATAGATGAAGCTGTCAATTTAGTTCAAGAAACGAAGTCAGTGCAAGGTGCAAAAATGGTCGCAAATTACTTCCAAAACAGCGATGATCCGACTTCGGCTATCAAGTTTCTCGTGATGTCTCTATGCTATGACGAGGCTTTTCAGCTCGCAAGAAAGAATGGAAAGCTACATTTGTACGGAGAAATACTTATACAAACATCTCAGGCTAGATCCGAGGATTTTAAAAGTTTAGCTCTGCATTTTGAAGGCGAGAAGAATCATTTGTTAGCTGGGAAGTTTTACTTTCATGCTGGGGAGTACAGTAAGGCTTTAGCGCATTTGTTGAAGGCGGGAAGTTCTGAGGAAGAGGAGAATGAGGCTATTGGGATAGCTATAGATGCTGCGGCCGCTAGCGATGACGAGAGATTGACTAGACGGTAAGAAAAAGTATGGTTTAAGGGTCTGGCTAAGGTGCGAAATCCCATACAAACGTAGTTACGTTTTCATTATAAAACCGTTAAACCAAACGTAACCAAACTTCGTACACATAATGAAATATAACAAAAATGTTTCTAATTAGTTTTGAATTGAAAATATTAACCAAGTACAACATTAGAGAGCTAACTATATTTTAGGCGATTTTCACGCAAAATCATTTTTTTTGGTCTTATTTTGATCATGATTATTCTTTTCACACGAAAACTAATTAGAATCATAGATATGTTTATGTGTACAAAGTTTGGTTTAGTTTGGTTCTACGGTTTAAAATGAAAACATAACTACGTTTGTATGGGATTTCGCATTTATTTTGACATTATTCATCGCTACTCGATGCTATTCGAGCCAAAGAAAGAATCAGCAGTGTCTTTGAAGTTCTCTTGCTCCATTGTCAACTTTATCTCGATTACCTATTATGCTCTAGCCTAGACACAATATAATTTCTAATTTCTATTTTAGGTGTTGAACATGTTGTTATTGTGTTGTGGAGCATAATGAAATTATTTTCTTTCTTTCTTTTCTTTCTACACTAACCAGAGTTAATGGCAAACCTATCAAAGGTGAATTATCAGAGGACAGGAAAATAGTACAGATTTTCCTTTGTTATTTTCTTTAACGATCTTCTCCTTCTATAGTGTCAATAACAAGACAGCACCTTGTCTTTTTTTCTTTAAATATCTCTAGCCCGGTAGTCCGCAACCCTGACTGCGTTGTCGGTTGCCTGCATTAACTGCTCTCGCGAGCAAGTGGTGGGGCATATAAAATGAAAAAAAAAAAACATTTATTCACATAAGACAGCATGTTACACTAAACAATAAATCCGCCGAACTGTACAACAGTTTGTTGGCAGAAATAGACTCCCCTGTTATAAACATTGTGGAGCAAGCTATCAAATGTAGACCAACAGACCATAACCACAGACATTTTACGATGAGCCAAAGACACATCTTATAGTAGAATGTGATATTTCAGGTTGATTGAATTCTTGTTGGGAGAAACCGACGGCACTCCTCGAGAGCCCCGACACTTGTTCCGGCTGTACATGGCTAAGCGACAGTTCGCTGAGGCGGCTAAGACTGCGGTAAGTTACTCCGTCAAACGTTTATGTTTAACATAACAATACTTTATTGCACGTAATAATACAACATACAACAAATACAAATACAAAATTCTTTATTGCACAAAGAAACACATACAACAGATATAAAAAGGAACAAACGTGACAGTACAATATAGGCGGCCTTATTGCTAAAGCAGCAATTTCTACCAGGCAACCTTTGGGTATAGAAATTGTACAAAATGAAAGCGGGATAGTACTACATGTAATACTAAGACAATAATTACACACTATTAAATAAATATTTCAATAAAATATACTGATACATATCTTATGATAAACTAATACATAATACATATTATGTAGCATAAGAACACAACAGATAACAAAAAAAGACAAGTACAACATAGGCGGCCTTATTACTAAGGTAGCAATTTCTTCCAGGCAACCTTTGGGTGAAAGAAAAATGTGTAGCGATAAGCGGGATAGTGCAAACCTAGTCAAATAGGTATTCTAAATACATTACATTACATATAATACATTAACTATGTACAAGCTACAAGATACATATTTGTAACTTAAACTAATACATAATATATAATAAACTAATACATAAACTAATGGAAGATACGATAATGCAAACTACAATCAGAACTAGTCGAAGGAAATGACAGCAACAGTATCAGTATACAGCACAGGATAAAAGTTAAGGAAACTAAAGATCAGACAGTAATTATTTGTTCCAAGTAACGTTTTTGAACTCGGCTCTTAAAAGTCTTAAGAGACCGCACGTCGAATGTCTTCGGGCAATTTATTTCACAGCTTGATAGCTCGCACTGAGAAAGACTTTACAATACAATACAAGATACTTTATTGCACAATGAAACACAAATACATACAGCAGAAAAGTAAGGAACAAAACAGTACAATATAGGCGGCCTTATTCCAAAAGCAGCAATTTCTACCAGGCAACCTTTGGGTATTAGGGTAGTACATAGAAGATAGCGGGATAGTGCATACTAAGTTCATCTTAACACTTAAACAATATAAAAACTACTGAACAAATACATAATAAAAAAACAAAAAATGTGAATTGTACTGCTCCTCCAGCTTCGGAAGACCTAAACCTAAATGGTATACGGCTTTCTAAATCAAATGTTTTTAAAAGAATTGAAAATAAAATCAATGACGGGGACTTGAAGGGAGCAGCTCAATTACTGTTCTCTAGCGACGTGCTGGCTTCGGATGATGATGAGACACTTAGCGCTTTGCATTCAAAACACCCCCCTCCGCTGGCTTCAATGCAGCTGCCAGTTCCTCCGACAGGCTCTGATACGAATCTTCTCGTGTCTGAGGATGAAGTACGAGAGGCGTTGATAACATTTAAGAGTGGTTCAGCGGCGGGTCTAGATGGCCTTTCGCCACAGCACCTAAAAGATTTAATGGGTTGCTCAGTTGGCAATGTCGGTGGAAATCTGTTGCTCAGTTTGGTTTCGCTGGTGAACTTAATGATTTCGGGAAATGTATTGGAGGAAGTTACAGATGTTTTATATGGCGCAAATCTTGTCGCGTTAAAAAAGAAGGACGGGGGTGTAAGGCCGATCGCGGTAGGTAATACTCTCCGTCGTTTGGTTTCGAAGATATGTTGCAAAAACGTTCTGCCTTTTCTCAGCAGCAAGTTTGAACCGAAACAATTGGGCTTCGGCATTAAGGGCGGCTGTGAAGCAGCAGTGAATGCGACACGAGGGTTTTTGGAACAGAATGGCGGGGAGGTTCTGGTGAAGGTCGATAAGAACGCTTTCAATACTATCGATCGTGGCGTTCTTCTAAGCGCAGTCAAAGAACAGACCCCGGCTATATACCCATATCTCTGGCAATGTTATGGGGCCCCTACAAAACTGCTATACAAGGACCATTGCTTGAGTACTGCTTCTGGATGTCAGCAAGGGGACCCCCTTGGCCCTGCGATTTTTAGTTTGGCGATTCATCCAGTAATCTCGGCTTTGAATTCAAATTTAAATTTATGGTACTTGGACGATGGGACTCTGGGTGGAGACGCTCTTACTGTTGCCTCAGATTTAAGTGCATTAAAAATGCTTTTGCCTCTATAGGCCTGGAGCTAAACGACGCCAAGTGCGAGCTCTTTGTCCAACCATCTGTCGACTTGGTTTCTAGGGATGCTATTATATCCAACTTCACTTCGTTGGCTCCTAATATCAAGGTCCTCTCAAGCGATACACTACGTCTGCTAGGCGCCTCTATTCTGGATGAAGCTTTACCATCTTATATTGAGGAGCAAATCAATCTTTTCCACGCTTCCTCTGATTGTTTGCTCAAGATTAATTCGCACATGGCACTTTTTATTATCCGCTTTTGCTTGTTTGTGCACAAGTTCACATACGTACTTCGTTGTACACCGTTCTGGAAGTTTCAGGATCTGCTGTTGAGATTGGATTATACTATTAGGTAGACCCTGAGTGCTATACTTAACTTTGATCTCCATGATGCAGCCTGGATCCAAGCTTCGCTTCCCTTTTGTTTTGGTGGGATAGGCATTAGGAAAGCTACATCGGTTTCTCTGCCGGCTTTTTTGTCCTCGGCTCATTCTGCTAGTCTCCTATGCGGCAAAATTCTTAGCCCATCTCTGGGTTCCGCGGAGATTTCAGGACTGGCTGAGGCGGTGGAGGTTTGGCGGGGAATGTGTGATGAGATGCCAACTGCCTTGCACTCCCAGAAGCAGTGGGACAAACCTCTTTGCAAACTGGTCGTGCAGAATTTATTATCCAGTTCTACAAATTCAGTAGATCGTGCAAGGATTTTGGCTGTATCAGAAAGAGAATCTGGGTTGTGGCTGCAGGCTCTTCCTTCGGCAAACTTGGGCACCTTGCTCGATAACTGCACGTTGTCGCTAGTTGTAGGTTTGCATTTGGGCATCAAGGTCAATGAACCTCATAAATGTATCTGTGGCGAGGCGGTAAATGATTTAGGTCACCATGGCTTGTCCTGTCAGAAGAGCGCAGGCCGTTTGTCACGTCATGCCAGCTTGAATGACATTATACGCAGAGCGCTCGTATCCGCCAATGTTCCGGCTGTTTTGGAGCCGAATGGTTTATTCCGTTCGGATGGGAAGAGGCCGGATGGAATGTCCATGATTTCTTGGAAGTTAGGCAAATGTCTAGTTTGGGACGCTACGTGCGTCGATACATTGGCTCCCACTCATTTGCTTTCGATCTTTTAAACAATTATGTTTTCGTGCCCTTCGCAGTTGAGACTTTGGGTCCTTGGGGTCAGGAAGCCAAATTATTTGTTGCCGATCTCTCAGCGCGTCTTCGTGAGACTTCAGGCGACCCCAGGTCTGGTAGCTACCCCGCTCAAAGATTGAGCATTGCTATTTAAAGGGGGAATGCTGCCAGCCTATTGGGCACTTTACCTCATGGAGATGCGTTGGAGGGTCTTTTTTATTTGTAGTTTTCCTCGCTGACTCACACCAACCGTCATACCAGTGTTACGGTTTGGATTTTTTTTCCTGACTGTCACACTATATTTTTTATACACCTTTTATCAGTCGGTGACAGTTATTATGATAGTGCTGATATTATGATATTAAGAACATAATATCGATGGGACCTGAGAATAAGTGAAAATTTAAATAAAACTGAGTTTTTAACAGTAATGATGTTTTTTTATTAGATAAGATCGATTGTTTTTATGAATGAGGAACAAATTGATATGGGCAAATTATAGGTGCTGATACTTTCAAATTACTACTGAAAGTTAGGCTAGTTGTTTTTCTTATTTTTCGATGTGGCCGAACAATCGAAACGCACACATAAAAGGATACTGTTTAGCGAAGCATTGCTAAGAAATGTCCAATACTTGTATTGGACATTGGTATTTATAGGCAATAGTCATTTTAGAAAGTGAGTAACAGATGCATAGGGATTTTGGTAAGTGTGAATTTTGGGAACTGTTGATTAGAGGAGTTAGGACACGTGTTCCGAAAGGATCATAATAACTGTCACCGACTGATAAAAGGTGTATAAAAAATTATAGTGTGACAGTCAGGAAAAAAAATCCAAACCGTAACACTGGTATGACGGTTGGTGTGACGGTTAGTCAGCGAGGGTAGTTTTTTGTTTTATTATTTTTTTAGAAATTAAGATAGTTTAAGATTTTATGAATTGTACGATGATTTTGTTTTTTTTTTTATAATAAAAAATAATTATTACTAAATTAAACTAATATATATTTATAATAAACTAATACATTTTATGCTAATGGGACATAGGATAAATAATTAATTATTATTCTCTAAGAAGAACTTTCTTGTTCGCTCTATAAATGTCTCAATAGACGGTGCCAAAGTCACCAAATGATTTGTCCCCTCAGTAATATCAATATTCCAAGCCGGCTGTTGCGATCTACACTTTGGGAAATTACAGTTTAATCTGAAATTCAAGTATTGTTGAAAACTTTGTGATACCAAACAATTGCGAAAGAATTTATCGTTTTTGCAGGTGATTATAGCGGGGGCGGAATGTCGCGCGGGGAAGTACAGAGAGGCTCGCGACGTGGTGCGTTCTATGTGCGTGTCTTTACGCGCGCGGAGAATGCCCGTCCCTAGAGACATGAGGCACACCATTGCGACTCTACATTCTTACATTTTGGTACAGTACCTACTTGATCTAATCCGCTAGATTCCTACTAGTCAAATCAGCAACTTTTTATTAAATGTCAACAACACTTTTTTGTATGAAAATAGCGAGGTGTGACGTCACTTCCATGCTGGACTGGGAGCGAGCATGCTGTAAAAAAAAGCTAAGGGGTCCGAGGGTTTCTGTGTATTGCAATTTAGGCGATGGGCTGACAACCTGTCACTTAGGCAATATACCTACAAATCTATCTTAAAATAAACCCCAAAACGTGGCGGAATGACCTTTGTTTAGGTCGTTTACGCTTTACCTACCCCATTAGGGACAAAGGCGTGATTATATGTATGTATGACGTCACTCCGTGGTAAATACTTGATCACTCAAATCAATAACTTCCATATTTTTAACTCAATTATTAAATTTTAAATGTATTGAAAAAAATATATGAATGAAATCCACAATATTTTAGCCATCAGTTTTAAGTATAAGTGTTTTCATTTTTGTGCCACCCAGTCAACGCCTATTCTACATCTTCATCATTCTTTCTTTAACATAGTAAACTCATATTTTTTTCTTTACTTCCATGCTGGACTGGGAGAGATAGAAAAACATAGAATGTTCCAGCTGCCCTTCCTGCCGGGCATGTTGTTGAAGTCAGCAAAAGGGACTCGAGGGTTACAGTGTATTGTAATTTAGGCGATGGGCTGACAACCTGTTACTATAGCAATACATATTACAATCTAAAATTGCCCTCAATTTTTACATTAACATTTTTTTTTAAAGCGCCTTTTACGACGCATTAAACGCTCTGCTTACCCCGTAAGGGATAAAGGCGTGATTTATGTATGTATGTATTTTTTTCTGTTTTAGGTTAGAACGCACGTGAAGCGCGGTCGTCATGACTTGGCAGCAAGATTGCTGCTCAGAACTGCAGCTGAAGTTTCTTTCTTTCCTACACAACAACGTACGTAATATTTAATTATATTCAATAATTTTTGCTTTGATTTGATTTCTTCATATTCGAGTTTGATAGTCCGTTTGTGTAATTCGTACATGCCGGCCTGGGAGCGAGAGAAAAACATAGAATATGCCATCTGCATTTCCTCCCGGGCATGCTGTAAAAACCAGCTCAGGGATCCGAGGTTTTCAGTATATTGCAATTTAGGCGATGGGCTGACAACCTATCACTACAGCAATATACCTACAAATCTATCTTAAACAACCCTTAAAACTTTGTCAGACGTGGAACGACCTTTGTTTAGGTCGTTTACGCCCTGCCTACCCCATTATTGATAAAGGCGTGACTATATGTATGTATGTACAACGTACGTAATATTTAATTATATTCAATCATTTTTCTTTGATTTGATTTCTTCATATTCGAGTTTGATAGTCTGTTTGTGTAATTCTTACATGCGGGCCTGGGAGCGAGAGAAAATCATAGAATGTGCCAGCTGCATTTCCTCCCGTGCATGCTGTAAAAACCTGCTAAGGGATCCGAGGGTTTCAGTATATTGTAATTTAAATATATCTTAAATAACCCTCAAAACATGGCGAGACGACCTTTGTTTAGGTCGTTTACGTTCTGCCTATCTCATTATTATATGTATGTATGTTATTTGTAACAGTTGTGTGATAAGTAGGTATTGTACTGTTTAGATCAAGTATCGATCCTGACGTCAACCGTGATCGAATGCAGTCGCGCGGGTCTGAAGCATCAAGCCTTCAACTGGGCGAGGCAGCTCATGCAGCCGGAATATCGCTCGCAGGTACATTTAAATACACACACACGCGCACACAGACACGGACACATACATATCGAGCGCACACAGACACGCACACACACACAAACATACATACACACACACTCTCACACACACACAAACAAACACTCACATACACACACACTCACACATACACACGTGCAAACACACACACACACACACACACACACACACACACACACACACGCACACACAATTATTGCTCTTTTAAAAAATGATTGTGTCTTAGCTTTAGCTTACATCATTAACATTAACGAGGGGTGGAAACATTTACATTTATGTATTTAAAGCCGTGACTCCTGCTCTGAAAGATTACACGCAACATACCCCCGCGGGGCGGAGAGGGGAAGGGAAATGTTTGTGACGCCCTCCCCCTCTCTACCCGATGGGGGTATGGTTTGGTGCGCTGGAGTCACGGCCTTACATTTACATATATTTTTTAATACTCTATCATTCACAATATACCTAATCTATCTTAATAACCCTTAAAACTTTGTCAGACGTGGCGGAACGACCTTTGGGTCGATTACGCTCTGCCTACCCCATTAGGGATGAAGGCGTCTTCTTCTTCTTCTTCTGTCGTGTGGGTATCGAGTCTATCGACCCTATGAACCCTGGTGTCAGAGTTTTTAAACATGACATGGTTTGAGTAACGACCACTATCAGGGACAGCGACCGGGACCGACGGCTTAACGTGCCCTCCGAAATCTTTTTCTTTTTTGGACAATCAGGTGATACAGCCTGCAATGTCCTAACTAAACTGGGGAAAAAAATCACAAGTGATAAATTCTCAAATATGTAATCATATGTAAATACTAGCGACCCGCCCCGGCTTTGCACGGAAATTATTAGTGTTTCTTTGCTATATTATGCATGTGTTATACATATAACCCTTCCTCTTTAATCACTCTATCCATTAAAAAAAATCGCATCAAAATCCGTTGCGTAGTTTTAAAGATTTATGCATACATAGGGGTGTAGA
The DNA here is from genome assembly GCA_949820665.1 of Scrobipalpa costella. NCBI lineage: Eukaryota > Metazoa > Arthropoda > Insecta > Lepidoptera > Gelechiidae > Scrobipalpa > Scrobipalpa costella. The sequence goes on from OX463298.1 coordinate 4,136,609, forward strand.
AACAGAGAAAGCGACTTTGTTTTATACTATGTAGTGATGTATCATTAACTTCTACTTCCATGCTGGACTGGGAGAGATAGAAAAACATAGAATGTTCCAGCTGCCCTTCCTCCCGGGCATGCTGTAGAAGTCAGCAAAAGGGACTCGAGGATTACAGTGTATTGTAATTTAGGCGATGGGCAGACAACCTGTCACTATGGCAATACACATTACAATCTAAACTTACCCTAAATTTTTGTCAGACGTGGCGAAAGCGCCTTTTACGAGGCGTTTAACGCTCTGCCTACCCCGTAAGGGATAAAGGCGTGATTTTATGTTTTTATGTATCATTCACAGATCGACCCAAAGTACTCCAAGAAGATAGAATCCGTGGTCCGCCACGCCCCCCGCGGCCCCCCGCCCCCGGAGCCCTCGTCTCCATGTCCTCAATGCGGAGCAGACTTGCCTATAGCTGACCTGCAGTGCACCAGATGCGAAGCTGACATACCGTTTTGCCTTGCTACTGTAAGTATTCATGTGTCTTGTGAAACCTTGCTATTACTTCACCTATGATAAAAAACGACCAAGTGCCATACAGACTCGCGCACGAAGGGTTCCGTGCCATTATCTATACAACAACGGCAAAAAAACAATTTTTGTTGTATGGGAGCCTCCCTTAAATATTTATTTTATTCTGTTATTACTGTTTTTGTTGCTATAGCGGCAACAGAAATACATCATCTGCGAAAATTTCAACTCTATCTATCACGGTTCATGAGATACAGCTTGGTGACAAATTCAAATTCGTTTATTGTATATAAATTTATAACATAACAGCATAATACACCAAATTCTTATAAATATAAACTCATTATGGATGTCAAATTAATTAATAACATATGTACCTATGTACAGTAGATACAGTTACAATACAGTCATCAGGTCAAATAAAAATATTTTAGTTTAATTAATAAAATTGCGATTACAAATTAACAGTCAAAAATAATAATAATAGATTAGGTATTGATTATAATTAAGTATTAAGTGACAGACGGACGGACGTACAGCGAAGTCGCAGTTTCACCCTTTGGGAACGGAACCCTAAAAAAACTAGAATTTGTGTGTGCGTGCGTGGGTGTATGCGTGCGTGTGTGCTTATGTGTTCTTCAATCGGGAATCTACATCATCTCCCTAGCCTTATCCCGTATCTCACGGTCGGCTACCTAATCTAGGGGATTGAACGAAGGTACTGGTTTTTACACAGAGCGACTGCCATCTGACCTCCGCAACCCAGAAGGGAAATTAGACCCAATCCTAGATTAGGTCAGAGTTTTCAAGCCGCTAATGCTTAGCACTGGCCTCTGATATGGCTTAACGACTAAATTAAACGATATTAACCGGGACCAACGGCTTAACGTGCCTTCCGAAGCACGGAAAAGCGCCGAAAGAACGTACATATGAAATTCGAAAACCGTAAAACACATTGGTACGTGGTGGGATTCGAACCACGATCTCCCGCTCAGGAGGCAGCGGCCCTATCTACTACACCATCGCGCTCTCTCAATCGGGAATCTACAATCAACAGAAAATAATAATTTGTTTTAGGGTCTACACATTGTCAAAGACGACCTGACGGCGTGTCCTGAATGCGATTTCCCTGCCATCATGACGGAGTTTATCGAGTAAGTGTTCGTTTACTACTCAAGATTTGTTTTAGGTAGACTCCGTAGGCCAAGCGGTACTGTACTGCCCTGTTACGACAAAACACTTTACTTCCATGCTGGACTGGGAGCGAGAGAGAAAAACATAGAATGTGCCAGCTGCAGCTAAAGGATCCGAGGGTTTCTGTATATTGCAATTTAGGCGATGGGCTGACAATCTGTCACTACAGCAATATACCTACAAATCTATCTTAAATAACCCTCAAAACTTTGTCAGACGTGGCGGAACGACCTTTGTTTAGCTCATTTACGCTCTGCCTACCCAAGTAGGGATAAAGGCGTGATTATATGTATGTACTTTATCTTGGAAACATCAAGTTTTCAGGAGCGCAGTTTGAAAATCAAAATATAAATTGCTTCATATTTCTTGAATTAAATGACCGAGAACGCTTATATTTGGCATAGTAATAGGCTAAGGTGTGATAAAAGGTGTAATATGGTTAGCTATATTTTTTATCCTCCATGCTGGACTAGGAGCGATTGAAAAACATAGAATGTGCCAGCTGCATTTCCTCCCGGGCATGCTGTAAAAACCAGCTCAGGGATCCGAGGGCAGTATATTACAATTTAGGCGATAGGCTGAGAACCTGTCACTATAGCAATAAACCTATAATATATCTTAAATAACCCTCAAAACTTTGTCAAACGTGGCGAAACGACCTCTATTTAGGTCGTTTACGCTCTGCCTACCCCATTAGGGATAAAGGCGTGATTATATGTAGTATGTATGTATATTTTTTTACAAATTGTATGTTCAGACACATAATACAGATACGAACCAGATACGATGGCAAGGTTAGTAAGGATTATCTGGAAGATTAGGTTTCACCTTGGTTTTGGCCGTTTAATCTCATTAGGAATTTTACTTGACACGTGGAATTAATAAGAATAATAAAATTATAGACCGATTTATTTCTTCCCGAGATGTTTTTTATATTTTTGTTGTATTATGCCCCAATCAATATACGTCATGTAAGGGACCGTATCCCGCAAACTGAAAAGCAGAAAAGGGGTCGCTCAGTAAATATAAACATACACAAAGAAATTCTTCCAGGAAATGAAAAACTATTTTTCACTTCTCGTGCTCGGCATTTTGTGCACAAGGGCAAAATCGTATCTACTCATAAATGCATCTCTTTTAAAGCAAAGAAAATTAGGCCTTACAGCTAAACACAATAAGAAGTTCATAGATAGATCTTGTTAGTTCAAAATATTTACTTAAAAGCTTGCTTTTGTGGTTTTTTTTATGACATAAAACGATATTAAAATTGAAATTCAAGTACGATAGTGTATTTGATTTATTATAACAAAATAATTTAATAGTAGGCAGTATAGGTCTGCAGCCAAAGCCTAATATTTAATGTAGAAAGATTAAGTTAAATGACGGGAATGAATATTGTTTCTGTCACATTTTTTTTTATAGTTTCTTAAATTTTCCTCGCAATCGAAGTGAAAAGCTGAGTTTATAACTCGTGCACAAGACCATTTTCGGCCTTGACTTAACATCAGCCCTCGCCCTGCGTGCTCCGGAAGCTGAAGTTCTCTGCCTGAAAATACTTGTTTTGTGCACTTGTCGTAAAATCGACTATTGCCTTGCCCATACTAAATTACCGCCAATTAGTGCTGTTTTTAATACCCTGTATATTGATATTTTTAATTTCTTCTGCAGAATGCTGCAAGAGGAAGGCAAATGTCCGATGTGCAGCGAAAACGTCGACCACAGGCGACTGGTAAAAATTGACGACGTATCTCTATATCTAGACTATAACACCTCGGAATAAGGTTCACTTTGCTTCATCTATGGATAATCATAATAAGCAAAATCAGGAGCAGGCCTTAAAAAACCGCTATTTATTGATAACGTTATAGACCTAGACAGGGCATAACGTTAAAAAATAACGTTTAAACATTTATAAGGTTTTCCATGTATACCCTTGCCAGGAATTAAAAATACCTGTCATATAGGTACCATAGAGAATGCATTATAGGAAATGCATAAGTCCCTCTCTTATTCTGTCTCTATTTTTCTCTATGCCAGGTATGTTTAATTCCTGGCAGAGGTATAACGTTATTTATGACGTCTCATTTCATTAACGATATATGGAATAGCGTTTTGCAAAGGTTTAACGATTTAAACCATAAAAATAACGATATGAATTACGATTTTAGAAAAAATACAGCATTTTATATTTAAGTTCGTAAATTAAAAAAAAAAAACAAATTCAGTTACAGTCTCAGTCGTTCCTTTAGTCTTCTTCTGTCAAGTGGGTATCGAGTCTATCGACCAGATGAACCCTGTTGTCAGAGTTTTTAATCCGCCTAGTAGCACAACTATCAGGCCTCTGACATGGTTTGAGTAACGCCCACTAATAAAGACAGCGACCCGGACCGACGGCTTAACGTGCCCTCCGAAGCACGAAATCTTTTTCTTTTTCGGACAATCAGGTAATTCAGCCTGCAATGTCCTAACCAAACTGGGGAAAAAATCACAAAGTGATAAATTTTCAAATATCAACTTTGTGTTTCCCCTCTGGGAATCGAACCCAGGACTTCCGGATCAGGAGTCCATGGTACTAGCCACTAGACCACGGAGGCAGTTAGTTCCTTTAGTGCACAACATGGCAACAGTGCGTGGCGTAACGTTTATGATAAATTGATAACGATACTTTTTTCGATTATTTTGATACTGATATTTGATATTGTTATTAAAAGAGCCCGATGGTGTAGTGGATAGGGCCGCTGCCTCCTGAGGTCGTGTTTCGAATCCCACCACGTACCAATGTGTTTTTGTTTTCGAATTTCTTATGTACGTTTATACGGAGCTTTTTCCGTGCTTCGGAAGGCACGTTAAGCCGTTGGTCCCGGTAAATATCGTTTAATACCATAGATATTAGGCGTTAAGCCATGTCAGAGGCCAGTGCTAAGCATTGGCGGTTTGAAAACTCTGACCTAATCTAGAATTGGGTCTCGTTTCCCTTCTGGGTTGCGGAGGTCAGATGGCAGTCGCTCTGTGTAAAAACCAGTACCCTCGTTCAATCCCCTAGATTAGGTAGCCAACCCCCGGGATATACGGGATAAGGCTAGGGAGATGATTTGATATCGTTATTGCTTTTTGATGCATATATTTATTGTTATGGCAAAACGATATAACACTTTTATTATGTTAATTTTCATAAAGTTATAAGGGTCTGATCAGGAGGCTTTACTTCATATCCGTACATAAAGAAAAAAAAACAAGAAATAGGTTGGTACTAAGTTCATTTTAATACTTTGCCATAAGTTTAAAAGGTTTCGTATTTTTTATGTGGGTTCGTATTGTGTTCGTTATAAATGAGAATACTTTCTTTGACGCATTTGCAACTTGAACAATTATAACACTTTAAAAGTTTTAATTTAAAATGTGTTACGGGACCAACCATGACTCTTGAGCATAAAATTCAAAACAACGGATTTTGCCTTTGAATTTATTTGACTTAGAAACGGTTTTCAATAAAGTTTTTTAAAACGATGTTTACAAAAACTACGAAGTTATGTGATAATATCCGTCCGTAATATAAGTAGTATTTATGACCTAGGATTAGATCTTCAAGGCTGTTGGCCAGACGCGTAAGAAGTTATAAAGATAAGAATTAAAAGGTCGCTATTTGTATGACTTAATTTTGACTGTGTGATAAAAATGTAATTTTACTCCGTCCAGTGAACAATTTTATGTTTTTATTAAACTTTTTGACTGTAGTATAATATAAAGTATGGGGCCATTTATATTGCACATCGACCCTTAGATAGTGACAGTGACATTCATTGTAGAAATTCGTTATACGAGAGAGACAGGGATAACGATCTATAAAGCCGAACTAAGCTGATATCCAATATTTATGGCCCCGTAATAGAGGTAATCTTATACCACCACATGTAAAAGATTATATATTGACATTTGCTAAACAAAGAGACTGAAATCTCTCTATAGTATTTATTTTACTTCTAAGGTATTCATTTTGGGATGTAAGTAAATAAAAAAGATTGAATAGTGATGAAACATTTAATTTCATTTGAAAGTATACCAAGTTGTAGTGACACGTTCGATACTGAGATTCAAATGAAACGTAAAACACAATATTGGTATTATACAAAATTACACTGGAGTTACCAACGAAACTCACTACACATTCGCGTTGAAATTAGTCATTTCCATATACAAAAAGCACATAAAAACGAGTTATAACCGAGTGAGAATCTAAAGTAACCCCACAAGTACCATTTCATTAGATTAGAAAATAATAAATTGTTGGTCAACTTCATTAACCAATGGCAATACTTATTTCAAAATCATCGAAACGTAATTTTTGATGTCTTTCTTTCCGCCTGTTCTATTACTATAATCAAATATTGCCCTAGATATAATTACCACTACCTAGCTATGCCTTAAGTAGAAAATACATTTATACAACTTAAAATAATGACAAGACGATTATAATAACAAAATAATAATAATACATTTTAATAATAGAAAATTAATTGTGCTAATAATACAGTGTAGGCTCTATGTCAACTTGCTAACATGTTGACTCGACACATGCTAGATACAGTTCTCTAGAACTTTAAGATCTACGCCATAAAGGTCATTTTAGCAAAAATCGATCTGCCTCAAAAATGCTATCAAATCTAGAAAAATTACTATCTATAGAAATTTTGAACAGTGATGTGTGATATTGATATTACCTTAGATTTATTTAAATTCTTGGGGTATCTAAATCATCTTAAAGGTTAATCGATTTTTCTAATCCAAACACAGATTGTAAGTTGAAAGCAATACATTATTTTGTACCCTTATCGTGCAGTCTTGTGCCCTTGCAAGCGATAGTTGATGTAAAAAACGTCATTTACCTAAATAAATGTAACATTTACCTAAATAAATGCACTATTTACCTTAACAAATGCGACATTTACCTAAATAAATGTCGGCATTTTTATGTAAAGCACGAAGTAAGACATTACTGCAAATATTTGTACATTAATATTGCTTGGAGATATTTTCTCCACACTCTGTGTTAACTAGTCGACCTATACTCTAACATTAGGAGGTGCGCACAGGTGACAAAACAGCTGCTCAGCAGTCGGACCTATCTTTTCCGCACTGTGAGTGCAAGAGAGAGATCCGACTGTTGCCCAACTGATTTGTCGCCAGTGCGCGCATAGCCATAGCAACGCAGACGCATGTTTTACGTCAAGTCGAGAGGGAGCTACTGAGCCAACAACAACAACTTATCCGAATACAAACTTAACTTCTTTGAAATAAGGTTCTTAATAGCTGCGCAGGTTTTAAACATTAGGGTTTTTCTACGGCAGTGTTCAGTCTAACCTATTGTTTGTAATTCGAAAGCTTATTGACAGTTTTCCAAGTTAAAAGCCTATTTTATGATGAAAATATTAGTATAGTTTTGTTGTTTAGGCCCACACTACAAGGTTTGAAGGAACTATAAAAATGTAAAGTAAGTCGCTACCGTTACGAAACTGAGATTTCTAATGAGAAGCTTATAAAGATGAAACTATTAGTAATAACTCTTTAGAAAACCGCCAATAAATATATTAATTATTTTACAATTTCTACGATATGACATCGTAATTTGGGGCACAAACTCTTACGCAGCGCTAAATACAACAAGACACATAATCAATTGAATATAAAAACATTTATTGGTGTTACTTTACTTCTTGCGTTTAAAATTTATAGTACCTAATAAAAAGATGCACGGATTCTTTCGATTATAGTCCGTCCATGATGACATGGTCCATATGACAAAATAATAATTGCAATGGCTGCTTTATGATGAAAAAAGTCACACAGAACATGTTACACAGAACAGACTGTAGAATAAAAATCTGAATGGAACGGATGAAATACTAATGCCTCGAACAATAATATAAGCACTATTATTTATGAGAACACATTGAAAACGGCTAATGCCGCTAATATATAGTAAAAAGCGATGTCAAAAGAATGCTCTAGAACCGACTCTGATGGACGAATGAACTCAATTTAAACGATATTAGACATTTCAAACATATGTGTAAATATAATCAATTTATATACGTATAGATACTGTGTTTATATCATATATTTTATTTAAACATATATATTTATATTGGCCGGATGTATTTTGTTTAAACACGGTTCTAGACCACTCTTTCAATGATAAAATAGCTCTTGTAAATTATTTACAGGTATATATAAAAATATTTTAAAATCATAGATACCATGGCACTTGGTTGCGTTGTAACAGGGTAGGATCATACAAAATAGAATTCGGGATTAAATAAGTACTTTAAAGAGAAAATAAAATATAATTTGACACGTCGGGACTTCACTCATAATAACAATAAAACAAATTAATCCAATTAAAAATTTAAATTGATTATGAAAACGTATATTTTAATACTAGTTAATAAGGGAATGTATAAAAATTAGTTTCAACTATATCAATGTTAACTCCTCAACAATAAATACTATAAATCTTTGGTTTCATTTAGTCGTTTGATTACAAAAAGTTTTTCGCTTACTTTATTACTTTCTTTTGCAAAAGAACGCTTGTTAATTACAATGTGGTTATGTCTACGACGAGTTTCGGAAAATGTGAAGATATTTTACTTTATAATCTATGGTTCATAAGAGCAACACCGATCAAACGCAGCTCACAAAAATCCCGTGCGATCCGTGAAAAGAGACGCGCGTGAGAATCTCATCAAATCTGCGTTTGGCACTATAGAAGACTCGACGTGAGCTCGATTCGAAGGTTCCTATTCGACTATCGAGTGGTAAGTACTACCTATCAGTTCTAAGACCGCCCTATACCTGTAAGTTCCGTAATGGCGGGTGGCGGCGGCGGCTACTGCAGGTGCGCGAGCTTGGGCACGGCGGCCACCACGCGCACGCGGTCGCTGAACTGCGGCGGGGGGGCGATGACCGGCGCGCCCCCCTCCCCGCCGCCCGCCGGTTCCTCGGGCGGCGGGGGCAGCTCCGCTAACAAGACCGCGGCTCGAGCTCGGCGTCCCGGCGCTTTCTCCGGGTCTACTCCGAGCCTCTCGGCTGCTGACTTCCCTCTCGCCGCTCCTATAGACCCTCGCAGTAACGCCGCTGTAGCCCTCTTCCGCGTCAAGGAATTATGGCGCTGCATCGGCGGTGGTGGCGTCGCCAGGCTCTCCGACGAACTGTGCACCGGTTCCGTACTTATTACATCGTTGGAGGACTTCACTGTTACTGAACTGCAGAAGGAGACTTTATCCCTCCTCGGGGGCGGCTTGGCCTGCGCCTCCTGGTCTGAAGACACTCCCGATGAGGAGTTGTCTCCGTCGTCGCGTTCCACCGTGCCGAGCTCGTCGCCGCAAGACTTGGACGACTTAAGCCGCGTCCGGATTTTCTGGATCTCGTCTACGGAGAAGGAATGCTGCATCGAACTCGAGCCCGAACTGCTGCCACTGCAAAGTGTGAAAATTTCATTACTACATAAGTTTCTGCAAAATCAGTTTCATGATGAGATGTTGAGTATAACGGGGTCAAACAATTTTTGCAATAACTTTCATCAACATTGTCAGTTTATATCTCGACGACATTTTGACGAGCACATAAAGCAAATATGAGACAAATGAAACAAGAGTTGCAGAAGTAAACATTTCCTATCCAGTGGATCAAATGACAAGAAAGAGAAAAGGAAAAGAAGAAACAATTATTGTTATGAATTTGAAATGTGATAAACTTGCAACCTGTGATTTTTGCTATTTCGTGAGACAACACAAAGACAAAGCCGAAACCCCCAGCGACACAAATTAATACTTGTTTTCAAAACTATACCTTTAAGACTTTGAAATTACAGATATGCATAATTCATATTCTCATCTGTTTCTACTATTGTCGAGGCCCTGAAAGATTTAATAATGATGTAAAGAAAATAATCATGAAAACAGTCAATCCTGTCTTGTAAACACTTGTATAGGATTTATTTATAGTCAACATTCCCTGTTAATTTGTTGAAGATTATACTGTTTTAGTATAAATAGGGTGAGGCCCTGAAATATTAAAGGAATAATGATGTAAGAAAGTAATCATAGGAGTTATTAGTCAACATTCTCTGTTAACTTGTTGAACATCTTTATTCAAACATAATGTACCTGCATTTCTTTGCATGTTACTTTAAATAACTTATCTACTATTATGCTTCATAGTGGATACAATCTGACACAAAAGGAAAGGCGATTTTTTTACATCCCAAAAGGTACCCTAAGATACGCGCGTTTTTTTCGAAGATATGTAAAAACCAGTCAGCTTACCTAGCATTACTGTTAGCGCTGGTTTCAGCCGGCGGAGCGGGTTCCTTGGGCTTGATGGAGTTTTCATCATCCGACTCCGACATGCTGTAGTCTGGCTCTGGGATAGGCGGCGCTGGAGTTGAATTCTGCAAAACGATATCGGCATGATGACGTGATGGCTTCACTGATATTTTAGTTATGTTACGGTTGAATTGAGCTCTACAAAACGTTATTGGCAAAATGAATAACGTAACGCAACTGATAAAACAATCCACAAGATATCACAGCTTGGACTGTTTTATCAGTTACGTTACGGAGTTGTAAATGGAAACGCATTGCAAGAAGAAACTTGTTGTGTTGAGGATGCGAATTGGCTGCTCCCGTATACTATTGTATTGGTGGGACACTCCTTGGTGGGTCGATCTTGCATAGAAACCGGGAGTGGAATCGTGTGTCAATCCGAACAAGTACGCGGGAAGAGCTAAAGCTTGCTACCTATACTTCAGTGGCGTAGCGTGCCTTGGAGGGGCCCTGTATCAAAATTAGTTGGGGGGCCCAAATGAAGGGTAAAGATTTCTCACAAAAGAAACAAAAATGCTTCCATTATTGCATGCTGAAAAAATTAAGAAATTTTGGGCATCTTTTTTATAACCTCCTCCCTTTTCTGTTTACTTCTTCTTTTCATAGCTCCACTGGGATAATCTCTTTTCATTTCACTCATTCTTTTCACAAATCAAACTAATTAACCAGTAAATAATCAGAAGAACAAGATTGTATTGTTTTACAATGTAATAACGTTTGAACCGGAATGAATTAAAACGCGTAAATATTGCTCTCTGTGGTTTGTCATTGTAAATAACTGATATAGGATGTTGCCAACTTTTGGGCGCACGCTTAACCCGGGAAAAAAAGATTGCTATTTTGACTTTTGTCATTTCTGAAGTGAAAACTCTATAGGCACGTATGACAGTATTTTATATGTTTTTTGCCCGGGAAGCACGAGATTAAGTGACATTGTGGATAACATTTTACAAATTTTTGGTTACACACGTTAGGGGCCCCTGTAGCCCGAGGGCCCCGTATCATGGATACGGCGGTAGCTACGCCCCTGCTATACTTGCTACTGATAATGCAGTTTGAATAGCGAAGTATTAGGCTATAAATAGAAAGACGTCTGCTTGAAATAAATTTAATAGATGAAGTTATAAGTCGCATCGCAGTAATACCTGTCGTCCGAACCCCTTGAGCGTGTTGAAGGGCTGTGCGTATTGGTTGCCCGACTCGTCAGCTGACTGCGCCCGGGCCGGTGCGGCACGCCCCCCCGCGCCCGTTGGCCCCGCCCACGACCGCAGCGATACTGACTTGCGCACCTGCGCAATATAAGGGATATTTAGTTGTAGTACTTACGATAGCGGATGGCGGGGCCTTGTTTGGAAGTGATTATCGTATTTCAGTGCAAAGCCTTGTTGTTGGCGTATTTTGGCTTGTGTACATTTTGTAGATATTTCTGCAGAAGAAAGATGTTTGGATCTCTCAAAGAGACCGAATTGTGTTTCCTTGGCTAAAGATAATTATGTGGGTCATTTAATTACTTACTGTGGAACTGTATCTTTGAAAGTCACTTTGTAAAAAAAGACACGGTGATCGGTGAGATGCATTTCGAATACAAAATCGTTCTCTCACATGATGGACAGATGGCTTGGTAAAACGTCGGTACGTCGCAAAGTTCAAGAAGGCTAAGGGAGATCTACGTCTGGCAGTCTTCTGGTTATGAAAAATGTGGTTTGTCTTACCTGTGCGTTATCAGGTCGTGAGGGTCGATACGCGACTGGCCCCAGGTCTCGTGGCGAGGCGTAGAGCTTGGCCTGGTTGTCGGGCCGGAAGGTGGACGCGGGGGCTGCGGGCGGCGGCGGGGGAGGATGCGCAGGGGGAGGCACGCGTCCTGGAGCTGGAGTATTAGAATACATTTAGAAGATACATACATACATATAATCACGCCTTTGTCCCTAATGGGGTGAGCAGAGCGTAAACGACCTAAACAAAGATCGTTTCGCCACGTCTGACTAAGTTTTGAGGATTATTTAAAGTAGATTTGTAGGTATATTGCTGTAGTGATAGGTTGTCAGCCCATCGCCTAATTTACAATATACGGAAACCCTCGTAACCCTTAGCTGGCTTTTACAGCATGCTCGGGAGGAAATGCAGCTGGCACATTCTATGTTTTTCTATCGTTCCCAGTCCAGCATGAAAGAAAGGCAAATAATTCAGCACCATTCACCACTCGAATTAAGACCACCCAAATATCACACGGCTGCATGGTACATAAATTGACGGATATGTTAAACCGTGACTCCTGCTCTCAAAGACTACACGAAGCATACCCCCGCGGGGTAGAGGGGAAGGAAAATGTTTAAGGAATCCTTCCCCCTCTGCCCCGCGGGGGTATATTTCATGTTTTCTTTGAGCGCTGGAGTCACGGCTTTAGCTAGATGCTGGAGTCGATTGAATCAACCCTAAAGTTTATGGTTTCCTTCAATGTAAGCGACGTGAAACCAAATTTCACAGATTTCGTTGCCTTCTGGTCTTTTTCTTCTAACGAGCGGACTCGACAAGTAATCTAAAGACCCGAGGTAAAGAATGTTTTTTTTCTAAATTTATTTAAATAAGAGACTTAACATGAACATAGTTCCACAGATCGCCAAACTGTAAAACAGTTTGTTGGCGAATGTTGCACTCAGGTTTCACGTTACTTGCTTGACTATATGTATGATCTAGTTTTAACAAACCCTTATTCTTAATCTAACTGTTCATCTAATGTAACTTATATTCACAACAGTGTTTTTGAGAAAAATCATCTAGTAATGATTTCTTTACATTCTTCTATGGTATTTTAAAACCTTCTCATAGGCCTCTGTCACGAGTGTTCATGTCATAAGTTTACTTACCATGCACATCTTCACTGGACCTCGTCCTCGGCGGATGCGATAGCTGCTCAGCCGCCAGATCTGGCGTGGAGTGGAAGTCCCTCCTCAACGTCCCTTGAGACTTGGAAGCCCAGAGCTTCCCTCGCGACCGCTTCATCTCCGCGACGGAGGCGTAGACCCGGCCTCCAGTCTTGGCGGGCGAGTAGGGAGGCGAATTTGACCCCCCTTGGAATGCTGAACGAATCATCATTGCGTTGTTGCCGACACTGAAAAAAAGAGATTCAGCTTTTTTTATAATATAGGCCTGTAGCTACGACTCTCGCGAACTGACGTTGTTACCGAATATGTATAAAAATACCGGTAAAAACTTGGGTAGATGTGGACTGAAATGATGATGATGAAAAACTTGACTAAGTATGAGAAAGAAAGAACATATAGGCGCATAGGGTATAGGCATATAGGGTATTTATAAAGCAATCTCAAGATTGAGAGCAATATTAAGTATGGACATGACAGGTCATTTCAGATACGAACTGAAACTAGCTGTCAGTCTCGAGATCTGATTATAAATACGGGCCTTAATAGCCCAAAACCACATAGTTACCTATCACAAAATTCGTTGACTTGCGGGTTCTTGATCTCTGGGAGATTGGCCGCCGTCACCGCCACCGGATTGATTTTTCGAGGAGAAATCGCTTCAGACTTACGTGCTATCAGAATCATTTTTCTTATATGATGCTGATAGCAAGTAACTCCAAAGAGAAGCTGGTCTTCTTTCTGGAACAGTTCCTCCAACTCGGCTGCCGTGATGTGTATTTTTGCACCTGTCTCGTCATTTCCACATCCTAAGGTAGACTGGTAGATATGCCTTTGGCGTTAGGTCCGCCCATGTAAAATGTTTGTGCATAAAGTTAAATAAATAAAAAATAAATAAATGTGCCCGGAGACAATTCTTGGCGCTACTACAGTTCAGCTTGATGGAGTTGAGGATATACTTACTTGCTGTCAGCATCAGCTTGTCTTTGGAACAGTTCTTCTAGCTCGGCTGCCGTGATGCGCCCGGAGGCTGGTCGCTGTCGTATCGAGGCAGTCCGAGGGGCTACTGGCGTACCACTCGATGGAGTTCCGTCTAGTGGGCAGAAAAATAGGTTTTTAATCTGTGTGGGCCAACTCAGCCAACATTGAACATCTTAGTCAACGCGTCACATCAAATAAAGCAGTGTCGAAGATCGTCTCTCTCGTAATTTTCAGGGTATTTAAGAAAAATCAACAAGGTTATCAGAGTTATAATTTTGAAGTCAAGAACTTACTATTGCTACCAGCATGTAGCTGAACGGACTCCGCAGACGAGGACTTGCCAGCAACACTGAGGGGTTCACAGCTTTCCTCCTTTTCACCGCCGTTTTCTGAAATTGGAAAATCTTTAGTAAGCTAATTTTAGACTTGGAAGCTCAACTCATAAAATTTTGGTGCTTTTATGGCTTGTAACGTAACTCTCACAAGAGATTGTAGTTTTAATAGTGCCTTTCAAAATACTGTCTGTTCTGTATGCGTTTGCTTCGTCATCGAGTTTGTCTCCGTCCCAACTGGTTTATACTAGAATAGGGACAAGGAGTAGACCCACCACAAATGGAAAACGCAACTCTTTTTCTTCCTCAGCATCGCATCGGTGGACAAATCGTTGGGATAACTTACCTAACCCAGCGACCATAGACTTGGCTCTCGCTCTTCCGACGCTCAGCGTGGTGCGCGGGTCTCTTCTCGGCGGCGCGGGAGCTGGACTCCGCCCTAAGAAAATACAGCAAATATATGAGGAACGTGGTCTAGACTATTGCTTAGAGAAAATCCAGTTGATGTTTCCTAAAAAACTAGCTCTGATTTCATTTGACTTAAGTTGGTGGTTGGGAAGGAAATGTCCTTTTCTGCTTTTGTCCTTCTTTGCTTCGCCTGGGTTGAATAATTGGATTATATTTACAGCATGCGAATGTGGATGATTGAGAAGTCCCAATATTTATCAGATATTTACAATCGATGGAAAAATCAAACACAGTGGCTGGTTAAGGTTTTGTTAATGGAAGAAAGAAATAATGATATGATGGCTAAGACATGTAGTCACACTAGTTCCAGAACATCAATATGTCCACATTAACACTTGCACATCTCTTACAGCGGGTGTCGTAAAGAAACTAAGTAATAAATTAAAGAAAAGTGCTATCCCGTTTGTCAACCCGAAAGGCAATCGTGAAAATTTCGGAGCCAAATCATAATGGCTAACAGTACTTCTTACAAGCAATTCAGTAATGGCTAAGGTAGTGTGACTACAGGTCCTTCTGTTAGGGGCACTGACCTCCAGCGCCCTTTCTAGGCAGCGTGGCGGCGTAAGGCCTGTTGGACAGGTGGTTCTGCGACTTGCTGGTCGGGACTGTACACGTATTCTCCTCGTTGTTACCTGTACAAGTTGGGTACGAGCGGTTGATCAGTTGATCGGGGTTAGTGAGCCAGGGTTTGGGGAGCGAGGTTAGGTTAGGGATGTCTATTTCATACATATATTTTTAAGATTTCTACTACAATAATAAATTCATTTCTGTATGAAATAGACATAAGATTAATTGGATCAAAATTTTTGAAAATTAATTGGTTAGTGGAAGAATTTTCATATTGAATTAATGGTATATTTACAAGATGTTTTTTGTTTTAGTAGAATGATATCTAGGATTATGCAAACTTACGCAACATTATTAGCACTGTAAGTACAAAATATTTACAAGAATTATTCAAATAAAAATTGATTACAATATCGTTAAAAATATCATCCAGCGCTTCTTCTCAAGGCTGTTGAAAAGGTCGACTAAGAGATAAAACTAGGAAATTGATTATAAATATGAAATCTTCTACCTACTGCACTCGCCATTTCGTTTGCCAGGCGTAGTGAGATTTTTGGCTTGACTTACCATTAGAGCCGTTCAACGTGACGACAGTGACTGAGACGAGTGGTCCAGAATTCCTGATCATGTCCACCACGCGCTCGTGTGAATCTGCAGATACATCCTCGCCATTTATCTGAAAATCATCAAATAGACGTCATATTATTTTATGTTCGGCGAAGAAGCTATAGTAAATGTAATCTTGCTCTGCGCTCGCCAACCTTCCTGCGAAGCCAGTATTGGAGGACCATTTCCGGTCCTCTCCATTCGGGGCAGGCGCAGTCGACTGACTGCTGCCGCCACTTATGTAGTTTAGAAACTCATAAATTGTTTCAGAGTCTGTTTTTTTTTCTAGGATAAACAAACATGTTGCCTCTGGAAAGGATGTTAGTAATCTGAGGCAATTAGTGAGCGTTTATAAAAGTTGTTTAGAAATTCCAGGCGACTAGGTATTCGGATGTTGCACATTTTAGCTAATATTACCCGGATGCTGAGTACAGTACCTACAAATCTATCTTAAATAACCCTCAAAACTTTGTCAGACGTGGCGGATCGACCTTTGTTGACGTCGTTTACGCTCTGCCTACCCCATTAAGGATAAAGGCGTGATTATGTGTATGTATGTATGCTGAGTACAAAAAATACAGTGGTATTCATCTCTATTACTTATGTAAGGGGTCTACCTTCTACTTTCGCGAAACTTCGCACTCGCTTTGCTCACGTAACGTATTGATTTAGTTTACGAAAATCACGCTCACTTCGCTCGCATAACGTATTGTTTAAATTTTCGAAAAATGACCCGCGTGCTTCACTCGCATACCGACTATATTCAGTAAATTCATATTACGCGAAAAAGCAGAATCGCTTCGCTCGCTCTATTAACTAACCATTTTGTTATACTTGACATAAATAATCAGTCTCTGTTCAACGGGCAAAGCCTTATGCTTGTCACGGTGCCATTTTATTGTGATATGTCGCTGTCTTTAGTGGTCGTTACTGAAACCATGTCAGTGGCCTAATAGCTGTGCTACTAGGCGGTTTGAAAACTCTGGGGAGTTCTTCGGGTCCTTATTCGTCTCGAGAATCCACTCGCAAAGAAGAAGACTTACCCCGACCAAAAAGTCTCCTTTCTTGAGGCCAGCCCTATCAGCCCCGCCGCCAGGATCCACATCATCCAGATACTGCAGGCCTGGACACCGTTCCGAAGGCTTGAGCTCCATGAGAGGTGATAATGCCTTCGCCCCACGGAGGACGAACCCGAAGCCGCGCCGCGCTCTGTGCAGCACCACCGTACGGGTTTCCATGTTGCCATAACTGGTGAAGGAAATGTGATGGTATGTTTCAGACTAGACTAGAATGCTTAGGCGTATCAGTAACTTGGTCAAATAAAAAATAACTGGACGCGAAACCCAAAAAAAAACTGTTTTTTGGGGTGGATTTTCATCCAAGTTGAGTATCCAGTTAAAATCGTTGTAAATGCAGTAAGTCACTTTGACGAATATTACCCAGGTAGTTTAGAAAACCAGTAAAAAATACCTGATGGAATGAAACAATCGAGATTATTTTACAGTAGTATAATTTAATTCATATTTATTAAATTTTGTGCACGTTTTATCCGCGTATCGTTAAAATTATCACTTCTGTAGGTCTCCTGTAAGAAATTTCTTTTTAGAAATAAGCAGTGCCTAATGTGTCTTTGTTTTTATGTAAGTAAGTAAGTAGCAACATGTTCATGGCTTTATGTAAAAGATCTTCCAAAGATATTCACAGTTAATTACCTAAGTGGCGGTTCCGTAATCACTCCATACACAGATTTGCTATAAATCTTCGTATCGAACTCAGCGAAACTTGTCCAGATACTCAAACTCTCCCATACTTCGTTGGACCCCAGCAGAACACCGACCGGTTTTCGCATGGTCGAGACACACTCTGACTATTGAGTCATAGACTTCATGTTCAATAATATTTGTGTGTTTACAAACTGCATTTTGTATTGCCTTTGTCTGAAGGTCTCAGTTAGTTGCGGATGTTTATTTTGCCTACATAGGTACATTGTTTGTCGTTAATCATTCAAACATTATTCTGCAACAAGTCTTATTGTCTGCAACTATTCTTTTAACCCACCACGTGGTTAAGCACAGTAATGGCTGCCTTTGCAATACGTGCTTGGATAAAGCAGAACATATCTTTCTCGCCATTTTACCTGGTGCACCTTGAAAAGGGCCACAATTTTTGCACTAGCCTATTTATCATCATCTTATTTTAGATTCCATGCTGGACTGGGAGCAAGAGAAAAATATAGAATGTGCCAGCTGCATTTCCTCCTGGGCATGCTGTAAAAACCAGCTAAGGGATCCGAGGGTTTCTGTATATTCCAATTTAGGCTATAGACTTAAAAATCTATCTTAATTAACCCTCAAAACTTTGTCAGACGTGGCGAAACAACCTTTGTTTAGGTCGTTTACACTCTGCGTACCCCATTAGGGATAAAGGCGTGATTATATGTATGTATGAATGTATTTTAGAATTTAACATCAATGAAGCTCTATCCAATTTGAGTCACGACTTTTGAAGCCACTTTTATCTGGTCTCTTTTAACGTTAATGGTGTATTGTGCTACATCAGGAACAAATATAGGACTACTGTGTGACGTCATAACGTCAGTACTCACGCTTTCTTTATCCTAGGTGCAGTGGCGCTGTAAGTCTTGCTCAGCGTCATCTCTCTCCGTCCAGCTACTCGCGAGTGGTGGACAGGTCCTGAAGCCAAC
Source organism: Scrobipalpa costella (assembly GCA_949820665.1). Lineage (NCBI taxonomy): Eukaryota > Metazoa > Arthropoda > Insecta > Lepidoptera > Gelechiidae > Scrobipalpa > Scrobipalpa costella. Next base: position 4,155,228 of record OX463298.1, read on the forward strand.
ACCTGGAAAAGCAACCATAAGGTGGTTTTCATATCTTACGTTGCTTCTTTGCTAGCTAATGCCATCACTACCACATGTACTATATTTTGTTCGGTCGTTTTTTATTTCTAGATAAATTGGATTTGGTTACGTCTGCTCCTACGCTGGCATCCTGTTCGCAGTTGAAAGCAGAAGTGGGATTATGTCAATCAGTTTTGTGCAACTTGTGAGGTATTAACCATTAAGCATGAGTTTCTATCTTTAATTATGTTGTATCTATCTATCCATTGCCTACTGCAGGAATTGAGTCTAATCTTTATTAGTTTTATTTCATTTTGACTATCTTACCTGATGTAAATGCTGCGTGTTCTGCCTCAGTCTGACTTCTTGAACACAATGCGTGGGGAAGAAACCAGTCGCTCCTGATCCTCGCACCGTTCCTTCTAGAAGACCATCATCAGTGGCACCAGTCACTGGAAATCACACCATTTTGTCACCACATTTATTTTGAACATTCGTCTTACCTGTCACTCGCGACCAAGAAACGTGCCACAGTTCCGAAAACTGTCTAAACTTACATTTTGCTACCATTGCAATTTGCTCTTTTTTGATGATTTTCAATTGTAAAATATTTCGTTCACACATTCTGAAAACACTAACATTATAGGCTGCGGAGACTTAAGTAGTCTTTCTGTTACTACATTTTCGTATATTTCTTAATTTGGACTACTAGGTAAGACAGTTAATAATGAAACACCTGTTAAAATAATGATTTGTCAATATGTGTTGTTATATGGTTTATGTTTCGCCGTTGTATTGTTGGCTTGGATTGTTAGTTTAAACATACGTAGATAATTAGTAGTATTACCTAGATGATATTTTTGTATTAGCTTTAGGTACTTTTGTGATTAATCTTACTTACCTGACGTCATAACTTGGAACCTATATTTTAATAGTAGCTGGCGAAGTTGGGTTATCTAACAAGATATTTAGCCTCATTTTAAACTTGACTAACAATCTAAATATTATACGACGACTGTGCTACGAGCTGAAACACATAACTGTAAGTTCGCGAATTAACATCGTAATTAGTTTAATAGTCATATTGTTTGTTCTGACTCTGATTTCATTTGTTTCAGTAGTTTACTGTACTTCCGAAATTTCCTGGCATATTTTCCCAGCGTCAGCCATGCGTTTCAGCCTGCAGCTTCTCCATCTTCACACACCTTCAATGATATCCCCCTGATTCAACCGCACGTGTTTCGGGTGGGTAGGTTCATAAGGCTGCAGACACACCACCGTGGCGCTAGAGTTCTGCAGCGAGCAGGTTGTGGTGTCCGAGTGGCTGGTACCCACGCCTGAGGAGTCCGAGATGATGTCGCTAGTGTCGCCAGCGCTTTTATCTGTTGGTGCCCAGGAGTCACTCAGTTTGGGTAGTAAGATAAGTTATATGTATAGGGAAGGTAGATTTAAGAGTCAATAAATGCAAAGGCGTTCTAAATATAGACGCCTGATGAAGAAGAAATCTAATAATTTTACATAAATAGTAACAATAATTTTCGTTGCACATTCTTTGGACTAACATTCAAACAAACATCTGGAAATTAGGGAAACGTAACATTAGGAGAACTATCAAATTCCAAAAGAAAAGGGGCCTTACCATCTATGAAATAAAGGGGAAAATCCAAACAATTTGGAACTAGTTTGGAAGCGGTAAGCGAATTGAAAAACATCTACTTAACAAATAGGCACATTTAACATGCACGGATGATCAGATCACTGGTGATAAACAATGATAGTGATAGGCCGTGATAGTGATAGGTCGTGATAGTGATAGGCCGTGATAGTGATAGGCCGTGATAGTGATAGGTCGTGATAGCCGTGATTGTGCATGGTGATGGTTGTCTCTTGTTGGAATCGTGTCGGATCGGTTAGTGCTTGGTTTTTCGGGAGCCCTAATATCCTATTCCATAGATTTATTTTGTTCGCAATTGCGTATATAAAACTGTAGATTTTCTGCGAATAGATGATGCGCAATTCACAATTTTCAATTGAGCATCACCAATGAAACATTTCCCTGTTTTCACCGGAACCTAACATTACCTGTAAGGATGCTCGCATCGTCTTCATGACTCGGATGGCTCGCATCGCTGATACTCGACGAAGCCGAAGAGAATGGTCTTTCAAGACTGCATGGAGACGCCATAGGTCCTTGCCGGCGCAACATGGCGTCCAACTCAGCCGGGATCCTTGTCGACGAGGCTAATGAGGACCTGTCTCCAGCGGTCCACCAGCCGCCCCAGGCTGCTGATCTTCGCTTCGGGTTGTATCGAGGAGGGCCTCGGAATGGCACTGCAATAACCCCGTCGCAACCCAAACGAATAAAGTAAATGTGCGATAAACAAATTATACGAAAATAATTGAAGGATTTAAATGAATTTAAATTAACTGGAATCAATTGAAAGAATTCTTTGGGGAGCCAAATAAATCTATCAGGTTGATGGAGCCGTTTGTCGACTTGTTAACCCACTCGAAAGAACAAGAAGAAGATAAAATATCCACAGTGGACTGAAATGGACAAATTTAACTTGAGTTGGTAGTTTTAAAATAAATTCAAATTATAATCAATTTAATAGTTACCAATTTTTATTGCTGTTGGACAAACACAAATAAATTACAAAAACAATAATTTAATATGTCGTGCAATAAAAACCAAAACCAATTTGTGAAATTAATAATCAAACTACAAAATATTTTTACACCATAGACCTGTTAAATATTAGCTAAAATATTATTATTTTATTATACATACGTAATTATTATAAATATCATTGTGTGAAAATATAAGTGTTATTATATCGTTTTGTGTTATTTTGTTCAGTGCTAGCTAGATAATTTATATAAATTTGATCTGTACCGATATTATTAATACGAAAATACGATATCTTTCCCAATTGCAACCATCACCATTTTAAAAGCAATGGAATAGAAACAGTCAGTATTTCTAATTAAATAAATAATGGATGATCCATGCAAATATAATTACAATTTATGTTATTTATGTATAAAATATAATATACTAAAAAGTTACATATGTTTTGTTAGTATACGCTAAGCTCGACATGGTGTTAGATTCTTTAATTCTGTAAATAATACCAGTGATCCAAAACAAACTTTTCTTTTTACATTTAAGAATCTAACGCCAATACTCAAAATTGTCTGGTTAGTCAAAGAATATAAAGCGTCAGCGAAAGCCATGCAAGGAACTAAAAATTAGGCTCACCGATTTCTTCTGATTTGTAATTCTTTATAACCTCTGCTAGTTCTAAATTTCCTGCTATTACTGCCACCTAGAAAATATAATAATAAACTTAGAAATTGTTAAAAACAGTAGCAACAAGTTAACAGAGAATATTGTGGCCATCGTCATCACACCGCATTTCTCATTGAACATAATGTGGTCATTTTGTATGGGACAGTCATTTTTTTTTAGAATAACAGGTGGTTTTATTACTGGACTAGGAGATTTAATAGTCCGGTGAAGACACTGACCTGATAAGGCGTCTGATTGGCAAAATTTAAGGGCTCCTTGTCGCAGCCCCGGAAGAGCAGCTGCCTTGCGCACGAGTCTTGCGCGTTGACAGCGCACACGTGTAGTGGGGTGTTGCCAGACGCATTACGACTATTCATGTCTGCACCGTAGAATAGGAGGTGGTCTAGGTGCTGGACTAGGCCGTTCCGACATGCCTAGAAAGTAATAGAACATTAATGATTAATGATGATCGAGTCGGATATAAAAACAGATGATACAGAGGTGGCAAGAGACAGCATGAGCATTTTGTGGAAATAATTTACCAGAGCCTTTTCTAGATTTCTTTTCTTTACTCGTTCCATTGAGGACCCTGTCACGGCTGTTTTGTTTCAAGTCATTTCTTTCGTGCGGAAAACCATAGCAGTTAATAACAAAGATATAGAACTCATTTGCATCATTTGTTGAAATTCATCGATCCGTTTATATTTCAGCCACTACCAAAGGATTTCAGCTTTTCAAACCCTATTTCTAGCAAAGAAAAAGGTAAGTTACACCGGAAAACCCAAAGGTTACAACAAAAAAAAGATCCAAAGTTTCCTCATTATTTATTTCGTTGTAGAACTGAATTCCGCGGCAAGACTCTGAAAAACTTTGAACTAGTAACTTCCTTCATTAGTAGTCGTAGGAGCGTGATTTTATTTTGCAACTAAATGATTGGTAAGATTCTTAGGCCCGTATTTATAATCCGCACTTGAGATTGACAGACAGATTGAGTTCGTATCAGAAATGTCATTTCAGTACAAAATGGCTTGTCAAATCCATACTTAATATTGCTCTCAATCTTGAGATAGCTTTACAAATACGACCCTTAGTTGAAGATAAGTGTTTTATATGTTATGTAAGTACTTAAATTGCGATACCCTTTACAGGGTTCGGGTTTGTTTCTAAATAGATTTATAACATCTTTGCAAAACATGAATGCGAGTAAAGAATTGAGAATTGAGATTTACCTGATGAACTTCCTGCCACCCCTGCAGATCAGTCGCTCCGATCGTCGCGTGATCATGCAGCAGGGTCTCACACAATAATGGGTCCGTTTTATTCGTGACAGACAGATATAGAGGCGTCAATCCCTTCGCATCTTTATAGTTCGGCGAGCCACCGAGTTCTAGCAAAGTCTTGACAGCTTCTAAGGAGTTCTTTTCGACGGCTCGATGCATCGCAGTGCTGCCATCTTTTGTTCGGTAGTCGAGTAGTGCTCCACCGTTGACAAGGGCTATCAGGACCTTTCCTGGAGTGTTGAGGCCGGCTGCGATGGTTAGAGGGGTATCTGGAAATTGAAGAACAGGTTATTGTTAGTTTAAAAAAGGCTAATTCATGGTGTTCTTAGCGAATGCAATGCATGATTGGAAACTTCGGAAGTAATTTGTAATATCTTGTTTGTAGGATTGATGAAATTCCCGGGAATTTTGATATCAAAATTATATTCCTAGTTCCGTATCGTTCTGCACTGTTAGGCAAAGCTTTCCTCCGGTCTCTCCACTACCTACTCTCTAACCTGTTCCTCAAAAGGATAGAGAGCCGTAGATATACCGAAGGTAGAATAGGAAGAAATTCCGGGTAGTTCCAGATATTTCAGGGAAATCCAACGTTCAATACAAGTAAAAGAATTTCTTCTATGCTGGACTGGGAGCAAGAAACAAACATAGAATGTACCAGCAGCTTTTGCTCCCGGGCATGCTGTAAAAACCAGCTAAGGGATCCGAGGGCTTCTGTATATTACAATTTAGGCGATAGGCTAAGAACCTGTCACTACAGTAATATAACTACAAATCTATCTTAAATAATACTCAATTTTTTGTCAGACGTGGCGGAATGACCTTTGTTTATGTTGTTTACGCTCTGCCTACCCCATTAGGGATAAAGGCGTGAATTTATGTATGTATATAAAATAATACTTTATTAGACTTAGCGGGCAATCTCATTTCCGTTGTTGACCTCTGCCACCTTATTAAAATCCACACTTTATCCAACACTTCCGCTGTAGGACCTTCTATAGATTTAGATTTCCATCACAAAGCAGCTGGTCTTTAGCCTTATTCAACGTAACAATGTTCTTACGAATAAATAAATGATGATTATGTAGTTACACAAAGGCTCAAGGTCGATATTTATCGCGGATTATTTACGCGACACGGTTATGGAATGAGATTTATGATATTTGAGGCGAAGATTTTTTTTTATTGATGATTTGTCTGTTTGGTATATCATCCATCACATCAATTTAGGTATAGTTGCCAAACATGAAAAATTGGTTCCGACTCCCGGAAGCTTTAAAAGAATTATTGGGAGAAGGGGCTAAAACCTTCACATGGGGATATTTCAAGGTTGAGAACCGGCTTAGAAGCGTCCACTTGGACCACCGGGTAATGGTTTTTAGCCATTAGAGTCACACTGCTGGGCAAAAGCTTCTCTCCGCCCTCTCCACGACTCTCTGTACTGTGCCTGTTCCAGCCAGTTCTCTAGGAAGGTTTTGAGCATGTCTCGCCACCGCCGTTTTTTCTCGTCTGGGCATCCTTTCTCTGATTAGTCGGAGACAATCTTTCTGGTATGTGTCAAAGTTGGGATTTGAGAGGCGGCCTTTGGAATGCAAGATTCTAGAAGTGTGCATTATACGCTGTTACTCTATCAGTCTATAGATAGTGTGTATAATATATATCAAACTATCACTTTCGCCTTCAACATTAAAAGCGGTAGCAATGTGTTTAGAACTTCACTCAGTTAGAATTTGCCGAATATAAACGGCATGCTTTATTTCCACAATAATGGGTGTCGGAACGAGCGGAACAATACATGATAAAGTGAACCAAACGCGTTCACTATCGCATTTTCAGCAAACACGTGCAAAGAAAAGAATTCAGTTGCCTAGGAGAAATAATTTCCGGGTCATTGTCATCAGAATCATTGTTTCCTTCTAAAGTTTGTTTCTCCATTCAATGTGTTTTTTGTCGTAACGTAAAACGATTTAACAACTCTGCTATTTGTCTTATGATTTCATAAAAAAATCCAGTTTTTTTACAGGATCAAGCCCAGTAGACATACCCCAGAGTAGGTAGGTACAGTTTTTTTAAATTTGTTTTTGACCAAGGTTGTCATTAAAATGTGCGGGCTAGCAACAAATATGTCAACGCACTAGGAATTATTTGAAGGGGATACTTACCGCCAGTCTTTTGGCAATGGAAGTTGGATCCAGCCCCTTGGCGCAGGCCTTTGGCGATCTTCTCCAACTGGCCATGGGTGACTCCAGGAATCTTCGAAGGTTGGCACGGATCTACAACACCAAGTGTTTGAAGCGAATACTTACCGCCAGTCTCTTGGCAATTGAAGTTAGGATCCAGCCCCTTGGCGCAGGTCTTGGTGATCTTCTCCACCTGACCGTGGCTGACTCCAGGAACCTTCGAAGGTTTTCACGGATCTACAACACCAAGTGTTTGAAGGGGATACTTACCGCCAGTCTCTTGGCAATGGAAGTTAGGATCCAGCCCCTTGACGCAGGCCTTGGTGATCTTCTCCAACTGGCCGTGGGTGACTCTAGGACCCTTCGAAGGTTGTCACGGATCTACAACACCCAGTGTTTGAAGGGGATACTTACCGCCAGTCTCTTGATAATGGAAGTTAGGATCCAGCCCCTTGGCGCAGGCCTTGGTGATCTTCTCCACCTGGCCGTGGGTGACTCCAGGACCCTTCGAAGGTTGTCACGGATCTACAACACCAAGTGTTTGAAGGGGATACCTACCGCCGCCAGTCTCTTGGCAATTGAATTTAGGATCCAGCACCTTGGCGCAATCCTTGGCGATCTTCTCCACCTGGCTGTGGGTGACTCCAGGAACCTTCGAAGGTCGTCACGGATCTACAGCACCAAGTGTTTGAAGGGGATACTTACCGCCAGTCTCTTGGCAATGGAAGTTAGGATCCAGCCCCTTGGCGCAGGCCTTGGTGATCTTCTCCACCTGGCCGTGGGTGACATGCTCCAGGAATCTTCGCAGGTTGGCGCGGGTATGCAGCGCTTTCAGGGTTTTTTCATCCAGCTGAAGCATTTTGTATACGCGCCGTTTGTATTTTAGCTGGAAATAGAGAGAAAGCATGTGTTATTTTCTAGTCTTCCTCATCTTGTTTTATCTATGGGAAGAGAATATCGTGAAATATCAGCGAGCTGGAGCGCTACACTGCAGGGTTCAGTTTACATAAATACAATCAAGCCTTTATCCCTTATGGGGTAGGCAGAGCGCAAACGACCTAAACAAATATCGTTCCGCCACGTCTGACAAAGTTTTGAGAGTTATTTAAGATAGATTTGTAAGTATATTGCTGCAGTGACAGGTTGTCAGCCCATCGTCTAAATTGCAATATACTGAAACCCTCGGATCCCTTAACTGCTTTTTACAGCATACTCGGGAGGAAATGCAGCTGGACGGTAAAACTGCAGAGTGTGGAAGAAGTCTCTTTATCTATATGGTTACATCCTGCAGTAAAAAGTCGTCAACAAATAAGAAAATTTCTCCTTGTGTTGAGTTGCCTCGCTCAAGCTAAATTCAAGTGAGTTCTTGGCTTGAAATATTTTTCATATGGGATATATTTACTGAAACTATATTTATGATAATCTATTCATCTTATTCAGATACTACAGCTCTTTTCATAAGAGAAACCAATCGATCATGTGATGCGAATGGACTTCTGAAGCAAGCTATGCATCTTATCCGAGCGGATATCTCGGTCTTAATAATATCGGTAGATATAAGAAGGAAAATGGAGATTCTGAAATCGGGATCGAAGAAAACCACGTTTCCCGTCAAATCATAAAATAATTTGCATCTTGTAGATTTATGATTCATACATACATACATAAATCACGCCTTTATCCCTTACGGGGTAGGCAGAGCGTTTAACGCCTCGTAAAAGGCGCTTTCGCCACGTCTGGCAAAAATTGAGGGCAATTTTAGATCGTAATATGTATTGCTATAATGACAGGTTGTCAGCCCATCGCCTAAATTACAATACACTGTAATCCTCGAGTCCCTTTTGCTGACTTCAACAGCATGCCCGGGAGGAAGGGCAGCTGGAACGTTCTATGTTTTCCTATCTCTCCCAGTCCAGCATGGAAGTATTTATGATTCACTACCCGAAATACCCAATGACTCCTCGAATATCACTGCCATTTTGACTGGTCTTTTTCTAGCTCTCTTTGCTTCAGTTCCTTACCTCGAGATATCCAACAGGTCCGTTGAAAGGGTAGTCCCCCAGACGTCGTTCCTCGTCCAGGAACTTGCCGGCCTTGCCGTTGACCGGTGGGCAGAACAGACCATAGTTGAAGCTCTCTTTCAGCTCCTGTTGACAAAGAAATAATCTGGGTTAGCATTTAAGAAAAGGGTTCCAATTTTGGTGCGATAAAAGGGCTATGTTGCAATGACTGAAAAAAGTACACGTCCACAAGATTGAATTGTTTGAATTCAGTTCGGTTCAGAATGTTATTTTAATTTAGTCTGCCTGCCAACCCGCTGTAGAGGGTCACCTTAAATGTATGGCAAATGTTTGTTTTATTCTATAAAAATGTCGGTCTTTTTCCCTATCTATAAAATTATGCCCGAAGTCCCAAGTTACTTTGCATGTTAGATGCCCCTTTTCACTAATTCAAGTTTGATGTAGCCCTAAAATAGATTAGGGCAAAGCAGCCTTGACCCACAAAAAACAGAAGGTTGTTTTATAATTGGCTAATTCTCCAAAACGCTTGTTAACAGAGCTAGAATTTGATATCATTATTATTATACGATCAACAACTTAACATTTCAAGTGTGCACACTATAAATCTTGCAATCGATAACCAATTAAAAGTACAATCGCGTACAAAAGTAAATAGGCTTCCTGCCATGGGTTATAGAGTGCAGTGCTTAATCAATGTCCAAAGAATAATTACTGCTAAATGTCTTGATGCAATTTTAACTATCTGCAGACAGATATTTATGGCGTAATATTTCGCGTGTAAAAGTAAATTGATGGATACTGCTGGTATGGAGTTTAAGATTAGTAAGGGAAGACGGTAAAAAAAAGATACACACGTACATATAATTACGAATTTATCCCTAATGGGGTAGCCACGTCTTACAAAGTTTTGAGGGTTAATAAAGATAGATTAACCCTCAAAAGAAATAAATATATTAAATTACTTTCCTTTTTTTTTGCTTTCATTATTTCGTTATTTCTTATTCCTAAAGAGAGATCTCTACCTCATCTAAAGTTCTGGCTTTACCAAACCAAATGGAAAACTGTATGATAAATAGAAATTCATTAAAGTTCTACAAAAGGACCACCTCACATTTAACTCAAAATTAAATTATGTAGCATCATCCCCAAATCATTAATAAAGCCACAAAGATTAATGCGAAATTCGCCAGAGCCGACACTGGCAATGAAGTTCATTACAACTGGCAAAATCGAATCCTTCGATGGAAATAGATTTGCAAAACACGATTGATGAAGAGAGAAATCATTGGGACACAGGAAAGAGATAGAAGAGTACCTATCGAAAACAATGAAAGAAACAACAAGAAAGGTCCATAAATGTAATGTTGGTAAGTAACAAATTCACGTAAAATACAATCAAGCCTTTATCCCTAATGGGGTAGGCAGAGCGTAAACAACCTAAACAAAGGTCGTTCCGCCACGTCTGACTAAATTTTGAGAGTTTTTTATGATAGATTTGTTGGGTTTGTTGTTGAATTGATTATGACAAGATAATACACAGGAACTGAGAAAAGAAGGCTTTAGATATTATATTACTTCCATGGTGGACTGGTAGCGAGAAAAACATGGAATGTGCCAGCTGCATTTCCTCCCGAGCATGCTGTAAAAATTAGCTAAGGTATCCGAGGGTTTCAGTATATTGCAATTTAGGCGACGGGCTGACAACTTGTCACTATAGCAATATACCTACAAATTTATCTTAAATAACCCTCAAAACTTTGTCAGACGTGGCGGAACGACTTAGTTTATGTCGTTTACGCTCTGCCTACCCTATTAGGGATAAAGGCGGGATTATATGTATGTATGTGGATAGATATTATGAAATAGTAAATAAGTTAAACATGTTAAATAAAAAGGCTGCTCGGGTTTTAGCAAATATGTAGCAAAATTGTTTTATCTTGGTCGATAAGCACACATATCCTTTATAAATTGGGCGAAACGAATTAAAAAGGGAGTGTCTCGTGTTACTGAAAAAAACCTACACCGTGTTGAACAACCAGTAAATTATCGGTTGGGTACGCCATAAATAAATATGAATAGACACCTAAAATTGGTCAATCAATTTGGTCTACATGATCACATTTATTTGACGTCATAATTTTACCTAAGCTGCAGTACGAAATCTCTTTACCGTGAAAGTCGAAGGGTCAGCTTATGATGCAGCCTTATAAATGGTTGCAGTCAGAATTATTGATAGTTCTATTGAGGGCCAGTTTGGAATGTTGCCAATAATTAGACGAGTATTGCATCTTGTATTGTGCGATTTGTATCGGGTACAGTTAGTTGAGACTTGGACTGAAGGCGTCTATGGTGGTCAGACTAAGATTCGAAATGCCTCCAGTCTAGATCGGGAGCGATTGAGACGGAGTCGACGATGGAGCAAGCTCACCCAAAAGTTGCCTGTTCACTCTAACTTTGAAGTGCTGGAGGTTGGATGCATTTGGAAACGCAGACGCAGGTAGTGAGTTCTATTCTTTTGCTGTGCGCATTATGAAAGAGTTTTGGAAGCGCTTAGTCCGTATTGGTGGAATATCAATTGTGTATGCCCTATTTAATAACGTATCCTATATCCTTGCGGCAGTCTGTCAACGGCGTAAGAAAGGTGAATTTCGCCGCGTTTGACCAACACATTTGTTAACACTCCACTGTGTGGAAAACCTTTTTTCAGAGAATCAGACCACAAAAGTGGCTACCTTCCAACAGCAGTACCTACACATTATTGTGCAGTTTTGCTAGAAAGTTTGTACGTACCAATGGACATGAAATGTGCTATTCACGCAAGGGTCATCAGTGAACGGGTTCCATGTCTAGGTACTACAATCTCCAGCTAAGGATTGCTAGAGACCACGATTAGGCAAGTGTGGCGTGATGGCCTGAGGGGAAGGAGCGACGACCAGCGCACGCGCTGATGGTCAGACAAGGCTTGTGGCTCAAACATATATGTTAGACGATAACATTGATTTTCTAAATAGCTAGACTTTTTTGTTATCTTCGATGATAGTACATTCTGAACGTATTGCATCACTGTGTTCGGATATAATTTTCATATTTTAATTACGACTAGACGCAATAAAATCACTTCCTTTTGGAGATTATTTCTGATGAAAGTATAATAACTTTGACGCTTCCACCAAAATATGGTTAAAAAAACAAGATTGTCATGAGTCATGACCAAACATTGAAAAGAACCTAACCTACACTTCAACCCAAAAACAAAACGACTGAACCACTTTTAACCGTAACAGTACTACCAGATTCCGTGCAAACAGATCTCATAACAAGTTCGCCACTGTTTCCTTTAAAGGATAAAACTAAGATTAACAACTATGATATATTGCGGCCAGGCTCGTTGCAGGAAGCCTGATGGAGTGTGCACTGTGCTCAACTAAGGGATTGTGTGCCAGGTTACATGTTCATGATGCCAGCATGAAATGTAACTTGGTTCTTATAAATTATGGGATATCGCCCTTCTATAAATCTTTAGCGATTTGAACTGCGATTTCATATCAGCAAGACAGATTTTTATGACTTGCAATTTCAATATGTCTGATTTTTATTCTTCAGGGAATAAATCAAGAATTTATCCTGCGGCGTTCCTGTTTAATATTCAAATCGAAGTTCCCTGTGGGATGTTTAAAGTCAAATCGAGGTCAAAGGTAAAACGTGTCAAGGGAAAAGGTATCGCGATATTAGATTTCTACCGTTTAGATACTGGATTTGTTATGGGATTTTCAAAATGAATTATACAATGTATCATCAAAGTTTGGATTGAATGTTCTTTTTATTCTGGAGCTCCCGGAGTTCATTTTAAGTTTTATGTAGATAATTCTTAATTTAGAGTAAGTTTAGAACCTCACTAAACCGCAATGAAACCTAATACTTACTAAGTAGATTTGGTGTCGTATAATATTTCTCTGAAAGGTGCGAGTTGGCATTATTGGCGGCCTAGAAATGCCCGCGATATTACCCGGAATATGCGCGAAAAATCCAAGATATTCATAAATCCCAGGAGGTAATATTGAAGCCTTTTTAGGACCGTGTCGTTTTTTATTAAAGGTATTTGGTGTGCTTCTGAAAGATATTGAACGGATAAGTAGGAAATGTAGAGCAGGGGGTGTAAAAATTGCCTTTTTAAAGAGTCCGACGCCAAGCAACTTGTTGGTTCTGTCAATATTTAGACGTACTTCCATGCTGGACTGGGAGAGATATAAAAACATAGAATGTTCCAGCTGCCCTTCATGCTGTTGAAGTCAGCAAAAGGGACTCGAGGGTTACAGTGTATTGTAATTTAGGCGATGGGCTGACAACCTGTCACTACAGCAATACACATTACAATCTAAAATTGCCCTTAATTTTTGTCAGACGTGGCGACAGCCTTTCGAGGCGTTAAACGCTCTGCCTACCTCGTAAGGGATAAAGGCGTGATTTATGCATGTATGTACCTTCAAAGGCAAGGGTTTCGTCGTCGCGTCAGTGACGGTCACGGTCAGTCAGCGGCGGGCCTTATAAAGTCAAGAACAAACAAAAAAGTAAAGAAATGACAAAAGCGACTTATACACTCACAATTTATATAGTGTTGAACATTAGCAAAAGCCTGTCTAATATGTCTAGTCTACGGGCTAATCCTCCTCATTCGCTCGATCACCCACTAACTCTCGACACCAACATCTGCCATCTGCCAGACCGCAGCCATCAATCCAGTAGATGTCCTACTGACACAGAGCAGTGTTAATGTTGAAGTAATAACGCGTAGTTGCGTTAATGTTGAACTACTATTGTATGCTAACGGGATGTTATTGCGGTGGCTATAAGTACGTAATGGAAGTAACCTGAGATATCCGACAGGTGTCAGCGGTGTTTGTATAATTTACGGCAATAAACGAAGCAAACGATCGACACCAGTAAATTACCTATTCCAAATGAATGCAACATATTTGGTTTGACATCTCTTTTTACCTTCCTTTTTACCAATGACCGAAACACAAAACTTGAAAATATTTATTTGAAACTATGTAATCGAGATTTGGCAGAGATGAATCGGAAACGAACATAATTATTCAATTGTTGGCGCAAACTTACTCGTAGTGTCAAAAAACGGTCACTATAGTATTTCCAAGTCAGTTTTAGAATAAAGGTAAATAAAGTTTTATGCCTATAATCGAAGATCTTGTTTCTAAAATAAGTTTTAGCTATTAGATATGACAACATAATGAAGTTTTAGTAATTAAACTAATTTGCCAACACGTATCATATACATATTTTTGAAATGTGTTTTTGAATAACAAGACATGAAACTTTGTTTACCTGTATTCTAAAACTGAGTTGGAAATACTGCACTCTTATTATTCTATACCTTGTTTACATGATCTTATTCCAATGCCTTCGAGAATCTAAGTAAGTACTTCGAAGCCAGAAGCCTACAAGAGCTGCTCCGAATGCTCCGATCAATCAGCTGACCCACTAACATGCTCCGTGTTAATGTTACACTATTGTATGCTAACGTGTAATTGCTAGTTGTGACAGAAACAGGAACTCCTACGTGTCTACAGCCTACTGCTTTGAATGTTTAACGTGCTGCGCTTGGAGTACATACATACATTTATATAATTATGCCTTTATCCCTAATGGGATAGGCAGAGCGTAAACGACCTTTGTTAAAATTGTAAAACTGTACTGCCAAAATGAATAAACGATTTATTTATTTAAAAAAAAAAATGGTCGTTCCGCCACGTCTGACAAAGTTTTGAGGGTTATTTAAGATATATTTGTAGGTGTTGCTGTATAGGATATTGCTGTAGTGACTGGTTGTCAGCCTATTGTCTAAATTGCAAACTGAAAACCTCGGATTCCTTAGCTGGTTTTTACAGCATGCCCGGGAGGAAAAGCAGCTGCCGCACTCTATGATTTTCTCTCGCTCCCAGTCCAGCATGGAAGCAAGGGCTTGGTGTAGGATTGTATAAAATGCACTTACTAAAGTAGATACGTGATTGTGGTTTAGGGATTTTCGTTGACAAAAATTCTGTAAATACATTTTCATGAAATATCGGATTTAAAGCTTATCATGTCGATCAACCCAATTATCCACAAAGCAAAAGAAAAAGAATTTTCATTAGTAGGTAAACTTCCCATCCAGTCGAATATGGAAGCCCTTGAAACGGTTGAAGAATGCCCCGAAATAAGAACAAATCAATATTAATCTTATCCGGATCAAAGATACAGTGATCCTCTGTCCTATTCCCCAAAAATAAGCCGCATAATGCGATGTGGCTTACTTACTCAATAGGTGGTCAAAAGCCTGTGATGAGTCAGAGCAAGATCTAGTAGAATATAATACGGAAGCCCTGTCTTTCGAAGGGTTGAGAATGTCCGGAATAAAGGACAAATCAACATTAATCTTATTCGGATCAAAGATACCGTCCCCAAAAATATACCCTATTAAGGCAAATGTGGCTTACTCAATAGACGGTCAATAGCCGGTTTAGAGTTACCGCTGTAAGTGTTGTGACCAGCAAATGGCGCGTTGGACGCATTGAGGGGAAGCGGCCAATTTATAGCGGTCCAGTAATTGATGTGCGGCCGGCCGCTTGACGGACGTCTGACCTATTGATGCATCGTTCACATCACTCCAGTGGCTTTGTGTACAGTGATTGACGCACGCCTGTAAACCCTGCCGTGGATGCAGCGTTTTCACGACTCCAGACGTCTGTACTGGCGTGATGCATTGTTCACTTCACTTCAGTAGCTTTGTTCACTGTGATTGATGCACGCTTGTAGATCCTTGCGTAGATCCATCGTTTTCATGATGCCAAACTGGGCAGACGCTTTGTTTACTAGCGTAATTGACGCATGCTCTGCAAATGCGTCGTAAATTTTACACCAAGCTTGCATTCAAGCTAATTTGTGGTTTCTGGTTGTTCTAAAGCGTATAGTTTCTATAAGAGAAGTTTAAAATTATGTTTATGACAATAATTAGCTGGCATAATTTTGACTAAATGAAGGAATACAAGTGCATTTGGTAACTTTGACTTAGTAAAGTTTATTTTTGCAAATACGATACAGTGAGGATTACTTATTTCTAAGTTCTGTATCTGATCTTTCTAACTCATGATTGTACCACATGTACGTACAATATCTTGCATCATTACAAATCCACAAAGCCAGCCACCTTCGGTTATAATGCGTATCCCACTGCCCCATCAGTTCAAACGAGGCCTCACTAGCGAAGTGGATCAGTGGCTGATCGATGTGTTTTGTCACATCGACTTGGCGCAGATTGCTCAAGCTCATTACTACTGGAGGCTGGACCTCATCTATCTATTATAAAAGTATGTTTGTTAATTATATCTGTCTTCATAAGTGTGTCTGCCTGCACTTTAAGGGAGATTTGTAGAACGATGTTAAATTTGTAGGTACTATCTCAAATTGACGATATCAATTTGCTATCGACAATTTAAATTTAGTTATTTTCGAATTTCCCGAATTTTATGGTTTTGGCTACCTGATCTATGGTATTGAACGATTATCGGTTTTTAGAAATATCTATTTTCGCAAAATGAATACAGTAGCTTTCCTGTCCGTGGCTTCACTTGCAAATTAGCGTTTATTTTAACGCTAATTTGCAAGTGAAGCCACGGACAGGAAAGCTACTGTATTCAATAAAGATATTGATTATGGTATCCTGTTTGCAATAGGCAAGTGGTCGCGCGTTCCAGTTACTTGCGTAGTGTACCATTACCTAACACCTAATGCGGTTATTATTGTACTAAATAACAGTAATAACTCGGTGTTAAATAAACTGTCATTGTATTTTAATGGTCTGCAATTTATAGTTGTACAATTACGGTATTTTCGCCCAAGCAGTGATTTGTAAAAGATCGGATAATAGTACAATTTAATTAAAAGTTTGTTAAATTCTCAGCTCAGCTCAATAAATATTTTGCTGTTAACAGCAATATTAATTTAATAAAGTTAATACTAATATTATAATTTTAGTTTTAAAATTCATTGCAGTATTAAAATAAGAGGTAACGAATCAATTAAATTGGATCCAAGTTTTGATGTTAGTCTTCAAAGATTCTATATTGAAACATAAACTTTTAAATAACGAATAAAAGTTTTGCTTGTTTTGCACCTAGTCGAGAAGGAAAGCGTTTTCAACACTCTCCTATCACTTCTTCCAACCATTAACTTCACTACTAAAACAATGACTTGTAAACCAAACCTTTGCTACTTCAAACATGTACATTTCACAAGCATATTAGCATGTTATGTACTGAATGAATCACAGTCAATGAACACACTCACATCCGTATTGATGGAGAAAGTCTTATTGTGATGAATCAGGTTACACTATGCGCCTTAGGCTAAATACTGGTCCGATACGGTAATACTCTATTAATACACTTTGAATGCGGAGATCAGATTCAATAGAAAGGCCTAGAAATGAATGGATGACGCAGACACGTGTAAAATGGCTGCCACGTGCAGGCGAAGGCTACTGGATAGGTATTAAACTCTTACTTTGGTATCAGGTGAAACTGGCATCGTATTTCAGTTAATAGTTGGAATAGTTCAGATTAATTCCTAGTTGTTTGAACTTAGTATAGTCTAAAATTAGTTTGAGCTTGTTTGTATTGATTTTTATTGTATACAATAAAGTATATTATGAATAAATACGAGCTAAGCACGTAACCTTGCGGAACTTCTTTAAGAGTTCTTCGAATTTAGTAATCTTACAAATAACTCTAACGTCATATCGTGTAAAAAGCTTTTCTTGAACACGTAAGATATCAAAGCGATACAATGACCCTATTAGTAAACTCTACATAAACTATTGTGAGAGACCGAGTCAAAAGCCTCTCTTCTGTCAATTCTTACACGCACGACTTTCTTTGCCATTTCGATCGCGTACGACGTATGCAAAGTGTCACCGCTTCAAGCCGAGGCCTATTAAATTTCCCTTTTATTGTGATCCGATGAATGCTTACGCGCATGCTCTTTGCTTTGTCAATACTTTGAATTGGTGACTCTTTGAAAGGAAACTTGTTCGCTTGCTCAAGATGCTGAGTGGTTTTATAGTTTCGTACCTAGTCCTATTTAAATGCAGGAAATAGTAAAGTTCTGTTATTCTTAGGTAATAATGCAAAGATTTTGGAACAGTTTCTAGTTTTTTTGATTCATTTTAATTCAGACGTCATGATAATACCGTCAACTATAACCTCAGAAAAAGTCAGGTCATGACTAAATTTCAATGAACTTATAATTTTTGCTCCAGCTAAAAAGCAACTCTGGAACATTCCATTCTATCGCTCCCAGTCCAGCATCGTAGATTTTCGTAATAAAATATAGGTACATAAATTTTACCACAACGTATAAACGGAACGCAAACTTGACCAAAGCTATCCAGAATGTTGATAGCGCCTTGTACATAATCTAGTCCACAGATATCAGAATGTCTAAAGCAAATAACTCCGCTAACGGTATAACTGCGGTTTTGGAGCCGCCCTAAATAGGGACACGCTATCGGAAGTCTAGTCTAGACCGAAATAGATACACCTGATTGACCTACAACCCGGATTAGATTGGAACTTGAATGTTATTCAGGAAAATTGATTTTTATTTCTATTGAGTGGGTTTCCAGAAAGATGAACTCTGGTGTCAGTTTTTATACCGCTAGTATAGGCCTCTTACAAAGTTTATGTAACGACCACAATCAGATAGCCTTCGCGATCGACAGCTTAACGTGCCTTCCGAAGCACAAAATCCTGGTTCTTACGGTCAGTCGCGTTTACCCTGCATAGTTCAAACCAAACAGGGGAAAACCCACAGAAAGCGATAAATTAACACCTGTCAAACTTTGTGTTCCTAAGCCCACGACCTCCGGATCGGGAGTCCAAGGCTTAGACCACCAGACCACAGAGTCAGGAATGGCGACCGAAATAGATACACCTGATTGGCCTACAACCCAGACTGGAACTCGAATAGACAACTGTTATTCAGGAATGGCGTCTCGCGATTAGTTTCCGCATTGTCGTTGCAGATAGATGTGCTATTTTCTTTGGAGGAACATTGTTTGGATTGGAATGTAAATAAGTAATACAGGCTCTTTTTCTGTCGGTTACCAAGTATTCATATCAATGAGGGTTTTTTTTGCAGTTGATACTGTTCTGTGAGTGTGAGTGGGAACTTTGAAAGGGGAAGGCTTCGACGAACGTACCGCGATCAAATCAGGGACGTCTTAGAGAAGGTCAGTACAGGAGTACCCTAAACCGACGAGCGTGCTTGAAAATATTGATGAATGTAGAATCTACATTGTAGATGAAGCGAACCTGACATCCGCAACTTAGATGGGAAACCGGACCCAATCCTAGATAAGGTTAGAGTTTTCTCGCCGCCAATGCTTCGCACTAAGCCTCTGACATGGCTTAACGACTAATATCTACGGTATTAAACGATATTAACCGGGCCCAACGACAATTAACGTGCCTTCCGAAGCACGGAAAAAGCGCCGAATAAATGTACATAAATTCGAAAACCGAAAAACACATTGGTACGTGGTGGGATTCGAACTACAACCTCCCGCTCAGGAGGCAGCGGCCCTATCCACTACACCATCGGGCTCTCGATTTATGTATACTGTATGTTTTAGGTCAGATACCTTTACATTTAAGTAATTAGCTTCTTCTTAAATAAGTACTTTCGTAAAACCATGTTTAATAGAACTCCGGCTTACAGAGTATTCGGTTGGATGAACCTCAATTAATGTTATTATAAGTTGTACCTTCATACACGCTTCTAAATCCGCAGAACTAACAAGGTCCGTGTTGAAGAGTTGGGAACAAGACCCCCGGGTCCCCGCGGTCCAATCTCCAAGTTTCTGATTAAACTGAACCCTGAGGAACTGCAGTAGCTTTAGTTATTAGTTAAATAAACTTTAAGGATGGTAAACTGTGAAATTACAAGGTAAAGAATTTTCAATTTTTATTCTACCCATGAAACTAAACAACTTTTCCACAGAAACATAGGTTGATATAAGAGAATCAGAAACTAAAGATCATATATTTACCCAAAAACTAAAATCTTACCTCATAAAAAAAAACACGGTCACACTCATACGCAAATGTTATTACAGTCTCCAAGACTTTTTTGGTGAAAACTGAATAAGTAATGTACTTAATAGTCACCTATATAGAATGTGTCTGTTTGTATTTACTTTATAAAACCAGTTAGATTATGTTACCTAGATTTAAGTTACTTAATACAAGAACCAAATTTTTGTATTTTGTATCAGTTAAGTATCTTATAATTAACCCTCACGAAAATTGCAATGCCCTATTTATTATAACGGGTATTATGTGTTGGACTTTACAATATTATATCATCTTAATGTTCCATGTGATTCGCAATAAATAAATATGAATATGAAACATTTGATCCTGCCATTGAAAGTTACTTGATTAGCTGAAACCATTCGTTTTGTTTCTGAAAACATTATTAGGTCCATCGTTTCGTTCGTCGATTCGTCTACCCCACTGAAGAAGTAACATACATACATATAATCACGCCTTTATCCCTAATGGGGTAGGCAGAGCGTAAACTACCTAAACAAAGGTCGTTCCGCCACGTATGACTAAGTTTTGAGGGTTAAAAATAGACTTGCAGGTGTTTTTAAGATAGATTTATACGTATATTGCTGTAGTAACAGGTTGTCAGCCTATCGAATAAATTGCAATATACAGAAACCCTCAGATCCCTTAGCTGGTTTTTACAGCATGCCCGGGAGGAAATGCAACTGGCACTTTCTATGTTTTTCTCTCGCTCCCAGGCCAGCATGGAAGAAATAAATGAAGAAGTACACAAATACAATAAGACATATCCCAATTTTGTTATTATTACTCGACCTACTTCAGACGTACCTACCTACTTATATTTAATATGAAATGTAATGTGCCCCAAAAATGGTGTTTAACGAAAGTAAAACAGTAGTTAAGGTCCATAAAAAGTATCTTTGAGACTGTTAACGGCAAAATAAAAGCAAAAGTAAGAAGAATACGGGTAATTTGTGGAAAGTTTAATAGAGTTTTTGATTATGTCGATGTCTGACCTCTATTCACGTCACGTAAAAGAAATTTCATTATCTATCGAGCTAGAAGAGGTGAGAGTAAAATACTTAGTTTTTGGCATAACTTATATATAGTCGTAATAAATAATGTAAAACAAGTCCAAACCAAAGAAATATTGTTCAAAGCCGTAGATACCTACCTAAATAGCCCCTAACTACTCGTATATAGATTCTATCTATATCCTATTTTTCCTGTCTAGACAGGCAGTGATACATTGTTTCATATGAAATGACCGCTGAAACAATTTAAACGTAGCAAAATCGCCCTCTTATGAGGGACTATATTATGCATGTTGTAAGTTGGGTTCTAGAAGATTGAAGTTCAATCTAATGCCTTATTGGATGGATAGACTGCAATAATCTCCATGCAAATTTAACTAAAAGAACATTCATACAATTTCACAATAAAAATGGTAGGTCGTTGGCGCTATCTCTAGCTTATCAAAACAATCCCATTACAGAGTCGTATACGGCAAAATTTCTAGGAATCACTATCGATTCAAAATTAAATTGGAAGGGACACGTGGAAAATGTCTGTAAGAAAATTAATAGTTTTGTGTATGCTTTAAATCGCCTTAAAAAAATCAGTTCTCTAAAAACCGCACTTTTGGCATACCATGGTTATGTGTGCTCAGCGCTGAGATATGGACTCATTGTGTGGGGTGGCTCAGTTGAAGCTAATAGTGTATTTATCATACAAAAGAAATGTATAAGAGCCATGTGTAGTATCGGACCTATGGACTCCTGTAGACCATATTTTAAAAAGCTGAATCTCTTGACATTGCCTGCTATGTACGAGTATATCTTTGAAATATGTATATTTGTAAAGCAAAATTTATACCTTTTTGATCTAAGGACTTTTTCTTTTGCAACGCGATATCCAAATCGTCTGGCTATCTGTCAACATACAACCACTTGTTTTGCAAATAACTCGTACAACATGTCGATTAAGCTCTACAATTGTTTTCCAAATAGCATTAAAAACTTGCCTTACAGTAAATTTAAAGTTTCTTTATTTAAAATATGCACTGAAAACTCTTTTTATACCATTGACGAATTTGTTAAAATAATGATTAAAATAAAATGACTTTTATATTTTGAATTGACAGTTTACATATTTTTGATTGTTATATTGTTGAAATTTTAAATATGATATTTTTTTTTCTTTGACATTTTTTGTTACGACATTATAATTCTATTATTTTAAGTGATGTTAATTATATTCCATTGTTTTTATTGTTTAATGCATGAGTTAGTCTTAACTGTTTTTATCTCAAATTTAAATTATAGGACAAAAATTTGCATGCCAGTTGCTGGCGCATCACGCATGTTCTGTGTTGTATATGTCACCTATTTATTATACTGTGTTTGCAAATAAATAAATTCATTCATTCATTCATTCATTTTGACTTTGTACAAAGCTCTTTCCTCGATCATACGAAAGAAAGGTGGATAAACAAAACAGCACAAGTACCCCGGGTGTGTGGTAATGACATGATGCACGGGCTGACGGTAATGAACGATAATCAGGCCCCGGGGACAGACCTGGGACCGATACCGAGGATATAGATAGCATAGAAGGGAAAACTAACGAAAGAGTGGAAGTAGACAACAAAAATACAGAAAGAGAACAAAAGACAGAGCTGATAATTATATTATAAGGAAACCTACATTCACTAACATAAAAAAAAAAAAAAACACAATTATAGCTGCTACTACCGTTGCAGTAAAACATAATAGAAAAGAAGGTAGCATAATAATATACTTGGACGTTATCATAGGTACACCTATTCCTAATGGGAATGAATACAGCACAGCACAGGATTTCATGAAAAGAAACAACGGACATCATACTAGCAGGAAAACCATACGGGGTGTAAGGGACAGCGTCCCGCAAACTGATAGGGGTTGCTCAGTTAACGACACTGAACAACTAACTCCAGGAAATTCTTTCAGAAAGTGAAAAAAAATATTTGGCTTTTCCATACAAATTGTCTGATCGAGGTGAACATTTTGTAGGGAAAAGCCAATTTTTGATTCATCAGTTTGAGGGACGCTGTCCCTTACACCCGGTATTTAGTAATCTCATCCAGTAAATCTACATCAAAGTTGTTATAAATTGGAACGCGACTCGCATCACTTTGGACCAAGTCGGACGTTAGCTACGTCGAACCGTAGACCTAAGGCTAGCATGCCATTCCTTACCTAACATGCAAATGATCGCATGGTAGCAATCCAGGCATTTACCATTCATCTAATGGATGTGTTCGAGGATAGGGAATGTGATTGTAATAGTAATTGCGTAACTTTGATCAAAGACTTCTGGAAAGCATTTGAATAATTTATGAACTTGCGTAAATCTATGGCGATTGATGACTGATACATACGTGAATACAAACATATACAACCAACATAGTGACCAAATGAGCAAAACCAAATGAGTTCTCAACAGTTATTTAAAAAGAATTTTCGATAATTTCTGAAAACCACATTGCACGTAAAAAAATATGAGTACCCAAGTATAGCCACAAAATCAATCAAATTAAGCTGCAGAACTTTAAGTTTCTATACCTATCTATAGTCATATCTTCAAGACATCGTTCCTATGCGAAAGTTACTGTTACAGATGATGTACCTTCACCTAAAATCCGGATCCCTCCAAAAGCCCTCATAAAGCAGGAAGAAATCCCGAACCATAATATATTTTACTTAAAATTCCACCAGTTGTCTCCATCCTTCCAACTTCCACATGTGCTAATCTCGAGATCTGTTGGCCTAATCCGGCGATAGATCGGCGATACAATCGCATGCGCATGTATTGTGCGCGTTTGACAAATGAACGCGAATAAAACGCATACGGATATACGCTGGCGGACTGCTACGACCGCGTTCCTTAGGTTTGGTCTAAGCTCCATGGGAAAATGTTTAACACAATAACATTTCATTGGTTGTAAGTTTGCTGGTTTTAAACAGGAGTGATCTTCCACGGTTGAAATGTAAAAAAAATATTCTTATATGAAATGGTGTCAAAAAATGAAGTCGTGGAGTGGCGAAAATGGACCTGAAACTGTTGTACTGTCCATATAATAAAGGTCACGGGAAGCTGCTCGTCGTCTTATGACCTATGCATATCCTTGGGAGAGTCCTATGTCCTGCATAGAATATCTTTTGCCAAAGATAAAGATAAAGTCATTGTGATGATATTTTTATCCAATTATTTAAATCATTAAAAAAAAAAAATCTATGCTGGCCTGAGAGCGAGAAAAAACATACAATGTACCAGCTGCATTTCCTCCTGGGCATGCTGTAAAAGCCAGCTAAGGGATCCGAGGGTTTCAGTATATTGCAATTTAGGCGATGGACTGACAACCAGTCACTACAGCAATATACCTAAAAAAATATCTTAAATAACCCTCAAAACTTTATCAGACGTGGCGGAACGACCTTCGTTTAGGTCATTTACGCTCTGCCTATCCCATTAAGGATAAAGGTGTGATTATATTTATGTGTGAATGTATTTAAATAATAGAATTTCAAGGCCCCACATCTGTTTAGAACTATCCCATCTAAACGCTCAATCCTCCTAATTTAAACCAAACACAGCGAACCTATCTTAGTCTCCACTTAGCGGGCGCATTATAAAATTAACATGTCCTAGGAATGTCAATGTAACTGCATACACAATACAATTAGAGAAACACGACGATTGTGTTGTGTGGGCGACATTCAACACATTCTAGCTTAAGCTAATTACAATCGAGGCTAATTATGGACTGAACATCATTCCTGAAACGAGTTTAAGGATTCGTGTCGACAGCATCATCATAGTTCATATAACTGCCTGGCTGAGCCATGGGCCCCCTAGTTTTGAGGTCGTGGGTTCAATTCCCACGGACGGAAGACAAAGTTGATATTTGTCAATCTATCCTTTTGTGAGATTTCCCCAGTTTGGTTAGGATAATGCAAGGTCACAAGGCGAGAGTGTATGAATATATATATTCATTTTTGGAACATATTTTGTAAAATTGTATCGGGAGTTTTCACAAATGTGGATGTAAATTGGTGCTCTATCTAGACTTATCCCCTTTAAGTCAGGCTCAGATATATATCTAAGTAATTGGGGATGGGACCAGATCCCAGATTTCCATACAGAGCGAATTCCATCTGACCTCCTCTGCGTCCCGAAAAAGAAGATAAACCTCACTCGATTTTTGATAAGGCCTTCGTAAGTGTCCAGAGAGTACCTATATACATATTCAACCCAGTATTTATCTGTTAATCTAAATTATGTGAGACTTAGGCTCGTATTTATAAAACGATCTCAAGATTAAGAGCAATATTGAGTATGTATTTGACAGGTCGTTTTGTAGTGAAATAATATATCTGATACGAACTCAAACTCGATGTCACTCTTGAGAGCTGATTATAAATACGGGGTCTAGAGTCTTGTGTGAGATTATAATTATAAAGATTCATATTACTTCTTTGCAGGTCTTTTCACCGTCGAAAATACTTATTGTTGCCTATTCAGTGTCAGTTCTTTTTGTTGTTCTTCTAAAATTATGGGCAGACTGGATGTCTACATCATATTCTTTAACTACCCTAATGTGTTGGTATTGTTCGATTAGATTATTAATTTGTCATTATGTTCTCTTTGTTGATTTTGCAATATTATTTAGAATTGCGAATTCAATTTGTTAATTTTGCTATGCTCTCTCTCTGCCAGGGTGTCATTGTACAACTAACACCAATGTATGTGATTTATGCAATAGAACTTTGAATTTGAATAATAATCCGCAACTACCGAATTGATAGCATAGCACACTGTCCACACTGTTGTGTTCATCATTAATAGGTATTATTACTGTTTTATGAAGTTATATGTTCAGTCAAAAATTACCAAGTTCAGCTTCTATAATATTTCCAAGCCACTGCTTTACTGTCATTCTAACTTTTTTTTTTAGATCTCCTGCTAATTTGATAGCATCACTGACTATGAGATTATCAAGTAATTCCTGTAAAATTAGCATCCCAGCTTCACGTATCTTTAAAGATGGTATCTGCTGACGTAAGTACGCGTTATCCGGTATTTTCCCATAGGTCAGTTGTAATTAACTATATTTGCATTTGCTAATGGCTAGCCGTACATAACTATCGGGGACGCCATGTACGGTTTAAGATACGAGCCGCCAACTCCATTAATTTCTTCTTTGATGTTATGCAACCTTATTAAATTTAAATAAATGATCCGGAACAAAAGAACAGCTTGTGACATTTCCTGGGATTTTGTATGAAAAGTATTTATTTGACATACCTATTTTCTCATAAATCTTTGTAAAATTCTTCCATGCTGGCCTGGGAGGGTGAGAAAAACATAGAATGTGCCAGCTGCATTTCCTCCCGGGCATGCTGTGAAAACCAGCTAAGGGATCCGAGGGTTTCAGTATATTGTAATTTAGGCGATGGGCTGACAACCTGTCACTAAGCAATATACCTACAAATCTATCTTAAATAGCTTTGTCAGTCGTATCGGAACGACCTTTGTTTCGATCGTTTACGCTCTGCCTACCCCATTAGGAATAAAGGCGTGACTATATGTATGTATCTTTGTGTAAAATTTTGGATGGTACCTGCGACAGATGCCATTCAGGAGGAAAATAATAGAAAATGTAGGTATCTAAAATCTATAGGAATGTCATATCTTCTGTCAAAGCTATCATCCTAGATTTTTTTTAATACAGCTACCTACTAAAGAAAGGAGATGTAAAATGTTTTTAGGTTTAAAATGATTTGCAACAGGACAAAAAAGCTACCGTTTTCGTATTTATTTCGGCATTCTTTTTAAAAGTTCTAATTTGAATTCATGATTTGAATTTCATAATATTAATCCTCAAAAGTCAGATTCAAAGTTTGTTTAGGCGTATCTTGACTTTGACTTTGAAATTAAGTCGAGGTGTCAACTGACAACTCAGCGTCCAAGTATTTCGGCAAGACTTTAATGAGAAGCAGTGATACTTGAATTATCAATCTCATTTAAATAAGAATTGAATACCTTGAAAGTCTTAACTTATTAATATTTGTGTTATTTACGTTGTGTTTGTTTACGTTTGATTATTTCAGAAGAGATTTTTTATAGTCCTGTGTCATGTTGAGGTAGAATACTCGTAGCATCGTAAGTCAAAATAATTTCAGCGAGGTGGAAAAATACATTGATTTATTACTCTTGCTTCCATGCTGGACTGGGAGCGAAACAAAAACGTAGAAAGTGCCTGCTGCATTTCCTCCCGGGTATGCTGTAGAAACCAGCTAAGGGATGGGAGGTTTTCTGTATATTGTAATTTAGGCGATGGGCTGACAACTTGTCCATATAGCAATATAACTACAACTCAATTTTAAATAACCCTTAAAACTTTGTTAGACGTGGCGAACGACCTTTGTTTAGGTCGTTTACGCTCTTTCTACCCCATTAGGGATAAAGGTGTGATTATGTGCGTGTGTGTATTACTCTTAATTTTTCCAATGAGCAGCCGAATTTTCCGAAGTTGAAGATTACGATGGTCTATTCTACAATTGCAAGCTATACATATCAATATCATACATAGTATTTTAGTGCAATAGCCTATTATCCAGATAAAAAACAATGATGTGTGGTCAGTGTTTCTACCGTAGTTGGTGCCCTATAGGGCAGAGAGGACAATTCCTTGAGACGCGCACGCGCTCCTTGGCAAACGAGACCTCTTGCACCGGACAATGCAGGCGGATTCGACTGGTGGTGGTACTATCAAAACACATCTTATACTCTACTTATTATTGTCTTTGAATTATTCTAGCTGCGACAAAGCACCTAGATTAAGTGGTCGTGAAATGCGGAAAATAAAAGAGTTTAATGAAGTATAGTTTCGTCCCATGTCTTGCCGAGAGTGTCATTCATGCAAGTTGTATGGGGAAAATTTTAGGCATGGGTGTCTGCAATCTCCGGAATATAATAAGCCAACCCACCTGTAAGGGTGAAAAATACCCTCAAACTTGCTTCACTGATGTGATAAAACCTTATCTTATAGTATTCAGGACAATACTGGCGCTCGAGCTTACCTGAAACCAACAAAGCATAAAATAAATACAATTTTATCAGTGTACGTACTCCCATGCTGGACTGGGAGCGAGAGAAAAACATAGAATATGCCAGCTGCATTTCCTCCCGGGCATGCTGTAAAAGCCAGCTAAGGGATCCTAGGGTTTCAGTATATTGCAATTTAGGCGATAGGCTGACAACCTGTCACTATGGCAATATACCTACAAATCTATAATAAATAACCCTCAAACCCTTGTCAAACGTGGCGGAATTACCTTTGTTTAGATCGTTTACGCTCTGCCTACCCCATTAGGGATAAAGGCGTGATTATATGTATGTATGTAATTTTATTAGAGTTTTTTGTAGTGGCTGCATTGATTTCTAAAATATGAGTACTACGTGCAGTGGAGTTTTAGTATTATGCAACCAGTTCAACTTTTTCGCTCATCATTCGGAGATAAACTATTATCAACAAAAGATTAACTGCCTCCGTGGTCTAGTGGCTAGTGCCATGGACTCCCGATCCGGAGGTCCTGGGTTCGATTCCCAGGGGGGAAAAACAAAGTTGATATTTGAGAATTTATCACTTTGTGAATTTTTCCCCAGTTTGGTTAGGACATTGCAGGCTGAATCACCTGATTGTCCGAAAAGAAAAAGATTTCGTGCTTCGGAGGGCACGTTAAGCCGTCGGTCCCGGTCGCTGTCTTTGATAGTGGTCGTTTCTTTAAAAAAACCATGTCAGAGGCCTGATAGTTGTGCTATTAGGCGGTTTATAATCTCTGAAACCAGGGTTTATCGGGTCGAAGGACTCGATACCCACTCGACAGAAGAAGAAGAACAAAAGATTCGATACCTCCAGTGTGTGTATCTGAACTGAACACCGCAATGCGGCGAGGTTCAATCGATAGGTAATGTCACAGCTGAAGCCTGTCGAGCCATGGTCAATACTTAATACGCAAATCAATACATTAACGTCAACACGGTCCACCTGCTGCTTTTTCTACATCAGAATGGACTGTATATTTTGTGAGTGATTGACTCTAAAATAGTAACGAATACGAATAAATAACAGATTTTATTAAAGTCCAGATTGGATGATAACAATATCATCAGATTTAATTTGATTTTATACTTGGAAATCTAGAATTTTATACTTTTGGTGTTTGCCACATGAAAATTTATGGATACATAAATTCAGAGAATTTAACCAGTTTGGTTTCGTGATTACTGAGTTTTTTGCCTCTTTTAAGGCGGGCCGTTATTGTTATTAATATCAAGAGTAAATCAACGAATATCGAGAAAACTGTGAGATATCAAAGATCGTGATGTGTACCATCTCTACTCGGAATACAGACCACAATCCATAAGTATAGAACACAAATATTGAGTGAGAATCAAGTGACGTTGTGGTCAGTAGTAGTCCTGCAAAGATCGTGATGTGTCCGTAGATTAGGCGTGATTTGTGAGTTGCAGCGCTCACCCGCCTCTCTATTCGGAATACAGACCACAATCTACAAGCCTAGAACAATCTTCCTAAAGACTGAGTCAATTTTTGGCCTGCGATATTGATATATTGGTATAAAACTGAGTGCCAACTGAGACATATAGAGTGAGAATCAAGTGATGTTGCGGTCAGTGGTCTGTGGTAGCCCTGTAAAGATCGTGATGTGTCCGGAGATTAGGCGTGATTTGTGAGTTGCAGCGCTTACTCGCCTCTCTACTTGGAATACAGTCCACAAACCACAAGTCTAGAACAATGTTATTCTATTTTTGGCCCGCAATATTGATATCGGTAAAGTTTCCAAGTTGCAAGTGCAACTGTGTGTGACTATTTCGGATTTGAGTTTCGATAGATTACTACTTTGTGACACTGTTCCAAGTTCGGTTACCATAATGCAGGCATTGCAGATGATTTTCGATTGATGATTGGATGGTTGTCTGACAAATAAAACGGTTGCGTGCTTTGGAAGGCACGAAAGTATAGGTGCGGCTCGGGTCGCAGGGGACCCGGGGTTGTATAAAATTATCGGTATCGTAATTTTCATGTTTGAAAACAGAAAATAAAAACGAGTTCGAAACATAGGTACATGTGAGAGTTATTCAACAGGTTATAACTTGTACATACGAAATCCGCAATTTGCTGGCTCGCATCACGGCATTTTAAATTCAGATACGTTTGCAAAATTTACTACCTATGGAATCTGTCCCAATTTAATTAACGGTAGATAATAAATAAACCCAGTGTTTGGTTTGAATTTATTTCGGGAACATCAATTTGTTCACGTGGGAATTAACGTAATAAAGTTTGTGGTTTGGTATTTGGGTCCGCTATGTGAACATGCAAAGTTTAACCCAGCTACCGGGTAATACGGCGTAGGTAGGATATAAGTAAATCGAAAAATTACTTTTAGTTTTATAAATTTTCTTAATTCTTCTGTGGGTTACCGAGAAACCCGTGGTCAAAGGTTTCATCCTCTGATATACCTAAAAAAATTATGGCCATATTTTGTGATTCTATCCATGAAACTGAAAAACTTTTCCCAATGATCGAAATAGGTTGAAAGATTAAAAAAAAAATCCGTCCCATAAAAATTGACTCGAACTTTGTATGGAAGGGCCAATTTGTTTTTCGTATTTCGAACGAGGTAAAGTTGTTCAGTTTCATTAGTAGAATCATACCTGAAAATATGGCCACCTATTTTCTTACGTTATGATGATCTGAAGATGGATTAAAGCTCAATCCTAAAACCTCTGGAATATAATGGGCTGTAAACTCAGCTTTATCAATGTCTGCAGTAAAATATATATATGAGAAACAAATCACACTCAGGAATGAGTTATGTTTACAAGCATTTAAAACGCGTCTTTGATAGAATCTTTAACTGTACCCTGACAATAAAGCTACGTATATATTTTATCAGTCCACTGATCCAGTACAGCAATTATTTCATTAGCTCCAATTATTTCATTACACAGTTGACAAAGTTCCACGGCTTTACCACGACAGTTACTCAACTGTTACTGTAACTAAATAGTTAACTTTCATTATCTTGTTTCTTTTTCCCATTATGAGAAAAAAGTTCTACCTTAGGCGTACTTGATAAATACACAATGCATTTGTGAAGCAATAAGTAAATACTTCTTCTTCTGTCGAGTGGGTATCGAGTCTATCGACTCAATACTTACTGTTCAAAATACTTAGTATGTTTATTAGATTTTAGTAGTTCAATTGCGGAAAAAGTTTGTAGTATATACACATTTTGTATATTATAGTTTAGCTAATTCACATAGTTATATTTTTCTACGGGTGTGCTTTTTCTCGAGTTTGGGATCTTTCTTTCATTGTTTAACACCCTGCGGCCACAGAATTAATACCAGGTGTAAGGGACAACGTCCCGCAAACATAGGGGTTGCTCTGTCAACGACACTGAACAATCCTTTTTGAATTTGTTTCTTTTTTGTTCTAAACCTTACTAACTTTTTTTCCTGCTTTCAAGCTCCCGGACAAACGGCACTCTCAGCACATATATTCCCAAAGATTTGTAGCTGAAACCAACAAGCAACGAAGAGAACTATACGTTACATACTCTAAGGCGTAGAGCAAAGCACATAAAGAAAATATAAGCAAAGAAAGTGGCAATTCCGAGACAGTTGGCCGCGGTCCAAATGAAATGCCTCGAGATTGGACCGATACCACGTTGAAAGATTTTGTACTGTGCTTTGAGTGTGCTGTACCGAAGGATCAAGCTCTGTAGGACAGAATGAAAGAAAGATCCATTTAACCCTACAAAGCTTTTGAGAGCCTTTACTTATACCAGAGTCGAAAGGTATTATGCTTATATGAGGGTAATTTATGACGTGTAAGATATTTCATTTATAGTGTTCTCTTATGCTATGCATTTATTTGTCCTAATTCTAAATTAATATTTTTATTTTTTATTTATTTATGAGCCTGTGGTGTCCCACAACTTAATATCACAAATTGAAAAACTTATTCTTGTCATTTCTATAGTTTTTTAATCAAATAAATAATATTTGTTTATTCATGTTCCGAGTTCAATAATTTTCAATCGCGTACTCATACACATAAAAAAGCATTTCTTTTGACGATATTCAGAATTAGTGTTCACGCTGTACAATCTCTGTTATTCCACCAAGATGGTTCGATACTGCCCCAGCAGAACAGAAATATGTATATCTGATTATTTACTGACGGGATAAGTGGAGCTTCGCAAATAGTGCAAAGGTCCTCACAATAAATTCGGAGATATGAGAATCGATGTGTCGTTTTCTGGTTCTCGACCTATTGACATTTGAATAAAGGAATAAAGTCTCCCCTTTGTACGAGTATTTCAAGGGTATAGTTTTAGGTCTATTTATATGACTGGCCATTTTTTCTCGTAAGATATTATTGCTTGTAATTGAGTTTGTTTTCTATTGAAATTGGCAATGTATACGTAGGTATCATATTCTGTATCAAACTTTGACTGTTCCGTTTAGATGTTCAGTTTAGTTTATTATTATTAGATAAGTTATAGTAGAATTTGAAATAGTGAGGTAAGTTTGACTAGGCGCTCGCCGTCGTATTAGGTTATCTGTGCTCTATAAGTTTTGAGATTTTCGCGGTTGCTTACTACAAATCGAGGTAACAATAATTTAAAATAACAAACTTATTATTAGTGCTATAATAGTAAGTTTCCACATTTGTTCTTTTATACAACTTACATGTGGAAAAGCATTTCAAATAACAGCTATTCTTACATTACAAACTGCCTTTAGCAATTCAGCTACAAACTACCCCATCGTCTCATTAACACATTCCACTTTATGTTTAACCCTCAATTAGTATCACGAACTAGGAAGCCGTGAAGCATCCAGGACCCTTCGCCTGTCGCCAGGGGGTACTCGTGGACCCTTCAGGCTGACATGCTACTGGTAACATGGCTTCTGCACATGTTTTAACTGCCTTAGTAGCTGGTACTTGATAATTTCTGTTTTCCGCATACTTCGTTATAATCATGAGACATTCTTGTTACTTCTGCATGAGATTTTAAACATGAGAACTTCGAACTAAATAAGTCTAACTAGAATTGAATTTACACCGTTTAATTTATTGTAAGAGTTTAGGTT
This sequence comes from Scrobipalpa costella, assembly GCA_949820665.1. Taxonomy (NCBI): domain Eukaryota; kingdom Metazoa; phylum Arthropoda; class Insecta; order Lepidoptera; family Gelechiidae; genus Scrobipalpa; species Scrobipalpa costella. The sequence goes on from OX463298.1 coordinate 4,188,360, forward strand.
CAAGCATAGAATAGAGGCGTGTGGGTTCAATGGATGTTCTGTCTGATACTGAACGGGTCAAGAGGATTATGAATACAAATAGTCTATAAACTTTATCTGGATCAACACAGACTGCGAAAACACACTCTTGAAAATAAACTCTCTTATCGCGATAAAAATAAGAAAATCCTTGAGCCTTAGGACAAACAAACATATAAATTTTACGTTTATTTCGGCGGCAAAAAGCCAATTACTTTTGATTTACACGGCAGGTTTTAATAGAGATATCTCGTTATTTATTGCACATACAATAAACACATAAATCTAGTAGACAGGACCATTAGTGGTCGCACATGTAGAGGCCAGAAAAGGAATTGGTAGGTTTTGCTTTGGGTGTCGTGTCGATGCGAGAAATGCAATGCGGAAGCCAAATCGTTTCGAAAATAGGTATAAGATATGCCGCTTATCGAACTAGCTATAAGGAGCTGTCTCTATATGACGTTAATTATCACTTTTATCAAATATATTTTAACCAGTTTCTATGACATGGTGTAACTATGTTTTCCAAATAATTCATATGATTATCAATTATTATTACTTCCTTATTAATGCACAAGTAAATATCATCTTCCTAGCCTTATCCCGTATCTCACGGGGTCGGCTACCTAATCCAGGGGATTGAACGAGGGTACTGGTTTTTACACAGAGCGACTGCCATCTGACCTCCGCAACCCATTAGGGAAACCAGACCCAATCCTAGATTAGGTCAGAGTTTTTAAGCCGCCAATGCTTAGCACTGGCCTCTCATATGGCTTAACGACTAATATCTACGGTATTAAACGATATTTAACCGGGACCAACGGCTTAACGTGCCTTCCGAAGCACAGAAAAAGCGCCGAATAAACGTACATATGAAATTCGAAAACCGAAAAACACATTGGTACGTGGTGGGATTCGAACCACGACCTCCCCGCTCAGGAGGCAGCGGCCCTACCCACTACACCATCGGGCTCTCGCACAATGAACAAGTAAATAGTAGGTACATTAATAACCAAGGTAAGTACTGTGCTTTACATATCGAGTGAAAGATAACTTTAAATAAAGGTTTGTACTTTTGTTAATGAAAGTAAGAAAATAGGTTAAACAAGTAAGCAAAACCAACTTACTCGGAATAATTTCATCGCATTAGGCATTTTGTACATCATACTGATTGTTTAAATACTTTGATGTTTCATAACAAAATACTGAGTAATAAAATAATTCGACAAACTTTAATTAAGGGATTATAAAAACATTTCATTTACCATGTTTCTTTTTTTGCCGCCTTTTTCCATGCGACACAAACCATACTGGCCAGTTCGATATAAAAACAAATTTTCGATGTGAGTAAATATGCGATTCCGAGAATAGAATATAAATAAAATCGGACTTTTAACTTTTTAAAATATAGTTTTGACTTCGGCGAAATGACAGTTCTTTTTGAAATGTTATTAATGCCCAAGGGTTTTTATGGTCTATAACAACCCAGCTTTTAGGGAAGCAATGACCACTTACAGAGCAAGAGATATATAAAAAAAGTTTTTGCAGCGGAATAACTTACGGTAGACTACTAAGTCCGAAGCAGACAGTTGAGTATTTAAATAGGAATGTGCATATTATGGATATTGGATATTGGATTTTACAAGATCATTGGTAATTTTATGATCGTTATGCCCGCCACAAGAAGTTGTAAACCATTATTGTAGTTCGCAAGTTTTGCTCAACAGTACGAAAGATACTTCATTATTACTCGTAATTGCTATTCAAAACTGTTAGATAGAACAAAGTGACTCATAAATTAAAGTTCTATCAAACTTTATCGCAAATAATAATCAGTGTTAAACAAAGAAATCTAATCACTGTAAATCTTCAATTCTTAACCAATAATATCTACTCCATAAAACGCTTACGATCCGGAGGTCCTGGGTACGATTCCCAGGGGGGGAACACAAAGTTGATATTGGCAACTTATCACTTTGTGAGCTTTCAGGCTGAATCACCTGATTGTTCGAAAAGAAAAAGGTTGCCGTGCTTCGGAGGGCACGTTAAACCGTCGGTCCCGGTCACTGTCTTTGATAGTGGTCGTTATTCAAACCATGTCAGAGGCCGAATAGATGTGCTACGCGCTGTACTAGGCGGTTTGAAAACTTGACCCCTTCCTCGGGTCGTTTGACTCGAGAATTCACTCGCTAAAAAGAAGACACGCATAATTTCCATCTACTGGTTACCTGTTTATTATTTGTACCATTTTACTGTTCGTGCTGCCTTTTAATCCTTCATTAAAAAAAAATAAGTGTTATGTAATTTTTAAACAACCGACTACCACATCAACCCAGCCATTGTATTAATAAGGATACGAAAAAAAACTTTACCTAGAAATCTGCCAAAAAGAGCACGTACAATCCATACATATACATAGATATAATCACGCCTTTATCCCTAATGGGGTAGGCAGAGCGTAAACGACCTAAATAAAAGGTCGTTTCGCCACGACTGACAAAGTTTTAAGGGTTTTTTAAGATAGATTTGTACGTATATTGCTGCAGTGATAGGTTGTCAGCCCATCGCCTAAATTACAATATACTAAAACCCTCAGATCCCGTATAACATCCATATCGTAAAAATAACAGGATGTATCCAAGTATAAAAAAAAACTGGTAATAAAAACTGGTCTGATTTCGCAACACCGCGGAAACTTCTCAACTGGGCCGAACAAAAGCAAAAACCCTTACAACTCAAACATCAACAACACTGGGCACGTGAAATATTAAAATTGTGCTTATGTGCCACGGTAAAGAGATTTATACAAAGCTGTGTCTCGTGCTGTTCCATGCTGGACTAGGAGCGAGAGAAAAACATAGAGTATGCCAGCTGCATTTCCTCCCGAGCATGCTGTAAAAACAGGTAATGGATCCGAGGGTTGCAGCATATTGTAATTTAGGCGATGGGCTGACAACCTGTCACTACAGCAATATACCTACAAATCCCTCAAATCATTGTCAGACGTGGCAGAACCACCTGTGTTTTGATCGTTTACGCTCTGCCTCCGCCATTAGGGATAAAGGCGTGATTATATATGTAAAGAGATTTGTACAAAGCTGTGTCTCGTCTCGATATGGATAAATCATAGAGCTTCTATATCTTGAGAACGTCTTCTCGATTATGATTACAGCGTCTCTCAGTCATGGCATAACAGCTAGGATACAATGTTTTGAATACGTTGTCATTTTGTTAAAATTTTATAGTATTTGGTTCTCATTATGACCAAAACTTTTTGATCAAGCAAGAGATGAGTATAAATGAGCGCGAGTTTTCCCTGCTCACAAATTGAGCTGTGAATTAGAGTTCGTGCGGAGAAGTAAAAACCAGCTAAGGGATCCGAGGGTTTCAGTATATTGTAATTTAGGCGATAGGCTGACAACCTGTCACTACAGCAATATACCTACAAATCTATCTTAAATAACCCTCAAAGCTTTATCAGACGTGGCGGAACCACCTTTGTTAAGGTCGTACGCTCTGCCTACCCCATTAGGGATAAAGTCGTGATTATATGTATGCATATGTCTGTATGTATGCGGAGAAATAAATCTAGGTAAATTGTGTAAAAATCTCTTTACTGTGTTTCACACCTGACCTCGTGTGAGAACAAATTCATTTTCTATGATGAGTTCCCCAGTAAAGAACAATAATTGTGAGAATTAGAGCAGTGTGCTTTTATTATAACGTGATTGTTAAAAAATAACAAATAGATCTTCCGCTACAAAGTAGTCGGTATGTGTGGAAGTGGGTGGGAGTAGATTACCAACAAGTAATATCACAGTTTATACTGATCTAGTATACTTATCTGTATTGTATTGTTCATAAGGTAGATCATCATTAGCATGGGAAAATAGTAAATAGAAATATGACAGCGGACGTCAGACGTGGCGGGACGACCTTTGTTCGGGTCTTTGACGCCCTGCCTACCCTATATTTTTATGCAAACTAACACTTTTCCAGTATGTTTTTTACATTCTTATCTTTTTCTTTACTTTCTTCTGATCAAATCTGCATGAATTTTTTGAACTGCGACCTTTTTTTTGTGGCCGAACTTAAACCAAATCGAATAATCAAATATTAAATATATAGATAGACGGACCAATTCCTATAATTTCTCAAAAAATCGCAGGTATCGAAATGTGAGAAAAGAATCAAAGGCATAGTTCACTGCAGTACAAATTCCGATACATTTGTCACACGAGGCACAACTACCTCCACATCCGGATTTAATCAAGGAACACGGACGTGGGACAGAACAGCCCCCCCTACAGCCCAGGAAGGATATAGGGGGCTTAATGAGGGCATCAGGGGATCCCCTCGCAGCAGGATTGAGTATTGAACTATGACGTCACGGGTTACGGGGTCATTGTATGGAATTAGTTTCCTTAATAGAGCGAGGATTTCAGAAGGAAAATTATGAAACTCTATCCGAGAGATCAACTGATTTAGTAAAATTCGACTTAGCAGCACGGCATTGATTCAAAATTGGAAAAGTTGTATTACCTACCTATTAACAATGAGTTCATTTTTTACTCTAAGTAGTCAAGTCAAAAGTGATCAAGAATTGAAAACTAAGGCAACAGAGGATGAGCTTACCCAGAAAAAGCCTACGTAACTGTTCATTGCGTGAACTCAGATAGTTGCTGCGCCCTAATGAAATTGACTTATGAAAAACCTAGTTTCGCTTTTATTCCTAAACAGTAAAACCAAACTTAACCAAACTTCGTACACATGACCAAATGCATCATATCTATGCTTCTTATTACGTTTGGTTTGTAAATATTAAGCATAAACCAAATGAGACCGAAAATACAATTTTGTGTGAAAATAGCTTAAAATTTAATTTGCTTTCTAATTTTGTACTCGGTTAATATTTTTCAAACCAAACCTAATTAGAGGCAATGATATGATGTATTATTTGGTCATATGCACGAATTTTGGTTAAGTTTGGTTTAACTGATTAGGAATAAAAAACGAAAGTACGTTTGTACGGGATAACACTACTCAAACTTCACTTAAACAGAACATTTTATTCGAATAACTTATAGTTGAATGCTAAACTATACTACAATCACAAAAGCAACATGTAAAACCCATCAATTTCAGAGTCGCGTCGAGTAAACGAGCCGATGCATCACGGAGGCACTTGCAAAGTCACATAATTCAATCGTGGAGCTCACTGCACTCGATATAAACTGCCATGTGTTGCCAAGTTCGAAGCTTGACTTACTGTACTTTTGCTGGCTAACATCACAAAAATAGTACATAAATACGGTTTAGTTTTGCCGGTGTGGTGCCAGGTTAGAATAGCATTCCCCTTCCTCTCCTTACTTTAATCTTTCCTTCCATAATGATCTTTAAAAATTCGTCGTGTCCCAACAGCAATTATGAGGTCTTGTAAGGGCCGCAAGGTCCACACGATCTGCGTTTAACTTTGTCCAGAAACGTTGTACTCTGAGACCCAAAATTTAGTAAGCGCCCTTGATATTCCTAGAGAGAGCATTTAGGCCCCCATTATTTGCCCGAATTCGAAAACGCCTCATTACGCCTCTAAGAACATTAAAAATAATGGCAGCAACTCTTGACCATAGCATTTAAACTAGTAAAATAATGATTATGATCAATCTACGATCATTCGATGACCACTGCATCTATCCATTGTTATAAACAGGAAGCTGGAAGATGTTCCACGCGATTCTCACTTTGCACCGCTAGATGGCGACACTGATAACCGATAACATCGATACCGGTAACGAAAACCGATATGGGAATTGATAATAACCGGTTGAGCCACTAATGGCCTGCGTTCGAAATTCAAATTGATTTTTGCTTCGGAATGAATGAATGGATATAGATGCGTTAAACGATGATTTAAGTGTATAAACATTGGATTTATCTCGGATGATATGGATTACGAGGGATTTAGGTTATGTAAAATTATTATCATTAGTTCGATTTGTTCTTTGGTAGGCATGTACCAAACATAATAAAGTAATAAAATATTAATTGTAGAGTCAGAAAGGGGCTGACACCGATTAATTAATATTATTTTTCTCCCGGCTCGTATGTTGCTGAACTGATAAAAACATTCATTTGCTTGAGATTTATTGATATTGCAAATTGTAATAAATGTTAATATCTAGAAGGTTAAATGTGCTTTACAGCCCGAACAATATCCGTTTATGGAAGGTAAATTTACATTATCGAAATGTAACCTAATTGAAATTATCAAATTATGCAGCTGCTTCGATCGCGCAACTACAACCGTTTAATTTTGAATTTAGAAGGCGCTACATCTGAGCTATTTGAATTCAGAAACGAACTGACTTACAAGTTACAACATGGAACATTATACCAGGTGTAAGGGACAGCGTCCCGCGAACTGATAGGGGTTGCTCAGTCAACAAACAACTAACAGCAGGATCTTCTTTCAGGGAGTGGAAAAAAAGGCTTTTCCCTACATTTTGTATTTTTATTTTTCACTTCCTGAAAAATAAATCCTGCTGATAGTTGTTCAGTGTCGTTGACTGAGCAACCCCTATCAGTTTACGGGACGCTGTCCCTTACACCTGGTAGTATGAAGGTTCTTTGTTGGGGACCATGGTAAATTTTAGAGTCATATGTCCTGAATTGAAGGTCTTGGGTTCGATTCCCTGATTGTGTCATGATTTAAATCTGCTGACCTTCCCCTTGATATTTCTAATTAGATAAAGGAGAAGAAACTAACAGTGATCTGTAGTGTTCTACGCATGTATTATTTATTTATTTAAGAGCCTGTGGTGTCCCACTGCAGTGCAATAGCCTTTGTTCATTCTACACAATATAAAAATAAATAAAACAATAATTTAGCAATAACAAAAGTCATAAGCATCTCAGCCATTTCAAGTTGTGAATTTCCGGCCTATGTTTGATCAGTGTTCGGTGATTATAGTCGAAGAGTTGTGTTGCAAAACTGATAATAAGATAATCATACGCCAACTTGCCCACTGTGTGGCCAGAAAATTAAAGGCTGCAACATTCGAGTACTGGTTACTCAAAAATTATGTTTTATTTGTGTACAAGAATCGTACTTATGCCTTTTTTGTTGGTCTCTTGAAATATACTTCCGTAAACATCTTTTATGTGACTTAGATAAGACGTAAGTAAGGTTATTTGCTTGAAAATAGAATAAAGGACGTTCAGGTCCATTAGTCTTATTTCCATTCATAAATAAATTTGCATCATCCCAAAATACCACCAAAGAATCCATTAACAGTTTATTATCAATAGAACAGTTTTTGTGCTTCCATGCTGGACTGGGAGCGAGAGTAATACATAGAATGTGCCAGCTGCATTTCCTCTCGGGCATGCTGTAAATACCAGCTAAGGGATCTGAGGGATTCTGTATATTGCAATTTAGGAGATGGGCTGACAACCTGTCATTACAGCAATATACCTAATAATCTGTCTTAAATAACCCTGAAAACTTTGTCAGACGTGGCGGAACGACCTTTGTTTAGGTCGATTACGCTCTGCCTACCCCGTTAAGGATAAAAGCGTGATTATATGTATGTATGTATGTATGCAGTTTCTGTGAATAAGGATACATAAATCAGCAACCAAACATCAAGCAAACGCTGGGCCAACAGTATTAGATGCTGGGCCAACTTGGGCCAACAATACCACATTACCGCATTGCTTGCATAACGTACTCCTCGTTATGGGCTGGCTCCATTGGCTAATGTACTGTCTGCTGCAAAAGTGCGTAAATAGTGACATTGTGGAATATTGAAACTCTCTTCACAATGATATTGAAATATTCATCAAGAAATTTTATAGCAGGCTTTAGAAATACATACATACATATAATCACGCCTTTTTCCCCTGGTAATGGGGTAGGCAGAGCGTAAAACATCTAAACAAAGGTAATTTCGCCTCGTAACAAAGTTTTGAGGGTTATTTAAGATAAATTGCAGATATATTGCTGTAGTGACAGCAGCCCATCGCCAAAATTTTTAATATACAGAAACCCTCGGATCCCTTAGCTGGTTTTTACAGCATGCCCGGGAGGATATGCAGCTGGCACATTCTTTGTTTTTCTTTCGCTCCCAGTCCAATATGAAAGATAGGCATTAGAAAAAGTTGTAATAAAAAAAAAACATTATACAGAGTTATTTTAAGAGACAGTGCGTAAATTGAAATGGATGGCTCAGAAATCGAAACTGTAATAATACTTTTAAAAAGAAATTCTTCTGGATGATTTTTTTTTTCATAAATCAAATATTTATTGTAAAAAATAGTAGGTTCTTAGACCATCTCCTTTCGAAATGCCCCTATTTTTGTATTAAAACATTGCACACTTTCAAGAACATTTCATATTAGAGAGCCCGATGGTGTAGTGGATAGGGCCGCTGCCTCCTGAGTGGGAGGTCGTGGTTCGACTCCCACCACGTACCAATGTGTTTTTCGGTCAACGAATTTCATATGTACGTTTATTCGGGGCTTTTCCGTGCTTCGGAAGGCACGTTAAGCCGTTTTCCTTCTGGGTTGCGGAGGTCAGATGGCAGTCGCACTGTGTAAAAACCAGTACCCTAGTTCAATCCCCTAGATTAGGAAGCCGACTGCCTAACTAACTGCCTCCGTGGTCTAGTGGCTAGTGCCATGGGCTCCCGATCCGGAGGTCTTGGGTTCGATTCCCAGGGGGTATCACTTTGTGAATTTTTCCCCAGTTTGGGTAGGATATTGCAGGCTGAATCACCTGATTGGCCGAAAAGAAAAAGATTTCGTGCTTCGGAGGGCACGTTAAGCCGTCGGTCCCGGTCGCTGTCTTTGATAGTGGTCGTTACACAAAACCATGTCAGAGGCCTGATAGTTGTGCTACTAGGTGGTTTTAAAACTCTGACACCAGGTTTCATCGGGTGCATAGACTCGATACCCACTCGACAGAAGAAGAAGGAAGCCGACCCCGTGATATACGGGATAAGGCTAAGGAGATGATGACTTTCAAGAACATTTAATTCGTTCGCGACGGCACTAGGCATGCTCTTTTGCAGCCGATGGTACTTAATAAGGCCCACTAGTAATTGTCACTGGGCCTTACTGGACATTTGCATTCGGTGTTTTTCTTCCCGATGATCAATGGGCGGTAATAGGGCTACTTGTCTTGTTACTCGAATTGGTCTTATTATGTACGATTGTCTGACTTAGCTGGAACTTTCTGGTAAGTTCCATATTGGTTGAAGTTTGAATGCTATGTAGTTTGTCTAATTAAAATGAATAGTGCAATAGAAAAAGAAATAAACATGTTATAAGTAGAATACGAATATGTTTCTTCCATGCTGGACTGGGAGCGAGAGAAAAACATAGAATGTGCCAGCTTCATTTCCATCCGGGCATGCTGTAAATACCAGCAAAGGGATCCGAGGGTTTCTGCATATTGCAATTTAGGAATGGGCTGACAACCTGTCACTACAGCAATATAACTACAAATCTATCTTAAACAACCCTCAAAACTTTGTCAGACGTGGCCGAAGGACCTTTGTTTAGGTGGTTTACTCTCTGCCTACCCCATTAGGCATAAAGGCGTGATTATACTCGTATGTATGTATATTTGTAAGTAGAATACTGTAGTCAGAAATCAGAAAGGGCGATGAGAGTTGCTGTGTATTGCAATTTAGGCAATCAGGACTAACCTATCACTACTAGCAATACACACCACACCCTTTAAAACTGAATTTCAACAACCTATCACGACGTTTTTGACGCTCTGCTTACCCCATAAGGGATACATGCGTGACAGCATGACGTTATGTAAAATGAATCACGAAAATTTTTAGGGAGAAAATGTATAAAATATGTTGACTAGATAAGAAGGAAACACAGCAGAAACATGCGCAAAGTAGAATTTACTGCTAATACCGTCTCAGGTCAAAGCTTTCATGCTCTTATAAGGGCAGGTTTATCTTAATATCGATCTGCGACTTAAATTCCTGGTTCTTTATGTTCCGTCTTGCAAGGCCCAATGTACGGGCTTTAGGGATTTGATCAGGGCTACTCAAACTTATGAGTCCATTGTACCCCCCTGATCAAGGAAGTTAAGTACCTACTCACACGATAGCGAAAACCTATCAAATAAGTCCGTGCTTCGAAGGGTATGTTAAACACATGTCCCGGTTGCTGACTTTGATAGTGGTTGTTATATAATTCATATCAGAGGCCTACTAGCTAGTGGACTTCCGCAGTAATTTTTAGAAAATTTAGACCTTAAATTCAATTCTCTTAAGTATTTCGCGTCCCCAACAGTCAAAACCCCTAGGAGTTTGTGTAACTTAGTTTGAGCCATCTTCAGCTCATATGAGTTTGTACGTCTCCACCGAGGGACCTACTCACAGGACCTACCCTGAAGTTTGAGTACCGCTGCCGTACCTTAAATACTGGCCTTTGAACATCGATCTCGGGGTCTCTAATAACACAGTGGGGTAAGCCTGTTCTCGTAATGAGGGGTCCAGGGTTCGATAGGGATCCTGATAAACTGAGGTAAGAACGTATCGCTGCATCAATCAGTCAGGATGCGAGCTTATGATTGACGGTTGCTGCTATTTTGAAAAAAGAACTATTTTGTTGTTGTTATTGGTAGTTTCCGTGTAGTGCCATGGCAGAATAGCATCACATTTTTTTCCGTGGGATAAAGGACCAGCTAAGGGATCCGAGGGTTTCTGTATATTGCAATTTAGGCGATATGCTGACAACCTGTCACTACAGCAATATACCTACAAATCTATCTTACATAACCCTCAAAACTATGTCAGACGTGGCGGATCGACCTTTGTTGAGGTTGTTTACGCTCTGCCTACCCCATTAGGGATAAAGGCGTGATTGTATGTATGTATGGATAAAGGACAGCGGTATTCCCTGTGAATACTTTATACATACATATATATGTTTACGCCTTTATCCCTCATAGGGTAGGCAGAGCGTAAACGACCTAAACAAAGGTCGTTCCGCCACGCCTGACAAAGTCTTGAGAGTTATTACTATATATATAATATATATATGTGTCTACAATAGAATCGGCACCATTATCTTGAGTTGAACTAGCTGCAATAATCTGTGTAAGTGCGTAATCGATTAGTTTAGCTGATATTTTATTGGTCTGGTACATACACATACATAAATATAATCACGCCCTCATCCCTAATGGGGTAGGCAGAGCGTAAACGACCTAAACAAAGGTCGTTCCGCCACGTCTGACAAAGTCTTGAGAGTTATTTAATATAGATTTGTAGGTATATTGCTGTAGTGAGAGGTGGTCAGCCTATCGCCTATTTATATGATGTGAATGTATGATTACATAGCTCGAAATTCCAGAAAATCTAGACTATTTGACCTAAATTCCTAGACTGCTCCTTTATCTAAGTTATATGCTAATTATGGCCCTACTTACCTAGATTCCTACAAATAAATATGTCACTATTTTGCTCCTGGCCTTATCAGTGAAAAATGGTTACTTAACAGAAATTTAATAACATAACTTGTGGCGTAGAAATAAGGTGTATTTTGGCTTTGACTATGCAATGTATTTGGTACAGCATTAGTGCCGATTCCGTTGTACACACAATTTAACTTATTTTAGTTTGAGCCTGTCACTTACTATAATTTGAATAAAATAGAGACAGCAACATAACATCTGATTATAATTCTGGCAAAGTGACGTATATTGCTTTAAATAAGATGACACCAACCTTTGAACAAATAATTATTATCTGATCTTTAGTTCCCTTTACCTTACCTTATCTTGTGCTTATTGCTGTCATTTTCTTCACCTAGCACTGATTGTAACTTGCATTATCCTATCTTCCATTAGTTTAATGTATTAGTTTATTATATATTACTTTATTTTATAAATATCTATGTAGTAGCTTGTACTTAGTTTATGTATTACTAGCGACCCGCCCCGGCTTCGCACCAAAATTATCAGTGTTTCCTACTATATTATGCACTCTGGAATCATTCTATCCATTAAAAGAAATCGCATCAAACTCCGTTGCGAAGTTTTAAATATTTATGCTTACATAGGGATATAGAGACAGAGAAAGCGACTTTGTTTTATACTATCTAGTGATATGTAGGTAATATAATGTATTTAGGATACCTATTTAACTAGGTTTGCACTATCCCGCTTACCGCTACGCATTTTTCTTTCACCCAAAGGTTGTCTGGAAGAAATTGCTACCTTAGCAATAAGGCCGTCTATGTTGTACTTGTATTTAGTTATTATCTGTTGTGTTGTCTAATTTGTTTTCTTACGTGCAATAAAGTATTTTTATCTTATCTTATTTTAAGCCCTAAACTTCACTTTGACAGATTTATATTCAGCTGTTGTGTTGCTGTCTCTATTAAGTGACAGGATCAAACTAAAATAAGTTAAGTTGTGTCTACAATAGAATCGGCACCATTATCTTGAGTTGAACTAGCTGCAATAATCTGTGTAAGTGCGTAATCGATTAGTTTAGCTGATATTTTATTGGTCTGGTACATACACATACATAAATATAATCACGCCCTCATCCCTAATGGGGTAGGCAGAGCGTAAACGACCTAAACAAAGGTCGTTCCGCCACGTCTGACAAAGTTTTGAGGGTTATTAAGGATAGATTTGTAGGTATAGTGACAGGTTGTCAGCCCATCGCCTATATTGCAATATACTGAAACCCCCATATCCCTTAGCTGGTTTTTACAGCATGCCCGGGAAGAAATGCAGCTAGCACATTCTATGTTTTTCTTACGCTTCCAGTCCAGCATGGAAGAAATGTCATGGTCTGATGAAGTAACATTATACTTGGTGACAAACTGCCTCTGTGGTTCATTGGTCTGAGCAATAGGCTCTCGATCCGGAGGTTGTGGGTTTAATTCTCACGGAGATAGTTAATTTGGGAAATCAAAAAAATATTTAGTGATCACAAAATTAGCTTACCTGCTGTCAAAACCTTATGTTTTAAGGTTTAGTATTTTATGTAATTGATAATTAAATTAGGTATAAGTATTGAAAATATGTATGAATTAAAATATTGCAATACCTACTTGATAAAACTACTACAACTGATACTATTTGATACATATAATCATGCCTTTATCCCTAATGGGGTAGGCAGAGCGTAAACGACCTAAACAAAGGTCGTTCCGCCACGTCTGAAAAAGTTTTGAAGGCTATTTATGATAGATTTGTATGTATATTGCTGTAGTGACAGGTTGTCAGCCCATCGCCTAAAATGCAACATACTAAAACCCTCGGATCCCTTAGCTGGTTTTTACAGCATGCCCGGGAGGAAATGCAGCTGGCACATTCTATGTTTTTCTCTCGCTCCCAGTCCAGCATGGAAGTCAAACATACATAGAGACATAAATCTAGCCAACTCAACCTCAGGGTTTCTCTTACCTAGCGTTTTTACTACGTCGATATTGGTCTGAAACTCAATACAAGTTGTATTGAAAGAAAATCCATTCTTCCCCACGGTATGAATACAAAACGACATTACACAGGTTCTGCATAATGCCACTGCAATATCTAGCCCAGACTTACACTAGGAGCTGTCTGGGAGTTGGGAAACTGAGAAGATAAGCTATTGGCTAAGTTGGCGTTATTACAATACAATACAAAATTATTGATTGCACAAAGAAACACATACAACAGAAATAAAAAGGAACAAACGTGACAGTACAATATAGGCGGCCTTATTGCTAAAGCAGCAATTTCTACCAGTCAACCTTTGGGTATAGAAATTGTACAAGCAGAAAGCGGGATAGTGCATATCTACACTAATATTATAAAGAGGAAAGATTTGTACCTATTTTTGTATGTTTGTATGTTTGTAATGAATAGGCTCAAAAAGTACTGGGCCGATTTAAAAAAATCTTTCACCAATAGAATGCTACATTCTTCCAATTTGACATAGGCTACATTTCATTTTGAAAAAAATTAGGAATCCTTGGTAAAATTTGAACAATGTAACCGAAGGTGTAGAAAAATGAGACTTAAAATGTCTTTCGTCGAATGCGCTGCCGAAACTATTAGCGATAGAACAAAATAATGTAGAACAATATTGAAAAACATCATAATGTCTACAATAAACTCCGCGGTAGCATATGTCCAACTATTGTAGTTATGTCACTACAACAACTTTTTTCATTTTCTTACCCGTGCGAAGCCGCGACGGGCTGCTAGTTACTACATATAATACTTAGACAATATTTACACACTATTAAATAAATATTTCAATAAAATATACTGATACATATCTTATGATAAACTAATACATAATATATGCTACATAAGATAGGATACTCTATGTTATATATCAGAGAAATTGGTAGATAGAATATCACTACGTATACTATTCATTGAATACCAGATGCATTGTTATTATGCTAATTTTTTTCTGCTACGAGAAGTAGTTTACAATAAAAGTAAAAGTGAAAAGAATAAATAAATACATACATATAATCACGCCTTTATCTCTAATGGGGTAAGCAGAGCGTATACGACCTAAACAAAGGTCGTTCCGCCACATTTGACAAAGATTTGAGGGTTATTTAAGATAGATTTGTAGGTATAATGCTGTACTGGCAGGTTATCAGCTCATTGCCTTAAAATTAATTTCAATAGACTGAAACTCTTACACAACAAACCACTTTTGTGTAGGTCGTTTATGCTCTGCCTACCCCATTAGGGATAAAGGCTTGTTTATATGTATGTATGTAAAAACTGTTTTGCCTTGACTAGGACATTTAGTGAAAATTAGAACGTACCATGTCTGCCCAATTTTAATATTCTTGGGTACCTATAGCTAGGTTACCTAGGCAGCGCTGAAACCTAGATGCAGTCGGTGAAAGTGGTTGATGATACAACCGACGTAATAGGTTAAAGATTACAGCCTTCCAAGATGGTAATTTACCGGTGACTAGCTTTACCTACGTTGCGTAGTTTGTATTGTAATAATAAATTTACAGCATAAACTGTTGGTTAGAGAAATTTAGTATTGCGAAGGAAATAATCTAACTATGCAGAAGACAACAGATTATGTGTAATGAAATTTAAAAATGGGTTGAATTTCAACTATTTAAAAGAAAATAAAATTATTTATTCGCGCATACATAAGAATAGAATATGTCAGGACAGGTGTTTTTAGGCTACAAATCTATCTTAAATAAACCTCAAAATTTTGTCAGACATGGCAGAAGGACCTATGTTTAGATAGTTAGGCTCTGCCTACCCCATTGGGGAAAAAGGCGTGGTTATATGTATGTATGTCTTTTACGCTTCTGTAACTGTGTGAGCTTGCCTTTTATCGTTGACATTGTCTTGATTACCTCTAATTTTGTCTTGTCAAAAGTCAAAAGCCCCATCGCGAATATAAAAAGGAAGTGAAGGTACTCTACACTTGTAATCGTGACTCTAGTAAGAGTATCTATATCGCAGTCTTTATCGTATTTAGAAAATATTGGACACGTCCTAACAACAAATTAGCAATCCGACTCGAATTATGTTTTAAATCCGATACCGATTTTGCTGATAATAACAATAATTTACAACACTCAATAACCTTAAAGTGACGTTTGGCGCTAAAATATTTATTCCTAACTTAGTACTGGATTATTCTGCACTAAGAGCCAGCTGGCGGTTGTAATAATAAAATAATTTACAATACGATAAAGCTTTAAACGAACATGGGCAGGGGCTGGTAATTGTCAAAAATGGCTTGCTTGCTTCCATGGTGGACTGTTAAAAACAAGGAATATGACAGCTGCATTTCTTCCTAAGCCTGCTGTAAAAATCAGGTAACGGGTTCGAGGGTTTCAGTATATTGTAATTGAGGCGATGTGGTTAACAGCCTTCCAGTACAAATATGCAGGGCTGTCTTAAATAACCCTCAAAACTTGTCAGACGTGGCGGAACGAAGAACTTTGTTAGGGTCGTTGACGCTCTGCCTACCCCATTAGGGATACCAGCGTGATATGTGTGTATGTCAAAAATGGCGTTGGCTCTATGTGGGTGGTGTTAGTTTCTTCTTTAGCCACCATCATTAAAAGGCTTGTTGAAGCAAAACTGTAATTTGCATAAACAATTGCTAAATAGGCGCAAACAGAGTCCGTCTTATCGGCAATATCTGGTTCCGGTAAGAAAAGTGATTGTAATGCTAACCGACACAGATAACAAAAGTACTAAAATAGATAAGCCATGAGTAAGATTTAGGGGAATTTCGGAACGGGGTTGGTCAATGAAGTAACTGATTATTATCACAGAATTAATCTATAACCCCATTAGGGATAAAGGCGTGATTATATGTATGTCATAAAACACACAAAAGGCAAAAAATATAAAGTAAATATTATAAAATATCAAGTTTTTTCTATGAATTTCTTATTAAGTTTGGCTGTATGGCCTATTTTTCTTTGCCTTAGAAGAGATGAATTTATGAGTAGATACGTTTATGCCCTTGTGCACAAAATTATTTTTTGTGCAACATATAGCCTGTACAAAATGGCGCTTTCCGAGCATGAGATGTGAAAATATTCGTTATAATTTTCGTTAATAGTAGTACGTACATGGAATACGTCAGTGAATGATCCGATTATGAGTGGTAGAGGCCAAAGGTAGAAGAAATTATATTCCATATTATATATTTTATTTATTGAATTTTCAATACATTGGTTAAATCTTAAAATTAAAGCAAAGGCGAGCTTATCTCTATAAGATATCTCTTCCAAGTCAACCTTGTGGGAATAAAATAACCATGACACGTTCCACTATATTTTTTTTTAAAGAGCCTGTGGTGTCCCTCTGCAGGGCAAAGGCTTCTCTCCCTTCCACTATATAATAGAATAATTTATTTTATAACAAAACGAATTTTGTAATTTGTAATTAAAATAAAAAAATACCTATATTCGGCTACTCATAAGAAAAGACACAAAGTTCTTTTTTACTGGCGGTAATTATGTCACCACTACTTCGTTGCCTCAATGGCCAGACGGGCCGGTCCTATTGAGTGCCTAATACATCTTTACATATTTCTATAAATCACTTCTGTTCTCTAAAACATCTGTTACATTATAAACCACGGAGTAAGATTTCATTTAATCGATAAGCAGTGTATGCTAATGACGTATTAACATAGCGCATTGTTCCCCAAGAGGAGAAAGTAAAAGGGCCCATGCTTAGGGACAGCGCCATCTATCAAAATTGTAACTGTATTAGTGCTGCCGATTCTGTTGCAGTCACAACTTAACTATTTTTTGTATGACCCTGTCACTTTCCTTCTTAAGCGAACAGAAAAGGATGGTAGTATAAACGGACTTATTATAATTCTGTCACATAGACTAAGAGAAAATCCCAGGACCGGAGGGAATACCGAATGCTGACCTCCAAATTTCAGTTTGAAGATGGCACCCCATGATGATGATAGACTAAGTGGCGCCCCCATCAGAAAAAATCATAATTCATTAAAAACGCAGTGAATCGAAAAACCGCTGAATCAAGTAATAGAAATTAAGATAATTTAGAACCTTATAACGCTAATTAGCAATTCATAGTTCTTCCATGCTGGCCTGGGAGCGAGAGAAAATATGCCAGCTGCATTTCCTACAGTGTTTCAGTATATTGTAATTTAGGCGATGGGCTGAAAACCGGTCACTACAGCAATATACAAATCTACCTTAAATAACCCTCAAAACTTTGTCACACGTGGCGGAACCATCTTTATTTAGGTCGTTTAAGCTCTGCCTACCCCATTAAAGATATAGGCGTGATTGTATGTATGTACGTAGTTCGTCGCAGTAACAGGAAGGAAGATTGCGAATAACGGCCACAAACGGCAATTTTTCTTCCTGTTTGTTTTTTACTGATGGGGGCGCCACTTAACTTCTATAGTCACCTTAACTTAACGCAACGCTCCATAGATTTGTGAAGTTAAAAGAATTATAATAAGTCCTTAAGTCCATCTATGCTGTCATCCTATTCTGTTCGTTCAAGACGGAAAATTACGGGTATGGTTTTGTTTCTGCACACACACTCACCTGCGCACACACCCTTAGCTTCCAAGTTGTACCCACTAGTTTAAACTTTATATCAACTTATTGTATCAACAAACCGATTGTATAAATAATAAAATGTCGCACGATGTTTGGAGGAACACTGTCTTACTAAGATACAGGTGAATAACCTCGTTTAGTATAGACAGGGTTCATAAACCTAGTATAAAAATATTTATGCAGTAACAGTTATGTAAACATTTTTATACGATATGTATGCTGTTAGCGAAATAAATACTATTTTTTTTTTTAGTTAAATCTGTTTGATGCCGAATTGTGGCCAAGGGTATAACTTTCTTCGTACCGGGTCTATTGTTTCAGTGATCTATGGGCACGAGGTCCTGTTAGAAATCTTACGGGATCTATAAGTATTTAATCGATGTACTGTTATGTTATGCGCATGCAAGTTTGTTGTCTTTCAATTGGATGCAGGCTGCAAAATTATCGCTATGTAAGGAATAAGCTGATGTAAATTATCTGTAAGAATGTTCTGTTTTACTCATTTTCGGTTTACGGATAATATTCATCAGCTTATTACGCAAGTACCTAGGCCCGTAACTATAATCAGCTCCCAAGAGTAACAGCGATTTTAAATTTGTATCAGAAATGTCATTTCAGTACAAAACGGCCTGTCAAATCCATACTTAATATTGCTTTCAATTTTGAGACCCCTAGAGACTTGCTTCCTAAATAAATGATTTTGCAACGGATTTTGATGCGGTTTCTTTTAATGGATAGAATGATTGAAGAGGAAGGTTCATATGTATAATACATGCATAATATAGTAGAGAAACACTAATAATTTCCGTGCAAAGCCGGGGCGGGTCGCTAGTAATTAATAAGCCATGATTTCCATGTAAGTTCAATGTGTTAAGTAAGAATTCCTGTACTGTATTGCATTTAAGCTCGACAACAACTCTTCTATAACGCATTAAATCATTCTACGCATGCTATTACATAACCAGACAAGTTGCCTTAAAGGAGAGGTGTCCAAGACTGGTCCATCAGTCAATATAGTCAATAACTCCAAATCCAGACGTGTTGAGGATTAGCAAGTATGGAATCGGACATTACCACAAACATTACGCCTCTTTAAGTCGAAGCCTGTTCCATACATGGTTGTACGGGTTATCGATAAGGTGTTTTAGAATGAGATGTGTTTTAGATTGCTCGACAGAAAACAGAAAGATGGTTGATTTACTAGACACATTTCATGCCTTTGAAATTTCACGCAAAGACTACCTCGATGCTAAGAGGGACAAGTTAAATGCCAGACCACCAACGGCTCTAACATACCATTATTGCAGCGGCGTTCTCACCTGCCCAAAGTGCTCAAGGACCTTTACGGCCAAAATTGGCTACAGCAGCCACATGCGAGCACACGACCGCGCGGAGCAGCGAGACGCTAGCAGCTGAGCCCGTCCTGCAGTCGCTGTAGCCGAAATGGGCTCAGATATTATTATTATTATTAAACTTCATAAGATGGCCTTCAACATCTTCTCTTCCCTCTTCCATGCTGGGCTGGGATCTTCCATGCTGGACTGGGAGCGAAAGAAAAAACATAGAATATTCCAGCTGCATTTCCTCTCGGGCATGCTGTAAAAACTAGCTAAGGGATCCGAGGGATTCAGTGTACTGCAATTTAGGCGATGGGCTGACAACCTGTCACTACTGCAATACCTACAAATCTGTTTTAAATAACCCTCAAAACTCTGTCAGACGTGGGTGGCGGAACGACCTTTGTTTAGGTCGTTTTACGCTCTGCCTACCCCATTAGGGCTAAATGGGCGTGATTATGTGTATGTATGTATTTATGGCCATCGACATAATAAGAAAACGTCTTTTCACATTTTTCTTCTTAGCGAGTGGATTCTCGAGTCGAACGAACCGATGAAACTTGAGTTTTGTACTTTTGGTAAAAAAAAAATGAGGCGCTGAGGGCAAGAGTGGTTTAACCCTCAATATTTCTGATATCGCGCTAATATTGTTTGTCACTTTTACGAATGCTTTACTTACACGATACTTACACAGAAAAAAAATAGGATTAGGTACATTACAGCACTCTTGATCCCAGCGCCTTAATTCTAATAATGTAGGTACTAAATACTATAAGACTCTAGGATCGCGAATGGCGAAATTGTTGTCTAATATAATCATGAAATAGGTAATTAATATTAATAACAATGAAAGGCTGAGGTCTAAGGTCATATAATAATTTAGCAAAACAGACCGTAAACCTATTGTTCATTAAATTATGACTTTCCTTTGACTCTAATTATTTTAATTTATAATTAGGTTTGACATATCTGTCGCAAGATTTCCTAAACGCATGACCTCTCTATTTTAAATTGTGAATGTGAAAATCAATTGAAAATAACAGCCTAGTAATTTTCTGCCTTTCAACAAACATGATTGGTTTAAATTGGATACATTTCACCCATATCAGGAGTTACATGATCGGTAGCTACAATAATATGCAAGTTAACCTTACAACGTTAGGCACGAGACAAGCTCAGACGAAAGCACGACCATACATACATATAATCACGCCGTTATCCCTAATGGGGTAGGCAGACCGTAAAAGACCTAAATAAAGGTCGTTTCGCCACGTCTGACAAAGTTTCGAGGGTTATTCAAGATATTATAGGTATATTGCTATAGTGACAAGTAGTCAGCCTATCGCCAAAATCGCAATATACAGCCCTCGGATCCCTTAGCTGGTTTTTACAGCATGCCCGGGAGGAGATGCAGCTGGCACATTCTATGTTTTTCTCTCGCTCCCAGTCCAGCATGGAAGAACGACCATTTTGTAGATCTATTGTTTTTTTTTATTGGAACTATATTTAGGTCTTAAATAATGCAAATAATCGTGTTTCGCCCTTTTATTTACCCACACAACCTATTTTTACCGACTTCAAGGAGGAAGTTCTCAATTTGGCTGTTCTTTTTGTGTGTGTAATAATATTATGAATTATATTTTGTTAACAAATATGGCATCAGCAAAAAAAAAATACAAATCCTAAACTAAATTGGCCCTTTTAACCGCAGGATGACCTAACGTAAGTCCAAAGATTTCAACTGGGTAACTCGCATTCTTTTAAAGGCAATGAAGTACCAAACTCTAGATAGAATTACAATATCAATATCAACCTCTAGTGGAAGCAAAACCACGGATATTTTTCATCGATATTCCTAAACATTTTCCCTAATATGCCCTTCAATTTCCCGCCTCACTGCTTCCTTATACGAATACGACCCGTATTTTTAATACCACCCTCTTGCTGGATCTAATATGAAGGAAATTATGAAACCATCAAATCTTATAGTTAGCTTAGGATATAACTTCACTACATAGTATAAAACAAAGATGCTTTCTCTGTCCCTATATCCCTATGTATGCATAAATATTTAAAACTACGCAACGGATTTTGATGCGGTTTCTTGAAAGAGGAAGGTTTATATATACATATATATTATAATACTTGCATAATATTGTAGAGAAACACTGGTAATTTCCGTGCGAAGCCGGGGCGGGTCGCTAGTACTCAATATAAGAAAGATGCTGGTGGACGAATTTGTCGAACTTACCTGTAAAATAGGAAAAGTGACAATTAGCAAAATACATAATTTCAGAGTCAAAATCAAACATAGAAATTATAGAAAGTAAGGACCTTGACCTTGAATTTCAAAAAAATGTCTAAAGAAGATTTTTTAAGAGAACCTAATTGTAGATTGGTACTGGATATAAAGAAAGTATCTATCTACAAGTTAGATAAGTCTAAATTGAATTTTAAGTAGACTTCTAAGGTCAGATCTTAAGACGATGGCCTACTTAAGAAATTATTAAAATTAATACGACCGTTTCAGAGTTTCTGTCATTATTTCCGACATAGCATTTCTAATGAGTTTCCCTCTCGGATCAAATATTACGGAAATTATAAAGTAAAATGTTCTCAACGTGGGTGTTATAAGCAAATCCGATTTGTTGGATCCAAACAGGGTGTTATTGAATGCAATTAACATTTTGATTGAAAAGCGATGTCGTTTGTCGCGTCGTTCGGTGTCGGTTCGGTGTTGGTTCGGTGTCGGTTCGGTGTCGGTTCGGTATCGTTCGAGTAGCGGTTTCGCCTGACTTATAAGTTTATCTTTGACAATAAGATATTTTACGGAGTTTTTAATTTTATTAATTAATAACAAAAGCACTAAATTTTCTTATCATAGTCCGATGACTTGTTTTCAGGGGAACTATTGTATGTAATTAACGATTATACCAGGTGTAAGGGACAGCGTCCCGCAAACACATAGGGGTTGCTCAATGAACGTAACTGAAGAACTTTTACAAGAAAATTCTTTCAGGAGATGAAATGAAAAATTTACCATCAATTGATCAAAATGGTCAGACTCGATCAGATAATTTGTATGGAAAACCAAAATTTATTTTTCAAAAAAGAACTTGCTGGTAGTTGTTCAGTTTCATTGACTACGAAACCCCGCTTTATCAGCTTGCGGGACGCTGTCCGTTACACCCGTATAAAAGTTCAGCAGAGTCACCTTGATTATTACGGAAAAGCAATATGATTAAGGAAATTCGTATTTCCTTAGGATCACCCTTATATGCTCGTCAAGTCTTGAAACAACACAACAGACAGTTTTGTCCCCACCACCCTTCGAAGCCTCTCATAAAAGTACCAAGAGATGATAAAATCCTAAGAGATTTCAGGCGGTCCATTACCGCGACAGGTGCATCTCCATTACTGAAATACGAACAATTTTGCCTTTAATGTACCTACCTACACTATGTACTTGTTACGTCACAACGAAGTCAACAACCCGTGAACTCTGAACTGATACGACCTATGATAATATTACTGCCAAACTTGAAAACTTGTGAAAACTTTTATCATAATAATATTAATCATTGCAAAAGTTACTATTTCAGATAAACGGTGTTTTCAGTGAAATATATTTCGAATTTGTAGTGCTGGTAATTTTTAAGAAACGTAAAAACGCGTAAGTTAGTGTTGATATGTAATGATTATAATACCTAAAGGGGATAATTGCTTTGGAACACATTTTGCTAGTCAACATGAAAAGTTTTTAAACATCTTTCCTCGTATCTGTGTTATACCGTGGCTGTACCATTCTGCCTCTGAGATATTGTCAAGGGAGTGACGGAGTGCTTCATGGTGAAAAGTAACCCAAAACTTTTGACACTTTAAAATTAACGACATCTTGTTGCAAAGTGCCTGCTGTTTTAGGAAACCGGGGAGATGAAAGTGAATTAGGTTAATGGAGTGAAAGTAATGTAATAGACAAAGTACCTAGACATAATATATAGTTCTTTATTTAAGATTGCCGCTTGTGCTGTGCCCTGTCTCGACCAATAAGTAGTCTGTAGAGCAATTATAAAAAAAAAACTGGGGTATCAACTATATTGACGCAAGATTTGTTCCCACGATCAAGGTTAAAACGATGCTTGGTTTTACAAAAAAAGGAGACACCTGAAGACATAACATCACGCATGTTTAAACATTTATAATCACAAATCGGTAACCATAAAAAAATCTTTTAAAAGACGCATGAAATTTAAGTTGCAAAATTGTACTCTATCTAAACTGTATAAAGGTGGTTACTTCATAAATGTCGCTTGTGAGTAGGTACCATTTGACGTATTGTCGACTACGAAATCGAGTTTTTCCTCTGACCTTAAGACTTCAATATCAAAAGAAACTAGGCAAAAAACTGTTGGCAATATCCTGGGGTGATATCTAATTTAAGACCTTCAACATTAATAATTGACAGATATGACGAGATTGACATGATGATTTTGAAACTGTTAATTCATCTCGCAATCATTTAAATGATGTCGCACTTGCTGAGTAATTATTCTGTCAAGTGATTTAATAATTGCTCTAAAAAGTATGACGAAAAGTTGTTATACCTGGCTCCTTCTATAGACTTTTACCAAATCTTATGTTAGCAGATCACGTTTTTGGTGATTGTTATCTAACGTGCTCTCCGTATATGGGAAACGTAGTCTCACCCAGTGTTCTGTAACTGCAAGTTACTTTTGTCGTAAAACCACCGTATTTTCTTAATCATGCAGCAATTTGATCTATGATCTAGATTCTTATCGTTTTTGTTAAGTTGTGGGATACACCGTTTTAACGATACACACTTCCTGTCCTGACAGTATTAAAGGCGGTATGTATTTTTCACTTACGTCAGTCGTATGACGTGTATCAGAATCAGAATCAGTGGACCTTATGTTGCAGCTATGGTGGAATAGGTACAAGAATGTAAACTATATTTTAAGACATGCCTGTCAAAATTCGGACATAGGATTTAAATGACATTCAATGTCAAACTTACGACTTTAGCACAGATTAACGTACTGTTAGCTTTTAGTCTAATCACAATGATTACGGAAATGTCAAAATTCGTTTATTAATGGTAGTTCATTAAGCGAAATAGATGTGCGTGGGTACAAGATAAAGTCTGAAATGATCTTAGGTTAATTAAATCACTGATTAAAGAATATTGAGTAATTGACTTGATTTAAATGAGAACATTTGTTATTTATAAAGTTTAACAAATCGTACGTTTGACTGTTGTGTCTTTAGTCCCTAAATTATAGCTCTATTTATTGTTCATTACCATTAAGATGACAGCATTGATCTGCAAGACGTCATACATGACTCTTCTTCTTCTGCCTAGCGTTTACCGGCCTAATGCTGGGGTACGCTTTCTCGCTTTTTCTACTCCACTTGGCCCGATCTTTGGCATCCGCTGGTGTAAGATCTTTCTCTTCCATATCCGCTTTTACGACGTCTAGACCTACATTAGGACTATCAGATAATTTTACTAATAAACTCGCCTAATTACGAAGTCTGAAAGTAAAGGATACATATTTCCCTAAAATCTTTACTTTTAAAAGACGCAATATCTTTAGGTGTTACTATAAGTATTGCTGATTCAAAACCAGTATTTACAGGTAATAAATCGATTATCGTAACACCTTACGTATTACCCAATGATACTGGCCAACTTTTGAGTAATCCGACAGTGACGGCAACAGTGACCTTCATCTGCTGATGGCGGTGATACCATTGGCACCTGTCAAATCGGCGCTTTTGATTCGGAGAAACCAGTTTGAGGAACTTGGTGGAGCTGGTGGGATCAATCAATCAACCGAGAGGTGTCGTAAAATGAGCTTTATTTGGAACTACTATTAATGAAACAAAATACCGACTATTAATATCGTCTAGTCGTATTGGTTTAATAATGAATTTGTATGAAGAAACAGCCGTGGCTGTAGTATACAGCTTGCTTACTTAGCCTAGTTTTGCGTTTTTAGTTTCTGGGTAATCTCGCTTCATCGTTGACTGTCTCAATCAACACTGGTCTAGACTTGAGTCAAAAGATAACCCATCGCACTTTATAGTGTTTTGGCATTTATTTTGTATAGGTAAGAATATTTAAAGTTACCTACATATTGGAATACAGTTTTCTACATACATACAGATAATCACGCCTTTATGCCTAATGGGGTAGGCAGAGCGTAAAAGACCTAAACAAAGGTCGTTTCGCCACGTCTGACAAAGTTTTGAGGGTTATTTTACGATAGATTTGTAGGTATATTGCTATAGTGACAGGTTGTCAGCCCATCGCCTAAATTACTATATACTGAAACCCTCGGATCCCTTAGCTGGTTTTTACAGCATGTCCGGGAGGAAATGCAGCTGGCACATTCTATATTTTTTTCTCGCTCCCAGTCCAGCATGGAAGATTTCACAGTTTTCTTTCTACTTAAAATTGACAATATTGAGTAAGTTTTACAAGGCCCATAATCATTCAAGGAACTAAAATAGTTTCTCCTGGTCAAATATGAAAGGTCAATTGCTTAGAAATCGTATCAGTGACACCACTAAGGTAATAATCACATCAGTGTACGACCAGCAGTGGTTAGTCCAATCAAGTATGAATTTGACCCTGGCATAATTTCTCCGTCTATGAAATTTTGCAGGGCTGTAAACGATAGAATATAGATTAAGTTAGTATAAGTAAGGATAAGATTAAGGTTTACATGTGTAGCTGTGACCGTTAATGTAAGTTTTTATAATAAATAAAGAATAGCTATTGTGGAGTCAATTGACGATCCGACGAATCAGTGTTAAAGTTTTTAAACCGACCAATAGGCCTCTGATATGGTTAGTTTAATGACCACTATTTAAGAAAGCTACCTAGACAAACAAACGGACTTACAAGATTCCAAAAGTATTATTAAAAGCTTATCTCTTATCTAGACTATCATTTTCATAACCTGCGAAGTTAGTTTTTTCAAATTTCAGCAACGTAGAATTATTTTCGGGGTCCCTCATACATTATATTTATATTGACTAGTGTAGGTGACCGCAACCACAAGTGAAGTGGTTCACTGCACTGCTATTTCGAGGTCAAATTCTTTCACGTGTGTTTGGCTTGCGGTCGTGATCTACTGTATCAAAAGCTTTACTAAATTCTTTAATGAAAATTACTTTTAATAGTTGAGTAAACTATTGGATAAGTTATGAAAGTTTAACGCTTTTTTATTTATTTTATTTTGCGATGATAATTATGGCTCTTGATGTGATGTTGCTGCCTTAGTGGACCTACTGCGTCCATACCGCTCTAAATCTTATTCCCATTTTTAACCGACTTCCAAAGAAGGAGGAGTTTCTCAATTCGTAATTCGTTCTTGAACTTGTGTTTTGTTTTTCTTATTGATGACAATGAAATTGACTTTGACTTGTAAATGCTATGTGGATGTGGTAATCACTTACAAAACATACATTTAGTTTTATTAGGCTTATTAAGACTGTGTAGTGGTCTACATTTCATAATTAGTATGCCAATAAGCTTCTATCTCAATCAATAAGCAGATTAAATATTGCTAATCAATAACATTAACAAGCGTATGAGCTTCATATCTTGTGGTCAAGTCATACGCGCGCTTGAATTTCAAACCAAGCACGAGCACGCTTAAAATGAATGTGGTGAATTAAGGAACTAACGCCGCCATCTTGAGATTTGACATTGATTTGACAGTTCTCCTCATATTGCAGCGCCCCCGACCACGCTCATTGAGAACCGTGTCGTACTGGCCCAATTCTTGACGAATGGAAGTAGGCAATGCGCTTTCGAAACTGTGACATTGTTGATTGATCAAAAGTCTATATTTGGTTCTGCACTATCGAATTTTATACCTCGCTTTTCCACGTTTTGCGATATTTTATTAATTATGATATGATCATTGTCAATATTTCTTAAAACATGTTGGTTTGGTAGATGCACTGGTAGTGCCTTCTGCTATTACCCATTTACTATTGAAAACCCTCTCAGCAATAGATGGAGCACTAGATGATAATTTTTTAAATACCAAGATTTGTAAATAGGGTATCTATCATTTTAAACAGAGCTGGCAAAGAATTTTAAAAAAATTGGTAGAACGGATCAGTTTATGATTTGTACAAAAAGTACTTTGCTTCTTAATATTAGTATACGTTTCGACTTTATATGATTACGTGCAGGCCCTTCCTTAGAAATAAAATGAAATGTAAATTCGATTGTTTTCGTTTTATTGTTCGTAAAGCCCTTGTGACAGTTTTTATTGTTCTTAAAAGGTGTTTTAACTGACTTCCAAGTTACTCGCTTCCGAAGTTTGTAATAAGAAAAGTTACGCAATCAAGACGTGCGACTTATCTTTTTGGTTTATTGCATGTTTAAGCACCTCTTTAAATAGAGTTTTGATCACTACCAACAATAACATTTAAACCAATCTGTAAACATATTTAATAAGTTGTCTCATGACTTAAAATGTATTAATAATATAGTAGTATTGAAGACTAAACTTAAACCATTTTTGTTAGATAACGTTTTATATAACATTACTTACTGACTTATAAATATATTTTGGATTATTGTTCTGAATGGTTAATTTATTGAATTTAATAATTAAATGAAGTAAATGATTATGTATTGTGATAGATAATGTAATCTATTATTTTTTAGTTGAAGTATAAGTTTATTTATGGTTCTAATACATTTTATTTAAAAAACATTCTTACACAGTTTATTGATTAAATAAAATGAATGAAAATGGGCAATCAATAATACAATGAAGGGTGCATAATTTCAAGGTCGGAGGGCAAAATCGCATAGATTTTGAGCCATCGAATCAGTCAATGCTGATATTGAACGATCGGAAATAAGTGTGATCGGAAATAAGTGTGATCGGAAATAAGTGTGATCGGAAATAAGTGTGATCGGAAATAAGTGTGATCGGAAAATAAAGTACTAAGTACACACACAGCCAAAATTGTTTAAAAAACTAAGGCTCGTATTTAAAAAGCGATCTTAATACTGAGAGCAATATTAAGTATGGATTTGACAGGTCATATTGTACTGAAATGACATTTCTAATACGAACTCAAACTAGCTCTCAATCTCAAGTGCTGTTTACCAATATGGGCCTTAAGTAGTAAAATTACTTCCAAAATTTCCTTACAGAATATTCTAAAATCTATGACTAAATAACTACTGATCAATAGATACAGGAGATCTAATGAATATGAAATTTACTATCTGATACGAAGGAGCTAATAGCAGCTAATAACTAGGAAGTTATTATACAGCTATCTATAAAGACTATCACATTTACGTCGAAATTTAACTTGTACTAAATTGCTACCATAAAATATTTCTATCAATTTAATTGGTAAGTATCATCATCACCAAATCAATGATGTAACAAGGTACTTAAATCATAAATTTTTCGTCATCACAGCAACTTAAAGGTTAATTACAAATAATATGTTTCAACAACCCTTATCAAAAAAACGTACCTGGGGCGTGGGGATTTAATAGTCGATGACTAAGGAAAAAACATTGAAGGAAACTAAATACAAAAACTGAAAATCTACGAATCTTTTAACCAATATGATAGTCAAAAGCCTTGGTTTTGAAGGTACGATTGAACAGATAAAGACTTTGTTAAGGTCCACCGTTACCAAAGCCCTTCTAACCAACATTCCCATCAAGCACAAAACAAATTTTCCGACAAATATAGTACAACCGAATCTAGAAGGTTATATCTTGAAAACGACTAAACCTATTCAGACGAAACTTGTATGGAACCACCTCAGGTGTATACAGTTTAAAAAAAGAAACATTTTTGAAAATTACATAATAATAGGGAATATGCATGACATTTTTAATATTATTATTAAGATATATCATCACCATTAATAAACAAATGTGAAAGAATTTTCGCAAAATACTAATTGTTTTACGAGTTATGATATGATGCTTTAAAGTGAATGGTTAAAAAGAGAGGTCCGAAAAAGCATATGACGTCAGATGACAGGAGCGCCATACTACTTCCATGTAAAATATTGTTTCAAAGAGAGTGAGTGTCTCAGTGATTTCTTTATCAATTTTAAATCTGTTTTCACTAATGTTGTTATAAATTTAAAATATTTTTTGAAAATATGTTCTGTAACCGAAATTATTTACTCTATTGGCGGAGAAGACAATGAACACAGAACCTCCTCCTTTTAGAAGGCGGTTCAAAACAAGTTGCAAGATGATAGCACCGGCTTTGAAACGTCATAATAAGAGCAAGCGACTTGACAAGGTCACTGTACAATGGAAGTAAGTAAGACAGTAAATTGCCCCTCATTACGCCTACAAGGTTGCTGATGACAGATTATTAAACATAATTTTGAATTATTGCAGCCTCTCCACGATTTATTATTTTAAATCTTCGTTTTGTTATGTGAGAGGTTCTTTACATAGTGGTATGCAAAGTGATTTGTAATTTTAGCCTCTGGCATTCAATGTATCACATTTTCTTCTATTTTGTTTTTAAATGATTATCAAGTGGATTATCATGATTTTTTGTAAGACAAGCACAATTATATCTTTAAGTTGCATTTTGTTTTATTAAATTGATAAAGGCGAACTAGGTACCTACATTAAAACTTGCATAAAAAATATTTATTCATGTTTAACTTTTCGAACACTAAAAACAATACTGATCTAAGTAAATTTGAACTATCGTCATAAGTTCATGACGGAAGAAGAAGAAGATGAAAAAGAAAAAGATTTTTTATAAATATATGATCATGATAAAGGTTATTTACAGTAATGGACTTTATATATGTCACATTTTAAGTTGATGAAATCATAATCTCCCTAGCCTTATCCCGTATCTCACGGGATCGGCTTCCTAATCTAGGGGATTGAACGAGGGTCAGTACCCTTTTTACACAGAGCGACTGCCATCTGACCTCCGCAACCCAGAAGGGAAACCAGACCCAATCCTAGATTAGGTTTAAGTTGATGAAACATGCTAATAAAATATAGGAACAGATAGACATCTCCATAGTTAAAACATAAACTGAACAATCGGGAAGTTATCAGGTTAAACTTAAACTCATTTGCATATTTGATTCCGAACAATGATTTCTAATTAAAGACCAAGAGTTTGACCTAGTTTAGCTAGTCAGCTGAATCTAGATTACCAATCTGAAAATCAGTTGAGTCTAGACTATCTGAAAATAAGCTAATTGAATCGGCTTTATCTATAAGTATAGCGTGATTTAGATAGGAATGTACTTAAATTGTTACTATTTATTTGACGTACTTAGCACACAAATTATGATAATAGAAAATTGACAACATACGAGAGAATTCAAAACACAATTTAGAGTTACCTTGTTCTTATGTTACTATCATCATCTCCCTAGCCTTATCCCGTATCTCACGGGGTTGGCTTCCTAATCTAGGTGATTGAACGAGGGTACTGGTGTTTACACAGAGCGACTGCCATCTGACCTCCGCAACCCATAAGGGAAACCAGACCCAATCCTAGATTAGGTCAGAGTTTTCAATCCGCCAATGCTTAGCTCTGGCCTCTGGTATGGCTTAACGACTAATATCTACGGTATTAAACGATATTAACCGGGACCAACGGCTTAACGTGCCTTCCGAAGCACGGAAAAAGCGCCGAATAAACGTACATATGAAATTCGAAAACCGAAAAACACATTGGTACGTGGTGGGATTCGAACCACGACCTCCCGCTCAGGAGGCAGCGGCCCTATCCACTAAACCATCGGGCTCTCTCTTGTTCTTATGTTACTAATTTAATATAAATAAAATATTTTTAATTATTTTATTAATTGTGTATTGTGTTCTATAACGTGGTTAAAGGAACGCAGTTTTTTTTACACTCTGTAACGACAAAATGTTAAATAAAACTAACAAAAGAAAGTGACCTAAACTATAAAATTCAACTTATGTCAAACTTTGAAAATTATAGCAATATGACATTAGTAAAATGAGGCATATTTTTATGAATTTTCTTTAGGTGGTGAATAAGATAAAGTCGACGCTAGAGCTCACCTAGAAGCCTGAATAGTACGGGAATTACCCAGACACCAATGGAATATAGTAAGCCACTTCGCTCCGGGTTTACTTCGGATATTTCTTCAAATGGTGCCAATTTAATTGTTTCTTTGAAAATCTACGCCATGACCATAAAACTAACAATGTAGTCATTATCTTACAGGTTAAAACGTCGTAACCTTCATATCCTCAAAACGCTTAAATATTTAAGCAATTTACCTTTCATTAAATCCTCCGAAGCCTGAATTTTGATGAAGACATTCTCAACGACATACATATAGCGTGCTTCGTTACGTTATTGAAGATAATTGCTTATTAAACTCTGTTAAGTATACATTGAGGGCTATAATCACACACTCAGCATCTCATTGTGTCTTTAAAATGGCAATGGAAGTCGACAAATAACTTAATCGATATGTGACGTAACCTCAAAGTGTTACAATAACTGTTACGTGAATAAATGAGTTGGTATGTATAACAAATGAGAATGTGTTGGTGACGACATATCGTGGGATTTAGTTATGCTTTCGTCGTGGGTGTCGCGATAGCAGAGGGAAAAAGGTTTACTGAAATGCTCGCAAGCAATATTAGGGTCGTATTTATAAAGCTTTCTCAAGATTGAGAGCGATATTAAGTATGGATGTGACAGGCTACATTGTAGTGAAATGACTTTTCTGATACGAACTCAAAATCGCTGGCAGTCTCAAGAGCTGATTGTTAATACGGGCCTACATAGGTTCCCGGCACACCTAATACGTCAAAGACAACTACTGATGGCGTAACGTGCCCTTCGAAGTACATAATTAATCATTTTAACCTAACAATGTTTATCGCTACCACAAATCGGCAGACGTATGTAGGTCCTCCTGAAAATACGAGGGGCGATGACGTTCTTAAAAAGGGATTGGATAAAAACGACTGATTATCGAGCTGAGTGGCGTGCTATGTTAGAGGTTTATGTCTAGCAATGAACTCGGATTCAAGGGATCAGGACTAAGACTATAAGCCCCAGAGCCAGTTAATTAATAAAACACGTATAGAAATCCCCACATGACCACGTAATTTCAACAACATAGTTGCATCAATTATGCAGGTTCTTACCTAAAAGGGAAATTGCAAAAGTCATATCCAATTCGCAGTCACAGCTAAACCAGCATTTTGTCTTACATTTTACTGGACATGTTGTACTTGTACCATACACGAAACCACTTGGCTCGAGCGGTTCGGTTCTCACATCCGATGCCAAACGCGTCGGTTTACGTTAATTCAATCTTGTAACGAATTGCACCGATAAGATAAGGAAAGACTACGCTGTAATATTGCATGCTGCTAAATTAATAAATGGCGCGAATGCGGTAATGTTGCAGTTGGTAAAGAAAAAGTGGTCCAGAGGCTCGTATCTACAGAGTAACGTTTCCTTGTGTATACTATTTCCAAATAAGATTTAGAATAAAGTTAAACAAAGTTTCATGTCTTTTAATCGAAGATCTTGTTTCTAAAATAAGTTTTGGGTATTAGATATGACCACAAAATTAAATAGTAGTTTTAGTCATTTGACTAATTTGTCAACACATATCATTTATTTTTGAAATGTGTTTTGGAATAAAAATACATGAAACTTTGTTTACTTTTATTCTAAATCTGATTTGGAAATAGTATAAATAGTTTCGTTTTATGACATGCGGTTGAATACATGCAGTGTAACTATAATAATAAAAAAGTCTGGTTAGAGATGGATTATAAAACGGTGAAACGAGGGAATAAAAAATATTTAGGTAAAGTGCTTGTCAGCGACCGTTGTAGTCAACATGACTTTATGTAGTTATCTTTGGTGATCGAAGGGAGGGGCGCAAAGTGCGAGTTTCTCATGCTTCTTCTTCATTGTGATATAGTTTTATTTAATTTTGTGACACAGATATAATTTAATTTTCTTTATAATAGACTCGCTTGTGACTTACTAAAAGTGTTCTTAGGAATCTATTTGGAAATAAATGATTTGACTTTGACTTTGATTTCATAGTCTTCCAATCCTCCAGTCTGTGTTGCAAGGTAAGCCATACTGTATAGTTGTATTCGCCAGGTGGTCGGTCTCACAGCGCGTACAAATGGGCCGCGGCTTGTGCAAGCACGTGGCATTCCGTATTGTGGTGGTGCTGGAGTGACGCATAGTGGAGAGCGTTAACGTCTCAGATTGCGCTGTCTTTGGTAACAGGTCATTGGTTTGCAAAGTCTTCAAATTCTTTAGTCTGTGTAGCAATGTAAGCCACACTATAGTTGTATTCGCCAGGTGGTCGGTCTCACAGCTCATACAAGTGGGCCGCCGCTTGTGCAAGCACGTGGCATTCCGTATTGTGGTGGTGCTGGAGTGACGCATAGTGGAGAGCGTTGACGTCTCAGATTTCGCTGTCTTTGGTAACAGGTCATTGGTTTGACACATGCGGAAAATTTACCAAACAAGCTTGTTAGGTCTGATCACGTATAGGTAAGTACATTGAATTTGACTGAAGCTATATCATAGATACGATATTCAAGTACTAGAGTCCGAAGGTGTAATGGACAGGTCCGCTACCACCGGAGCTCGTGGTAACCAATGTGTTTTTCGGTTTTCGAATTTGATATGTTCGTTTATTCGACGGTTTTTCCGTACTTCCGGTTAATATAGTTAAATACCGTAGATTAATATCGACTAATGTCGTTAAGCCATGTCAGAGGCCAGTGATAACTGATAAGTATTGGCGGTTTGAAAACTCTAACCTAATCTAGGGAAACCAGACTCAATAGTCTGGTTTCCTTTCTGGGTTGCGGAGGTCAGATGGCAGTCGCTCTGTGTAAAAACCAGTACCCTCGTTCTATCACCTAGATATAGGTAGCCAAACCCGAGGGATACGGGATAAGGCCAGGGAGATGATGATTCAAATACGATAACGTCCATTCCTCTCCATTTTTTGGAGTTCTAACATTACGAATTGCGAAGTGATGCATTTACATGTAAAGGGTCCGATGTTTCATATTTCGATAAGTTTCTTGGGGAAAGTTGTCTCTTCAGGCAAGGAGTAGCGTTTCAGGAAATATATATTGAACAGAAGTAAAATCATTACCACTTTGAAAAAAAAAAAACGCGCTGTCTTCTTTTATACTAAAAACAATTACATACAGCAATTTAATCAGCAGGATTTACGCCATAGTTCCCCAATTCTGTGGAAATCCCAACAATATCGCTCCAGTGATTGGTCTGCTCAAAATGCATAGGATGTAAATCACCACCGAGCCTAGTGCGTGGGACTGCTGTGTGATTGTCTCATTGTCAACCTTGGGGGTATAATTGACAAGATGACATTGGTGGTTGATACATTTCATAATTATTGTCATTATGCGACAAATTGTTAAAATATGTTAAATAATTTCATTTCCGGTTTTTGGTATTATTAAAATTGGAAACACATTACTTCTATCACATGTCAAGCACGCCCAGTCGCGAGCACAGCGAGCGTGACATATTTCAAATAGACATACATACATACAAATAATCACACCTTTATCCCTAATGGGGTAGGCAGAGCGTAAACGACTTGAACAAAGATCGTTCCGCCACGTCTGACAAAGTTTTGTGGATAGATTTGTTGGTATATTGCTGTAGTGACAGGTTGTCAGCCTATCGCCTAAATTACAATATATATTTCAGATAGAAGGAACCCTAAAACGGGTTTTCCAAGTAAAGCGAGCACAAAATTTCCTATTCCGAGTAGGCTAGGGTTTAGTGAGCGAAGCAAACGGCTGGGCTGACCATCGCCACCCTGAATGTCAAATTGTGGAATTCCCTGCCCGAAAACGTTCGACGAGCACCGTCTAAGAGCGAACAAGAAAGTTAGTTATGACTTTATTTAGTAGTATTTATATTGTTTAATATAACGGAATATTGAGATCAATTTAGTACGCACTATCCCACTTTCTGCTATGTACTATCCTAATACAAAAAGGTTGCCTGGTAGAAATTGCTGCTTTAGCAATCAGGCGCCTATATTGTACTATTTTGTTCCTTACTTTTCTGCTATATGTATTTCTGTTTCTTTGTGCAATAAAGTATCTTGTATTGTAATATATGGCTATTCCGTCCGACCCTGCCATCGTCGCCAAAATCAGTTGGAGCACAGGTTGGAGGACTATTATCTATGGTAAGATTGATTCCGCTAGCTCACGATGCGCTCGCGCATCACGACGCGACCCGGCTGCGCGCGTGCGCTGATAACCAAGTCTGTCTTTGTCTCAGGTTCGCGGTGATTTACTGCTTTTGTTTACAATTTTTTGAGTCACAGAAATAGTTTTTGCAGAATAGTTATATTTAAGTGACATCCGTCACCTGACTGTCAGAGATTTAATGGTACAAACCATTTTAAGTTGAAAACGGAAAATGTTAATAAAAATAACGACTGAATTAGTAACATCAGTATTAGTCTTATTTTCACTGGTTTTATCTTATTCATTGGCGTATATTTAAGAGATTTAAATTTTTCTTACTGTATTGAAGATACATCCTGCCTGTAGAAATAAACATACCTGAAACCAATAAAACATAAAAATAAGTATAAAGAAATCACATCAAATTAGTTTTATACTAGTTATTTCACTATCCTATCACCCCATTAGGGATAAAGGCGTGATTATATGTATGTATGTATTTCACTATCACAGATACATGCAGGAAAAGGAAACTGTAAGAAAAATGAAGAGTAGGTTAAATTTTGATCTAGATTTTATCTTTCACAAAACTTAACTTTAACTGCCTCCGTGGTCTAGTGGTCAGAGCCATTCTGCTAACGATCCGGAGGTCTTGGGTTCGACTTCCAGGGGGGGAACACAAAGTTGATATTTGTCAATTTATCACTTTGAGAGGTTTTCCCCAGATTGGTAAGGACTTTGCAGGCTGAATCACATGATTGACCGAAAAGTAAAATGATTCCGTGCTTCGGAGGGCACGTTAAGCCGTCGGTCCCGGTTGCTGTTCTTGATAGTTGTCGTTACTGAAACTATGTCAGATGCCTGGGACTGAAACCATGTCTGACACCAGGGTTCTTCGGGTCGTTGTTCTACTCGATAATCCACTCGCTAAGAAGAAGAACAAAACAGTCAAACCATTATTCTCAGACCAACATTTCTACCAATTTACATAACAGCGCCGACTTTGAACTTAACACCGCCTTGACCTTAACAAAAACAACTTTTTCTTAACAACATACGCGTAACTAAAGTTAATTTGCTTTATTGTCATTAATAGGTATAAAATGGGCACCCATTGGTTTGTATTTCCGTTTGTTTTAAACTATTATTCTTAAATGCGGTGATAAAACAGAACAGTTAAATAGTTTAATTTTCTATAGTATTACGGTTTGATGGTTAAGTTCTGTTAGGCAATCAATAGTTATGGAATTAAACACGTGGTTTAGTGCGACTACAAATGCAACGGTTTTGTAGTCGTATCTTAAATCAATGGTTAATGCGTCCACGCATAATCTCAGAAACTAGCAGTATAGTCTGTGGTGTATTGCAATTTAGCACAGAATATAAGAACCTGCCTACCCCTTTAGGGATAAAGGCGTGATTATATGTATGTATGAGAACCTGTAAATTTAGGCAATGATGTGCTGACAACTCGCTACTACAGAAAAATATCTGTAATGATTTTGAAAATATGGGTCACGTGGCGAACATAAAGCCTTTAATCTTCTGGCTAGACAAGATTTTATTTATTTACTGATGATACTTTTAGAAACTGACAACTTGTCACTACAGCAATATACCTACAAATCTATCTTAAATAACCCTCAAATTTTGTCAGACGTGGCGGAACGACCTTTGTTTAGGTCGTTGACGCTTTGCCTACCCCACTAGGGATAAAGGCGTGGTTATATGTATGTATGGATAAAGGACAGCGGTATTCCATGGGAATACTATATATTTACATATATATGTTCACGCCTTTATCCCTCATAAGGTAGGCAGAGCGTAAACGACCTAAACAACGGTCGTTCCGCCACGCCTTGACAAAGTTTTGAGACTTATTTAAGATAGATTTGTAGGTATATTGCTGTAGTGAGAGGTGGTCAGCCTATCGCCTATTTATATAATAGATACAAGGCGTCATTATATGTATGTATGAATGTATGATTACATAGCTCAAAATTCCAGAAAATCTAGACTATTTGACCTAAATTCCTAGACTGCTCCTTTATCTAAGTTATAGGCTAATTGTGCTACTTACCTAGATTCCTACAAATAAATATGTCACTATAATATGTCACGTATACTTTTAGGTATTCGACGATCCTTACGGCCATTTCTATGGGAAAGACCGTAGGTTTTAAAAGCTTGACATACATACATAAAATCACGCCTTTATCCCTTACGGGGTAGGCAGAGCATAAAACGCCTCGTGAAAGGCGCTTTCGCCACGTCTGATCAAAACTGAGGAAAATTTTAGATTGTAATGTGTATTGCCGTAGTGACAGGTTGTCAGCCCATCGCCTAAATTACAATATGCTGTAACCAGCGAATCCCTTTTGCTGACTTCTACAGCATGCCCGGGAGGAAGGGCAGCTGGAACATTCTATGTTTTCCTATCTCTCCCAGTCCAGCATGGAAGAAAGCTTGAAGCGTTTAGTAATAGTTCGAAGTGGAAACTGCTAATCTATCATATTTATTACGAAGTGATGTGCCACCTATAATCATTATTTGTTCATGGATATCTTAATCAAATATTACCCCATATTATTACAACCATGATTGCCAACAATGTAACTCTTTCCGTTATATTTATTTATTATACGAAGACCCGCCAGAGGTTTTGGGGTCGGGTCACAGGTGGCCAAGTTGCAGGGTTATAATCATAGGATTATAATCATAATATAATGATTACAGTCATTATAAAACTCTTATTTGGATAATATACGGTATTATTTATTTAGCTTTCTGGAAAGGTTGGGTTTGTGGTTTATGAAACCGTAATTTAGGTAGGACCTTTCCTAAATATGTTGTACACATATATATATATTCATAAAAAGCCAAGACATTAGGCCCGTATTTATAAAAAGCACTTGAGAGTGACAGAAAGTTTGAGTTTGTTTTAAATATCATTTCAGTATAAAACTACCTGTAAAATCCTTATTTAATATCGCTCTCAGTCTTGAGATCGCTTTATAAATACGCGCCCAAGAATCTTGTTAAAAACATGGCAAAGATTTATAAAAAAAAAAAAAAACAACACATTTTGTATGCTAGGTTCAATTGATTTTTGTAGGCCAATGATATTTTGGTAAACCCGGTCTATATTCTGTGTTTTTTGGCTGTAAGTATATCTGTTACGCACAATCCCAAAAATGGCTCATTGGGTCATTTCGCAGATTGGCAAACGCATAGGTACATACATACATATAATCACGCCTTTATCCCTAATGGGGTAGGCAGAGCGTCTCTAGGTCGTTTACCTAGATAAAGGTCGTTCCGCCACGTCTGACAAAGTTTTGATGGTAATTTAAGATAGATTTGTAGGTATTGCTGTAGTGACAGGTTGTCAGCCCATCGCCTAAATTACCGTATACTAAAACCCTCAGATCCCTTAGCTGGTTTTTACAGCATACCCGGGAGGAAATGCAGTTGGCATTCTATGTTTATCTCTAGCTCCTAGGCCAACATGGTAGCAACACACAATCACAATCCCCGAAATGCCCTTTTATTTTGGCCAATGATCGTAAAGCAATCGAACAATGGTTGTAAAACAACCATTCCGCGGACTGGCAAACACCAAACGGCCAATTTCCGAATTCGTTTTCGTTCTTTTTCCCCGGCGAATGAGCGAATTCGGGGATTGTGCGTAACATACCTATAGTGAGATTTGAACAGCAAAGAGTAGAATTAGGTAAACGTAGTGAATAAAATTTGCATCGGTAGTTAGATACTTTATTTTCCAACTAAAATGAACCCATTTTCTAAGAACTATTTCACTTTTAACTGCGAACACATTTAACTGAAGCTTCCAGTCAGATTATAAAACGCGCAGTTAAGTTTAACCACTCTCAATAAAACGGTTAACTGACTAATGGAGTACTTTATTGGTGAAACTGCAATTTATTCGTCGAGTTAAATTGATAATTTTATGATTGAAATAGCTAATCGGAAGTTGAATATGTAAATATTTGACATACATACATAAAATCACGTCTATATCTCAACAAAGATCCGCCACGTCTGACAAGTTTTGAGGGTTAATTCAGACAGATCTGTATATTGCTGTAGTGACAGGTTTTCAGCCCATCGCCTAAATTACAATACACTGAAACCCTCGAAACCCGTAGCTGGTTTTTACTGCATGCTCGGGAGGAGATGCAGCTGGCACATTTTATGTTTTTCTATCGCTCCCAGTCCAGCATGGAAGCAATATTTGAGTAAGCAAATTTTGAGTATGGATTATATGTGTGTATGTAGGTATAACTTACGAGGTGATTTGTTATTGTTTAGCCTTTGATACTATACTCTACATCGTTAGGGATACAGGCGTGATTATGTGTAAGAAAAGTGTTTCAAGTCTATAAATTGTTCAATTGATAGAACAGTTTTAATGCAATACAAAAAATAATTTCCTTGCAATTTCCTGTGGAGAAAAAGTACAATATAATTGAATTTATCCCCATTTCCTTCGTAGTGAAGCAATTTCATTGCGACCTTTAATTAATCCGGTTATCTGGTAACAATCTAACGGAACTACTTCATTAACTATATAGAAAAGAATGGGACAGTTTCGTCATTTTGTAGAATTTCTCACGCGCCATGAGGAATGCGTAAGTAAAGTAAGTACTTACTTGGTAAGTAGTTGGCAAAAACAACTTTAAGATAACACATTTCTGAACTCATTTTGAATATCCTCTGTAGCACGTTTAATTAGAAATAGAGAAGAGGTAAAAAATTGCTAATTTCTTTGATCATAAGTACCTATGAGTGTCAGTTTAGTGCAAGATCCAATGTTTTGTGTACAGTGTTAAACCATCATAGATCTTTGACGTACTTTGTGTAAAGATACTGACTGGGAGGCGCTGGGCCTGACAGCTTAACATGCCATCCAAAACACGGAATCATCTCACTTATATAAGAAATACGACGTAATACCTGTAACTATATAGGATACCACGATGAAGTTCGAGAATCGGTAGATATCAAAATTCGCCTCCGCTCCAGCTGTGATCGTGACAACTGGCCGTAGAGTCTTGACATAATCAGCTGATCTACATCTGATAAGAAGGAATGTTTAGTTCTGTTCTCTGGTACCGAAGGCCATTACTATTTTTGCACTTAAATCACCTGTAAATTACCACTTTGAGATTGAGATACGAAGATAATAGAATGCTGTAGGGTATTTATAACATTTTCGTTTTAGAGTATTTTAAATTATTTCGTTTGGTTGTGTTTAATTTGAAATTAATTGTGACAACAGCTATAAAATGATTGAATTTATATATATTTAGGTTAGGAAAAAAATATATATTGAAGAACACTTGAAAATTATTGAAGAACTTTTATTTTAAAGAAACGCAGACCCATAGAAACAACCTATCGTAGGCTCCATTATACAAACATTTAGAGGAGGAGGAGGAGGATTGAGTGCAAACTCAATAAAAACAGAATTGACGAGTTTAGTATCAAGCCCCGCTTAAACTAATATTGCAAAATGTCGGCAAAATGGAAAATAAAAAACACTCATATTGAATCGACTACTGTTTTAGCGGGTTTTGCAACGAAACGTCAGTTTTCATGTGATTTTTATCAGGGTTTTAGAGGACTTTGCTACTGAATGTTCCACTTATCTTATAGAGGCTTGAAAGAACTATACAGTCTTCTTCTTCTTCTTCTTCTGTCGAGTGGGTATCGAGTCTATCAACCCGATGAACCCTGGTGTCAGAGTTTTAAAACCGCCTAGTAGCACAACTATCAGGCCTCTGACATGGTTTGAGTAACGATCACTATCACTACTATACAGTAAAACCATCAGTTAACCTCTATGTCAGAATCTTTCCCGCTTAGGGAAAAGGGGTTGGCTGAAAATCAGCATTGTATGGAACCGCGCCGTTCCATACAAGGATAAGCAGAGACTGCTCCTTTTGCCTAAGCGATCATATTTAATGTATTAATTCTAGTTTATAAAACTGAACTTGTAATTTTGGCAATAAATTGAATTTTATTTTACTTTTATTTAAAAAAATACTAGAAAAGCGTTTTAGCGGGTTTTGAAACAAGACTACTCAATTACGATTCAAAGGCGAAATCTGGTTCTATACCTACCGTATTTCTAATGTCTGAGTCGTCGCAATGACACTGCGGTCAGCCAGAGGTGGTCGCAGGTCAAACAAAAATATAGGTAGTGGGCTCGATTCTAGTAACACCGGCTAAAACTAAAATTAAAATCTATTGGTCACTTTCAGACTTAAAACATTGGAAAAGGACAAGAGATCTATTCTCTCCGGGTTTTGATTTATAGTCGGTGGTTATATGCGTTATCTGTCATTTTTATCCGCCGTCATATGATGTGGCGGATAAAATTGATATTAATACTGGGGAAACGTGCAAAAGTGCGTCAAAATTTTGCGGACAACGTGTAAAACCATAGAGTATAATCGCCTGTCCCTTTTCAATTTTATTATTTTGAAAGTGACAGATAGATTTTAATTTAAGTTTTAGCCGGTGGGATTCTTGATTTAGAATCGAGACCAGAATTACGTTATTATGTGGTAGGGTCGAAGCTTTTATATTGAGTTTGCGGACTCTTTTAACAGGCTAAAGAACTTTTTTAATATACGGACGGTAAAGTACTAAGTATTACTTTTCCTAGGGAATACAGAAGTATTTAGAAGAATAGTGATATTAGTTAGAAACAACAACACAAAATTACTGTATCTCGCCTAGAATTAAATTGGAGATTTATAGATTTAGAGGTTAATTAAGGATTAGACCACTGAGGCAAATGTGTTACGAGTGGGTAATACATTCACAGGCAGAGGGCAGCCAATTCTGGACGCACTATCCCTT
This sequence comes from Scrobipalpa costella, assembly GCA_949820665.1. Lineage (NCBI taxonomy): Eukaryota > Metazoa > Arthropoda > Insecta > Lepidoptera > Gelechiidae > Scrobipalpa > Scrobipalpa costella. Next base: position 4,230,996 of record OX463298.1, read on the forward strand.
AGCTAATTGTTAGATAGCGCTATCACTTTCTTATTTTTAACATAAGAACAGGATAGCAAAGAGACACATGACTTTGACATTCCTGATCTGACGTAAGACGCTTTAAATAAAAACTGAGCATAGAGCATGCTTCCTTATAAGCAGTCTTATGTCAGATTAGGAATGTCAAAGTAATGTGTTTATTTCCTATCCTATGCTTATGTCAAAGTTAAAAAAGTAACCCAGCAGGTACTACGGCTTTATTCACTGGGAGTGCCGAATTTAAAATTCAGCAAAGTAAAACCCGTTAAAGTATCAACAAAACAACTTTTTTAACGTAACTGCCTAAACTGCTCTAAAGTTTACAAAGCCGAACATTCCCCGGAACAAAATAAAAATAAAGCTATCGTTTGACTAGCAACGTTTTGTAGACAGTTTCCCGCAAACAAAATAACAAATGAACAATTCTTTTAAAACAATGCGCTTTCAGCGGAGCTCGGGAAATCTCAACAATTTTTCTTTTTGAACTTTCCAGTGGCTTCAGTGCTTAAAGAGCTTTTACTTGCGCTACCTGAAATGGGAATAGCGAAACTTGCGCATTGAATCTGTTGGGATTATCAGTAGCTCTATGAGTATTCACTTGGGCTGGTGTTTTATGAAAATGGTCAGAGTAACGTAGAGAAGAGAATCAGAAAATATGCCAAATAGTTTTCGTTAGAGACGCTGTTCGGTCATTCGTTTCGAGACACTGCTTCTAAAAGGGCCAATTCAATAGCAGCGGAGCGAGGAGCACTTTCAGTGTTAAATAATATTAAACTTTTTCTACAGACTTTAAAAGACTAGTATCGGTTGAGAAGGACGCGTGAATGCTTGCGTCGCCGCGCGGCTGCCAGCGTCGTGCAACCGCTGGCGACTATTAATTAAGCTATACAATCGGGAGGATGCCGGAGGTGCAGCGCGATGACGCGCGGCTGCTAGCGGCGACGCACATACGTAGATTTCAATTATTTAGGCGGCCAAAAATATATTTTTCTCTAAAATAGCTATACGTACAATAGGAAATTAAATTAAACCCTTTTTGATTCGAAAAAATATATTTATTGATTATGCAACATATTTACATCAATAAAATACCAAAAAATTAATATTATTTTACAATTACCAAAAAAATAAAAAAATGTCTTACGAATTATATATTACAAGCATAAATACGGTAAAATGTCATGTATCTATATCTTAAATATACACTTATCACAAATAAAACACATATTTTACTTTGAGAGAAAGTAAGCTACTTCAAAGTAAGCAATCTCTAGGTACAAGTATTTGGTTTGGCAGCCATCAACATTTCCATAGTTTCAGGAAGGAATACTTTGTGACAAGGTTTCTTGATTTTTCTGCTTGAGCTGATCAGGGGGTCTGATGTTAATAAAAGCCTGTTAAATACATCTAAATTGCATTCCTTTCTAGAAAACTTCCTTGCAAAGTTAAGCCTGTACGATCGAAAATGCTTGTTCCGGGCTTCTGCTGCCTCCTCAGATAACTGGCCAATAGGAAGTAACGAGTGACTTATGATTTGCCCACCATGCATCAGAATTTTGTGCCGTCTGTCATTGGATGCCATCCATACAGGTCCACGTACAATTTCGCAGTGTCATATGCGTATTTGTCATATTTTGCGACATCAATTTCATGACCACTTGAAACAGTCTCCAATATAACTTTGAGCCTGTAGATAAGCTCAAAGCTAATTCCTGTGATCTCCGATGCCAGTTCAGGGTTGTCGAAGAATCTCCTGCTCGTGTTGCCATCATTAGTATTGCCAAAGTTAGCCTTTGGCATATCTATAAGAAGTCCAGTTTCGTTACGAAATCTGACTTGAATTTCGGACTTTCTTTGTGCTTCCAATTCCTTTTCTTCTGTAGTTTTCCTCTCTCTGTATTTCTGCACAGGTAATTTATATGCTAAATGGAGTATACTTTCGAAAAGCCGAATTCTAGCATGTAATACTGATAATCCGAATTCTAGAGCTTCAGAGCTCACATCATTCCTCTTGTTTAAATCGTTGAAACTTTTAGAAGTAGCTCCACAGATGTAGCACTTCGAAGTTGATTTCGTGTCCATGGCCGCGTTACACACCTTTCCGTCTACCATTGTCATTTTAAGCACATGGCCAAACTGATACTCTTGGTTGTTTAAAATGACTATCGTATTATTGAGCAGCCTAACTGACTCTTGCACATAATTTATTTCGTTCTTCGTCACATCTGTAGACTCTTTTGCATACCGAAATCGGATAGGACGGCAAAATCGTGACGAGGATGGTGTTGGGTTTTGCCATATTACTTTTTTGTTTTCCTCTCTACAAACAATGCGTAGCGGCACAAAAGAACTCAAGAAAATGTTTCCATCAGAGTCAGTGTCATGCTCAAATTTTTGTTTAAACTTGGATTGCTGAGAGCCGTCACAACCCCATTTACAGATAATCGTTAACGACTTCCTTTCTTCTTCGTTCAGCGTAATTAGCACCTCTTCCAGGAATATTGAGAGGCGTGTCACAGTAAGATCTATTAAGCATTGTAAGTTGCTTTCTGCCGAAGTATCTGTAACATTCATGGATTCTTGTGGGGGATAACATTCTTGTTTCGCCTTTAGCAACAAGTCGTAGCAAGGGAAATGTTTTGGGTTTGTTGCTCTTATAATTTCATATTGCCGTCTTGAAAGATCAGCTTCCACGAACATCTGAAGTGCTTGCAGAGGCGTCAGCGGAGGTAACATGTCGTCGTCGTTATTCACTTTAGAATAGGCAGATCTATATTTGCTGGCTCGTTTCGGCGAATTAGTAATTTCTTTGAGAACTTTTGAAGCATTCCTTTGCCCAGTGTTTTGTAAAACAGATTGTGCGGCGTGGATGATGACGTCATGCTCCAAAGTCGCACGAATTTCTTCGGTTTTTCTTCTTTTGCTTCGCTCACTTAAATCTTCGAAAGATTTTGCTTGTCTACCTTGAGGAGAAGCCGATTCCATCGGAATCTCGAAAGTTCCTTCTAACCAACCTCGGTTATCTTCTAGGAAAACTTTTTCGTGTTTACTGGCTTTCTTCCATCTTTTCATGAATTCGGTTTTGATAAAGGAATACCTTTGCTTCAAACGTTTTTTAGCATTTTCAGTGTCCCCATAACGTATCACAAGAAAATCTTCATACGAATCGAGTTTTTCCCTTAAACTTGGTAAATTTTGTTCTTGCACTTGTTCAAACAAGTACTTCCGAGTCACTATTTTAGTACCCGAGGCACCAGATGGACCTGAAACAAAAAATAATTAGAATTAATACAATTTTGCACGAACGTGGTATTTTTTCTCAATTTTGACCCCTTACATTCAAATGCTCTTATTTTCGAAACGCGCGGGTTTCCGCGGCCAATTTTTTACTGGTATAATAGAAATACAAGTAAAGTATTGAAAAATAAAGAAAACATTGCTCGGACGGACCCTTAAGTTAGTTAAAAGACATATTTCATTGTTAGAAACACAAAAAAACTGACTTTTTTCAAGAGCTATCTTTAAAAACTAAAAAGATTATTAAGGGCAGTAGAAAATAAAAAAGTTACTGTTGAAAAACAAAGGTTCTTACCTGAATTACTGCAATCCATCACTGTCACTTGAAAAGAAGTAGTTGGAAAACAAATACAAATTTTACAAAAGTTGTAAGTTTAGGAGCGCCGAGAACAGACACGTACACGTAAAGCGACTATCGAATTCCGACTGCTATAGGGAAGCTCTTGCGCATCTAAGAAGGGTGGGAGGGGTTGTCCATTGTATTCCCGGAACTGTTTACTACCTGAGTAAATGGTTATCTTATCTTTAGTTGTTTTTTTGAATAGCGAGTTTTGGCCGCCTAATTACTTGAAATCTACGTATGTGCGACGCGAGCCAGCCGCGGCGGGCTCTTTCTCCTCTTCCGGCCTCGTCATGCCGATACCGGCCGCTTCGCCATTGCCATTCCAGTATGAATTGAGCCTTACTCGTAGATTTTGTAAACGTTGTGAAAAAGATCATAGTGACATCGTAGATACGAAAAAGTTAAAAACAATCTTTTGTCAACTGCTTCTAACAACATGAAGAAGATGAACCACAGCCAGCGTCTTCTTAATTCTTACTTAATAGTTTACTAGTTTCTTATTTAAAATATAACCCATTTCTTACACCTTACACGTCCTTATAGGTCAAAAGTCTAAGGCTCGTGTTTGTAAAGCGATCTCAAGATTGAGAGCAATATTAAGTATGGATTTGACATGCTAAATGTATTTTGTACTGAAATTACATTTCTGATACGAAATCAAACTAGCTATCTGTCTCGAGTGCTGTTTTTTAATACGGCCCTAACATAGCCATATATTTTCCTACTTCCTCTCAGACAGGACATAAAACAGAGAAGTATAAACAAGTAGCTGAGTCATGAAAATCGAAAGAAAATGGCCGCCTAAAATATTTTCCTTGCGACCTTGGTAAGTTTGCTCGGCCAATATTTACAGCGGCTGAACCAACAGCTTAATAACTTAATAGGGCAAATGATGTCATTTTATGGGGTCGTCCTTTACTCAGTTTATTTCTCGCCAAAATATTTGGTCGGGTCACACTTATCGGGACGTAAACATCGAGAGACAACCATGCATTTTTTTATGTTTTAGTATCAATTTTATACGTCGTTGTATTGGTGACAAATATATAAGGGACAGTTTTTTCAAACTGATAGAAGTTGCGCAATTACCAAAACTGAACGTTTTTCACAAGGAAATTCTTTGATGACCACCTCACCTCGATCAGACAATTTACATACATATAATCACGCCTTTATCCCTAATGGGGTAAGCAGAGCGTACACGACCTAAACAAAGGTCGTTCCGCCACGTCTGACAAAGTTTTGAGGGTTGTTTAAGATAGATTTGTAGGTATATTGCTGTAGTGACAGGTTGTCAGCCTGTCGCCTAAATTGCAAAATGCAGAAACCCTCGGATCCCTTAGCTGGTTTTTACAGCATGCACGGGAGGAAATGCAGCTGGCACATTCTATGTTTTTCTCTCGCTCCCAGTCCAGCATGGAAGTAATCAGACAATTTGTATGCTTTATTTCCTGAAAGAATCGATACGTATTTTTGGAAGTTGTACAGTTTCATTGACGAGGGGCTTGCTCGTCAACGAAACACATACATATAATCACGCCTTTATCCCTAATGGAGTAGGCAGAGCGTAAACGCCCTAAACAAAGGTCGCTACGCCACGTCTGACAAGTTTTGAGGGTTATTTAAGATACATTTGTAGGTATATTGCCGTAATGACAAGTTGTCAGCCCATCGCCTCAATTGCAATACTTATACTGAAACCCTCGGATCCGTTGGCTGGTTTTTACAGAATGCCCGGGAGAAAAAGCAGCTAGCACATTCTATGTTTTTTCTTTCGATCCCAGTCCAGCAGTCCTTTCAGTTTGGGAAAAACTGTCCCTTACAGATCTCGTATAGCATAGCAGCAAAACAAATAGAAGAGGACTGAATATGCAAATGTGAAACAAAATAACAAGGAGCAATGTGGGAATGGCCGATTAATATCCCACTGCGACAATGATCCACCTACGTTATAAACTAGGGCTTAGATTGGACCTGATATACTGCGTTTAAACTGATTATTATACAGGGTGTTAATTTAAATTACTTTCTTCCATGCTGGACTGGTAGCAAGAGAAAAACATAGAATGTACCGGCTGCGTTTCCTCCCGAGCATGCTGTAAAAACCAACTAAAGGATCCGAGGGTTTCGGTATATTGTGATTTAGGCGATGGGCTGGCAACCTGTCACTACAGCAATATACCTACAAATCTATCTTGAATAACCCTCAAAACTTTGTCAGACGTGGCGGAATGACCTTAGTTTAGGTCGTTTGCGCTCTGCCTACCCCATTAGGGATAAAGGCGTGATTTTATGTATGTATGTGTTAATTTAAATTACTTACTTCCATGCTGGACTGGTAGCGAGAGACAAACATAGAATGTGCCAGCTGCTTCTCATCCCGGGCATGCTGTAAAAACCAGCTAAAGGATCCGAGGGTTTCAGTATATTGTAATTTAAGCGATGGGCTGACAACCTGTTGATACAGCAATACACATACATATCTATCTTGAATAGCCCTCAAATCTTTGTCAGATGTGGCGGATCAACCTTAGTTTAGGTCGTTTACGCACTGCCTACCTCATTAGGGATAAAGGCGTGACTATACGAATTTTAATTTAAATGCGTGCCATACAAATTATCTGATAAAAGTGGACATTTAGGGAAGTTTTCTTATGAGTAGTGCTCTTTATAATGTGCTCCTTATTGTTGTAGAAACACCCCCTAAGATATGACATTCAACTAAATTACCACCCTGTTTACTAGGGCTTAGATTGGACCTGATATACTACTTCTAAACTGATTCTATTTTATTATGGTACTGAGCTTTAAAGTAACCAATTTGACGCCCACAGAGGACATGGCACTTCCTTTCATGGAGTGCAGTAAATTACTGTGCAAAATATAAGTAGGGTCTGGCAACTTAGGTGAAGTTTGGATCTTTAGATAAGTACTGATTAAGGTCATATTATTGGAGCCAAATTAGTGGATAGGGCCGTTGCCTCCTGAGCGGGAGGTCATGGTTCGAATCCCACCACGTACCAAGTATTTTTTTCGGTTTTCGAGTTTCATACGTACGTTTATTCGGCGCTTTCTCCGTGCTTTGGAAGGCAAGTTAAGCCGTTGTTCTCGGTTACTATCGTACAACACCGTAGATATTAGTCGTTAAGCCATGTCAGAGGCCAGTGCTAAGAATTGGCGGCTTGAGAACTCTGACCTAATCTAGGATTAGGTCAGTTTCCCTTCTGGGTTGCGGAGCTCAGATGGCAGTCGCTCTGTGTAAAAACCAGTACCCTCGTTCAATCACCTAGACTAGGTAGTCGAGCCCGTGAGATACAGGATAAGGCTAGGAAGATGATGATTGGAGCCAAATTCGAAGTAAGGTACCTCAGGTTCAAAATGGACAACTTACTTTGAAATATAAGAGAAGGTATGGTATCGTAGGGTTTGTAATGAACGGTGCATGTAATTATCGTGTAATACTAAAACGGTGTTAAAATACAGAGGACTAAACAATTTTTTTGCTTCTATGTCTACCTATTTATCACTCTATTGCTTCGTCAATACCACTCACACATCACAAGACGCTCGCTTCAAAAGCCTACCGTTAGAACCTTTAGGTAACTTTTCGGCGACAATCACTACATAGTATAAAACAAAGTTGCTTTCTCTGTCCCTATATCTCTATGTATGCTTAGGTCTTTAAAACTACGCAACGGATTTTGATGTGGTTTCTTTTAATGGATAGAGTGATTCAAGAGGAAGGTTTATAAGTATAATACATGCATAATATAGTCGAGAAACACTGATGATTTCCGTGCGAAGCCGGGGCGGGTCGTATAAATAAACAAGCTTATTGTGGCAACAAAGTATCTATAGTTGTACATGTAAGTGGACGATCTTGCGAAATGTGTATTCGTATTTCGTACTGTAAGTATATACCAGGTGTAAGGGACAGCGTCCAGCAAACTGATTTTGCTTGCTCAGTCAACGATACTGAACAACTCCCTTTAAGAAATTCTTTCAGGAACTGGATATAAAAAACATGGTTTTTCTATACAAAATTGTCTGATCGAGGTGAACATTTTGTATAGAAAAACCATTTTTTTTTCACTTTCTGAAAAATAGAAACCTGCTGATAGTTCGTTCAGTGTCGTCGACTGAGCAACCCCTATCAGTTTGCGGGACGCTGTCCCTTACACCCGGTGTATGAGTTGTTAGACAGGGTACAGTTACGCGAATAATACAAAATCACCATGACGGGTTGGCGATAATCATTATATTGCAAACGTACACAGATCTTGTGTGGAACCAGCGGTGAAACTGACGAGATTTGGCAGTGTCAATATTAGTTTAGGTAATGCAAGTGATGTGTGACAGAAAGGCTCGTATTTATAAAGCGATCTCATAATTGAGAGCAATAATAAAATAAGTATGGATTTGACAGGTCACATTGTACTGAAATGATATTTCTTATACGAACTCAAGTTAGCTGCCAGTCTCAAGTGCTGTTTATCAATACGGGCCTGAGTTAATATAGCATTTGTATAAAAATGCCAGGTATAGAAAAAAAAAAGTTAAAAAAGTAAAGGTAGGAAGAATAGACCTACGCGTCCAAATATCCTTTATCAAAATATGTGACGATCACATTATTCTTTGACATTTTTATTATTATTGCAATATATTATGAACTTGATGTGAAATAAATAAATCTAATCTAATCTATCAGCTTCTTGACAGCGTTAATTGTCAACATATTGAGAGTTTGTCCGAGTATTCTCATAAATTCTTGATTAAAATTAAATAAAGCAAAATCAATTTTCCAGATACAATAGGTAACTATAACCAACCAGTGAATTGGGTTCAGTATGGCGCCTTTACGAGGGAAACTATAATACAAAACTATAGTTATGTATAATACACAGTATTACCTGTAAGTATGGAGCAGTATTAAGATCTTACGTGTCGGATTACGCCATACCGGTAAATATGGGGATTTAAACGATTATCGTACCGTAAGCTGTATTATCTAAGTAAATCTTACAAGTTAGTCTATATTCTTTTTCACGCAATTAGAGTGCGGTAGGAAATGGGTACTATGCCTACCTAATTACATGTATATTTTACACTATAATATTATGATAGATGCCAGCGGAAAAACTTGTGACGTCACACATTCCTGCAAAGTTTTTAATGATTGAAGAAGACTACAGATTAAAGAAGAGAAAAAAGATAGGACAAATTCATTTTGACAGGTTTCAAGCCATACTAAAAATATGTTATCAACGGCATCATATAACTTGAGCGGAGAAATGCCTTAATAAATGAGGTAGGCAGAGCGTAAACGACCTAAACAAAGGTCGTTCCGCCACGTCTGACAAAGTTTAGAGGGTTATTTAAGATAGATTTGTAGGTATATTGCTGTAGTGACAGGTCAGCCCATCGCCTAAATTACAACATACTGAAACCCTCGGATCCCTTAGCTGGTTTTTACAGCATACCCGGGAGGAAATGCAGCTGGCATATTATGTGTTATTTTCACGCTCCCAGACCAGTATGGAAGAAATGTCTACGATTTATTTATTAACTTGGCTCTACTTGTGTTGATTAATATATATTTATAATAAAATAAAATAATAATTTGGGTTGATTTAACATACCTAGGACAAATCGGTTTAAATTATATATTTACAACTATACTTCTTCTTCTTCTGTCGAGTATCGAGTCTATCGACCTGATGAACCCTGGTGTCAGAGTTTTTAAACCGCCTAGTAGCACAACTACCAGGCCTCTGACATGGTTTGAGTAACGACCACTATCAAAGACAGCGACCGGGACCGACGGCTTAACGTGCCCTCCGAAGCACGAAATCTTTTTCTTTTTCAGACAATCAGGTGATTCAGCCTGCAATGTCCTAACCAAACTATACTAACCTAATGTTATTGATTTATGTTTGATAAAAGAATTGACAGGAATGTATATCTCCTATTTAAGAGATTTATCTATACAATCGTAATAAGAATTACTCTCATGCATGACATAGCTTACACCAGTAATTAGCATCTTACCCACGTTTTTACAGCTAATGAATCAACGTCGAATAAAAGCAGAATAAAATGGGAAATAGTTCTGCAATCCTTCACATTTAACTGCGGCTATAAAAATCGTTGTAGCATTCTGGAGGCTGTCTTAACGGCTATTTTTTAGTTCAGCACTTAAGTTCGCGAGATATCTCTGAAATTCCACTGTTTTTGCCTTATTCACAGTGCAGCAGAGAGAGTGTTCACATGGAATAACTTTTAGTAAGAAACATATGGCTGATGGTACTATAGCAACTTCCTACTAAATTGCCTATTTGTATTCTTCTTCGTAGCGAGTGGATTCTCGAGTCAGAAGACCCGATAAACCCTGGTGTCCCAGTTTTTCAAACCACCTAGTAGCGCAGCTGTTTAGGCTTTTCACATGGCTTGAGTAACGACCATTATCAAAGACAGCGACCGGGACCGACGGCTTAATGTGCCCTCCGAAGCTCGGAATCTTCTTTCTTTTCGGACAATCAGGTGATTCAGCTTGCAATGTCCTAACCAACTAGGGAAAACCTCACAAAGTGATAAATTGACAATTAGCAACTTTATGTTCCCCCTCTGGGAATCGAACCCAATACCTCCGGATCGTAAGCCCATGGGTCTGACCACTAGACCACGGAGTCAGTTCTGCTATTTGTATTGAAATGTCACAAATTTAATTTAGGATATTTAGCTGCGACAAAATATCAGATTTTTACGTGAAAAAGTGCAGATCGAAAAGCCAGTTTTCAAATCGTCTAATAAGACTATGATCTGACGACTGCATAGTTGAATGTCCCTATTAAATAGATCAAAAGCTCGATAATTTTATACTTGAGAGGAAAATGTAAGTACGTTTACAAGGATTTAGGAAGGTTTAAGTAGGTTTACTAACCTAAAATATATTTTTTTGACCTACCTATGTTATTTCCAGAAATGTGTGCAGATTCCTAACGACATTGAGGTACTATAACCTCATAACTTACATTTTAACCATTTTTACTTTTTGATTTAAAACCACCTAAACTCCGATTCTTCGTGACCCTAGTAAAATACCACTCGTGATTCTCAATATTTAGCGGCAAAATAAATCTTGCTATACTATAACCAAATCAGATTTACAACAAAGGTAATTAAAGTTTCATGTCTTTTAATCGAAGATCTTCTTTCTAAAATAAGTTTTAGCTATTAGATAACATAATTGAATAGTAGTTTCAGACTAATTTACCAACACGTATAATTTATTTTTGAAATGTGTTTTTGAATAAAAAGACATGAAACTTTGTTTACCTTTATTCTAAATCTGATTTGGAAATAGTAGAAGCTTTTATCGCAACAACCAAATTGTAATAGAAAAATGGGTCGTTTCTTGTGATTCCCATAAAATCAGCTTTTTTAAGTTAGGAGGTTATAGTACTTCATCGTCGATAAGTAGGTATGACCTCATACAAAATGTAACTCTTTGTATTGTACCCAGTATAAAGCCATGCAAGTAAAAATAGCTGCATTAAATTAAAGGGTTAATATTCCCATTCCTACTTTGTTCAACTTCTATTGAGGGTTTACGATGGTCGATGTTCTTGATTCGGTTCGTTAGTGGAGTTTTGTTTATGGTTTGAACTAAGTCTTGATACGTTGAGACACACAATATATATAATCAACATCGATAAGTGTTTTATTTACGAAAGGTATATTTATAGGTATAAGTAGTCAGTGTTTAAATAGAATGAGAGAGTTTATTCGCTGCTTTTTCCGTGCTTCGGAAGGCACGTTAAGCCATATCAGAGGCCAGTGTTAAACAGTCTGACCTAATCTAGGATCGGGTCTGGTTTCCCTTCTGGGTTGCGTAGGTCAGACGGCAGTCGCTCTGTGTAAAAACCAGACCCCCGTTCAATCACCTGATTAGGTAGCCAACCCCGAGAGATACGGGATAAGGCTAGCGAGACGATGATGTATAAGGGAATAGAGCTAAGTACCTACTTATTTTTTAATGTTACTTGTACTTGTACTTGTTAAGTGGACTTTCGAATATAAAAGCACCTAAAAGAAATTTCTTTAGTAAATGGAGCTAGCATAAGTACAAATTAATCATTGCGTTACGACGTATACTTTCTTTAAAATAATTTGGTACGTATTTAACCTGTCACCAAATTACTGAGCATTCGATCATTTTAACTTAATGCTGATCAGTTGCATATTAGTAAAAATGAAAGTTGACACTGCAAGATATTTCAAATAGATCATTTAGCTGATTAAAGTCATACGAGTTAGAAAGCTGACCAATTACATTTGTCAAGTATATTGATGAACACAAAATTATAGGTTTCACATACATAAATCCATATCATCATCATGTCCTTAGCCTTGTCCCGTATGTCACGGGGTCGGCTACCTAATCTAGAGGATTGAACGAGGGTACTGGTTTTTACACAGAGCGACTGCCATCTGACCTCCGCAACCCAGAAGGGAAACCAAACCCAATCCTAGATTAGGTCAGAGTTTTCAAGCCGCTAATGGTTAGCACTGGCCTCTGATATGGCTTAACGACTAATATCTACTGTATTTAACGATATTAACCGGGACCAACGGCTTAACGTCCCTTCCGAAGCACGGAAAAAGCGCCGAATAAACGTACATATGAAATTCGAAAACCGGAAATCACATTGGTACGTGGTGGGATTCGAACCACGACCTCCCGCTTAGGAGGCAGCGGCCCTATCCACTACACCATCGGGCTCTATATACATAAATCCATATAATCACGTCTTAATCTCGAATGGTGTAGGCAGAACGTATGACCAAAGAAAAGGTCATTCCGCTACATCTGACAAGTTTTGAGAGCAATTTTAGATTTAAATGTGTATCGCTATAGTGACAGGTTGTCAGCTCTTCGCCTAAATTGCAATACACTGAAACCCTCGAATCACTTAGCTGGTTTTAACAGCATGTCCAGGAGGAAATGCAGCTGGCACATTGTATGTTTTTCTTCCACTCCCAGTCCAACATGGCAGCTAAATTATGCTTTGACTTGTTCGAAATTATAAACCCAAAATAAAACTAAACTAACTAAAGCTAATAGAAAGTCTCATTAGTAACCAAAGAAAAGACCTACGAATAAGGAGTAGGTTGTCCATGTACATACATACCTACATACATAAAATCACGCCTTTATCCCTTACGGGGTAGGCAGAGCGTTAAACGCCTCATAAAAGGCGCTTTCGCCGCGTCTGACAAAAAATGAGGGCAATTTTAGATTGTAATGTGTATTGCTAATGTGTAGTGACAGGTTGTCAGCCCATCGCCTAAATTACAATACACTGTAACCCTCGAGTCCCTTTTGCTGTCTTCTACAGCATGCCCGGGAGGAAGGGCAGCTGGAACATTCTATGTTTTTCTATCTCTCCCAGTCCATCATGGAAGAACATTGTCCATGTCCTCACAGATAAACATAAGTATAAATTTTTGTTTTGACTTTCTACATATCTCTTAAAGAAAGTACATTAGATATGTACCAGATAACTACCTACAGAATTATCACGGAGCAAAGAGAATTTCGTACAGTGTGGCCTATTTATGAATACAATAATATTTTTCGTCTCTCTACTCCTAATATTTTTTGCCTTACTGTAAAGTTTTCCCTAATTTGGATCTAGCATCTCTCGTTGTAGAACAGCGGAATGCTCTTTAGCCAGTTTTATAAAATAAAGACACAACAAACTTTATAAGTGAGTTTTATACTGTAATACTAGCGACCCGCCCCGGCTTCGCACGGAAATCATCAGTGTTTCTCTACTATATTATGCATGTATTATACATATAAACCTTCCTCTTGAATCACTCTATCCATTAAAAGAAACCGAATTAAAATTCGTTGCGTAGTTTTAAAGATCTAAGCATACATAGGGATAAAGGGACAGAAAAAGCGACTTTGTTTTATACTATGTAGTGATAAGGCCGTGACTCTACCAGGTACAGTATTTTTTTAAGTACCATACAATAGGTACTAATTAATTATTTAATAAAAATAGGGTAGACATTTTAAAATAAAGACACAACAAAGTTCATATAAGTGCATTTTATCCATACTTAATATTTAATAAATGCGAAGGTGACTCTGTCTGTCTGTCTTTTTGTTTGTTACCCATTCACGCCTAAACGGCCAGACGGATTTCTATAAAATTTCGCATGGTGATGGATAGTAACCTGGAGACGGACATAGGTTACTTTTTACCGCGGGAAAATATCTTATTCCTACGGGAAAGCTCATTTAATGCGGGTGAAACCGCGGGTGGAATACTAGAATTTTATAAGGTTGAGATTGTACCAGGTGTGGCTTAGTACAGATGTCACGTACTTAGAGGCTACGTGGTATGGCTTCCAGTGGGCGCTCATACTTGAAATGACTCTAGCTTTTAGATACAATCACATTTATTGTAAAAAATGGTATAGTCTTTTACTTAGTTGTGTTTATCGAGAATAGTTCGTGGGTTCGATTTTTATGTGGTTCATAGGGTTTGTTTTAAGAACCAAAGTAATGTTGGAGTGAAATGGAAATTATATTTGATGAAATGTAATTAGAGCCTGTTAGTCAAATAACTTGTACGTCAAAACGGCTCAAATTACTAAGGTCCGTATTTATAAAGCGATCTCAAGATTGAGAGCAACTTTAAGTATGGATTTAACAGACAGTTTTGTACTGAAATGACATTTCTGATACGGATTCAAAGTTTGAATCCGTATCAGAAATGTCATTTCAAACTCGCTGTTAGTCAGCAGAATATTTTCTTATCTAGATATACCTAACATTAATAGGATAAAAATAATTACACTAAAGATGTCATCCATTTTACTAATTTATACAGACTACCGAAAGTCCCTTTATTTCATTTAGCCAAAAGCTATTTCTTATTAAGTAGGTACCTACAAAAGGTCGTAGAAATGTAGGCACAAGACAAGGTCGTTTCTACAAAACATATTTCATTTGAGCTATGCTTCAGATAGATTGAAACATTCTATTAATCTAATCGAGTGCGGAAACTAATCAATTATATTTATTGCTTTATGAATAAAGCTATTGTTGAAATGATTAATTTATTATGCATTAGATGAAACAAATTATTTGCGTTGTTTAGCTTTGGCGAAGTTGGTCAATCGGATCATACATACATACATACATAAAATCACGCCTTTATCCCTTACGGGGTAGGCAGAGCGTAAAACGACTCGTAACAGGCGCTTTCGCCATGTCTGACAAAAATTGAGGGGAAATTTTAGATTATAATGATTTGTATTGCTGAAGTGACAGGTTGTCAGCCCATCGCCTAAATTAGAATACACTGTAACCCTCGAATCCCTTTTGCTGACTTCTACGGCATGCTCGGGAGGACGGGCAGCTGGAACATTCTATGTTTTTCTATCTCTCCCAGATAATATATAATCGGATCATTTGAGTTTATATTATTTTATTGTCATTTATTAAAAAATATACCATCAGGAAGAATGCGTTTAATGAAAAAAATATATTGATTAAGTACTCGTATGACTATTGTATATTAGGACATTAAACTCATTTACGTAACCTATAGTATTTCAAACTCAGTTTTAGAATAAAGGTAAACAAAGTTTCATGTCTTTTTATTCAAAAACACATTTCAAAAATAAATGAAACGTGTTGGCAAATTAATTACATTACTAAAACTACTATGTTGTTATATCTAGTAGCTAAAATGTATTTAAGAAACAAGATCTTCGATTAGAAGACATAAATCTTTGTTTATCTTTATTTTAAAACTGAATTGGAAATACTATAAACAACCCGAAGTAGGGAATTGTTCTAACAGCATTATTTTATCAAATTAAATTTCTACAGCTGTGCCTAATTCTTTATTTAGCGTAGCATAGCAAATGGCTAGAACCACCAGTTTAAATTTTGCCTGTGTTTCATATTCTTTTCATTTTACCGAATAAAAACGAAATTCACCTATAAATAGAAACGTACGAATGAAACTGAATTTTCCTTCAGTTAATAGGCACCCGAAAGTTTACGTTCGTTAGCGGGGTTAACTCGGTTCATTCTGTGTGTTTTTTTTAAAAAGAAGTTTAGAATTTCCAACAAGTAGGTAGATACTTTTATAAGATACTTCAGTCTTCGTCTGTCGTGTGGGGTATCGAGTCGACCGATCTGATGAACCCTGGAGTCAGAGTTTTTAAACCGCCTAATAGCAGTGTGTTATGTGAAACGACCACTATCAAAGACAGCGACCGAGACCGACGACGGCTTAACGTGCCCTCCGAAGCACGTTTTTTTACCAGAAAATCAGGTGATCCATGGGGTAAATCTCACAAGTGATTAATTGACAAATATCAGCTTTGTGTTGCCCCCCTGGGAATCGAACCAGGACTTCCGGTCCGGACCGTGAGCCCATAGTTCTGACCATTAGACCACGGAGGCGGTTATCTCAGTCCTTTTGTACCTTTTTATGAAATGTGTGCATTTGATGCTGTATTGAGTATTGTAATTTAGGCGATGGGCTGACACCTCAAAACTTTTCAGACGTAGCGAAACGACCTTTATTTAGGTAGTTTACGCACTGTCTACCCTATTAAGGATAAAGGTGTGATTGTGTGTATGTATTATGAAAGTTCTGCAATCAGGCTTAATCATAGGTATTTATACAGGTATACGGGGTGTAAGGGACAGCGTCCCGCAAACTGATAGGGGTTGCTCAGTCAACGAACTGAACAACTATAAACGGAAAATTCTTTCAGGAGATGAAAAACAAAATGACTCATATTATATGACCACCTCGATCAGAAAATTTGTATGGAAAAGCAAAAATTTATTTCCACTTCCTGAAAAAAAATCCTGCTGGTAATTGTTCAGACGCTGTCTTTTACACCCTTGGTTTAATCAGACTGAACCTCAAGTAATCTCCCTGACGTCTCTATGGTTTGATGTAGAGTTATGTCGAGTGTGTAATTAATTACCTTAATTAATGTTTAATTATGTGACAAATAGTTCATTCAGAAGACAAATTATTATTATCTTACGGCATATGTAGGCTTTCGAGTCTGTTTGATGTCAAACTTCAATTTCACTGTGGGCTATATAGGAAGATAAATCAATAAAACACTGTTGTTCGCAAAATGTGGAATTTCTTACAAACAAACAGTTTCAGTTTAGTAAAAAAAAACATTCATCATTATCATAAATTCATAAATATAAGAGCTTTGCTCTTGTCTTGTTTATCTCTGCAAAAGTAAACTCATTCAAAAAAGACTTTTAAACATTTATCTTTTAAAACGTTTTTATCTCTCGCACCTGTAAATTTACCAGTCACTGAGCAACACGTGTTTCTAATAGAATTGTACAAACAAACTCTTGCATTCCGATAAATCCGCTATGTTTGTGGTAACAGACCAACCAAAACAAACATAGCTAAGCCAATATCGACTCTAATATAAAGGTAATACGTGTGAAAATTACTTGTCTAAACATCCAAGGTGCAAAGAGTTATCTACTAGGGAATATAATCTGTATATCCGATACATAGAGATGGAAATCGCGTGTCTAGGTTTTTGGTTAGTAAAGAAGTTTGGAAAGACTTGGTGCAGATTGTTTACTAAACTAATAATGAAGCAGCAACTAAAAGTGTCATTGATTGGTTTTTCGTGTACGCAAGTAAGAATTTTAGTTTTTCGTAGTATTACTCAATCTAATATTACCCATATGCTAAGTACAATAAATACACGACGTAAAAGAAAACGTAGTAATAGGTAATAATGGGTTGAATTTCTTAAGTAGTAAAGGTATATATATCTATCGGTGATAAAAGTTGAATTATAAGTACTCTAGTACCTACTCGTAGGCACTATATAAAAGCAGGAAATATTGATAAGAAAATAAAAGCTTTAGTGATTTGCCTACAGCTGGAGTTGACGCTTTGCGACTGAAGGAATAATTAGCAACTTATGCCAAAGACCAGTCTGATCCGCACTGAAGAAGGAACTCCAAGTAATCTACTGCTAAACCATAAGTCAGCTGCTATTTACAGCTGATGCCCTGAATCTTAGCAACGGGCACAAACCCTGATAAGTCCAGGCTATGCGCGAGCGCAGGTAAGCCACTACTCACTGCCCACTCGCGCGCATTTGCATCATGGCGGATCAGCTGATTAATATGCCGCCATCATGACTTGTCTTGTCGAGGATTTGTGAATTTATTATAATGTTGATTCTTATAAGACGTAACAGATGAAGATAAGTAATTGACCATATTATAATTTTCTAACCTGCTGGTCGGAGCTTTAAAATTTGGACATCTTTATTCTCTAAAAGTAAAATTTTAATTGATATTACTGGTTTCAGTTTGACAAATATAATTGAGAGTGGTCTCTAAGATTATAATATATGATAAATGCAATAGGAATAAATAAATAAATACTAAATATAATAAAATAACATAGTGTTTAAGTGTTTTACTAACAAAAATGGATCTGTGTAATCTGATTAAATAAATGAATTATTATTATTATTATTAAAAGACATGCCTAATAAACTAGCTGCGTTTTTGTTAGGTTGACTTTTAAAGGCATAAAGGGTCTCGAATATTCCAATTTATTCGGTGAACATAGCAACACACACCACACAGTACTAACCGCTATAGTAAGAAACGTTTCAGAAGTTGCGAATTTGGGGACACCCCTTTTATTGGAACTAAGTATCTAGGAGAGGCCTATACTCAGCAGTGGGTAGATGTGGGCTGATATACCAGGTGTAAGGGACAGCTTCCCGCAAACTGATAGGGGTTGCTCATTTAATGACAGTGAACAACTATCAGCAGGTTTTTTTCCAGGAAGTGAAAAAAAAGGCTTTTCCATACAAATTGTCTGATCAAGGTTGAAGATTTTGTTTGGAAAAGTATTTTTTTTCTTTCACTTCCTGAAAAAAACCACTAGGTTGGCTGGAAGAGATCTCTTATAGAGATAAGCTCGCCTGTTGTGTCCTAGTTCTAAGTTCAACTGTATGTGTAAATGTTTAATACAATAAAGAATATATATAAAAAAGCCAGCTGACAGTTGTTCAGTGTTGTTGACTGAGCAACCCCTATCAGTTTGAAGGATGCTGTCCCTTACACCTGGCAGATAGATAGATAGAAGTATCTAGGTACTACGTCATGAAGAGGTTGTGTATAGGGTTCATTAAGAAAAGGAACTTCCATATAACAAAGTCTAACTGGACAACTTGTTGAATTTGTCAATGAACTTTACTCCTCCTATGCACATTAATAGAATAGAAGGTATATTACAACATGTCCGTTGCGAAGTTTATTACTATGCGACACTTAGTCGACTGATGCTGGATAAGAGCATATTATGCAGCTTAAATGCAGCCTACAGAGTTAGGATGTAGATGTGTATCTGGTGAAGGCTGGTAGCTATTATATTGTAAGCTGGTGGAATGGGAATGGTGATTGCTGATTCTGTATAGAAAATGAAAGGATTAAGGATATTTATTCAGCTTTAAGCTGCTGAATCTGTTCAGGATGTAAATGTCTTGTAATTTGGTAAGAATGGATTGTACCTACATACTACATATTTATGAGAATTTAATATAATTGCGATAAAATTGGTTATACAATCACAACCTGAAAAAACAGTTAGCCTGCTACCTAACAAGCATATAAAAAACAGACTGACTAAAATAAACATACCACTTTTAAGTACACCAAAACACTTGGAGAATGCGAAACAACACTAAAACATACATACATACATATAATCACGCCTTTATCCCTAATGGGGTAGGCAGAGCGTAAACGACCCAAACAAAGGTCGTTCCGCCACGTCTGACAACGTTTTGAGGGTTATTTTAAGATATATTTGTAGATATATTGCTGTAGTGACAGGTTGTCAGCGCATCGCCTAAATTAAATCGCCTAAAATACTGCAATCCTCGAATCTGTTAGCTAGTTTTGACAGCATGCCCGGGAAGAAATGCAGCTAGCACATTCTATGTGTCTCTCTCGACACCATACCAGCATGGAAGCAGTTTAAACTGTTAAAAAAGTACCTAATACTTGTATTTGCGCGTACAAGTATTAGGTACTTTTTTGCTGCTATAACTTTTAAGTACACATTAAAACACTTGGAGAATGCAAAACAAACACTAAAACAGGGGCAAATAAAGCCACAGAACGGTAAAACATAATCTGCTAAAGATAATCAGATGTCAAGAATCACACAATGTTGTGCTACTCGTTTTCTTTGGCTTTAGCTGTGGGCTTTAGGCTAAAAGTAAAATTAAAATCTATCTGTCAGTTTCAAAATAATAATATTGAAAAAGGACAAACGATTTATACTCTATGGTTTTACACTTTGTCCGCTAGATTTTGACTCACTTTTGCACGTTTCCCCAGTAATTCTGTAAATTTTATCTGCCCTAGGTATCATATGACATACATATATATAGTCACGCCTCCATCCCTAATGGGGTAGGCAGAGCGCAAACGACCCAAACAAAGGTCGTTCCGCCTCATCTGACAAAGTTCTGAGGGTGGGTTATTTAAGATAGATTTGTACGTATCTTGCTTTTAGTGACAGGTTGTCAGCCCATCGCCTAAATTGCAATATACTGACCCTCGGATCTCTTAGCTGATTTTTACAGCATGCCCGGGAAGAAATGCACCTGGCACATTCTATGTTTTTCTCTCGCTCCCAGTCCAGCATGGAAGACATCTAATCATATGACGGCGGATAAAAATGACAGATAACGCATAAAACCACCGTTAATAAATCAAAAACCGGAGAGAATAGATCTCCTGTCCTTTCCAATGTTTTAAGTCTGAAAGTGACAAGTAGATTTTAATTTTAGTATTAGCCGGCAAATCTAGAATCGAGCTCAAACTAGAGAAATGCAGGAAATCTAATTTCACTTCAGATACCTTCCTACGTCTGCCGCGACTACTTAGCTCCTAGCACCTTCTATTCTGTGGCCGCGACAGTCAATTTCAGCAGTACTAGAAACTAGTATCAAAAACTAGAAATACCGGGTGTAAGGAACATAGTCCAGCAAACTGATAGGAAATTCACCAAGAAATTCTTTCAGGAGATGAAAAAAAAAATACTTTACCATACAAAATGACCGCCGATCCGCTAGTTTGTATGGAAATGTATTATTTTTTATTTTCCTTGTAGAATTTCCTTGTGATAGTCATTTAGTTTTGTTGACTGAGTTACCCCTATCAGTTTGCGGGATGCCGCTTAGAAACTTCATTAAAAATTTAACTCTTACTGGCTGTGACCAATCTTGATCGTACTTTATTGGTCAGATGTATTATGTCTTACAATGGAACCTTCTCATAGTTACAGGGTGAGAGTCAGTAAAACTATTTTTTTCTACCTATCATGAACACATGTACTAAAACATTCCCTGCGGACCCAGCTGTCAACGGAAGTCGCTAGATGGGCGCCATTCCTAAGCCTCCCTACGTAATCTTTGATTCTTAATTGAAACGTCAAGGCTAGGACATGTTGTAGGATTTACAGATCAGCTTCAGGCAACCAGTCTCTGGAATAAACATGTTTGTAATATCCTACTACAGGCTTATTATCCATTGTGGTATCTGTCCTTTGTTTTTTGCGACAGCCACTTGAATTTATATAATAGTTTGTTTGACTCATACATACATACATATAATCACGCATTTGTCCCTAATGGGGTAGGCAGAGCGTAAACGACCTAAACAAAGGTCGATCCGGTTATTTAAGATATTTTTGTAGGTATATTGCTGTAGTGACAGGTTGTCAGCCCATCGCCTAAATTGCAATGTACTGTAACCCTCGGATCCCTTAGATGGCTTTTACAGCATGCCCGGGAGGAAATGCAGCTGGCACATTTTATGTTTTTCTCTCGCTCCCAGGCCAGCGTGGAAGAATGTTTGACTCAAAAGAACAAGTAGATATCTAAACTCAAAAATTACTGATCCTATTTTAATCATTCTTTCATCATGATTCTCTCTTTACGTGACATGTTCTGTGATTTACTAAGGCTCGTATTTTTAAAGCGATCTCAAACTTGAGAGCAATATTAAGTATGAATTTGACAGGCCAGTTTATACTGAAATGACATTTCTGATACGAACTCAAACTCGCTGCAACTCCTGAGATCTGATTACAAATACGGCCTTAAGGCTCGTATTTATAAAGCGGTCTCAAGATTGAAACCAATATTTAGTATGGATTTGACAGTTAATTTAGTACTGGAATGACATTTTTGATATGAACTCAAACTCGCTGTTTGAACTGCAGGAAAATATAAACCGTGAGTGATACCGAAAGGGTACGGAATAGTTTAAAGTGCAACACAAAATGAGTCCAAGTCTTAACTTACGCAAGTTTCTTAAGTGTTTGAAAATGCCGAATGATTTGTAGGCTGCGTAAACTTAAATCAGGGCTAAGATACGATCTAGTTTTAACAACAATCAGTGTCTTATAAATGCCCAATACTTTACATTATTGTGATTCATGTAGCTGACTGGAAACAGTTCCTTTGAGCCGAATTATTGGCCGACAAGGTAGGTCACAGTTTACTACCTGTTTAATCAGATTATACAAAATTTTCTGCATATTTGACGAGGCAATGATGCTCAAAGAATTGTGATGCAGGCATTTTACCGAGAGCAACATTTCTTGCAGTTTGAATATAAAAAAAAATAACACTATATTCGCAGCTTCTTTTGAAAGAAACTATCAAATCTATTTCTGTTTTGCCGGTGTAGAAAACAGTCAATATTTCTGTAAAAATAAATAAAAAGACAGTTTCTTATTGAATATCGGGTTTGCTATGACTTTCTTCTTTTGTTAGTTTTATTTTAGAAGAATCATAGATATTTCTTTTTGCGAACTACGTTTATAAGTTTTAATAGTAAATATGTATTTCTTTGATGTCAAAGTGATTGGTATTTAGCTTTAAGGAGATCTATCTAATGGTCTGCGACTTTGGTCGGCCTTTCTTTCATACTAGTCACAGTTTGAGAACCAGGTCCAGCTCAGATTACACTAAACTTGTTGGATTGGCGCGGTTTAGTGGACACTCGAGTGGAATAATAGGATCAAATCCTCGTGATGAAAGGTGCTTACGACCTACTTGTTGGCCGTTATTTACTTAGGTGACTTTGCAAGCGAAATAAACATTTATTTTACGCTTTTTGTGTAGGTACGCGAAAGACTCCTGTAGCAAACTGAATACGCTTTTGTTAATCTTTTCTTTTACCTACATTTTCTACAGAACTTCTTTTTCTGTTTATGGCTTGTGCAGAAAAATAATTCAGAATTTTGGGTTAGTTTCAGTTAGAATATGTTAGGCCGAAATAATCTTGCCAGATCAAAGTTAGCTTTTAAATGGATATCAAAGTAACAATCTAATATCCATTACCTGGAAAATATCCTTTTAGTAAAAATTTAGTACCAAAGTTACGATTCTTCGCAGATAAAATATACTTTAAGTATAATTTACGATACATTTGATAGTAGAAGCAAAGGACTAAGCTAAGGAAGCGTATCTTTAGCGTGTCATAAAAGGCACTTGTAAGAGTATAAAAGGAAGGACCTGATAGCAAAGTGGTGTTGAAGCGAGATTCCAACACTTTTATAGTCCTAGGGGAACATTGGATATTATATTAGAGTGATTAGGAAGTAATGAAAATGTGCATTATGATACCATTTAAATCAAATGGATTCTATACGCGACAGCGTCCCGCAAACTGGTAGGAGTTGCTTAGTCAACGAAACTGAACAACTATCTGCAAGATTTTTTTTAGGAATAAAAATAAAATACTTGGCTTTTCTTAGCAAATTGTCTGATTGAGGTGGTCATTTTGTGTGGAAAGGTACATTTTTTTATCTCCTGAACGAAAGTTCTTTAGACCCGGTATACACAGAAAATATATAAGTACAACAGAAACTAAAGTATATAAGTACAAAAGTATAAAAAACAGTAAAAAATATATATGGTGCTATAAATATACTTGTTATACTTCTTAAACAATATTTAGGAGTAAGTTGTTAAAGCCAATTTTAGTGATGATGGATGGGAAAAGGGTAGCTACCCGCCTGGTCGGGTGTTCTGACCAGGGGACTGAAGTCCAACCGGACAAGTTAGGGACTTGTATATCTGCAGAACGCTGAGAAAACTTCAATACCGCGTTTTAGAACTTGTTTTTCTTGATGTGGCGCCATCTGTCGGCTACAAATCCATAGGCAATATATATATATATATATATATATATATATATATATATATATATATATATATATTTTAAATATAAATAGGGAGAGACTTTTCTACATTCAGAACCTACGGAATCGGAAGTTGTTACTATATATAGTCTTTGGACATTATTTATTCTCTATACGGTAAATTTTGCAACATTTGCAGTTTAGTAAAAAAGTAATTTAACAAAGTTACCTTGACATGTTCTTCTGATGTACTTTAAGTACCTGTAAATCTAGATATATAGGTAGTATAGTACCTAGAAAATAAAACCTTGCGGCAAAAATTGCATCATGTTGAGATGAGGTCACTCCTCGAACGACTGGTTTCCGAGATAACATCCATATTTATAAATCTTCTCTATACAGGGTGCGATGTGGAGAAAAACTTATTGGAAAAGAGATGAACAACAAGATATACTTAGATGATGACGGGGTGTAAGGGACAGCGTTCCGCATACTGATAGGGGGAACAATTATCAGCAGGTTTTATATTCAGGAAGTGAAATACAAATTATCTGAACGAGGTGGTCATTTTGTATGGGAAGTTCAATGTTTTTTTCATCTTCTGCAAGAATTTCCAGGTGATAGTTGTTCAGTTTCGTTGACTGAGCAACCTCTATCAGTTTGCGGGACGCTGTCTCTTACACCTGGTGTAGGACAGATATAATGAATTTCTTATATTTTGCTCGTTTTCTCTTGATTCTAGTTTGCCCAGGGTGACTTTGACAGAGTCTACATTGGAGCGAGCTGAGCCAAATCTTCAAAAAAAAACACTGTCTTACTCATACCTGCTCACCGATGGAACACAGCAAGCTGGTCTGTCATCGCATATTCAGTCGGTCGGTCAAATATTTACAGAGGAATGCCTGTGATGCCGTTTCGCATACATACATACATATAATCACGCCTTTATCCCTAATAGGGTAGGCAGAGCGTAAACGAACTAAACAAAGGTCGTTCCGCCACGTCTGACATAGTTTTGAGGGTTATTTAAGATAGGATTCTAGGTATATTGCTGTAGTGACAGGTTGTCAGCCCATCGCCTAAATTACAATATACTGAAACCTTCGGATCCCTTAGCTGGATCTTACAGCATGCCCGGGAGGAAATGCAGCTGGCACATTCTATGTTTTTCTCTCGCTCCCAGGCCAGCATGGAAGTAAGTAGTTTCGCATAGTAGATAAAAAATGATTTAAAACAGTATTCTAAAGATCAGCCTAAGATAAGTCTTGGTGCCGAAGTTGATGTCACGTTTACTGAATTATACATACATACATATAATCACGGCTTTATCCCTAATGGAGTTGGCATAGCGTAAATGACCAAAACAAAGGTCGTTCCGCCACGTTTGACAAAGTTTTGAGTGTTATTTAAGATAGATTTGTAGGCACGTTTTCTTACAAGATCATTATTTATTTTGAGTGTTTTTAGCGCTCACAATGCCATTTTCTTTCATATAATATGAAAGTAAGAAAGGCTCGTGCCCTGCCCGAAACGAATTTATTAGTTTCTTTCTTTCATACTATAAGACCATTCATTATTATTTCTAAAACCCTGTATGTTTAACAAGAAACCATAAATATATTTATAGGATTTGTGCAATTAACAGATCAAGTTGTTACCCGTGGCCGGTTTTGTGGCAGGTTGTATTATTGGTGATGTATGGCGAGTTGCCATTCCGGTGAAGTTCTATGGTTTCCATTACTAAAAGAAACCTACAATTTCTTTTGTTGATCATAATAATATAAACAGTATAAAGTTTTATTAATACAAAAGTTATGTTAACATACTTAGGTATAATTATGATGTTATGCGGATTTCCTATTCAAAATTATTAGTTATTTAATTATTATTCGACATATGCCAAAAAAAGGAAAAGATGAGGTAGCAAAATATATTTATAGCAGACGGGGTCAACATCTTTATTATTATTTTGTTTCGATAAATACAAAATTTAAAAGATTTTGTTACTTATAATTTACAGTTTATTCGATATAACAGTGGTCACAATGGCGGCTGTGCGCTAGTCAATTTTTAATTTATAGTAAAACTAGGGACCCGCCCCGGCTTCGCACGGAAATTATCAGTGTGTCTCTACTATATTATGCATGTTTTATACATAAAAAACATCTGGAATCACTTTAACCATTAAAAGAAACCGCATCAAAATCCGTTACGTAGTTTTAAAGATTTATGCATACATACAGGGATATAGGGACAGAGAAAGCGACTTTGTTTTATACTATGTAGTGAAGCACCTTCTTCGTGTCAAGTCAATGGCAATAAAAGTTTTTGCGTTGAAAAAGTGGCCAAATCATTAGCTTTCTGGTTAGCGTCGTAAAGGTCCTTCTGTAATAGATATACTAGTAGCATTAGTCAATTTATAGATATAGTTACGTATGTGCCCTACAAAGCGTTGGAAATCCTTGGCTTACACGTATCAAATTAGATTAAAGTCTATAATCCTATTGACCTGATTCCATATGAGTAAACACAAATACGTTTCTCATTCCGTTCCGAGGACAAAACTGAAATTAAAAATGACAGTAATCTTATTAAAATTGTACATAATACACATATGTAAAACCTTCAAGTTGAACATGTAAAGAAATGAATACCGGAATATATACCAGGTGTACGGGTATGGAAAAGCCAAATTTATTTTTCACTTTCTGAATTTCCTGGTAGAAGTTGTTCAGTGTCGTTGACTGAGCAACCCCTATAAGTGAGCGGAACGTTGTCCCTTTCACCCCGTATACGATTTCAAATAATATTATGTAATACTCGTAAATAGAAGTTTTTCTTTCCATGGTTTCACCTGTCGATTGATGAGTTTTTCTGAGAGAAATTAATGTTTTCCCACACTGACAATTTGCCTTTACCACAGAGTAACTATAATACTATGTACACCTACGTACACCTACGTACGCCTATACCTTACTTCCGAATATTCGCGGTTCAGTGATTTCAAAGTTAAGAAACTTTGTTCTCTAATATTAGCATTCGTATTACTCCTGTAGTAATATAATACTACCTACTGTAATATGTTTAAAATGACATAAACGGACATAAAGGTTACGGCCATATTGGAAGCCTTAGTATATGTTCTTGTATATGTATGCAAATCCATATAAACAGTTACATTTCTACATACTTGACTCATCATCTCCCTAGTTTTTATTTCACGGGGTCGGCTACCTAATCTAGGGGATTGAACGAGGGTACTGGTTTTTACACGGAGCGACTGCCATCTGACCTCATACATACATACATATTACACACACATAATCACGCCTTTAAATCCGATAAACACTATCACCATAAGAAAGTACTTAATACCCCTTTGCAGGAGTCACATTACCCATTCTACTTGTAATTCTGGCCTAGTTTGAGCTTACATGTCTGGTTACTAATTAATTATGTAAACTGGATCCGTGGTCTAGTGGTTAGAGCCATGGGTTCCCGATCCGCAGGTCCTGGGTTTGATTCCCCGGGGGAACAAAATGTTGATATTTGTCAATTTATCACTTTGTTTGGCTAGGGCAATGCAGGCTGAATCTCCTGATTATCTGGAAGAAAAATGATTCAGTGAGAAAATGAGGCATGTTAATCCGTGGGTCCCGGTTGTTGTCTTTGACAGTGGTCGTTACAAAAACCATGTCAGAGGCCTATTAGTTGTGCTAGTAGGCGGTTTAAAAACTCTGACACCATCTCGGTACTTACTTGATAGAAGAAGCAATTATGCACTACACCTACATCGCAAAATTAATATAGTACTACCCTACGTGCCTACGTTCCCACACTTTACGCGAGCGTTCTATGCGCGTTACATCGGTGTTTTTCTTCCCATATCTGACCTCAATCGGTATCTGCAACCGGTAATGGATGTAAATGACAATTTGTAGTCAGATCACGTGGTATGTAAATCTTTCGTACGCGTTTCCTGGATAGCAGATATCATATTAATGAGATATGAATGAGATCATTAGAGATGAATTTTATATTTCTATTTAATTGAGTTTTATTTTGGTATTGATAACCTTATCAAGTTTCTTGGTTAGTCCATCAAAGTATGAAGTTTGATAGCAGTAGGTAGCTATCAGGTTTCATGATGAGAAATTAATCTTTAAAATAAAAGAAGAAGTGGAGGTTCTGAGTTAGATTCCCAGCTAGTTGAATTATACGTGTAACAAACAGAAAGAGTTATGCACCCGAAAGGATATGAACCAGCCCAAGAAACTAAACAACTTTCCTTAAGGAACATAGGTTGAAATACTAAAAACAAAATGTTAGGTTACTATTTTTTCGTATTTCGACCTTTCGTATTTTATGTTCCTTTGGGAAAGTTGGTCAGTATCACGGGCTAGTTCATATCAATTATGGTGCATATTTATACCCTTTCTGTTACATGTTGTAGATATTTTGAGATTACGTCCAAAAAAAAAATATATAAAGAAAATTCCTCATTTTATAATTCTAATAATTACATACATACTATCACACCTGTATCCGTAATGGGGTAGGCAGAGCGTGAACAACCCAAACAAAGGTCGTTCCGCCACGTCTGACAAGTTTTGAGGGTTGTTTCAGATAGAACAGGATATTGCTGTAGTGACATGTTGTCAGCCCATCGCCTAAATTACAATATACCCTCGAATCTAAGCTGGTTTTTACAGCATGCCCGGGAGGAGATGCAGCTGGCACATTCTAGGTTCTTCTGTCGCTCCCAGTCCAGCATGGAAGCTAATAATTGATTCTATAAAGCTAATCTCTTCTGTTTGATAAATATTCTTTGATCTAGATATAGATTAATATTTCGTGATGGTTTATTCCATCTAGTGAATTCTAGTAGGGAAACCACATGATATATGAAGCTTTTCAGCAGGCTTAATCCAGGATTACATTGTATAATCCTCTTCATAGCTATTATGATGTGAAAATAGCTTTTATGAATCTAGGTCATATAGTAGCTTTGTACGGCTAGCGGTTTCACTTGCGGTTTAAATAGTGAATTTCCCGTGGAATTAATGTATATTTCCCGCGGGAGTAGTCATTTTAGTTATTTTTAGATAGTTTACTTTTCTAACTCTTATCGATATATATTATTTATTGCGTACAAAAAAAAGTACGATAAATAATCAATCTTAAATTTAGTTCACAAAGGTGAGCTTATCTCTATAAAGAGATCTCTTCCAGCCAACCTGTAAAACTAAATACAAATAGTCAAACATAAAATTTTCTTCTTTTATAATATTATCTTCTTAGCGAGTAGATTCTCGAGTCGAACTACCTAATGAACCCTGATGTCAGAGTTTTCAAACCGCCTCCTGACGTGGTTTGAGTAACGAGCACTATCAAAGACAGCGACCGGGACCGAGCGACGGCTTAACGTGCCCTCCATGATAATTGATAACAGATACCAATTATTTTAAGTTCTTTACAACGAAATACTTTCAAGTTTTCGAAGTAAGTAGTCAAAGTCAAACTTCTGAATGTTTCTGATTAAATCCTTTTTAATTGTAAAAGTTCGTTGAAGTTTTTGGCGGGAACTTAGCAGACTCGTCTGCTGGACCATCAATGTCAGGCTTATCGAAGAAATTTGAACAACTTTTGTAAATTGAGAAAGATTGTAATGCTTTTTATTTGTGATGTTTATTTTATGCTTTTGATTTTGATCTAGACATCATTGAATTATGAATAAAGAAAACTTTAATAACTGCTTAAGGTTTTCCAAATTTTATTTTGTGTTAACCACAAACTAAGTATAAATTTAACGATAAGAAAACTGATAAAAACGGTACTCATCAAACAAAGAAAACTCGTTTCATAAGCCATTTGAGAACATTTAAAGTTCTTTCGTCATCACCATCTCCCTAGTCTTATCCCGTATCTCACGGGGCGGATACCTAATCTAGGTGATTGAACGTGGTTACTGGTTTTTACACAACTGCAATCTGACCTCCGCAACCCAGGAGGGAAACCAGACCCAATCTTAGATTAGGTCAGAGTTTTTAACATTGAAAGATCTTTAATCATTTAAAAACTTAGTACCCTTTATACCGAAATCCAGTCAACTCGTCGAGTCGAAAAGAATGTTAGTACAAGATTACGAACGAAGGGCGACCGCGTTACCTAGTTACCTACTTCTCGTAGTAACAGAATACAGGGTGTAAGAAAGGTATTGCGCTTAATTCTAGATTCACCGGCTTAACCTAAAATTAAAATCTATCTGTCACTTTCAGACCAAAAACATTGGAAAAGGACACAGGAGATCTATTCTCCCCGGTTTTGGTGGTTTTATGCGTTATCTGTCATTTTAATCCGCCGTCGTATGATATGGCGGATAAAATTCACAGAAATACTGGGGAAAATTGCAAATGCCCTTAAAAATCTAGCGGACTAAGTGTAAAACCATAGAGTATAAATCGCCCGTAATTTTCAATTTCATTATTTTGAAAGTGGCAGATAGATTTTAATTTTAGTTTCAGCCGGGAAATCTAGAGTCGAGCTCACTGTGTGCCTTTAATATGGTATCCAACTTATAGTAGCAAAGAACTGTTTCAAAAAAATTCCTATACGAAAAGTGCTCTTACAATTCATAGAATCCTATGTTTTCGTGATTATTTTCGCAATGATTTATAATTTTATTTTTACATCATTTATTCGATCAGATAATCTTCGTATATTGAAAGATCGTTCAATCCCCTAGATTAGGAAGCCGACCCCGTGAGATACGGGATAAGGCTAGGGAGATGATGATGAGTATATTTATTAGGTATACACCCAGTGTACTTTTATGCTTTACAAGTTTACAGGGTGTAACGAAAAGTAGTAGTTTCACAAAAGATTACTGCGAATTCCAAAAGTAACAGTGCCAAAATGTCGGTTGAAAAAAAAAACACATACTTATTTTCACACCCTGTATAGCATAAGAGTATACCTAATAAATAATACTCCCCTTTCAATATAGGAGGATTATCTGATCGGATATGCATGATACTTATTACTCTTGTTTTATACATACATACCTACACATAGTCACGCCTTTATCTCTAATGAGGTAGGCAGAGCGTAAACGACCTAAACAAAGCTCGTTCCGCTACGTCTGACAACTGAGTTTTGAGGGTTATTTAAGATAGATTTATACCTACCGAAATCCCTTAGCTGGTTTTTACAGCATGCTCGGGAGGAAATGCAGCTGGAACATTCTATGTTTTTCTCTCACTCCCAGGCCAGCATGGAAGAATAAGAGTACACGGGGTGGATACCTAATAAATAATACTCCCCTTTCAATATAGGAAGATTATCTGATCGGATATGTATGATACTGATTACTGTTATTTTATACGTGGAATTATTAATAACCCGCTACATTGTAGTAGGTATTTTTGTTGACTTTTTACCCAGTATTAATCCTGAACTTATTTGTACCACGACGGTTATTAAAAATTTCGTTCTTTGTCTATTTCTAAGATAAATATTTTTTTTGTTCTCCCATACGTATAGGAAGGCAAGGAGCTTTCGCCCATGCAGCCTAGTCTGCACTTCAAAGGTATTATTACAATTTTAAAAATGACAACATTACTAAGCATGATTATAGATTTTTTTGCCTATTTTGTAAAAATGACAAAAATGGTCTACTTAGTCTAGAACTTAATCCTATTTTGTATTTCTATCGTCATCGTCTGATACATTTTCAATTTTGAAGTTGACATTTTATTTTGAAAAAGTACGTATATTTAGAACAGAACGTTCCTTTTCGATTGTTCTACCTACTTCAATTTTATTAGAAATCAATTGGTCCGACTTTACATTCAATTTGGTTCAACTCATTGATTTGAACGCGGCACTTCGAGTCTCGCTCACAGCTGTCAACTAAATTATTCTCAATGAACAAACTCTACAGTGCGTCAAAGATTTAAATGAACGTGACAAAAAAGGAACTAATACCGCCATGTTGAAATTTGACAGTTCTCAGTAACATACACCGATGTTTTCCATTCACCAAAGAAAATTTTATGGTATTGCCATGCAACTGAACAATTTTATCTATGGAACATAGGTTAGGTTGGAAAATGAAAAATCATACCTTAAGGAAGTATTTTTTTTATAAATGCTACCAATATGTCTCATAGAGAAAGTTGTTCAGTTTCATGGTCTAAACAAGCCCTTAACATTTATTTGTTGAATTAAATTCGCGCCTCAGCCCACGTTCAATTAAATCTTTGACTTTGTACTGTATATCGAAAGTGGCGTGTAGGCCGGTCCGGCCCTGTGCCGCGATATGGAAATGTCACAGTGACGTAACCAGGCTGTTGAGAATATATCACTGGACTCGAGTCTCAACCTGTATTGTGATCTAACCTGATTGAAATAAATCGATGGTGGTCTAATTTTCTACAGAACCTCCTTTCTAGTGTACCTATAGAAAATTATATATGCTATCGACATGATAGAGGATGATGAGGCATCTTTACATTTTAAAGAGAATAATAAGGGCCGTATTTATAAAGCTATCTCAAGATTGAGAGCAATATTAAGTATGGATTTGACAGGTCATTTAGTACTGAAATGACATTTCTGACTCGAATTCAAACTAGCTGTCATTCTCAAGTACTGATTATTAATACAGGCCTTAGTAATTATTATCTAATCTAGTAGAATGCACTAAAGATGCACCTAAGTATAGCCGTAAACTTTCCGTAATTTCATTCGAAACAAGTGAGGCTCACTTTCCTATAAGCATCATTGTTTATTATTTCTACTTAAGGGTATGCCGAAGTACTCAAATCTCATACAAACCTACTTTCGCTTAAATTCCTAATCAGTAAAACCAAACTTAACCAAACTCCGTACGAATGACCAAATGAATCATGTCTATGCTTTTAATTAGGTATGGTTTGAAATATTAAGCAAAAAAAAAATTTGTTCAGGAATACGATTTTGTGTGAAAATAGTCTAAAATAAAATTAGCTTTCTAATTTTGTACTTGGTTAATTTTTTCAAACCAAACCTAATTAAACGCATAGATATTCACTTGGTCATGTGTACGGAGTTTGGTTAAGTTTGGTTTTACTGTATAGGAATCGAAACGACGTTTGTATGGGATTGCACTACTCCAGCAGACCCTTCAGAAGTAACTAAACTCCTAACTTATCTGTAGATATACGTGAATGCTTAAATTTATAACAATTGCAAAATCTTATATAAAATAATTCGAACTTACCTTTACCATAAATAGGCATACAATAAACCTTTTACTTGGCTACTGGTCATGGAAATAATTTATTGCTCCCAGTTGCGAGTAGACTTGGCCTACTATACCTCAAGGCTTTAGATGAAAGTGACGAAGAAAAGAACTCTTCTCTGTAAAATTTAGGATGTAGCTGCCACAGATGCCATTCAGCCGAAAAACAAAAGAAAATGTATCTATCTCTATCTATAGATCGACCGCGATTTGTTCATCTGTCATGTCGCCACTACAGCTGTCATTGCTTAAACTCTAGACAAAATTTAGTTCCAAATATCGCCGCCTGAACAGTAATGGCGGTCGCACTATAGAATCCATACTAATTGCACCTGTCACAGCTACCATCTTAATCTTACCGCCCACCGTGCTTATAAGTAATCTGGGATCTTTCGTTTTATAGGGTACCTATAGCGCTACCGAAACCATTTTTGACAGTTCTATTTATCCCGGGAGTAAAATAAATAGCTTGCCAAATTTTAGAGAGTGAACCTACCTAGGAAACTGAACAATTTACACCAAAAAAATATAGGTCAAAATAAAAAATGGCTCTTCCAAACAAATGGTGTTAGCGGCTTGATTCATTTTGTATGGCAGGGACAATTTTTTCTTTTATTTCGGCTTATGTTTCTTGGGGAAAGTTGTTCAGTTTCATAGGTAGGTGAACCCCCTAAAAGGTCAGCTATTTTTTTACTCTGTGCAGCGATCCGCCCATGTTCATTTAAAACTTTGCCGTGTACCTAACTGTTATACAACTCGACATTTGATGTTGCAAAATACTTGTTAAATAGCACGGGTAATTAAATTTGGCAATTAAAAACTTGTTACACATAAATCTGTAAAAATATCCTGGTTTATTACCTCCTTTTAAATTGAAAGTCGTGAAGGTCGACTACTTTTTATAAAACCAACTGTGTAGGTTTTTTCAAGAGACTGTTATTTTATAAACCTTCTTCCTTACTTTTGTTCTGTTCTTAAAGAAAACTCTGTCCACTTTAATATCCTCCCACATATTGTGCTCTGTTTTCTATTCTTACGCAAAAACTGTGTCGCGAGCACAATAGCCGAAATTTCTGTCTTCGAAATGAACAACAACAAAGAACAGAGTAAGAAAAGTGTCCACTATGAGGGTAGCTGCAGAAAGTAGGCCGACGGATGTGACTACATGTCTCCTCATACCACCTCATACTCTATGCTGCCAGATAGCTGCAATCACTCGAGAACTGGCCACTCGGCACGCGTTCCATCTGACAGCTTTTAAAACTAAAAAGATTTATTTTTTTCGTAAATGGCACTGGTTGTACTTTGTGCCAGTATCAAGTAAGAATAAAGTTCATTTCAAAAGCTTTGCGCAGCAATATCAAAACGGAAAGCTTTAGCGTCAAAGGAAAACTCAAAAATGGAATGCGCGCGATGGAATTTCGAGGATTATTCGAAAACAGAATCAATTAATAGAGTGTTTTTAGACTTCAGAGCTTGAGTTCACATGCTTTAACAGTCGTGGGATCGGATGATATAAATGGTTACATACGTTTTTGTTACATGTAAAGAGACACCTATTGTCTTGAAATGAGTCGTATTATGGAAACATTAGACGATGTAGATTAAACAACTGTCTTTACGTTGGTTATCATATCTATGGAGGGTTATCATGCAGTGATTAATATGATCGTCATGCAGTTACACATTTTCAGACGTTCTCTGGCCGTGATTCTACAATGAATCATCGGTTGATTCATGCAGATTTTTTGGTATAAAGGGTGTAAAAAAAAATACTGACCAAACTCGAAAGTATGAACCTACCCATGGAACTGAACAACTTTTCCCAAGGAACAGGTCGGAGTATGAAGAAAAATTCCAAAATAGTGTCGACCAAAGATGTGGAGAGGACAAAATCTCATATTTGGGGAAATTTGTTCAGTTTCATGGGTAATTTCACACCCTAAAGTTTTGTCAGCGTTTATTTTACACCCGGTATAATATACAGGGGGTTGCAACTTGCACAGGCCTAGACATATTAAAAACGTACCCTGTACCAAGAGGCCACCTGTGGTTATCGTCGGGGACAGCACCGAAAACAATATACATAAATAATATGTTAATAAAATGTTATATGTTAATTTGCTACATAAATGGTAGGTACATTAATAAAGGAATTAATGACGTAAGTACTTTAGCTGTTGGTTTTATGAATAAAATAAAATAAAATAATGGGCTCTCTAGACCTTAGGGCCCAATCCGATTTATCGGATGAAATCGGACAATTTGTAGCGTAAATTCAGTTGGTTTCTTATTTATTTAGATGTTAGTGTAAGCATCTTAAGTGCTTACTTCCCTTCCCTTCATCTTGCTTATGCGCAACTTTTATTGAATGAAAGTTTGATACCAATAATTGTCAGGAACAACTCCCAAAGTCAGGCGAACGAGTATTTTATCCAAGACGAACGGTTTCGAAAGTGATATTTCTGGCTGAAGCATCGCCAAGGCATCGCCTTATCAATTAGCCCTGACCCTCGGTAAAGGAGCTTATTAAAGCCACGGACGGTGCGGGCAAAAACTACCGACATATTTAAAAAGTTTAAAGTACCCAACTGCGCAGAAAGTGAACTAAAATTCTTATAAGTAGATTGAAAACGATGTAAGAATCCTAATACTGATTTTTAAATCGTATTTAATGATACATACTCACATATAATCACGACTTTATCCCTAATGGGGTAGACAGAGCCTACACGACCTAAATAAAGGTCGTTCCGCCATGTCTGACAAAGTTTTGAGGGTTATTTACGATGGACTTGTATAAATATTGCTGTAGTACCAGGTTGTCATTCTATCGCCCAAATTGCAATATACAGAAACCTTTGGATCCCTTAGCTGGTTTATACAGCATGCCCAGGAGAAAATGCAGCTGGCACATTCTATGTTTTTCTTTCGCTCCCAGTCGAGCATGGAAGAAATTTATTACTTGATTGATATGATTCTCAGAATAGTTTGTCCATTTTTATATGGCGCCTGATTGTCGCCATAATTAATGTGTACTAAAATCATGTCTTCTGTGACACTTGCAAGTGAGAAACATCAAATCGGCCTATGCATTTGGTCTTTAGTTAAGAGTGCCACAAAGGAACAAACAAACATACATACATATTATATAGGCTGATATTACCTACACATTACTCTTCTTTCCGTTCCGCAGTCGGGTAAAAAGGCACGAAGCAAGTCTCGTAATTGGCGGGCTCGACCGCGGCGTGCCCTGCATCCCACTAGATCACGGAAAAATCACCGTCCACCGACACACTCGACAATACAAACCCGTTCTACCGTTACCTGGAAGTAATTTCTTAAACGCACGGCGGCCGGTCACCGCAGACGAAATGCCCAGTTGCCCACTCTTGGCTGGCAACCCACGAAGCAACGTGAGACCTGGCTTGACACGCTAAACCGCCATATTTATTTAGGTACATGTAGAACGCAGATCGAATTGGCGCGAAATTGATAACCGCCCGTTTCAAATTTGGAACGATAACTTTTTAAGTTTGATAGACATTTTTCTTTGAGTTCTTGGACAAACAACTTTAATATAATAGAAATGTTTTATACGTCAAAATTTTAGACGTTAACATTTATATTTTAAGGCCTGTATTTATAATCTTCACTTGAAATTGACTGATAGTTTGAGTTCGTATCAGAAATGTCATTTCAGTACAAAACGGGTTGTCAAATCCATACTTAATATTGCTCTCAATCTTGAGATAGCTTTACAAATACGAGCCTTAGACCCGTTCTATTAATTCTAATTAAATAAGAAACCTTTAATCCAAGGTAAATTTTTCGTTTCTCATACAATATCATATAATAAGTAATAGATAGTTTCCATTCAAATAACTTGTGGAAACAACACCTTATTTTCCACAGCACGATTAGAAATTTTAGATATATTGACCGAATTAACTATGAAAATGGAGAGGATATTATACAAGTTCTCATCAGTTAGCAACTTCCTGCCCAAATCATTAGGTAACTGTTTTAATATACTCGAATTGGGCTTAATGAAGTTAGCCAGGAAGTTATGGGTTAGTGACATCGCTTGCGGTCAAATTAACTACTGCAGTGTTGATCAATTCAATTTAAAATGTTTTAGGGTGAAAATAGAAATTAAATATCATTACGCTGTAATTGTTGTGCATTTATTGCACTCTATTAATATTTTAGTCGTATTTTAGGCATTTGTAATGTACAAAAAATAAACT
The DNA here is from genome assembly GCA_949820665.1 of Scrobipalpa costella. Lineage (NCBI taxonomy): Eukaryota > Metazoa > Arthropoda > Insecta > Lepidoptera > Gelechiidae > Scrobipalpa > Scrobipalpa costella. The sequence continues at coordinate 4,268,472 of OX463298.1, forward strand.
TCGTATAATACTGGGTGTGACGGGGTGTAAAACTTTTGGGTACCAATATTTTTTTGGGGAAAGTTATTCAGTTTTATAAGTGCGTTCATACCCTGTCAGAAATTTGTTTTTTACACATTGTTTTTTTTTTTTTTTTTTTTAAATATATATAGGCGAGCATTTGTCCGCCATCTCACCTGGTGGAAAGTGACGATGCGGACTATGTTGGAGCATACTCACCTATGTAGTGCCTATTCACTCTCGCCTTGAAAAGGCCCAGGTTATATTGTTCCGGAAACAGATCCGCCGGCAGGGAGTTCCACTCCTTAGCCTTTACTATAAAAAAGTTAAGATCTAGAGGTGTCTCACGTCAAGGCTTATCTCAGACTTCGCAAAATCCAAGAAGTTTCAATAAGTGAACTCTACAGGTATAAAATGCAGCGACAAATAAAGGAGCAGAAGTTGAAACAGATAAAGGAATAAGCGAATAAGACGAAGAATATCTAAAAGTAAATGAATAATAAACGAAATGAAATTATTTCGAGCTCGTAATTCATAAAGTACTGATTACGACAGCCCGTAGCAGTTCATGTATATTCAAAAGGGTTTTTCCCACTCACTCCAGATTGGTTGTTGAGAAAAACTGGAACTTTGAGCACAACTAAATTACAGTCATATTTGTTTTTATCTTTCTGAACTAACTTTTGAACTGGGTCTTTTCTTCTTTTAGAAGATATACGATAGACATTGATGTTAATTTGATGCATTTTAATTTGGTTTATCAAGAAATAATTTGACTTACTTGTTTGAAAATTACCGGTTGGACAATTTAGCGGACGTCACATTTAAGACGTTGTAACATAAGCATGTAAGCTTTAATAACAAAATAAGTATTGTTTGGTTTGCTGCAACTGCAATATTTCGGAGTGAAGTACCGATTGACAAACGGCTCTTGATCTAAGATCATAAGTTAGTGTGTAACCAAACCATACATTTAAAAAGAAATATAATTCGGTTTGCCGCATGATTTCAAGGATTCAAGTACCAATTGACAAGCGGCTCTTGATGTGACATCATAGTGTGGAATCAAACCAAACATTGCGTTGAACGATTGAAATGTGGAGGAAACGGGAACACCCCTCGAATATCATCACGTAAGGTTCAAAATCAGAAGCTCGTTACCGCCGACAAAAAAAGAAAAAGTTTGTATAGGCAGTACAGTATAGGGTCTTTTTATTCTTTCGATCGGCTACACAAAGGGGACGCGTTGGCAATACAAAAATCATATGCAGGGGCATTGCGGAATAGACATACAGATGTCGTAGGATGATTTTGATAATTCGAATTTCCGCGAAAACTCTAAGGGCCGTATTTATTATCAGCTCTTATGAGTGACAGCGAGTTTGAGTTCGTATCAGAAATGTAATTTCAGTACAAACTGGCCTGTCAAATCCATACTTAATATTGCTCTCAAGTTTGATATCGCTTCATAAATACGAAATAGGTATATTGCGAAAACACGGATAATTAGACAATTTTGTGGAATTGATATCACTGGAAAAAGATAGCGATTTTGGGAATGTAAATAGTAACATTTAGTATAGTTAATTTGGCTAGATTTGTGTTTACTAAAATATTTTTTTCTTATAGGTTAACTTTTAATACGTCAACCAATCAGAGGAGTTCTCGTTATTTGCCAATTAGCGTTCCTATTTCATAATAGCTAACATTTTGTTTCGCAATGTTACTAGAGCGAATTGCAATTTTTTGCTAAAAATATCTTTTCCAGTAAAATTGAGAAATGTTTTTAACACTGCTTTACTACTTTCCGTGTTACAATACAATACAAAATTCTTTATTGCACAAAGTAACACATACAACAGAAATAAAAAGGAACAAACGTGACAGTACAATATAGGCGGCCTTATTGCTAAAGCAGCAATTTCTACCAGGCAACCTTTGGGTGTAGAAATTGTACAAGCAGAAAGCAACATCCCTAGGGATGTCGCAAAAAAACGGAGTCTCAAATCTTCCTACGACATAGGCATATTTATCACATGGCTGGCTGAATGGGCTGGCGATGCGATGGCGTATTTTACTGTTGCGTTTATTGCGATTTACTGTGGCTGTCGTCGGACTGGTCTCGCCCACTACTGCCTACGTCTGTACCACACTTTTATAAGGGTGTAGGAGGGTATGAAAGGCGATAGGTTGGGAAGGCGTTGTGTTTTCGTGGCGTGATAATTGGATCAGAGTCACAGTCAGTCAACCGAAAACTAAAATAGATGTGCGAAAGATACAGAAAAAATGCGTTGTCAACTTTACTATCAGAACTACAATACGAAAGTAACTCTGTGTGTCTGTCTGTCTTTACTCTTTCACGCCTAAACGGCCGAACGGATTTTGATGAAATTTGGTAGAACTATCAGTGGGATTCTGGGAACGAACACAGGTTACTTTTTACCGCGGGAAAATATCTCGTTCCCACGGTAATACTAATTAAACGCGAGTGAAACCGCGGGTGGAAAGATAGTACCTAATAGGTTAATCTTCTTTTTTTTTTCTTATGCAGCCCAAAACAGAAAAAGAAGGAGAAGAGAGAGGGCTTTTCCCAGCGGTGGATGATATCAATATTCAATTGAAATTGCAGAGAATAAGATTTTTGTACTTCATGTTACTGCTATTTAAACAGCACAAGAACTTTAAACTTTTATTGTTTTAAGTTGTTCTTAAGTTAAATGTAGAATTATTGGCATCAACTCCAAATTCCAATATAAGCAAAGAACTTGCAGAAATCAATTGAGAGAATTTAATCAAACTCCCATTCGCTCCCCGACTTAATTCACTCTCGGACAAATACTCAAGGCGATCCATATTTGCATTTCAATATCGAGTGGGAATCAAATCGATTCTATTCCAAAGCCATCGCGTTGCTCTTGATTGCTTTTTACTGCTGATAGTGGAAGGGGCTACTGGTTTAGTGTGTGGTGAAAATTGCTAACAGATATAACATCTAAGACTTCACTACATAGTATAAAACAAAGTCGCTTTCTCTGTCCCTATATCCCTATGTATGCTTAGATCTTTAAAACTACGCAACGGATTTTGATGCGGTTTCTTTTAATGGATAGAGTGAGAAAAAGGTTTATATGTATAATACATGCATAACATAGTAGAGAAACACTGATGATTTCTATAAGTACCAAATTGTATCTATATGATAGCTCTTTATAATTATTACCAATAAACTTTCCGGAGCAGCCGCGAAAAGAAATTGATCATCCCATTCCGGACTGGGAGCGAGAGAAAAGCATAGAATGTGCCAGCTGTATTTTCTCCTGGGCATGCTGCAAAAAACAGATAAGGGATCCGAGGGTTTCAGTATGTTGCAATTTAGGCGATAGGCTGATAACCTGTCACTACCGCAATACCTACACCTACAAATCTAAAATAATTAACCCTCAAAACTTTGTCAGACATGGCGGAACAACCTTTGCCTACCCCATTAGGGATAGAGGCGTGATTATATGTACAATAAAATACAAAGGACATATACATATAAAACAAAGACACAACAAGCACAGCTTATTTCTAAAAAGAAATCTCTTCCAGCCGACCTAGGCTAGTGAAATAGCATTCTGAGAGGCAGATAGGACGTGCACAATTATAAATATTGGAAACAATAAATTATAATGTAATTATCACAAAAAAAATAGAAACAAACACAATTACTTGAATAATTTGCTAAATATTCCTACTAGTAAATATTAATATTAAATACTTATAAAATAAATAAACATAATATACTGCTATATAGTTTAAATACATACATATAATATATAAATATACCATATATAAATATATATAATATGTGCTCAACAAATTTTGTGGTGAGGAAATAAATATCTTTTTTTTAATTTTTTTATATATATCTATATATACTGATTAATTGGAACCTTTGTTTAGGTCCTTTACGCTCTGCCTACCGGGATATATTAGGGATAAAGGCGCGATTATATGTATGTATGTAATTTGAAGAATAACTTTAGAGGTAATATAATAAATAAGCCATGATTAATATTAAAACTGAAAATACACAAATAGACTGAGTTGGCCACAGACTATCTGTCAAGAGTGGTGGTGATTTAAACGATTACGACTCCAAGTGGAAATCCATTTGTTATCAAGTAAACAAATAGTTGAATCGAGTGCTCGGAATCAATTTAATCGGATTCCAATTCGTTTGGACGCGAGATTGAGTACTGAGTTTAAAATAAAAATATATTATCATCATCATCATCATCATTCGCTTGCCCTTATCCCATTTACTTGGGGTCGGCGCAGTACGTTTTCTTCTTCCATTCATCCCTGTCAGCCGTCAATTCAACACTCACACCTGTTTTAGACATATCATCTTTCACGCAGTCCATCCATCTTTTCTTTGGTCGTCCTTATCCTTGTAAGAAAATCATTATAAGATACTTTTGGGTCTAAGAATGGAGGCCATGCATTATAATCAAAAAGGCCAGAAAAAAAGACTTGTAAGTAAAAATCTCAATATTTGTATTATAAAGAAACTTCTAGAGTAGAGACATAAGCCATTAGGAGTTAGTTATAATAGGATTCAAATAAAATGGTTTGGTGCTTCTTCCATGCTGGCCTGGGAGCGAGAGAAAAACATAGAATTTGCCAGCTGCATTTCCTCCCGGGCATACTGTAATAACCAGCTAAGGGATCCGACGGTTTTAGTATATTGCAATTTAGGCAGTGGGTTGACAACCTGTCACTACAGCAATATACCTACAAATCTATCTTAAACAACTCTCAAAACTTTGTCAGACGTGACGGATCGACCTTTGCCTACTCCATTAGGGATAGAGGCGTGATTATATGTATGTATGTATAAAATGGTGATTAGTTGGATAGTGGAAATGATTTCTAAATAGACTAAAAAGAGAAAATATTCTTTTTGACAATGCTGAAGGTTATATCAGAAGGTTATTAAAGTGGCCACTTGACCTTCAGTATACATTTCACATTACAAGGACCAAGCATCAAAATGGCGTCTCTATATCAAATCCTTGTGACACTGAGAATTTACTGCTCTGTGTCTCATATTTTATCGAGTGGGACGTCGTATCAGATACGTATTTCTTTATTGGAGACGATGTGAGCTGTGAGACAAATTGCGATGCCAATAAAGCAAAAGACAGACAGATGTCACAAGTTATTGCTAAATGCTTTTAGCAATCTTTTTACAAGCGAGCAGTTGTTTAATAAAAATACAGAAAGTAAATAGACGCTCATCTATTTACTTGTAAATATAATGTTATGTATAAACGTGTCTCACATATTTTAGTAAGATTGGAGGAAAAACAATGAAAGAAGACACCACTTTGCTTATTTAGGCCCGTATTTATAATCAGCTCTCAAGAGTGACAGCGACTTTGAGTTCGTATCAGAAATGTCATTTCAGTACAAAACGACCTGTCAAATCCATACTTAATATTGCTCTAAATCTTGACATCGCTTTTTAAATACAAGCCTTATTAAATACATATGTTTCTCTAGAAAACTTATCCCATTTCTTTGTACACAGACAGTAACGAAATATTTTATTTTTTCTCATTCGTCTTAAAATGTTCCAAATGCCCCAAGGGTAAAATTATATTCCGAATATATTTACTGTCATTTTTAATCAAATTCTGTATGCAAATAGCATAAAACCAGTTTTTGATTTAAATACACCGGATTCATAAACATTTCTGATTAAGAGGGCACATTATGTTTGTCAGTTACAAGTTATGCAAGTTGATCTGCATATTAGGTAACTATAATAATATATCAACACCATCTTAAATATTTATACAGGGTGTAACAGAAAGGGTATAATGCACCCGAAAGGATGTATGAATCTATACAACTTTCCTCATAGGTCGAAGGAGAAAAAAATTGGTATTCCATACTAAATGTGCTATCAGCTGATGCATTTTGTATAGAAGGTCAATATTTTTTTCCGTTTTGCCTCCTATGTTCTTTGGGGAAATTTGTTCAGTTGCAAGGACAAAATCGCATCTTTCCGGGTGCATAAGTCCTTTCTGTTACACCCTGTATAGTGTATACTTATAGACATGTGAACTACCAGCCTTATAATATCGGGTGTAACGGACAGCGGCCCACAAACAGATAGGGGTTGCTCAGTCAACGAAACTGAATAACTTTCACCGGAAAATTCTTACAGGAGATAAAAAAAAATAACATTACAAAATGACCACCTCGATCGGAAAATTTGTATGGAAGACCAACATTTATTTTTATCGTCCTGGTGAAAGTTGACTGAGCAACCCTTATTTATCAGTTTAGTGGACGCTGTTCCTTACACCCTGTATAAAACTCACACATATCTAATTTAAATAATCGAAAGCAAGCAACACGCAGTGGCCTGAATTGTCTTGATTCTATAGACGTTATTCATTTCTCCGTTTTTTATTATTAACCTACTAACTGAAAACAGCCTGAATTATGAAGTTCTGAAACAGCTGCGTACAGTATAAAGCCATAAATATTGCTCATCTCCTACCTCAGTAAGTTTGGATTTCTCTTCGGGCCCGACTTTCTCTTATACAAAGAATGGTAAACGCCACTGGCTCTTTCCAAGAATTGTTGTGCAATATTAACGGCCTCGTACTGTACTGAAAGCCGACTGAATTATGAATTTCTCAAACTGAGGATGTTCAAGTTTGGGTAATTTTAAATTGGGTTCAATAATTTCTTCCGGAGCGGATTATCGGCTGCCAGCAAGTTTAATTGGTTTACACCTTTGCACACAATCCTGTTGGGATCAAAAGCTTTTTATGAATCGCTTGTAGAAGTTTTACATTTCTATTATGTTATGTAAACTCTAGCATTATAAGCGTTTTATTGTATGCTGTAAGCTTGTAATGTAATGATAATAATAAAGAATAAAGTTTACATTTCGTTTACAAATTTACTTGACCATATATTACTTTTTTTTCGGGCTCGGAGTAATCTAAATACTATTACCATCCTACATGGGGTTGAGCCCACGTTGAGCCTGTAAGATTAATTTATACTTTTTCATCCGCTTCTTGACTTTAGCAATAAAACTGTCCATGAGGGCTGAAGGCTCTCCTGCACGTGACTCCGACCGTTCCTCCATATGCTACTACTGACCTTGGGCAAGGCGGCCAAGCACTGCTGCTTGACGTCCCACACCAGCTGGTCGCGCGGGAACTGTAGGCTCTTCTGCACGTTTAGCTCCGGCACGTGCACGCGCACCGGCAGCCAGCCCTCGGCGCTCTCGCCCGACTCCGACCCTCCCTCCATTACGCTACGCCATCTGTGACAAAAGAAAACATAGGTCAGGAATTGATGGTAACAGAAATATAAGGTTGTTTACCACTCTGCCTGACAAACAGCGTGGTGAGGTGTGTTGCATGGCAATTGCCCTCTGTTGAGGAAGGCCGTGGCTGATTTCGGCGGCATATGTATGTCTGGTCATCTTACAATACATCGGAAAACAGCTTAGATATTGAGACCAGATCCAGACACAAGACGTTCTTTGTTCTTTGTCAACAGATCATTAAAATATGAAACAGACAAACCGACTTAAACAATCTCCACAAAGACAAAACTTATCATGTTTGCGTGCTGCGTCAGCGCAGGTTAGGCGATCCGGTTGCAGTTCTATGAAGTTCTGATTCCAATTATGAAGTCAACGGTGGCGCCAATTTATCGCGCCTTCGCGGAATAATGGCGGTTATAATGCCGAGTATGCGCGCGCGCCGGTTTACCTTATACGACAGGTAGTAGATATGCTTGTGTTAGTCTCATAGGTGAAACAATCTGTACTTACCTACCTACCGGACAATAAAAATAGCATTGTGAGTCCTAAAATCCTCAAAAATATGTAAAAAGTGAGGCGATATCATTATCGACTTGAATTCTAATCTTAATTTGGATTGGTCAAGCCCTACGTAGTACTACAGGGCTAGATTTCGCTAATGTCGCTGTGACATGTACATAAAGAAGGACTATGATAAATTCGTCATTCCTACTGTTTCTGTAGCTCAGTTGGTAGAGTAATGGATCCGCATTCCAGAGACGAAGGTTTGAGTCCTGCCAGAAAAAAAATATATATTTTCTTTCTTTCATATTATATGAATAATTCAAAAATATTCTCATTTGTCACCTAGCACAAATTGTTTTTTATTTGATCTGCCTAATTCAATTCCTAGTACGCGAGTAGATAATCCATTCGCAGTCAAAATTTACCGTTTTAAAACTTGTACCACAATAATTGTAAATATTTAATAATAATAAACCTTGATATTTACGACATAGGAAGCACTTTATTTTATTGAGACTATCTTATTCAAGTTCTAGTTCTAGATCGTATTATAACCCTATTAAAATGTTCTATTTAAGTTTATTGTTTGAAAATTACAAACTAAAATATTGAGTTAGTTTCAAAATTAATCCTATTCGTAAGTATTTGTTTAGAAAACCGACTAAACAAATACGAATTGGATTAACTTTGAAATTGACTGAATTCCTAAAATTCCAAAAAATAAAAATATTTTAAAAAGACCCTTGCATCTTTGCGAACACACATCCACATTCTAAGCACGTTTCGTTTGAGATAAGGTTATCTAAGTGTGTCTTGTTATGCTAACAGTACTTATAAATTATAAGTATTATAGCATACATACAACGTTTATATAACTTGGAATAAACCCTCAGCTTCCTTTATTTTTACAGTAGGTATATGTACATACATACATATAATCACGCCTTTATCCCTAATGGGGTAGGCAGTGCGTAAACAACTTAAACAAAGGTCGTTCCGCCATGTCTGACAAAGTTTTGAGGGTTATTTAAGATAGATTTGTAGGTATATTGCTGTTGTGACAGGTTGTCTGCCCATCGCCTAAGTTACAATATACTGAAACCCTCGGATCCCTCAACTGATTTTTACAGCATGCCCGGAAGGTAATGCAGCTGGCACATTCAATGTTTTTCTCTTGCTCCCAGTCCAGCATGGAAGAAATTGGAAGTTTATATAACTTTGAATAAACCCCCAGCTACCTCTATTCTTACAGTAGGTATGTGTCCAGGAAAATAATCTGGTAAATTCTCTGTTTTAATCGTTCTCACTCCAGCATGGAACGATATTCAGACCTTTAAGTAGCGGTGTTGCCTTTAATGGGCTAAGCACGTTTGACTTACGATAACGTTATCGAAGAGTGCCTCGTTGTGTTAATAGCTACAGACATTATAAACACACTACACCTGTGTGCTGGTGTATGAATTAAGGTCTTAACATGTATTAGGCTGCCTGATTCTACCATGCTGGACTGGAAGCGAAAGAAAAATATAGAATATGCCTGATATAGTATATGGCTTACTTGTTTGTATTGAATGATTTGTATCCTGTTTGTATCCTCGTATTAGATCGAAACGTCGAGCGCTAACCCTCCTTTCAATACTAACAAGTAAGCCGATCAGTTTTCATTATAGAATGTGTCAGCTACATTTCCTCCCCGGCAGGTTGTAAAAACAGCTAAGGGATTCGAGGGTTTCAGTATATTGTAATTTAGACGATGGGCTGACAACCTATCACTACAGCAATATACCTACAAATCTATCTTAAATAACCCTCGAAACTTTATCAGACGTGGGGGAACGACCTTTGTTGAGGTCGTTTACGCTCTGCCTACACCTAAAGGCGTGATTATATGTATGTATGTATGTTCATTGAATGAAGAGAATGATGAGAGATAGCTCGGCATACATGGCTTTAAGATGCAATCTACACATCTACAACTTTAGTAAACAAGAAAATGTCTAGCAACGTCAAATAACAGTTGATATCAAACTTAGCACAGGTTAACCAGAAATTAAAATAAAGCCCTATATGACTAAATAACAAGTGTTATACATACATACATATAATCACGCCTTTATCCCTAATGGGGTAGGCGTTCCGCCACGTCTGACAAAGTTTTGAGGGTTAAATTTGTAGATATATTGCCGTAGTGACAGGTTGTCAGCCCATCGCCTAAATTGCAATATACTTAAACCCTCGGATCCCTTAGCTGGTTTTTACAGCATGCTCGGGAGGAAATGCAGCTGGCACATTCTATGTTTTTCTCTCACTCCCAGTCCAGCATGGAAGATTGTGTATTATGTTTTTCTTTTTACTAGTAGTGGCGCCACTTGGCTAGTATCTTCACCTTAAGGGATAAGACCATTGACCCTTAGACGCATGATTAGTCACCCTCATTTCTAGAGCATTTTCTAGATAATTAACCAGGCTAATTACAACACGATATGTTAAAGGTGATGAAATGTTTCCACTGACTAATACTTAATATGTTTCAAATGAGCTATAAACGACCACATTAACCATATCTGAGGAGATAATGGGCTCGATTCTAGATACCACCGGCTAAAACTAAAATTAAAATCTATCTGTCACTTTCAAAATAATTAAATTGAAAAAGTACAGGCGATTTATACTTTATGGTTTTACACATTGTCCACTAGATTTTGACGCGCTTTGGCACGTTTTCCCAGTATTTCTGTCAATTTTAGCCGCCATATCATATGACGGCGGATAAAAATGACAACGCATAAAACAACCGACTATAAATCAAAAACGAGAGAGAATAGATCTCCTGTCCTTTTTCAATGTTTTTAGTCTGAAAGTAACAAATAGATTTTAATTTCTTTTTTGCCGGGAAATCTAGAATCGACCCCAATGTTCTAATTGCTACCTGATATGTGCATACGTGGTTTTAAATGTAATGTTGACAAATGTGTAGAGCTATAAGGCAGCCATCTTTTTTAAGTGTTTTATGATGCTCTGTGATCTATCTTCGTGTTAACACACGTCAGCGCCCTCATCAGTTAAAAAATCATTACTCACTGAAAACGCAATTAATCGAAAATCCGGTAGATCAGATTGAAGTATAGGTACTGAAATTTATTTTAAGCAATATAAATAAATAATTCAGTGTTCACTGTAGTTACAGAAAGCAAAAGTGCTAAAAGTGGCCGTTTTTGCAAAGTTTCCACAATACAAAGAACTATAAGTTGCATCTTTATGAGGTTCTACGTGACCTTCATTGCTTTAACCTTAATCTGATCTACCGGACTTCCATGCTGGACTGGGAGTGAGAGAAAAACATAGAATGTGCCAGCTGCATTTCCTCCCGGGCATGCTGTAAAATCCAGCTAAGGGATCCGAGGGATTCAGTATATTGTAATTTAGGCGATGGGCTGAGAACCTGTCACTACAGCAATATACCTAGAATTCTATCTTAAATAACCCTCAAAACTTTGTCAGACGTGGCGGGACACCTTTGTTTAGGTCGTTTACGCTCTGCCTACCCCATTAGGGATATAGGCGTGAATATATGTATGTATGTATGTAAATAAATAATTCAGTGTTCACTGTAGTTACAGATAGCAAAAGTGCTAAAAGTGGCCGTTTTTTGCATAGTTTCCACAATACAAAGAACTATAAGTTGCATCTTTATGAGGTTCTACGTGACCTTCATTGCTTTAACCTTAATCTGATCTACCGGACTTCCATGCTGGACTGGGAGTGAGAGAAAAACATAGAATATGTCAGCTGCAATTCCTCCCGAGCATGCTGTAAAAACCAGCTAAGGGATCCGAGGGTTTCAGTATATTGCAATTTAGGCGATGGGCTGACAACCTATCACTCCAGCAATATACGTACAATTTCATCTTAAATAACCCTCAAAACTTTGTCAAAAGTGGCGGAACGATCTTTGTTTAGGTCGTTTATGCTCTGCCTACCCCATTAGGGATAAAGATGTGATTATATGTATGTATGTAATCTGATCTACCGGTTTTCGATTGATTGTGTTTTCAGTGAAATATGATTTTTTGACTGAAGAGCCCTAAATAATGTCCCTACCTATTTTATCCTTGTTCGACTCGAGAGTCCACTCGCTAAGAAGAAGATTGCGTTCGTTTGATTTACCTACTTATGTTTTTTTTATAGTACCTACAAGAGGATCTGTTAACTGCATTTGTTCCCGGGCATGCTGTAAAAAATTTCCATGCTGGTCTGGCTGCAAGAGAAAACATAGAATGTGCCAGCTGCATTACCTCCCGGGCATGCTGTACTAATCAGCTAAGGGGTCCAAGGGTTTAAGTATTGTAATTTGACAGGCTGACAACCTGTCATTACAACAATATACTTCTATCAAAAATAACCCTCAAAACTTTGTCGGACGTGGCGGAGCGACCTTTGTTTAGGTCGTTTACGCTCTGCCTACCCCATTAGGTATAAAGACGTGATTATATGCTGTTAACGTATTTTCTTTCACGTAGTTTTTATGTCAAGGGAATTTCTAATCCTATTACTAATTTAATTAAATTGAACAAGGTTATTTTAAATTAAGGACGGTGTTGATTACAAAATACTCCAGTTACTTATCAGATATTTATTTTTAACATTATCAACAGAACTTATATAAATACTAGATATTATTGATATGTTTAGATATCATATTAGAGTAATTATAATCAGACGCGTATATAGTTAATCTAATTAACTCTATCGTTTCGACGTAGTCTTTGAATTTGATTGTATCATCTTTGAGTAATACTTTAGGGTATTACCCTAAGAGGTAATACATACATACACATAATCACGTCTAATAGGGTAGGCAGAGAGTAAACTCCTAATACCTAACACACAACTTTAACAAAGTTATTGGATAGGTATTGGTAGCAATTCATAGTTGCAAAAATCACGACTTAACTAAATTAAGTCTTTACCTGTCATTTTCAATCATGAAAGAACAGAAAGTGACAGCAATAATTTTAGTCAAGATTTAGTTAAGTTGTGCGTTCAACGAATCGACAGCATTACCTACCTCAATTATTTTTGGTCTTATTATTACTTCCATGCTGGACTGAGAGTGATAGAAAAACAGAATGTGCCAGCTGCATCTCCTCCGGGCATGCTGTAAAAGTCTGCTAAGGGGTTAAAGGGTTTCAGTATTGTAATTAAGGCGATGGGCTGACGACCTGTCACTATAACAATATATAGATCAGTCTGATATAACCTTCAAAACTAGTCAAACGTGGCGGGACGACTTTCGTTTAGGTCGTTTACGCTCTGCCTACCCCATAAGGGATAGAGGCGTGATTATATGTATGTATATAGTTTTACTATACTATCCTTCTTATATAAACAAGGACTTATCAAATGTAGTTGTAGGTGTTGATTCGAACGTATGTTACTTTAACAACCGCATGCAGGCTTCTGCGGGGTGAGTTAGTCTGCCCTGAGCTAGTATCGAGTGTGTGTTGAAACAAACGTTTGTGCCTGACAACTACTTGCGAGGCCGCAGCCATCGTCTCCTGGCAGTACCCTCAGTACGGACTGATCATCATGCAAACTCTCCGCTGGTACTTGCGCTCACTCAGCTTGATACACTCATAGACATATCTCCTCCGCTTGTCACTCATCACGGGTGACGGCTGAAAATCAGTGTTGCCTTTTGGGAAAACTCTTAGGGTAAAATTCACTGAGCCTTGGCCCTTTCACATCACTGCAGCACACATGTGCATGTTGTGTAAACTACTTTGGCTTATCTGTTTGTTTTATTGTATGTGTATTTTTAAATTTGCGAAATGTACATGTGTTTTGTAGAAATATGAATAAAACGCTTTATCTATCTATCTATCTATCCTCAAACAGACCTTTTCGCGGATCCTTTTGCAAAAAAATATAAAGAGTATTTGTGTATATCAGAACGTTATTAATAATATTTAATATTTAAATTAATTTTATATTTTGTATATACAAAAATTTTGTTATTTTACTTTTTACAGTGCATAGGCTAAGCTGTAATGCTGTAAAAAATATTTTACAATAAATAAAATAAATAAGTAATTACAAAGTTTTTATTTAGACTGGTATAGCTTTCAATGTTTGAAGTACTCTGGTACTTAAAACTTGGTATTTGGAGTCTGTCCAAGTTCAGAAGTTAGTCCTTATTATTCCCAACTCAAGTTTTGCTAAGAGCTTAAGTTCTCCTACTTAAGTATTAATAGAAGTAAAGGCAATGGAATTTACCACAGAAACGTAAACAAGCTTCTTAGTTCTAAGAAGAGATACCGCAAATCCTTGTGTAGTCTCTTACCTGGTTTAACTTATTTAATTCAACGTCAAAGACGAAACAAAATTAACATTAGTTGAATAGGTGATCTTAGATCTCACAAATAAAATGAATGTTGTTTAGGTCCGCCTAATAAATAATAGTCCTCCCACCGATTTTCGGTGATGGCGGCCAATTTCCCAGAGATAGGCCGACTGCGCAGGACTAGTTTTTAGTGCCCAAGTGTTTGCGCTACACACAGTTGCACTCTCTATTCCTTCAATCTCTTATTCTGATGAGACAGATTGCCTGACACGAGCAGAGAGAAATCAGGCGCAGGACCCACTATTTACATGCCCATCCGACTGCATGGATCATCTTACTTTTTGGACTATCAGGTGATCAGCCTGCAATGTCCTAACCAAACTAGAAACAACACAAAGGCATTGTTCCCTGCCGGGAATTGAACCCGGGACCTCCGGGTCAAGAGCCCATGGCAGAGCACTAGACCACGGAGGCAGTTATTATCCAGTTAGTATATGTCTGCAGTCTGAAATTCTCGCGCGCTGAGTTTGTTTTTGTAGTTTTGTGTTAACAATTAATCTCTTTCATGCTGGACTGGGAGAGATAGAAAAACATAGAATGTTCCAGCTGCCCTTCCTCCCGGGCATGCTGTTGAAGTCAGCAAAAGGGACTCGAGGGTTACAGTGTATTGTAATTTAGGCGATGGGTTGACAACCTGTCACTAAAGCAATACATATTACAATCTAAAATTGCTCTCAATTTTTGTCAGACGTGGCGAAAGCGCCTTTTACGAGGCGTTAAACGCTCTGCCTACCCCGTAAGGGATAAAGGCGTGATTTATGTATGTATTAATCTCCATTGGAAGGCGTGTGTGGTATCATATGAAAGGGCATTTTGAGCTGATTCTAAAAACATATCGCACCGTTACATATTCGTCACTAATTAAACAGTGCAAGTTTAACGCAATTATTCATATTTCGAATGTAACATATGACTGGCCTATCTAGGGAATACAGGTCAAAATATGGTACTAAATAGTAAAAGGGAAAAGGGCAAAATAAAATTCCGGTGTGATTCTAAACAATAACTACCCCATGTCTTGTCGCAGTAGACAAAAACACAGCCTAAAGAAGGTATAAATCTTACAAGCAACGTTAACAGCGATGAGAAAGGGCAAATAATTGGGGAGATCTTTTTCAGTGAAGTTTGACTTATATAATGTTAGAAGGAAATGCTTCCATGCTGGCCTGGGAGCGAGAGAAAAACATAGAATGTGCTGCATTTCCTTCCGAGCATACTGTAATACCAGCTAAGGGATCCGAGGGTTTCAGTATATTGTAATTTAGGCGATGGGCTGACAACCTTTCACTACAGCAATATACCTACAAATCTATAAACAAAAATCCTCAATAGTTTGACAAACGTGGCGGAACGATCTTTGTTTAGGTCGTCTACGCTCTGCCTACCCAATAGGCGTGATTATATGGATGTAGAAGGAAATGCACCGAGACAATTCACCGAGTCCATTCATTATCGTACTCTGTGCCGAGCACACTCGCGCCGTGGGTAAATATTTGTGCAGTATATTGCACCAGACAGGTGCGGTAATGAAATGTACACACAGACGGATTTGTGACCAGCAACTTGGTTTTCACCTTTTTATTGATAGAATTTTACATTCATACAAATAATCATGCTTTTATACCTAATGGGGTAGGCAAAGGTCGTTCCGCCACGTCTGACAAAGTTTTGAGGGTTATTTAAGGTAGATTTGTAGGTATATTGCTATAGTGACAAGTTGTCAGCCCATCGCCTAAATTGCAATATACTGAAACCCTCGGAACCCTTAGCTGGTTGTTACAGCATGACCGAGAGGAAATGAAGCTGGCACATTCTATGTTTTTCTCTCGCTCCCAGTCCAGCATGGAAGAATACATACATATAATCACTAACATAATGGGGTAGGCAAAGGTCGTTCCGCCACGTCTGACAGAGTTTTGAGGGTTATTTAAGGTAGATTTGTAGGTATATTGCTATAATAACAAATTGTCAGCCCATCGCCTAAATTGCAATATAGGTACTAAAACCCTCGGATACCTTAGCTGATTTGAACATCATGCCCGGGAGGAAATGAAGCTGGCACATTCTATGTTTTTCTCTTGCACTTTTTCTGTCAGCATGTAAGAAATAGAAGTTTTGGCCCGTTTATATAATCAGCTCTTATGATTGAAACAAAGTGTAATTTCAGTGTATAACGGCCTGTAAAATCAAATCCATACTTAATATCACTCTCAATCTTAAGGACACTTTTCATAAATACGAGCCAGTACCTTCGCCCAATAGTATTTTAAGAAGCACATTTCAAAAATGGAGTATCAACCACAGATATCCAAAAAAAATGCGGTATAAATTCTATGGTTTACATTTTTTATATGAATGCCCACGTATTAAATTGCTAAAATTGTAAGTTCTAATTTTATCTGAAGCATGACAGAATAACATCGATAAGATAGCTCTTTATTTACAAAAACTGTCTAGCATTATTATGTTTGTAATATTTAATTTTAAACTTCTACGGTTATTTTAACTATAACTATGAGACATTTTACAGATATGTCTGTCCGTAAATGCACCCGCAGTTCCCTTCAGTCTAAATATCGGGAATTCATTAAATAGTTTAAATCGCGGTAAGAAACCCGTAAAATATCTCATAGTTATAATTTTCGTAATGGCTATAACTTAGCATAACCAGGCAACTTCCCAACACTACTGCAATCTGATTCAATCATCTGACAAGATCAAACAGTATGCATATCGTAAGTGCACTAACCCGGTTTCGTGAGATAAGATATACTAATTCCACAGAAAGCTCGACGTGGTAAACAATATCTTGAGCAAGTTCACATCATCACCCTAGCCTTATCCCGTATCTCACAGGGTCGGCTACCTAATCTAGGAGATTGGACGACGGTACTGGTTTTTACACAGAGCGACTGCCATCTGAGCTCCGCAACCCAGAAGGGAAAAAAGACCCAATCCTAAATTAGGTCAGACTTTTCAAGCCGCCAATGCTTAGCACTGGCCTCTGACATAGCTTAATGACTAATATCTACGGTATTGACGATATTAACCGGGACCAACTGCCAAACGTGCCTTCCAAAGCACGGAAAAAGCGCCAAATAAACGTACATATGAAATTAAAAAAACAAAAAACATATTGGTACGTGGTGGGATTCGAACCACGACCTCCCGCTCAGGAGTAAGCGGCCCTATCCACTATAGTACAAGTACTATATCATCCGGGTCTATCAAATAAGTACACAATACGGAAGATAAGGTTGCTAGGTAATTATTTATTTTTATATATCTTGGGCTTCATTACGTAATGGTAACGAAACTGGATATTATCACGCGATCTTTCTGATAGGCTGGACTTATATTCCGTGACGCAAATTACTACTTCTCGTCTAACACACTTTATTAAAGTAGAAATAACATTAATTGCTTTTTATTTTGTTTACCACTATTGGTAGTGTATTTTGGTTGCATTTCTTTTTCACTTCTTGAAAAAGAATCCTGCTGATAGTTCTTCAGTGTCGTTGAGTGAGCAACCCCTATCAGTTTGCAGGACGCTGCTTCTTCATGGTATGATGCTAAACATCGAATATCACCCCATTTTTCTATACCTAGAGAATGCCCAAGTCCAGTAGAAGACTGTCATAAATGGTAAAGTAGAAATAGGATTCAAATAGGTAAAGACGTATCCGTCGACGGCGACACCGTGTCAATTATTATTACGATGGTGAGCGCGGATGTGGCTAAAGATATAGAAAAAGACTAATAAGACTGACTATGTATTTACTCTGTGCCCAGCTTGAATGAAGTGTTCATTCGATCAATTATCCAAGAAAATATTGAGTAAACAAACAATCTTCTAGTATTTATTTGTTAGGACATCTAATTATCGGATTCCATGAAACCAATCTTTCATGCTGGACTGGGAGCCAGAGAAAAACATAGAATGTGCCAACTGCATCACGTCCCGGGCATGAAGTAAACACCAGCTAAGGGATCCGAGGGTTTCAGTATATTGTAATTTAGGCGATGGGCTGAATACCTGTCACTACAGCAATATATCTACAAATATATCTTCAATAACCCTCAAAACTTTGTTAGATGTGGCAGATCGACTTTTGTTTAGGTCGTTTACGCTCTGCCTACCTCATTAGGGATAAATGCGTCATTATATGTATGTATGAAACCAACGGGGTACGTCAACATTCGTATCAAATTAATAATACCTACCATACCATATCCACGTAGTAATCCCTTACTACGTGGATATATGTTTTGCGAATGTAACGCGAGCTTAGTCGTATAAAGGTGTTAGCTCAATCAGTAGTGACAGATAATTGTTTCTATTGCTGAAAGGATTAAAATATTGCTATTAGGGTTATTATAAGCGAAAGTGTGTATTATATTCTTTTCCTTCTACCTATTATCTATTGTCACATCTTAATTAAATAAGGTAGTTCAAATTACTTCCATGCTGGACTGGGAGTGATAGAAAAACATAGAATGTGCCAGCTGCATATCCCCCCGGGCATGCTGTAAAAACCAGCTAAGGGATTCGAGGGTTTCAGAGTATTGCAATTTAGGCGATGGGCTGACAACCCGTCACTATAGCAATACTTATATCATCTGTAATAAACTAATAACCCTTAAAACTTGTCAGACGTGGCGGAACGACCTTTATTTAGGTAGTTTTTGCTCTGCCTACCCCATTAGGGATAAAGGCGTGATTTTATGTATGTATGTAGTTCAAATGAAATAGAATTTTAAAAATTTATGTTCATCATATTATTTTAGCTCAGTTGAATTGATGTTTAGAATAAAATATGGGAGTGTGAGTTGAACTGACTTATAAACCATTATGGAAGATATTATAACAAACAACAATAGTGATTGACCTTCTAACGCCACTATGATAAATGCATACATACATACATACATATATTCACGCCTGTATCCCTAATGGGGTAGGCAGAGCGTAAACAACCTAAACAAAGGTGTCCCGCCACGTCTGACAAAGTTTTGAGGATTATTTAAGATAGAATTCTAGGTATATTGCTGTAGTGACAGGTTGTCGGCCCATCGCCTAAATTACAATATACTGAAACCCTCGGATCCCTTAGCTGGATTTTGCAGCATGCCCGGGAGGAAATGCAGCTGGCACATTCTATGTTTTTCTCTCGCTCCCAGACCAGCATGGAAGTAATATAAATGACGCCTTATAAAATAAAATAAATTAATACACATTCTATTAAATACTGGAAATTTTCCTATTGAAGGTCACATTTGAGGCCTTGCTATTAATATAAGTAATAATAACATACAGAATAGATATGTAAGTTTACATAACAATAGCAATTGTAACCTATAACCTACGTTTAACATCTTTTACGTAACGGAAAACCTACAAGTCGTATAAGGGCTTTATTATAGCTGTTATATAACCAATTATCGCCAAACTAATGTATATGCAAACACACGTTCGTTATTTGGATACGGTTGAAGCTCTTTGCGCAATTTCCTTGGAAAATTGTACAATTTAGTATGTCACATAAAACATCAAGGTGACTAATATGTACAATAGACCCTATATCAAAGACATAGAGTGCATTTTAAAGTTTGTTGACCGTACCTGTGTTCATGTTCAATTTGGATACGTATTCTAATGGTTTCATTATGAAGATTCTTTATTTGGAGAAATGATTTGAATGTCTGTTGATTATAGTCTACTAGCGACCCGCCCCGACTTCGCACGGAAATCATCAGTGTTTCTCTTCTATATAATGCATGTATTATACATATAAACCTTCCTCTTGAATCACCCTATCCATTAAAAGAAACCGCATCAAAATTTGTTGCGTAGTTTAAAACACGATCACACTCTTGGCCCCACTAGGATTCCCTGTATCGGGGTGCCATGGACATACACAGATACAATCACAAAGAACACCCAGACCCAGAAACAGACATTTAAATTCATCATTCAAATGTCTGCCCCGGCCGAGAATCGATCCCGGGACCCACTGCGTAGCATACACTGCCAACTAGGCTTTGCAGGCCGTCGTTTTAAAGATCTAAGCATACATAGGGATATATGGACAGAGAAAGCGAGTTTGTTTTATACTATGTAGTAATGACACAATATGCATAACGTAAGTTTCTCCGTGTGGGTAATGTAATATGTGAATTAATGAGTAGCCGTAGGTGAGCTATCAATTAAGTGAAAGGTTACTTTTGTCTTGCCTAAGGCAAACATCTTATTTTTTTATAAATATTTTTTTACATACTTATAATCACGCCTTTATCCCCGATTTAGAGCCCGATGGTGTAGTGGATAGGGCCGCTGCGTCCTGAGCGGGAGGTCGTGGTTCGAACCCCACCACGTACCAATGTGTTTTTCGGTTTTCGAATTTCATATGTACGTTTATTCGGTGCTTTTTCCGTGCTTCGGAAGGCACGTTAAGCCGTTGGTCCCGGTTAATATCGTTTAATACCGTAGATATTAGTCGTTAAGCCCTTACAGAGGCCAGTGCTAAGCATTGGCGGCTTGAAAACTCTGACCTAATCTAGGATTGGGTCTGGTTTCCCTTCTGGGTTGCGGAGGTCAGATGGCAGTCGCTCAGTGTAAAAACCAGTACCCTCGTTCAATCCCCTAGATTAGGAAGCCGACCCCGTGAGATACGGGACAAGGCTAGGGAGATGGAGATGGAATCACGCCTGTATCCCTAATGGGGTATGCAGAGCGTAAACGACCTAAGCAAAGGTCGTTCCGCCACGTCTGACAAAGTTTTGAGGGTTATTTAAGATAGATTTGTAGGTATATTGCTGTAGTGATAGGTTGTCAGCCCATCGTCTAAATTACAATATACTAAAACCCTCGGCTCCCTTAGCTGGTTTTCACAGCATGCCCGGGAGGAAATGCAGCTGGTACATTCTATATTTTTCTCTCGCTCCCAGGTCAGCATGGAAGAAATATTTTTTTTTTGGGTTATATTACTAAATACCGCTCTTACTAATTATAACTACCGACCTTTTAATTGAAGTTTAAAAAGTTATTTAGGGCCGTATTTTTAATCAGCTCTTATGAGTGACAGCCAGTTTGAGTTCGTATTAGAAATGTCATTTCAGTACAAACCTGTGAAATCTATATTTAAAATTGTAAAACACCTAACATATTTTATTGCAAACCATTGTTTTCTGTTATACCTACTATTAATTCATATGTAGAAATTCATTTCAGAGAAAATCTTTACTAATATAAACCAAATATTAACAGTTGACTTGTTGAAAAGGCCAATATAATAAATAACAAATGAAGTTGCTGACTATTTATCTGTCTATCGCGTGTCTATTCAATGCCGAAGTTATTACAGTTATTATGTCGGAGTTACTATAACTTGGGCCTATTGTAGTGCAAACGCAAAAGAATGCTATGAGAAAAGGTCCCAACCTTGCTTCTATATCTTCATTAAAACATCACTTATAACCAGGTTAAATAAAGTACTATTTAATTACATAACATAACATAAAATCACGCCTTTATCCCTTACGGGGTAGGCAGAGTGTTAAACGCCTCGTAAAAGGCACTTTCGCAACGTCTGTCAAAAATTGAGGGCAATTTTAGATTGAAAAGTGTATTGCTATAGTGACAGGTTGTCAGCCCATCGCCTAAATTACAATACACTGTAACCCTCGAGTCCCTTTTGCTGACTTCTACAGCATGCCCGGGAGGAATGGCAGCTGGAACATTCTATGTTTTTCTATCTCTTCCAGTCCAGCATGGAAGGTAACATCACTTATAACCAGGTTAAATAAAGTACTATTTAATTGCCTTAAGATATTTTGTTGATTGGTTTCTATGGAGTAATAAGTGGGTATATTTTATTCATAACATGAGTTACCATTAAGACCTTGATAAAAATATCGTAAAAAGGCAGCTTCTTGATATTTTTATTTACTGCAGAAACACACAGACGTCACTTACTGCGCGCAAGGTTGCGCTCAACACACTGTCGATGCTGTTTGAATTGCCTACAACACACATGCATCACCTTACGCGCTACTCGTGCGTAGCGCTGAACTTTATGCCGGCGCATCCCTCTGCCAGTACGCGCGCGTAGAAAGTAAGGTGACACATGTATATTGTATATTATAGGCAACTAGCGACCCGCCCCGGCTGCGCACGGAAATCATCAGTGTTCCTCTACTATATTATGCATGTATTATACATATAAACCTTCCTGTTGAATCACTCCATCAATTAAAAGAAACCGTATCAAAATACGTTGCGTAGTTTTAAAGATCTAAGCATACATAGGGATATAGGGACAGAGAAAGCGACTTTGTTTTATACTATGTAGTGATGTAAAAGTATTGAAAGTGTGTTAAGCGCAACCTTGCGCGCAGTAAGTGACGCCTGTGTGTTGCGGAACTTATAAGAAACTGTCTGTATAAAGTAAAAAGATTAAAGATTAATTAAGTATAACTAAGATAAGTACCTAGGTAGGTATCTAAAGCAAAATTGCAAATCTAGTAAACGTTTTGTCCCATCTTCCATGCTGGACTGGGAGTGAGAGAAAAACGTAGAATGTGCCAGCTGCATTTCCTCCCGAGCATACTGTAAAAACCAGCTAAGGGAGCCGAGGGTTTCAGTATATTGTAATTTAGGCGATGGGCTGACAACCTGTCACTACAGCAATATACGTACAAATCTTACTTGAATGGCCCTCAAGACTTTGTCAAACGTGGCGGAACGGCCTTTGTTTAAGTCGTTTACGCTCTGCCTACCCCATTAGGGATAAAGGCGTGATTATTTGTATATTTACTCCCATTTGGTGTGACTGATGATACTAATTTTGTATCTTGGATTCGTGGTATCATAATTCTTGAACCTCATAGACTATCAATGGCAGTAAATTACGATTCGTCATGATTTCTCCTAGTAACTGCAGTAAACTGCAAATAGCGAACATAATATCAAACTATGTAATTTTTATTATATTAAATTTTATTTTGAACATAATATCCATAAATTTTCCATGCTGGCCTGGGAGCGAGAGAAAAACATGCAATGTGCCAGCTGCATTCCCTCCCGGGCATGCTGTAAAAATCAGTTAAGGAATCCGAGCGTTTCAGTATATTGTAATTTAGGCAAAGGCTGACAACCTGTCACTACAGCAATATACCTACAAATCTATTTTATATAACCCTCAAAATTATGTCAGACGTGGCGGAACAACCTTTGTTCAGGTCGTTTACGCTCTGCCTACTCCATTAGGGATAAAGGCGTACCTCTAAGTAAGATTATCATATCTAAATGATTTAATATTTGAAGGAATCGTTACAAGGAAAAGTCGTAGAACGTATTTGAATCATTTCGAATTTATTACCTTTTTTTTTCTTCAAAAAAATAAATTTTCTATGTGAAATATATATATATATATATATAAGCAAAGAAGGTCATGTTTTTTTTATATGTATTTCCGAGAAAGCGGTTCAAAAGTATGTTTATAACAACGCTTTTCTGAGTTGAAAATTTAATAAGTGAATATTAAATAATGGTTTGGCTTCTTCGCTAAATTCTGCCGAAAGAACAGTCGAGCGGAAAATTCATTGAAGCAAATTATTTTCAAGCTAACTGACTTACTGAAAGAGTAATTATTTCAGGTAACTCGTTACAATGCGGAAGAATTTGTTACCTTTTATTTACACGTTTAACTTGATTTATTAGTTTCATAATAAGCCAGTTTCAGAATATTAATGGATAGGATTACATGTTGTGTAGTGGTTAATAAGGATAATCTAGATTACCAAAATTAAGTGATTTTTTGTCACTATCAGAACTTGAAGTGATAATTCGATCTATATGTTCACGTCGTATGTAATAAATACTTGTATAATAGGCACGAGCAAACAATCAAACATTAATGTTTAATTATTAATAATTGCGTTTGTAATCGTTTATTGTTTGACCTGGTCTAGATCAGTCGTATAAATAAATTAAAGGTCTTAAGGTTAATGAAAAGTTTTCCAATAACCATTACTCGACTCTAATAAGCGTTATTGAAATAGTAAATTAACAACAAATAGAGTATTGCCTTTTAAGATGTGTAAGTGATATTCGTTTAACAGAAAAGACATAATTGAGATTGTATTGGTCTATTAATTAAAACTTAAATCTGTTTAAATAACTTTTATTTGAATAATACATATCATACATTATCATTAATGGGGTAGGCAGTGCGTAAACAACCTAAACAAAGGTCGTTCCGCCACGTCTGACAAACTTTTGATGGTTGTTTAAGATAGATTTGTAGGTATATTGCTGTAGTGACAGGATGTCAGCCCATCGCCTAAATAACTATATACTGAAACCGTCGGATCTTAGCTGGTTTTTACATCATGCCCGGGAGGAAAAGCAGTTGGCATTTTCTATGTTTTCTCTCGCTCCCAGGCCAGCATGGAAGGAATTATATTATTGAATATCCGAATGCAAATAAGATGAAACACAAATAAAAAACAATTACTAAGCAATTGACGTATTTGGCGACATCCAAAAAAGTATTTATGCCCAAATCGAGTTTTTTAAGTTCACTTATCAGACCATCTGTATTGGTTTTTCAAGCAAAAAGCGACCTATTAGTTCTTGTCATAAAGAAGTAGGTAGGTATCTACTTTAAGACCAATACTTGCGTAGATTGAAACGTGACATGAGAAACAGAGGTCAATGACTTCATCTATAGGCTATTGCCAACATAATTAATTTTAAAAGGCAAAAAGTGTTAGAATCGAATTTGGTAATTGCTATAAAGAAAATAAATATGGAACCCACGCTACCTTTTATTTTGTGGTCCGAGCCTCAAGCGGTTATTTTAGAAGTCATAGGCCCGTATTTATGAAGCGATCTCAAGATTGAGAGCAATATTAAATATTGATTTGACAGGCCGTTTTGTACTGTGACATTTCTGATACAAACTTAACCTCGCTGTCACTCTTGAAAGCTGATTATAAATACGGGCCAAAGAGTTGATAACTGAACGATTCTCAGTGGAAATGCCTTTATATATTAGTTTAATTAGGACAATGTAGGTTAACACCTGATTTACATTTAAAATGTTAGTGCTTTGAAAAACATGTTTGTTATCATGAAATTTTGTGCACAACAAAGAATCTAACCCGGTACCCACACAAATAGGTGTATAAAACAATCGCTGCCTTCCTAGCCACACTTTTCCCACCAGTCCACCAGTGGGCGTGGGCGGACCTGCGCCTGCGCCGCTAATACATTTCGTACACACGCGCTAAGTAGGAAGTACTCCACACCTTAATTAGTAAGTAAATTCCTGCCCACATTGAGTCGGGTATTGAGAACAGCCTCCGTGGTCTAGAAGTTAAAGCTTCGGTCTTTAGTCTGATTAGGTTTGATTTTTTTGAAAAGTGGATAGGTTAATTTATTTGATAAAAGAGTAAATAAGTATGAATGAGTAGAAACTATCTTAATACAAATATGTAGTAGTAATTTAGGCGAAAGGCTGACACAGATTCTCTGCAAACCTCGTTAGGAATACAGGCGTAAAAATAAGCAAGGAGTTAAGTTTGTTTACCCAAATGTATTTCCCTTACACTGAATAATTCCCTAAGGGCGAATTGAAGTCTCTTCAATACCACTCATCCCACGTTTATACGACAAGGACATAAATAAAACCGTAATAAGTCAAGTAAAAGCAATAAAATAATTGTAATCACGCCTTTATCCCTAATGGGGTAGGCAGAGCGTAAACGACCTAAAGAAAGGTCGTTCCGCCACGTCTGACAATGTTTTGCAGGTTATTTATATAGATTTGTAGGTATATTGCTGTAGTGACAGGTTGTCAGCCCATCGCCCAAATTACAATACAGAAACCCTCGGATCCCTCAGCTGGTTTTTACAGCATGCCCGGAAGGAAATGTTTTTCTTTCGCTCCCAAGCCAGCATGGAAGTAATTTATTTTCTTTACACAGAATAATTCTCTAAAGGCGAATAGAAGTCTCTTTAATACCACTCATCCCACGTTTATACGAGAAGGACATAAATAAAACCGTAATAAGTCAGGTAAAAGCAATAAGGAAGCCGAATTATCTCTAATCCAATTACAAAGAGATCTGATATTTGATACTCCTTTCCGTTGATTGAACAAGGTCTCTCCCATTTATGATCACTTTAATAGATCAAGGAGTCATACGCAAATTAAGACAAGTGATTTATTTTGAACTAGCGTTTCTCTACTATATTATACATATAAACCTCCCTCTTGAATCACTCTATCCATTAAAAGAAACCGCATCAAAATCCGTTGCGTAGTTTTAAAGATGTATGCATACATAGGGAGATATAGGGACAGAGAAAGCGACTTTGTTTTATACTATGTAGTGATTACGGCGAATTTATGACTAAATTAAAAGTTGTATAATTTTATTAATAAAATGGGTATCAGTATGAAGGCCTCGCTTAGTTGATTAATACACAGTGCAGTTTTAACGAAAGTAACCCAGAAATATTTTCAGATAGAACTAAATACATATTATGCTATGTACCTACAGCGAATGTGGGATTTGATAAAAGGCAAAGGTAGGGATGAACGGAATGCCTGATTCCACGAATAGGCCATAGATCTTTTAATATACCTGACTATAGAACATATTTTGGAAGTTAATATTCAAAGTTAGTTATCTCGGCTACCAAAATAAATAGAAAGTTACTATCTATCATATCTTATTTCTCATCATGAAATTCATTTTAAACAACCACAAGCTTGATTAAGGTTTAGTTGGCACAAATGTCTAAGTAACGAGCTTATAGAACGTTACAACAATTTACTTTGTGAATTTAAGCAATCAAGTTTTGACTAAGCAAACCCGGAACAGACCGAATTAGAACTGTTATCTGTACAATCTTGATTGTATTGGTATTGACCAAGATTTTGCGTCAGATGCGATGCAGAGAAGGAAACAGCGGAGTTGAAACTAGGAAGGTAAAAGGGATAGCAAAATTCTGCTTATTTAGTATGTGCATTTATCAAATAAGGCCCAGATACAGAATGCTTATGACGTAAAAACAAAACACAAGACACATTTTTGTGTTGCCCTCTTTACGTTTTCACAGCACACATTGTCCCCACCTTTATTTGAAAATCAATTCATTAAAGGTAAGAAGAATGAAGGAAAATATGGACGTTTTCAAAAAACGTTAGAAACAGTACCACTACTTGGAAGTATATTGAAAAAACGGTCAAAGATTGTATTATTTTTGTATTGAGAAGACAACGCACCTACCTAATACATTGGTGGCCATTCACAGAGGAAATGCTGCTAGCCTATTGGAAACTATCTCTAATACAGACGCGCTGAATGATTTGTTTTAATTTTAAGTGTAGTTTGTAAGTTTTTTTTGGTTTGACAGAATTGTATATTACCATGCTTTTATTTTACGCTATGTTTTCAGGTAAAAAGTAACATAACATAACATAAAAATACTTTATTGCACGTAAGAATACAAATCATACAACACAACAGATAACAACAAAAAAAAAAGTACAACATAGGCGGCCTTATTGCTAAGGTAGCAATTTCTTCCAGGCAACCTTTGGGTCAAAGTAATAACGCACTATATAACTCTTTTTAGACCGTGCACCGTCCAGCTGCTTGGATATCACGTGAACAATAGTGAGGCAAAAACTGTATTAATGTGCTCATTCCTGCAGATCTCAATCTCTAGATGGAATAAGATGAAGTGGCCGTTTTAGGAGACAATGACCATTCTTTGTCTAGTGGAAAGATTATCGGGTTCTGAGAAACGATTGTTTTTGTTAATGAATTTCAGATGGCGCTGATAGTGAGCGTAGTTTTTATTTTTATCTAAAGTAGTATGATGAGTATGAGTTAATACAGAGAAAATATTTATAGATTGAATTTTGAATACAACTGTACTTTAGTGAAAATCTGACTGATTTGTCGTATAAAGGAATAGTTGATGCTTTTACCAGACTTGGTAAAAATATACAACATTTATTTCTTTTGAAACGTTAATTAGAATAATTTAAATTATAGACCAAAAATAGCTAAAAATAAATTAATTGCTATGATCAGTAGACACTCTTAACTGGTTTTTTAAATGGTTTTTTGTTGCTATACAACTACTTGATTTGTTATTTGATGTCCGAATGCTGATAAAAAGTAGGTATTGTGTAGGTGTTGCTTGCTAACCTCAAATAGTAGTTAAAGGATACACGTGTATTTTTTTTCAATGCTGGACTGGAAGAAATAGAAAAACATAGAATGTTACAGCTGCCCTTCCTCCCGGGCATGCTGTAGAAGTCAGCAAAAGGGATTGGAGGGTTATAGTGTATTGTAATTTAGGCGATAGGCTGACAACGTGTCACTAGAGTAATACACAATTCAATCTAAGATTGCCCTCAATTTTTGTCAGACGTGGCGAAAGCGCCTTTTACGAGGCGTTATACGCTCTGCCTACCCCGTAAGGGGACAAATGCGTGATTTTATATATATTATTTTTTTAGATATGTACCCATTAGTCATTAGTAATTAATATCCTTTCATTGCACCTTGTCTGACCGGCTTCACATGATGTCAATTGTTTTAGAAGAGTATAATAGCTTTTGCAGAATGCTTACATATGGTAGTGACGCAAACCTTGCCTTAGCTTGCTGCGTTGTTAGTGTAAGAAATCTTAAATTAAAATGTATATTAGTAGTGTATTCATCTTTTTCAAACTCTCACGGATACCAATATTATAATGATTAGCCACCACACCGCTCGCTAGTTCCTCAGTCGCTCCGTGATCATAACGCATGAAACTGCGTTGAAATATCGGACACTCATACGGTAAATTACTGTTTTTATAAATAATAACATAGTAAACTTAGTTTAAATAATAATAATAAATTTATATATCTTAAATAACCCTCAGAATTTTGTCAGACGTGGCGGAACGACCTTTGTTTGGATCGTTTGCGCTCTGCCTACCCTATTAGGGATGGAGGCGTGACTATGTATGTAAACTTAGTTTTACCATGATAAAAAATCTTTACAATATAATTAAATCAATTACCATTGGTGGTGACTATTAAAGTCAATATTAAAACACGTAATGTCTTGTCAATACAACCTAATTTAACATGCAATCAATATCTAACAGACAGGTATCAATTTATGTAACCTAAACTTAATATTGTACAGTCGATATCAAACCACGCAATGTCTAGCCTTATAACCATTAATAATAATAGCTACATTTTCTCCCGGGCATGCTGTAAAAACCAGCTGAAGGATCCGCGGGTTTCTGTATATTGCAATTTAGGCGATAGGCTGAGAACCTGTCTCTCCAGCAATATACCTACAAATATATCTTAAATAACCCTCAAAACATTTCCAGACGTGGCGGAACGAACTCTGTTTAGATCGTTGACAATCTGCCTACCCCATTAGGGATAAAGTATGTATGATATCAATACATGCTATGCCTAGCCTTACAACCATTATAACTGTAGTTACAACAATTTCCATACGAACACGTTGAAATAACACTTAGGCTCGCATTAATAAAGCGATCTCAATATTGAGAGCAATATTAAGTATGGATTTAACAGGCCATTTTGTACTGAAATTACATTTATGATACGAACTTAAACTAGCTGTCAGTCTTGAGAGCTGATTGTAAATACGGGCCTTAATGACTAACAGGTAATAGGCCATTCTAAATAATTAGCACACGTTGTACAGGGAGATAAACAACTCTATTGAAAACGTGTTTTTTATGCTACGTATGCATACAGGGGGTAACAAAAGCTTTACTTTACAAAAAAGGATAACTAGTAAATGTAATGTACCACGCTTTTTGTAAATTCTTCGTAAAATTTTACTTACTCGCCTGCAAACATGTTGTTATAATATAAAGCATCTAGTTTAAATTGTACCTATATGTTTAATTACGGTCAAAGATCAGTATTTAATCAGGTGTCCTTCATTTTATTTTATTTAAGGCATATCCTGCCGGTAGATAAGCAAGTCGAATTCAAGATATGCAACCATCGCCCTTAATGCCTTAGAATATCGTTCAAATAAGCGCGCGCTACGGGGTGGTGGTTACGTCCGTCGGTGGCTGTGTGCGAAAAGCGCACATTTTTTTTTAATAATTACATAAAAGCTACGAGTCGAATTAAAAAAACTATGTTTTGATTTTAGATACTCATAGGGATAAAGGCGTGATTATATGTATGTATGTATGCATACATACATATAATCACGCCTTTATCCCTAATGGGGTAGGCAGAGCGCAAACGACCCAAACAAAGGTCGTCCCGCCACGTCTGGCAAAGTTTTGAGGGTTATTTAAGATAGAATTCTAGGTATATTGCTGTAGTGACAGGTGGTCAGCCCATCGCCTAAATTACAATATACTGAAACCCTCGGATCCCTTAGCTGGATTTTACAGCATGCCCGTGAGGAAATGCAGCTGGCACATTCTATGTTTTTCTCTCGCTCCCAGACCAGCCTGGAAGTAACTACTTAATTATAAACTAAAATATTTTTATATGTTGCAATTGTAGGCCTTAAACTAATATCTCTCGTGTACATATTTTTTTAATTTTCCACAACCATTTCCCTGGAGGAATCACCTTAAGGCTGTTTTAATGGGTACATGTTTCAAGTACTGGCGAATTTGTAAATGGTTGTTAGGGACGGACATCTGTCTATCGTTCCCCGTCTTTACAAACAAGACATGACCTTTTAAGGAATACTGGACACATAGTACAAACATACATACATATAATCACGCCTTTATCCCAAATGGGGTAGGCAGAGCTTAAACGACGTAAGCAAATCCTAAAAAAGTTAGCTATTTATTACACTAGATTTGTAGGTATTTTGCTGTAGTGACAGGATGTCACCCCATCGTTTAAATTACAATACACTAAAACCTCGGATCCCTTAGCTGCTCTTTACAGCATGCCCGGGACAAAATGCAGCTGGCGCATTCTATGTTTTCTCTCGCTCCCAGTCCAGCATGGAAGTTACAGCATAACACAAAGCAGGTAATATAATACCTATTACAGTAGGATCTTGTTAGTCCCGAGCAGTACACAATGCGTTTACATAATGGAATGGGTCTCCTGCTTGACCTTAGCCGTCTACCTTATACTTTTGTCGCGTGGATAAACTCGAGGACAAAACATAGTACAAGTTAGGTAAGTAAATATGTATGTGTGTAATAAGAATAAGAAGGAGGCGCTAAGTAAAAGAAACTACGTTTGCACACATCATTATAATATAACATACATACATAATAATCACGCCTTTATCCCTAATGGGGTAGGCAGAGTAAACTATGGTCGTTTCGCCACGTCTGACAAAGTTTCGAGGGTTATTTAAGATAGATTTGTATCAGGTGTCAGCCCATCGCCGAAATTACAATATTCTGAAACCCTAAGATCCCTTAGCTGGTTTTTACAGCATGCCCGGGAGGAAATGCAGCTGGCACATTCTATGTTATTCTTTCGTTCCCAGTCCAGCATGGAAGCAAATTATACATACATATAATCACGCCTTTATCTCTAATGGCAAATCCAGCATGAAATATGAAAAAACCTGAAGTGGAGAAAACTACTGACATTCTGTACCTATGTTTTTGTGAAGGGTGTTTTATTATATAAGCGTACCTACTGTAAAAAGCTTTTGTCAAAAGCTAAAACATGTGTATTAGAAGTAGTAAATAAAATTCTAAGATAAAATTCCATTGGCTAAGAAAATGCGTAAATGTTTGTGTGCGTTTGTAAACAAAGATAAATGATCAACAGCTCGTTACCTACTTATTCATTCACGTGGCCGAGTAAGTAATCATACTTACGTATAATCACGCCTATATCCCTAATGGGGTAGGCAGAGCGTAAACGACTTGAACAAAGTTCGTTTATCCTCGTCTGACAAAGTTTTGAGGGTTATTTAAGATATAAGTGTAGGTAGGTATATTGCTGTAGTGACAGGTTGTCAGCCCATCGCATAAATTACAATATACTGAAACCCTCGGATCCCTTAGCTGGTTTTTACAGCATGGCCGGGAGGAAATGCAGCTGGCAAATAAGATGGCTATAAGAAATAAAATAAAATATGTCTCTTCCTCTTACTCGTATGACCGAAATTCTCGTAAGCTGTTTTTTTTTTAAATTATACCATGTTTACCAACGATATACATCAAATACAAGTACCTACAGTACACATATAAAATGATTTGAAATAGGTACTTATTAGAGTTGATAATAATACCTACATGCGTCCACCATGCATTTTATTGTTACTTAAAATTATGGAAATAAGACGAATTGAAGATAATTTACTATTTATGACTTTACTTGCAGTATAAAAAGACACAAATGAGTCCAAATTGATCATAAACCTGATACTCGACTCGACTTTTCGAGTGCACAAATTAATGTAAATGATAAGCGTGGCAAGTTGTATGGCGAGTTGGCGAGTCAATTTATTTAATCCAGTATACATGTTGTTGCACAATACTTATGTGGTTTTGCATTTATTATTCATGAAGAAAAATGTAAATGATTTTATAGGTGTACCTATATTTCTGGTTTGTTACTAGAATTTTAAGTATCGAAATAATCATTTGCATCTTCATTCTATTCTTTTGCTTTTCTTGTCATAAAATAAAACAGACATTAAAAAATGCTTGCAGTTAATTATGGAGTGAACATGCATTCTTATAAAATTTTTTCCATGCTGGACTGGGAGTGAGAGAAAAACATAGAATGTGACAGCTGCATTTCTTCCCGAGCATTTTGTAAAAACCAGCTAAGGAATCTGAGGGTTTCAGTATATTGTAATTTAGGCGATGGGCTAACAGCCTGTCACTACAGCAATACGTACAAATCTATCTTAAATAATCTTAAACAATTTTCAGACGTGGCGAACGACCTTTGTTTAGATCGTTTACGCACTGCCTACCCCATTAGGGATAAAGGCGTGATTATATGTAGATTGTGTGTAGACGTTTGTTTAGGTCGTTTACGCACTGCCTACCCCATTAGGGATAAAGGCGTGATTATATGTATTTAGGTATGTATATAACATGATACCTGACCGCGCTTCTACAACTAAAACCGAGATCTGATTGACCGCCGCCGCCGCCGCGCCGCTGTCTACTCGGATCGCGTCCATTTCACTCACGGCGATAAAGACGCGGTCCAGTCCCGGCCCATTTGTAGGTCAGCGTACTTTCTACGGCTGCTGATATTTGATACTCCATGAGGTGATGTGTGTAAGGCTGTATAGAGAGGATTGTTGTGCTTTTATTCGTGATACGTGCTGGTTGAATGAGTCGAGTAGTTTTATAGGAGAGTTGTAAACGCCGACATTCTAAGACATATTATTGTTATCGTGAGCTTTGTTGCTGCACTGTCTAATATAATACATACATACAATCACGCCTTTGTCCCTAATGGGGTAGGCAGAGCGTTATTACTTCTGCCATAAGTCCTTGTCAAACTAATTGTCATAAATACCATACCTAGTCAAATAAAATTTACATAAATGTAGTTTGTTTTCATATTCTATATCAACATATATCCGTCCCTATTGAATACCCTTTTATTACACATTTATTCAAAATTCATGTTGTTATTTGACCTCAGTATAAACTAAATACACATTGTTCGATAAAATAAATCCGGTGTTGGGCCATTTACAACTTACAAGTTAACAATATCCTAGCGAAGCTTTATGGACCCTTGTTCAAGTACTTATTGTAAAATAAGATCGTATTTTGATACTTATTTATATACTTGATCAGATAATAATATTTATAGGGTGTACCTGTTAATTTAAATTGAATTGTACGATTGTAAAATAAAGGTTTGCGCTATATAAATTTAAACGCACATGTTATTTATTTGTGCAACATTATTTTTCTCTTTTCTTGAATTTCCTCACCTTTCGAAATTCTCCTAGGAAGGAATACGTACTCTATGATTTACTCGTAGGTATTTATACGTGGTGTAAGGTTCTTCCATGCTGACCTGGGAGCGAGAGAAAAACATAGAATGTGCCAGCTGCATTTCCTCCCGGGCATGCTGTAAAAAACAGCTAAGGGATCTGAGGGTTTTAGTATATTGTAATTTAGGCGATGGACTGACAACCTGTCACTACAGCAATATACCTACAAATCGATTTTAAAATAACCCTCAAAACTTTGTCAGACGTGGCGAAACGACCTTTGTTTAGGTCGTTTACGCTTTGCCTACCCCATTAGGGATAAAGGCGTGATTATATGTATGTATGTATGTAAGGGACAGCGTCCCGCAAACTGGTAGGGGTTGCTCAGTCAACTAAACTGAAGAACTAGCACTAATTACTATTACAAAGGACATACGTTAGCTATAAATTGAACAAGACCTTTAAAATAAAATAAAATAAATTAAACAGATTTGAAACACACTAGTCGATCCAATAATGTTATTCAAAGTAATTTAAAATATTTGAATCAAATATCTGTCAAACAATATCTATTATCCCTTATATTAAATCATATTTCTACGACTTCCTTATAATAAAAATGTCCAACAACAATTAATACCGTATATTAATCAACAGTTACATAACGATGGTATTAATGCCACTGTGCCACTGTTGGCCACATAGTGGTTATTCCAGTAACTATACCGGGTGTAAGGGACGGCGTCCCGCAAACTGACTGACGTTGCTCAGTCAACGATACTGAACAACATTTACCACAAAATTCTTTTAGGTGATGTTTTTTTTTTACTTTTACAGTCAAAATGACTACCTCGATCAGACAGTCTCTATGGAAGATGACTAATTTCCCTAGAGAATTTCCTGGTGATCGTTGTTCAGTTTTGTTAACTGACCAAACCCTATCAGTTTGTTGGACGTTGTCCCTTACACCCCGTAATATGACTACTTGGTTGTATGGTAGCAATACTAGTAACCAATATAACTCGTTCGGGTCCCCAGCGTCGGATTCAAATGCTTTATGGAAAGTGTCCTGTGATCTTATAATGGCCTTTATAAGTTTCACACCTAGGCGCCAGGTTACTGAATAGAGAGTTGGTTTGTAATGTTATCGTTGTCATAAAATGGTAATTTAAATACTTGCTTGTTTAATTGTCTAAGTACAGGGAAGCAGCGAAAATCACATAGGGCCGTATTTATAATCATCTCTTATGAGTGACAGCGCGTTTGAGTTCGAATCAGAAATGTCATTTCAGTACAAACTGGCCTGTGAAATCCATAATATTGTTCTCAAGTTTGATATCGCTTCATAAATACGAGCTCTAGATCCCTTAGAGATCGATAAACTCTCAAATTTGATTAATATTTTTACCTATTAAGCTATCCTTAAGTAACTGTGGTTACATTATAGCTATTCTCACGGGGAACCCCAATTAGCCGAAGGTGAAAAGCTAGACAAAAGTCAAATATTAGCTTCCACAATACAACTTCCTCGCTATGGGAGCAATTCTGTCAATTGTAGCGACACATACAAGTGGCAATAAACTAGTTAAGCCCCGACCCCGGTCACAACGCGACGCGACGGGAAGCTTGCAATCGATACTCGAAATTGCGGCGGGATGTCCGACTGTGTATGGGAGGTTTCGTAGTTTTGTTACCAGGCAGCGAGGACAAAAACTAATACTCAAATATCGCGCTCGATTCTAAATTTGCCGAAAAAACTAAAATTAAAATATATTTGTCATTTTCAGACTAAAAACATATGAAAAGGACAGGAGATCTATTCTTTGGTTTTTGATTTATAGTCGGTGGGTTTATGCGTAATCTGTAATTTTTTGCCACCGTAATATGATATGGCGGATAAAATTGACAGGAATACTGGGGAAACGTGCAAAAGCGCGTCAAAATTTTGCGGATACAGTGTAAAACCATGGAGTATAAATCGCCTGTCCTTTTTCAATTTTATTATTTTGAAGGTAAAAGATAGATTTTGATTTTAGTTTTAGCCGGTGGAATCTAGAATTGAGCTCAATGAATGGATTTCCGGAATACCTACTTTTTTACCAGCAATTTAGTGCGTGTTCCCATGGGAATAAAATTCTGAACCTTTATTAAAAGTAGCATTTTCTTAGTAAAATGATGAGTATTTAAAAAAATATTTTTTGTTCATGAACGAATTTATTCAGTAGGTACATACATTAATTCATACTTTCTCGATTGAAAAGTTCACAATTTTTGTGTTTTTATGAGACACGAAAGTAGATAACACTCAAACTTACTGATCTAGATTTAAATGAGGCTAGAATTTATAATGCATGAAAGTATTTGTTTGCTAAATAGTTAGACGGTTTTAATTAGATATTTAGCTGTTCGCTTAAAAAATATCTTAAATATTTAGCTAAGTAAATATCAAGAACAGTATTTCTCAAGAAATACTTAGGGCCGTATTTATAATCAGCTCTTATGAATGACAGAGAGTTTGAGTTCGTATCAGAAATGTCATTACAGTGGCCTGTCAAATCCATACTTAATATTACTCTCAAGTTTGATATCACTTGATAAATACGAGCCTTAAATTCAGAATCAGACAAATAAGATATAGAAATGTACTTAGTTGAAACATTATCAAGTATTATTTGGAAAAAAACACGTGTCGCGTGTTAAAAACCCATAACATTTTTTTATCTAAGTTTTTACTTATTATTTAATTAATCTTAGCAAGTGTATAATTAAACTAATTGTGTTTATTACTCTTAAAGAAAGTAACATGTATGTAGTTAAAAACGCATTTTCTCGGCATCTTTAACTGCTCGCTTTTACTTTTAGGTACTAGTTTAACCAATACCCCATTACGAATTAAAAATTCTAGGTGTTTCTAGACATTTTAATAAGTAGCTTGAAATAGTTTGAAAAATACATTTATCTAAATAGAGCTCTATTTATTTAATTCTAGTAAGCGTTTGTTGTAATCAAGCCTCAGAACTGTTTAGTAGAAAAATAAATGCCAATAAAATAAACATTAATTTAATTTTTCTGCCAAAGATTTTACAGATATTTCGTAAGGTTCTATTGTCTATTAAATAGAAAAAAGGATTAATTCGATTTTATAAGGTACGATAATTCAAACTTTTCAGGCAAAGACACGGAGATATCTTATCTATACTAGGTGTAAGGGACAGCGTCAAGTGGAGTGTAAAAAAAATGGCATTTCCATACAGATTTTCTGATCGATGTGAACATTTTGTATGGAAAAACCAATTTTTTTTTACTTTGGGAAATAGTTTCCTGGTGAATGTTGTTCAGTTTCTTTGACCCCTATCAGTTTGCGGGAAGCTGTCCCTTACACCCGGTATAAAGTGGTT
Source organism: Scrobipalpa costella (assembly GCA_949820665.1). Taxonomy (NCBI): domain Eukaryota; kingdom Metazoa; phylum Arthropoda; class Insecta; order Lepidoptera; family Gelechiidae; genus Scrobipalpa; species Scrobipalpa costella. Next base: position 4,306,111 of record OX463298.1, read on the forward strand.
TGTTCGAGCGAACAGTAAGGCTCGTATCTATAAAGCCATCTCAATATTGAAAGCAATATTAAGTATGGATGTGGCAGTCTACATTGTACTGAAATGGCATTTCTGATACGAACTCAAACTAGCTGTCAGTCTCAAGTGCTGTTTATCAATAGGAGCCTATGTAACTCGACCACGGTCGGTGTTCATTATCGTCGAATTAGCAGCCTCGGAGTGCACGGTTATAGAGCCATGCGATACCCGGTATAGGTCACTTTCACGTGACCGGCTCCTATACCGGGTCTTTTCTTTTTAGCTTCGCAGATAGGATCTCGTTATGGGTAGCTTGAGAAACGTACATACATTATTATATTACCTCTAAAGATATTCTTATATCTTACATATAATCACGCCTTTATCCCTAATGGGGTAGGCAGACCGTAAACGACCCAAACAAAGGTCGTACCGCAACGTCTGACAATGTTTTGACGGTTATTGAAGATAGTTGTGTAGGATTATTGCGAGAAACGTCTGTTATATTCAATGTTTATTGTATTGGATTTAATGTAAAGTCTCTTATAAAACACAGAAATCCAAATTGCCCCTTGTTTTAATCCTCACGACGTTATATAGCCGTTATTTCTACGACAATTTAGTCCTGAGACGTCGTATAAAAGTACCATTTTAACTTGCAAAGTCTGGTTCAGTTACCTTATTAAATGCAAAATTTACTTAAAACTTAACACCCTTTATAACGGTAGTAAACAACGTAGTTTAGTGATGAAAGTACTTTTGTTTAATGTTGTGCGTGGTAAGTAGGAAACTAGCAGTCTAGTGCTAACTGCGTGATAGTTCCAATTACCAACGTTAGTTTAACTATCTGATGTGGTTTAATTGGGACGTGGATGGGTGACCATGTGGAATATTGGCCAGTTTTGAGGTGGGATGGTATCTACTTCCTAGTGGTCCACTCCAGGTAACGACAACACAGGCTTGTCTGTGGATAAGTCCGGCTGAATGATCCCTACAAAGCGGTGGTAGGCTCCGCAAGGGGCCGCCTGGCTCGCGATTACCCTCTTACCGGATTCAGGCGCCAAACAGCTTGCTGTGTTCCGTCGGTGCATGAGAGTGCCAGTGCCGTAACATGCATCTTCTGGGCTCTCACAGTCGTCGGCTCTGTCACTGTAATCCCTGACCTTGTCTAGAGCCAAGAGCAAACTCATCTATACTTCTATTCTAATATTATACAGAGTAAAGATTTATATTTGTATCTACTGAAAGAATAAAAAAAAACACTATTCGAAAGATCGATCACCGAGCCGTAATTTTGAATAACTCGAATCAAATTCGCAATCGAAAGAGCAACTTCCGCATGCCATTTCGTATGGAAATCGCATGCGATCGTTATTCTTTCGTATACGTTTTAGCTGACTGAATAAGAAACAGCGTGATAAGGGAACGTTGTGGTGTGAAAGAGGATATAGTGACAGGTATAGAAAAAGGAATGCTGAGGTGGTTTGGTCATGTTGAGAGGATGGATGAAAAGAGATTAACCAAACAGATATACATGGCGAGTGTGAGTGGGAATGTTGGAAGGGGAAGACCTCGACGAACGTACCGCGATCAAATCGGGGACGTTCTAGGGAAAGGTCAGGTCAGGAGTACCCTAAACCGACGAGCGTGCATGAAAAGATTGATGAATGTAGATGAAGCGAAAGAAGTTTGCAAGGATCGTAGCAAATGGAAGGATGTGATCTCTGCCTACCCCTCCGGGAAAGAGGCGTGACGTTATGTATGTATGTACGTTTTAGCTTTCGACCGGTTCAGAGATACGATTCCTGAGCAATATAGGTTTCGTCATACTTTTAGTGCATCATTTCCACAACAAAATGTTTTTAGCAGCGGGTGACACCGCTGACAGAAAGCTAGTTTCTAATAAAAGGACATTGAAAGATAAATACATACATACGTAAATCACGCCTTCATCCCTTACGGGGTAGGCAAAGCGTTTAACGCCTCGTAAAAGGCGCTTTCGCCACGTCTGACAAAAATTGAGGGCAATTTTAGATTGTAATATGTATTGCTATAGTGACAGGTTGTCAGCCCATTGCCTAAATTACAATACACTGTAACCCTCGAGTCGCTTTAGCTGACTTTTACAGCATGCCCGGGAGGAAGGGCAGCTGGAACATTCTATGTTTTTCTATCTCTCCCAGTCCAGCATGAAAGAAAAATCAAGTCAAAAAAGGCGATACTGCGCTTCGAAAGGCACTTTAAGCTGTCGGTTCCAGTCAATGGCTCCGGTAGTGGAGACACAAATTATATCCGTCATACATACATACATACATACTATCACGCCTGTATTCCTAATAGGGTAGGCAGAGCGTCAACGACCCGAACAAAGGTCGTTCCGCCACGTTTGACAAGTTTTGAGGGTGAAGATAGAACTGTATATTGCTGTAGTGACAGGTTGTCAGACCATCGCCTAAATTACAATATACTGAAACCCTCTAATCCCTTAGCTGGTTTTTACAGCATGCTCGGGAGGAAATGCAGCTGTCACATTCTATGTTTTTCTCTCACTCCCAGTCCAGCATGAAAGTAATCATCATCCGTCGACCAAACAAACCACTCGATAGATAAGAAGACCGTCTCGAGGAAGGTAAACCCTGTGAAGGTAGGTTAGGGCATCAGGGCACACAAAGTCGGGTAAAGGTCACTTTCCCATGTCCCCTTTCTGTTTCATTGGTCGCGGTAATACACTCGTGCCTTCATGCCTTCACACTGTATTTAGTAAACATTGTAGACAAACAGTCGTGCAGATACTACTACTTTAATACATATGATTATGTTTGCATTGCTTCTTCCATGCTAGACTGGGAGAGATAGAAAACGAAGAATGTTCCAGCTGCCTTTCCTGCCGGGCATGCTGTAGAAGTCAGTAAAAGGGACTCTTGGGTTACAGTGTATTGTAATTTAGGCGATGGGCTGACAACCTGTCACACATTAGCAATACACATTACAATCTAAATCTGCCTTCAATTTATGTCAGACGTGGCGAAATCGCCTTTTACGAGGCGTTTAACGCTCTGCCTACCCCGTAAGGGATAAAAGCGTGATTTTATGTATGTATGTTATGTTTGCATTTAGGCTAACATGTAAGTACTTATTTTATCTAGATACTTCTAAAATCACTTTTAAAAATCATCTAAACTAGCACTTACTTGAAGTTCAGAAGTTGGGAATTCCTAACATATTTTTACAATAGTGTTAGCGGTTATTGGTGTGGTGTGCAGCCGTGTCGTTACTGGTTGGACTTTTCTTTATATTTATTAATATAACTATTATTATAATTTAAAAATTTGCATGCTTTTTATTATTATTTATATTTATACACAATTATTTCATTATTCACAATTATTTCAATACGGTAATTAGTCAATTATGGATGTCGTTCTGATTTTAATTTATTTTGATTATTATTGTGATTTTATTTTATTCTGGATTGAATTAATTTTAATTATTATTGTAATTTTATATATATATTATTGCACAAACACGCTCTGACATACAATTATACCCAATATTATTTATGTTATTGATGTGGGTGGATACTTAATGTCTCGTGTTTGACTTGGTACCTGCGTTTTCTCATTTTGGGTGAGAGCTGAAAATGAGTGTTGCTCTCTATGGGCAATAATACACTGAGCTCTGACCCTCTGCATAGCTTCAGTACACATGTAACAGAATTTATAAATTGTGTGTTAGTTTAAGTTTTTCATGTTTATGTATCTTACTTGTTTTTTGTTACGTGTGTGATGATTTTTTGCAATAAACCTTTTATCTATCTATCTATCTATACTTCACAAAATAATAAGTAATGAAAATTATAAATTAAATTTTATACGTTTCCCAAACTTAACTACTCCAGTTTTTTTGTTTTCAAGTTGTAAATAGGTAAAGTTTTATGAAGGATCTTTTTACGAAAAACTAAGTACGTGAAAAATTATCGTCATAATCACTATAGATTCTGACACAAATCTTTATAAAAAAGTCAGTATAATACATACTTCAATGGAAGAGAACATTACCCTACTTTACTTCGCGCAATATTAACAATAAAGAACAAACGTGACAAAGGTTATGAAGTTCGTGAAACAGTGAACGAAGTATGAAACAACATAATTAAAAACCTTAACAAAGAAAGGCCGTTTACCATTGAAGAATGTAGGTACCGGCAGTGGTACCAAAACCTACATAATACTCCAGTTAACAAAGATTTTTTTTGTGTGAGAACACGAACAAAACTGATCTTGTCAAAATATTGTACAGATTCTTCCATGCTGGCGGAAAAAAACATAGAATGTGCCATTTCATCCCGGGCATGCTGTATGTATACTGTGTGTATATTGTAATTTAGGCGATAGGCTGACAACCAATCACTACACCATTATACCTACAAAACTATCTTAAATATTCCTCAAAACTTTGTCAGACGTGGTGGAACGGACTTTGTTTAGGTCGTTTACGCTCTGCCTATCCCATTACGGATAAAGGCGTGAATATATCATGTATGTATTGCATAGAGCTACAGTACAGTACAAGCTACGCTACACTGATATACGTATGAATGAAGTGAAGAAAATAGATAACATTTTTGAACAGTTAATAATAAAGCATACAAAAGGATATTTGGATTATTATTATCATATACTTGCTACTACTATGCTCTATCTTGGGTATTTTTACGAAACATTAACATTATAACACTAATCCTTATTATCATTTTAATTGCTGAATATTATGCTCGATATCAGTCAGTCATGTTACAATACAGATACTACCGAGTATGGCATCGTACTTTTTGATTTCATCACCTCATATTTAGTTGCGATCCGCTAACACAACAACATAACGTACAATATTTTATTGTATTTAAATACGATCTCACTCTTGCCCCCCACTAGGATTTCCTGTATCGGGGTGCCATGGACATACACAGAAACAATCACAAAGAACACCCAGATCCAAAAACAGACATTTAAATTCATCATTCAAATGTCTGCCCCGGTCGGGAATCGAACCCGGGACCTACTGCGTAACCGGCAGATACACTGCCAACTAGGCTGTGCAGGCCGTCAAAAAATCGTTATCTTATTGCAAAGGTTTTCCAACTTTATAGCAAGGGCAAGCTTCTCATTCGACTGGACTATAATTTAGCAGTTAGCCAACTGGTAAAAGCCATCAGTTAATATCTGACTGACATGACACCGGTTGCAAAGTTGCGGGTCATAGGTGAACGGTTGATAAAGATTTTGATTAGTTGCATTTATTGTGATTGCGAAGTGGTAAGCAATTCAGAATATTTTTTTATAAGATAAGAAGCTGCAATCCAGCATTACAAATAGTCTTCGATGGCTAATCATCAGAAATTATGATTATACTAGCGACCCGCCCCGGCTACGCATGGAAATCATCAGCGTTTCTCTACTATATTATGCATGTATTATACGTATAAACGTTCCTCTTGAATCACTCTATCCATTAAAAGAAACCGCATCATAATCCGTTGCGCAGTTTTAAAGATTAATGCATACATAGGGATATAGGGACAGAGAAAGCGCCTTTGTTTTATACTATGTCTATTAATTAAGTATGATAAGAAAGGGAAGAGCCGAGCCACCTGACACAGGCTTTATTTTGGCTTTATTGCAAGTCCTCGAAATGATTGTTTTATGACGCTCATTGGCGGAAATAAAAGGATATTTTTTCGGATTTAGCGTTTTGTATTTGCCAAGTTGCGAAATGCCCCTTTTTTCCGGCCAATGAGCGAATTCGCGGATTGTGAGTAACATTTGTACCTATAGGTGAGAGTACGTACTATCATATATATTTTGTAGTGAGAGGCCTAATTTATAGATGGTACCTAAGTAAATGATTGGTAATTTAATGCAAATGCTAAATTCTGCTGATTAATGATTGTATAATATAATATCATGTGATAAATGCCTATAAATGATAAATGAGAAAAAAATATCATATCATAACGTAATACCCTGGATCATCTGATTTCAATCATAATTATTTATTAATATTGATTAAATACAGAAGCACAGTAAATGATGTAACATCATTAAAAACTATCAAATATAGGTATATTGTTTCACAGGAGCATAAAGCATTGTAATTTTTTTTCCATGAATTATTTATAACATATTATCTTCCATGCTGGCCTGGGAGCGAAAGAAAAACATAGAATGTGCCAGCTGCATATCCTCCCGGGCATGCAGTAAAAATCAGCTAAGGGATCCGAGGGTTTCAGTATATTGCAATTTAGGCGATGGGCTGACAACCTGTCACTAACAGCAATATACGTATAAATCTATCTTAAATAATCCTCAGAATTTTATCAGACGTGGCGGAACGACCTTTGTTTAGTTTGCCAACCCCATTAGGGATGGAGGCATGACTTTATGTATGTAATTATTTATATCGACAGCATAATAATGAAGTTCACTTTTATATCGGGTTTGATTCCAAGAACAGTTAAAAAAAGTATACCTACACACTTTTCTTTTAATCCATTGCCGTTGGGCTACTCAACAAGACAACTACTAAAAATAACAAATGATAAAATTATGCAGGAAATTGTTTAATCTCTTTCTGTGATATAATTTTATTTTAATGAAGTTATTTTTTTATTCAGGATATGGATTACCGGATTTGTTGAGCGGATGTAATCCAATACATGAATTTTATTATGTACCTACTTGTAAATAATAATTGATTATAATAATCTCTAATCGTTTAATCAAACTGCTTCTGAGATATGTCGCATTGGCTTTGGTTAGGATGATGCAGGCTAACACATCGACCGTATGAAGAAGGAATCCTATCCATTTATATAAAAAAAGTAAAAGGGTCTCAAAAGAACTGCTACTAAGCGCCTACGGTAAAATAGGATTAACCCTCACAATTGAAAATAATGGCAATGAATGACGTCACGACCACGCTAAAAGACCGGACGATATAAAAAAACAAAAGGCACAAAATATTGAAGACCTTGGCCACGGAATTAAAGAAATAAATGAGTTTGAAGCAAGTAATAAAATACTGAATTTGATACGCTGATAAGAAACGGCGAGTGTTGAATTCACGTGGACCTAAATTTTTCACGCCACCGTGAAGGTAGATAAAAGATACCATTTTTACCATAAAAAAATTAAAAGCCACAGTCCACCCAAAATAGGTAAAACATTACCGTAATATACTTAGCACCGGCGGATAATCTTTGGTCAAACTTACCACAAAAAACAGAACAAGAAGAAGAAATCCAAGTTTTTGAGGGCACAAAATAACAAGTTTCACAGACACACACCACTAAAAAAGTAAAAAAAAACAATCCACACACACTAAATCCACAGCAGAACACACTTTGAAACAAAAATGTATGGTTTTTGATCACTTTCAATTCGAATTAACGCATTCTGGAACGAAAATTACGCGGGAATTTTTCGAGAAAGCGTCAAGCACACGTCCGACGTGGGGCGGTTATCAGCCTCGACTGGAGAACGAGAACGGAACGAATGAACGGAATGCCGCCGCGAGTGAATGATATCGAACGAAAATATACGAGCTAGCTAGTAGGCTCGCGGCGAGACTGGTCAGACCGACTCAACTCTACACTGCCATTAAAGGCTCGATGAATATGAATGAGGAAAATGGGAAATTATTTTCAACTAGTTAAGAGTACGGAGCCTTACAAGCTTCAGTGGCTGTTTGTTTCTAAATGCAAGTCACCCACTTTCGTAAACTTGTTCAAACACATGATTAGCGATATCATGAGAATGGTAAACAATGCTTTCCTTTCAATCAGTATCACCTTATTACCGGTGTAATAAGATCGGAAATTCCTTACACTTTTTAACGGCTTGATAATAGTCATGTCCGGTGTCCATGCACGCGTTTCCTTTGATCATTCACGCAAGCATTTTGACTATCATCAAGCAAATGATAATATATTTTTTTACAAAACTTGCGTCGTTCATTCATGAGAATCAGCAAATGGCACGTAAAGAACGGAAGCGAAACCATAGAAAGTCGTCTTTTGTACGGAACATGAACAGGCGAATATTAATTACGATGTGTAAGCAAAAAACTTGGTAAATATGGATAGAATACGAGAAATTGAACGAGAGAAGCATTGGTCGAGAAAACATTCGATGAGAAATGTTCTAGAGGCGGCCCTGTGGACAGTCTGGCTGTAGACATTTTTGGTTATAAGTGACAAATTATTGAATTGATGTATCTCACAGTAATAGAGTAATGTGGATGGAAATCTTAAAATAATTTACTATTTAAAAAAAAAAAAAATAGGTTTGCTCAAGAGCAAAAGAATCTAGACACTAGGTCAGGGATGACAGTGACAGAGTCGACGATGGAGCGAGCTCAACCAGAAGATGCCTGTTATGGCACTGGCAATCTCACGCACCGATGAAACACAGCAAGCTGTTTGGCGCCGGACTCCGGTGAGAGGGTGGTCGCGACCAAGTCGGCCCCTTGCGGAGCCTACCACCGGCTAAACGATCCCTACCGTTTAGCTGGAACCGTTTCTTTACATTGAAAGTCATGGCATGACATGTGAGATACTGACATGGATACAATAATGTACACACATAATATCATCATCTCCCTAGCCTTATCCCGTATGTCACGGGGTCGGCTACCTAATCTAGGGGATTGAACGAGGGTACTGGTTTTTACACAGAGCGACTGCCATCTGACCTCCGCAACCCAGAAGGGAAACCAGACCCAATCCTAGATTAGGTCAGAGTTTTCAAGCCGCCAGTGCTTAGCACTGGCCTCTGACATGGCTGAACGACTAATATCTACGGTATTAAACGATATTAACCGGGACCAACGGCTTAACGTGCCTTCCGAAGCACGGAAAAAGCGCCGAATAAACGTACATATGAAATTCGTAAATCGAAAAACACATTGGTACGTGGTGGGATTCGAACCACGACCTCCCGCTCAGGAGGCAGCGGCCCTATCCACTACACCATCGGGCTCTACTAATGTACACACATAATAATGATGACAAAATATTGTAACTTAAGGTCAATGCCTAAAACATTTTTAATGGAGAGAAAGATAATGATGATGACAAGTAAGATTATCGTAATCATATTGATTTCAAAGATTTAAAGAACATTTCTGAAGCTAATCTTCAATCAGAACTGCAAAAAGATGAAGTAGGAAATAAAGATAGAGTGAGTACTTCAAAGTATTTGGAGCATCATACCAAGACTATTAGAACCACTGTGGTAGGCCTTTACGGTACCGCTGAAAAAAAAAACAATGCCATAGCAATCGCGTGCTACTTGTAATGTCTTCTATAGAGCAATAGAGTGGGAGCTTGATTGTTCTAACAATGGTTCTGTATGGTTAGAAAGTGATATGATTCTATTGCACGCATGTTAAAGATGACATGCAAAGTGTTGGATGCTATATAATTGGTGTATTGTCATTATTCTTTTACGAATATTAGTAGCTTCCATATCAAAAGAGAAAGATTTTAGAGTATTTTTGTTACTTGTTGTTCTTCCTTTGTCTAAAATACTCGCCAACTTTATTGAATCAACGTACCTGAAACAGGAAAGATCACTAATTAGAAAAGTTTATACAATTAAAAGATATTTAATATAATAAATACATGAGAGAACCCTACATTTCTTAAGAATCGATTGCCTTACATCGATCACTTTGTGGGAATATAGGTCCATATAAAATATTACCTCACTAAAGCTATCTAGATTTCAAATCCATTGCGTGAGATAACGAATCAAAGCAACGCCCGAAACACAATATTGTTAATACACCATAGTAAGCACATTTTTGTGTATTTATTTAAACAGTTTGAACAGTTGTGTATACTATACCAATGACAACAGACTCTATAGAAGGCAATGACCCTTAAAAAAATCGAGTTGATATTTTCTGTTTTATTCTAATTTTGCCAGAATAATTGAATCATGCTTTTCACGTCTCATATTTAAGGACCTAAAGAGAACAAGTTTTCCGATTTGCAAGATGGTCATTAAAAATTTGTCAGAGCTAGATTACTTCATACAAAAACTCATGTAGGTACTTAATTTGCGTAACGATGTCCCCTCATTAATATTTGAACTAATGTTTCCGTTGGCATTTACAAAATTTATAGCAGTTTGATAATACATTGCACTTTGCAGCTTTGGTAAACTTGCTTGACCTTTTCAAGTGGTTGTGGATGATACTTGCTTATTAGGTACAAATTGGTATTTTATAGCGTGTTTATAGCATTATTTCATTAGCCATTTTATTTATAGACATAACACTACTCTTACAAAAGGGTTGTGAGATGGATTAAAAACTCTGATATCATGGTTTATGGAGTCTTCAGTTAAAAACCAACCCACGGGAACACAAAAGGACGAACAGATTTAGTTCGTTATAATGTTGTGGTTTTATTATTATATAACATTTTGTATTGTAGCCAGACTATGACTGAGCTCTACTGCTTATTTACATACATATAATCACACCTTTATCCCTAAAGGGGTAGGCGGAGCGTAAACGACCTAAAGAAAGGTCATTCCGCAATGTCTGACAAAGTTTTGGGTTATTTCAGATAGATTTGTAGATATATTGCTGTAGTGACAGATTGTCAGCCCATTACCTAAATTACTATATACTGAAATTTTCGGATTCCTTAGCTGGTTTTTACAGCATTCCCGGGATGAAATGCAGCTGGGACATTCTATATTTTTCGCTCGATCCCATGCCAACATGGAAGAACTTGTCTTGTCTTGTCTTGTCTTGCCGTTAATGTCGCTCTGCTGGGCGAAGGCCTCTCTCCGGTCTCTCCACTGACTCCTTATTTAAAATCTTATATTTGATTTAATGGTGCAAGTACAACCACATTAGGATCAATCGATCGGATTGACCGATTAAGGCTCGTATTTATAAAGGGATCTCAAGATTGAGAGTAATATTAAGTATGGATTTGACAGGTCCTTTAGTACTGAAATTACATTTCTGATACGGACTCAAACTAGCTGTGAGTCTCAAGTGCAGGGGCCGTAATTATAAAGCCATCTCAAGATTGAGTGTAATATTAAGTATGGATTTGACAGGTCAAATTGTACTGAAATGACATTTCTGATTCGAACTCAAACCAGCTGTCATTTCATTTTCAAGTGCTGATTATAAATACGGGCTTAAGTGTATTTATGTAAGATCATTGACATGTAGGAATGTGTCTGTCGTGTGTTGCATTCTTTATGCGCCTTCTGTCGAACTCATTGCTGTCAACACTTTGATGTTATTTTTTATGAGGATTACAGTGGACTCAAATCAAAGCTGCTTTCTTATTTGTAAACTCCGATTTTGCTATACGCTGAGTGTAGCTCTTTTGGCTAATTTATTTCAAGTTGTTTAATTGTTTAACTGAACTGAGAAGGAGAAAAAAACACAGAATGTGCCAGCTGCATCTCCTCCCGAGCATGCTGTAAAAACTAGCTAAGGGATCTGTGGATTTCTGTATATTGCAAATCACTTTATTTTCAATTTATTACAAAAAATAAAAACACACAATCAAGAATATCATAACAAACAGGACAGGTACGCATATTGATGTTTTTACAGAAAAAGTGGAAAAAGGTGTAGACAGACAGTTTGGCTTTTTTTAAGTCCACCCATACTATTTTGCAATTTAGGCGATAGTCTGACAGCAATATACCTACAAATCTATCTTAAATAACCCCTTAAAACTTTGTCATACGTGGCGGAACGACCTTTGTTTAGGTCGTTTACGCTCTGCCGACCCCATTAGGGATAAAGGCGTGATTATATGTATATAATAATTAAAACATCTGGTACCGAATTAATGTTTCTTTGTCTTTAATTTAATTTTGATAAAAGAAATAGCGTTTCACCAATGTCTATTTCTAAAGGTATATGTATACCTAAGGCATAGATATACTTAAGGTATATACAAATTTATCTTAAATAACCCTCAAAACTTTGTCAGATGTTTTCGAATTTCATATGTACGTTTATTCGGCGCTTTTTCCGTGCTTCGGAAGGCACGTTAAGCCGTTGGTCCCGGTTAATATCGTTTAATACCGTAGATATTAGTCGTTAAGCCATATCAGAGGCCATTGCTAAGCATTGGCGGCTTGAAAACTCTGACCTAATCTAGGATTGGGTCTGGTTTTCCTTCTGGGTTGCGGAGGTCAGATGGCAGTCGCTCTGTGTAAAAACCAGTACCCTCGTTCAATCCCCTGGATTAGGTAGCCGACCCCGTAAGAAACGGGATAAGGCTAGGGAGATGATGATGATGTAGCGAAACGACGTTTGTTTGGGTCGTTTACGCTCTGCCTTACCCATTAGGGATAAAGGCGTGATTATATGTATGTATGTAGTTGTACCTCTAAAGATCCCTATAGCTATATCTACATACGCATTATCTCCTTCATACCTCTTCAGACGGACTCTACACGCTGAAAGTACCTCGAACTGTGTCGTTGGCCTCAATATTGAGTGTCCTTTATGAAAGGATCTCTCGTAAATTGGGCCCCGCTGGTCCTGGTTCAATGCTAAGCAATGTTAACAAGTCTCAGGGGTCTGAGGCCTTAACGAGGAGATCAGGGGGATAAGCTGCCAGAATTTGGGGTAAAAAAATGAGATACACGCAAGGTGTTAGAAAATATCGAATTGCTGAAAATAAGTCCTTAAAACTGTTTTTTTTTAAATAAAAATGACGTTTTATTTTACCACTATCTTTATGTATAACACGATTGAGGTAACTCAAATTTAAGGCTCGTATTTATAAAGCGATCTCAAGATTGATAGTAATATTAAGTATGGATTTGACAGGTCCTTTTGTACTGAAATGAAATTTCTGATACGGACTCATACTAGCTGTGTGTTCAAGTGCTGTTCATAATTACGGGCCTAAGACATCTCGAAAAACTTGCAGGTAGAGATATCTGCTTAGCTTGATAAAAAAATGATTTTGGAATATAAATAATCAAATCTAAATTAACTAGTCAGATCAGAATGCCTTAATCTGATCAAAACAAATAATACATTCGCGCTATACAAATCGCCAAATACTAGGTTAACAATCCGTTCCAAGTAAACTATTACCTCCGTTATCCCAATATTGACTCATTGAACCATAACTAGGACCAAACACGTAATTCAGAGTATTGTTACCATTCCGAATGGACATTAGCCTCCATCAAAAACGGTACATTTCCACCAGCGAGGGTGCATGCTTAACCACAAAATAAACGGACTGGTCAACGGAATAGGATAGAATAGACGGTATTTCGTAACTACCTCAGCGCACAGCAGTCGTAAGCCAAGTTCAATACAATTTAAGGAAAAATGGTTGATGCTCTAATCACACAAAGATTTTTGTAAAATTAAACATACATACATACATAAAATCACGCCTTTATCCCTTACGGGATAAGCAGAGCGTTAAAGCGGCGTAAAAGGCGCTTTCGCCACGTCTGACAAAAAATGAGGGCAATTTTAGATTGTTATGTTTATTGCTATAGTGACAGGTTATCAGCCCATCGCCTAAATTGCAATACACTGTAACCCTCGAGCCCCTTTTGCTGACTTCTACAGCATGCCCGGGAGGAAGGGCAGCTGGAACGTAATGTTTTTCTATCTCTCCCAGTCCAGCATGGAAGAAAGAGAGTAAAATTAAACGTTAATTAATCTAACTAAATGATTTGTTTGCGTAACTTAAACTGCGATAATTTTAAAAACCCTAAAGTCAAAGATTAATCGGAACAACATTTAACATTGTCTTTAATATATCCAATATCCATCCAAAATAAAGTAACATTCTCATTTATCATAGGGAATCGTATTGATATCTAATTAAAGTTCATCTTTACAATACGGGGTGTAAGGGACAGCGTCCCGCAAACTGATAGGGGTTGCTCAGCCAACGACACTGAACAACTTCCACCAGGAAATTCTTTCAGGAAGAGAAAAGAAAAATTGGCATTTCCATACAAAGACAATTTGTATGGAATTGTATAGAAAAGTCAATTTTTGGTTGAGGTGAACATTTTGTATGGGGAAGGGTTTTTTTTTCACTTCCTGAAAGAATTTCCGGGTGGACGTTGTTGCGTGACGCTGTCCCGTACACCCGCTATAGTGTAGTAAGTATGTAATGTCAATGTAGCGTCAATTTATTTTACTCCTCTGTTTCCTAGTGCCTGGTTGCCTGGAAGATATTGCTACATTAGCAATAAGGCCGCCAATAACTGCCTCCGTGGTCTAGTGGCTAGTGCCATGGATTCCCGATCCGGAGGTCCTGGGTTCGATTCCCGGGGGGGAAACACAAAGTTGATATTTGAGAATTTATCTTTACTTTGTGAATTTTTCCCCAGTTTGGTTAGGACATTGCAGGCTGAATCACCTGATTGTCCGAAAAAGAAAAAGATTTCGTGCTTCGGAGGGCACGTTAAGCCGTCGGTCCCGGTCGCTGTCTTTGATAGTGGTCGTTACTCAAACCATGTCAGAGGCCTGATAGTTGTGCTACTAGGCGGTTTCAAAACTCTGACACCAGGGTTCATCGGGTCCGTAGACTCGATACCCACTCGACAGAAGAAGAAGAAGGCCGCCAATTGTACTACTTTTCTTTTTAGCGATTTGTAATTTCTGTGTGTTTGTGCAATAAAGTATATTGTATTGTATTGTGTATTGTATGTAATGTAACAGGCACCAAAAAACTTGGCTCCATTTTCACAGGTCCGTATTCGGTAGGAGTGTTATTACCGACGACCTTGCGATCAGTTCGATAATCTACTGATCATTGGATCGCTGTTCGGAGATCGACGTAACGGTATTGCTGGACCGGGACAAAGAATAACATCGCAGAAGAGACATTCGGGTTGTTCCATTACGCCTAGCTTAGCGGCGTGGAGTTAGTCAGACTCGAAGGGAGGGGTTTTATTATTAATTATAAATATGATATCATATTTTTTATGATGAGTCATTGAGATATAGATAAGAAAGAACTTAGCACTGCTTTTCATATATCTGTTTCCCATTTTATTTAAATTTTCTGTAAAAAGTATGTTGCTGAGCTAAGAAAGAACATGGCAATTTATTTTTAGGATTTATTAGAAACGAACACACGACAAAGGTTTTCTCTTAAAACAGTATTAATTAATTACTGTATAGAATAAAATGCATAAACATAGTAAATTTCTACAGACAAACCAAAACATGATACAATGCGATAATTCCACAGTAGTGGGGTTATATACCCGAGTTTGTAGGTAAAATAATACTGACCTTTCTCCTAGAAACCGAAGTACCCCTAATCTATGTCAAGTCGTAGTATCCATCGGACGGCTAACTGTACCTCTAGTTGCGCAGTGTCATGTCCCGGCCAGAGCCGTGATAAGCCGAAACGGGCCGGCGGCGTATCTCTCTGTCTCTGCTAAGATTAGCACCAGGAGCTGCATTTTTAACCACTCGAATAAAATTCGCATACGAAAGAGTAACATATCCATACCAAATAGTATGAAAATCGCATGCGAAAGTTACTCTTTCGTATGCGCATTGGAGTTCGAGTGATTCAAAAATACGACTCCTGGTTGATTACACCCGGAAGACAGGTAATCGAGTGGGTTCTTAATTCAACTAAAGACCCAATGAATTCAACTGTCAAAGTTTTTAAACAGCTTAATTTTACAGCTAATAATAGTCTTCTGACGTAGTTTATGATCCAACGACCATTATCAGTGACGACGACTGGGATAACGACAGCATAATGTGGTGTGGTCATAATATTCAGCCTGCATTGTCCCAACCAAAGTGGGTATATAGCTAGCTGAGTGTGTAGGTAAAATTATGCTGATTTATCTCCTAGAAGTCGTAGTATCCATCGGACGGCTAACTGTACCTCTAGTTGCGCAGTGTCATGTCCCGGCCAGAGCCGTGATAAGCCGAAACGGGCCGGCGTATCTCTCTGTCTCTGCTCAGATTAGCACCGGGTTGATAACACCTGGTAGGTAGGTAATCGAGTGGGTTTTCAACTCTAGTAGTGTCAGAGTTTTTAAAGCGCCTAATAGTACAGCCAATAGGGTTCTGCCGTGGTTTGTGTAAGTAACCGAAACAAGAAATCTTTTTTGGGAATTAGAAGCCACGACCTCCATATCGGGAACCCATAGCTCAGACCACTAAACAACAGAGAGAGCCAACACCCGGTTAAATCCCTGGTTAAGAAAGACTGGTTAACATGTTTCTGCAACTTGTCCTTCGGCCAGTGTCTTAGTAAAAGCAGATCCGTGTTTGTCAGGAATCGCTTCCTAGTGACTTGACTGCCTGTTGTGTTGGTACCGACTTCGTGATTAAGGTCGTGTCTTGTAAATAAAATCACACTGTTTTAGTGGTTGGTATAGATGATAATAGCACAGGTTATGGGTGTCTATAGTTCGATTTTTTAACGTCGCGTTATCAATACCAACGTATTTTGCGGCCCGTAAGAAAATGCTGTTTTCTTTGCAACTTAGTGGACATTTAAATTTCGGAACCGCACATATGTTTTGCGGCTTACTTTCTTTAAAGTTGTATGGAAAAACCGTAACTCAACGTTAAATAAACGAACCTTAGACAGATGGCACACTCAATAAGCAACTTTTTCAACTTCACGCACACCAAGACACGTTGACATTACGTTACGTACAGGCAGATTCAATTTCAGAATACAGCGAAAATGACATTTCTGGAAACTTTTTAGTTTTCTGTGATAATAGGTAGTTCTTCGCTCTAAAATTAAATTACATACATACATACATATAATCACGCCTTTATCCCTAATGGGGTAGGCAGAGCGTAAACGACCCAAACAAAGGTCGTTGCGCCACGTCTGACATAGTTTTGAGGGTTATTTAAGATTGATTGATTTATAGGTATATTGCTGTAGTGACAGGTTGTCAGCCTATCGCCTAAATTACAATACACTAACCCTCGAATCCCCTTTGCTGACTTCTACAGCATGCCCGGGAGGAAGGGCAGCTGGAACAGTCTACGTTTTTCTATCTCTCCCAGTCCAGCATGGAAGAAATTAAATTATTTATTCAAAATAACTCATCTAGAACGATCACAGATTCAATTAACTTCTATTGAATTGTCACAAAAAAAAAAAACTCCAACTATCCCGTTAAGGACAAAGATGACGTGGTTATAAACATACATAACGTATGTATGTACATACATACAATCACGCCTTTATCCCTAATGGGGCAGGCAGAGCGAAAACGACATAAAGTTCATTCCGCCACGTCTGACAAATTTTAGGGTTATTCTTATTATAGATGATTATATCTATTGCTATAGTAACGGGTTGTCAGCCTATCGCCTAAATTGCAATACACTAAAACCCTCGAATCGTTTTTACAGCATGCTCGGGAAGAGATGCAGCAGGCACATTCTATGTATTTCTATCACTCCCAGTCCAGCATGGAACGTATGTATGTAATCATGCATTTTTCCCTTACGAGCTTGTAAAATGTCGTGCGTCGGATCACAACAAGGTGTAAAGGAATGAATAATGTGTAGTCAGATATCGGAACGGTAGCGCGGTACATGCATAAGGAATGCTGCGCGTGCGACGACAATACTGCCAATTCTGGGAACTGCACTCGTATAGCGTTAATCCGTCTGGGTTAAGTGACTTGAATCTGACACGAGAATATGAGACCTGGGTTTGGAGTGCTTAGGGACCAATATTTAGGTACTGTTGTTTGTATTTTTATCTGATTTTCTTTCTATGTTTTTTAATACAAAGATTTATTTGTATAGGCAGAGCGTAAACGACCTAAACAAAGGTCGTTCCGCCGCGTCTAACAAAGTTTTGAGGGTTATTTTAAGATAGATTTCTAGGTATATTGCTGTAGTGACAGGTTGTCAACCCATCGCCTAAATTACAATATACTGAAACCCTAGGATCCCATAGCTGGTTTTACAGCATGCTTGGGAGGAAATGCATCTGGTAAATTCTATGTTTTTCTCCCGCTCCCAGCATGGAAAGAAAAGAGTGCTAACCCTTCTTTCAATAAAAACAAGTAAGCCGATCAGTTTTCATTATGAATAACACTTGTTTATTGTTTAGTGTTAAAATGGCAACTGATGTATTACGCATTTTGCTTTGACCCAAAGGTTACATACATACATATAATCACGCCTTTATCCCTAATGGGGTAGGCAGAGCGTAAACGACCTAAACAAAGGTCGTTCCGCCACGTCTGACAAAGTTTTGAGGGTTATTCAAGATGGTTTTGTACGTATATTGCTGTAGTGACAGGTTGTCAGCCCATCGCCCAAATTGCAATATACTGAAACCCTCAGATCCCTTAGCTGGTTTTTACAGCATGCCCGGGAGGAAATGCAGCTGGCACATTCTATGTTTTTCTCTCGCTCCCAGTCCAGCTTGGAAGAAAAAGGTTGCCTGGAAGAAATTGCTACCTTAGCAATAAGGCCGCCTATGTTGTACTTGTTTTTTGTTGTTATCTGTTGTGTTGTATGATTTGTATTCTTACGTGCAATAAAGTATTTTTATGTTATGTTATGTATTCCTAACTACCTAGGTAATGTTACCATGTATGTATTAATTACCTATGTGATACAAAACGATTTTTTCTATTTACTAGTATGTAGTAAATATCTAACCTGTATCTGTGCCTAAATGTTACTTAATTCCGATAAAGTATGTTATTTGTTCTTCTTCTTTGCCTGTTGTTGCGAATCAAATTATCTCTGCCCAAAGAAAAATAAGTTATTTGTTGTTCCAATCATAATCAAACGGAAGTATTGTTACCTACTCTCAGTTAAATTACATTTTACGACCCAAAATTATCAGTTAGCTTATCACATTTTGCTCTATAGCAATAGCACAGAATATGAAACCCTCTGACTTCTACATACATACATACATAAAATCACGCCTTTATTCCTTACGGGGTAGGCAGAGCGTTAAACGCCTCGTAAAAGGCGCTTTCGCCGCGTCTGACAAAAATTTAGGGCAATTTTAGATTGTAATGTGTATTGCTAATGTGTAGTGATAGGTTGTCAGCACATCGCCTAAATTACAATACACTGTAACCCTCGAGTCCCTTTTGCTGTCTTCTACAGCATGCCAGGGAGGAAGGGCAGCTAGAACATTCTATGTTTTTCTATCTCTCCCAGTCCAGCATGGAAGAAACAACGTTACAACTTACAACAATAATAAAAAAAAGTGATATAACTAAAGATAATAATAGTGAGGTTAGTTTATTATGTGGATTAAAATGATTAGACTAGTAATTTTATCAAAACTAAACTTTATATCTAACGTAAATTCCTAAATTTCAGATAAAAGTGTCGTAAATTACAGGATTTCTATGAAAACCAAGGTTACTGACACTGACGCTTACTACCTTCCTAATACGATCAACTAGATAATTATGATCTATGTATTATGTGTAAATCTATTATACATGAGTTGTTTTCAGTAATATTTCTTGAAGCAATTCAAAGTAGGAAAGAATATTTAGATTGGATACATTTTTAATGTTAGTTTTACCTTACTTTTTACAAATAAAGGCCAGAAGTTACGATTTTGCAATAACCAACAAGAAATGACATGAATAAAATAGAGTGATAGAGAATCCTTACCATTGTATTAGTTTATTTTATTTGCGATACTTACCGCAAGAAACCACAATATTTTCGGAAAAAAAAAATTATAGTTATTCCTTTTGCAGTCACCAAATGTAGCAAAAACATACAATATGAGTGAAAGCGATAAAGGTCGCGGGCTTGTACCTACTCGTGCTTATTCGTTCCTTCCGACCCAGGAAATACAGGAGGTAGCCAGACATATACGAAGCGGAAATAAGTTGGGTCTACACACACAAAAGCAATTTTCCTACACCCGACCATTTCTATTAATGTGTAAGTAAGTTGGGAGATGTAGTTAAAAAAATACAAGGTAGAATAAGCCAGGCAGACAAAACTACACAGAAAAGGTAGAAACTAGAGTAAGACTGGCTATGTCACCTGTATCACAGATATTTTAATGTAAATATACGCTTTTAGATAAAATACATACATACATATAATCACGCCTTTATCCCTAGTGGGATAGGCAGAGCGTAAACGACCTAAATAAAGGTCATTTCGCCAAGCCTGACAAAGTTTTGAGGGCTATTTAAGATAGATTTGTAGGTATATTGCTGTAGTGCCATCATTATCAGCCCATCGCCTAAATTACAATATACTGAAACCCTCAGATCCCTTAGCTGGTTTTTATGGCATGCCCGGAAGGAAATGCAGCTGGCACTTTCTATGTTTTTCTCTCGCTCCCAGGCCAGCATGGAAGAATTTAGATAAAATAGATCATATTATATAACATACATACATTATGTCTCTATATAGATTGTTTTCGCCACGTCTAAAAGTATTGAGGGTCACTATAAAAACATAGAAAAATAAACGTTAAATCCTAGAGCTATTGTTGCTGCGAATTTTTGGCGCAATTTTCACTGCGAAACAACATCGTACGTAGAGAGATCAGCAGCTAAGCCGCAAAGTTAATTATAGGTCATTCACTAGCTCCCGTTTTGCCGCCAAAACCAATCAGTATCAGGCCTGCTGGTCCTGGCAATTTAACACATTGCTGGGGTTAACGTACAAAATTTCCAGGAAAATGGGATTTCCACTTTAGCCTTCAGTTGTGACATCGATCTCGGTATAAAATAGGCTTAGGTACTATTTATTTTTCGTATAATATATTGAATACGAATAATTATTGTTTATTGAACATTTCTTACCTATACTGTTTACTAATTAATCCAGGAACAAAACCATGCATGAATATTTTCAGGAAATTTGAAGTAAAACGTATTTATTTATTATTTTTTATTTAAATAACAAAATTAATATATATGTATATATCTTAAGTAACCCTCAAAACTTTGTCAGACGTGACGGAACGACCTTTGTTTAGGTTGTTTACGCTCTGCCTACCCCATTGGGGATAAAGGCGTGATTATATGTATGTATGTAAATAACAATGGTACCAAATCGTAGTTGCAAAAATCACGACTTAACTAATATAAGTCTATACTTGTCATTTTCTTTCATGAGAGAACAGAAAAGGAATAGGTTTAGTCAAGATTTAATTAGGTTGTACGCTCTACGAATCGTTAGCAATACCTACTGAAAACTGATTTATATTAAAAACATTTTCAACCATGCTAAGAAAAGAACGCGTCACATACAGGAGATTTTAGGTGAATTTGTCTTCAGTAGCTAAACTGGATTTTTATTCTATTCTATCCGGTCGTCTAACCTAGCTATCATTCAATATTCGAGCTGTGAACTGGCTGTGAACCCTGTGAGATTTTCTCCTCTGTCAGCCAGTCAATGGGCTCGATTCTAGATTTGCCGGCTAAAATTAAACTTAAAGTCTATTTGTCACTTTAAGGCTTAAACATTGGAAAAGGACGGGAGATCGATTCTCTCCGGTTTTTGATTTATAGTCGGTGGTTTTATGCCCGATGGTGTAGTGGATAGGGCCGCTGCCTCCTGAGCTGGGAGGTCGTGGTTCGAATCCCACCACGTACCAATGTGTTTTTCGGTTTTCGAATTTCATATGTACGTTTATTCGGCGCTTTTTCCGTGCTTTGAAAGGCACGTTAAGCCGTTGGTCCCGGTTAATATCGTTTAATACCGTAGATATTAGACGTTAAACTATGCCAGAGGTTAGTGTTAAGCATTGGCGGCTTAAAAACTCTAACCTAATCTAGGATTGGGTCTGGTTTCCCTTCTGGGTTGCGGAGGTCAGATGACAGTCGCAGTCCTCTAGATTAGGTTGCCGACCCCGTGAGAAATGGGATAAGAATAGGGAGGCGATGAGTCGGTGGTTTTATGCGTTTTCTGTCATTTTTATCCGCTGTCATATGATATGGCGGATATAATTGACAGAAATACTAGGGAAAGAAAGAAAGAAAAATCATTTTTTCGGCATAATTGCAGTAAAAAGGTGACAAGAACTGAAGTAAATAAAGACGACATTACAACTATACCGAAACGGTTCCAACTCAGCATAATGCCATAGCCGGAGCCGTGGCGCTGGTTTTCAGTTGATACCGGTTCGGAGACCGTTCGAGCTAATATATACCTATTATAACTATTATTTACATCAAGCTAGACTTATAAACTTAACTACAAAAAAATTCAGACCAACATAAACAAGTTGTGAAAGCAAGATATGAAGAAGAACATAAAATAATATATCATAATATTATTTTACTTAGCAACAAGATAACTTGTGTGTCTACTTACATATTAACAAACAAAATCACTAAAATTACATTAAAAAAAGGAAACGTGCAAAAGCGCGTCAAAATCTAGCGGACAAAGTGTAAAACCACAGACTATAAATCGCCTGTTCCTATTCAATTTTATTATTTTAATGGTGACAAATAGATTTTAGTTTTAGCCCGTGGTATCTAGAATCGAGTCCATTAAACAATCAAACGTCAGTCGTAAGGGGACACGACAGCAATCACCCGCCAGGAAATTGCAATTGCAGTAGTAATTTGATGACAATGTGCCGCCTTCACGGGCCGTCTGTTGCACTCTGTATACGATTGTGCTAATGTAAGTGAGTGAGAATGAGTGTGATTCTGAGTAGAGTGATAGGTTGTGTAAATATACAGTGACAAATTTACTACTCTTATTTTATGTTATCTTCCATGCTGGGAGCAAGAGAAAAAGAATGTGTCAGCTGCATTTCCTCCCAGGCATGCTGTAAAAACCAGCTGAGGGATCCGCGGGTTTCAGTATATTGTAATTTAGGCGATGGGCTGACAACCTATCACTAGAGCAATATACCTACAAATCTATCTTAAATAACCTTCAAAACTTTGTCAGACGTGGCGGAACGATCTTCGTTTAGATGGTTTACGCTCTGCCTACCCCATTAGGCATAAAGGCGTGATTAAATGTATGCATGTATAATGTTTATGGTTTGGAACATTTGCACGATATTTTTGTATCCCCAAGGCAATGATCCCCATGGCTAGATCATCTGTGTCGTATGGGCAGGGTAGTCAATCAGAGCGAAGGCGATAGTCGCAGTATCGGTAACATGCAATGAAGAAATAATGTTTCTCATTATTTTACTTCATTGCCTTTAACGCAGAATCGTCAATTGTATTGGATATGCTTTCTACCGAAACTTGAGTTTATAAAAACCTTAGCTCTTCCTGGATAGGTCCCGGCACAAACTCAAGCAATAGTATATCAAACTATAGTATCAGTGAAGCATGCTGTAAAAAGCAGCTAAGGGATCCGAGCCTAAATTAGAATATACTGAAACAGTATATTGTAATTTAGGCGATAGACTGACAACCTGTCACTATCAATATACAGATCTCTTTTATACAACCCTCAAAACTTGTCAGACGTGGCGGAACGACCGTTATCTGGGTCGTTGACGGTCTGCCTACCCCATTAGGGATACAGGCGTGATAGTATATATGTATGTAGTACCAGTGAATCAGTCAGTCAGCAAACAAACACGCATGCCGGAAGCGACGGCAAATCCCGAGCAATCTGCGCCTGCGCTCAGGAAGCGTCAATTTGACAGCAATTTTTCAACGCTTGCGCACGCACCTATCCCCCTGCGTTGGGATTGGATTGTGGGAGCATTAGACTTCTCATACATTACGTTATCTGAATTAAACAGCGATAAAAAACATAGAATGCGGCAGTTTCTTTTCCCGGGCATATATACTGTAAAAGTCAAATATGAGGGACTTCAGAATGTTTGCCAAAAATCAGAAAAACATAAGATGTTACGTTGCGACTCTACAAGAGAAAAAATATAGATACCACGAAATACAAACATGTTAGTTATCATAATTACTTCCATGCTGGACTGGGAGAGATAGAAAAGCATAGAATGTTCCAGCTGCCCTTCCTCCCGGGCATGCTGTTAAAGTCAGCAAAAGGGACTCGAGGGTTACAGTGTATTGTAATTTAGGCGATGGGCTGACAACCTGTCACTATAGCAATACATATTACAATCTAAAATTGCCCTCAATTTTTGTCAGACGTGGCGAAAACGCCTTTTACGAGGCGTTAAACGCTCTGCCTACCCCGTAAGGGATAAAGGCGTGATTTATGTATGTATGTAGTTATCATAATACCTAAGATTTAGAAATTGTGTAAGGCACGTCACCTATATTTTACGCACGAAATATAGAGAAACCAAAGGCCTATCAGAACCTGTTAAATTTAACGTCTTTCTGGCGCTCACAAAGATTTTTAATCAAAACTTTGTAATTACTAAACTGTTCTCTCTCTGGGGCCTAGTTTTGCTGCCACTTGCCTGACACAGAGTATTACAACTCAATTACATTTTAAGCTTTGAGCTTTACAAGGAAACTACAATTTAATGTTCTTAATTGTACTTATTTAGGTCTACAAGCCTACATGTGACGTGAGTTCGAAGTATCCTTTTAAAATCTATTTACTAAATTTTTTTATTTGTTCGTAATTGAAAAATGCGGCTCCAGTAGGGGCTTACCATTTATACTAGTTAAATTTACTAGTTAAATTTTGTCAATTTTAGTTTCAAAATATTCTTCCATGCTGGACTGGGAGCGAGAGAAAAACATAAAATGTGCCAGCTGCATTTCTTCTCGGGCATGTTGTAAAAACCAGCTAAGGGATCCAAGGGTTTCAGTATATTGTAATTTAGGCGATGGGCTGACCACCTATCACTACAGAAATATACCTACAAATCTATCTTAAATAACCTTCAAAACTTTGTCAGACGTGGCGGAACGATCTTCGCTTAGGTCGTTTACGCTCTGCCTACCCCATTAGGGATAAAGGCGGGATTATATGTATGTGTGTGTGTGTATATTTTACGCTTCGAGCTTTACAAGAAAACTAACTTTTATTGTTCTGACCTACCCTACACGGACGTTAGTTGGGTAAAATAAAACCATTAGAAATGGGTTTGCCCTTGACTCTAGACAATAGGTCAGGGATGACCGACAGTCGACGATGGAGCGAGCTCACCCAGAAGATGCCTGTTATGACACTGCTAATCTCACGGACCGACGGAACACAGCAAACTCTTTGGCGCCGGACTAGGCGGTCCCTTGCGGAGCCTACCACCGCTTTATAAAATGTTTATAATTTGTAGATGTTAACTGGTTTCGTAGTGTAGTGATCAGAGCCATGGGCTTACGATCCGGAGGTACTGGTTTCGATTCCCAGGGGGAACACTAAGTTGATATTTGTCAGTTTATCACTTTGTGAGGTTTACCAGTTTGGTAAGGACATTGCAGGCTGAATCACTTGATTGTCCGAAAAGTAAAAGAATTCCGTGTATCACGTTAAGCCGTTGGTCGCTGTCTTTGATAGTGGCCGTTACTCAGAGGCCGTACTACTAGGCTGTTTGAGACGTCTGACACCAGGGTGCTTCGGGTCGATGTTATACTAGAGAATCCACTCACTAAGAAGAAAATAGGTGCTAATATTATAAAAGTCTTGTATTGATTAGATTCAAAAGTTTCTAGATCGAAAGAGCTTTATTTTCTAAATTATTAGACTACCTACTAATCTAAAAATAAACGATGCCTGCACCGTTAAACACTGGTAAATCAAAATGATGAGATTGTCGTATTTACAAGAACAGGATCAAATGTACAAATATTTGAACCAGACTTTTATGACGCCAACTGTTTGATAATACAAATCGACAAAAAATACCAAGTTATTGCATTGTACAGGTCCCCTTCGGTTTATCACATTGACAACTTTCTCAAATCTCTTGAACGAATACTCCAAAAGTTTAAATTTGAGTCATGTTTTATTATGGGAGATATGAACATCGATCTAGTCCCAACTACATCAGTTCATGCTAAGGTGGAACAATATATAGACCTTCTTGCCCACTATGGATTTATATGTGGACACAATTACCCTACTCGGGAAGACCTTACATGTCTTGATCATGTGTTTTTCAAAACAAACTATCCAACTACTACCATTGTCTGCACTACTGACATAACGGACCACGACACTATAGTGTGCAGTGCTCGAGTAGAGCCGACATTTAACATAAAGAAAAATTATATAATTACTACGATCAATCATGAAAACTTAAATAAAGATCTCAGTAACTCTTCCTGGGATGACGTTTTATCCTCTAATTGCACAGTGCATGCAGTTCACATTCTAGTAAACAAAATTCAGGAAAAAAATAATGCAAATAAATCGACTCCCTTAACCAGATGAATTAGTACTTCACATCTGTTGGAGAGGATGTAGCAAACACTATATTATCGCACACGGGTAAGACTGAAATTGAATTAGCTGACAGGCACAAGACTGATGATAGTGAAAACTGTGATTCGATGTTCTTTTCTCCAACAGATATAAAGGAAATAATTAAAACTATAGACAACCTGAAATCACAATCAGCTTCAGGTAAAGACAGTATAAGCAATCTTGTACTTAAAAATAATAAACATTCACTGGCATTGCCAATAGCTCACATATGTAATTTAAGTCTGATTGAAGGTATTGTACCTGATTGTTTTAAAACTGCCAATGTATGTCCAATCTATAAAGGTGGTAACAAGATGGATTTGTCGAATTACAGGCCGATTTCCCTTCTCTCTTCGCTGTCTAAAATACTAGAAAAAATTGTTAATAAAAGATTGCACGCCTTTCTTGAGTCGAGAAACATTCTATCAGACAATCAGTATGGTTTTAGACCTAATTTTTCAACAGAAAATGCAGTAACTTCCTTAGTGAATAACGTTATTGAAAAACTTGCCAACCAAAAACGCTGTATAGGTGTATTTCTAGACCTTGCGAAGGCGTTTGACACCGTTTCTCGACCTATACTTCTAAAAAAACTCGAAAAATTGGGCATGCGTGGGCTGCCTCTGTCTTGGTTCTCGTCATATCTAGAAAATAGAACTCAGAGAGTACAAATGGATAACCACATTAGTGAACCAAGAGTCATTAGATACGGCGTACCGCAAGGTATCGTCCTTGGACCAACTTTGTTTCTAGTTTATATCAATGAGCTCTGTAAACTTAATTTAAAAAATGCTAGAATCTTTACCTACGCAGACGACACTGCAATCATATTTCATGGTGCAAACTGGAAAGTAGTTAAAAACAATGCAGAAAATGGATTAAAACTAGTATATCAGTGGCTACAGGATAACCTACTCACCCTCAACGCAAGCAAAACCAAGTACCTCTGTTTCAGAATTACTAATCGCACCGCCCCAAAAGTACCGCTTATGCTCAAAATTCACAAATGTAATAACATCATTCAATGTAACAATTCTTGCACTACATTAGAAGAAGTAAATTACATTAAATAGTTAGGTATAATCATTGATTCAAAGTTAACATGGGCCAAACACATAGAGACACTAGCTGCCCGAACTAGAAAGTTACTTCATATTTTCTACAAGCTGAGACGAGTTGCCGATCTTATTTTGATAAAACTTATATATACTTCTTTGTGTGAATCAATCCTTAATTACTGTGTCACTACTTGGGGGGCTGCGACAAAATCACACCTTATTCGTATAGAACATGGACAAAGAGCTGTGCTAAAAGTGGCTTACAAAAAAGCATACAGACACCCTAACCAGATACTGTACACTGAATGCCAGGTGCTCACGGTACGGCAACTATTTGTCCTTGCTGTAGCTTTAAAATTTCACAAAACAGCTCTAACTAGCACTGTCACTGCAAATAGATCACGTCGAAACCTTACATGGAAGCACAAAGCCACGAAAACAGTGTTTGCCAATAAGTCATACAAATTTACAGGCCCATACCTTTACCAAAAAATTAATAATAAATTAAATATAGCACTGCTTACAAAATCCATCTGCAAAAAACTTATTAAAACATATCTACTAACCCTAAATTATGATGATACTGAAAAGTTGTTGGAAATTATGAAATAAAAAGTAACACACACACACACAAATTCACACACACACACACACACAACATACACACTAATCTTACTTAATTAGTTACACTTAGTAATAATTTAATGTTATTTGTTGTTTTGCTTAACTTTGTCACGAGTTTCTCAATTAATCAGCAATATTAACTATACTTAATAACTTTGTTCTAAGGAAGAGGCTGGTTACTCACAACACAGGGTATCCTAGTGTGAGGATCAGAATGCTTTGTACATTTGAAAGTTGTTTAATTGAATAAATACTTTTTACTTTTACCGTTACTCATTTGCTACTCAGTGGCAAATATAGTAGGAAACTCATTTCACAGCGCGACGCTAAATTTATTGGCTTTGCAATCCCGCAGGATTACCAACACCACCTCAATATATCCGCGTGTCAGCGTAATATGAGGGACAGTAGTAAATTCCCACCGGTTTTAGTTGTAAACTCACTTGAGCATAAATAATATGCAACTACAAATTCGTTTTAGATTTTAAATGAAGCTCCAGTCTAGTAGATTTAAAGATCGATGACTGCAAATAAATGAAGTGGCGATAAAATTTTCTACCGTTATTATTAAACGAAGTATTTGTTATTCTTCCATGCTGGCCTGGGAGCGAAAGAAAAACATAGAATGTGCCAGCTGCATTTCCTCCCGGGTATGCTGTAAAAATCTGCTAAGGGATCCGAGGGTTTCAGTATATATCAATTTAGGCGATTGGCTGACAACCTGTCACTAACAGCAATATACGTACAAATCTATCTTAAATAGCCCTCAGATCTTTGTCAGACGTGGCGTAACGACCTTTATTTGGGTCGTTTGCGCTCTGCCTACCCTATTAGGGATGGAGGTGTGACTATATGTATGTATTTATTAGTAGGTATATCAGATAATATGAAAGAAAGAAAATAAGGAATTCGTTTCGGGCAGGGCTCGAACCTGCGTCACTGAAATACCGCCGGTCCATCGCTCTACCACTAAGCTACCGAAACGGTAGTGGGAGTGACGAATTTAAGGGGCTCTCGTGATATTTCGGTCGCTTGCAAGGCCTATAAAGTATACTTTATCGTTACATAAAAAATATAAAATAATTATATGTTGTAGATTGGTCTCAGCTCTTCATTACACTCTTAAGATTATTTAAAAATATTGAGTAATTAATGAGAAATACGAATTCTTCTGGCCCTCTTTCCGTGTCTAAAACATTCACTAAACTTTTATTATTTACTTGCACTTAACGACTTGCATTTATGATCATTATTTTGAACGTTATAAATCATAAACACTAAAATGTGATCTGCTTGCTTTTTTATTTCGATTATTAGTTTTGGAGAAAAAAAATAAAATCTGATTTCTGGGAGGTTCGCAAAGGGCGGGTCCGTGCGCGGGCGACGGGCGGCAGACGGCCCACGGCCTTCGCGAGGGGAACCCGCGTCGCTCTTGTCAGGCAAAAATAGTTTTCGTAAGTTCTGTTTGGACATTTTGTGTTTAAGACTTTTAATATTCATTGTTTAATATTAGTGCGAATTATTCTTTATCTACTGATTATTATTGATGAGTTTCTCTAAAATTCTTAGAAAATATAAAAAAAACTGTAAGTATTTACTTCAACATAATATTATTTTGTTTTATTTTACTACTATTTTATTAGTCAGCTACTGTAGAATGTAGCAAATGGTTCAGCAATGTTTTTTTAGGAAATAACAAAAATATCTTGGTTCTCTAAAAATATTGATAGCTGTTTGACTGGAATGTTTTATTCTATCTGACAGCGTAAAGATTGCATATTGTCTACAAACCAATGCATAATTTCGCCACACAAAGTGTTAGCCACATTAGTGCGGTGGCAGCGCTAGAGGCTTTCAATCGCAGTAGTACGAGATCGATCCTTACCAATATTCGATTCTAATTAACTTTTTTTAATTTTTATTTAATTTGTATTATTTTTCTCCTAAATTTTTAATTGTTTTTTTTTTCCAGCAGCCATTAACAAAATGTTAAAAACGAAAATTCTGCACAAATATCTTGAATCACAAGAGTTCATAGCATTACGTCGTCGGACCAACAAAAGTAAGTGAAAATAAACTTACAGCTTTCATTTAGTTTACAAACTTTGTGATTATAACGGTATTCCACAACCTTGTTTCCCTTTTCGGAGTAAGTATATTATATTACTCCAAGTCTCTACTGACTACAGTATGCCCGGGAAAAGAAGCAGCTGGAAGATTCTATGTTTTTCTATCGCCCCTAGTCTAGCAAAGAAGAATTAAGACATGTTAATTTAGAATTTACATTTACAGCACTTGTAAGTTTAATTATAGTCCAAGAGCTCAAACTATTTTAAGAACAGGAATAAACTACATATCCAAATAAAGGCGTTATCAAAATTATACATACATACATATGATCACGCCTTTATACCTGATGGGGTAGGCAGAGCGTAAACGACCTAAACAAAGGTCGTTCCGCCACGACTGACAAAGTTTTGAGGGTTATCTATACATATAATTAATCTCTAGAAGGATCGTGTCTATACATTGAATATATTTACAAAAAATAATTGCAGCAGGCGTTATTAACGATATAAAGATCAGAAAGTTTTTTTTTTTGTCTGTCTGTCTGTCATTCTGTCTGTCTGTCTGTATGTTACCACATCACAACAAAACTACTGATCCGATTTCGATGGGACTTTTTTATTCATCTGTGTGTTACCCGAGTTGCAACTTAGGATACCTAAAATCACGCTACTAGACTTAGGGGGTAGGCAGGAAATTGAAATTTGGCTTGTTCTTAACCGATTTAATGGAACTTTTTTAATTCGACTGAACAATATTTAAAATTAAAGTTACCTTTAATTAATTAGTTACCTTTAATTTTCTACCTACCTCGTAAGTCGTGAGGCGTGATTTGTTGTATCGTAACTTTAATTTTAAAGGTTGCTCAGTCGAATAAAAAAGTTCCATAAGAATCGGTTAAGAAACAGCCAAATTTAAATTTCCTGCCTACCCTCTAAGTCTATTAGCGTGATTTTAGATATCCTAAGTTTCCCTTCTGGGTTGCAGAGATGAGATGGCAGTCGCTCTGTGTAAAAACCAGTACCCTCGTTCGATCCCCTAGATTAGGTAGCCGACCCCGTGATATACGGGATAGGGCTAGGGAGATGATGATGTATGACGCTATTGTCACAGCTCATCGCCTAAATTATA
Source organism: Scrobipalpa costella (assembly GCA_949820665.1). Taxonomy (NCBI): domain Eukaryota; kingdom Metazoa; phylum Arthropoda; class Insecta; order Lepidoptera; family Gelechiidae; genus Scrobipalpa; species Scrobipalpa costella. The sequence goes on from OX463298.1 coordinate 4,337,382, forward strand.
ATATACTGAAACCCGAGGATCCCTTAGCTGGTTTTTACAGCATGCCAGGGACGAAATGCAGCTAGCACATTCTATGTTTTTCTCTCGCTCCCAGGCCAGCATGGAAGATCAAAATTATCCATACGAAATAATCAGTAGATTATATATTTATTATGTTCTTTTTACCATCACTATAATATTTGTTTTCTGTTTCAGTTATCCATTAGTACAAAAGAAGAAAAACTACACAATGCGACACACATCAGTAGAAGAATCATAAATTTATCAAAACTTCATATTTAATTGATGACCTTTATTACTATTACTCGTATACCTTCTAAGCTATTATTTTTAGTAGATTTATTTATTTCTAGTCATATAGTTTAAGAATCATTTCTTCTATGCTGGCCGGGGAGCAAGAGAAAAACATAGGATGTGCCAGCTGAATTTCCTCCCGGGCTTGCTGTAAAAACCAGTGTTCGAGAGTTTCAGTATATTGTAATTTAGGCAATGGGCTGACGTATTGTCACTACAGAAATATACCTACAAATCTATCTTAAATAACCCTCAGAACTTAATCAGACGTGGCGGAACGACCTTTGTTTACGTCGTTTACGCTCTGCCTACCCCACTGTGGATAAAGGCGTGATTATATGTATGTATGATTTGAACTTCAAGAGATTATATTTCTGTACTTCATTATATCTTTCCAAATTTTAATCGCCTTTTAATACTACCTTTACAAAATGTCATTCCTTATAGCAGAAGACCAGAGTTAAGACACAAAAAACCTAATAATAATAATCTTTTACCTTCTGTTAGATTTTAAAATAAATTGACCTACATACTTAATTATTTAATGAATATATTTACATAAGATACATACTAATGACTGGCTATAGATTATAATCTAAAATAATACATAGCTAGGCTAGATTTTACAGCCATGTAATGCCTAATAATTGAAAATTGCATATTTTATACATAACGGGCGTAAGAGACAGCGGCCTGCAAATTCTTTCAGGAGATGAAAGTCTAGGTAGACCCATACAACATTAGATGTTGTGGTTTCTCATGATTTTAAATACATAATTAAATTTTAAAAATATACAGATCTTGAGCCCTCTACAAGCCATCTAAAAATATTAATTTCATATAAAATCGAAAAAAAAGTCGTCGGTTTAATTTAGTTTTTTTTCTTTTGTTATTGTAATTTGGTGATTTTTTTGAGCCCGGGTATATTATAAGTGAAAAGTATTTATTATAGTAAGATTTTAGCAAATTGATTCACATAGTCATTTTGCTCCGGACAGCATCTCAAAATTAAATTTGTTTTATCTCTTAAACAGGTTTAAACTTGCTGTAATTAATTTACGCGTAAATACAAGTTCTGTTACATCATATACAGCAATACAATTTTCAAATCTTACTTAATAGCAAACCAGATGTAACAATGACGGAAACGTAGGTATTTAAAAAAAAAACTGCTGGTAAAGGGGTAAAAGTAGTATGGGCGTTGACTGCGGAACCTCTATCAGTTTGCGGGACGCTGTCCCTTACACCCGGTACATTTACATACATAGGGTTCATGGGGTCGATAGACTCGATACCCACTCGACAGAAGAAGAACATACATAAAAACCGAGGTATATCATTTACCTAAGAAATTTTAAGGACTTGTTTAGACAATGAAACTGAACAATTTTCTCGATGGAATATAGGTCAAAATAAGAAAAAAAATCTATCGTGTCTAGTAAATTTTTTTCACCTTACGTTCCAAAAAAACAAACAGTTTCATAATCTCACCAACAATAACAAGCCCTTAAAATTTCCTTAGTGAATAAAAATTCTTGCTGTATTTCAATAAAACATAATAATTTAATTCTTTAAAATGTTCGCAAGCTCTTGGACTATTTTATAGGATCATTTTGAATAAAGTGTAAATAATGATAACGATGTGTTCTACTCATGAAACTGTACAACTTTTTCGAATAAAATATAAAATAATAATTTAATATTATTATAAATAATTATTTAATATTATATAAAATAATAATTTGGAAAATTGAATATGTACATAATAAATTAGAATCAGTAGTGTGATAGTATATATCGACACATTTGTATTTTTTTTCATATTATTTCGACAGTTGTATGTTTTCTAGGAAAAGTTGTTTAGTTTAATGAATAGAACACCAAGAGAACACCCGTAATATTTGCATTTTTAATTATAAAGTATTTTATGGATCACATGGTTCAAAAATATACCCGGTGGTAAAGAAGATGATCACAAACTAGAACCCATCGCGTGTTGTAGTAGTACAAGCTAAATCCGATAGATGGCCAAGTTTATTCTCCTTTACGTAACAAACATCAGGGGAAAGAACGGGTGGGTGGGGTGTCAGGTAAGCAAAACGCTCAAGGTCATTGAGACATGGAAGCGTCTTAACATAGCCTTTCTTTATGTACACGTCATAGCGACGTTAGCGACATCTAGCGTGTAGTTTTAAGAACTACGCAGGGCTTGATAAGTGGAAATTAAGATTGAAATCAGGTCAATAATGATATCGCCTCACTTTTTAATATTTTTGAGGACTTTTATTAGTTCTCACAATTAGTGTACTTTAGTAGTAGAGCGATGGACCGGAATTCCAGAGACGCAGGTTCGAGCCCTGCCAGAAACAAATTTATTATTTTCTTTCTTTCATGTTATATACAAACATACATATAATTACCATGCTGAACTGGGAGCGAGAGAATAACATAGAATGCATGCTGTAAAAACCACCCCAACCTGCGACTCGTTACAAACGAAGGCCTAGGCATGTCCTTACCGACGGCGATGACCAAATTACCCTTGCGATTAATGCTGCCAATATTAGTCGAGCCACACTCTGCACAAGCTCTTCCAGCAACCGCGCACCCCGCCGGCGGGGGCGCGGAGGTCCCTCCTTTGCTCCCCACTTTGGGGTTTACCGGCACGTACCGGGCAGATTCTCTCCGATAAGGAGTCCCCAGGCAACGCCATAAGCCGAGGTTCGAGCCCTAGTGGGCGCCCTTAGGCAGTTGCCATTTCATTAAGGGTGTAGATTGCGTGTAGCAACTCCCCGCCTTAGCCCGGTGACGCATTATATACACTTTGTAGTATTTTGCAAACAGGTCCATTCAAAAAAAAAAAAAAAAAAGCTGTAAAAACCAGCTAAAGGATCCAAGAGTTTTTGTATATTGCAATTTACGCGATGGGCTGGCAACCTGTTACTACAGCAATATACGTAAAAATCTATCTTAAAAAGCTCTCAAAACATTGTCAGACGTGGTGGAACGACCTTTGTTTGAGTCGTTCACGCTCTGCTTACCCCATTAGGGATAAAGGCGTGATTATATGTATGTACGTACATACGCGTATGACAAAGGTTTGAGGGTTATTTATATAGGGTTACTAGCGAAATCATCAGTGTTTCTCTTCTATTATGCATGTATTATACATATAAAGCTTCCTCTTGAATCACTCCATCCATTAAAAGAAACCGCATCAAAATCCGTTGCGTAGTTTTAAAGATCTAAGCATACATAGGGATATAGGGACAAAGAAATCGACTTTGTTTTATACTATGTAGTAATTTTTATATTATATGAAATTACTTATTACTTCCATGCTGGCCTTGGAATCAGAGAAAACATAAAATGTGCCAGCTGCATTTCCTCCCGAGCATGCTGTTAAAACCAGCTAAGGGATCCGAGGGTTTCAGTATACTGCAGTTTAGGCGATGGGCTGACAACCTGCAACTACAGCAAAATACGTACAAATCTATCTTAAATAACCCTCAAAACTTTGTCAGACGTGGCGGAACGATCTTTGTTTAGGTCGTTACGCTCTGCCTACCCCATTAGGGATAAAGATAAAATTGATTATATGTATGTATGAAATTAAAATAGCATTGTGAGTGATAACATCCTCAAAAATAGGTATATCAGGTACAAATTAAGGAGTGTACGGAATGGGATCCTTTTAGCGGTTCACCCTGGTCAACCACATCATGAGTTGGCGTGAAGACTGAGGATAAATCCGGCTGACGACTCCACATAAATCAGTGGTTGACTTTGCGTGGAGTCTTTTTGAAAGATCACAAAGAAAACCTTCCAAAGTTGTAGTAATATTGCGTTCTATCATCAACATGCTGTTATAATCAAATATTTGATTTAAATTCACTTTGACAGGCCCAAAATATTGTTTTGCTTATTTCCATGGCTTATTTCCCTATTATTATTTTTTTCTTCCATGCTGGTCTGGGAGCGAGAGAAATACATAGAATGTGCCAGCAGCATTTCCTCCCGGGCATGCTGTAAGGCCAGCTAAGGGATTCGAGGGTTTCAGTATATTGTAATTTAGGCGATGGGCTGACAACCTGTCACTACAGCAATATACCTAGAATTCTATCTTAAATAACCCTCAAAACTATGTCAGACGTGGCGGAACGACCTTTGTTTAGGTCGTTTACGTTCTGCCTACCCCATTAGGGATAAAGGCGTGATGATATGTATGTATGTATGTATGTATGTTGCAGCCAGCCAGGTGTGAAACAAGAAAACATTCTGTCTCCCAGGAGGAAAAACGTCCTCGTGATTTCCCTAATGGCATTCAGGAAATTTTACCCATGCTTGCTCATGCTGCTCAAATATTCGCAAACAAACAACATAAATAACTACTATACTTTCCACCAGGACATTTAATTTCCATTGAACAATTCACTTCCTGAAATAATGTCCTGGTCGAAGTTGTTCAGTGTCGTTGACTGAGCAACTCCTATCAGTTTGCGAGACGCTGTCCCTTACACACTAATTTTTGAAAAGGCAGTGGCATTTTCAGTCACTGAAAAACCATAGCTAACGTCTTTGGTATAAAACTTGAGGCAGCTAACTTGTGCTTTCACAAGTTATGAATCAATCAGGTGAATTTATGTTTTAAACAATTTATACTTGCGATTGTCGGAAACTCTATATTTATAATGTTGTTATTAAAACACTTGTACTTGTTTTACTTCATATAATTTAATCTTACCGGTTTCGCTAACTTATAGCATCATCAGGGTTTTTATACACAACACATAATACATTTTAAATGAACCGTTTATATTTAGCTAACGAAGCGAACGACAATTGATCAATTGTTGCACTTCGTTCGCTAAATATGAACAGTTTATTTAAAATGTTTTATGTATTGTGTATAAAGTGAATAAAATCCCTGATGATGCGAAGCCGTCCCGTTAAATTATATGAAATGAAACAAGTACAAGTGTTGTAATAACAACATTATAAGTATGTTTTAAAATCAATTCACATAGCTAATATTACTTCATGCTAAAATTGATCTTGAAAACCAGTAAAAAGCGTAAAAGCTAAAAATATCACCTGCATTTGACGAAATTTCTTTTGTTCGCACCACAAAGGCGGTAATCCGCCATGTTTAGTTAATCACTGGGCGGCTCACGACGTCTTTAGTGCTATAATTTATCATTATCATCAGTCGAACCGTGGCACGCGATCTAATGAAACATTTTGTTACGTGATTTACAATGGATTACTATTGTTTTGTTTTCGTATTGGATAAAAAAAACTACAATTTTCCTTATAAATCTATGACATAGACTGCAGTGCTCCTGTGAATATAGCTAATACTACATACATACATACATATATTCACGCCTTTATCCCGAATGGGGTAGACAGAGCGTAAACAACCTAAACAAAGGTCGTTCCGAAACGTCTGACAAAGTTTGAGGGGTCTGAGGAAGTTTTGATAGCTAATACTGCGCTCACAAATCTGCTTGTCAAACGTGGTGATTAGGTACATGACAAATACCCCCAAGTATCGAAGGAGGCTCATGCCTTTACAGTGGACTAATAGTTGGTAATATATATAAGGTTTTTATTTTCTTACGTATGTGGCAATCTAGGAACTTACCTGAAACCAATAAAACATAAACATTACAATGAAGTTATATTTTTGAGCACCTGAAAACATTTTTTGTCGCTGGTTATACGTAGTAGTGCACGTAGACTTCTTAGGCTCGTATTTATAAAGCAATCTGAAGATTGAGAGCGATATGAAGTATAGGTTTGACAGACCATTTCGTACTGAAATGCATTTCTGATACGAACTCAAACTCGCTCTCACTCTCAAGTGCTGATTATAAATACGGTCCTTAGAAGGCCTTACTTATGTCCAATAGGGAATAGGCAGCAAAAAGCGTTTTCTCTTCATAAATAAACAAATGAATGTATGAGGGATAGTCTGATAAAACCATTTTCCTAAGGTGTAATGTGAAGTGAATAAAAAAATGTCTTTTCCATACAAAACGTTCAACTCGATGGGACAATTTGTATGTGTCATTGACTGAGCACCCCTATCAGTTTGCGGGACGCTGTTCCTTACACCCCGTATTACAAGACATTGCATTATCTCATACATACATACATATAATCACGCCTTTATCCCTAATGGGGTAGGCAGAGCGTAAACGACCTAAACAAAGGTCGTTTCGCCACGTCTGACAAAGTTTTAAGGGTTTTTAAGATAGATTTATACGTATATTGCTGTAGTGATAGGTTGTCAGCCCATCGCCTAAATTACAATATACTAAAACCCTCAGATCCCGTAGCTGGTTTTTACAGCATGCTCGGGAGGAAATGCAGCTGGCACATTCTATGTTTTTCTCTTACTCCCAGGCCAGCATGGAAGCTGCATTATCTCGACTGAGATATAAGTGGGAAAGGCCCTCCTTGCGGGGAACACCACTCTACGGAGATCATGCCTAACGGCTGCTCCTATAGAAAAAGTGGTCCACCTCGGGCAACGGCAACACAGGCTTGCCTGTAAATAAGTCTGGCTAAACGATCCCTACAAAGCGTTGGTAGGCTCCGCAAGGGGCCGGAGTCCGGCGCTAAACAGCTTATTGTGTTCCGTCGATGCGTGAGATTGCCAGTGCCATAACAGGCATCTTCTGGGTGAGCTCGCTCCATCATCGACTCTGTCACGGTCATCTCTGACACTAGTATTTTAATTTCTAATTAATAAAAATAAAACGATTCAAACAAGCTAAACTCACAAGAGCAAAGCACTTCATCTTACAAAGTACGATCTCTGTCTGTATATGATCTCCCTAGCTGCAGTTATCTAATGTGGTAATTCGATTCCCGGTGTGGGAGCGACATGTTTGAGTATGCTCGACGTCGCCGCGCATCCGGCGCCCGCGCATGCAGTAGGATGCGCGCGTGAGATTCATATTTAGGTACTTGTGCATGCGGATTTGTTGGTATTTATTGTTGCTGTTATTGCATTTCTCTTAACTTTGTAGTCGCCATTTTTAAATACAATGCCGAAACATAAAATCACAACTCCATCTCTTTAAAAGCGTAAAGGCGTCTAAGGCCCGTATTTCTAAACAACACTTGAGACTGATCGCTAGTTTGAGTCCGTATCAGAAATATTATTTCAGTACAAAATGCCCTGTAAAATCCATATTTAATATTGCTCTCAATCTTGAGATTGCTTTTTAAATATGAGTCTAAGAATTTAATGGGCAGCAGTTTTGTGATTATAATTAATTATACTACGCCATTCAACGATATGCTACCAAAGTATTCTTGGGTCCTTAGGCCACATTGACCGTCGTCAACCAGAGGACATTGAAAAGTTAATTGTGGTTGGCAAGGTAGAAGGCAAAACATCCCGCGGCCGATCACCTAACCACTGGTGTGATCAAGTGACCGCGCTTACAGGATTCTCTGTAACAACCGCCATAAGAAATGCTGAACATCGAGAGAAGTGAAAAGACTGTCAAAAACATTAAGGACTTTCATCAAGTACATGAACTTCTGTAATGAAGAACACGACGAGGAAGAAGCAAGGCTAAAAGACCCGGCTTCGCAAGGAAATTATCAGTGTTTCTCTACTATATTATTATATTATATTATACATATATACCTTCCCTTTGAATCATTATATGCATTAAAAGAAACCGCATCAAAAACCGTTGCGTAGTTTCAAAGATTTATGCATACATAGGGATATAGGGACAGAGAAACCGACTTTGTTTTATACTATGTAGTGATGTAGGGCTAGAAGGCGCGAATATAAGTCACCCGAACTGTCCCCAGCCATAAATTGTAACATACAAGCAATCGACTGTCTCAGCAACACCATGAATGATTTACCCTCGATCCTGTCATCTAAATCACGGTCCCTGAACCCATGTGGTAGTTTCATGTCTGCTGTATGTTTTACATATTCTTGAGGTCATAGCTACAGCTATAAACTCGTACAAAATGTAACAGAAACGGTATATGCACCCGAAAGGATATGAACCACCCCATGATACTGAACAACTTTCCCAAAGAAACAGGTCGGAATACGAAAATAAAATTTTAACCTTCCCTACAAATGCATCAGCTGATAGCGCGTGTAGTAGTTTTTCGTATTTCGAGTTATCTTCCTTTGGGGAAGTTGTTCAGTTTCATGGGGTGGGTGGGGTTAAGATCCTTTCGGGTGCATATACCCCTTTCTGTTACACGTTGTAGAATATTTATTGCAGGATTTATGTTGACGCACGTAATCGAAGGACAAAATATGCCTTAATAAAAGCGAAGTATTTGACACATTCTACTATATTACTCGACTGTCAAGGAAGGTTTATGTTTTGTAGTGTGTATGTATGTACTGATATGTTTTATTACATACATACATACATGAAATCACGCCTTTATCCCTAATGGGATAGGCAGAGCAAAAACGACCTAAACAAAGAACGTTCCGCCACGTCTGACAAGTTTTGAGGGTTATTTTATTACAGATGATTATGTACCTATATTGCTGTAGTGACAGGTTGTCAGCCCATCGCCTAAATTAAAATATACTGACACCCTCGGATCCCTTAGCTGGTTTTTACAGAATGCCCGGGAGGAGATGCAGCTGGCACATTCTATGTTTTCCTATCGCTCCCAGACCAGCATGGAAGAATATTATATATTTTTTATTATTTCCTCGTATCTCCGAAACGGCTAGATGGAATTCGACAATTAGAAGATCATTCGATTGGTCTCAAGCACCTAAGTGTTCTTAGCATAATGGATTTAGGCACTAAATTAAAATTCATAAAAATAAATTCCGACTGCACCTACGAGCGGCATATTTAAAAATAAAGGTAATTAAAAGGAGATTACAAATATATAAGTGATTCATATGTTAAAGCTCAATTTTAGAACAACAAATGCATAAAACATGTTTTTTTAGGAACTACAGTCGGTTGTTTCATTAAGCTGCCTCCGTGGTCTAGTGCCTAGTGCCATGGACTCCTGATCCGCAGGTCCTGGGTTTAATTCCCAGGGGGTTAACACAAAGTTGATATTTGAGAATTTATCACTTTGTGAATTTTTCCCCAGTTTGGTTAGGACATTGCAGGCTGAATCACCTGATTGTCCGAAAAGAAAAAGATTTCGTGCTTCGGAGGGCACGGTCCCGGTCGCTGTCTTTGATAGTGGTCGTTACTCAAACCATGTCAGAGGCCTGATAGTTGTGCTACTAGGCGGTTTAAAAACTCTGACACCAGGGTTCATCGGGTCGATAGACTCGATACCCACTCGACAGAAGAAGATTTCTTTTTTAAAATACTTGTTTAAAATAGTAAATGAAAGTTGTACCTACATAAAATAAAGCGCTTTAAATAATTATAGTCTATTTTTATTTATTATTTTCTTGGGGATTCATTTTAAATTCACAGCAAGTAAACTCTCTTCAAACAAGTAGATGTTTGCGTATGTTTAAATAATTAGGAGCTAGCAAACATAGACATAAACTCAAACACTTCAACACATTCACCCTAGAGAACTTGCACTGTTATTTATTCTGAGCGTATACTTTTGTGTAAAACTTCTCTTTCAGAATTCCAATTGCAATTCATCTTCTTACTGAGAGAGTTTTTGAGTCAACGAACGACCTGATGAACCCTGGAGTCAAGGTTTTTTAACCGTATGTTAGTAATAGGCCTCTGGCATGGTTTGTGTAATGGCCACTAACTTAGACAGCGACTGGGACCGACGGCCTAAAGTGCCTTCATGAATCTTTTTTTTACAGATCAGTCTGCATTGCCCTATAGGATAGATCTGACCCAAACTGAAAAAAAAACTTTAAAATGATAAATTAACAAATATCGACCTATGTGTTCCCCCTGTGGGAACCGAACCCACGACCCCCGGATCGGGAGCCCATGGCCCAGACCACTACACCACGGGGACAGTTAGCTTACACTTAACAAATTGGATTGTGTAAAACTTCTCCGTCAGAATTCCACTCGTAATTTGTGAGAAATAAATTATGCGGTTTCGATTTAGTTAAGTAGCCTTCATTTCCTAATTGTGGAAAGAGAATGGAATCATGGCACTTTGTAAGGATCTTCTTTAATGTTATAAGTTTCTTTTAGTCCTTAAACCGGCTCTGGGCTCAGGTCGGCCGCAGCAAGGACAATCTGTGCAGGTGGGGTTTCTCCGGTGGCGGTGTGGGTGACGAATGCGAGTGCGGACAGTCGCCACAGACTATGAACTGCGCACCTGATGAACTGCCCTGCATGTCTCGACAGTTACACTTTCGAGGACCTCTATAACGCCACATCCAACGCCGTCAGAGTGGCGGAGTCCTGGTCCTCAAGAATTTAAATTGAGTTTGCCTCGAATCGAAAGAAGAAGAGAGTCTTTTTATTTCCTTTTAATTTCTGTGGTATATATTGCTAATAATTTTGTAAATAGTTAAAAGACAAATTGGAAATTGACCTACAATTATTTTACTGCTTTCCTCCATACATTCGTCGGGAATCAAACAGGCAACAATCTGACTGACTTTGTGTCTACCATAGAAATCGAACTCATGACCTCTGCGTAGAGTGTAGGTACATCGGTCCGAACGGAGTTCGAATGACTAGACTAGAGGGTCAGTTGCAAAACACTTAAGACATTTTAGTGCCTCTGCATTAAAGCCCGTATTTATAATCAGCACTTGAGACTGACAGCGGGTTTCAGTTCGTATCAGAAATTTCATTACATTATGACCTGTCAAATACATACTTAATACTGCTCTCAATTGAGATCATTTTATAAATACAGGCCAATAATTTCCTCAAGTCTTGGAGTAACGTTTTCCCTGTGCAGTCAACTGCGCTTACTTAGCAGCAAAAACTGACAGACAGACGGACTGGTGGCCTCAATGCACATATACGGTCGTACCTACACCATCCGTTCGCATTAGCTTGGCAATACGAGTATTTCTACTGAATTTCTTGTACAGATCGTCTATTTGAGTTTTTAGTTTAATTCGTTCTAGAAAGTTGTCTTATTTTAGAAAAAAAATAACACTATTTGTCTCAGTCTTCTGTAGAGTTTTCTAGCCCGTTAACTTACCTACTTACATAAACGAAAAATATTTGTTCAAAATAAGATATAATACATACATACATATAATCACGATTTATCCCTAATGGGGTAGGCACAGCGTAAACGACCTGAACAAAGGTCGTTCCGCCATGTCTGACAAGGTTTTGAGGGTTATTTAAGATAGATTTGTAGGTGTATTGCGGTAGTGACAGGTTGTTAGCCCATCGCCTAAATTGCAATATGCTGAAACCCTCGGATCCCTGAGCTGGTTTTTACAGCATGCCCGAGAGGAAATACAGCTGGCACATTCTATGTATATCTTTTGCTCCCAGCATGGCAGAAAAAAATCTTATACAGATCGTCTATTTGAGTTTATAGGTAGTTTAATTCATTCTAGAAAGTTGTCTTATTTCTGAAAAATTGAGACTTCGTTTGTTTCTAACCCGTCAATTCACTTCACATGAAACAACTATTCAATAATACTTTTATTACAGGTAAAATGTGTATAAATTCTGGCTAACATATTTTTTTTAAGGTTTGGTAATTTGAATAGGCTGCGTCAGCGATTAGTTTCTCTCTCTTTTCTAATTCTAATTTACAAAGTAATTTAATAAGAATTAAGAATCTGTACTTTAAGAACTTTGAGGATTACTAAAAGCAGGTAATTAATAAAAGCCACTTAGTAACTTCAACAGCTAAATCTAAAAGTAACGGAATATAAGTAAGCAGTTAGTTACCGTTTTCGCTAAATGAAACCTCTATGGGTCTCTGATTAGTGCATTAGTAATGGGTCAATCAATGCAATAGCTAATTGATTGCAGTGTAATTAAATTACAAATCAATGCAGCACCGTTAAATGGACATTATGATGACTAGAGCTTTTAGGACGTTGAATTTTGAAGCCAGTGGGAACGCAAAAGATACTTTCTTTTACCTAATTCCCATATAAAAAACTAAGTCACTATTTCTTCCCAGCCTGGGATCGAAAGAAAAGCATAGAAAGTGCCAGCTGCATTTCCTCCTGGACATGCTGTTAAAATTTAGGTCATTGACGCTCTGCCTACCCTATTAGAGATACAGGCGTGATAGTATGTATGCTGTAAACATCCGCTAAGGGATCCGAGGGTTTCAGTATATTGTAAGTTAGGCGATGGGCTGACAACCTGTTACTACAGCAGTATACCAATATACAAATCTATCTTAAATAACCCTCAAAACTTTGTCAGACGTGGCGGTACGACCTTTTTTCAGGTCGTTTACGCTCTGCCTACCGCATTAGGGATAAAGGCGTGATTATATGCATGTACAATTTCCTCTACTGACTTGACCGAAAGCTCATTTTGCGAAAAACACATTTTGGAATAGGAATATGCAAGGACGCCATGTTAGAATATCATCATACAAACTTTTCGAGTCGAGGATAAAATCAAGAAATGGAAAGCAGTGTTTTCTGTAAATGAGATGTCTTAAAACGTGGTGTTAAAGTTTTTCTAGTTACGTTGTTAGGTAAATATTTAAAAGTATAAACCAGAAGCAAATATTGATTTGACGATTTCAAACGGCATGAACGGATGTCGGATGGTCACCAGGTTTATATATTGACTAAATCAATTTAGTGCTAGTGCTAGTGCTTTAGTAATCAACCGTGCTAACCATGATTCTACCCGGTGGTACATACATACATACATATAATCACGCCTTTATCCCTAATGGGGTAGGCAGAGCGTAAACGACCTAAACAAAGGTCGTTCCGCCACGTCTGACATAGTTTTGAGGGTTATTTAAGATAGGATTCTAGGTATATTGCTGTAGTGACAGGTTGTCAGCCCATCGCCTAAATTACAATATACTGAAACCCTCGGATCCCTTAGCTGGATCTCACAGCATGCCCGGGAGGAAATGCAGCTGGCACATTCTATGTTTTTCTCTCGCTCCCAGGCCAGCATGGAAGTACAATACCGGTGGTGACATTACAATATCAAGAAAAAATTTTGGAAAGACATTGCTCGAAATCTATTAGACCTATGAAAGTAATATATGTATTGAATGGTAGGAAATTTAAAGTAGATTCATTTTGTCGTTGACAATTTATTTCTAAATCTAGTATTCTATGTGACTTCTATGCTGGCCTGGGAGCGAGAGAAGAATGTGCCAGCTGCATTTCCTCCTGGGCATGATGTAAAAGTTAGCTAAGGGATCCGAGGGTTTCAGTATATTGTAATTTAGGCGATGGAATGAAGGCGACATACATATAATCACGCCTTTATTCCTAATGGGGTAGGCAGAGTGAAAACTACCAAAACAAAAGGTCGTTCCGCCACGTCTGTCAAAGTTCTGAGGTTATTTAAGATAGATTTATTTTACAGGTGGCGCAAAAGAAGTCATCCGATGTTGTTTGGCTCTCATTTTTTTTCTAAATGAAAAACTTCGAATCTGTTTTTTGATTATATTTATTTGCACCTTTAGAATTTTACTGGTCAAGTCGAGAAGATGATATCGGCCAAATGGGCGCCGTTACAATTGATTGCCATACGGGCTCGTTTTATGGCATTTTTCATCACTTCGGCGAGAACTTCGGGCGACAGATTCTCGCACTCGTGTCGAATGTTGTCTTTGAGGGCTTCCAAGGTCTCAGGCTTGTTGACGTAAACACGAGACTTCAAAAAACCCCATAAAAAGAAGTCCGGGACCGTTAAATCGGGCGATCTGGCCGGCCAGTGCAAATCGCCAAAACGAGAGATTAGGCGACCCGGAAATGCCGCCTTCAGAATGTCGGTTGTGGCTCGTGCAGTGTGCGCCGTTGCCCCGTCCTGTTGGAACCACATGTCCTCCAGTCCCAATTCGTCCAATTGCGGCAGAAAAAATTCGGTCAACATGGCCCTATAGCGCGCACCGTCCACTGTTGTCGTTTGACCCGCGGCGTTCTCGAAAAAAAATGGCCCGATGACTCCTCCAGCGTGAACAGCGCACCACGCAGTCACTTTGAGCGGGTGTAACGGCTCCTCGTGCATCACTCGTGGATTCTCGGTGCCCCAGAAGCGATAATTTTGCCGATTCACGTAACCGCTGAGGTGGAAATGAGCCTCATCGCTCATGATGATTTTGGTCGAAAAATTGTCCAATTCTTCCTCGAGATTGAGGATGGCTTGGGCGTAGGTTACGCGCGTTTGGCGGTCGGCAGGCAGCAGCTGATGCACGGTCTGGACTTTGTAAGGAAACATCTTCAAGTCTCGCACCAAAATTCGCTGCAAGGACCGCCGGCTGAGGCCCAATTGCGTGGCACGTCGTCTGGTCGATGTTTCGGGGCTCACTTCAACGTCCTCGGCTACAGCGGCGATATTCTCGGCAGAACGGGCGCTCCGGGGCCGGCCACTCTTAGCAACGTCTCGTGTGGTCCCATACTCTTCAAGGTTGGTGGCTAAACGTCGCAGTGTTTGCGCAGTCGGTGTCGGACGGCCGGGGAATCGGCGACGGAATTCGCGCTGCGCCAACACCACAGACGAATTGTTACTCAAAAAAATAGACACGATTTTTCCGCGTTCTTGGGGAGTGTATCGCTCCATGGCTTGTTCACTTGTATTCTGCATCTGTCTAGTCCACAAATGTCAAAACAGATTTGACATTGGCGGCCATTTGCAAAAATGAGAGCATCTTCCAATAGGGTGATTTCTTTTGCGCCACCTTGTATATTGCTGTAGTGACAGGTTGTTGAGGGTTTAGTAAATTGCAATTTACTACCCCTCGAATCTCTTAGCTGGTTTTGACAGCATGCCCGGGAGGAAATGCAGCTAGCACATTCTATGTCTTTCTCTCGCTCCTAGTCCAGCATGGAAGAATCTATTATCAGGTGATGTTATTTTGACATGGCACCACTCCGGCAACACCATAGTTTTCTGGTTCATTTGCAAGTAAGCCCCTTTAATGATGCGAAAGAAATGTGACCTATGCAATTTTACCTGGTTAGGAAGATCTACTCTGTCCTGGGTGCGTTACTAGGGCGTATTGATTATCAGCACTTGAGACTGACATCAAATTTAAGTTCGTATCAGAAATGTCATTTCAATACAAATAGGCCTGTCAAATCCATACTTAATATTGCTCTCAATCTTGAGATCGCTTTATAAATACAAGCCTAGAACAGACTTAACTTAAGGACTTAAGACAATTCCACGTTATTAATTGAACCTAGTGTCCCTGTTAGACGACAGTAACCTAGCCTAGAGAAATGTAGATTAGAACAGGCGTCTGTGTGCGGAACAATGCTATGAACAGCGGAGTTTCAGTCAAATTGCCGACTTGGTACTTGTACCGCTGCAATGTACTTGTACTGCCTCCAGGTACATGTTCACAATGTCTACAGCGCAGTTACAGTAGTTGAGAAGACTTGACTGACTTGGCGGTATTATATATTTCCATGCTGGACTGGGAGCGAGAGAAAAACATATAATGTGCCAGCTGCATTTCCTCCCGGGAATAAAACCAGCTAGGGGATCTGAGGGTTTCTGTATATTGCAATTTGGGCGATGGGCTGACAACCTGTCAGTACAGCAATATACCTACAAATCTCTCTTAAATAACCCTCAAAACTTAGTCAGATGTGGCGGAACGACCTCTGCCTACCCCATTAGAGATAAATGCGTGATTCTATGTATGTATGTATTATATGGGGCTTGGAGGAAACCTTTCGTTCAGCAGTGGAATGCTAAGGCTATGTTAATAACAAAAAATGGTTGTGGTTACGCCTAATCCCCGAATTCGCTCATTGGCCGAAATAAAGGGACATTTCGCGAATTGCCAAATGCACAATCACAATCCCCGAAATGTCGTATTTCTGCCTGTTGTAAAACAACCAATCCGCGGACAAGCAAATATGAGAATGAGAATAATTTATTTGCCATAAACAGGGTTACATTAAGGTGTTACAAATGTGCATTAAATCATGCCTGCTAAGCTAATATTAATAGCATGCAAAATTACTAAATGTCAAAAAAAAAATACAATTGAATTTAAAATAATACGAAAATTCTAATCATAACAACAAATCAAAATGTCAGTCTTTTAAAAATATTTATGTCGTACTCGTATACATACATACATACATATAATCACGCCTTTATCCCTAATGGGGTAGGCAGAGCGTAAACGACCTAAGGAAAGGTCGTTCCGCCACGTCTGACAAGTTTTGAGGGTTATTACAGATGATCATGATGTATATTGCTATAGTGACAGGTTGTCAGCCCATCGCCTAAAATTGTAATATACTATAACCCTCGAATCCATTAGCTGGTTTTTACAGCATGCTCTGGAGGTGATGCAGCTGGCACATTCTATGTTTTTCTATCACTTCCAGTCCAGCATGGAAGTACTCGTATATGCATTGTTTATGTTGATTTTTGCTTTAAAATTCAGAAATTCGTCCAGGGAGTAAAAAGTATTTTTTATCAACCATTTACGTAGTTTATTTTTAAACTGATTAAAAGTGCATTGTTTTATATCCTCTGGAATATTATTAAATATATTTATATACGTAGCATACAGTTTTTTGGAAACGATCTGTTTTTGGCACTGCATCAATAACTAGTCAATGACGATTTCTAAGGTTTCTTTGTGTAACAACCTGCACTTTCTTAAACATGTCACCACATGTCACTAAATGCATTTGACAAATTTACCGATTTCCAATATATAGAGACATAGCATGACATACCAAACGGCTATATGCGCTCGGATTGGCCAGTTTTTCATAGTACCTACAGACAGGTAGATGCTAGGTCAAACTATTATTGTCAGCCTCTAAAGCCTGTTTCACACTCAATAAACCTCGTTTCACATTATGTGACAAACGGTCTTAAAACTTTACGAAATAAACACTTCCTCATTCAGCCTATACAGTCTTACCATTCATTCTCTCATTCGTTCATTCAGACCGAACGGTTATATGGCCTATTGACCATGTGTTCTTATGGGGACTGGTAATAGCTAGGTTTTTGTGGCCAATGCGCTTGCCTTCAGTTATGGCTGACTTCTCTGACAGGCAGCTATTAGTGATGTTGCGGGTTCGATTCTATAAACTGTTATGTAGTCAGGTTATAAGAAAACATATACCTATTTGAACACAAATAAGATGTAGGTACCTATAGTTTATATCAGTTAACTGCCTCCGTGGTCTAGCGGTCTGAGTCATGGGCTTTCGATCCGGAGGTCCCGGGTTCGATTCTCGGCGGGGGACAGTGACTTTATTTTGTTGTTTCTAGTTTGGATCACCTGATTGTCCGAAAAGTAAGATGATCCATGCTATCGGATGGGCATGTAAATAGTCGGTCCTGCGCCTGATTTCTCTCTGGTCGTGTCAGTCAATCTGTCCCATCAGAATAAGAGATTGAAGGAATAGAGAGTGCACCTGTGCATAGCGCAAACACTTGGGCACTAAAAACTAGTCCTGCGCAGTTGGTCCTGGGAGTTTGGCCGCTGTCACTGAAAATCGGTGGGAGGACTATTATTATTTCAAGTGATGTTTAGAACAGTGGTCCCGTCCTGTCCCATACAAACAACCGAGATGTTTTATTCATCGCGCAAATAAAACTATCCTTTATTGTAGACCTGAAATCCTAGTCAAAATATTCCGGACTTAGGAAAATACCTATATTAGAGATTGATGAGTAAAAGCAATGGTAGGTTGGAGGAGTACACCAATTGCGGTCATAATAAATAAGCAATATACCTTCAAGTCTATCTTAAATAACCCACAAAGCTGTCAGACGTGGCGAAACGAACTTTGTTTAGGTCGTTTACGCTCTGCCTACCCCATTAGGGATAAAGGCGTGACCATATGTATGTATGTATGTATAAATAAGGTCAAAGTGATTAAACCTTCGTGATTTCAGCATATAAACATCTTCTGCCTAATCCTAAGAGGCCCAATAATTTAAAGAGTTAACTGCCTGTTAACTGCCTCCGTGGTCTAGGGACTCACGATCCGGAGGTTCTGGATTCGATTCCCAGGGGGAACACAAAGTAAGTAATTGTCAATTTATCACTTGGTACGATTTTACCTAGTTTGCTTAGGACAGTGCAGGCTGAATCCACCTGATTGTCTGGCACTTTAAGCCGTCGGTCCCGGTCACATAGACATAGACATATAATCACGCCTTTATCCCTAATGGGGTAGGCAGAGCGTAAACGACCTAAACAAAGGTCGTTCCGCCACGTCTGACAAAGTTTTGAGGGTTATTTAAGATAGAATTCTAGGTATATTGCTGTAGTGACAGGTTGTCAGCCCATCGCCTAAATTACAATATACTGAAACCCTCGGATCCCTTAGCTGGATCTTACAGCATGCCCGGGAGGAAATGCAGCTGGCACATTCTATGTTTTTCTTTCGCTCCCAGACCAGCATGGAAGTCCCGGTCACTGTTCCTAATAATGGACGTTACTGGTTTATGGTGCTCCACCTCCGTAGGAACTACCTTTAAAACCATACACGTGACCCCGGGCGGTGCTAAAGGTGCAACAAAAAACCTGTGCTGAAATGCTGTACTGTCCGCTGGACCTCGCACCAAAATAATTCCATACGACAAAAAAAATATAGAGTAGCTACCAATAGCACAATAATATTAAATCCATTCTTCCCGGTTACCCAACTAGTGTTACGGATTATATACTCTGTGGTAATGGTAACTGTTCCAGCATGATGTAGTAAACAACATAAATAACTTTTGCACATAGCAAATAACAGCGAAACAGCCTCCGTAAACGCGCGGGAAAATTATAAACTTGCCACGTAGCTGTCTCCGGGATTTATGTTATGGCGGAGTTATGAGTAATGCCTTTGCCTAAGTTTTGTTACGATTTTGTATGAAGGAAACCCTTTCTTGTTTTGTGTTTTACCAATAGTTTCCATTAACAATAATGTTGTTATTAAAACACTTGGATATGTTTCACTTTATATAATTTAATCCTACCGGTTTCGCTAACTTATAGCATCATCGGGGATTTTATACACATCATACACAACACATAAAACATTTTAAATAAACCGTTCACTCCGATGGTGTAGTGGATAGGGCCGCTGCCTCCTGAGCGTGGTTCGAATCCCACCACGTACCAATGTGTTTTTCGGTTTTCGAATTTCATATGTACGTTTATTCGGCGCTTTTTCCGTGCTTCGGAAGGCACGTTAAGCCGTTGGTCCCGGTTAATATCGTTTAATACCGTAGATATTAGTCGTTAAGCCATATCAGAGGCCAGAGCTAAGCATTGGCGGCTTGAAAACTCTGACCTAATCTAGGATTGGGTCTGGTTTCCCTTCTGGGTTGCGGAGGTCAGATGGCAGTCGCTCTGTGTAAAAATCAGTACCCTCGTTCAATCCCCTAGATTAGGAAGCCGACCCCGTGAGATACGGGATAAGGCTAAGGAGATGATGATGATGATGTTCATATTTAGCGAACGAAGTGCAACAATATATAAAGTAAATTATAATAAATACAAATTATATAAAGGAAAACAAGAACAAGTGTTTTAATAACAACATTATAAATATAGAGTTACTCCAAGTGCCGACAATCGTAAGTATATATTGTTTCCATTAACTCTTTGGGTTTTAACAGCAAGAGTGATTGTTGCATATTTGCTTCTTTGATTAGAATACATACATACATAAAATCACGCCTTTATCCCTTACGGGGTAGGCAGAGCGTTAAACGCCTCGTAAAAGGCGCTTTCGCCGCGTCTGACAAAAATTGAGGGCAATTTTAGATTGTAATGTGTATTGCTAATGTGTGACAGGTTGTCAGCCCATCGCCTAAATAACAAAACACTGTAACCCACGAGTCCCTTTTGCTGTCTTCTACAGCATGCCCGGGAGGAAGGGCAGCTGGAACATTCTATGTTTTTCTATCTCTCCCAGTCCAGCATGGAAGAATTGATTATAATAGTCTTTAGTAATACTAGTAATACTGTCTTGTGACCCTGTGCTGTGGTCACATCGTGTGGTTCTGTGTCAGAATAGCATTACCCCATCCATACAATCCTACTAAAGACTAGAGAAAAGTTGCCAACTGTAACAAAGTTTTGAAAATTAACTTGCCAAACGGATTGTGTGAAACTAGCCGTAACTTAGGCATAAACTTTGATGGCTAAACCCTAGTTCAGCATTGCGTCACATGAGGCACGTGAGCTAATGAACCGAGTAAGGGAAGTGGCACACTCAGAGCACCCGCATCTCATGTGCCGTAAGGGTAACCACACTATTATAGGACAGCCGTACTTCTCCGTGCAAATCCTACGAGACTAGGGTGACCAGTTATTAGCGTATAAAAATTAGTTCAGTTTCAAAAATCATACATCCATAAATCACGCCTTTATCCCTAACGGGGTAGGCAGAGCGTTTAACGCCTCGTAAAAGGCGCTTTCGCCACGTCTGACAAAAATTGAGGGCAATTTTAGATTGTTTATGTATTGCTTTAGTGACAGGTTGTCAGCCCATCGCCTAAATTACAATACACTGTAACCCTCGAGTCCCGAAGGGCAGCTGGAACATTCTATGTTTTTCTATCTCTCCCAGTCCAGCATGGAAGAAAAAAAATCAATTCAAAAATCATAAAACAGTATAACATACGAAAATTAAAAAATAACGTGTCCTCCAAATCAAAGCAGCACATTTCCAGACAGATACTCAGACGATTAATAAATTACAATTAAAATTTTTCGTATTCCAATAAAAGAACGAAAATAAACATAATTTCAAAGATGCGGCGGCATAATTGCCTAAATATTTATATTCAGATCACGTACACTTTTATTTCCTGTCCATACTTTTATTTCAGTAGGACTTTAATTGGCAAACAATAAAAAACAACGTCCTGAAACCCCGCGGCCTTTATTTGTCCCCAAACAACATTTGTCCTTTAAGTATTTGTCTTTGAATTTCCTGCTTTTCCCTCAAACCATTGTCACCCGGTTTTTATCCCACGTGGGGTGACAAGTGGGGGCTAGTGTGGGGTGTTGGGGGGTGTGGGGGGGGGGTCTTTTGTCTTGCGGTGTCATTACTTTGTCAAAGGTCCTTGTCTCGATACAAAGCTATACGCGGAATTCAGAATATATGTTGATTTGTATGTAGAAAGGATTCGTCGTGTGAGATTGGAATTTATTGTTTGCTCAGTTTGTGGTCTGAATCTTAGGCTTTTCATAAGTATTTCAATTCCTAAAGGAATGACACAAAGTTAATAGTCTTATTATGGGTTAGCTAAATCGTCTATACAGGATGTGTCTACACAGGGTGACACCGTCCCGCAAACTCAACAACTAAGTCAACGAAACTGAACAACTATCAGCAGGTATTTTTTTCAGGTCGTGAAAAAAAATAGTTTTCCATACAATTTGACAGATTGCGGTGGTAATTCTGTATGGAAAGGTATTTTTTTTTAATATCCTGAAAAAAAATCGTAGTGATAGTCGTTCAGTTTCGTTGACGGAGCAACTCCTATCAGTTTGCGGGACGCTGTCCCTTACACCTCGTATATCGGACAAGACCTATAACGTCAAAACGAACTGTCACCTGTAGGTGCATACCATGTTAAGAGTAAGTAATTTCCATTTTTCCAATAATAAGAAATAGAAAAGGAAAAAATTACAAATCAAATCGAGGGCCGTATTCATAATCAGCTCTCATGGGTGACAGCAAGTTTGAGTTCGTATCAGAAATGTCATTTCAGTACAAACTGGCCTGTTAAATCATCATCTCCCTAGCCTTATCCCGTTTCTCACGGGGTCGGCTTCCTAATTTAGGTGATTGAATGAGGGTACTTGTTTTTACACAGAGCGACTGCCATCTGACCTTCGCAAACCAGAAGGGAAAACAGACCCAATCCTAGATTTGGTCAGAGTTTTCAAGCCGCCAATGCTTAGCACTGGCCTCTGATATGGCATAACAAGTAATATCTACGGTATTATACGATATTAACCGGGACCAACGGCTTAACATGCCGTCCGAAGCACGGAAAAAGTGAAGAATAAACGTACATATGTAATTCGAAAACCGAAAAATGACCTCCTGCACAGAAGGCAGCGGTCCTATCCACTACACCATCGGGCTCGCCAGCTAAAACCAACCAACTAAACTGGCCTGTTAAATCCATACTTAATATTGCTCTCAAGTTTGATATGGCTTCATAAATACGAGGCTTAATCACCGCTCTTTTCAGGTTTCCGAGTTTAATTTAAAATTTAATTTAGTTCCGAGACCCAAATTTTTTGGAGAAAGTTTTTCAGTGCCATGAACATGACTTATTTATACGGTAGTAAGGGACAGCGTCTCGCATACTGATAGGGGTTGCTCAGTCAATGAAACTGAACAACTATCAGCAGGTTTAAATTTTCAGGAAATGAAAATAAAATTGTGCTTTTCCATTCAAATTGTCTCATCGAGGTGGTTATTATTTATGGGAAGGTCAATTTTTAATTTCATAGCCTGAAAGAGTTTCCTTACCGTTGAACGAGTAACCCCTATCAGTTTGCGGGACGCTGTCCCTTACACCCAGTACAAAGCTCCTACATACCCCCCTATAGATAGAAAAGACAAGTAGTCAGTAACTCATCTTTTTCTGCTCAATGGTGATTGAGACAAACTGTCATTATGAGTTATTTCACTTGATGGCTTGGAAGATATTATTATATTGACTTGGCTTGGAAGAGAGCCCGATGGTGTAGTGGATAGGGCCGCTGCCTCCTGAGCGGGAGGTCGTGGTTCGAATCCCACCACGTACCAATGTGTTTTTCGGTTTTCGAATTTCATATGTACGTTTATTCGGTGCTTTTTTCGTGCTTCGGAAGGCACGTTAAGCCGTTGGTCCCGGTTAATATCTTTTAATACCGTAGATATTAGTCGTTAAGCCATGTCAGAGGCCAGTGCTAAGCATTGGCGGCTTGAAAACACTGACCTAATCTAGGATTGGGTCTGGTTTCCCTTGCGGAGGTCAGATGGCAGTCGCTCTGTGTAAAAACCAGTACCCTCGTTCAATCACCTAGATTAGAAAGCCGACCCCGTGAGATACAGGATAAGGCTAGGGAGATGATGATGGCTTGGAAGATATTGTGCTGTAAACGTAGGGATAGACGCAAAAAAAAGTCATGGCATATTCGGATTATTTAAAACTTATTATACAAGAACATACATACATATAATCACACCTTTATCCCAAATGTGGTAGGCAGAGCGTAAACGACCTATTCTTTTTCACTACCTAAAAATTCTGCTGATTGTTATTCAGTTCCGTTGACTGGGCAGTCTGTCCCGTACACCCCATGTTACAAAAATGCATTAAATTGCGAACTAATTGGGGGAACTAAGTCAGCTAAGGGATCCGAGGGTTTCAGTATATTGCATAGTAAGCGATGGGCTGACAACCTGTCACTACAGCAATATACCTATAAATCTATCTTAAATATGACGAAATGAACCTGACAAGTACTTAACCAAAACAGTTATATTTTGATAACCGTTGTTACTTACATAGCCGGTTACGTTAATAACCGTTACGAAAATGTTGCCAGCTGTAATTTATTTGTAGGTATATTTTCATTTGGTTTCGATGTTCCATTCTAAGCAACAATAGTACCAATTTGTAGCTGAGACAATCAGGACTTAACTAATATAAGTCTATACTTGTCATTTTCTATCATGAGAGAACAGAAAGGGATGCCAGTAATTTAAGTCAATATTTAGTTAAGATAGCAATAAAACACAAAGAATTTCATAAACTATCTTTATTTTTGCCAAACTTGGAATCAAGCCCAAATCCTAATAAGAAAGTTCTTTAAATAGCATAGGCACTAGAATCGTTCTAAGCTTCGAAACATGCTTCAAATAACTTTGATCACAGACTTTTGACTATGGTAAAGTCAGCTGTCGGATCGGGTAAATGAAAGTAATTTAATAAACTAACAGGAATAATAGAATAACCAAAACAAAACCGGCATCACACCCCTAACGAAAATACCTTCTGAATAAGAAGAAATGTGTTTAGGGGTGCGTTCAGACGGCCCTGTATTCAATTTATATCGTATGAATTTTAGACTATCGGAACGCACTGAACTTACACCTATGCCGCTGTCAGATGAAGTTTCACTTCCGGTGCGCCTCTGACCTGGCCGAACAAAAATTAACCTAGTCGAAATTTTGCCTGCCAGGCGCCTCTGAGCGGGTAGTATAATTTTAAACTTGGCTAAAACTCGATCGGTTAAGCGGCTCTGAACGCACCTCTGGCAACCCAATAGGTGACGAAACGATAGTTAAAATAGTGTGGTGATACCATCAGACCGGTTTATATTGAACAGCTATAGTTTGATCAGCGTAAAGATTGTACTTTAGTTTGTAAATAGTAATTATGTAAGTGCTAGCGGGACTCTACACTAATAGATGGTTGTTAGGGATCAAGTGTATGGGTCATCGGCTTGTAAGTTCATTTGTTTCGTAATGCACGTTCGACCTAATATTATTCTGTAAATATACATACATACATGAATATAATCACGCCTTCATCCCTAATGGGGTAGGCAGAGCGTAAACGACCTAAACATAAGTCGTTCCGCCACGTCTGACAAAGTTTTAAGGGTTATTTAAGATAGATTTGTAGGTGTATTACTGTAATGCCAGGTTGTCAGCCCATCGCCTAAATTACAATATACTGAAACCCTCGGATCCCTTAGCTGGTTATTACAGCATGCACGGGAGGAAATGCAGCTGGCACATTCTATATTTTTCTCTCGCTCCCAGGTCAGCATGAAAGTAAACATATAAAAAAGAATTATTTCATATTATTATCATTTTTGTTTTAAATTACTTGATAACCTTTAGATATAATCACAACTTGGAACGACGAAATATTACTATGCGAAAGGCATTTTTTTAGCGCGCTTTTTTAGTGGGCTCCAAGATATTCTATTGATATATCTGTATTGATCCATTCTCGATCTATTTTCCCTTAGTAAATACTAGAAAAAGCTGCCAGTCTGGGAATTAAACTCTAAGAAAACATTTCACTTCTTCTGTTATATATATATATATATATATATAAATTCATAGCGCTCTGAAATTATTTATTCACTGATATACCAATTTATTAGGCGTTAATTGAAAGTTATTAGAATTAATTCAAGGTAAAAACTGGCTGATTGATTAAGTTGTCTCATTATCACTTTATTAACATTAATTTAAGAATTTCTGGGAAGCATTTTTATATTGATTTATCTACTACTTTATTTCCCTAACATTATCAACCTTTTACTGATAGTAATATATGAACTGGCGAACTTTATGTGTTTTAAATAGTAAGTAAATATTGAAATTCGGATGTCGGTTTAACGAAAATGTGATAGGTTACCATAAAGGCGTGATTATATGTATGTAGTATAGGACAGGCGAATTTTATGCGTTTTATAAATCCCCGTCAAATATATTCTAAGGTAACATAATATGCTGTCAAAGTA
The DNA here is from genome assembly GCA_949820665.1 of Scrobipalpa costella. Classification (NCBI taxonomy): domain Eukaryota; kingdom Metazoa; phylum Arthropoda; class Insecta; order Lepidoptera; family Gelechiidae; genus Scrobipalpa; species Scrobipalpa costella. Next base: position 4,363,263 of record OX463298.1, read on the forward strand.
TCTAAGGGATAAAGGCGTGATTTTATGTATGTATGTATCTAACATCCAACATGCTTTATTTATTCCTACTAATCTTTAAACATAACTAATTTAAACGTATGAAAATTACCCAGTCGATACACGGACGTCATCTTACCTTATATTTAAAGAAAATACCATCTCAGGAAATGTTCCTAGTATTAAACAGGTTCTAGGATCACGAAAACACGTGCTATCAAGCTTTCATACTATACTCCTTATTAGCAGATCAACGTCGCCTGCGCAAGAAACTGCTACCTGTTTTTCCACTTAGGTACCCACATGTGGTTTTTCTAGTGGCCAGGATGATAGAACCATCGAGAAAAAAGATAAGTACCTGGTGGAGATATAAATCCTTACTTTGAATAGCGTGTGAAGAGTTGATTATGTTAAGACTTCCTTTTTATACGATGTGTGTGAATGTTGTGTTTTCTGTTTGAAACTTGTGTAAGGATTATTGCATCGTTTAATCATTAAGGGTCATGAGAATGCGGGCTGACAAATCTAGATAGAAAATATCTGCATTTAAATGGCCTTACACTCAACATTGCATTATCTCGGCAGGGAAACGTGGGAAAGGGCCCCCTTGCGGGGAGGACCACTATGCGGAGATCAAGCTTAACGCCTGCTCCTAAAGAGTTGGATTCCGTTCCGACCCAAACTAGCTAAGTTCACAAGAGCGAAGCACTTGCAAACCAACTGTAATGCGGACACTTCTGCATCTGACGAGTCGAAATGATGTCGAAACAGTGGTCAACAAACGACGAATCAATGCGTTTCGTTTTCTCTCACAGTCATCACAGAGGCCAAAGTGCCACTAGAAAATATCAATACATATAAATATGAATTTGGCTTCCTTGTCTGTCTGTTATGCAACAAAATTTGAAAATCCGTCTTAATATGGACAAAGATGCTCCTTATGTCAGACGTGGCGAAAGCGCCTTTTAGGAGGCGTTTTACGCTCTGCCTACCCCGTAAGGGAAAAGGCGTGATTTTATGTATGTATGTATGTATGCTCCTTAAAAAAAAACATCAATCATCTTCAGTACAAATTTACACTTTCCTACGCCATGCCCAAATTACATACACCTAATTCTTGAAATGACTGCTAATCATTTATCGTGCGTTTTAAAAAACCTTAACGACCTAACATTTACAAACAACAAATTTTCACTTTCCAACCCGCGGCGATCAAAGTGATAATCATAAACAGTCAAGATGTAATTCAATTTAATATGTCTTCATAATTCTTACGAAACTCAAATACTAGTCTTATCAACACGAGATGTTTGTATGTATGTAACTGTGATGAATGAGTGCAGACAGACAGACGGACGTACAATGAATTAACTGTAGAGAACAATTTTGTAGCAATTTATTTGCACTTTATAACGATTTGGCTTTTACACGCGAGTCAAGAAATGCTTGAAGTGCGCTGTGCGTGTTTGGTTTTGTACTGACATAATCTAACCTACACTAAACTAAGACCTATGAAACTGAAACAACTTACTACAAGGAATATAGGTCACAATATGAAAAAATGGACCTCCTCTACAAATAAGACTCTACCAGCTGGCACCATTTTTATAGGAGAGCCTATATTTTTTATCTTACGTTTTTTCCTTGGGGAAAGTTGTTCAGAATCATTATGGGTAGGTCCAAAGCCAAAAATTTGTTCAGCAATTTAAAAAGAAATATTGTATACTTCTTTTGTTTTTAAATATACGGAACATTAAAAATAAACGAAGATTCCTTTCCACGCTATGAAATGCTTGGTATTTCCTCTAGACCCCGACAGTCCATTCACAGGAAAAGTTGGTGAAGACCTCTAAATGCGTGGAACGGGACCCGCGGCCAGGCCGTAAAGTAAACGTGTTTAAGGCCCATTCCGGGAGGCTGGGGATTAGCACGGGTTCTAAGAAACTTCAAGTAGAGGTCTTAACGAAGTTATCGAGTTATAAGGACTTTCTGAATAGTATACAAACATTTCTATGGCTTATACTAGAAACATGCAATCTTGCGCTGTGTAAAATTTCTTGCTATACTATTTAACTTATGAAACAAAAGTTGACCCTTATTTATTTTAAAACCATAAAATTTTAAAGGAACAAACTGCCATTTGTTAATTGTCTTTGGTTATTACGTAATTCTTCATTTCCACCATTTTCATTAAACCGTATCGTAAATAAGGAAAATTCTAAGAGGGTTCTTGTTTTGGAAAACTTTACAGTTATAAGACAGGTTTATTACCTACTTAACCGTAATAGTTAGGTCCATACAGGGCATACTGTTGGATATTTACTATTGTCAATAATAACAATAAATATTAATATTAATATTACTTCTATGCTGGACTGGGAAAGATAGAAAAACATAGAATGTTCCAGCTGCCCTTCCTCCCGGGCATGATGTAGAAGTCAGCAAAAGGGACTCGAGGATTACAGTGTATTGTAATTTAGGCGATGGGCTGACAACCTGTCACTATAGCAATACATATTACAATCTAAAATTGCCCTCAATTTTTGTCCGACATAGCGAAAGCTCTTTTCACGAGGCGTTAAACGGTCTGCCTACCCCGTAAGGGATAAAGGCGTGATTTATGTATGTATGTACAATAAATATCTACAGTATACGACTGCTAATAAGTATTACGACTGCTAATAGTAATAGGACTATTACGGCAAACCGCTTAAGTTGGTCTAAACGCTTTGTAGCGTCATCAAAATTTATATACATACATACATATAATCACGCCTTTATCCACGATGGGGTAGGCAGAGCGCAAACGACCCAAACAATAGTCGTTCCACCACGTCTACCAAGTTTTGAGGGTTACATAAGATAGATTTGCAGGTATATTGCTGCAGTGACAAGTCGTCAGCCCATCACCTAAAATGCAATATACTGAATCCCTCGGATCCCTTACCTGGCTTTAACAGCATGCCCGGGAGGAAATGCAGCTGGCAAATCCTATGATTTTCTCTCGCTCCCAGTCCAGCATTGAAGTAAAATTTACCTCATAATTCGCTTGCCTTAACCCATTTATCTAGATCCTAGGGTATTACAGTGATTTCAGGGAATCAAAACTAAGTACATATCTAATATAATATTAAAGCTCCCTGGAAAATCTACTAGGTAAGTAAATAAATATAGTCCGTGCGTTTCTATCCACGCATGTAAAAGCTCACATACCTAACGGTTACACCTCTGTTTGTTCCTACACGTTCCATTTTACGCAATAAGTGATAAATCTGACCGCGCTAACGTACTTGTTATTTGGTAATTATTCAATTTTAATATTATGTTTATCGTAGAACGAAACGTACTGTTGATTTCTTTCATTTAGAACAATGGTTGTTAAAAAGGTAATATAACAAGATTGGAATTTTAGAAGGTGGAAATGTTCTGATGATCAGTTTTCCATGTTATGTTTTATTATACGGGTTTTATTTATCTACGAATTGAAGGTTACAGTAGATATTATGTAATAAATGTTTTATGATGTTGTTATCTTAGGCACATCATTGAATTTAGATAAGCTTTTTTTGGATCAATACCTTAAAATATCGACTGTGTCTGACTAAGATAACCTACTCAGTGAGCTGAAGATAAAAAAATCTCGACTAAACTAGACACATAATATTATTATGCGTTTTATTATTATTTTAGCGACAGTAATTATACTTAATTATTTATTCCGTGCTGGCCTGGGAGCGAAAGAAAAACATACAATGTGCCAGCTGTATTTACTCCCGGGCATGCTGTGAGAACCACTTAAGGGATCCAAGGGTTTCAGCATATTGTAATTTAGGCGATGGGCTGACAACCTATCACTACAGCAATATACCAACAGATCTGTCTTAAATATCCCTCAAAACTTTGTCAGACGTGGCGAAACGAAATTTGTTTAGGTCGTTTACGCTCTGCCTACCCCATTAGGGATAAAGACGTGATTATATGTATGTAGCAATTATACTACGAATTTATGCAACTTTAAACTTTATGCGACTTTTTACTTAGAATGGTCTAAGAAAATGTACGGCTGCTTCTTTCTCATCATCTGCCTAGCCTTATCCCGTATCTTACGGGGTCGGCTACCTAATCTAAGGGACTGAACGAGGGTACTGATTTTTACACCGAACGACTGCCATCTGACCAGAAGGGAAACCAGACCCAATCCTAGATTTGGTCAGAGTTTTCAAGCCGCCAATGATTAGTACTGGCCTCTGATATGACTTAATAACCGGGATTAACGGCTTAACGTGCCTTCCGAGCACGGAAAAAGCGCCGAATAAACGTACATATGAAATTCGAAAACCGGGAAACACATTGGTACGTGGTGGGATTCGAACCACGACCTCTCGCTCAGGAGGCAGCGACCCTATCCACTACACCATCGGCTGCTTCTTTCTCTGCATTAATATATGAATAAAGTGAAAGTTATTCAGATAAAATTATAAGTAAGATTCTAGAACATATTCCACAAATTATACAGTCCTTTAAATTAAAGGAAGAGACCTTTTAATATTCCAATATTTCATATCTTACTGCTACCTACTATAATAGAGAACGTGCATAAAACATATTTTCAGTTCCTGAACCTATTGTCTAAAAACATCTTAAATTATGAAAAGAACAGTGAAAACAGAAATAAAATTGATCAAAAAATCACCGAGATATACCATTATAAAGATAGACTATCTATCTCTCTCTTCGAAACGACAATTTATATGGAATTAGTATGGCGCTCCTGTCTTATGACGTCACATGACAGTTCGGACCTCTCTTTTTAACTAACCACTTTAAGGCATTATAACTCTTAAACTAATGAATATTTTGCGAAAATTCTTTCACATCCGTTCATCTATGGTGACAATAATTCTTACTAATAGTTTATAAAAAATCATGAGTATTCCCTATTCAAGGCATGCAATTTTGAGCAGACATCTAAGGCTTCCAAGCTGGACTGGGAGCGAGAGAAAAACATAGAATGTGCCCGCTGCATTTCCTCCCGGGCATGCTGTAAGAACCAGCTAAGGGATCTGAGAGTTTCAGTATATTGCAATTTAGGCGATGGGCTGACAACCTGTCACTACAGCGATATACGTCCAAATCTATCTTGAATAACCCTCAATACTTTGTCAGTCGTGGCGAAACGACCTTTGTTTAGGTCGCTTACGCTCCGCCTAACCCATTAGGGATAAAGGCGTGATTATATGTATGTATGTATGTATGCATCTAAGGAGGTATTTTATATGAAAACTGAAGTTAATGGAGTCGCCTGGAAGATATTCAGTTTGAATATTTATTTAGTTTCTTACGGGAGATATTTCTCTACTATGCCAATCAAATTGTCATAATTCAAAGAATTGAAAAAATAATAATTAAAAGATAAAATAGAATAAAAAAAACTTTTTGTCATAATATTTTTTTTTCGCAGGTTTTATACCCCAGTCAACGAGGATTTTATTGTACCCAGGAACCTAACAAAATTCAAATATGAAGGAGGTACGCTTTTAAATCAAATGACGCAAGCTGGTTGATTTAGTTCATACATACATACATACATATAATCACGCCTTTATCCCTAATGGGGTAGGCAGAGCGTAAACGACCTTAACAAAGATCGTTCTACCACGTCTGACAAAGTTTTAAGGGTTATTTAAGGTAGATTTGTAGGTATATTGTTGCAGTGAGCTTTACAGGTTGTCAGTCCCTAACCTAAATTACAATATACTGAAACTTTTGGATCTCTTAGCTGGTTTTTACAGCATGCCCGGAAAGATATGCAGCTGGCACATTTTATGTTTTTCTCTCGCTCCCAGTCCAGCATGGAAGAAAGATATAGTTCATCTTTTACAGATAGCGGGTATCTTGACAATTTTCACTAAGAGTACTCGTGCGAAATGAAACAAATTTTTCCGCCGCGAATTCCCTGAATCACCAAATGAGCTATAACATAATACCTTGTACAGGTTCAGAATTCCTGTCATAATGAGGCTAAACCGCGGGCTTGATGTTGCGCGCTCGATCGGCCATTTGCCGCGCATCCCACTGCGCATGTTACTGCGCATGTTTCTGCGCATCTTCCGCGTGCTGCGGTCGCCTGCGCATCCAACCGAAATTACCCGTAGGATAGGATGGGTCAGGTTACAAGCATAAATGTGTGAGAGCAAAAACTAGCTAAGGTGTTGGTATAAGGATATCGGACAATACGTACGATATTTATTTATTATTATATGTTTCGGATATATATATATATTTAGGATATTCATTTAGGATATTTATAGATATCTATATTATAAATATATATTTATTATATATAATATTAAGCATTCTATTATATATTTATATCTAGTATTTACGCGTTCAAATTTGAGTTGTTAAGTAAATTATTTTGTCTATTTCACGTTATATAACCGTTTCAAGTATCTATCTTAGTTTACCTGCAAGCATAATTGTCTCCTCTGGGTTAATCAAAGGTTGACTGGAAGAGATCTTAATGGGATAAGTCCGCCTTTGTGTAACTATTGTCTTATTCTTTTTGTATTTTAGTTTTAACATTTTCAAGGTACAATAAAGAGCTTACATACATACATACATATCCGCTATAGCTTATGTAAACTTTGTTTATTGGGATGAAATTTAATTGGGGTAAAATGTAAATGGGAACATTACTGCAGTTCATAGTCGTACGGTTTTGTCCATCAAACTATAACATTCAAATCGAGAGCGGTTCATTCTATTTAATCACAGGACATCACTAATGATTATGAGGGTCATGAATATAAAGATTTAGCTTCAGCATGAGCCTCGAGATGTGCCTCTAAATTCTAAAGCAGGAAGTAACAAAAGCTACAACATCAAAACCTACTTCGACAGTTGCTTCAAACGGAGTAATCTTCTCGTCCGCACACACCGGCAGTTTACTTCAAACACCTAGTTTTAAAACTATTAGGGCTTCGTGCCTTCGGGAGGTATAATTTCAGGGCTGTCGCGCGATGTCTGCCATTACCTAGCTACGGGTTCCGGGACACGCCTACAGCGCAGCGGATTATAAAGGCAGGAAAGGATTTTTACGAGTGGATTTTTTAAACATTATTGACTAATCAGACGAAATAAAGTCAAGCGTATTTAAGCAATAGTCATTAGGCCCAATCTTTGTCTTTGATAGTGAGTGGTCGTTACACGAGGTGGCTTATATATGTCGCAGGGAAAAGACGGAGCCAGGGTATTCTAGGGAAATCGCGATCGATAATAATAAATCGATAGATCATTATGCCTTCTTACTGAAAATGTTTTTGGGAATTGTGATTTTACCAGACTCGGTCTAGTGAAATGAAGAAATTGTTGATAAAGATAAAAAAAAATGAACCAAATTGTATATCAACTGTTAGAAATTCAAGTTTTGATCAATAGAACATATTCAGAAGATGTCATTTCTCATTTTCTTTTTCAAATGAATTGTTAATGATAACACTAGAAAGCACTGTTATATAACAATCCCTAGGGATTTCGTGAAATCCCTGGATTCGTCAGTTCCCCGCGACTTTTTTTAAATTACCGATGCTTCTGTACTATGATGGTTTGTTTGCATAGAAAATATGTTCGGTTCTGCATGTGCTGTTATCTTACATTCCAACGACATTCTAAGTCAGTTATTTAAGTATTTAAATGATAAATTATTAATTATTTAAATTCCAAAAACTAAATTTAAATAAACATGCACTCGTTTTCTTTTGCAAATTGCAAATGGCGTCTACAATTTTCGATTCAAAGCATCAACTTGACAAAGTAAAGAAATAAAGCAATCAGTACTTGGTGCATTCGGTCGTGAAAAATTGAACTCCATCTTATTTTCTGCTGAATAAATCCATGGCACTCGGAGACGTTGAAATTGTGCAAAACATAAAATTTTATAAAATGACAGAGGCAGCAAACAAAGACGCCTGGAGAGATAAAGGGGAGGTCTATGCCCAGAAGTGGGACGATTTATAGGATACAAAAAAAAACATGTATAGTACCTATATTTCTCCATTGCATAAAAAAAAAGATTTACGCCCTATAACTTATACTTACTTAGTAGGAAATAGAAAAGAAACTAAGTATAATCCGCTCCTTTGCTTACAATTGCTCTTGCATATTTAGTTGCAGGATTTATAACCACGGAACCGAATTTACTCAAGAAAAATCCGTAGCCTCAACACTAAACCCGTATTTAATGCCTAAGTACATCCGTGAAGATCAAACTACAATCTGAGCTAGGTGGGAGTTTCCCGGATGATACACAGCACAGGAGTAAGTAAATGTACAGAGTTAAAGCTTCATAGCAGGTACCGCATTACTAGGAATCTATTTGGAAATAAATGATTTGACTTTGACTTTACTGTTTAGATTTAAGTACATTGTTAGCAATAGTCGCTTGATTTAAAGAGAATCGCTAGGTACATGCACAGAGAACGTTGCTGTGTATTCAGTGGATATGTAGACATGATATATATATTAATCGGTGTGTATAATATCAACAAAAAAAATAAAGAGAAGAAAGTTCTAATTCGGCATCATACGGCTATGGACAGCACACTATAGGCACTAGAGGAATGGGACAGAAGGAAGTCCATCACGACACTGCACACACGATGAAGCATGCTTGTAGTGCCTCCGTGATCTAGTGGCTAGTGCCATAGACTCTCGATCCGGAGGTCCTGGGTTCGATTCCCAGGGGGGAACACAAAGTTGATATTTGAGAATTTATCACTTTCTGAGTTTTTCCCCAGTTTGTCTTTGATAGTGGTCGTAACTGAAACCATGTCAGAGGCCTGATAGTTGTGCTACTAGGCGGTTTAAAAACTCTGACACCCGTTTTCATCGGGTCCATAGACTCGATAAACACTCGACAGAAGAAGATGCTTGTAGTTGTGTCACTATCAAAATTTCTAAGAAGCTTTCTTTCTGTATATTTATTGACTCTTGTGGCACTCAAGCCGGTTCCATGCTCATCGCAGACTAATTTCATGGCAGTCGAGAATGCTAACACTAGGAGCTGGTGGGTAAATTACTAGCCACGCGTTATACAGATTATAATGCACTTAGTTCTTTATATAGGCTACTTATTGGTTTGTTTTTCTTCCATGCTGTACTGGGAGCGAGAAAAATAACATAGAATGTGCTAGCTGCATTTCCTCACGGGCATGCTGGAAAAAGCAGCTAAGGGATCAGAGGCTTTCTGTAAATTGCAATTTAGGCGATGGGCTGACAACCTGTCACTACGGAAATATACAAATCTATCTTATAACCCTCAAAACTTTGTCAGACGTGGCGTTTTGTCTACGCTCTGCCTACCCTGTTAGGGATAAATGCGTGATTATATGTATGTATGTTTTACTTATTTACCTAATTTTGCCTTATTTTTTAAGGATGAAGATAACTATTTAGGTATCTTTATTTCTTACAATTGCGCTAGAATTGAATCACTTTAATACGCGTTTGATTGAAACTAGTTTAAATTAATTAAAAGTGTTCTTATATGAACTCAGACTACTAATTATAGCATACTTAATTAAAAAACATAATCGCTATGTAAAAAAGACTTACTAGGATACTAGGACTTAGTTACGGACTGATTATAAAAGTTGTAATAATTTATATTATAGGAAAATTCTTTTTTAATGCTTATGTAGGAAAACTGTTTTGTTTCTGTGTACAATAAGCTGTAAAAAAAACTGCGTGTGGTACGGCTAAACTGTAGTTATAAACACAGCTAAAATAATCAATGTCATCTATTCTATTGTTCTATACACAATTTCGAAGTCTCATAAACCTACAGAAAATAATATCAATAAATTCGCCGCTGACACTCAATCATGGTTTGCGGCGAAGAACCGAAGAACCTACAGCACTAAACTACCGAGCCAGACGCATAAACTTCACAAGTTAGAACTACAGGGAACGAGTTTTGAGCTACCTGCGCGGGAGTCGACCATCAAGACAAAAGTCAGGGCCGGACTAACCAATTTCACGGGGGCCCATATTATAGAACTATTATTTAGTGACGGAATAAAGGATAGCTTGCCAAAAACTGATAGGGGTTGCTCCGTTAACAAAACTAAACAACTTTATAGAAGAAATTCTTACAGATAATGAGATTAAACAACGAATAGTACGAGAAGACTTAACTTAGAAGTTCAGTTGCATCAATGGGTAGAATATTTTTCCTTTCCATTTTAAAACGAATGAATTTTCTCTATATTAGCGGGTAATGAGGTTTGGAATCGACAAGAGCTCTTTAATAAATGGTGGCGATGAAAGGCTTAGACCACACTAGAACGTAGCTGCAGTGGAGCGGCGCGGCGGCGGCGCGGCAATTTCAGTTAATTTTGTCATTTTTTGCCACATTATGCCACGCTGCTGCAGTGCCGCTGCAGTGCGGTCTAACCTTTATACAACTTACGAGAGTTAGGAGTGCTCCGACGGTTTCGTGGGAGGGACCGGTGGCGGCAGGGAGTATCTAAACTGTAGATAGACTGGAACCCCCTAGCGCCAGTAAGTTTACCTGAGTTCGTTCCTGTGTCTGTAAACACGCGCCGCGCGGCGTCCGTAAATTAGACAGGGGCGGCGGACACGGAGCTAATCTTCAGTTACTAAACTAATCAAACGCTCTTGTAGTAGTAAATCACAACTAAATAAGAAATGGGATGAGCTTTTGTTCTTTTGTAAGTAATGGGGCTTGATCAAAGAGCTTCTGCTTACGGTTTTATAACATTTTTCCTATTTTCTTTATTAGTCCTCGGTCAAAACTAGTGTATTATTATTATCAGCCGGTTAGCAAGGTTATACCCCACTGGTAGGCAAACTGGTTGAAGCTGTTTTTTTGAGTTTCGGTGCCTTTTTGCATGCTGGACTGGGAGCGAAAGAAAAACTTAGAATGTGCCAGCTGCATTTCCTCCCGGGCATGCTGTAAAAATCAGCTAAGGGATCCGAGGGTTTCTGTATATTGTAATTTAGGCGATGGGCTGACAACCTGTCACTACAGCTATATATTTACAAGTCTATCTTAAATAACCCTCAAAACTTTGTCAGACGTGGCGAACGACCTTTCGTTTAGGTCGTTTACGCTCTGCCTACCCCATCAGGGATAAAGGCGTGGTTATATGCATGCTTGCATGCCTATTTGCCGTTTTGGTTCTATTTTGGCTCCCTTGTGACTAATTGGAGTCATTTAATTATTAAGTGGTCACGTGCCTTTTTTGAGTATCGGTGCATTTTGCCGTTCTCGTCCAATTTTGGGTACCTTATGCCTAATTAGAGTCACGCAGTTATTAAGAAGTCACGTGCCTTTTTTGAGTATCGGTGCATTTTGCCGTTCTCGTCCTATTTTGGGTACCTTATGCCTAATTAGAGTCACGCAGTTATTAAGAAGTCACGTGCCTTTTTTGAGTATCGGTGCATTTTGCCGTTCTCGTCCAATTTTGGGTACCTTATGCCTAATTAGAGTCACGCAGTTATTAAGAAGTCACGTGCCTTTTTTGAGTATCGGTGCATTTTGCCGTTCTCGTCCTATTTTGGGTACCTTATGCCTAATTAGAGTCACTCAGTTATTAAGAAGTCACGTGCATTTTTGCGTATCGGTGCATTTTTGCCGTTCTCGTCCTATTTTGGGTACCTTATGCCTAATTAGAGTCACTCAGTTATTAAGAAGTCACGTGCATTTTTGCGTATCGGTGCATTTTTGCCGTTCTCGTCCTATTTTGGCTACCTTCTGCCTAATTAGAGTCACTCAGTTATTAAGAAGTCACGTGCATTTTTGCGTATCGGTGCATTTTTGCCGTTCTCGTCCTATTTTGTGTACCTTATGCCTAATTAGAGTCACTCAGTTATTAAGTGGGTGCCTTTTTGAATATCGGTGCCTATTTGCCATTCTGGTCCTATTTTGTCCACTTTGTGCCTGATTAGAGTCACTTAGTTATTAAGTGGTCGTATACATGCCTTAGTTGAGTCTCGGTGCCTATTTGTCATTCTGGTCCTATTTTTTCCACTTTGTGCCTGATTAGAGTCACTTAGTTATTAAGAGGTCGTATACGTGCCTTTTTTGAATCTCGGGGCCTATTTTCCATTCTGGTCCTATTTGTTCCACTTTATGCCTGATTAGAGTCACTTAGTTATTAAAAGGTCGTATACGTGCCTTTTTGAATCTCGGGGCCTATTTTCCATTCTGGTCCTATTTTTTCCACTTTGTGCCTGATTAGAGTCACTTAGTTATTAAGAGGTCGTATACGTACCTTCGGATACGTGCCTTTTTTGTATCAGTACCTTTTTGCCGATCTGGTTCTATTTTGGCTATCATGTACCTATTTTGAATGTTGGAAGGGGAAGACCTCGACGAACGTACCGCGATCAAATCGGGGACGTTCTAGGGAAAAGTCAGGTCAGGAGTACCCTAAACCGACGAGCGTGCATGAAAAGATTGATGAATGTAGATGAAGCGAAAGAAGTTTGCAAGGATCGTAGCAAATGGAAGGATGTGATCTCTGCCTACCCCTCCGGGAAAGAGGCGTGACGTTATGTATGTATGTATTATGTACCTATTTACACTCCAGGTTATATTTGGAGTCCCATTGTCTATTATTTTGAGGTATCGTTACATATTTTGTTCGCCTATTAATGAGTTTTTCATAAAGATAATTGATGGTGGTAAAGATAAACGAAAATTATAACTTTAATCTTTTAGACACGTAATTATGAAGCGATCTCAAACTTGAGAGCAATAGTAAGTATGGATTTAATAGGCCAGTTTGTACTGAAATGGCATTTCTGATACGAACTCAAAATTTCTGTCACTCATGAGAGCTGATTATAAATACGGCTCTTAAATTATTATACAACTTTGTAATTCAAAACATAACTTTTTAATGTAGGTTTCACTTAGTATTAATGATTTTGTCGACAAAATCGCGCATTGCAGGCAAATAGGAATACACTCCAGGTTTATTAAGGTGAGCACAGCCAATTCCTAACGAGACAGCTCCAGCTAATTTACCCTTGTAGATAATTGGACCACCACTATCACCCTGGAAGAAAAAAAATAAACGTATTGACCAATTTTAGGGCATACCCGGTTGCTGTCTCTGATCGTGGCGTTACTTAAAAATATGTCAAAGGCCTAACAGCTGTGCTATTAGGCGGTTTGAAAACTCTGACACCAGGGTTCATCGGGTCGTTCTTCGACTTGAGAATCCACTCGCTAAGAAGAAGAAGGGCAAACTCTAGAAAATCTTACAAAGTAATAAATTGACAAATATCAACTCCAGATCGAGATAAAATGGCTCAAACTACTAGACCGCAAAGAAATTTGGCTGTTCCCATCGCTGTTTTTCTGCCAAACGTCTATAACACCCAAAAAAAAAACATAGATTTCTTGTCTGACACGACTATTGAGTACATTGGTAATGAATCTAGAGAAATCGAGAATATAATCTGAGCGTAAAGGATAGGTACAGGGAAGCCGCTAACCCAATCGTCTTTGTTTTAGGCTTAAATTATAGCTACTAAATTAAGCAGAGGAGTGTACACATTTTTTGGATATAATTCCTCGTTTTCAAAGAATCAGCACCAAAATCAAAAACTTAAATTATTTTTTTTGAGTTTTTGACTTTCTCAAATATGTTTTTTGCACTCAGCTCTCGTGGATACGCGTCTTTAGAGTTAGTTATGAACATCATATCACCGAGTTATAAACCACCGGCTAAAACGAAAATTAAAATCTATCTGTCACATTCCAAATAATCTATGTTCTTACACTTTGTCCGCTAGATTTTGACGCGCTTTTGCACGTTTTCCCAGTATTTCTGTCAATTTTATCCCCCATATGACGGCAGATAAAAATTAAAGATAAACCACCGATTATGAATAAAAACTAGAGCGAATAGATCTCCTGTCCTTTTCCAGTGTTTTTAGTCTGAAAGTGACGAATAGATTTTAATTTCAGTTTTAGCGAATAATCTAGAATCGAGCCCAATGTCAAAAATGTACAACTTACTTGACAACTGTCCTTTCCTTCTACTCCGCCGGCGCAAAACATTCGTGGTGTAATTGAAATTTCAGGACTTAATTCCTTCTGACATGTTTTGTTATCGGTATACGGAACTTTGACGCTCAAGAGTATATTTGATGGTTCCTTAAAAACCAACACAAATAATAATATAATTATTTTGCTACCTTAACATATATTTTTAATTCTATACAGTAATAATTTTCTTTAACCAAATACCTACATTTCAAAACAATTTCCTTAAATATTCATGCGTTATACCAGGTGTAAGGGACAGCGTCCCGCAAACTGATAGGGGTTGCTCAGTCAACGACACTGAACAACTAACAGCAGGATTTTTTTGAAATGAAAAAAAATGTCTTTTCCATACAAGTTGTCTGATCGAGGTGATCATTTCGTATGGAAAAGCCTATATAATATATATAAATAATAATAATATTTTCACTTATTGAAAAAAATAAACCTGTTGATAGTTGTTCAGTGTCGTTGACTGAGCAACCCCTATCAGTTTGCGGGACGCTGTCCCTTACACCTGGTATTATTATCTCACAGTCTATTTTTCTACGTAACGTTAATATTGCGCTGTTGGTGTGTATTTATCTACAGCCTATTATAATGGTTTATTAATAATTACATACCCCTCCTTCTTTAGTATCTCCGAATCCCATGGTAGTAAACATATCTCCATTTTTAACATCATCAAAATCATGCGCATCAGTCATTTTAATAGGTTTCACTTTTTCGCTAAATTTTAACGGCTTTTTTAGTTTAACTACACAAATATCATAATCTGTTATAGCTGGGTCATATTTTGGATGCATATATCTATGTTTGATTTCATATTTATCTCCTTTTAGTACATTATCAGTTCCAACAATAATATTTGGTGTTCTAAAAATAAGCATAATAATAATTAATAACATAAATAATCTTTAGATTACAAGTTTATATTCAGACCCAGACTTTAAATCAAATAATATAAATTGTAAAGCTAGGCTTTTTTGTGTAAAAAATATAAACAAATTAACATACTACATACATATCACGCCTTTATCCCAAATAACCGTATTTGCAGAGCGTAAACGACGTAAACAAAGGTCGTTCCGCTACGTCTGACAAAGTTTTGAGGGTTGTTTAAGATAGACTTTTAGGTATATTGCTGTAGTGAGGATGTCAGCCCATCGCCTAAATTACAATATATTGAAACCCTCGGATGCCGTAGCTGGTTTTTACAGCATGCCCGGGCACTTCCTGAAAGAATTTCCTGGTGGAAGTTGTTCAGTGTCGTTGACTGAGCAACCCCTATCAGTATGCGGGACGCTGTCTCTTACACCCGGTATTATGGAGTATAAAATTGAGAATTAGGTGCTACTGTCGCCAAACGTAGAATATTGATGAAAATGACTGTATTTAAAGCACACATAATTTAATACCGAGGGCGCCACTGTCGCCGTTCTCAAACCCCCTTAATCAGATTTAACTAAAATAAAACCATACCCTTCATTTTCCGTCTTGACCGAGTAGAAAAAGATGGCAGTATAAAAACTATGGAGAATTACGTCAAGTTAAGTCTTAATATGAACAGGATTCGACTAAAATCCGTTGAAATTTTTGAACGAGTTCTATATGACAGGATTATAATAGGACCGTCTATACTGCCATCCTTTTCTATTCGCTCAAGACGGAAAGTGACAGGACCATATTAAAATAAGTTAAGTTGTGACTACAACAGAATCAGCAGCATTATCTTTCTCTTCGTCTCTTACTCGAAAGCTTGACAGCAATGTGCTGCCGTCACCAGGAACTGCTGGTGGACTATCGAGGCTCCACATCCCCAAAGATCATAATCGGGTCTATATATCGCCATATATGGAGCATCAGTGATATTTATCGGAGTCCCGCCGACAATTCCAAAATTGTGTATCACTGTTAAGAAATGGTTCAGAATACATATAATTATCCCTAATGGAGTAGGCAGAGCGTAAATAACCTCAACAAAGGTCGTTCTGCTACCTCTGACGATAGATTTGTAGTTATATTGCTGTAGTGACAGGTTAACAGCCCATCGCCTAAATTACAATATACAGAAACCGTCGAATACGTTAGCTGGTTTTTATAGCATGCCCAGGAGGGAATGCAGCTGGTACATTATTTGTTCTTCTCTTGCTTCCAGTCCACCATCATTATCTCCCTAGCCTTATCCCGTATCTCACGGGGACTGCTACCTAATCTAGGGGATTGAACGAGGGTACTGGTTTTTACACAGAGCGACTGCCATCTGACCTCCGCAACCCAGAAGGGAAACCAGACCCAATCCTAGATTAGGTCAGAGTTTTCAATCCGCCAATACTTAGCACTGGCCTCTGATATGGCTTAACGACTAATATCTACGGTATTAAACGATATTAACCGGGACCAACGGCTTAACATGCCTTCCGAAGCACGGAAAAGGCGCCAAATAAACGTATATTTGAAATTCGAAAACTGAAAAACACATTGGTACGTGGTGGGATTCGAACCACGACCTACCCGCCAGTGGCCCTATTCACTACACCATCGGGATCCCAGTCCACCATGGATGAATAAATAACATAATCATTGAAGTTAGTTATTTATGGCAATTTTTCTCGACGTACAAGATTTTTATTAAATAAACTAAACTAACTATACTAACTAAATAGAAAAAAAATACCTGAGCTATCCACAGTACACCCAAACACAAGCAGCAGCAAATATTGAAACTTCATGTTAACTGGATGTGAAGTTAATGATTATAAAATTTACAATGCAAAATGAAATTAGTGTTTGCCGATTTATATTAAAAAAATAGTAAATACATAAATTTCTGTCATATTTCACCAAGGAATGTCAATAAAATAAATATACATTTTTTCAACACATTTCCAAAGGAATAGTTTAACTCCATATTTTGCTACATTGTTAAAACTGCGGTCACATACGCTGTGACAGCGTGAGCGGATTTCTGATATAGCAATCGCCTCGTAATGCTCTATCATACTCAATCAGCTCTAGCTGTGTGATATAATAATGGGCTCGATGCTAGATTCTACCGGCTAAAACTAAAATTAAAATCTCACTTGTTACAAATTAAAATGTCACTTTCAAAATAACAAAATTTAAAAAGGACAGCCGATGTATACTCTATGGTTTTACACTTTGCCCGCTAGATTTTGACGTGCAAAAGTACGTTTCCCCAGTACTTCTGTAAATTTTAACCGCCATATGATATGACGGCGGGTAAAAAGGACATGTAAGGTATAAAACCACCGAAAATCAAAAAGCGGAGAAAATAGATCTCCTGTCCTTTTCCAATGTGTTTTCTTCTTAGCGAGTGGGTTCTCGAGTCGAACAACCGTTTTTAGTCTGAAAGTGACAAATAGATTTTAATTTTAGGTTTAACCGGCAAATTTAGAATCGACCTCATTGTATAGTTAACATGTTGACTGCAGCAAAGTTTGGTTTTTTGTACGGATGGCAGTCAATGTGTTAATATTAAACAGGTTCTAGGATCACGAAAACACGTGCTATCAAGCTTTCATACTATACTCCTTATTGGCAGATCAACGTCGCCTGCGCAAGAAACTGCTACCTGTTTTTCCACTTAGGTACTACATGTGGTTTTTCAAGTGGCCAGGATGATAGAACCATCGAGAAAAAAGATAAGTACCTGGTGGAGATATAAATCCTTACTTTGAATAGCGTGTGAAGAGTTGATTACGTTAAGACTTCCTTTTTATACGATGTGTGTGAATGTTGTGTTTTCTGTTTGAAACTTGTGTAAGGATTATTGCATCGTTCAATTACTAAGGGGCAAGAGAATGCGGGCTGACAAATCTAGATAGAAAATATCTGCATGTAAATAAGTAACATTGCATTATCTCGGCAGGGATACACGTGGGAAAGGGCCCCCTTGCGGGGAGGACCACTCTGCGGAGATCAAGCTTAACGACTGCTCCTAAAGAGTTGCTTCTGAGTTGGATTCCGTTTCGACCTAAACTAGCTACTGCTAGCTGACGAGTCGAAATGAAGACGAAACAGTGGTCAACAAACGACGAATCAATGCGTTTCTTTTTCTCTCACAGTCATCACAGAGGCCAAAGTGCCACTAGAAAATATCAATACATATAAAATATGAATTTGGCTTCCTTGTCTGTCTGTTGTGCAACAAAATTTGAAAATCCGTCTTAATATGGGCAAAGGTGCTACTTTAAAAAAAACATCAATCATCTTCAGTACAAACTTACACTTTCCTACGCCATGCGCCATGCCCAAATTACATACACCTAATTCTTGAAATGACTGCTAATCAGTTATCGTGCGTTTTAAAAAACCTTAACGACCTAACATTTACAAACAACAAATTTTCACTTTCCAACCCGCGGCGATCAAAGACATAATCATAAACAGTCAAGATGTAATTCAATTTAATATGTCTTCATAATTCTTACGAAAATCAAATACTAGTCTTATCAACACGAGATGTTTGTATGTATGTAACTGTGATGAATGAGTGCAGACAGACAGACGGACGTACAATGAATTAACTGTAGAGAACAATTTTGTAGCAATTTATTTGCACTTTATAACGATTTAGCTTTTACACGGGAGTCAAGAAATGCTTGAAGTGCGCTGTGCGTGTTTGGTTTTGTACTGACATAATCTAACCTACACTAAACTAAGACCTATGAAACTGAAACAACTTACTACAAGGAATATAGGTCACAATATGAAAAAATGGACCTCCTCTACAAAATAAGACTCTACCAGCTGGCACCATTTTTATAGGAGAGCCTATATTTTCTATCTTACGTTTTTTCCTTGGGGAAAGTTGTTCAAAATCATTATGGGTAGGTCCAAAGCCAAAAATTTGTTTAGTAATTTAAAAAGAAATATTGTATATATCTTTTGTTTTTAAATATACGGAACATTAAAAATAAACGAAGATTCCTTTCCACGCTATGAAATGCTTGGTATTTCCTCTAGACCCCGACAGTCCATTCACAGGAAAAGTTGGTGAAGACCTCTAAATGCGTGGAACGGGACCCGCGGCCAGGCCGTAAAGTAAACGTGTTTAAGGCCCATTCCGGGAGGCTGGGGATTAGCACGGGTTCTAAGAAACTTCAAGTAGAGGTCTTTACGAAGTTATCGAGTTATAAGGACTTTCTGAATAGTATACAAACATTTCTATGGCTTATACTAGAAACATGCAATCTTGCGCTGTGTAAAATTTCTTGCTATGCTATTTAACTTATGAAACAAAAGTTGACTCTTATTTTTTTTAAAACCATAAAATTTTAAAGGAACAAACTGCCATTTGTTAATTGTCTTTGGTTATTACGTAATTCTTCATTTCCACCATTTTCATTAAACCGTATCGTAAATAAGGAAAATTCTAAGAGAGTTCTTGTTTTGGAAAACTTTACAGTTATAAGACAGGTTTATTACCTACTTAACCGTAATAGTTAGGTCCATACAGGGCATACTGTTGGATATTTACTATTGTCAATAATAACAATAAATATGTACGGTATACGACTGCTAATAAGTGTCCTATTACGGCAAACCGCTTAAGTTGGTCTAAACGCTTTGTAGCGTCATCAAAATTTATATACATACATACATATAATCACGCCTTTATCCACGATGGGGTAGGCAGAGCGCAAACGACCCAAACAATGGTCGTTCCACCACGTCTACCAAGTTTTGGGGGTTACATAAGATAGATTTGCAGGTATATTGCTGCAGTGACAAGTCGTCAGCCCATCGCCTAAAATGCAATATACTGAATCCCTCGGATCCCTTACCTGGCTTTAACAGCATGCCCGGGAGGAAATGCAGCTGGCAAATCCTATGATTTTCTCTCGCTCCCAGTCCAGCATGGAAGTAAAATTTACCTCATAATTCGCTTGCCCTTAATCCATTTACATACTTTTTTTTGTCTAGATCCTAGGGTATTACAGTGATTTCAGGGAATCAAAACTAAGTACATATCTAATATAATATTAAAGCTTCCTAGAAAATCTACTAGGTAAGTAAATAAATATAGTCCGTGCGTTTCTATCCACGCATGTAAAAGCTCACATACCTAACGGTTACACCTCTGTTTGTTTCTACACGTTCCATTTTACGCAATAAGTGATAAATCTGACCGCGCTAACGTACTTGTTATTTGGCAATTATTCAATATTAATATTATGTTTATCGTAGAACGAAACGTACTGTTGATTTCTTTCATTTAGAACAATGGTTGTTAAAAAGGTAATAAAACAAGATTGGAATTTTAGAAGGTGGAAATGTTCTGATTGATCAGTTTTCCATGTTATGTTTTATTATACGGGTTTTATTTATCTACGAATTGAAGGTTACAGTAGATATTATGTAATAAATGTTTTATGATGTTGTTATCTTAGGCACATCATTGAATTTAGATAAGCTTTTTTTGGATCAATACCTTAAAATATCGACTGTGTCTGACTAAGATAACCTACTCAGTGAGCTGAAGATAAAAAAATCTCGACTAAACTAGACACATAATATTATTATGCGTTTTATTATTATTTTAGCGACAGTAATTATACTTAATTATTTATTCCATGCTGGCCTGGGAGCGAAAGAAAAACATACAATGTGCCAGCTGTATTTACTCCCGGGCATGCTGTGAGAACCACTTAAGGGATCCAAGGGTTTCAGCATATTGTAATTTAGGCGATGGGCTGACAACCTATCACTACAGCAATATACCAACAGATCTATCTTAAATATCCCTCAAAACTTTGTCAGACGTGGCGGAACGAAATTTGTTTAGGTCGTTTACGCTCTGCCTACCCCATTAGGGATAAAGACGTGATTATATGTATGTAGCAATTATACTAAGAATTTATGCAACTTTAAACTTTATGCGACTTTTTACTTAGAATGGTCTAAGAAAATGTACGGCTGTTTCTTTCTCATCATCTGCCTAGCCTTATCCCGTATCTTACGGTGTCGGCTACCTAATCTAAGGGACTGAACGAGGGTATTGATTTTTACACCGAACGACTGCCATCTGACCAGAAGGGAAACCAGACCCAATCCTAGATTTGGTCAGAGTTTTCAAGCCGCCAATGATTAGTACTGGCCTCTGATATGGCTTAATAACCGGGATTAACGGCTTAACGTGCCTTCCGAGCACGGAAAAAGCGCCGAATAAACGTACATATGAAATTCGAAAACCGGAAAACACATTGGTACGTGGTGGGATTCGAACCACGACCTCTCGCTCAGGAGGCAGCGACCCTATCCACTACACCATCGGCTGCTTCTTTCTCTGCATTAAAATATGAATAAAGTGAAAGTTATTCAGATAAAATTATATAAAGTGGTAAGATTCTAGAACATACTCCACAAATTATACAGTCCTTTAAATTCAAGGGAGAGACCTTTTAATATTCCAATATTTCATATCTTACAGCTACCTACTATAATTCAAGGCATGCAATTTTGAGCAGACATCTAAGGAGGTATTTTATATGAAAACTGAAGTTAATGGAGTCGCCTAGAAGATATTCAGTTTGAATACTATTTATTTGATTTCTTACGGGAGATATTTCTCTACTATGGCAATCAAATTGTCATAATTCAAAGAATTGAAAAAAATAACAATTAAAAGATAAAATAGAATATAAAAAACTTTTTGTCATAATTATTTTTTTTCTATTGTACCTATCGCAGGTTTTCTACCCCAGTCAACGAGGATTTTATTGTACCCAGGATCCTAACAAAATTCAAATATGTAAGAGGTACGCTTTTAAATCAAATGACGCAAGCTGGTTGATTTAGTTCATACATACATACATATTATCACGCCTTTATCCCTAATGGGGTAGGCAGAGCGTAAACGACCTTAACAAAGGTCGTTCTACCACGTCTGACAAAGTTTTGAGGGTATTTAAGATACATTTCTAGGTATATTACTGTAGTGATAGGTTGTCAGCCCATCGCCTAAATTACAATATACTGAAACTCTCGGATCTCTTAGCTGGTTTTTACAGCATGCCCGGAAAGATATGCAGCTGGCACATTTTATGTTTTTCTCTCGCTCCCAGTCCAGCATGGAAGAAAGATATAGTTCATCTTTTACAGATAGCGGGTATCTTGCCAATTTTCACTAAGAGTACTCGTGCGAAATGAAACAATTTTTTCCGCCACGAATTCCCTGAAGCACCAAATGAGCTATAATATAATACCTGGTACAGGTTCAGAATTCCTGTCATAATGAGGCTAAACCGCGGGCTTGATGTTGCGCGCTCGATCGGCCATTTGCCGCGCATCCCACTGCGCATGATACTGCGCATGTTTCTGCGCATCTTCCGCGTGCTGCGGTCGCCTGCGCATCCAACCGAAATTACCCGTAGGATAGGATGGGTCAGGTTACAAGCATAAATGTGTGAGAGCAAAAACTAGCTAAGGTGTTGGTATAAGGATATCGGACAATACGTACGATATTTATTTATTATTATATGTTTCGGATATATATATATATTTAGGATATTCATTTAGGATATTTATAGATATCTATATTATAAATATATATTTATTATATATAATATTAAGCATTCTATTATATATTTATATCTAGTATTTACGCGTTCAAATTTGAGTTGTTAAGTAAATTATTTTGTCTATTTCACGTTATATAACCATTTCAAGTATCTATCTTAGTTTACCTGCAAGCATAATTGTCTCCTCTGGGTTAATCAAAGGTTGACTGGAAGAGATCCCTTAATGGGATAAGTCCGCCTTTGTGTAACTATTGTCTTATTCTTTTTGTATTTTAGTTTTAACATTTTCAAGGTACAATAAAGAGCTTACATACATACATACATATCCGCTATAGCTTATGTAAACTTTGTTTATTGGGATGAAATTTAATTGGGGTAAAATGTAAATGGGAACATTACTGCAGTTCATAGTCGTACGGTTTTGTCCATCAAACTATAACATTCAAATCGAGAGCGGTTCATTCTATTTAATCACAGGACATCACTAATGATTATGAAGGTCATGAATATAAAGATTTAGCTTCAGCATGAGCCTCGAGATGTGCCTCTAAATTCTAAAGCAGGAAGTAACAAAAGCTACAACATCAAAACCTACTTCGACAGTTGCTTCAAACGGAGTAATCTTCTCGTCCGCACACACCGGCAGTTTACTTCAAACACCTAGTTTTAAAACTATTAGGGCTTCGTGCCTCCGGGAGGTATAATTTCAGGGCTGTCGCGCGATGTCTGCCATTACCTAGCTACGGGTTCCGGGACACGCCTACAGCGCAGCGGATTATAAAGGCAGGAAAGGATTTTTACGAGTGGATTTTTTAAACATTATTGACTAATCAGATGAAATAAAGTCAAGCGTATTTAAGCAATAGTCATTAGGCCCAATCTTTGTCTTTGATAGTGAGTGGTCGTTACACGAGGTGGCTTATATATGTCGCAGGGAAAAGACGGAGCCAGGGTATTCTAGGGAAATCGCGATCGATAATAATAAATCGATAGATCATTATGCCTTCTTACTGAAAATGTTTTTGGGAATTGTGATTTTACCAGACTCGGTCTAGTGAAATGAAGAAATTGTTGATAAAGATAAAAAAAAATGAACCAAATTGTATATCAACTGTTAGAAATTCAAGTTTTGATCAATAGAACATATTCAGAAGATGTCATTTCTCATTTTCTTTTTCAAATGAACTGTTAATGATAACACTAGAAAGCACTGTTATATAACAATCCCTAGGGGATTTCGTGAAATCCCTGGATTCGTCAGTTCCCCGCGACTTTTTTTTTATTACCGATGCTTCTGTACTATGATGGCTTGTTTGCATAGAAAATATGTTCGGTTCTGCATGTGCTGTTATCTTACATTCCAACGACATTCTAAGTCAGTTATTTAAGTATTTAAATGATAAATTATTAATTATTTAAATTCCAAAAACTAAATTTAAATCAACATGCACTCGTTTTCTTTTGCAAATTGCAAATGGCGTCTACAATTTTCGATTCAAAGCATCAACTTGACAAAGTAAAGAAATAAAGCAATCAGTACTTGGTGCATTCGGTCGTGAAAAATTGAACTCCATCTTATTTTCTGCTGAATAAATCCATGGCACTCGGAGACGTTGAAATTGTGCAAAACATAAAATTTTATAAAATGACAGAGGCAGCAAACAAAGACGCCTGGAGAGATAAAGGGGAGGTCTATGCCCAGAAGTGGGACGATTTATAGGCTACAAAAAAAAACAAGTACATACATACATACATATAATCACGCCTTTATCCCTAATGGGGTAGGCAGAGCGTAAACGACCCAAACAAAGGCCGTTCCGCCACGTCTGACAAAGTTTTGAGGGTTATTTAAGATAGATTTGTAAGTATATTGCTGTAGTGACAGGTTGTCAGCCCATCGCCTAAATTACAATATACTGAAACCCTCGGATCCCTTAGCTGGTTTTTACAGCATACCCGGGAGGAAATGCAGCTGGCACATTCTATGTTTTTCTGTCGCTCCCAGACCAGCATGAAAAAACAAGTATAGTACCTATATTTCTCCATTGCATAAAAAAAAAAGATTTACGCCCTATAACTTATACTTACTTAGTAGGAAATAGAAAAGAAACTAAGTATAATCCGCTCCTTTGCTTACAATTGCTCTTGCATATTTAGTTGCAGGATTTATAACCACGGAACCGAATTTACTCAAGAAAAATCCGTAGCCTCAACACTAAACCCGTATTTAATGCCTAAGTACATCCGTGAAGATCAAACTACAATCTGAGCTAGGTGGGAGTTTCCCGGATGATACACAGCACAGGAGTAAGTAAATGTACAGAGTTAAAGCTTCATAGCAGGTACCGCATTACTAGGAATCTATTTGGAAATAAATGATTTGACTTTGACTTTACTGTTTAGATTTAAGTACATTGGTAGCAATAGTCGCTTGATTTAAAGAGAATCGCTAGTTACATGCACAGAGAACGTTGCTGTGTATTCAGTGGATATGTAGACATGATATATATATTAATCGGTGTGTATAATATCAACAAAAAAAATAAAGGGAAAAAGGTTCTAATTCGGCATCATACGGCTATGGACAGCACATTATAGGCACTAGAGGAATGGGACAGAAGGAAGTCCATCACGACACTGCACACTCGATGAAGCATGCTTGTAGTGCCTCCGTGATCTAGTGGCTAGTGCCATAGACTCTCGATCCGGAGGTCCTGGGTTCGATTCCCAGGGGGGAACACAAAGTTGATATTTGAGAATTTATCACTTTCTGAGTTTTTCCCCAGTTTGTCTTTGATAGTGATCGTTACAGAAACCATGTAAGAGGCCTGATAGTTGTGCTACTAGGCGGTTTAAAAACTCTGACACCCGTTTTCATCGGGTCCAGAGATTCGATAAATACTCAACAGAAGAAGATGCTTGTAGTTGTGTCACTATCAACATTTCTAAGAAGCTTTCTTTCTGTATATTTATTGACTCTTGTGGCACTCAAGCCGGTTCCATGCTCATCGCAGACTAATTTCATGGCAGTCGAGAATGCTAACACTAGGAGCTGGTGGGTAAATTACTAGCCACGCGTTATACAGATTATAACGCACTTAGTTCTTTATATAGGCTACTTATTGGTTTGTTTTTCTTCCATGCTGGACTGGGAGCGAGAAAAATAACATAGAATGTGCTAGCTGCATTTCCTCACGGGCATGCTGGAAAAAGCAGCTAAGGGATCAGAGGCTTTCTGTAAATTGCAATTTAGGCGATGGGCTGACAACCTGTCACTACGGAAATATACAAATCTATCTTATAACCCTCAAAACTTTGTCAGACGTGGCGTTTTGTCTACGCTCTGCCTACCCTGTTAGGGATAAATGCGTGATTATATGTATGTATGTTTTACTTATTTACCTAATTTTGCCTTATTTTTTAAGGATGAAGATAACTATTTAGGTATCTTTATTTCTTACAATTGCGCTAGAATTGAATCACTTTAATACGCGTTTGATTGAAACTAGTTTAAATTAATTAAAAGTGTTCTTATATGAACTCAGACTACTAATTATAGCATACTTAATTAAAAAACATAATCGCTATGTAAAAAAGACTTACTAGGATACTAGGACTTAGTTACGGACTGATTATGAAAGTTGTAATAATTTATATTATAGGAAAATTCTTTTTTAATGCTTATGTAGGAAAACTGTTTTGTTTCTGTGTACAATAAGCTGTAAAAAAAACTGCGTGTGGTACGGCTAAACTGTAGTTATAAACACAACTAAAATAATCAATGTCATCTATTCTATTGTTCTATACACAATTTCGAAGTCTCATAAACCTACAGAAAATAATATCAATAAATTCGCCGCTGACACTCAATCATGGTTTGCGGCGAAGAACCGAAGAACCTACAGCACTAAACTACCGAGCCAGACGCATAAACTTCACAAGTTAGAACTACAGGGAACGAGTTTTGAGCTACCTGCGCGGGAGTCGACCATCAAGACAAAAGTCAGGGCCGGACTAACCAATTTCACGGGGGCCCATATTATAGAACTATTATTTAGTGACGGAATAAAGGATAGCTTGCCAAAAACTGATAGGGGTTGCTCCGTTAACAAAACTAAACAACTTTATAGAAGAAATTCTTACAGATAATGAGATTAAATAACGAATAGTAATTTTGTACGAGAAGACTTAACTTAGAAGTTCAGTTGCATCCATGGGTAGAATATTTTTCCTTTCCATTTTAAAACGAATGAATTTTCTCCTTGTATATTAGCGGGTAATGAGGTTTGGAATCGACAAGAGCTCTTTAATAAATGGTGGCGATGAAAGGCTTAGACCACACTAGAACGTAGCTGCAGTGGAGCGGCGCGGCGGCGGCGCGGCAATTTCAGTTCATTTTGTAAATTTTTGCCAGATTATGCCACGCTGCTGCAGTGCCGCTACAGTGCGGTCTAACCTTTATACAACTTACGAGAGTTAGGAGTGCTCCGACGGTTTCGTGGGAGGGACCGGTGGCGGCAGGGAGTATCTAAACTGTAGATAGACTGGACCCCCCTAGCGCCAGTTTGTTTACCTGAGTTCGTTCCTGTGTCTGTAAACACGCGCCGCGCGGCGTCCGTAAATTAGACAGGGGCGGCGGACACGGAGCTAATCTTCAGTTACTAAACTAATCAAACGCTCTTGTAGTAGTAAATCACAACTAAATAAGAAATGGGATGAGCTTTTGTTCTTTTGTAAGTAATGGGGCTTGATCAAAGAGCTTCTGCTTACGGTTTTATAACATTTTTCCTATTTTCTTTATTAGTCCTCGGTCAAAACTAGTGTATTATTATTATCAGCCGGTTAGCAAGGTTATAGCCCACTGGTAGGCAAACTGGTTGAAGCTGTTTTTTTGAGTTTCGGTGCCTTTTTGCATGCTGGACTGGGAGCGAAAGAAAAACTTAGAATGTGCCAGCTGCATTTCCTCCCGGGCATGCTGTAAAAATCAGCTAAGGGATCCGAGGGTTTCTGTATATTGTAATTTAGGCGATGGGCTGACAACCTGTCACTACAGCTATATATTTACAAGTCTATCTTAAATAACCGTCAAAACTTTGTCAGACGTGGCGAACGACCTTTCGTTTAGGTCGTTTACGCTCTGCCTACCCCATCAGGGATAAAGGCGTGGTTATATGCATGCTTGCATGCCTATTTGCCGTTTTGGTTCTGTTTTGGGAGCCAAAACTCTTGTGACTAATTGGAGTCATTTAATTATTAAGTGGTCACGTGCCTTTTTTGAGTATCGGTGCATTTTGCCATTCTGGTCCTATTTTGGCTACCTTCTGCCTAATTAGAGTCACGCAGTTATTAAGAAGTCACGTGCCTTTTTTGAGTATCGGTGCATTTTGCCGTTCTCGTCCTATTTTGGCTACCTTCTGCCTAATTAGAGTCACGCAGTTATTAAGAAGTCACGTGCCTTTTTTGAGTATCGGTGCATTTTGCCGTTCTCGTCCAATTTTGGGTACCTTATGCCTAATTAGAGTCACGAAGTTATTAAGAAGTCACGTGCCTTTTTTGAGTATCGGTGCATTTTGCCGTTCTCGTCCTATTTTGGCTACCTTCTGCCTAATTAGAGTCACGCAGTTATTAAGAAGTCACGTGCCTTTTTTGAGTATCGGTGCATTTTGCCGTTCTCGTCCTATTTTGGGTACCTTATGCCTCATTAGAGTCACGCAGTTATTAAGAAGTCACGTGCCTTTTTTGAGTATCGGTGCATTTTGCCGTTCTCGTCCTATTTTGGGTACCTTATGCCTAATTAGAGTCACGAAGTTATTAAGAAGTCACGTGCCTTTTTTGAGTATCGGTGCATTTTGCCGTTCTCGTCCAATTTTGGGTACCTTATGCCTAATTAGAGTCACTCAGTTATTAAGAAGTCACGTGCATTTTTGCGTATCGGTGCATTTTTGCCGTTCTCGTCCTATTTTGTGTACCTTATGCCTAATTAGAGTCACTTAGTTATTAAGTGGGTGCCTTTTTGAATATCGGTGCCTATTTGCCATTCTGGTCCTATTTTTTCTACTCTGTGCCTGATTAGAGTCCCTTAGTTATTAAGTGGTCGTGTAGGTGCCTTTTTTGAGTCTCGGTGCCTATTTGCCATTCTGGTCCTATTTTGTCCACTTTGTGCCTGATTAGAGTCACTTAGTTATTAAGTGGTCGTATACATGCCTTAGTTGAGTCTCGGTGCCTATTTGCCATTCTGGTCCTATTTTTTCCACTTTGTGCCTGATTAGAGTCACTTAGTTATTAAGAGGTCGTATACGTGCCTTTTTTGAGTCTCGGTGCCTATTTGTCATTCTGGTCCTATTTTTTCCACTTTGTGCCTGATTAGAGTCACTTAGTTATTAAGTGGTCGTATACATGCCTTAGTTGAGTCTCGGTGCCTATTTGCCATTCTGGTCCTATTTTTTCCACTTTGTGCCTGATTAGAGTCACTTAGTTATTAAGAGGTCGTATACGTGCCTTTTTTGAGTCTCGGTGCCTATTTGTCATTCTGGTCCTATTTTTTCCACTTTGTGCCTGATTAGAGTCACTTAGTTATTAAGAGGTCGTATACGTGCCTTTTTTGAATCTCGGGGCCTATTTTCCATTCTGGTCCTATTTGTTCCACTTTATGCCTGATTAGAGTCACTTAGTTATTAAAAGGTCGTATACGTGCCTTTTTGAATCTCGGTGCCTATTTGCCATTCTGGTCCTATTTTTTCCACTTTGTGCCTGATTAGAGTAGTTATTAAGAGGTCGTATACGTACCTTCGGATACGTGCCTTTTTTGTATCAGTACCTTTTTGCCAATCTGGTTCTATTTTGGCTATCATGTACCTATTTACACTTCAGGTTATATTTGGAGTCCCATTGTCTATTATTTTGAGGTATCGTTACATATTTTGTTCGCCTATTAATGAGTTTTTCATAAAGATAAATGATGGTGGTAAAGATAAACGAAAATTATAACTTTAATCTTTTAGACACGTAATTATGAAGCGATCTCAAACTTGAGAGCAATAGTAAGTATGGATTTAATAGGCCAGTTTGTACTGAAATGGCATTTCTGATACGAACTCAAAATTTCTGTCACTCATGAGAGCTGATTATAAATACGGCTCTTAAATTATTATACAACTTTGTAATTTCACAAAACATAACTTTTTAATGTAGGTTTTACTTAGTATTAATGATTTTGTCGACAAAATCGCGCATTGCAGGCAAATAGGAATACACTCCAGGTTTATTAAGGTGAGCACAGCCAATTCCTAACGAGACAGCTCCAGCTAATTTACCCTTGTAGATAATTGGACCACCACTATCACCCTGGAAGAAAAAAAATAAACGTATTGACCAATTTTAGGGCATACCCGGTTGCTGTCTCTGATCGTGGCGTTACTTAAAAATATGTCAAAGGCCTAACAGCAGTGCTATTAGGCGGTTTGAAAACTCTGACACCAGGGTTCATCGGGTCGTTCTTCGACTTGAGAATCCACTCGCTGAGAAGAAGAAGGGCAAACTCTAGAAAATCTTACAAAGTAATAAATTGACAAATATCAACTCCAGATCGAGATAAAATGGCTCAAACTACTAGACCGCAAAGAAATTTGGCTGTTCCCATCGCTGTTTTTCTGCCAAACGTCTATAACACCCAAAAAAAAAAACATAGATTTCTTGTCTGACACGACTATTGAGTACATTGGTAATGAATCTAGAGAAATCGAGAATATAATCTGAGCGTAAAGGATAGGTACAGGGAAGCCGCTAACCCAATCGTCTTTGTTTTAGGCTCAAATTATAGCTACTAAATTAAACAGAGGAGTGTACACATTTTTTGGATATAATTCCTCGTTTTCAAAGAATCAGCACCAAAATCAAAAACTTAAATTATTTTTTTTGAGTTTTTGACTTTCTCAAATATGTTTTTTGCACTCAGCTCTCGTGGATACGCGTCTTTAGAGTTAGTTATGAACATCATATCACCGAGTTATAAACCACCGGCTAAAACGAAAATTAAAATCTATCTGTCACATTCCAAATAATCTATGTTTTTACACTTTGTCCGCTAGATTTTGACGCGCTTTTGCACGTTTTCCCAGTATTTCTGTCAATTTTATCCCCCATATGTGATATGACGGCAGATAAAAATTAAAGATAAACTACCGATTATGAATAAAAACTAGAGCGAATAGATCTCCTGTCCTTTTCCAGTGTTTTTAGTCTGAAAGTGACGAATAGATTTTAATTTCAGTTTTAGCGAATAATCTAGAATCGAGCCCAATGTCAAAAATGTACAACTTACTTGACAACTGTCCTTTCCTTCTACTCCGCCGGCGCAAAACATTCGTGGTGTAATTGAAATTTCAGGACTTAATTCCTTCTGACATGTTTTGTTATCGGTATACGGAACTTTGACGCTCAAGAGTATATTTGATGGTTCCTTAAAAACCAACACAAATAATAATATAATTATTTTGCTACCTTAACATATATTTTTAATTCTATACAGTAATAATTTTCTTTAACCAAATACCTACATTTCAAAACAATTTCCTTAAATATTCATGCGTTATACCAGGTGTAAGGGACAGCGTCCCGCAAACTGATAGGGGTTGCTCAGTCAACGACACTGAACAACTAACAGCAGGATTTTTTTTCAGGAAATGAAAAAAAATGTCTTTTCCATACAAGTTGTCTGATCGAGGTGATCATTTCGTATGGAAAAGCCTATATAATATATATAAATAATAATAATATTTTCACTTATTGAAAAAAATAAACCTGTTGATAGTTGTTCAGTGTCGTTGACTGAGCAACCCCTATCAGTTTGCGGGACGCTGTCCCTTACACCTGGTATTATTATCTCACAGTCTATTTTTCTACGTAACGTTAATATTGCGCTGTTGGTGTGTATTTATCTACAGCCTATTATAATGGTTTATTAATAATTACATACCCCTCCTTCTTTAGTATCTCCGAATCCCATGGTAGTGAACATATCTCCATTTTTAACATCATCAAAATCATGCGCATCAGTCATTTTAATAGGTTTCACTTTTTCGCTAAATTTTAACGGCTTTTTTAGTTTAACTACACAAATATCATAATCTGTTATAGCTGGGTCATATTTTGGATGCATATATCTATGTTTGATTTCATATTTATCTCCTTTTAATACATTATCAGTTCCAACAATAATATTTGGTGTTCTAAAAATAAGCATAATAATAATTAATAACATAAATAATCTTTAGATTACAAGTTTATATTCAGACCCAGACTTTAAATCAAATAATATAAATTGTAAAGCTAGGCTTTTTTGTGTAAAAAATATAAACAAATTAACATACATACATATCACGCCTTTATCCCAAATAACCGTATTTGCAGAGCGTAAACGACGTAAACAAAGGTCGTTCCGCTACGTCTGACAAAGTTTTGAGGGTTGTTTAAGATAGACTTTTAGGTATATTGCTGTAGTGAGGATGTCAGCCCATCGCCTAAATTACAATATATTGAAACCCTCGGATGCCGTAGCTGGTTTTTACAGCATGCCCGGGCACTTCCTGAAAGAATTTCCTGGTGGAAGTTGTTCAGTGTCGTTGACTGAGCAACCCCTATCAGTATGCGGGACGCTGTCTCTTACACCCGGTATTATGGAGTATAAAATTGAGAATTAGGTGCTACTGTCGCCAAACGTAGAATATTGATGAAAATGACTGTATTTAAAGCACACATAATTTAATACCGAGGGCGCCACTGTCGCCGTTCTCAAACCCCCTTAATCAGATTTAACTAAAATAAAACCATACCCTTCATTTTCCGTCTTGACCGAGTAGAAAAAGATGGCAGTATAAAAACTATGGAGAATTACGTCAAGTTAAGTCTTAATATGAACAGGATTCGACTAAAATCCGTTGAAATTTTTGAACGAGTTCTATATGACAGGATTATAATAGGACCGTCTATACTGCCATCCTTTTCTATTCGCTCAAGACGGAAAGTGACAGGACCATATTAAAATAAGTTAAGTTGTGACTACAACAGAATCAGCAGCATTATCTTTCTCTTCGTCTCTTACTCGAAAGCTTGACAGCAATGTGCTGCCGTCACCAGGAACTGCTGGTGGACTATCGAGGCTCCACATCCCCAAAGATCATAATCGGGTCTATATATCGCCATATATGGAGCATCAGTGATATTTATCGGAGTCCCGCCGACAATTCCAAAATTGTGTATCACTGTTAAGAAATGGTTCAGAATACATATAATTATCCCTAATGGAGTAGGCAGAGCGTAAATAACCTCAACAAAGGTCGTTCTGCTACCTCTGACGATAGATTTGTAGTTATATTGCTGTAGTGACAGGTTAACAGCCCATCGCCTAAATTACAATATACAGAAACCGTCGAATACGTTAGCTGGTTTTTATAGCATGCCCAGGAGGGAATGCAGCTGGTACATTATTTGTTCTTCTCTTGCTTCCAGTCCACCATCATTATCTCCCTAGCCTTATCCCGTATCTCACGGGGACTGCTACCTAATCTAGGGGATTGAACGAGGGTACTGGTTTTTACACAGAGCGACTGCCATCTGACCTCCGCAACCCAGAAGGGAAACCAGACCCAATCCTAGATTAGGTCAGAGTTTTCAATCCGCCAATACTTAGCACTGGCCTCTGATATGGCTTAACGACTAATATCTACGGTATTAAACGATATTAACCGGGACCAACGGCTTAACATGCCTTCCGAAGCACGGAAAAGGCGCCAAATAAACGTATATTTGAAATTCGAAAACTGAAAAACACATTGGTACGTGGTGGGATTCGAACCACGACCTACCCGCCAGCGGCCCTATTCACTACACCATCGGGATCCCAGTCCACCATGGATGAATAAATAACATAATCATTGAAGTTAGTTAGTTATGGCAATTTTTCTCGACGTACAAGATTTTTATTAAATAAACTAAAGTAACTATACTAACTAAATAGAAAAAAAATACCTGAGCTATCCACAGTACACCCAAACACAAGCAGCAGCAAATATTGAAACTTCATGTTAACTGGATGTGAAGTTAATGATTATAAAATTTACAATGCAAAATGAAATTAGTGTTTGCCGATTTATATAAAAAAAATAGTAAATACATAAATTTCTGTCATATTTCACCAAGGAATGTCAATAAAATAAATATACATTTTTTCAACACATTTCCAAAGGAATAGTTTAACTCCATATTTTGCTACATTGTTAAAACTGCGGTCACATACGCTGTGACAGCGTGAGCGGATTTCTGATATAGCAATCGCCTCGTAATGCTCTATCATACTCAATCAGCTCTAGCTGTGTGATATAATAATGGGCTCGATGCTAGATTCTACCGGCTAAAACTAAAATTAAAATCTCACTTGTTACAAATTAAAATGTCACTTTCAAAATAACAAAATTTAAAAAGGACAGCCGATGTATACTCTATGGTTTTACACTTTGCCCGCTAGATTTTGACGTGCAAAAGTACGTTTCCCCAGTATTTCTGTAAATTTTAACCGCCATATGATATGACGGCGGGTAAAAAGGACATGTAAGGTATAAAACCACCGAAAATCAAAAAGCGGAGAAAATAGATCTCCTGTCTTTTCCAATGTGTTTTCTTCTTAGCAGTGGGTTCTCGAGTCGAACAACCCTTTTTAGTCTGAAAGTGACAAATAGATTTTAATTTTAGGTTTAACCGGCAAATTTAGAATCGACCTCATTGTATAGTTAACATGTTGACTGCAGCAAAGTTTTGTTTTTTGTACGGATGGCAGTCAATGTGTTAATAATATATTACTGACGTGGTGTTGTCACCCTTACTTGAGCTCGCTCGCTTATGCTGATAATATTGCAATCTAAATAAAATTAGAGGTATTTTTTTAACGACGAGATTTTTTTTATTAGCAGACTTGTTTATGATAACTAAATTACTTGATTTCGACAAAAATACAAGTATTTCACTTATCTACTGGTATAAACCTCAAGTTATGCTGCAAATTTATACGTATAATAAGTATTTTCGAGAAAGAATATGTGTTTAGTTGAGTTATTTGTTTCTGAAAAAGTATTTTTATTGAAAGCTCAGAGTGAGACTCCTGAAAACATTAAAAGCGAACTGTTTTCCTATACAAGTATCACCTTTGTTTGTTTTCACCTTTTAACAAATTGTTTTAAACATTGCTCAGTGTTAGCTGAGTTTTTGAATTCCTTTATTTAGTTTTGGTGCCTTTTATGCCATTCTGGTTCTTACATGCTTTTTTTTAGTCTCGGTGCCTTTTTGGTTAATTTATAGCTACCGAGTGCCCTATTTAGAGTCTTGGTTTTTTAACGAGTCACATGGCTTTATTGAGTTTCGGTGCCTTTTTCCATTTTGGATCATTTTTGGCTACCGGGTGCCCTGATTGTTTAAGGAGTCACGTGCTTTATTGAGTTTCGGTGCCTTTTATGCCATCCTGGTTCTTTTTTGGCTATCGGGTGCTTATTTAGAGTCCTGGTTGTTTAAGCCTTTTTGCCGTTCTAGTCCTATTTACCTGTGGTACCCGGAGTGTAACATACTTGGTAATTTTTTAGTCCCGGTGCCTGTTCGTAGTATCATTACATTTTTTAAATTATTAAAGCTTACTACAATAAAGGCCCTATGCTGTTTAATACACAATGAGTCTTATAATTTCCTCTTAAGGCTGACGACGTCATATGGAGTGAAATAATATGGCTATCTTTATCCCTATTTATTTATAGACTGGTATCATCAGATTAAATTTATACCTATTGGCAACACTCCAACCAACAAAAAAGTTAATTCCTTTGTGGCAAAAATAATATTACAGTATATTATAAGCAGTGCTTCCATGCTGGCCTGGGAGTTTCTTCCATGCTGGCCTGGGAGTGAGAGAAAAATATAGAATGTGCCAGCTGCATTTCCTCCCGGGCATGCTGTAAAAACCAGCTAAGGGATCCGAGGGTTTCAGTATATTGTAATTTAGGCGATGGGCTGACAACCTGTCACTACAGCAATATACCTACAAATCCATCTTAAATAACCCTCAAAACTTTGTCAGACGTGGCGGAACGACCTTTGTTTAGGTCGTTTACGCTCTGCCTACCCCATTGGGATAAAGGCGTGATTATATGTATGTATGTATTATAAGCAGTGCCTGGTTGCGTCATTTTTCTTTGTGTAAATTTAAATTGTTAAATAAATTAATACAGTATGAAAACTCAATAATTTGTAAAAGTCCATTCTACGCTTTTCGGTAATCTTATATTTTTAATAGCGCACTTTACTTTTATCATTTCATACTGCTACGGTGACGTAGGAATTTTTACAGGGTACTTCATACAAATGTCTCCTCATTGACTGGGGTAGGTTGTTACAGGGATTCTGTTATCTTATTATTGAGTAGTGTAAAGGCACTTTGGCCTTTGTGATGCCTACGAGAGAAAACAAAAGACGAACCGATGTTCTTCATTTCGACGCATCAGATGCGGAAGTGTCCCGAAACCCGATGTTACTGTTAATCTTTATTTTAAGATTAGTATTTGCGATCAGAGTAGTATTAAATAAGATATCGATAAATTGACTGGGTTTCATTGTAATAAAACCGTTTTAAGCTTCTCTATCAGAAGGTCGTATGTTCGATTCCCAGCGGGTAGGTAAGGAAAAAGATTTCGTTAAAATATACGGGCCAAGTTTACGGTCCTTATTCAATCCATAAAGAAATACTATACCTAACAATCCAACCCGTTTATTTAGTCTAGACAATCCAGGGATTATGTAAATCCTTGGTCCTCCATTATCTAAATATTAGAATAACTGTCTCTACAACGTATTTAATAAGTACTTTAAATATTTATTAAGCGCCGCCGTTCTGGGATAAAGATAATTATGATAAAAGGGGAAAAAAACTTTACTGGCAGAACTCGAACCTTTGTTGTTAAACTACATGGCTAGATGTCGCTAACGTCGCTATGACGTGAGAATAAGAAAGACTATGAAAAATTCGAAACTCCCGCTACCGTTTCTGTAGCTTAGTTGGTAGAGTGATGGACCGGCATTCCAGAGACGCAGGTTCGAGTCCTGTCAGAAATGAATTTTATTATTTTCTTCCTTTCATAATATTTATTTTATTTATGAGCCTGTGGTGTCCCACTGTATTTTTATTTAATAATATATGAAATAAAAATACCATTGTAAGTGCTAAAAATCCTCAAAATATGATAAAAAGAATAATCCGATCTAGCTACAGGTACAAAAAATGTATGATCCAATAGGACCTGTAGCTAGATAGGATATTTCCTTCTTCTTCTACGAGCAATAGGTAGAAGCTAAAGCTATTAAAGATTTTTCTTAAGTAATAATTTATATAACTTACTTCAATCTCAACTCCCCGACGCATGCGCACCTGCAACACTATGTCCTGCAAACAAAAATACACATTGTTATTTTTTTTAATATAGAAAATGGTTGCCACATAGGGTAAAGTGGCCATCAATGGACCGACTCTTTGATTGGAACAGCGAAATTTGTTGGAAACAAAGTTAACTAGGTATGCATGGAAGAGAGTAAACACATGTTAATATGGCCTTCACTATCTCCGTAACGAAATATTGAGGTTTTAAAAAAGTGGTCCAATTTTGGCAACCTTACCTTAGATTGCCTGTAATACCAGAAGTTATTAGAATGTGCCTCTTATGACACCATTAGCGAAACGAGCGAAACGAGTGTAAAAGCTTCCTAATAAAATATTTACTACCAAGTAGCATTAGGTTGCCACCATTAACTAAACTAGAAGGCTCATTTAAAAACAAAGTTGATATTTAAGTTAATAATATTCTTCTTACCAAGTTATTAGTTCATTTTAATAGCTAACATTTAATACCTAAACTAACTTTGAGTTAGTTTGTCACTGTCCTGTCACTTTTAAATTAGTAATAGAAAATGCATGGAAAAAAAACATTAGGCTTAAAGCTGTCATAGAAAAATTATACCATTTTAGTTGCTCTCTATGTTCAGAGTCTATTTTAATCTAAAATTGAGTATCTTTGGTAGTATACTTCACTTTGATATCCGTAAAGTTAACTTTTATGTCCCATAGCTTCTTCATTTATTATAAAAAATAATACAGGACTAAATTTAAGAGTTTACTTGAGCAAGAATAGTACTCTAACTAAAATTTACCATCTTCTAAAATGTCATCTGTACTAATCCAGAGGCCTACGAATGTAGTTAAAAGTTTTAATAACTTTAATGTAGTGTCATTAAATAAACAGTTATTTCACCGTGCGTGGGAAATTAGGTCCAGGGAAAATAACTATATTTTCGCATTTAATTATGAGAAAGTGAGAATTTCATAATATCGTATCTAGGGATAAAAGTATGGTGTAGTGGATAGGGCCGCTGCCTCCTGAGCGGGAGGTCGTGGTTCGAATCCCACCACGTACCAATGTGTCTTTCGGCTTTCGAATTTCATATGTACGTTTATTCGGTGCTTTTATCGTGCTTCGGAGGGCACGTTAAGCCGTTGTTCCCGGTTAATATCGTTTAGTACGTAGTAGTAAGCATTACCGACTTGAAAACTCTAATCTAATCTAGGATTGGGACTGGTTTCCCTTCTGGGTTACCGATTTCAGATGGCAGTCGCTGCATATAAAAACCAGTACCCTCGTTGAATCACCTAGATTAGGTAGCCCTGTGAGATACGGGATAAGGCTTGGGAGATGAGTATTTAGCGATAAAATCGTGGTTATATGTACGTACGAGTATGTATGTAGTATCTAAGTAGTAGCTATTGCCACTGATTTGAAAAGTCGCTTTTTACTCTTCTGTGGCATTTGTTGTGTTTTGTTTTTTTGTGTGTGCTTTATCTTCCACGCTGGCCTGGGAGCGAGAGAAAAACATAGAATGTGCCAGCTGCATTTCCTCCCGGGCATGCTGTAAAAACCAGCTAAGGGATCCGAGGGTTTCAGTATATTGTAATTTAGGCGATGGGCTGACAACCTGTCACTAAGCAATATACATTCAAATCTATCTTAAATAACCCTCAAAGCTTTGTCAGACGTGGCGAAACGACCTTTGTTTAGGTCGTTTACGCTCTGCCTACCCCATTAGGGATAAAGACGTGACTATATGTATGTATGTATGTATGTGGCTTTTGCACCTTCATTTATATTTTCTTTCAGTTGGATACTGCTATTGATTCGTAGAGCGCACAACTAAACTAAATCTTGACTAAAATGATTGCCGTCTGTTTCTGTTCTCTCATGATAGAAAATGACAGGTATAGACTTAAATTAATTAAGTCGTGATTTTTGCAGCTACGAATACTGTGTTGTATAAATCTTGAAATATTCTAGGTAGGTATTTTTTTTTCACTAAATCACTGTCTCTGTCAGTTAAAAAAACGAATAAAATTGATGAAATTGCAGGACCAACCATTTAACTTATTGGGTTAGGATTTTAAAAGTAATTATTTAGAGGTAGTTTGCATAATAGTTCGTTTAAACTAAACATCTAATTTAGCTAGATTTTGTTAAGTATTTCGATTGCAAGTCTCCGATATTGTATTTCCTATCGATTGCAAAACTTATAAATAAGTAGTTATTATATTTATTGTCGCGTGCGTTCTACTAAATATTATATAGCTGGAGCGATATCACCAAGTTGGTGCAAAATTACCGGGTAGCTCGGCCAATTTGTACACGATAAAGATAATTCGACGCAGTCACTGGATATACAGGGTCTAATTAAGGGACAGGAAACTAGGCTCGATTCTAGATTTGCCGGCTAAAACTAAAATCTATTTGTCACTTTCAGACTAAAAGCATTGGAAAAGGACATGAGATCTATTCTCTCCGGAATTTATAGTCGATGGTTTTATGCGTTATCTGTCATTTTTATCCGCCGTCATGTGGTATGGTAGATAAAACTGACAGAAATACTGGGGAAACGTGGAAAAACGCGTCAAAATCTAGCGGACAAAGTGTAAAACCATAGAATATAAATCGCCCGTCTTTTTTCAATTTTATTATTTTGGAAGTGACAGATATATTTTAATTTTAGTTGTTGCCCATGGTATCTAGAATTAAGCCCACTGTAAACAGAAAAGGAAGGGATAGTTGTTCAGTGTCATTGACTGAGCAACCCCTATCAGTTTGCCGGACGATGTCCCTTACACTTGATATTTTAGCAAAACTGAACAACTTAAACAAAAAAAAATGTCGAGGTGGTAATTCAGTATTGACGTATTTGTTTATTCATATCCTGGAAGAATCTCCTTTTAGTTTGCGAGAAGCTGTCCCTTACACCCTGTATAATACTTGCAGTGCGGGGGCAGCAACCGCTTTGGCTACCCTGCCTATCTGTTATCAAGACGGAATTAAATTGTAGGGTCTAATGCCGTTACATTAACTAAAGTGTACAAGTTTATTGGGAGTATTATGAAATGTGAAAACAAGCTAAGGGATTCGAGGATTTTAGTGTATTGCAATTTAGGAGATGGTCAACCTGTCACTACAGCAATATGGTATCTGAAATGACCCTCAAAACTTGTTGGAGGAGGCGGGACGTCACATGTTTAGGACGTTAACGCTCTGCCTACCACATTAGGGAAAAAGGCGTGATTTTATGTTTATTATGAAAACATTTAAATGGATAGTATGGGTAGGAATGAAAAGACTGTTTCTATTATTTTCTTTTTCGCTTAATTTCTACTCTATTTTTTTTCACTTGCTACCTATACAGTTGGTGGTCTCAAAATTAAAACTTAGGATTAAGACTTTAATAAAATAGATTTTCACTATTATAGCTGAGATTTAGAAACATTTTGTTTTCTAAAAGATTAAGTCGATTAAGACTGCCTTTTCGGGAGACTAGATTTTCGTGAACCCTTTCTTGAATGCAACTACTGGGCAAACTATAAACAAAATTAATGATACTAATAAATAAAATTACCATAACTTGAATGGGTTTGTCACAATAACCCATTCTTTCGTGTCATTATTGGGCCGTAATTAACGTCATTTAGTTTATTTACCGAGCACATTAAATAAATCGGGAACTGCAGTGGAATTGAACCTTAAGTTAAGGGAAGTAGCGATTTAGGGAAAAGAAAAGGCCCGTTGACACTCTGTCTAACGCGTAGTGGCACATGTATTTGGGATGGGGCGGTGAGCAGGCGATGAAAACTCTTGAAATCTTCAGAAAAATATGAATTTATTCAACACAGCAATCTTTAACACGTATTTCGCGTTTCGCCATCTTAAATTAACTGTAACTCTCTTTCGCACAGCTATCTTTCACTCACTCATTAATATATACGTCATTCGCTACGTCATCAATTCCATTCGATGCACAAGCATGTGCCTAGCCTTTTCCCCCATTTCTCGGGATCGGATACCTAATCTGGGGGATTGAACGAGGGAACTAGTTTTTACGCAGAGCGACTGCCTTTCTGACGTCCACAACCCAGACAGAAAACCAGACCCAATCCTAGACAAGACTTTGCCAGGTTAGTAGCGTAGAGTAGTAGCGTAGTAGTAACGAAGCTGTCAAAGTTTTTTAGCCGTCTATCTATTCTAACTTCCATGCTGGCCTGGGAGCGAGAGAAAAACATAGAATGTGCCAGCTGCATTTCCTCCCGGGTATGCTGTAAAAACCAGCTAAGGGATCCGAGGGATTCAGTGTATTGCAATTTAGGCGATGGGCTGACAACCTGTCACTACAGCAATATACCTGCGAATATATCTTAAATAACCCTCAAAACTTTGTCAGACGTGGCGGAACGACCTTTGTTTTGGTCGTTTACGCTCTGCCTACCCCATTAGGGATAAAGGCGTGATTATATGTATGTATGTATCCATTCTATGATGATCTTTGTCCACCGTTCTGGGATCATCAGCATGTTCGCCTTTTGTCCCATTTCAATCGGGATCGGCTCTCCTAATGTTTTTGCAGACATCTTCTCTAGTCACATTTCCACCGGTCAGGATCAAATGAAAAAATAACAACATATATACAACATATAATCACGCCTTTATCTCTTATGGGGTAGGCAGAGCGTGAACGACCTAAACAAAGGTCATTCCGCCGCGTCTGACAAAGTTTTGAGGGTTATTTAAAATAGTTTTGTAAGTATATTGCTGTAGTGACAGGTTGTCAGCCCATCGCCTATATTGCAATATACAGAAACCCTCGGATCCCTTAGCTTTATAGGCCCGGGATGAAATGGAGCTGGCACATTCTATGTTTTTCTCTCCCAATCCAGCATGGAAAATAAACGTATAGCTTATCCCTTTCACCGCCTGACTTCACAAGCTTGCGAAAGAGTGCCTGGTGCCTACCAACTAGGCAAGTTAGCGGCGTTGCCTGTGC
This sequence comes from Scrobipalpa costella, assembly GCA_949820665.1. NCBI lineage: Eukaryota > Metazoa > Arthropoda > Insecta > Lepidoptera > Gelechiidae > Scrobipalpa > Scrobipalpa costella. Next base: position 4,405,314 of record OX463298.1, read on the forward strand.
GCATGTTTACAATGTAAATCGCGTGTCAGGCGCACGGCCTGCGCGCAAGCGAATAAGATTGACGATTTACTGCGGCTTTTCTTGCGCAGATTACGTTTGCATTTTATGGAGGATTTTCTGAGTGGTTTGCCGTTATAGATACCACAGGTCTGTGAGTGAGGAAGCAATCGACTTTTATCCATTTACCATAATGTAAGTGCAGGTCAGAGTAAGCAAAACCCCTTTCTTTACTACTTGTATTGACTAAATCTTAGACAATGCATTAGTTTAAGTAAAATTAATTGGCACAAAGGCGGTATTAACGCTGAAAGCGAGCTTTTCCAGACTACTCTAGGATTTAAGTAGCAAATTAAGCAACAATCCTATTAACAGCATTCGGGAATTTCGGGATATTCTGATATTAGTTTAAGCTTTTTGAACGAGTATCTTAGGCTCGTATTTATGAAGCGATATCAAACTGAGAGCAATATACAGTATGGATTTGACTGGCCAGTTTGTACTGAAATGATATTTCTGATACGAAATCAAACTCGCTGTCACTCTTGAGAGCAGATTACAAATACGGCCCTTAGTACCTTCTCTAATCTACAAAAAAACGAAAATCTAGGTACGTCGAAAAAATATAGTTTGGAGCTCAGAAAGGTTTTTTCTTTCAAGATCTCATCTTTTGATGACTTAATTTTTTTTCCCTTATACACTTTTAAATAAGCCAAATACTGTTTTCAATAATCGTACTCTACGCAAGCAATAGCAAATACTAGATAATCTACTTATCTTGCTAATTTCTGCAACCCAAGCTTGTACCCATTAATTTGCGTTACGAAATTTCTTTCCCATAGTTATATTGGTACTTGTAAGTAGAGCAATGTTTAATTCACCGTATCTCAAGCTGACCTTTGCTTCTCACTTTTTTTACACTTTCGTTGAATCTGTAGCAATCTTCCACGCCTCCGGTGTTAGTTAATATTTCTAATGCAATTTGAACCCTGTTCCTTTTAGCATAAGCTCTAAAGACGTCAGGGTTACTTAGTGACAGTTTCGGAAGTGTTAAAGGGTCGTCAGAGTTGATGCTCTGATGAAGTGGTTCTCAAAGTTTCCTGGACCACGACCCACTGAACATGGGAAATTCCGATCGGATTGAGATCCACTCTATGCCATAAATAAAGACATAATAATATTTTTTTAAAGTACCTATATCAAGTTTTTGAAATTTAGCACTCACGTAGCTATTCTATTTTAACATGAAAATTATACATACATACATACATAAAATCACGCCTTTATCCCTTACGGGGTAGGCAGAGCGTTAAACGCCTCGTAAACAAAAAAACAAAAAACGAAAATTATAGACACCAAAATATTTCTAGAGTAATTCGATTAGATAAAGCTTAATTTGTTAAAGCTACAGCAGTTATTAAATCTACAGCTTAATGATCTGAGTGCTTCAGTATATTGCAATTTAGGCGATGGGCTGACAACCTGTCACTACAGCAATATACTTACAAATCTATCTTAAACAAACCTCAATACTTTGTCTGAGGTGGCGGAACGACCTTTGTTTAGGTCGTTTACGCTCTGCCTACTCCATGAGGGATAAAGGCATAATTATATGTATGTTTGTACAGCAGTTATAGTCGCCACGTAGAGTGAATTTTTTTGTTACATTTTTTTCAGAAGATTATTATATTAACGGACCGTTTGGTTATAGGACATGGCACTTACCACACGGTTGCTACCGTACTATCAATGTGACGTCATCATATCCGTTTACCATAAACACTTTAAACTTCCATGCTGGCCTGGGAGCGAGAGAAAAAAATAGAATGTGCCATCTACATTTTCATCCAAGGGTTTTAGTATATTGTAATTTAGGCGATGGGCTGACAACCTGTCACTACGGCCATCTATCTACAAATCTATCTTAATTATATCTCGAAAATATGTCAGACATGGCGGAATGACCTTTGTTTAGGTCGTTGAGGGCCTGCCTATCCCATTAGGGATAAAGGCGTGATTATCTGTATGTATGTATTATTATATTAACGGTCTGTTTCGTTATAGGATATGGCTTTTCTCACCCGGTTACAAACGTACTATCAACGTGACGCCCCCATATTCGTTTACCATAAACACTTTAATAAATACATAATAAATAAACTCCAATCGTAAAGAACTGACCTGTGTAAACTATTAACAGCGGGGTGGGTGCCTGGAGACCTATCTTACAAGCTGCTAAGACCAGCTTGAGGTTGAGGTTTTGAGCTTTAGGCTTCAGTCTCTCACAAATGTATAAAAAAAAACAACTTTGTATCTACACTTTTATAAGGCTCTTTGTATCTTTTGTGGAGAAATAAACAGATTTTATTATTATTATTATGTTGGTATACTTTTCAGTATCACGGGCCCACAGGGACCCGGTTCTTTGAGGCATACGTGGGGCCAAAGCCAACAATTATTATTATTACTTTGAGAAAGACTGGTGTTATGGATTACGTCAGCTTCAGCTTTCATCAATGTTGCTTTGTTGTCAGCTTCAGGCTTCAGCACATTATCCCATAAATCGGACGTCAGTTTCAGGATAGGCACTTTTTATCATTAAAGCTAATTAAATTGTCATATGCAGATGAGGATCAGACTTTCAATTAATATTTTACTACTTGCAATCATTATTTTTCGATGCTTCTTTATTTACCAACTTGAGTTTTCTTAATTTCCAGTTCAATATACGCCAGTATACGCTTGCTATCTAGATTTATCCAAAGCGTTTGATTTAGTATCATATGATATTTTGTGGAATAAATTGAAAAAGGATACTGACTTACCGGGGGGAAATTATATCACTGTTTCAGTATTGGTACAGCAATCGGAAAAATTATGTAAGACGGGCAGGTCATTTATCGAAGGAGTATAGGTTGGAGTGCGGGGTGAGGCAGGGAGGTTTGACCTCCTTCGCTCTTAAATCTCTACATGAACCGTCTGATTGATGAGCTCAGCAGCACAGGTATCGGGTGTCACATTGACGGAGTCTGTCTTAACAATATTAGTTACGCAGACGATATGGTGCTGCTGAGCTCTTCAATCAGCGCTCTGAAGAGACTACTTTCTGTGTCTGAGTCATATGCGGAGGCTCAGGGTCTCAAATACAACGTCTCAAAAAGTGAATTTATGATATTCAAACCTGACAACAAGCGCTATACCACCGTACCAACCGTCTTACCAATCACCGTTTTGCCAATCATCTTACACGTGCAGTCTGTGGGTGAACTATACGCAGGGAACATACAGCGACCTGCGTGTGCAATACAACAATGCCTTCCGGGTGCTGATGGGGTTGCCACGTTGGTGTAGCGCCTCCACCATGTTTGCGGAGGCACAAGTTTTGCGGCTATTATGCGCAAGCGGTGTGCTTCATTGCTTGGCCGTGTGCGCGGCAGCTCCAACAGCATCCTGCAAATGCTGGCTGATAGATGGGACTCGCCGATGTTGGTTCACTGGATACGACTGCATGCAGCGTAAGCTGGTCAGTCATCATCGGATAGACCAGTAGTTAATGTGTTACTAACCAATAGTTATAAGTTTACTAACCTCTATGGATTATTGTTGTTCGAAATAAATATTATATTATTATTATTATATACATACATATAATCACAACTTTATCCCTACTGGGTAGGTCGGTGGGTAGGCAGAGCAAAACGACCCAAACAAAGTCCCTCCGCCACGTATGATAAGTTTTGAGGGTTAAATAATAACCCTCAAAAAATAAGGTGATTGATTACGTATATTGCTATAGTGACAGGTTGTCAGTCTATCGCATGAATTGCAATACACTGAAACACATTCAATATGTAATTCCTAAAAATTGGTTTGAAAACCGTAAGATCAAATTTCATAGTATTTTCAATCGCTTTAGAAAGAGACTTTACGGAGTGTAAGGGACAGCGTCCCGCATACTGATAGAGGTTGGTCAGTGAACGACCCTGAACAACTTCCACCAGGAAATTCTTTCAAGTAGTGAAAAAAGGCATTGTCTTAACGAGGTGGACATTTTATATGGAAAAGCCAATTTTTATTTTCATTTCATGAAAGAATTACTCAGTGGAAGTTGTTCAGTGTCGTTGACTAATCAACCCCTATCAGTTTGCGGGACGCTGTCCCTTACACCCTGTATATCAAACTGCATAACATTAGCCACAGATCATCTAACACATTGACCTTGCACCCGAATGTAATAATTGTTGCAAGTTGATTAATAAAGTTACCACAACACGTATCCTCATTACAACGGTATTGGTTCAAACAATGCCGCATCCATCTCGACTGTCAAGCCTTATTGTGAGAAACGCAATAAAAAAACAATCAAGTGATCTTCTCATAACAATGTAACGACTTTATATTCTACACTGTTGAATCAAATTATACGTACATATATCATCACGCCTTTATCCCTAATGGGGTAGGCAAAGCTTAAAAGACCTTTACAAAGGTTCCGCCACGTCTGACAAAGTTTCAAGGATTATTTAAGATAGATTTGTAGGTATATTGCTATAGTGACAGGTTGTCAGCCTATCGCCTAGATTGCAATATAAACGTATAGAAACCCTCGGATCCCTTAGCTGGTTTTTACACCATGGAGGGAAGAAATGTAGCTGGCACATTCTAAGTTTTTCTCTCGCTCCCAGTCCAGCATGGAAGAAAATGATATCAATTTAAACAGAGTGATAGTTCCAAAAACGATTGACGTTAGTACGAAAACGAAATATTATTTTTAATATTGTTGATTGAATAAAATGTTTGATTAAGGCTCAATCGTGTGAGCAAAACGAAATAACGACATTTTTGTTCGCATGCTGTGTCGTTCATGCTAAAGTGCTAGTTGTGAAATTAGTATGTAAGGACAGTTGAGAATTCAAATTAATTAGTATAAGCCGACCCCGTGAGATACGGTTTAAGGCTAGGGATAGGATGATGTCTTAGAAACACGATTACTTGAACTTTCTGCGATAGGAAAATATCACGAAGTCGCCTCCTTCTCTTGATTTTCGTGACGATATTTGCCAATTATGGCTATAACAAACAGTTTTAAAGTAAAAAAATATATTCTGTAATAATAATAACCACCTCGAGGTTTTATAGTAGGTATATTTATCTAATTTATTTCAAACAATAAAACTAGATTACTGCGATTTTCGCACATGCGACGCGCGACCGCAGACGTAACTGCCACGTCGTAGCGCGCGCTAATATAAACGTTATATCAATGACATTTTGGGCGATATTCGTATATCTTAAAATTAATGTGCTCATCTGTGGCTCGGCGCAGACTTCAGTGCTTGATGAACCTGAACATCAAATTGAAATAGATTCTCAAATAGTATTCTAGAGTATAGCATTTTTTACAGAAAATATACTCTACTGTGAAGCTACATCGGTCTATCTACGTGTTTACTACGAATATGGCCAAGATCTTTGTATCAAACTGTCAAATACTCTGTATCTACCATAGAGCTAAAATGTGTTTTTATTGGGTAACCGTCAAATAACTTATACATAATATCCTAATAATATCACGCCTTATGGGTATAGTATGTACTGGGTAGATCGAGCTTCAACGGCCTAATGTACTGTTAGAAATTCATTAATTCATATTTCATTCACGGTATTCAAATTCATAGTAAGTAGCTCCCACGTGTGTAACGGGTATTTATAAGTTAAACCCGTCGACAAGTAGTTAGTTAGCGTGAAGGAACACTAAACATCTCAAGTGGATGACCGTTTTGGTCCTGAGGTGTCAATTTAATACATTCACTGCCGGACTCTTCGTTTTCCATATATTTTATCCTTTTTATACTACACGAGGTCTTCCAAGGAAACGATGGAGAGACGAGATAAATGCCCACAACTAAGACTGGACGGAGATGGCCAAAGACCGGATAAATGGAGGGAGGGGAAGTAAGCCTTTGCCCTGCAGTGGGAAATTTCAGGCTGATAATCTTCTTCTTCTTCTGTCGAGTGGGTATCGAGTCTATGGACCCGATGAACCCTAGTGTCAGAGTTTTTTTTTTAAACCGCACAACTATCAGACCTCTGACATGGTTTTGTGTAACGACCACTATCAAAGACAGCGACCGGGACCGACGGCTTAACGTGCCCTCCGAAGCACGAAATCTTTTTCTTTTCGGACAATCAGGTGATTCAGCCTGCAATGTCCTACCCAAACTGGGGAAAAATTCACAAACTGATAAATTCTCAAATATCAACTTTGTGTTTTACCCCCTGGGAATCGAACCCAGGACCTCCGGATCGGGAGCCCATGGCACTAGCCACTAGACCACGGAGGCAGTTGATAATAAAAGGCGGCTGATAATAAAAACCGTATACTTGATCCTAATTATTCATTCGGTATAATTTAACGCACTTTCATATTAGCTACTAGGCATCCTATAGAATTCATATCAAGTTTGTAATTCTGACATGAATATAATAAATGACAATGAGAAGGTTACCAAAAAAACAACCGTATGAAGAGATAATTGCAGATTTTTTAACATTATGCATACCTATTACAGAAATGTTATTCAAAGAGTGTTGTCATCAACATTGCGTATCAAACTAACTGTGGATATAGGAGGATTTCCGATCCCACGAGCCATAGGCAGTTTCAGATATAAAGTGAGAATTTAGGTAGCAGATAAGTGCAGCGGCACACAGGCGTCACTTACTGCGCGCAAGGTTGCGCTCAACACGCTGTCAATGCCTTTTGCATTGCCTACAACACACATTCACATGCGTCACCTTACGCTCTATCCGCGCGTACTTGCAGAGGGCTGCGCCGACGTAGAGTCCAGGCGTAGAGCGTAAGGTGACGCATGTGTGTTGTAGGCAATGCAACAAGCATTCACAGCGTGTTGAGCGCAAGTTGAGTGTGTTGCTGCCCTAAGGTGTTAAGACTTGGACACAGTATCCCGTTATATTCAATCGCAGGAACTAAGTTTACTACCGGCGTCTGTAATTATGTTCACTTCATTTAATTCAATTAAAGACACCTACGCACCGTAGGAGTAGTTAAGGGTAAAATATTACGTGGGATACTAACTTATAAGCGGCAGTTTCAGAGATTTTCCGTGGGAGTAGAATATTTTCCCGCAACAAACATAAATAGGGTAACAATTAACCGATCCTCAAAAAATAACTACATCAGCCTCAAAAAATAATTTAGGTTCAATGTTATTATTTCTGAGGCTAATTTAGTATTTTTATTGATCGGTTAATTACAACCCAAATAAATACCAGGTGTGAAACAGCGTCCCGCAATGCTTAGTCAACGACACTGAACAACTTCCACCAGGAAATTCTAACAGGAAGAGAAAAAAAATGCCTTTTCCATACAAAATGTTCACGTCGATCAGATAATTTGTATGAATAAGCCATTTTTTTTCCCTTCCTGAAAAAAACCTGCTGAAATTTGTTGTTCAGTGTCGTTGACTGAGAACCCCTATCAGTTGCACCCGGTATAGATTTCTGAATAATAAAAAAATATATATTTATTCAAAATATCTTATCTTAGGTTACATTTTACACAAATATGTAAACAATAAACAGAGAAAAACAGAGAGTGCAGCCAAATAATTATTATTTTCCAATACACCTCGCACTAAGCTGGGCCTGTTTCGCGGATGCAAGATCTTTCAATCTCACATAATTACAATAATTAAATTTAACAATTAATGACGTTATGAAAGATGACATAAGGCTTTAAATTGTATTAGCATGCAGAAACATAAATGTAATACTTAAAAAAAAAAATTGTACCTATGCAATAAATAATAATGATATTCAAAATCCAAACTAAAAATAACTTAACTAAAAATTAAACAAATCATTATACTTTTAAAATAAAATCTGTTCAGCAATTTAAAGTTTCAGTAGTTCTACTTGTAAAAGGCGGTTAAAAACCTTAACAACAGGATTCATTGGGTCGTTCGAATTTACAACCCACTATTAGGTAGTAGGTAGTGTATCTATTTTAGGTTCGTATTTATAAAACTATCTCAAGATTGAGAACAATATTAAGTACCGATTTGAGAGGTCACATTGTACTGAAATGACATTTCTGATAGGAACTTAAACTAGATGTCAGTCTCAAGAGCTGTTTATCAATACGGACCTTAGTTTTTTTCACGGTTATCTACATTATATTGATTAAAAACGGGAAATTTACCCTGGTTTTCCATTTTTGTATGAGTGTCCGATATTTCAACGCAGATACATGCGTTATAAGTCGTTCCGTAACCATAACGCATGAAACTGCGTTGAAATATCGGACACTCATACAAAATGCAACACCACGGTAAACTCCCGTTTTTAATCATAGAAATGTATCTATTTTGATCTTTATATTGCAATTTGTAGTTTAGAAAGCCTACGAGAGCAATTATCGTCCGGTTATACAACAAAGCTGCCTACTGTCTAGGTCAGCAGTCTGCAGCACTGGATTAATTAATAACCACATTGAAATAATTAGCTTTCCTGTGGTCATTATAGTACATTGTGTAGTAGGTGGAAACTGTTTAGCAGAGACCTATTTTATTAGACTCTTTTTTATTTATTTATCGTATGGCATTATTGGCAAGTGTGAGTGGGAATGTTGGAAGGGGAAGACCTCGACGAACGTACCGCGATCAAATCGGGGACGTTCTAGGGAAAGGTCAGGTCAGGAGTACCCTAAACAGACGAGCGTGCATGAAAAGATTGATGAATGTAGATGAAGCGAAAGAAGTTTGCAAGGATTGTAGCAAATGGAAGGATGTGATCTCTGCCTACCCCTCCGGGTAAGGGGCGTGACGTTATGTATGTATTATTGGGCATAATTTGCTACGAGGTCCAGAGGACAGTACAGCAGCCGGTATTATTGAACTCTTAGCACCGCCCGGGGTCACGTGTAGGGTTGTTAAGGTAGTTTCTACGGACGTGGGGCAACATCGTCCTGGAACGACCACTATTAGAACGGAACAGTGTCTGGGACCAACGGCTCAACGTGCCCTCCGAAACATGGAATTCGTTTTCATGGATTCAGCCTGCATTGTCCTAACCAAACTGGAGAAAATGTTACAAAGTGATAAATTGACAAATATCAACTTTGTGTTCCCCCCTGGGAATCGAACCCAGGACCTCCGAATCGTAAGCCCATGGCTCTGACCACTAGACCACGGAGGCAGTTTGTAAACTCTGACACCATGATTCCTCGGGTCGTTTTATCCGACAACGAGCATCTTGTCAAATTGTCAGTCATATGCTCAAATGTTCAGACAAATGCATCATTATATAACGGACAAAGAAACTTTATATCTATACTAGACTAATTTGAAATTCATAAGATATTCATAGAACATAATACATACATACATACATATAATCACGCCTTTATCCCTAATGGGGTAGGCAGAGCGTAAACGACCTAAACAAAGGTCGTTCCGCCACTTCTGACAAAGTTTTGGGGGTTATTTAAGATAGATTTGTAGGTATATTGCTGTAGTGACAGGTAGTCAGCCTATCGCCTAAATTGCAATATACTAAAAAACCCTCGGATCCCTTAGCTGGTTTTTACAGCATGCACGGGAGGAAATGCAGCTTGAACATTCTATGTTTTTCTTTCGCTCCCAGTCCAGCATGGAAGTAAATAGTAATAGAACATAAAATGTAAAAAATATCTGAAAATGGAAATTTCTAAGGTTCGTGATTTTGAAGCGATCTCAAACTTGAGAGCTATATTAAGTATGGATTTGACAGGCCAGTTTGAACTAAAATGACATTTCGGATACAAACTCAAACTCGCTCTCACTCATGAGAGCTGATTATAAATACGGCCTTAAGCAGCTTTTCTGAAATAAAAAGTACGGATTTACGGAATCCACTCACCGCAAATTCTACCACCACATCAACGTTTTTATTTTAAAATCGCTAGTGCTTTTGTTGCATTCCTAGTATGATTTCACTGTACTGTTCTCGATGAACATAAGTACTGTATCGCCGAGGGCTGTGCTAATGCGAGTTTAATCGATGCGCTTGCGACGATATTATTTCAAGTATTCAAGTGCTTTGAGCACCCACGCCCATAAGACCTCTAAACCCCATATTGACTGCGCTTGACGAGAAAACCCTAGCTAGTCCATACAGCGATCAAATAAATGCCATCTACTTTAATGCTATGTTGCATTTTAGGCGATGGGCTGACAACCTGTCACTACAGCAATATACATACAAATCTATCATAAATAACCTTCAAAACTTTGTCAGACGTGGCGGAACGACCTTTGTTTAGGTCGTTTACGCTCTGCCTACCCCATTAGGGATAAAGGCGTGATTATATGATTATATGTTACTTTAATGCTTTTTGGTGAAAGGCTATAGGTACGAAAACTCTCCCTTACACATGAAAGGGCACTTCTTATCTGAACAATTTTGATATTTGTATTTATGTAGTTTATTCGTATATGTATGTATCAATATAAGTATTGTTTAGTATACATATATGTATGTTTATTTAAGATAGTAATATACGGTAGGTATTTATTCTATGTATGTATAGGTATGTAAGTTTTTTTTTTATTAGTCTCTGTTGTTGTTGCATTTTCTTGTCCCCTCAAAATTATTCACTTTCTCTTACTACCATTGGGTTGACTGGAAGAGATCTCATCATAGAAATAAGTTCGCCTTTGCACACTATATTTGTAAATTACATTTCAAGGGTATATGCACCCGAAAGAATATGAACCAGTTCATAAAACTGAACAACTTTTCCTTTACTACACGCGCTATCAACTGATGCATTTTGTATGGAAAGAAGTTTTTTTTTTATTTCGACCTATGTTCGTTTGGGGAAGTTGTTCAGTTTCATGGGCTGCTTCATATCCTTTCGGGTGCGCATATGCAACCTTTCTGTCACATGTTGTATATTCAACTTCCTTCTTTCTTATGCACAGTAAGAATGTTTTCCTATCCGTGGTCTACCTAATATGGCCGCCCCATGGCCCGTAGCCTTACTCGAGCAATTTGCGAATCTCTTGTTCCCGCAAATGAGTTCTGGATTACTTTAATAGATTAACGCACTTTGTTATAGATTAATACACAGATATTGTAAGTGAAATACCACAACGAGAATCAATTTAAAAGTAATCAGTAAAGTACTCCGTATTATTATCGGAGTTACTATTACCTTGCTTCCATGCTGGCCTGGGAGCTAAAGAAAAGCATAGAATGTGCCAGCTGCTTTTCCTCCCTAGCATGCTGTAAAAACCAGCTAAGGATCCGAGGGTTTCAGTATATTGTAATTTAGGCGATGGGCTGACAACCTGTCACTACAGCAATATACCTACAAATATATCTTAAATAACCCTCAAAACTTTGTCAGACGTGGCGGAACGACCTTTGATTAGGTCGTTTACGCTCTGCCTACCCCATTAGGGATAAAGGCGTGATTATATGTATGTATGTATGTATTACCATACCTCGCTGCCATATCTACGCCACTCTGTACACGAAAGCATGCATGCCGGGTTTTTGAAAATTATGACCTAAAGTTGACATAGAAGAGATTTTACATCTGTAGATGCCGTAGACCGGGCAAAGAGGAGTAGACGAAGCGGGAAAGCGGACTCTTCGGTAATACATCATCATCTCCAAAAAGGAACAAACGTGACAGTATAATATAGGCAGCCTTATTGCTAAAGCAGCAATTTCTACCAGGCAACCTTTGGGTATAGAAACTGTACAAGCAGAAAGCGGCAGAATAAAAAAAAACTTTCTATAACATCCCTTCTTTCTAAATATTTGTTGGGTTAACCAAATATTTGCAAAGTAAAAATACAGATAAAGTACAAGAGATTGAGGCGAAAATTTATACCGTTAACAGTCCCTAACTACCCGCGCTGCGATATCTCGTATTTTTAAAACAGACAAGACTTACTTATTTTACAACGCAAAAATATCTACTCTACGGGGAATGCTAGATTCCAATAAAAATCTAAATGCTCTTGAAAATTCTCCCAGACTTGCAAGAGCACACTTTTCAGAATGCAATAAAACGCATTAAGGCTTTATTGAACTGCATTGAAGTGTACCCAAAAGCATTTTGCGAATGACTCAAAGATTTCAAAGTTCCAATAGAGCTAGTGAGAGAAAGAGAAATTATTTGTATAAATTGTAATTCCCAGGAACTACTGGACCTATTAAAGAAATCTTACACGATTTGAAAGTTATATTATGCAGAAAACTTTACCGCAGGAAATTATATTATCCCAAGGGAACACACATTAAGACGTGGGTACGTAAAGTCATCGCTGTTTGAAGGTAAAGATATACATAGTTTATCTCGACCCCACCAAAGTAGCTATTATTATTATAATAGGCTGAGAAAGAAAATTAAAGAATTAAAATGGTCACGCAAATTGTAAGCGGTTATCAAAATTATAACCACATAGCGTACGTAAATCAAGATAAAAAAATTCGTGATATTACTCTTTCTCAACAATTTGAAGTTATTAAAGAAATAAGTCACTGCTCTGTGGTGCATGAAATAGAGTTTTAGAGTTGATAACAAGTAGGTTAAATTTAAGTACCTACATAGAAATTTTGAAAAATCATCTTCCGGTCGTCTACCTAATCTAGGGGATCGAACGAGGTTACTGGTCTGGACTGCCATCTGACCTCCGCAAATCAGAAGGGAAACCAAACTCAAACTTAAATTAGTTCAGAGTTGTCAAGCCGCCAATGCTTAGCACTGGTCTCTGATAGTGCTTAACGACTAATATCTACGGTATTAAACGATATTAACCGAGACCAACAGCTTAACGTGCCTTCCGAAGCACGGAAAAAGCGCCGAATAAACGTACATATGAAATTCGAAAACCGAAAAACACATCGGTAAGTGGTGGGATTCAAACCGAGGCCGCGGCCCTATCCACTACACCATCGGGTTCTTAATCGAAAATAATTAATAGATAATATTATTATTAATATCATTCTTACTTAGCAATATCAAAAATGCTGTTGAGCCTGTAGGTATAACAAAGTTAGTCATTATAAACATGTTTTTGTTACAAATAAAGTCTTATTTACCGTAATCGCAAAAATCTAGATCTTTAAGGGTCATTCGGGTAATGTATAAAGATTTCATAATATTTTCTAAGTTTTATTAGACTGCCATTACGGTTATTGCGAACAAAGTTTAATTTTCTCTGCCTACTCCGTAAGGGATAGAGGCGTGATTTATGTATGTATGTATGTATGTAAACCGGCTTATTACAGCCTTATCCACTATCAACACAAAATTCACCTCGATTTAATTTGAGCGAAAAGTGTGCGAACCTAGATATTTCTACACAAAAGTAGATATTTCTGTAGATCCAGGATAAAATGAGATTACCTGAGAGCTTTGTGCCAACATTTTCAGTCTGAAACTAAGGCTTAGACCACATAAATCAGGCTACGCTTAGCTGAGATGGGAATAATCTGGACTTGAGCCCATGTACGTCTTTGTGTATGTTCAAGATTATGTTCTGTAAAGTTATTTAGATATATATTAAAAATAGTAGCTTTCTTATGTGGAATATGAACTTTAGGCAAACTTTATTTCACATAAAATTGTAGAGATCATTTACCTACCTGCTTTAAAAGCTTATTTTTGAGTTTTATTTATAACTTTGGATTGTAACTACTTGTCCATATCTTAAATTTAAAATTTCACAGGGCATCCCCTCATTCTTTGAGATGAAATCTTTGAGCGACAAACATAATAATACCTATATGAAATTTAATAACGGGCATTCACTTTGGAATATAAGTCACGACATGTTCGGGTCCACAACCCCGCAACCTACTCACTCAACCTGATGAAGGGACTCCGAATGTCCCGAAACATGTCGTGAAGTACACGAATTTTATCCCAAAGTGAGTTCGTTATTAAATTTTATTTGGAATGTCTCACTTAAGTTTCAATAGTTTAAATACCTATATGAATAGATAGCAGTGGCGAAGGGTCCATACTGGGTATAAGGGACAGCGACCCGCAAACTGTCAGGGGTTGCAATCAACGAAACTGAACAAATAACAGCAGGATTTATTTTCAGGGAATGATAGAAAACTGCTTTTCCATACAAATTGTCTGGTCGAGGTTGACATTTTGTATGGGAAGGTCAATTTATTTTTTTCTCTCCTGAATGAATTTCCTGGTAAAAGTTGTTCAGTTTCGTTGACCGAGCAACCCCTGTCAGTTTTCGGGACGCTGGCCCTTACACCTGGTATACTGAATGGTGGGTAATGTTCTTCAAAGTACAATCTGTTAGAAATGAACCTCACTGGTGGAGTAAAGCGTTTTTACGAGCCGCAAGTAAGGTCGTTTATTATTCCCCTTCCGTAGTAAAATACATCGGTCTTTAGGGAGGGCTGAAAACAATAAAGACCCGTATTTGTGTAAAGTTACATAAAACGCTAGGGAAAACGCCTCCTACAATTCTGGGGGTATATGGAGTGATCATCTTTTTTCGAGATACAATTCACCGCTTTCTTCTGGCTGCTATTGGCTGACGCAATCATGACGCAATGCAACTGGTTAATTAGGCAATACATACATACATATAATCACGCCTTTATCCCTAATGGGGTAGGCAGAGCGTAAACAAAGGTTGTTCCGCCACGTCTGACAAAGTTTTGAGGGTTATTTAAGATAGATTTGCAGGTATATTGCTGTAGTGACAGGTTGTCAGCCCATCGCCTAAATTATAATATACTGAAACCCTTGGATCTCTTAGCTGGTTTTTACAGCATGTCCGGGAGGAAAAGCAGCTGGCGCATTCTATGATTTTCTCTCGCTCCCAGGCCATCATGGAAGATACTGACAGAAAAAATAGCGTAAGTGTGTTTTCCATACAAAAACAAAGATCAGACAATGAGAAACACGCTTCTGCGGGTAGGCTAGCAGCTGCAGCTCCTACGAACGGAGAAGCGTATAGAGTTGTTTCAGATAAACATAAACAATCTTATTTGCCTTACTTCAATTCGGAGGTATAAGACAAACGCTTTTTGCAAAATACTTTCATGCTATCTAACCCAAACAAGGAAAATTCAACCCATGGAGTATGCATGCGGGGGCAAAGGCACTCATCAAACAGTAACCCACTTTGTTGGTTTGTGATAACCAATTTGAATGACTGAAGTGTGTGCATGAAAGGAGCCTCCCCGTAGATGTACCAAAGCTTTGTACGTCGGGCGCACCCCGGGCAACAGTTGGCGATTCCCTTACGCTAACTGGCGAATCCTTTCACCACGATGGAACCCACAAATCCAGCACTAGAGCCGGCTTTGTGCGTAGTCTCGATTAACATCGAAGGTTTCTCGCAGGACAAGTCAGAAATTCTTTCTGAACTCTGCCGAACCACAGGCTGCCACGTTCTGTGTGTTCAAGAAACCCATCGGGACGAAACACACGGTCGACCATACATACCTGGACTAACGCTTATCGCCGAGACTTGCCACCCGAAGCACGGTAACCCAGTGTTTGTTACTCCCGGCGTAAGCATAATATCCTCTAAGTGTTCGACCCAGAACGGTATCGAAATTATCACCATTGACCTCGGCCACTGCACTGTCACATCAGTCTACAAACCTCCTGGAACACCTTTTCAGTTCGTACCTCCCGACAACTTTGATGACCAGCCCGTAAAAGTTGTAGTAGGTGACTT
The DNA here is from genome assembly GCA_949820665.1 of Scrobipalpa costella. Lineage (NCBI taxonomy): Eukaryota > Metazoa > Arthropoda > Insecta > Lepidoptera > Gelechiidae > Scrobipalpa > Scrobipalpa costella. The sequence continues at coordinate 4,421,051 of OX463298.1, forward strand.
TAACAGCCATAGTGCTTCCTGGGGCTATAACAACACAGACACAAACGGTCAGGCTGTGGAGACATGGGCTGAGACAAATGATCTGGTTCTGATCCATGACCCGAAACAACCGGCTTCTTTTAATAGCGGCCGATGGAAGCGCGGGTATAATCCGGATCTGATATTTGTCAGCTCTACAGTCTGTTGTCAGTGCAAAAAGAGCGTATGCCCTCCAATCCCTCGTACACAGCACAGACCTATTATTTGTAAAATACAGCCTGTCGTCCAACCCATAAAGGTGCCTTTGAAGCGTCGATTCAACTATAATAAAGCTGACTGGACGCAGTTCTCGCAGCTGATCGATGATGCGGTCTTAAATATCCCTCCTCTACCGCGAAATTACGACATGTTCATTGATGTAGTTGCGAAAACATCCTTCAAATGTATCCCAAGAGGTTGCCGAACATCTTATATCCCCGGCCTTACAAACGATTGCACAGAGCTGTTAAAAAGGTACGAGGTCATGTACAATAATGACCCTTTTTCCGAGGAAACCACATTGACTGGTGAGGAACTGTTATCGCAAATAAGCGGAAACCGTCGCGAAGCGTGGATCAGCATTGTCACCAACATCGACATGACTCACAACAGTAAAAAAGCCTGGTCTACGATTCGCAGGCTCACTAATGATCCACCTCCACCCTTATCCCCCAGCCAGGTTACCGCCAACCAGATAGCACACCAACTCCTATTAAATGGCAAATTGGGCCGGTCTGCAAAATGCCCAACCCTAAACAACTCTACGGGCACGTCCAACCAAATTAGTACGCCCTTTAGCCTAATTGATGTTGTTGTAGCTATTAAACATCTTAAATGCGGTAAAGCCTCGGGAATAGACAACATCTCTGTGGAGCAAATAAAACGTCTCGGGCCAGTTGCTGTATCCTGGCTTTTGCAGCTGTTCAACAACTGTCTGGAATCTGCTTAAATACCACGCATCTGGAGAAAGTCAAAGGTCATAGCGATACTGAAGCCAGGGAAACCAGCAGACAATCCCAAAAGCTTTCGGCCAATATCCTTATTGTGCCATACATATAAGCTATTCGAGCGATTGCTGCTGTCCCGACTCACAGGCTTTATCGACCCTAAACTAATCCCAGAGCAAGCAGGTTTCAGACCAGTCAAATCATGCTGCAACCAGGTCCTCAAGCTCACGCAACATATTGAAGATGGTTTTGAGTCAGGGATGATAACAGGCGCCGTATTTGTAGACCTTTCTGCAGCTTACGATACGGTGAACCTCAACCGATTGTTGTGGAAGGTGGACACCATGACTGGTGATCGTAAGTTCGTCATGGTTCTCCGAGAACTCCTCCATAACCGTCGGTTTCAGGTGCATCTTCTCTCTGACAAAAGTCGTTGGAGGTCACAAAGGAACGGCCTTCCTCAGGGCAGTGTTCTGGCGCCGCTCCTATTTAACATCTACACCAACGACCAACCGTCGAGCATAAATACGTGCCGCTTCTTATACGCAGACGATCTGGCGTTAACGTCCCAAGGCTCCAAGTTTGAGGAAGTCGAGGCTAATCTCACTGCAGCTCTCAACGACTTGAGCAGCTGCTACGAGGTGAACTCACTGAAGCCAAACCCTAGTAAAACGGAGTCTTGCGCATTCCACCTGCGCAACAGAGAAGCAAAACGTAAGCTCAACATTGTGTGGCAGGGGGTACCTATATCGCACGGTGACTTCCCAAAGTATCTTGGCGTTTCCCTTGATAGATCCCTTACTTACAGTAAAAACTGCGAAAACTTCAAGAAAAAAGTGCACACAAGAAACAACTTCCTTCGTCGCATTATTACCACCAAATGGGGAGCTACGCCGCGCGTGCTGCGGACGACAGGGCTAGCGCTTGCCTTCTCAGCTGGCGAATACGCCTCCCCTGTACGCCGCTCTGCTCATGCCAAGTCAGTGGATACAGCTTTAAATGACACCTGCCGGATTATTACTGGTTGTCTCAAACCGACCCCGGTTTCAATGCTGTACCCACTGGCTGGAATAGCACCGCCAGATGTCCGCAGGGCTGTGGCTAGTTCCACTGAAATGGCCAACGCAGACCGTGACCTACGACACCCCTTGCACGGCTACAATCCTGTGCCTCAAAGGTTGAAGAGCCGCCGTAACTTTTTCAAGTGCGTCACTCCGCTTACCATCGAACCCGCACAAGCCAGGTGCAACCTTTGGCGTGAAAAAGTTTCTCTACCTGCCCAATTTGTCCCGCTTTCCGAGAATCTGCCTCCTGGGCATGAACTGCCGTGGCCGATCTGGAAGTCTTTAAATAGACTTCGGTCTCAGGTCGGCAGAAGCAAAGATAACATGGTCAGGTGGGGATTCTCGGGAAACTCCGAGGTCGTCTGTGTTTGCGGTGCAATTCAAACAATGGCACATCTGACATCGTGTCCTGCGTGCCCTAATACCTGCACGCAAGCGGATCTAATGAACGCCAGCCGATCCGCAATTCCAGTGGCAACGTTCTGGGCCGCCACATTGTGATAGTTACGTGTTCCATCGACACGATAAGAAGAAGAAGAAGTGTCATTTAACGACAATTCTGTTATTCGACAATTAGCAATGTCCGCAAATTTGTTCGTACGCCTACATTTCTCAAACAACTCTATACACTTCTCAGTTCGTCGGATCTGGAGCTGCTGTTTCTCATTGTCTGATCTTTGTTTTTGTATGGAAAACACGTTCACGCTATCATTTCTGTCAGTATTCTAACACACTGATTGACTAATTAATCAGTTGCATTGGGTTATGATTGCGTCAGCCAATAGCAGCCGGAAAAATTCTCTCCCCCTCGCGCCGTAAAGCGGTGAGTTGTAAAAGTATGAATGATCACTTCATAGGTAAATCCTCCTTGTACCTAACCCAAGTCAACATCAGGTAAATTTTAGCGGCTAACTAGACACTTTTACCGTAACGCGCGGTCGTTTGGCAAAACGCCGGAGTCTTCCAAATGACTGCGAGATTATCCAACGTTTGAGCTAAATGTGAGGCCGTAAGGAAGCTGGGAGATAATCCTTTATAATGTTAGGAAATAGACTTTCTCTTCATATATGCCTTCATACATTACACAGCTAAAAGTCAAATAAAATACAGAAGAACATTCACCAGAGCTTTTTGAAGAACTGTCAAAATAATTATGATTTTATTTATTTATTTATTCATTTATTCATAAAAAAAAAACTTATCAGGCTACATACAAACACTAACATCACATTCAATTAGTTTTAGATTGCAGCCAACATTCCGGTTACAATACACCACGCACTAGGCTAGGCCTGTATCGCGGGTGTAAAACTTTAAACATTAAAATAAATAGCATGCAGAAGTATATAATCAATTAAGTTAAAATAATTTCATAACATAAAACAATTTAAATCACATAAAACAATTTTAATTCATTAATTAATTAAATTTTATTAAAATATCAACAAATCATAAACTTTATTTCATAATCATACTCAAAAAAATAAAAATAATAATAATAAGCCCCTCACAAATCTAACACCACGTCCGGCACGAACATCTGTTGCTACGTGGGGGGCGGACATTGGCAGCTTTAAGCTTATAATAACCCACCAGTGACCAACGGTGCGCTAGTATCCAAAAAGCGATATGCGACTCAGAAATAGAGTAATTCCTCAGGCGGGTCCTCGGGAGAGGGAATCCCGCCCCGGCCTTCTAGGTTCGGGCTGCCCCGTCGTATCTGGGGGGGGCAACATATCGCCTCATACTGCCCAGTCCAGTACTGTTGCAGAAAACGTAAAACAAACCACACACTCAACCCCACACACACAAAACATACAACCAACCTCACACCCATCATCACCTACATCATTAAACTCATCAATAAGCCTGTTTCACACACCTGCTTCGTCACCACATTCTTTCGAACTTCAGAAAACACCAATATCAAGTTCTACCACATCACCCATGTCAGAGTATGTTGCCCAGGAAGCTCATGCTACGTCTCCTGTGCCCATCTCTGGCATCACTAACCCTACGCGTACCCAAATAATTAACACACCTAATTGCGTAGACCACGACACACAACCTACACATTTAATCACGAACACACCAGCAAGAAGTGTTTTGCAGGATATGCTCCCTGCAACCACCCTGGCTGGAAAAAGTAGACAACGGATGAAATGGACCGATCAAATAAACGAAGAACTTCTCCGTTGCTACTATTTAGTCACACTCTGCGAAAGCGATCTTACTGCATGGAGACCACTACTCTATCAAAAGTTCATAGAAACCTTCCCTGAACTAAGTCATATTTCGGAACAAAGACTAGCTGACCAAATTAGAGTAATTCACAAACACAACCGCATACCAGCACATGAAAGAGAACGCATAAAACAATTAGTATCGCTTATGAACTCAGCCACAACTACCCCACACGACGACAATAACACAAATCCAGTCGAAAATGAACAAACCACAGTAACTACACAACATACTTTCTACTCACAGCATACATTACCATCTACACAACAAACTTGTCCTCTATCATCTTACATATCGTCACCATTAGAAACAAACGAACATATTCAGTCGCAAGCCTTGGAAACGACAACTACACCTCCAATAGATTACAATAGAATTGAAAACACGTTTAAAGAAATGCTTATGAAATATACAGGTACAGATCCAATTCTTAGGCCAACAATCCCTAAGCTCCAGACAACACGTAACGTAATAAAAACTGTCAATACTATAAACATAATAATAGAACAACATCTACAGACAAAGGAAACAGTCTCCTTCGAAGAAATTCACGAAATCATATATTGTGGAGCAATGGCTACCACAACTTTACACGTCAAACAAGAAAGACAAACAATCTGTAACACAACATCTAAAAAACTCATGGGTCAACATAAACCACCGTGGGAGAAACGCATAGAAAATAGGATTGCAGCACTACGTAAGGAAATAGGACAACTGACACAATATTTAAAAGGAAACTTAAACCAAAAAAACAAACAGAAACTAAACCCTAATAACAAAACTGACGATGAAATAAATGACCAACTTGACACAAAAAAACAGAAACTACAGGCACACTCCAAACGATTACGCAGACTAAAGAAAAGTAACCAAAGAAGAAAAGACAATAGTTTATTTAATGCAAACCAAAAACTATTCTATCAAAACTTAAATGCAGATCAAATCAAAATAACACAACCTCCAGATATAAACGATGTTCGCCATTATTGGGAAAATTTGTGGTCCAAACCCGTTGAGCATAATCAAAACACCCCTTGGGCAAATGCAGAAGAACAAGAAACTGAAAACATAGACGCCATGCCAGAAATAATTATAAACAAGGACGATGTAGTACAAGCTATCAAGAAAACCCTCAATTGGAAAGCTCCCGGACCAGATAAAATCCAAAATTACTGGATTAAGTATTTCCCCGCAACACACGAACATATTACCAAGCTTTTAAACAATATAATACAGAATCCACAAGACATGCCAATCTTCTTAACACAAGGAACGACCTATCTGAAGCCAAAAGACAATGACACCACAAACCCAACTAAATACCGACCCATAACCTGCCTCTCTACTATATACAAACTCCTAACTTCCATCATCGCACACAAACTCAACACACACATCACACAATATAAAATCATACCGGAAGAACAAAAGGGTTGCTGTAAAGGCTCTAGAGGGTGTAAGGAACAACTAGTTATTGACACAGAAATTCATAACCAAGTTAGACAAAACACAGAAATTTATACTACTCATACATCGACTATCAAAAAGCATTCAACAGTGTACCCCATACCTGGCTTTTACATGTTCTTCAAATCTATAAAGTAGATCATAAACTAATTCAATTCTTACAGCACGCTATGAATACTTGGACCACTAGACTAAACTTACGGACAACTAACACAACATTAACTACACCACCTATTAAAATTGCTCGAGGAATTTTTCAAGGTGATTCACTCAGCCCTCTATGGTTCTGCTTGGCACTAAATCCCCTTTCCCGAATTCTAAATAGAACCGGTCTCGGTTACACCATTAACAGAGACAACGATACTAAGATCACCCACCTACTCTACATGGATGACATCAAACTCTACGCATCCAACAGACAACAATTAGACCACTTATTAAAACTAACCGAAGAATTTAGCACAGACATAAAAATGACATTTGGAACCGATAAATGTAAAATCAACTGTATTGCAAAAGGACAGCACCAACAGACCGACTTATTTGACCTAGAATTGCAAGGCGGTGTAATAGATAGCATGGAACAAAAAGATACATACAAATATTTAGGATACCGACAGACTACATCATTAAACCACACAGACATTAAAAACACACTCAAAACTAAATACAAACAAAGATCCAACAAGATACTCAGCACACAACTCTCAGCAAGAAACAAAATAAAAGCTATAAACACATACGCCATACCCATTCTAACATACTCGTTCGGAATCATTAAATGGTCCGACACTGAACTAGAAGCCCTAAACACCACAACCAGGACCGCAAGCTACAAACACAACATCCATCACATTCCTTCTGCAGTTCAAAGATTCACACTCAAAAGGAAATTAGGAGGCCGCGGATGCATAGACATAAAGAACCTACACTACACACAAATAGATAACTTACGAACATACTTCTTGTATAAGGCGACCGACAGTACCCTACACAAAGCCATAACAAATACCTCGCTCTCCGGAACTCCACTACAACTGAACAATAGACAGTACAACCCAAAACTCAAAATTTTAAGTGATCAACAAAAAATTGAGAACTGGAAATCAAAAGCTCTACACGGAAAATATCCACATCAGCTTGATCAAGACCACGTAGACCGCGCCGCATCATTTACCTGGCTCACTAAAGGAAACATTTTTGGTGAGACAGAAGGTTTCCTAGTAGCCATACAAGACGAAATTATTAAAACCCGCAATTACTCCAAATACATCCTTAAAGATACGATACCTACCGACAAATGCAGATTATGCCACCAAACAACAGAAACTATTGACCATATCACCGGAGGATGCAACGTACTAGCCAACAAAGAATACACACACCGTCATAATAACGTAGCCAAACACATTCACCAACTCCTAGCACACAAATACAAACTACTGGACTCACACACCCCATATTACAAATACAAACCGAAGAATGTGATAGAAAACAGCACCACCAAACTCTACTGGGACCGAGATATAATAACCGACCGCACCATACTCAGCAATAGACCAGACATCACACTTACCTTAAAAGACTCTAAAACCACTTACCTCATAGACATCGCCGTACCAAACACACACAATTTGAAAAAAAAGCATACTGAAAAGATCCAGAAATACATTCCCCTAGCAGATGAAATAAAACAAATGTGGCACCAAGACAATGTTAAAATAATTCCCATTATCATATCATCAACCGGCGTAGTACCAAAAGCTCTGATCACAGCTCTAAAACTACTGAACCTACACGAAAACACCTATATATCTTTACAAAAATCAATAGTTATAGATACATGCTCCATAGTTCGCCGTTTCCTTAACCCGTCCAGTCTCACACTCCAAAACAATCAGGATTCAAATGCAGATTCTACAAACCAGAACTCGTCTCAGCGCACCTCTACTCACCATTCACTGACACAACGCCACATCACACAACGCAGACAAACACATAACACACATGGAACCTTATGCACTCAAACACACACACAAATATAAGGATCAGGATACTTGGTGTAAGCCCGTACCTGTTTTTTAAACTACCGACATAAAGTCGAGACACGAAGTTTTTCGGAATTAATAATAATAAAAAAAAAAAAATTATATTCAATTACAATAAACAAGGCATTGGAAATATTAATTACTACAAAATTATAATTAAAAATAAAAACAAAAATAAATAACATTACATATAAGATTTAACTTTGGTCAAGAAAGTTTCCTGATGTTATTCAACAATTTTAAGGAAATCTTCGGAGTATCTGTAAGTCCAAGTCAACAATAACTTAATTAAGTGTACTGTACGTGTGATTATTAAAAAACTATCCGTTACAATTTGATAATTGTATTTTTAAAGTGTTTGAATTCAATATTTTGTAGGTTTCCATGATAATAAAGTAGAATTACTAAACGTATAAATTCGTATATTTTTTATATATAGAAAGCATATAAAATAGTTTATAGGGAAAACTACCGCGAATAGAAAAACTTTTTAGTCATATGGAAACTGGAGTAATTCATTAATTACCTAATCAATAAAAAGTCGGCACACACGTGTCAGAAGTGAAACTTCTTTGTCAAAATCGTTCCAGCCTCACTCATCATGACGCTACGCCGTGCCGCGACCTTGAAATTTCACTCTCAACGCGCTTAAAGCCATATCTTCCGTGCTGGACTGGGAGCGAGAGAAAAACATAGAATGAGCCAGCTGCATTTCCTCCCGGGAATACTGTAAAAAACAGCTAGGGGATGCGAGGGTCTCTGTATATTGCAATTTAGGCGATGGGCTGACAACCTGTCACTACAGCAATATACCTACAAATCTATATTAAACAACCTTCAAACCTTTGTTTAGATCGTTTACGCTTTGCCTACCCCATTAGGGATAAAGGCGTGATTATATATATATATGTACGTGCCTAAATAAGTTTTACTTCAAAAACTTGAATCCTAGACACAGACAAATTAATTTGAGTCTTATAACTGAAACCACTAAGTAGTAACAAGTAATCAGCTTATCAACTGCTTCCGTGGTCTAGTGGCCATGGACTCCTGATCCGGAGGTCCTGGGTTCGATTCCCAGGGGGGAAACACAAAGTTGATATTTGAGAATTTATCACTTTGTGATTTTTTCCCCAGTTTGGTTAGGACATTGCAGGCTCAATCTGAATGTCCGAAAAAGAAAGATTTTTCGTGCTTCGGAGGGCACGTTGAGCCGTCGGTCCCGGTCGCTGTCTTTGATTGTGGTCGTTACGCAAACCATGTCAGAGGCCTGATAGTTGTGCTACTAGGCGGTTTAAAAACTCTGACACCAGGGTTCATCGGGTCGATAGACTCGATACCCACTCGACAGAAGAAGAACAAGCTTATCAATTGAACTGCAACGATATTTTCATTGTACAACACTTCCATGCTGGCCTGGGAGCAAGAGAAAAACATAGAATGTGCCAGCTGCATTTCCTCCCGGGCATGCTGTAAAAACCAGCTAAGGGATACGAGGGTTTCAGTATATTGTAATTTAGGCGATGGGCTGACAACCTGTCACTACAGCAATATACTTACAAATCTATCTTTAATAACCCTTAAAACTTTGTCAGACGTAGCGGAACGACCATTGTTTGGGTCGTTTACGCTCTGCCTACCCCATTAGGGATAAAGGCGTGATTATATGTATGTATGTATGTACAACACTTTCTATGGGCAGTCAGCAAATCCTGTAGTGAAGTGATCTAATAGTCTAGAGAAGCCATATCTAGTAAGCCGAGGCCGGACTCTATGGGTTCTGTGCCTCTATAGCTCGTCAGACGATCAGGGGCGGATCAAGTGGAAAAATGTGAGGACCACATTACGATAAACAGGCCTATCTATATATTTATTTACTGTTTATTGTACACAAGTAACATGAGAAAGACAAAACACAAGGAATACCGACACAACAGGTACAGCTTATTACTACTAAGAAATTTCTTCCAGCTGACCTGCGGAAGTGAGACTTAAAATGAGAGGCAAATTAGGCGTGCACAAATAAAGCATAATATTAAAATAATACCATAAAATTATAAATTACATAAATACTTAAAATCATACTAATTATATATTCATGAATGTATATAAATACATATATATATATACATACTAATACTATACTATCATTGCCATCAATTCATAGAGCGCACAACTTAACTAAACCTTGACTATTTTGGCGTCCCTTTCTGTTCTATCATGACATTCATGACAGAAAATAACAGGTTTAGACTTATATTAGTTAAGTCGTGACTTTTGCAACTACGAATTGATACTGTAACTATTTTTAGCATCCATATCTCTACGTGTCCGTGCTTCGGAAGGCACATTAAGCCGTTGGTCCCGGTTAATATCGTTTAATACCGTAGATATTAGTCGTTAAGCCAAGTCAGAGGCCAGTGCTAAGCATTGGCGGCTTGAAAACTCTGACCTAATCTAGAATTGGGTCTGGTTATCCTTCTGGGTTGCGGAGGTCAGATGGCAGTCGCTCTGTGTAAAAACTAGTACCCTCGTTCAATCACCTAGATTAGGTAGCCCACCCGGAGAGCTACGGGATAAGGCTAGGGAGATGATGATCGTGTCCCTGGCACATCAATGTAGGAAAACATTTAGTTTTAGGGTAGGGCATCATTGTAGTTAGTCTTTTATTCCAGGTATTAAATTGTACATACATACATAAAATCACGCCTTTATCCCTAATGGGGTGGGCAGAGCGTAAACCACCTAAACAAAGGTTGTTCCGCCTTATCTGACAAAGTTTTGAGGGTTATTTAAGATAGATTTGTGGTAATTTTCCTAACTGGGCTCAAAACGGACCTAATTATTTTCCCACATAAAAGTGGTAGGTTAGTATAATACTGTAGTTAAATAACATTGCATTGTGTCAACGCCGCATAGGTTAAATTTCCGCTTTGCCCTCTTTGTTACGTACATTTGATCGTTTCCAAAAAGTTTTATGACAAGTCTCTCCCTCCCTAGCCTTATCCCGTATCTAATGGGGCCGGCTACCTAATCAAGGTGATTGAACGAGGGTACTTGTTTTTACACAGAACGACTTCCATCTGACCTCCGCAACCCAGAAGGAAAACCAGACCCAATCCTTATTAGGTCAGAGTTTAGAACAATGGCCTCTGACATGTCTTAACAACTAATATCATACATACATACATATAATCACGCCTTTATCCCTAATGGGGTAGGCAGAGCGTAAACGACCTAAACAAAGGTCGTTTCGCCACGTTTGACAAAGTTTTAAGGGTTTTTTAAGATAGATTTATACGTATATTGCTGTAGTGATAGGTTGTCAGCCCATCGCCTAAATTACAATATACTAAAACCCTCAGATCCCATAGCTGGTTTTTACAGCATGCTCGGGAGGAAATGCAGCTGGCACATTCTATGTTTTTCTCTCACTCCCAGGCCAGCATGGAAGTCAAAGCAACTAATATCTACTGTATTAACCGGGACCAACGGCTTAACGTGACTTCCGAAGCACGGTAAAAGTGCCGAATAAAAATACATTTGAAATTCAAAAACCAAAAAACACATTGGTACGCGGTGGGATCCGAACCACGACCTCCCAGGAGGCAGCGGCCCTATCCACTACACCAACGGGCTTTTATGAAAAGTCCCTGGGCATTTGTTTTTTCTAGGGACCTTAGTCCAACGCACATCTCTGGCAAGGCAATAGCCAGCTCACAATTCCGATACAGTTATGCAACCATGACTAATTTTACATTACATCCGATTTTGTTTGCGATTGGATTTGTATTGTGTTTTTGTTAACGATTTGATGAACTTTTTAAAAAAGATGCGATTTAAAAAATTACATCACCTCATCGGCTTTGTGTTATGTATGACGTATCCAATTTATTTGACAATGCGGGAGTAATTTAATCAAATTTGTTTTTGTAATTATTTTTTGTATTCTTGGGAAATAATTTGGAACGGTATTTTACTATCTAAAATACAATAAATTAACGAAAATATCTCCTCAAATTTCCGTTACATTTTCGTAAGAAATTTTATTATATTTATCACAGGATGTAGGAAGTGAAATAATGAGATTACGGGGCCATTTCTAAGAAGTTGTTTGTTTATGAAAATAAGTAACGTAGCATTATAAATATAAATAAAAAAGCAAGCTGTTTATTAGAACATTTACTAAAACTTAAATTTTGAATTATATCCGTAGTGTCATTTAAAAAAAGAGCCCGATGGTGTAGTGGATAGGGCCGCTGCCTCCTGAGCGGGAAGTCGTGGTTCGAATCCCACCACGAATCAATGTGATTTTCGTATTTCATATGTACGTTTATTCGGCGCTTTTTCCGTGCTTCGGAAGTCACGTTAAGCCGTTGGTCCCGGTTAATATCGTTTAATACCGTAGATATTAGTAGTTAAGCCATGTCAGAGGCCAGTGGTAAGCATTGGTGGCTTAAAAACTCTGACCTAATCTAGGATTGGCTCTGGTTTCCCTTCTGGGTTACGTAGGTCAGGTGGCAGTCGCTCTGAGTAAAAACCAGTACCCTCGTTCAATCCCCTAGATTAAGTAGCCGACCCCGTAACATACAGGATAAGGCTAGGGAGATGATGATCCGTAGTGTCATCTTTAGAAAGGTAGATTAATGTACTTACTTAAGTAAATAAATAAGTTTCCTTCGTAAAAAACCTAAGAGTTTATAAATTATTCAGCTCCTGTTATTTAACTGCCCTGTTTCACAACCTCATTATAGGTAGTCGTATACTAAAAACGAAAGTGTTGAAAAAAAGAAGCAGAGGCTCGCAAATTGCTTATTTAGGCCCATTTCGTGAACAGCAAATTTCCCAGAACGCTTATTAATTCTTTCAAGGTTATCTATATTGATGATATCGATTCACCCCGGGCTATTCGCCGAACACTAAGCTTTTTTCTCAATTGATGTAAAATTATCGATATTTCTCAGAAAATCCTCATTCTATACCTAGCTATTACGAGTCATTGTTGCGGTCCCATCGCGTCCTAAAATAGCTTCAATGCAGCATAATAACCATGCATAGTAATAAAATTATTTTATACTACAATTCTATGTAAAACACTCTATCGGTTTTGCATTCGAAATTGCACTTTGTTGATGTAGATCGATGGATGAAACTCGATTGCAAATGTCATGTCCAAGAGAGCATTATGCGTCGACACACGAGCCGTAAAAGGACGCTGTCCGCCATTTTGTTTTGTTTTTTTTCGCAGTCGTGTAATGTCTTGGACATGTCCCGTGCGCTATGCGGGCGAAATTATCTTTTCGCATCGATTACTTCGAAACGTATTGTTACTCGTATGGCTGAGAAAATAAGGCAATTCGATATGCGACTATTCATTTGGTGGAATTTCTTGATTATGTGTTTATCTTTTGCGTGACAGGTTGAATAAAACGAATAAATTTGTATGTTTGTTAGACTTTGATTATACCTACTAGTTTACTTCTTTTTTTACGCCACTTTTTTATCACCGCCTTTACTACCGATACTCAACAATACCATAATTATCAATTCATAACTTTGATTACCAGCAGAACTATTTACCTTTCTTCTGATTGCGAGCTCCGTAACTTAATCACCTTATAATTAAAGCATACGTACTTACTACACTATATGAACTTGCATATATATTTTCCAAGTTTACATTCCTTCCTTACCATTTATTATAATTACTATTATTTATGTATACTTAAATTATCTACCCTAAAAATATTTTCGTTTTACCTACCTAGCCCAATATTCATTTATCTTTATTTTTGACATATGACGTAATATTTCAATTAAGTAATCAGTGATATTGGACTGTATTTGTTATGACCTCTATACATCCGCATCTTCCTTAAACCCACAGAAATTGCAAATCCTGTATCCTATCCAGCAAAACACAGAATTATAAATAAATTACATTTGACCACATTCCCTTATCAACATCTTGATTTATTACAGTCACCGCTAATCGTCTCAATCTGCTGTCGGCCGGTGAAATGAGTTGCAGGATTACGCGGTAATCATGATTATCACGGTAATCATGATTACAGGACTAGGATTACAGAGGTGGGTGACGGATGCGTAACACGGTTAGCGAGATGCCACGTCACATTGCGGAGTGGACAGTCGGTTAGAGTCAGAAAACTGTAGAGTTACGAACATTTTGAGATTTACCATACATACATGCATATAATCACGCCTTTATCCCTAATGGGGTAGGCAGTGCGTAAACGACCTAAACAAAGGTCGTTACGCCACGTCTGACAAAGTTTTGAAGGTCATTTAAGATAGATATTGCTGTAGTGACAGGTTGTCAGCCTATCGCCTAAATTGCAATTTACTAAAACCCTTGGATCCCTTAGCAGGTTTTTACAGCATACCCGGGAAGAAATTCAGCTGGCACATTCTATGTTTTTCTCTCGGTCCTAGTCCAGAATGGAAAAATTGATGAGATTTACCTTTTGCATAAAATATAATCCTCAGTATAGATTGAAAACAGCAGTCGGCCTTACCTGAAAAAATACAAAATAAAAGTTAGTATGTAAACAAATGTCGTAGGAAGATTTTATAATTTGAATCGTCGCGAAAGTCCTAGGAATATTGCGATAACACGGATAATTAGACTGGTGAAAATATTGTCTAATCTTACTGGCAAAAGATAGGTTAATAGGTAAGATAATAGGTTATTTTAGTTTTCTTCTGATTGGCTAAATTTTTTGCTCACTGGCATGATCTTTGTCTGATTGGTTAATTAAAATAGCATGCGTTAATGAAGTCCTAAGTTTAAAGTTTATGGAACATTTGTTGCAATATTTAAGGCTCGTATTGATAAATAGCTCTTGAGGCTGACAGATAATTTGAGATGGTACCAGAAATGTCATTTCAGTACAATAAGCGCTGTCAAATCCATACTTAATATTAATCTTAATATTGAGATCGCTTTATAAATACAAGCCTAATAGTCGCATGAGTTCCTAAGCTCACCTCGTCCATTGAAATGTGAACCACCGTTATAAATGTCCAACTTAATGAGAAAAGTACATACCCATATGACAGACAATTATTTCTATAAAGTAATTACTAAGTACATACATCTTTTTTATAATTAAAAGGTAGCTTGAGTACCGTTTATCAAATACTAGCGACCTACCCCGGCTTCGCACGGCAATAATCAGTGTTTCTCTAGTATATTGTGCATGCATTATACATATAAACCTTTCTCTTGAATCACTCTATCCATTAAAAAAAACCGCATCAAAATCCGTTGCGTAGTTTTAAAATTTATGCAAACATAGGGATATAGGGGCAGAGAAAGTGACTTAGTTTTATAGTATGTAGTGATCTAGGAACTTCTGCAAGCTAATCAAAGACGTTATGCTTTAAATTTTAAAGCTGTTAAAATTGTTTTCTTTTTACATTTAGGCTCATGATACATACATACATAAAATCACGCCTTTATCCCTTATGGGGTCTGCAGAGCGTAAAACGCCTCATAAAACGCACTTTCGCCACGTCTGACAAGAATTGAGGGCAATTTCAGATTGTAATGTGTATTGCTGTAGTGATAGGTTGTCAGCCCATCGCCTAAATTACAATACACATCTTCTTCTTAGCGAGTGGATTTTCGAACAATGACCCGAAAAACCCTGGTGTCAGAGTTTTCAAACAGCTTAATAGCACTGTAACCCTCGAATCCCTTTTGCTGATTTCTACAGCATGCCCGGGAGCAAGGGCAGCTGGAACAATCTATGTTTTTCTATCTCTCCCAGTCTAGCACGGAAGAATAATTAGGGTAATGATAGTTTCATATTTTGTTTTGCCAAGGCAGGCATTAGGTAAATGTAAACGGTGTCTGTGTTACAAATACCTATGTGCTTATGACTTATAAAAGGAAAGGCAATGCATTTCAATAATTATTAAGCCGCATTTTCGCGCTAAAAAGGAGATATAAAGATCTGCCGACATCAGGAATTGAACGTACGTATATTAATTACTGATAATTATACAGAAATACTTTAATTAGAAATGTTTCTAATAGTTGTCGCATTGAGAAACAGCATATGAAGAAACTGAATGAAATGCTGTTAGTAAACAGGGACTGAGCAAGGCTTAGGAGGGTACAGCAATGCTACTACGAAATTGACTGCATTTTGTGGTCTAGTTGTGTAAAGTTGTAAAAAAGGTGCAATGGTGTAAGTTGTGTGCCCTCTATTTAGAATCTAGAATCTTTAGAATCTTGGGCCTTTTCAAGGCGGGAGTGAATAGGCACTACATAGGTGAGTATGCTTCAACATAGTCCGCATCGTCACTTTCCACCAGGTGAGATGGCGGACAAATGCTCGCCTATATATATAAAAAAAAAAAATCTAGAGGTAGTGAGTTCTGGAGATCGCCAGTAACTATAGAAACTTGAAAACCTTTGCGCCAAATATATATGTATATATTGTTTTTTGGTAACGATTCGAACATCACATCAATATTCCTTTGCTAACCGTTTATAAATACCGACCGAGCGCCATTTTCAGTAATCTTCCAAATTTAACCAGATGTTTTTTCTCTAAGTTTACCGATTTGGTATATTATTTTTGCCTTGAACTGCGCCACTTTCGGGCGCACGAGCGCCGCACCGACTAGGAGTCGAAGTAGTCGCCATGGCGGAAATCGGTCGGAAGGGTCATAATCATATAATATTATTTTTATTGTTAATAAAAACTGTACCAAATATAACATACATACATACATATGATCATGCCTTTATCCCTAATGGGGTAGGCAGAGCATAAACGACCGAAGTCGTTCCGCCACGTCTGACAAAGTTTTGAGGGTTATTTAAGATAGATTTGTAGGTATATTGTGAAAGGTTATTAGCCCATCCCATCGCCTAAATTTCAATATACTGAAATCCTCGAATCCCTTAGCTGGTTTTTACAGCATGCCCGGGAGGAAATGCAGCTGGCAACAAATATCTATGTAAATGTAAAATAAAATTTTTGGTAAGCATACGAACATCACATCAATATTCCTTTGCCGTTAGTAATTATCGATTGTGCGCCATTTTCAGTACTCTTCCAAAATCAGATGTTTTTCTCAAAGTTTACCGATTTGGAATGTTATTTTTATTGAGAATAAGATACCGTACAAAATATTATGTATTAAAATTGAAGGTGGGTGTTGCGTGGTAGATTTAATTACAGAATCAATCACTCGTGTGTTCAAAACCGTAGGTGTTTCATTTCCGAATACACTGAAATCGGAACGTAATGAGTTTATTTCCGCTCACTTCCGGCGCCGAAGGTGATTGGAATCTAAGGTGTTAAGTCAAAGCTTAAAATTGCAATAGATTTTCAAATTGAATATTAATAATGAAAATGATGTCAAACTTTCAGGTAACGTTAAATACTGTGCGTCACTATACCTATAAATTACGAAACCTGCTGTTGAATTCTTCCATGCTGGAGCGGAAACAAGAGAAAAACATAGAATGTGCCAGCTGCATTTCCTCCCGGGCATGCTGTAAAAACCACCTATGGGATCCGAGGGTTTCTGTATATTGCAATTTAGGCGATGGGCTGACAACCTGTCAATACAGCAATATACCTACAAATCTATCTTAAATACCCCTCAAAACTTTGTTAGGTTGTTTAAGCTCTGCCTACTCCATTAGGGATAAATGCATGAATATATGTATGTATGCTGTTGAATGTTCTGATAATATCTTTGATGAAACTACTCATGACAGAAATATCAAAAGCGAATTCGCAAAAAACTAGATGTTCAAACTGGAATGAAATCTTTTTATACAATAAAACAACATGCAATTATACAACAATTAAAAATAACTTTTACAACTGTTTTACAACAAAAGCTCTTCTCTGCAAAAAGTGATTTCGAACCAACACAAAGACGAGTCCATATTCATTTCTTCACACACGCACACAAATAGGAAGTGAAGCGTCGTGTGTTCGGAAAAACCGACAATGGATTGACATTTCCCGTGGGAATGCAGTGATCCGTCAGTGTGGGAATGCGGGGGAAGAATAATAGGTACAACAATGCGAGATGGGACATGGGGAGGACATCTGTCAATTTTCTTAAGACGAAATTGGTGATCCATGGAGAGCTTCCATGCTGGACTGGGAGCGACAGAATAACGTAGAATGTGCCAGCTGCCGGGCATGCTGTAAAAACCAGCTAAGGGATTCGAGGGTATATTGTAATTTAGGCGATGGGCTGACAACCTGTCACTACAGCAATATCTATATATGTATTTATCCAGTTATATCTTAAACAACCCTCTAAACTTGTCAGACGTGGCAGAACGACCTTTGTTTGGGTTGTTCACGCTCTGCCTACCCCATTAGGGATACAGGCGTGATAGTATGTATGTATGTAAATTGGTGATCTAAGGCTCGTATTTATGAAGCGATCTCAAATTTGAGACCAATATTAAGTATGGATTTGACAGGCCAACTTGTACTAAAATGACATTTCTGATACGAACTCAAAACTCGCTCTCACTCATGAGAGCTGATTATAAATACAGCCTATAGAAATTGTTTCATGTCTAAAACATGTCGTGTAGGTTACAACGATTATTTATTAAAGTTGTCGAAAAAAAATTGATGAATCCCAGCTTTAGAAGGAATCTCTAAAAGAGATAAAAAACAACTTCGTTTATCCCATGAATTGAACCAACGACCTCCAGTCTTAGTACCCAAGGCTCTCACCAATGAACCTCGAACGCTACTCAGCAATGACAAATACAGTTCTCATTTTATGGGTACAAAATTACAGTCTCGATGAGGCAAAATTCCCAGCATTAGTAACAAAATGAAATGTGCACATTCTTGGTCGTAATAGCTGGATAGATGAGTCCAAGAGTTTGTGGTCTTAGTCAGCACCTATGACAATGTAATGCTATATTGCAGCATATATTACTGTCACCCATGCAATGAGGGTCTCGTAAAACGACCGAGCTCTTCCGCGCATGTGGGCAGATGGGAACCCTAAGATAGGGGTGGCAAACCAGTCCTACTTTTTAAAAAGATAAGTAAATTCAGATCAATTTTAGCATTAAAAAAACGTAGTCCAAGTTAAAAATCTGTGATAATTTTATAAGATCGCTTTATTAATAATCTGTTGTGGTAAGTATATGAGAAAACCAATAAATTTATGTCGACGACTGCCATCTGACCTCCGCAAACTAGAAGGGAAATCAGAGACAATCCTAGATTAGGTCAGAGGTTTCAAGCCGACAATGCTTAGCACTGGCCTCTGACATGGCTTAACGACTTATATCTACGGTATTAAACGATATTAACCGGGACCAACGGCTTAATGTGACTTCCAAAGCACGAAAAATCAAACAGAAATAAAAATAAACATTAGAAGTTGGTACGACATCTATGAACAAACTGGATAAGACTGGCACAGGACTGTGGGGATTGGCAAAAAATATAGAGGCCTCTATGTGGTGGATGTGGAGTGTGGGCTAAAGATGACGATGATGGGAAGTAGATAAGATTATGCAGGTATGAAGAACGTCAATCAGATCTTTGGTCTTTAAGATGCTCATAGTCTCAAATAACTGCGTAGTTCTCCTTGACGGAAATGATTTGACGGAATTTATCATCACTATTACATAAAAACTGTTTTTTTTTAATATTTAAAAAGTGATCCACATCCAAAAGGCTACATATTATTCACATTATAAAGCTTGTAGCTGTAAAATTATTCTAATGTAATGTTTTATCGCGAACATACTCGTCTCATTTCCGTCAATCAGGAGAACTACCCAACTATCAAATAACTCTACCTAATCTCTCAAATATGCTTAGTAGATGCCTATTTTAGAAGACTCAAGCAGGCAGGTGGGACTTAACATAACGAACTATAATCTGAAGTAAAATTCCTAGTGTACCATAGATTTGCCACCTCTGCACTAGGATCTCAGTTCTAGCGGGACTTGATTTATGACGTAATCTCTCAGCCAGTGACGTCATAATGCTGTAAACGTGTAAAAAGTAATCACATATTACACCGTGAGCGAAATGAGCTGTTACACTCGTAATTTCGTTTAAGTATTACCGGCTGTAAATTAGGCGTTTATGAACGTTCCACCTTCTATGGCCAGAATGTAAGGCTTTATTATTGCGTTGAAGAATTTTACCCTCACACGTCTCTACTTACACTTTTTTTGCCTGTGTTTTAGTTATACCGGGTGAGAGGGACAACACCTCGTAAACTGAAAGGGGGGGTTGCGAAATGAAAAAAAATGGCTTGTCCATACAAATTGTCTAATCAAGGCGGACATTTTGTATGGGAAAGCAAAAAAAAATGTTACTTCTTGAAAAAAAAATGCCGGTGGAAGTTGTTCAGTGTCGTTGACTTCGCGTCAGTTTGTGGGATGCTATCTCTTACACCCGGTATCTACTCGTATATTCGGTGGTAGTGGTAGGCTTTTGCATCATGTGTTTCCAAAGATTTATCAAAAACTTTTCGATTCGCCACTCCTTGCTTACTCTAGTATCTCTTGCATTTGCTTATCTAAGATTTTTTATCTTTCTAGCAGTTATCATTTTCCGTCTACAATACAACAACAAAAACCAGAGTGCAACAGAGAATCCAGATAAAAATATTATGTCTGCCTCAAAACACAACCGAGCTCACGGCCAATATCATTTTAATTAAACAAAAAAGAAATGCATTTGCTTATCTAAGATTTTTATGTCTTTTCAGTAGCTATCATTTGCCCTCTACACTACAAACCAGAGTGCAACAGAGAATATCAGACACTAGATAAAAATATTATATCTGCCTCAAAACACAACCCAGCTCACGGCCATTATAATTTAAATTAAACTAAAAAATAAGAATGCATTTACTTATCTAAGTTTTTATGTCTTGCTAACAACTATCTTTTTCCCTCTACAATACAACAACACAAACCAGAGTGCAACAGAGAACATCAGACTCTACATAATAAGATTATTTCTACCTCAAAACACAACCCAGCACACGGCCATTATCATTTAAATTAAACTAAAAAAACATTTGCTTATTTTTATGTCTTTTCAGCAGCTATAATTTGCCTTCTACAATACAAACCAGAGTGCAACAGAGGAAACCAGACTCCAGATAAAATTATTATTTCTGCCTCAAAACACAACCCAGCTCACGGCTATTATCACTTAAATTAAACTAAAAATATTATATTTGTTTATCTAAGTTTTTATGTCTTTCTAGCAGCTATTTGCCCTGTACAATACAAACCAGAGTGCAACAGAGGATACCAGACTCTACATTTTAAGATTATTTCTGCCTCAAAACACAACCAAGCATACGGCCATTATCATTTAAATTAAACTAAATAAATTCTTGTTATCTACACCTGTGCTCAGTGGTCTGTACCGCGGGCATTTGTCCAAATAGTGCTACTGTTTTACCGCATACCCGGGTGGACGAACTTTGCATAGTGGGTAGAGTAAGGTATTCTATAGCGCGAGTTGATAGGGATGGGATGATACAAAGATTTTGGAATTGGAACTGTTCTTATGCAATGCGAATGTAAAATAAATAGGACTGTTATTTATACGATACAATCAATAAAATACGACCCCTTTGTCACAAATACAGTAGACGGCAGACTTCATTTAAAATTCACACATAGAATTTAAAATTGAATCGCAGTACTCCCTCGACTGATTTATATAACTACTCCGAAGTCAGGACTATCATCTTATGGAATGTTCTCAAATGGCGACCACTGACGGACTATAAGATGCAGTGCAGGTAAGATAGATGGATGTTGGTTGTATTATGGTCCTGGGTCTGGAGTCGTATTTTTGAACCACTCGAAAGCTAATGCGCATACCAAAGAGTAAAGTTCGTATGCAATTTCCATACAAATAGGCATGCGAAAGTTGCTCTTGCGCATGCGAATTCGATTCGAGTGATTCAAAAATACGGTTCCAGGTAAAGTGCCGATCCTCATGGCCTGTAACTCAGACCATTCAGCAGATATAACAAGCACCAATACCTACATACGGGGTGTAAGGAACAGCGTCCCAAAAACTGATAGGGGTTGCTCAGTCAACGACACTGAACAACTTCCACCCGGTTTTTTTTTTCAGAAAGCAAAAAAAAATAGTTTTCCGTATAAAATATCCACCTCGATCAGACAATTTGTATGGAAAAACCAAATTTTTATTTTTACTTCCTGAAAGAATTTCCAGGTGGAAGTTGTTCGTGCAGTGTCGTTGACTGAGCGACACCTATCAGTTTGCGGGACGCTGTCCCTTACACCCGGTATGTAAGTAGATTTATTTATTCCTTCAGGGGTAGGCAGATAGGCAGAGCAAAAAAAAACATTGAAGTATAATGATATACAGCAGGAATACCTGTTCCAGCATCCAGATTAAGCACATCCCTACACGCGGCTAGCCAGGTCGGAGGTCCATCGTTTTGCATTTTAGAATTACATTAGTAAAGGCTGCTTCTCTTAATGTTCTCAACGAGACAATGCTCTAATGGTCTCTTGAATATTATGCTTTCGTTTTGCATATAAACTGCTTAATAGAATCAGCTGATTGAACGTTACAAATGGTTATAAAGCTTCTCCTTCTATTGTGTAGGTACCTAGTCGATCAACCCGATGATCCTGGGTGTCAGAATTTGCAAACTGCCTAATAGAACAGCTGACATGGTTTGTGTCACGACCACCATCAAAGACAGCGACCGGGACCGACGACTTAACGTGCCCTTCGAAGGACGGAATCTTTTTTCCTCTAGGCAATCACACCAGGTAATGCGGCCTGCATCGTCCTATCCAAACTAGATAAAATCTTACAAAGTGACAAATCGGCAAATATCAATGTGTCCTCCCCTCTCTGGGAATCGAACCCAGGATCTCCAGATCGTGAGCCCATGGGTCAGAACACTAACCAACGGAGGCAGTCAAGATAAAGATTTCAAATGCTGCGTAACCGTACAATTTTCTTTTTGTGGATAAATAGTTCAAGACGAGAAGTCTTAAGGTTTTACGAGAATCAAAGTCAAGTATGGAATCTTAGTACCCTTATTGTTGCCATAAGTAGAAGGTACCAAGTTACTCATCATGATAATTTTCCAAGCTACAACAATAGTAATAGTAAAACAGAACAAGTATTTTAATAAAGTAATGGAAATTTCTGATTCCTATCATACCGACAATATTATTGAAAACTGCCACAACATCGATCATTGAATAGGAAGTTTATAAAGTATGCATATTGCGAGTAAAATCAATGTTATGCACTGGGGTTCAATCGTGTGTCTATGACAACACAGTCGAACGCGTCACAACAAAAGGGATAGTATGAGCTAAAACCGACAACGCCAATGGTGCCAATTGTGCTGACGACACAACTTAACTTATTTTAGTTCGGTCCTGTAACTTTCTAAAATTTGAATGAAATAGAGACAGCAACCACAACAGCTGATTATAATTCTGTAAAAGTGACGTATATTGCTTCATATAAAACGAAAATATCTAATATGCCATCATATTTTAGGCGAGTAACGTAACTTTGACAAGATTACAATCAGCTGTTGTGTTTATGTGTCTATTTTATTTAAAAAAAATATTTAAATTTATTTATTTCTTCCATGCTGGCCTGGGAGCGAGAGAAAAACATGGAATGTGCCAGTTGCATTTCCTCCCGGGTATGCTGTAAAAACCAGTTAAGGGATCCGAGGGTTTCAGTATATTGTAATTTAGGCGATGGGCTGACAACCTCTTACTACAGCAATATACTTACAAATCTATCTTAAATAACCCTCAAAACTTTGTCAGACGTGGCGGAAAGACCTTTGTTTGGGTCGTTTACGCTCTGCCTACCCCATTAGGGATAAAGGCGTGATTATATGTATGTATGTATGTTTATTTAAAAAATAGAAAGTGACAGGACCGAAATAAAATTAGTTAAGTTGTGTCTTCAACGGAATCGGTACCGTAACGTTGACAGTTCTCAAAACAATACAGTACCCTCACCCACGTTCATTGAAAGCCTTGTCGTTCAGTACGACGAATCACTGGCTTGAAGAGATTACAACTATTATATTTTGGGGGAACATTCGAGTGGTCCCAAAAGTCGTGGGTGGTTTTTCGTAGCTTGATGTAATGTCGTCACGCAATGCTACGCTTTTTGAAATCTCTTTGTAATCATAAAGAAGCAATTTTGAATAACTTATTATGTTATTACGGAACTAAATACAGATCTAATTTAACCAACGGTACGCCTACAACGAAACAATTTATAATAATAAGAGACTTTATTATTTTTAGGTAAAAGCTAATAAAGACAAACAAATTCACCCATGAAACAGAGTATGCGAAATACTATACAATATTATGTACTACACTATGACATAGCGTCGACACAAATAACACACATAAAGCTACATCCGAAGCTATAAACAAGCACAAGTGTTTCCAGAAGGCTTGGCCCGGATTCCTAAAGGCTATTGTTCCACAGGGTGTCAACATCGGACCGATACTCTTCCTAGTGTACACAAGCATGATTTTTACTACGAAGTTGATATTGCTTGGTAGTCACGATGGTGTCAATTGATTTTGATGATGTATTGTTGTTTGATGTTAGTGCTATGGGTAATTGAATCTGGGTAGTAAGCACCGACTGTTTGTACCTAGTGTATATTAGAGTCAAGTTACTTAATTGTAAGTCACACATGCAACAAGCTGAAAAAAGAAGCTGATTGTACCCCCTCTAATCCAGAGTCAAACAGAAACAGACTTAAATTTTAATTATAATTTAGAATTGGAATTATGAAAGCGCATCATTGCTTGCATTAGTTCTGTAGATATTACAAACAAAAAAATGTCAATTTAGAAAATAACCCCACAAAATCACTGATTTACCTTAAGTTTGATTCAACCAATTTTTTTTTTCAATTTTACCCGATTATCCTGTTTCACTGTAAAAGTAATAAAAGTATAGATCGTACGTAGATGATTCTCTATCGTGTTCAATATGCGAGTGGCGAGTTCTCGTAATCAACGCGACCGTCCGGCGCGACGTGGCCCGGAGGCTCAGAATACTAAACAACCTTATGACTGAACTCTGGAATAGATGGCGACAACCTCCAGGTTCAGTTCAACGCTGTATGAGATGGCAGCTGCAGAATATTGCTGCTTAGAAGCACAATCGGTGAGGTCATGGTCAAAGTTTGTAAAAATATTGCGATAGCTAGAATTGGTTTCCCTGGAGATACAGAATTTATTCAGATTCTGGGAGTTTGTACTTACATTGTACTGGTTGATGCTTAACTAACTAAACACACAAGGTTACTTACTATGATTTTTTTCTGACTGTTATTCAAAACAGTTTCATTGTATGATTTTCTTTGCTTAGAAAACAAAACCAATTTTTATTTTGTTAGTAGTGTAGCAAACAAAGTTTGGAAAATAAGTGTCTTTGAAATTGATTATCATATCGTCAACAAAACAAAAATTACAATTCACAACCAAATAATATTTTAACTCGCATGTAAAATTAATTACGCTCTCGGGTCCACATGAGACGATGCGATGTACCGGAGACAAATTGACGGTCAGAAGGCGAGCCTTGACGTCATGTTGACGTCAGTTAATGCGAGCGTGGTTGTTTAGCTGCGGGATACCAGTGATTGCCCAGAGGGTTCAAAGCAATTTTTGCTGAGATTGATACATAGAAATAAACATTTTTATGGCGTGATGTTGACTAAGTAGATCTTGTACATGGCCGATCAATTTTGATGGTTTTCGCAAAATTAGTTGACCGTAATATTGTCTGCAGCTAAACTATATTAAACTAAACTATATAAAGAATTAAGAATTATAAGAAAGAATGCTAGCTGCATCTCCTCCCGGGCATGCTGTATAAACCAACTAAGGGATTCGAGGGTCACTACAGCAATATCCAGTTCTATCTTAAACAACCCTCAAATCTTGTCAGACTTGGCGGAACGATCTTTGTTTGGGTTGTTCACGCTCTGCCTACCCCAATAGGGATACAAGCGTGATAATATGTATGTATATAAAGCATTTGAGAGAATATCATTGTCAATCGAACTACTTCAACTTAACCGTATTTACTCATGCAAATAGATCAATTTATGGTTTTATCTGTTTTTCTCATCAGAATAGGAATCAATGATCCGCACCGTGCACAAACGCTTTTCAATTTTGCTTTGCACTGTGAACGTGAACCGTTTGCTCCCTAATTTAGCCTCTATAATCTTACTGCACCTGACATTAGCCGGCTCTACCACTCATCCGCGGATAATCAGCTCGTGTGGAGCAGACACGAAGTGATGGATGGTCGCCGGATGGGTGACCGGGTCACACTAAACAATAACACCGACTCATCATTTTCTAATGTAAGCCTTACTGAGACAAAAAATAATATTGTAAACTTTATAACTTGGATCGGATATACCTACATTAATGCGTACTACATTATGTTTTGAAGGTACTACATTACTAGAAAATCTATTTGAACCACCGTTTTAGTTTATCATCGAATAGATCGTAAACTTTTCTTTAGGTACGTGTGAAAGAATAATTGAAAACCTTTCGTTGCAAAATAGTTTCAAGTTAAATTCTAAAGCTTACAAAACTTATGCAGAGTTTCAAAGAGTGCATAAAATGTTGAGTAAGTATAAAAAATCGGTCAAAGGCCTAATGTCCCGGACGAAGGTCAGAGAACCCTCCCTGTAGGGTTCGGCAGTAATTATGACCCTTTATAACAAAGCCTGAAAAAATGGATACAGGACAAACCTGTTAAAGGACCCCTCTCTCTCTCCGATTTCATTTAATTACAAGATTTTTAGGTAAAACGAAAATTGGGGTCGAAATATTTAGCGCGAAAAGGGATTCGCAAGATTATAATGAACCCAGTTAAAGATATTCAATTTGAAGGCTCAGCTCATGCTGTAAAAAAACGATCATTTAGAGGAAATACGTAGGTACCTAATTTTGATTTGCTTTTCAATTAAGATCATGCAATTTCTTTTTTTTGTGTATACGACGTGAAAGGGTCAGCGTCCCACAAACTATAAGGGGGTTGCTCAGTCAACGACACTGAACAACTTTCACCAGGAAACTATTTCTGGAAGTAAAAAAAAATTTATGCTTTTTCATACAAATTGTCTGATCGAGGTGGACATTTAGTATGGGATGGTATTTTTTTTTTATCTCCTGAAAGAATTTCTCGGTGGAAGTTGTTCAGTGTCGTTGATTGAGCAACCCCTATCAGTTTGCGGGACGCTGTCCTTTACACCCGGTAAAGGTAATGAGTGGATAACCACTGATTGATATATTTTTATAGCAATTTACTACAAAGATTTACAATCGATACTGTTAGTGCTGCTGTGTAACCTTATATCGATGATATCATCAACCTGTTCATATTAACCCTGAAACTGATCACTTTTTTTCAACCAGTCCACCTGGAATGCAGTTTTAGGCGTCCCTTGACATTTCCACGCCATTAAATTATTCTCCACTTATCTCTTCGGCTTCCTTCAGATTCTCACATCATATTTTAATGATAATCTTAATGTCATTGACATTTCGTTTGGATTCCATACTGTACCTTCGTAATTCTTTTTAATGCGACAGGTTGGATGATACGGTCCGAGTTATGGTAAGTTGATGTCGTAATAATTAGCATACAAACAAACATAGCAAATCACCCCTTTATCCCTAATGGGGTAGGCAGAGAGAAAACGACTCAAACATAGGTCGTTTCGCCACGTCCGGCAAAGTTTTGAGGGTTATTTAAGATAGATATGTAGGTATATTGCCGTTGTGACAGGTTGTCAGCCGATCGCCTAAATTGCAATATACTTAAACCCTCGGATCCCTAAGCTGGTTTTACAGCATGCCCGGGAGGAAATGCAGATGGCACATTCTATGTTTTTCTCTCGCTCCCAGCCCAGCATGGAAGAAATTAAAGCATACAAACATAAAATCTCGCCTTTATTCCTTACGAGGTTAAACGGAAAAGGCTGATTAACCTCCTAAGACCCCGCGTACAAAATTTTGTACAAAATAAAGTTCGGCTGTCAGACCCAGGGCTTTGGAACATTCCATAGTAGTAAACGCCCACAGTACATTTTTTTGTACATAATAATTAAATCTGCCGTACTAAAATTTTGAATTTTCCCGGGTGTTTTTTGACAGATCATAGTATTCTTTAATATTTTATTTTTGCTTGAATGTTGGTAATACATAAATAAAATTAAAGCTGTCAAAACCACATGGCTTATTGTTGTGACAATGGCGCCGCCGCAGCGAAGGGGTATGCTAAATTTTGTATAGTCTTTTTAAATAATGGTTTTCGAATGTGTGTTTTGTAGTGAATTTGTTGAATATGAACCTAACTATGAAATTGATAGAAAATTTTAATGATCGTTCAAATATCAACCAAATTACAAAGCACAGATATTTTTTGTGCAAATTTTTGCACGTTGGGTATTTGTGAGTTATGTGATGAGTTTGTTTTTATTTCAACAGCTGCAGCTGGTTTCAACAGTGTTGTTATTAATTTTATTTTAGCTCTCAATTTTAATTTAGCTCTCAAAGACAAAGAGATCATCGACTGTCTCGACGACTCCGAAATTGAAGATGAGGCGGAGGATATGGACTTCCAGACTGATGGTACCGATGATGATGAGTATGTGCCAAATAATCGAGATGATAGTCAGGGGTCATCGTCAGATTCATCAACTGAATCTGAAAATGATGACCCACTGCCACTTCAACAGCTGCGAGGTCAGGGTAGGTCCAGTCGCGCAGTGAGTAGTCGCGGGAGAGGCAGTCGCGGGAGAAGCAGTCGCGGGAGAGGCAGTCGCTGTTATTTTCTTACACTAATTATTTTGTTTATTCTAAGTTTTGATATATACAAAGACATATGAACCAAAAAAAATAAAAATTACCCGATATTTATGTTGTTTTGACTATTCCTTCAACAAAACTGTTAATATATGAGAAGTTGTAGCACAGGCCCAAAGTGCATTTTTTTTAACAAAAGATGGCGTCATTTAACTCACCTTACCGTATACTCTACATATAGCATATACATGCAAAAATGATGTGGCATAATAATTTGCTCGCATTTCGGAACTGCAAGGAAAAATAGGCGTGGGCCTGACAGCAAATTTTTAATATGTGCATAATTTTGTACATTGGGAACATAATACTACAACACAAAAAAAAAGCTGGGTCTTAGGAGGATAAAAGATGTTTTAGACACATTAATTGCCAAATTTTGTAGCCCTGTGAAATTTAATATTTTCACTTGGACGCATTCAATTTATATTAGGTTGGCTCAACACAAAACCACCTTGTATCACGTGATGGATGAGCTTAACCAAAAAACAAATATTTGGGCCCAAAATTTTAAATGTAAGCAAGATAAAAAACATCAGGCAATACAATCTGCAAATTTTCCTCAAAATATTCAAACGACGCCTCCGAAGAGCCATCGAACAGCGATATTATCGAAAATAAAATGCACCAAAGCGCATTATGGCTGCCCATCGATCCGGGTAGGGTTGCCACATCCAGGGACAGGATTTTTGAAACTTTGTTAAAATAAATGTATTTGTTTGCAATTTTTACTATCTAGTGGTGGCGAAGGATTCATATTCACCATTTCCATCGGCTTCCCTTTTGAAATTAAGCATAATTTCATAAACTCCAACAACAAAATAATTAATTGCTCACGATGCTAAGTAACCACCCAGCTGGTAAATCGTCAAAAATCTGTTAAGAAAATATAAAACTATCTTTTTACAGTCGTAGTTTATTCCTCAATAACTCTGCTACCTCCTTCATATTACCCCGCCTGCTAGCTAGTGGCGCCATCTCTTGACGTACACGAAAAACGCGCGGCGTTTGTAAGCGAAAAATAAGCCGGTGCAATAATCAGGAATCGAAGGAATAAGATGTAATAGAAACTGAAAGATTGCCGTGTAATGAAATTAAACAATGAAAATGAAACTGTATGTTATTAAAAGGGCGAAAATTACATACATATTTGCCTTTATGTAATTATTTACGACTTTTTTAGCTAAAAAGTTCTGTCGTCTTGGTGCGTGTCCTGTTTGGGGGTTTTTAATTAGCGTGATCATTTAGGGACCGCCCACAGCGTGTAAAGAAAATAGATAACGAAAGAGAATACAGTCAAGATTATGAAAAATCCTCCTAACTGGTATTTGTTTTGTTATCTTAAGAAAATGGTTTTGGTATATTAATGTAGAACTTAAAAATAAGATATACGGAGTAATATAAGTATATCTTTTTTACTCCGGCTTCCCTACCGTTAAAGTTCACCCTTCGCCACTGATATCTAGAGCGCATTTTTGCCCTGTCTAGAGTGATGCGATAGTCTATCCTTCCTGTACAGGCATCAGCTTTTAGCCCGGTGACGCATTATATACACTTTGTAGTATTTTGCAAACAGGTCCATTAAAAAAAAAAAAATTACAGGCATCAGAGGATTAGCTATTGAGTCTATTCTATCCCAGTACTTTTGAAAATAAGGAAACTTACTTATGTACTGACCCTGACAGAATACGGCAAGATATTTTACGTTTTTTTTCTGATATGGTAGGGGGATACCCAAATAACTTAGCTAGCCAATCCGGCTTCAAAGCTTTAAGTCATGACAACCCTACGTCCGAGGGCAATTTGGCGACCGCGCCTGCAATTTGTTGCATAAAATATAACTTATAACTCTTATAAGCCACTCACCAAAAGCGTTTTATGGAATTATGGCGCCAAGTCCTTTACTTGTAGAGGTAAGGAGTTAAAGGAGTCTGGCGCTCGTCTGAGGTGAACAAGTGAGATGTTTGCATTAATACAAATTGCATTTTGAGGCATATAGATATATACATATAATCACGCCTTTATTTAATGGGGTATCCAGAGCGTAAACGACCTAAACAAAGGTTCTGCCACGTCTGACAAAGTTTGAGTGTTATTTAAGATAGATTTGTAGGTATATTGCTGAAGTGACAGGTTGTCAGCCCATCGCTTAAATTAGAATATACTAAAACCTGCTAGCTGGTTTTTTACAGCATGCCCGGGAGGAAATGCAGCTGGCACATTCTATGTTTTTCTCTCGCTCCCAGGCCAGCATGCAAGAAAAGCGGCAATATAGGATTGCCTCAAAATGCAATCTCTGGGTTTTGAGACTTTCGCGGTTGTTAATTACAATAAGATTATTATTTTGAACGGGATTACTACCACGACCTGTCTGCTCGTGACCATATCGCATGGAACTGCGATGAAATATCGACGTAACAATAAAAACCAGGTATAAGGGACAGCGTTCCGCAAACTGATAGGGGTTGCTCAGTCAACTTCCAATAATAAATTATTTCAGATAGTGAAAATAAAAAAATACTTTTCCTTACAAAATGTCCACCTCAATCAGACAATTTGTAAGGAAAAACCAAACTTCTTTTCCACTTCCTGAAAGAATTTCCTGGTAGAAGCAGTTTAGTGTCGTTGACTGAGCAACCCCTATCAGTTTGTGGACGCTTAAACCCGATATACTCGTGGTAGTAATCCCTTTCAAAATAATAATGTTATTGTAATATAGGATCTATTTACTACCTACTATCTTCCATGCTGGCCTGGGAGCGAAAGAAAAGCTTAGAATGTGCCAGCTGCATTTCCTCCCGGACATGCTGTAAAAATCAGCCAAGGGATCTGAGGGTTACAGTGTATTGCAATTTAGGCGATGGGCTGTCAACTTGTCACTACAGCAATATACCTACATATCTATCTTGAATAACCCTCAAAACTATGTCAGACGTGGCGGAGCGATCTTTGTTTGGGTCGTTTGCGCTCTGTCTACCTCATCAGGGACACAGGCGTGACTATATGTATGTATGTATGAAGGATCTATTTTATTTACTAGTGGTCCACCCCGGGCAACGGCATCACATGCTTTCCTGTGCCTGATGAATGAAGGTGGTAGCATCCATCTTCCTGGTAGTCCGTCGCTTGCCACCATCCTTCTACTAAAGTTGGGCAGCAAATTGCTTGCTGGGAATCTCCCATCGGTGGTAATATGGATGAACTTGCTGCGTCGTACAATTAGATCTGGTGACCATATATACTAGATCCACAGGGCAGGCACTCCATACAAGTCGCCGATTTTTGTACTACATGCGCAAAAACGTGTTCATACAGGTTTGAAGTGGGTTTGTGTGTGTATTACCGCCTAGTCGAAACGGCTCGCGTACCCAGCTTTGTAGGCGCGGGGAAGACGAGGTGAGGTAACATTTCAGATCAGGGGTGGGACTGGAAGTGTCTTTTCTTTAGCGTTAGCTAATATTATATTTTATTAAACCAACGCATAGATAAATAAGAGCAATTTTATTACTTACTTCTTGTACATTTGAACCTTATGTTTAAATATTGCGTACAAAATACCGAACATACATAAAAGTTCAAAAGGGACGGCGTTTAATTTTTGATACAGCTCCGCAAACGAGGCAGCACACTCGGGAATATATTATGCATGGACGACCCTGCCCCAAAAATAACTAGCTATTCTTGTGTGGGATTAATGTACCTACTGCTTTATAAAAGATCACTTTCTCTTTTAGGACGTAGTAGGTACTAGTTACTGAAATGTTGTGCATACATGATACTAACGATGTAGGCAGAGCGGAAAAGGCGTAAACAAAGGTTGTTCCGCCACGTCAGATAAAGTTTTGAGGGTTATTTATGATGTAGCTAGTATATTGCTGTAGTGACAGTTTGTCAGCCTATCGCCTAAATTACAATATGCTGATACCCTCGGATCCCTTAGCTGGTTTTTACAGCATGCCCGGAAGGAAATGCAGCTAGTACATTCTATGTTTTTCTCTCGCTCCCAGGCCAGCATGGAAAATGTTGTATGCCTAAGAATAAGCTTCTAAAATAATGGACTCGGTCGCTAAAAGGACCTAGGTAATTTACAGGTTCAGATAGAATGACTCGACTCGATTCGTTTGCTCAGATAGACCTAAACTTTTTTTTAAAAGAGATTAGGTACACGCTCACTGACTTTATATTGTTATTTGAGATGTAAAACTAAAAATTTTAGACATTAAGGCTCGTATTTATAAAGCGATCTCAAGATTGACAGCCAGTGTGAGTTGGTATCAGAAATGTCATTCCAGTACAAAACCACCTGTCAAATCCATACTTAATATTGCTCTCAATCTTGATATCGCTTTTTAAATACGAGCCTAAATTGCCTAGACATTAAACTTTGATAGCAAATGATCGATAGTTATTAAAATACCCTCAGAAAGGCGCTAATCATTATACAAACATTAAGTTATAAATTGTTCTAACATATTTGATTAACTAATTTGATTTTCTGCTTTAAAACACGTCTAAAAGGATCAAAGGCATGTTATTGAAGGTTTTTGAACTAAATTTTAGTCAGTATTGATCAATGAAAAACCTATAAAGCAGTTTTGGCCCAGTCCATTTATTATAGGAGATCCGAGCCATCATTCAAGATTAAAATGGTTTAAGTCGATTTGGGTATCGACTTTGCTGAAATTTTAATAATAAAGAATGGCTTGGCCGATTTTTGTGACAGAGTAAGTACTGAATCCATTTACGCAATCAAAAAGCTGTCTACAAAATAAATGTTAGATCTAGATCTAGCTGAAATTTATCATACCCCGGTCACTATGTGACTAACAGGTCATTTATTTTTGTTTTATTTAGAAGTCTTTAAATAGTCTCCGAACCCAGACCGGTCGGAGCAAAGAAAACATGCCCAGGTGGGGATTTTTAGGTGATTGTGATTTGACCTGTTTGTGTGGTGCAGGGTAAATGATGATACACCTTGATACACCTGTGTCCTGCGTGCCCCTACACCTGCACGCAGGAAAACCTCATGACAGCGGCTGATAATGATTTTGGTTAGGACATTGCAGGCTGAATCACCTGATTGTCCGAAAAGAAAAAGATTTCGTGCTTCGGAGGTCACGTTAAGCTGTCGGTCCCGGACGCTGTATTTGATAGTGGTCGTTACTTAATATCATGTCAGAGACCTGATATTTGTGCTATTAGGCGGTTTTAAAAACTCTGACACCAGGGTTCATCGGGTCGATAGACTCGATACCCACTCGACAGAAGAAAAAGAAGAAGCGGCTGATAATGCTGTTAACGTGGCCAAATTATGTGATGCAACAGTGTAGTGTCTGCCATCGACACGCTAAAACGAAGAGAGATCATGTTCATATTTTTTTTTACTACAACTTGGAGGCTCAAAATATGGATACGTGGAAGGAGTAGAGGGAGGCCTTTGCCCAGCAGTGGGATGATGTAGGCTAAATAAGATAAGAAGAAGATAAGACAACTTATATGAGCTGACAGCTATTATCATATTTATTATGCTGCATTGGATCCTATTGATATGCCATATCATATTATACGACATTATGATCATTATAGTGACCGGTTAGGAAAAATGATAACTGTAAAACTTAAAGTGAATAAACGTTACTCTACCGTAATCTAAAATCGTAAGAATTGAAAATAAAAATCTTTTAAATGTGGTATCATATTTATGAATCTCAAGGGTTTTTAAACTACGTTCGGAAGCAATTAAATGTCCTTTGAATGAAATCTTCTTCAAGGAATCTTTTACAACCATTACATTTAATCTCTAGAATGGAGATTATAATATATAACTTCTTCTTAGCGAGTGGATTCTCAAATCGAACAACGACCCGATGAACCCTGGTGTTAGTTTTCAAACCGCCTAGTAGCACAGCTATTAGGCTTTTCTTTCTTTTTTCTTTTCGGACAATCAGGTGATTCTGCCTGCAATATCCTAACCAAACTGGAGAAAACCTCACGAAGTGATAATTTGACAAATATCAACTTCGTGTTCCCCTAGGGAATCTAACCCAGGACTTACGGATCATCAGCCCATGGCTTTGACCACTAGACCACGGAGGCAATTTAAACATACACAATGTGTACTTAGACATAATGAGTGTGTGTGTGTCTGCTTTACGCTAAAACGTCTGTAAGAATGTAAATGAAAGTTTATACATCACTTTGGTCAGGATAGCATTACTAGTCACCGCAGAAATATATATAGGTATAGGTACCTCATTTAAAAGTAAACGATGAACAACTGTTATTTATAATGAAAATTCAATACAAACAAGTAAGCCGATCAGTTTTCATTATTTCATTACAGGTACAGTTGTCATTACTCCAAAAACTCATTTAATACACCGTGACTACAGTCTGTGAGTGAAACTACGAACCGAAAAACCAGTCTCATAAGCAAAAAGAATATATCTAAATATATGTAAGTGTGCTATACCTCAGCTATACTATTACCCTATCTAGCTAAAAGTCTGTGGAATACCAAATCCTGAATCCTCTTATAAAAACCTGTCGGCACATCAAAGAGTAATCCTAATGGTTTTATGATGAAGAGTTTTTTTTATAAGCCTCCTATTCTTAGAACCGATTGGTTTCGGTCAGGTCGGGGCAAAAATAACAGGGTAGGGAATCCCACTTTGTTTCTTTTTCTCGTGTTTAAAGCTGCTCTTGATAATGAGAGTTTAATTCTGTAATTAAAAGGCTGCTTGCTGAAATAATTCTACATACTCAAAAGTCATTAATTTCTAAAGTTGGCATATTTTTTTAAACATAAAATTACTCGCTTTTACTTACTCGACTGCGCAACGCAATAGAGGGTTATGTGTTTATCAGCCTATCTATGTATATCAGGAGTCGTATTTCTGAACCGCTCGTATGAAAACTGAAAACACGTACGAAAATCATTCGTGTACGAAATCAAATTCTATCACACCCGATTTTACGTATTTTTGAAGCAGTAGAAATCTGTGTTGCCAATAAAGTCTAATAAGAAATACACCTACTATACCACCACTACCACTAACAAAAATCGTTGAGAAACGGAACGTAAATTTAAGTAAATTAAAAAGTTTAAGTGTCACTTGTCAAATGATTGTCTGTGTCACTCATAATCATAGACTACTTAGGTTTTGAGTAGTAGAAAAGAAAACGAGTGGTTTGGACCACTCGTTGCAGAGTCGCATACGTATGAGTATTCAAAAATAGTGATTTTGGGATTTCGTATGCGAATGTTGCTTATTCGTATGCGAATTCGGATACGAGCGGTTCAAAAATACGACTCCAGTATGTATGGTTGATCCTCTGTGGCGCTGTAGAAACCAAACGCGTGGGTCGATTTTAATTATTCTTACGGCAATCGATTCGTTTTAACCATGCGAGTGTCACAGAAGACATAATATTGTCAAAAAATCAACATGGCGACAATCAGACGCCATTTTGTAAAAAAAAAACTTGACGAACTATGCCGAGTGGGGTATTATTGTATGAAAATGAATTAGACTTTAATATATTTTTTTTTTTTGCGTTTTGAACAATCGTTTAAGATCTATAACGATGTAAAGTTTTAAAGCTTACTTTGTATTCTACGCAGTTTGTTTTGACCTTATTAAATTACTTGTTCCTTTACAGGATATGTAGGTCTAATAAAGGAGATATATCTACAAATCTATCTTCAATAATCCTCAAAACTTTGTCAGACGTGGCGAAACGATCTTTGTTTGGGTCGTTTACGCTCTGCCTACCCCGATAGGGATAAAGGCGTGATTATATGTATGTAATAAAGGAGATACATTTCTATAATATCTCTGCTAAATATACGTTAAAGGTAGTAGATAGACCCCAATAGCCAAATATTTCTTCGTTTACTCTTCTTTCTCAGCCTGTACTCCTGTGGGCAATGTCACCCTTTGTTTGGTATAGGCTTCTTCATAAGCACGCCAAGAATTGCGGCTCCGTATGCCAATCGCATCCAGCCCTCCTTTGCCACTTTGGCGATGTCATCGACCCAATGGTCAGTTAGGTTATCTCCCGGCTTTTCAACGTCCCATCCAAATATTTATCTTATTCCAAATCCAACAAGCGTATCTGCAGTACAAAATAAAACAAAACAGTTGTATATGGAGTCCTGACTTCAAAACATCAACAACTTTGAGAACATCTGAACAATTTGTATGTAAATTAGTTCGCTGAAGTTTTAGAACCGGGGGTGGGAACAAAGCTACTGCTTAGAATATTTATCCTACAGGTTTTTTTGTTGTTATTATTAAAAAGGTCTGAGATAAAATTGTAATAATAAGTACCTATTGAAATGTAGGTGTCAGTGGCGAAGGGTCCATGCAAGCCAATTCCTGTTGGCTTCCCTTTCAAGAATTTAACCTCCACCAAATCCGGAATTACGTCGGAACTATGAAGTACTTGAATGATTTTCTTTTTTGCTTTGACTTACCCTCGATAAAGTTGCACCCCTCGCCACTGGTAGGTATAGGTTTTTAGTCAATCCTAAATATGTAATACAATTAATATATACGTACTTTATCATTTCTTATGTGCCACATATACGTACATAAAGTCACGCCTCAATTGCTAACGTAGTGAGCAAAGCGAAAAACGGATAGTAAAGATATACCTACCAAAAAACCTACAACATAATATTGCCTACGCAGAAGTTCTGTAATATAACACAGCAGTCATACAACCACCATACAACGCAACACCACCCCTGGAGCGCCATTGAGAGGTTGAAACCTTGCCAAGTGGTCGCCATCTGGGTTGCCATCCTCAGGAGAAATATCCTGAATATCATCATAATCTCAGCTCATATACCTACGTCCCCAGCGAGGGGCACTAACCTACGCTAAGTTAGGCTAATTAGGCCTTAGTTGATCACGTGGGCCCAGTACGGATTAGTCGACTTCACACTGAACCTTATGGTTTCCTCACAAAGATTTCTTTCACCATCTGAGCATATGTAATTCGACAACCCAAAAACGCATTGGCATATTTATTTATTTACTGTTTATTGTACACAAGTAACATGAGAAAGGCAAAAAGAATAACGAACACAACAGGTAGGCTTAACGACGCACCAGGCTTATTTCTATTTTTAAAAAAACTTCCAGCTGGTATATAAGGATTTATACCGTGATCTCCCGTGATAAGCGGCAGTAGCCTTATAGCTACTTCACCACCTTCTCATCGACAGTGACGATTATTTTATGTATTTTTTTTGTTTTAGTAGGGATGGCAACCCTAGCCATCAGCCACCTCGCACAACAGCCGTGGTCCAAAACACGCAGCGCGCATGCGCCCGTCACCCCTTACGGACTGTTCGTTCACCTCACTACTGTACTGGCAACGAGAAAAGTGCTTGCGCCACGTGCAGGAGTCCGTATTTAAGTATAGGTAACGCCAGAATAAACAGGCTTCGTATAGGTTTATTCGCTCAAAAGTGAAGTCTCAGCTACAAAACAGAAAAATGTACGAATTCAAACGAAAATATAAAAAAACATTACTATATTCCACTACATAAAAATGATCGTGATATTTTCACTGTAATCTAACTAGATAAGTGCCCTGAGTATTTTGATTTAATTACTTCAATTTTAAATAAACTTAGACACTAGTTTAGTTCAGACACAATAGGTACTAAAAAATAATAATAGACGAGACAAAGTTTAAACATCTGATTATACAATTATAATAAAATATTAACATGTTTGAATTGGGAATTAGTCATTAGGTACTCATCAGCTACCTAGAGTCTAGTCTAGACAATTCCGTGCGAACAGAAATTATTAATTGTTTTACTAGTACAATGAACATGACGCAAATTAACTTGAATAATAAAAGGACTCAGTTTGTAAACTTTGATCGCCAGGGTATAATAGACTAGAATAACACAGGCTGGACTGGAAGCGAGAGAAAAACATAGAATATACCAGCTGCATTTCCTCCCGGGCATGCTGTAAAAACCAGCTAAGCGATCCGAGGGTCTCAGTATATATTGCAATTTAGGCGATAGGCTGACAACCTGTCCCTACAGCAATATACCAACAAATCTATCTTAAATAACCCTCAAAACTTTGTCAGACGTGGCGGAACGACCTTTGTGTAGGTCGTTTACGCTCTGCCTACCCCCTTAGGCATATAGGCGTAATTATATGTATGTATGTATGGACAGAGGTTCAAGTGGCATAAGTTAAACAAATACCTAGAAACAAACTAGGAAATTTATTTCTAACTATACAAAAATTAGAAAAAGTATTTATTTCGTAGCACGTTGATGTCGTTTATATAAAATGTACGTAATCTGAGTTCTGACACATGCATATTTATAAAATTTCAATTAAATATATTTACAGAAATGAATAATAAAAGAAATTACTACTAAGAATAGGTACTTATTTGAAACTGACGTGTATAAGTAGTTGCTGACTCATACCTGATGGTGATGATAAAGAAGAGCTTTTAATTATAAAAATTATCGATGATAACAGTACAACTCATCACCTCACTTCACTTGACTTAGAACCGGTGAGTGTCTGTTTATTTATTTTTACTGTGGGGTTAATATTATGATGATGGCAGGCAGCTCATACTCGCATTTTTTTTGCATACCGGATGTCAGGGACAGTGTTCCGTAAACTGACAGGGGTTGCTCAGTCAACGAAACTGAACAACTTGCACCAGAAAATTCTATCAGGAGATGAAAATTAAAATTGACCACCTCGATCAGACAATTTGTATGGAAAAGCATTTTTTTATTTCACTTAGGTAGACTAAGGAACGTCTATCAGTTTGCGTTAGACGCTGTCCTTTACACCCCGTATAACATGTTTTGCATGCAACTTATATGAGCTGTCAGATATCTTCGTATATAATTTTTTGTCAAATCGTTGTGTGCTCGACTGTCCACATGGATTATGGACATGGATACCTACAGCTCATGATGTAAGGGAGGCACACGTAGGACAAGGTCGGTCGTAAAGTTACTCCATCTCTTCCTTTTATGTTTTTTTTAAGTCGTAATAATAAGTAGGTTTATTGGTGATCCTATTTTCCGGGAAATTAATTCCTCATTGAAACTGTTGACCGCTGCTGGCTGAAAGGGACAAAAAACCCTATACATCTGGTATTGAATGATTTATTTATTTTTATTCGAAATGGGTTAGCTCTTGACTCCAGTCTATGTCAGAAGCGACTGCGACGGAGTCGACGATGGAGCGAGCTCACCCAGAAGATGCCTGTTCACTCTAACTTTGAAGTGTTAGGGGTTGAATGCATTCGGAAACACAGACGCAGGTACTGAGTTCCACTCTTTTGCAGTGCGTATGAAAGAGTTAACATTACTTTTAACCATGGCCTAGAGTTAACATTACTATTATAAGCTGAAAGTACACATCTCTTATCAACCCTAGCTACTAAAATAAGCATATTCAAAAAAAAAAATTTATGCTTGAAACGTAAGTAAAAGGAGAGACTCTTTACACTATAAATAAATCAGTAAACAATGCAAATTATTTTATATCGCTTTAGAGGAGACAATCTGTATTAGTGTTTTTTTAAATGAGACTTGTGGTAACATACCAGAAGCCTATCAATTCTAAGGTCACCTTACCTTAGTTGAGGTAATAGGTTGCTAACCTAGCCGTCAGTATAACAAAAGCTAGCAACAAAGAGATTCTCGCAAAATAACAAAATAAATTCTATCCTTTGATCTCTTGCTTCGTAATATTAGCTAAGAATAGATAATGGGCCTGATTCTAGATACCACCGGCTAAAACTAAAATCTATCTGTCACTTTCAAAATAATAACATTGAGAAAGGACAAGCGATTTATACTCACTTTCACGTTTTACACTTTTTCCGCTAGATTTTGATGCGCTTTTGCACGTTTCCCCAGTATTTCTGTCAATTTTATCCGCATAACGCATACCATCGACTATAAATCAAACCCGGAGAGATTAGATTTGTCCTGTCCTTTTCCATTGTTTTTAATCTGAAAGTGACAAATTGATTCTAATTATAGTTTTAGCTGGCAAATCTAGAATCGAGCCCAATGTATTTGCCCACTCTATTAAGAAAATGTGTATTACCTAAAGTGATACGAGAATCCTATAACTCCAAGCTATTTCTGATATGAACTTTCAACTATACAACTGAATTTTGTATCTATTTGATGCTGTGAAAACTCTAAAACCAGGGTTAATTGGGTCGTTCAATCCAAAAAGCCAAAAGTAGGTGTAATTGAAAGTAAAACTTTTCCTTATCTTATTCATCGCAACTAAAAATAAAACTAATAAAACCCACTCACATACAATTAACATTCATACATACATATAATCACGCTTTCATCCCTGATGCGGTAGGCAGAGCGTAGACGTCCTAAACAAAGGTCGTTCCGCCACGTCTGACAAAGTTTTGAGGGTTATTTAAGATAGATTTGTAGATATATTGCTGTAGTGATAGGTTGTTAGCCCATCGCCTAAATTGCAATATACAAAAACCCTCAGATCCCTTAGCTGTCTTTTTAAGCACGCCTGGGACTGTAGCTGGCACACTCTATGTTTTTCTCTCGCTCCTAGTCCAGCATGGAAGAAACAAAAAAATATTTCAAAAGATTTGTAAAGTCCCAGATCAGAAAACAAACACGGATATTGTTTCTTTTTACAGCAGAATACAAATCATTAATCTAAATTATATAAAACATATCGCTGGAAAACTTCACACGTAGAAATATCAAAATTTTCCCCATTAGGAATTTCTGGAACAAGTTTAAAGCAACTTCCTACCATTATGAACCGTATTTTCGTTGTAAAGAGAACAGGTACGACTCCGCTCATGCGAACCTAAACGTTTCTGGAAGACATACCGCCTGGATGGATATACGGGGTGTAAGGGACAGCGTCCCGGTAACTGATAGGGGTTGCTCAGTCAACGAAACTCAACAACTACTTATCAGCTGTTTTTATTTTCAGGAACTGAAAAAAGTATTTTGCTTTTTGTCTTTTTTTTGTATTGTCTGATCGAGGTGGTCATTTTGTATGGAAAAGTATTTTTTTTATCGTCTCCTAAATAGAGCGAAGTGGAAAGAGAAAACGAAGAAGCCACCATCAGATGGGAATAATAATTGCCAAGTCTCTTGAAAGAATTACCTGGTGATAGTTTCAATTTCGTTGACTGAGCAACCCCATCAGTTTGCGGGACACTGTCCCTTACACCCGGTCGGATCTTTGTCTTACCACGTAAAACTTACTATTTGAATATTCAAGATCTTTGATTCTTATTTTCTTTTCTTCTTTGCTGGCCTGGGAGCGAGAGAAAAACGTAGAATGTGCCAGCTGCATTTCCTCCCGGGCATGCTGTAAAAATCAGCTAAGGGTTCCGAGGGTTTCAGTATATTGCAATCTAGGCGATGGGCTGACAACATGTCACTACAGCAATATACCTACAAATCTATCTTAAATAACATTGTCAAAACATTGTCTGACGTGGCGAAACGACCTTTGTTTAGGTCGTTTACGCTCTGCCTACCCCATTAGGGATAAAGGCGTGATTATATGTATGTATATATGTATGTTGATTCTTATTTCGGGAAATAACGGACATAAAGAGCATGTAATTTAAAAAGTTTTAAAAACCCAACTGCGTAGAATATTACTGTACGGCTGCGAGACGTGGACCATGACGAAGAGGGACAGAGAACGCCTAGAAGCTTTCGAAGTGTGGTGTTGGTGCAGAATGGAGAGGATAAGTTGGAAAGATATGAAGACGAACAAAGAAGTGTTACAAATAGTAAATGAAAAACGTAACATACTAAATATAAGAAAACAAAATAAAAAAAAGCGTGCTTCGGAAGGCACGTTAAGCCGTTGGTCCCGGTTAATATCGTTTAATACCGTAGATATTAGTCGTTAAGCCATATCAGAGGCCAGTGCTAAGCATTGGCGGCTTGAAAACTCTGACCTAATCTAGAATTGGGTCTGGTTTCCCTTCTGGGTTGCGGAGGTCAGATGGCAGTCGCTCTGTGTAAAAATCAGTACCCTCGTTCAATCCCCTAGATAAGGAAGCCGACCCCGTGAGATACGGGATAAGGCTAAGGAGATGATGACTAAATATAAGAAAATAGAAGAGGGTAGATGTTGGAACACCTGATACGACACGACGAGTAATTAAAGACGATTATTGAAGGAAAGATAGAAGGAAGGAGAGGAAGAGGAAGGCCACGAATAAGTTACATCGATCAAGTGAAAGAAAAGATTAAGGTCAAGTCGTACCAGGAAGTCGTAGAAAGGAGAAAGCGGAATGCAAGGAGAGTTGGCGTTTACTTCATTGTACTCAACCGACAAGAGCTAGCTCTTAAATAAATTATGATGCGTAGAATACAAAGTTAGTTATAAAACTTTAAATCGTTATAGACCTTAAACTATAGTTCAAACGTTATAGTTTAAACGTTAGTTAACGAAAATTTTAATTAATTTTCAAATACTTATTTATTGACACCCCACTCGACATAGTTCGTTGACTTTATTTATTTCATTTTCACACAATGGCGTCTAATTGTTGCCATATTATTTTTTTGACAAAATTATGTTTACCCTCGGTTAAGACAAATTATATAATCACGCCTTTATCCCTAATGGGGTAGGTAGAGCGTAAACGACCCAAACAAAGGTCGTTCCGCCACGTCTGACAAAGTTTTGAGGGTTATTTTAGATAGATTTGTAAGTATATTGCTGTAGTGACAGGATGTCAGCCTATCGCCTAAATTACAATTTACTGAAACCCTCGGATCCCTTAGCTGGTTAAGACAAATCGATTGACGTATAGTAGGTATTATTAAAATCAGACAACGCGTTTGGTCTCCAGAGCGCCACAGAGGAACAAACATACATACTTGCAAGCATACATGCATAGATAGGCTGATAAACACTTCCAGACAATCAGGTGATTCGAACTGCATTTTCCGGACAGTTCAGAAAAAATATTTCATGCTTCGGAGGGCACGTTAAGCCGTCGGTCCCGGTCACTGCCTTTGATAGTGGTCGGTACACAAAACAAACCATGTTAGAGGCCTATTAGCTGTGCTATTTACCAGACACCAGGGTTCATCGGATCGATTAACTCAATACCCACACGACAGAAGAAGAAGAATTATGATTAATATATCGTGTAAAATAGGCTAGCAACCTTTCTGAAAGTAGACTGTTAGATATTGGCTGTTGAAATGGCGAACCTTTTTATTTTATTTCCTTTTTATTGTGCGTAAAGCTTTTACGTCTGCTCTGATCTGCTTGTACTCATCTTACATCTCCTATTTTCTTTTTACCCGACTGCGCAACGCAAAGGAGGGTAATGTGTTTATCAGCCTATCTATAAATATTTCAAAGTGATAAATTTACAAATATCCACTTTGTGACCTCATGGCTCTGATCACGGAGGCAGTCCATTTAATTATAATTATAAATCATAATATTTGGTCTGGACAAGATATTTTTCTTCGTTTTATTTACAAGATAACACCCGCCCTCCCAATCAAAACAAAGTACAGTCAACTTAAATACATACTATCACGCCTGTATCCCTAAAAGGGTAGGCAGAGCGACAACGACCCAAACAAAGGTCGATCCGCCACGTCGAACATATTTTTAGGGTAGTTTAAGATATATCTGTATATTGCTGTAGAGACAGGTTGTCAGCCCATCGCCTAAATTACAATATACTGAAATCCTCGAACCGCTTAGTTGATTTTTACAGCATGAGGTGAGGAGATGCAGTTGGAACATTTTATGTTTTTCTATCGATCCCAGTCCATCTTGAGCACAGAAGGTAGTTTTTAATATACCAGAAAAGCCTTTTAATTCTACTTAATATAATTCAAAATGATTTTAAAGAAAAAACAGCACACCAACACGACTATACCGTTTCTTATTTTTTTGTCGATGAACACTCCTTACTAAGAATTTATCGGTTCCATGAACATTATTTGCACTTGTGTATTCGTAGAAACAACCCGAATGAAGCGCCTATATATTACGAAGATGGATGATATGTAGAGAATGGGAAGATCATTATATGTCTGGTCATATTATGAATCTATATATATACATACATATGG
The DNA here is from genome assembly GCA_949820665.1 of Scrobipalpa costella. Lineage (NCBI taxonomy): Eukaryota > Metazoa > Arthropoda > Insecta > Lepidoptera > Gelechiidae > Scrobipalpa > Scrobipalpa costella. Next base: position 4,465,948 of record OX463298.1, read on the forward strand.
GGTAGGCAGAGCGTAAATGACCTAAATAATGGTCGTCCCGCCACGTCTGACAAAGTTTTAAAGGGTTATTTAAGTAAGATTTGTAGGTATATTGATGTAGTGACAGGTTGTCAGCCCATTACCTAAATTACAATATACTGAAACCCTCGAATCCCTTAGCTTGGTTTTACAGCATGCCCGGGAGGAAATGCAGCTGGCACATTCTATGTTTTTCTCTCGCTCCCAGTCCAGCATGGAGAATACAAAACTCCACTTGAAAACTCATAGCAAAAAGCGTATGAAAACGCAGCTCGAAAATCATTTTGAAGGTAAGAATATTCTTGTCGTAGGATGATTTGCTAATTCGAATCTTTGCGATAATCCTAGGGATTTTGCGAAAACACGGATGATTAGACAATGGTGAAGACATTATCAAATCTGACTGGAAAGTCATTTTTTTTTGCGTCTTTCTTACTAGAACAGTAACATTTGATATCCTTAACTCTGATTGGCTAGATTTTTATTATTATTATATTCTTTATTGCTTTTAAAATACAGTCCAACTTAAAAAACTCAAACAACAGGCGAGCTTATCTGTATAAGAGATCTCTTACAGCCAACCTAAAGGGGGATAAAAGATGGGAAATTCACGGGAACAGATAGAGTTAGTATAATTTTATTACAAAAGTATGTTAATATGCGTATAACATATAAATATATTTATTATTTTTACTTACTGATTTAACCTTATTCTGATTGATTAATTAACATGCATGTACGATTGACATGTAAAACAAAAACCAATCATAGGAGATCTTGTTATCGGCGCGCTAGCCGGCCAATCAGAGTTCTTATTTTAGTTGAGGATATCAAATGTAACTAAAACGACCAGATTTTTCGCAAAAAAACGCGACCTTTTCCAGTAAGATTTGATAGTTTCACCATTGTCTAATTATCCGTATTTACGCAAAATCCCTAAGATTTTCGCGATGATTCGAATTTCCTTATCATCCTACGACATACGTCAGTTACATTCAAGTTACGTCATAGAATTTGTACATCCAGAAGCCGTATTTTTGAATCATTTGAACTCCAATGCGCATACGAAAGAGTAAATTTCGCATGCGATTTCCATACTATTCGGTATGCGAATGTTACTCTTTCGTTTGCGAATTCGATTCGAGCGTTTCTAAAATGCAGCTTTTGGACCTATCTGCTTACGATCGGACGTAGACATTTCAATAATTATATCAGCCGACAGTCATGAGTTACAGCAGATTAGGAAACCTAAGATTTCGTCCATGCTGGACTGGGAGAGATAGAAAAACATAGAATGTTCCAGCTGCCCTTCCTCCCGGGCATGCTGTAGAAGACAGCAAAAGGGACTCGAGGGTGTATTGTAATTTAGGCGATAGGCTGACAACCTATCACTACACATTAGCAATACACATTACAATCTAAAATTGCCCTCAATTTTTGTCAGACGCGGCGAAAGCGCCTTTTACGAGGCGTTTAACGCTCTGCCTACCCCGTAAGGGATAAAGGCGTGATTTTATGTATGTATGTATGTAAGATTTCGTATTAATAATGAGAGACAAGCGTTAAGCTAGGTCTCACGCTCGTGGAGTGATAGATACAGGCAACCACGCGTGCTACTTAGATTTCAACTTATGCTAACTTTTTCTTATCTACTACTTACAATATATGGAGAAAATATTATCAGTTTTAAAGTGGGAGGTATTTTTAACCAATCCTTCCGTGAATTTGAGGAAAAGTTTTTCAGTTTCATCAGATTTCTTTTCTCTTTAAAATATAGGATATTTCACCGTGAAAAGTCGTTAAAACTTTGACATACGTTACTAATCCCACCACGTACAAATGTGTATACGTTTATTTGGTGCTTTTTCCGTGCTTCGGAAGGCACGTTAAGTCGTTGGTCCCGGATAATATCGTTTAATACCGTAGATATTAGTCGTTCAGCCATGTCAGAGTCCAGTGCTATGCATTGGCTTGAACACTCTGACCTAATCTAGGATTGGGTCTGGTTTACCTTCTGGGTTGCGGAGGTCAGATGGCAATCGCTTTGTGTAAAAACCAGTACCTTCGTTCAATCACCTAGATCCGTGCGATACGGGATAAGACTAGAGAGAGATGAAATTGATACCTATAATGTATGTATGATGAAATTGGTACCTAATCAAATCAATGTTTATGTAAAATTTAAAATTATTGCTTATTTTAAATAGGCTCTACATTAATAAAAAAATAACCATTAATAGGCGCGATTCCAGATACCACCAGCTTAAACTTAAATTAAAATCTATCTGACACTTTTAAAAAAGACAAGCTATTTATACTCTATCTATTCTTCCATGCTGGACTGGGAGAGATAGGTAAAACATAGAATGTTCCAGCTGCCCTTCCTCCCGGGCATGCTGTAGAAGTCAGCAAAAGGGACTTGAGGATTACAGTGTATTGTAATTTAGGCGATGGGCTGACAACCTGTCACTATAGCAATACACATTACAATCTAAAATTGCCCTCAATTTTTGTCAGACGTGGCGAGGAGTTTGACGCTCTAACTACCCCGTAAGGGATAAAGGCGTGATTCTATGTATGTATGTTTATACTCTATGATTTTACACTTTGTCCGCCAGATTTTGATACACTTTTGCACTTTTCCCCAGTATTGCTGTCATTTTTATCCGTCGTCATATGATATGGCGGATCCAATTGACAGATAACGCATAAAACCACCAACTATAAATCAAAAACCGAAGAGAATAGATCTCCTGTCTTTTTTCAATGTTTTTAATCTGAAAGTGACAAATAGATTTTAGTTTTATCCGGCAAATCTAGAATCGATCCCATAAAATAACTATGAGGGGTACCATGCATGCATATCTGAAAAGAGTCATCTACGTATAGTTCGACTTTACCCTCAAGATCGGTTCACTAAGACGATTCGAAGAAAGCGCAATACAACAAAAGCTGTGACCATTTCGTGGGACCTAGAAAAGGTCTGAACCGTCGCATGACCTAAGCCTAAGCACTAAGCGTCACAGACCTAAATTAGAGAAGATTCCGCATGTCAACTTACATTTCATCATCAGCAAAAAAAAAACAACTGTTTGTCGTAAATCCATGATGCTTCGTCAAATTTCGGTCGTTGCTACCTTGTTACAATAATTAATTCGTATCGGTCGGTTTGAATTATAGTTAAATTGTGCGTGAAAATGCAGTTGCACGAATTTTGATCTTTCCTCTCACATTAAGCATGATTTTTTGGATAGCTTGTTTTTACAGTTTGACCGAAAACTACGTCATGTAGTTCTCAAATCTGTGACATCAAGGGTTATAATACTGTGGTTCATTGAGTCTACATCCCACTTGATCAAAAAGATGAAAATTAAACAAAAGAGGTTGATCAATCTACGCAAATTTAGATCTGTGCTAGGCACGCTGGATGAACCTAGCTTTATTGTTGGTCACGTAGGAGCTAGGCTGTACACAACTTGGTACTTATGTAATTTAGTATACCTAACTTTATGACATGTTTTCTTCCATGCTGGACTGGGAGTGATAGAAAAACATAGAATGTGCCAGCTGCATTTCCTCCCGGGCATGCTGTAAAAACCAGCTAAGGGATTGGATGGTTTCAGTGTATTGCAATTTAGGCGATGGGCTGACAACCTGTCCCTATAGCGATACACATTTCAGTCTAAAATTGCCCTCAAAAATTGTCAGACGCGGTATCACCTTTTTTGGTCGTCTACGCTATGTCTACCCCATTCGGGATAAAGGCGTGATCATATGTATGTATGTATGTAACTTTATGATGTCCCTACGCAGCTCGACGTTACGATAAAGGGTCTGATATACGTTTATAGGCTTAGCAGTATGAGGATTTGAGATATTTTACTTGAATATCGCGATTTCTATAAATTATTAATATCATAATATTATAAGATAAAATTTAAAGGAGAAAGGTATAGTAGATGTTTACACACACACATACACACAATCAAGCCTTTATCCATAATGGGGTAGGCAGAGCGTAAACGACCTAAACAAAGGTCGTTCCGCCACGTCCGACAAAGGGTTGTTTAAGATAGGTATGTAGGTATATTGCTGTAGTGACAGGTTGTCAGCCCATCGCCTAAATTGCATTATACTAAAACCCTCGGATCCTTTGCTGCTTTTTACAGCATGCCCGGGAGGAAATGCAGCTGGCACATTCTATGTTTTTCTCTCGCACCCAGGCCAGCATAGAAGTAATATTTTTGAGGAGTTTTTAGCACTCACAATGCTATTTTATTTCATATAATATGAAAGAAAAAAAATATGAAATTGGTTTCGGGTTTTTATAAATTCTTCACTCACTCTACCGTTTCGGTAGCTTAGTGGTAAAGCGATGGACTGACATTCCAGACACGCAGGTTCGAGCCCTGCCCGAAACGAATTTATTATTTACTTTCGTTCATATTGTTTGGTATAGTAGATATTTGAACGTCAAGTCAAGTATGACCATTGTCTGATCAACCGAGCCTATAATATATAAACATTTTATTTTAATTAGGTAGATACTAACACATATACTAACATTCCTATTTAAAAAACTACTATTGTCGGTTAAATATTGAAAAACTGAAACACTTCCATGCTGGACTTAGAGCAAGAGAAAAACATAGAATGTGCCAGCTGCATTTCCTCCCGGGCATGCTGTTAAAACCAGCTAAGGGATCCAAGGGTTTCAGTATATTTCAATTTAGGCGATAGGCTAACAACCAGTCACAACAGCAATATACCTACAAAAATCTATCTTAAATAACCCTCAATACTTTGTCAGACGTGGCGGAACGAACTTCCTTTAGGTCGTTTACGCTCTGCCTACTCCATTAGGGATAAAGGCGTGATTACATGTATGTATGAATGTTGAGAATCTAAAATCACGTGGTACCTGTAGCAAATTAACTCATTACAATCTATTTGCATAAAAATGCGGAAGACATCTTCTAAGTGGTTCAAAACACACGTACCTATACGCCAGAGAATCCTTTAATAATGCACATTTGTTTTATAATAGCTAACAGAAACAGCTTAACAGCTTAAAGTCTGATCTTTTCTCAGCCATTTCACAATTACAGCAAATTTACTTCCTACTAGTGCAACTTAAGTAATAACTCTTAAACCGTACTTAGAACACACTTAGAACAGCCATGGGAATGAGAACATCTTAATAAGTAAGCTACCACGAAATGGTATTTATGTTTACCACTCTGAGAAACATGCTTCACATTTTCTACCGCTGCTTTTTCACCTTGTTGATAGATAAATGTCAATGTCAAACTCTATCAGTATATAGCCTTAACCTAGCCACCTACGTCATTCAGCCGGCCTTTCCAATATTTGTAAACAACTCTAGATACAAACTCTACATTTACCTAACTCTAAATTTAGAATACCATTGGCTTTCTCTGTCTATCTCATCGAGACATCTCTAGATAACATCCCCGAAAATACAGAGTGCCCAAAATCGCAAAGACTTACCTATTTCACGTAAAATTGGCAACGTCTCAACAACACAATCCAAGCACTCAAATATCATAACCACACTCACATCAACGTAGAATTTCGCGCCAAATTCGAATTTCGAATCACTGAATAAAAAAGAAAACTAAGAAAAATAAAATGAGGTGCCAAAACCTGGCTGGTTATGGTTAGACGAGTTCGCCGGTGACGGCAGCGAAGCGACCGCGCGCGACTCGGGTGAGAGACTGGCCGGTATCGAGCGAGGACCGGCGCCTCCCCCCGCGCTCTAAACCAATTTATAATACATACGGAGACGCAGCATCCCCCACACCGACCCCAGCTCGAAAATCGACCTTGGGAAAATATTCCCAGAGCAGATTTTCCTTTGCAAGAAAATGCCGCAGCGACAAAAACGCCGCTAGTTCTTGCAGAAAAGCGAGGGTGCGAATTGTGTACGTTTTCATCAGTTTTCGCAGTTCATAATAGAAATCATCGGCCAAGTTCGCGTCTGCTCGCGTACAATATTTTATTATGAGCGAAACATTGATTGGCGGGCTTCCTCCTTGCTTCAGAAGGACAATGGGAATTAAAGTTTTGACGCAGAAGCGGCAATGTTTGAGCAAGATTTGGCGTTAAGCTGAACGCTAATCGGAATAATCGGAAATTCCTCTTTGAAATCAAACATTCCAAACTGTTTTGGGTATTTCATAGTTTAGAACGATAATCGGTAGTTTAGTTTGATTTACAAAGTTTGCAATTCTAATGTTAATGATTATGGTAAATTTAGCATAGGTTTAGTTTTAAAGTGTATGTAAATATGTTCAATTTTATTCTACTCTGCTTATTGTCAAGGATAATATTCTTGCTGTTTCACAATTCATTTATTCACGTTCTCTTCGCCAGAATACATATGAAAAATACTAATGGCTATAAATAAAATGCAGTTATACCGGGTGTAAGGGACAGCGTCTCGCAAACTGATAGGGGTTGCTCAGTCAACGAAACTTAACAACTATCACGGGAAAATTCTTTCAGGCGATGAAAAAAAAAACCTTCCCATTGAAAATGACCACCGCGATCCTTTTTGCGCGACGCTGTCCCTTACACCCCATATTTTATATCGTTGCACCATACCTCTGTCGTCTCAGACCTCAACCAAACACAACAACAACAACAAAAAAAATACAAATACCAAATGGACCTGGACTAATCCTCAACAAAACAAAGCCTTTGAGGTTTCTCAACCTAGTAGACACCACTAAGCCCATGCAAGTGCCTAACTGTAGCCCAGTTTTTTCTCCCATGCGGAGCGGAGTAGATACGATCGAAGGATTGTGTGCAAATGTATGGGAACATACAACATTCGCTCGCAATCAACTACACTGATAGGGATGTGAGGTAACACATGTAATTGAAGCGAGACGTATCTTGTAATGTGTGGAAGTACTGGGGACAGTTGGTCCAGAGATGTTTTAACTGCCGCCGTGGTCTAGCGGTCTGATCCATGGGCTCTCGACCCGGAGGTCCCGGGTTCGATACCCGGCGGGGGACAATGACTTTGTGTTGTTATTTCTAGTTTGGTTAGGACATTGCAGGTTGATTACCTGAGTGTCCGAAAAGTAAGGCATGAAAATAGTCAGTCTTGCGCCTGATTTCTCTCTGGTCGTGCTGTCCCATCAGAATAAGATATTGAAGGAATAGAGTGCACTTGTGTGTAGCGCAAACACTTGGGCACTAGAAACTGGTCCTGCGCAGTTGGACGATCTATGGGATATTGGCCGCCATCACCGAAAAATCAGTGGAAGGACTATTATAATGTTCTTTCCAATAAGAAATTCACGGGACGATCTTTACGGCTAGTCTTAGATGGGTGACCGCAAGTCTCTACACACCAAAACTCAGACCTATAGTAATTAATATACACTCAGGTTCAAGAGCTACTAAATTGTTTTTTTAAGAATGGTTCTGCCAAACCACCTTACACCATCGGACAGAACAGTAAAATAACTTTTGTTTATGCTATTTCCCAATATCAAATTTAATAATTTTGCCAAATAACTCGTTAAATTTAAACGGTAATTTTATAGCAAATGTAAACCAATTTCAGAGTAACTCATAAAATACCAGTAATTTATGGGACTTATTTACTTCCATGCTGGACTGGGAGAGATAGAAAAACATAGAATGTTCCAGCTGCCCTTCCTCCCGGGCATGCTGTAGAAGTCAACAAAAGGGACTCGAGGGTTACAGTGTATTGTAATTTAGGCGATGGGCTGACATCCTGTCACTATAGCAATACATATTACAATCTAAAATTGCCCTCAATCTTTGTCAGACGTGGCGAAAGCGCCTTTTACGAGGCGTTAAACGCTCTGCCTACCCCGTAAGGGATAAAGGCGTGATTTATGTATGTATGTATGTATGTAATTTATGGGACTGTAAAAATGATTACGTTATTTTATAACCCCAGGTCAGATAATACTTACCGTTCAATCTTGTAATATAGAATTTAATAAGTCTTATTTATTGGACCATGACGTCATCAATTTGAGTGCTTATAAACAAGAAACAGCAAATCGAACATTCGGGAATCGAACCTGTGTCTTTAAAAAAATACGATCACTCTCACAGCCCCCATTAGGATTCCCTGTACGAGTAGGAGTAGATAATAAAGATTCCAGTCTTCATGGAGATCTTAATCTGCTCCTCCAGTGCGGATCAGATTACAAATGCACTACTGGCGTTGGCGTGCACCGCCATCTTTAGGGGACTGTAAGGATAATATTTCCTTACAGTCCTTGAATTGAACTCAGACAATTATATCCCACCACAAATGGGAACTGGGAGTGAGAGAAAAACAGAGAATGTGCCAACTGTAAAAACCAGCTAAGAATTCCATGGGTTTCACTATATTTCAATTTAGGCGATGGGCTGACCTGTAAACCTGTCACTACAGCAATATACCTACAAATATTTCTTAAATAACCCTCAAAATCGTCAGACGTGGCGGAACGGCCGTCCTTTAGGTCGTTTAAGCTCGGCCTACCCCATTAGGGATAAGGGCGTGATTATATGTATGCATTATCTATTTTTAAGTTAAACTATATATTTAATTATTAAAGCATAAAAAAATATAATAATGTCTCTAAGAGCACGGTGTACAGAACACTGTTCTCCCATGTTGCACTCACACTTGCCATCTGTTTGTCCTCGTGCCTCGTACGCCGCTGCATTCAGTGCGTATCGGAAAAAGGCGTAAAAAACCATTATTTTTCTACGAACTGCCTCGGAGACAGTAAAAACCTTAATTTATTTCTCTAGATGGTCGGCGCACTTCGCACTTTTAAGTCTATCGAGTGATACAGGGGTTCATAAAGATAGAACTTTTGCTGGGTCTAGAGTCATCTCTTTGCTGGGTCTAGAGTCATCTCTCTGGCAAAGGCCAGATTTATTTTTTATTTTTATTAAAAATGGGTTTGCTCTTCACTCCAGTCTAGGTCGGGAACGACTGAGACAGAGTCGACGATGGTGCGAGCTCACCCAGAAGATGCCCGTTCACTCTAACTTTGAAATGTTGGGGGTTGAAGGCGTTCGGAAACACAGACGCAGGTAGTGAGTTCCACACTTTTGCCGTGCGCATTATGAAAGAGTTTTGGAAGCGCTTAGTACGTATTGGTGGAATATTAACCAGGTATTGATGGTATCCTGCGGTGCGTCTAGATGTCCGATGGTAGAAGGGAGCTGGCGGGATAAGGTCGTGGAGATCTTGAGCACACTCACCGAAGTACAGATAAATAAAGGCCTGGATAAAGATCCCGTAACTCTCGGGGAGAGAAGGAGGAGGGAGTCTTTTCTATCATGAGAGAACAGAAAGGGAGGGCAATAACTTTAGTCAAGATTTAGTTAAGTTGTGCGCTCTACGAATCGATAGCAGTATCCAACTGAAAGATAAAAGAAATGATGGTGCAATAGCCACAGAAGAGAAAAAAGCGACTTTTCAAATCAGTGGCTATAGCTACCACCTAGATACTACATACATACTCGTACGTACGTCTAATCACGCTTTTATCGCTAGATACTCATCTCCCTTATCCCGTATCTCACAGGGTTGGCTACCTAATCTAGGTGATTGAACGAGGGTACTGGTTTTTACACAGAGCTACTTCCATCTGATCTCAACAACCCAGAAGGAACCATACCCAAACCTTGATTAGTTCAGAGTTTTCAAACCGCCGATGCTTAGCACTGGCCTCTGACATGGCTTGACGACTAATATCTACGGTATTAAACTATATTAACCGGGGCCAATGGCTTAACGTGTCTTCCGAAGCACGGAAAAAGTGCCGAATAAACGTATATATAAAATTCGAAAACCGAAAAACAGATTGGTACGTGGTGGGATTCGAACTACGACCTCCCGCTAGAAGCACAGGCCCTACACGCTACACCATCGGGCTCTGCTGGGTCTAGAGTGTCTAGACATAATTAAGAGCATTCACAACTAGTAGCTTAAAAGCAATTGTTTTCCTGAAATTAATAGTTCTTTTTTTAACGGTTAGGTTGGTTTCTTCCATGCTGGCCTGGGAGCGAGAGAAAATATAGAATGTGTCATATAGAATGCGGCATGCTGTAAAAACCAGCTAAGGGATCTGAGGGTTTCTGTATAGTGCAATTTAGGCGATAGGCTGACAACCTGTCACTACAGCAATATACTTACAAATCTATTTTAAATAACCCTCAAAACTTTGTCAGATGTGGTAGAACAATCTTTGTTTCGGTCGTTCAGGCTCTGCTTACCCCATTAGGGATAAAGGCGTGATTATATGTGTCATCAGAGTATGATACAACATCACAACATACCACAACAGATTGCAATGATTGAATGATAGCAGATTGAATGCGAGGGTTTCAGTATATTGTAATTTTGGCGATGGGCTGACAAAGTGTCACTACAGGAATACATACATACATACATAAAATCACGCCTTTATCCCTTACGGGGTAGGCAGAGCGTAAAACGCCTCCTTAAAGGCGCTTTCGCCACGTCTGACATAAATTGAGGGCAATTTTAGATTGTAATGTGGAGGAATATACGTACAAATCTTAAATAACCCTCAAAACTTTGTCAGATGTGGGGGAAAGACCTTTGTTTAGGTCGTTTACGCTCTGCATTAGGGATAGAGGCGTGATTATATGTATGTATGTATGTATGTTGGGCCTAGAGTGTCTAGACATATTTAGGAGGATTGACAGCATATTGTGTTAAACCAGTAGCTTAAAAGCAATTGTTTTCCTGAAATTAATAGTTCTTTTTTGTAAGGGTTGGTTGGTTTTTAGGTATAATGTATAATGCTTTTGGGTTTGAGACATTTGGGAGAGCGTTTTCTGTTATCATTCTGTCTTTTGTCACCACTGGTCTAGACGAAGGTCAAGACGTAATGCACCGTAAATAAATAAAATGTCATTAAGTTGCTTTCATCACATCACTCAGAATGCATAAATCCATCACATTCCAAGTCTAATAACTTAACCGTAGGCAAAGCTTGAACTTGACTAAAGTCTACACAATCCTTCTTATTTCAAAAATAGACGTCGGCTAAAGGTCTTCGGAACCGTTAATAGTGTATTGAATCCGAAGACGAACAGACACGATCCTATAAGAACTACAAAAAGCCAGTAACTCTGTTCGTAGTGGTATAAAAAAGAACTCTTTTGCCGGACACGTCGGCGGCGTCGATGTCTTTTTACCTAATTAAAAATACGAGTACAATTCGATTTGTACCACCATTTTTATTGGGCAAAAACGCATTCGGTTTTAACTCAGCCTTTTCTGTGATTCGTCAAAGAGTAAGCGGTCGCAGAAATTACAAAACAGTTTTTTTTTTAAAGTTACTTGTCTTTTAAGTAGGGCTATGATTCAGATTTTGCCCACAAGTTTGTCCATTCTCCTAAGATATTATATGATAATCTTTGAATGTTATTACTCACAGTTAAAGGACCTTCAGAATGAACTTAATCTTTAGAATGTCGTTCTGTTTCTGTAAAAACTGATGCCTTGCTGTATTCGTGTATTCGATACACGAAATACTGAGTCCTTTCTACTAGTTAAAATTTTTAAGCAGCGGGAGGAGGTGCAAACACACGAGCGCTTCCTTTGTTGACCTGTGCGAGCATGTTTGTTGCGATACTAGCTAGCTAGACTAAGGAAAGCCTAGGTAAATACAGAATATCTTCTATATGACAAGCTAATCTATGATGCTATCAAAGCAGCATGATCGATGGGCGGAGGTGCAAACGCATAAATAGTTAAGCAAGCGCATCCTGAGCAACACTCCGCGTCCTTTGTTGACCTGTCCGAGCATGTTTGTTGCTATATTGAACAAAGGAAAGTCTAGGTAAATACATAGGCTCGTATTTCTGAAGCTATATCAAACTTGAGAGCAATATTAAGTATGAATTTGACAGGCCAGTTTGTACTGAAATTACATTTTCGAACTTAAAGTCGCTGTCACTCTTGAGAGTTGATTACAAATACGGCCCTAAGTCACTTCTATATGACAAGCTAATCTATGTCGCTATCACAGCAGTGTCATCGGCGGGTGGAGATGCAAACACATGAATAATTGAGCGACCGCATCCTTGGCAACACTCCGCGTCATTTGTTGACCTGTCTGAGCATGTTTGCTGCAATATTTTACAATGAAAAATCTATACCAGGTTAACACCAAGGTTCTTCTATATGACAAGCTAATCTATGTCGCTATCACAGCAGCGTCATCGGCGGGCGGAAGTACAAACACATGAATAATTGAGCAAGCCCATCCTTAGCAACACTCCGCGTCCTTTGTTGACCTGTCCGAGCATGTTTGCTGCAATACTTTACAAATAATAGCCTAGGTTAATACCGAGTCTCTTCTATATTACAAGCTAATCTATGTCGCTATCACAGCAGCGTGATCGGCGGGCGAAGGTGCCAACACATGAATAATTGAGCGCATCCTTAACAAGACCGCAAGACTCCGCGTCCTTTGTTGACCTATCCGAGCTTGTTTGTTGCGATACTGGACAAAGGAAACCAAGACATGGCCTAGGAAAGCTAAAGGATATTGTAAGAGCTGGTCTATTTTCTAGGACTCTTTTAGGCTGGCCTAATTTCAAACCTAAGATAAACTGCCTTACTTAACGCCAAGATTGCTTAGTTTTAGAGTTAAGGGGCGTGCTTTGTTGGTCAACAATATCTTTCTAAAATCTAAAGATGGAAGATGGTGTCATGAGTTTGGTAAGAATAAAAATTCGTTTATTGCCACAACAGATACTTAGCACATAAAATATTTAAAAGAAAAACGTTACAAGAATAAGTTATGGCAAAAGGGGATAGCACTGTTGACACAGAATTTCAGCCCGACCCTTTTCCTTCAATATTAAAACAATGTACTTAAAGAAAGAAAGAAATGTGTCTTTAGTTTTTATTTTACTTCTTCTTCTTAGCGAGTGCATTCTCGAGTTTTACTAGGGCTGTTTATTTCCAATCCATTCTCGTTTTTCCCTTTTTTATACAAATAGTAAATTGAACTTGCGAATCCTTCCTCCGAAACTATCTCTACGTCCTTTGTTAACCTGTTCAGGCATGTTTGTTGTGAATCCGGACAAGGAAAGCGAGACATGGGATAGCTAGGACATGTCTTGTAACCTGGAGCTGTGATTTTAGCAGCCTGTATCCCTCTTTGACCTAACTACGCAGCAGGTGGACAAACATTGTGCTGGACATAGGATACAGCATGAGATAAGCAAGAGCGAGTTTAGGTCCTCGTATAGTCGTGAAGTCAAAATTTTGGATGTTGTACATACATACATATACTCACACCTTTATCCTTAATGGGGAAGGCAGAGCGTAAACTACTTTAAAAAAGGTCGTTTTGCCACGTCTGGCACAGTTTTTAGGGTTATTTAAGATATATTTGTAGGTATATTGCTGTAGTGACAGGTTATCTATGTTTCTGGGCTATTAACTTAGTAGTACCTACCGTTAAAGTAACGTGATCAAAAGCTAGATATGTAAACTAAATATGGGAATAGTACGAGTAGGTACTGTATTTAGCTGTTGCTACGCTACATCAATAACAGTAAACTTAACTTCAAGCTCAATGGAGAACAAGTTACCTGCTAATTAGATAAGATTAGATTAGATTCATTTATTTCACATTATCAATTTCACAATTACATTGCAATAATAATAAAAATGTCAAAGAATATGATCGTCAACAAAAATACAGATTACACAATAAAATAAACCAAAAATGTCAAAACAAAAATTACAATCATACAAATGGAATCTAACAGATGTCTGAATAATTTAAAATAAGTCAATTTGTAAAATCAAATTTAAAAACATATTTTTATTACGATGTCAAAACCTAAATATAAATCAGTATATTATGTGAATATGTCAAATAAGTAAAAATAAAATAAATAAATGAAAATGTCAATTTAAAATAAAATAATTGAGTTACTATACAAAATCTAGTACCTACATACTTATATTATGCAGGATGTAATAGTAATGGGATGTTACAATGATTAATCTATAATTGTAAACAAAATGCTGGACTGGGAGAGATAGAAAAACATAGAATGTTCCAGCTGCCCTTCCTCCCGGGCATGCTGTAGAAGTCAGCAAAAGGGACTCGAGGGTTACAGTGTATTTTAATTTAGGCGATGGACTGACAACCTGTCACTACAGCAATACACATTACAATCTAAAATTGCCCTCAATTTATGTCAGACGTGGCGAAAGCGCCTTTTAGGAGGCGTTTTACGCTCTGCCTACCCCGTAAGGGATAAATGCGTGATTTTATGTATGTATGTATGTATGTAAAAAAAATGGAAACTTGTTAAATGGTGATTTCTAACGGCAAATGGTTATTTTTAAAAGCTTATTTCTCCTAAACAAAACATTGGAAAATTGTGAATAAATATACATCTAAGAAAATAGGATATAATTTCAACATTAAAAAAAAAATACTGTTCATAAATAAGTGTAAATCCTAGAACTCAAATAATTTTACGCAAATAAAAGCATACGTTTTTTACATATTATCATAATAAAATAATCTTTTAAATATTTTTTCATAAAACGAATATATTTAGTGCATGGATTGTACACAGTAGAATTTTAAACGTTACAAGAATAAAATGCTTTTGATGTTAACAATTTTTTGTTTATTTAGATACATTTAGTAGTAAACTGTAACCATCAAATATTATAGCTATTTATAAGTTTTTGGACTGATATAATAATAATAAAAATATCTTTTTATCGTGGACAGTATGGTCAAAACACTTCACGGTCTTCTAGAGATTTGAAAATAAACTATGTAAGTAATCATTTTTTTATAAGAAAAGATGTTGATGGAAGCACGGCCACTTGAAATTATTAGTAACTAGCGACCCGCCCCGGCTTCGCACGGAAATTATCATTGTTACTTCTTCCATGCTGACCTGGGAGCGAGAGAAAAACATAGAATGTGCCAGCTGCATTACCTCCTGGGCATGCTGTAAAAACCAGCTAAGGGATCCGAGGGTTTCAGTATATTGCAATTTAGCCGATGGGCTGACAACCTGTCACTACAGCCAATATACCTACAAATGTATCTTAAATAACCCTCAAAACTTTGTCAGACGTGGCGGAATGACCTTTGTTCACGTAGTTTACGCTCTGCCTACCCTATTAAGGATAAAGGCGTGATTTTATGTATGTATGTATAAATAAGTGTATTAACAATACTGGAATGAGAGCTGTTTTTATCAGTAAATTTGATATTCCTTCTAAACTATTAGGAACGCTTTAACAGTTCCTTCGGGAAAATATCCGTATTATGATCATCTGAAATCGCAAATGATCTTTTTTTTAATCCGTCTCGTAGATTTTATGGAATTAGCTTTTTTGTGCGTTTTTCGCACATTTATTTCAACGATATTCTAAGGCATTTCGGGCGATCTTAAAATCTACCTGCTCATCTGCCGTTGGGATGCACCTTAAGATATGGGAATAGATGCAAGACTACGTCTCTATCAATACACAATTTCTACTTGGGATTGTAAAATTTACTTAGTTTAGTTTACACTTGGTGAAACGCCATATTTATAATGTTGTTATTAAAACTCTTGTACTTGTTTCACTTTATATTTTTTAATCCAGTAGTTTCGTGCAAGTACAAGAGTGTTTATAATATTACTATATTCTCTATCAATACCTTTGGCATTTTTTAGCCGAGTTGCATATGTCTTAAACAAGCTTGTTTATATGTAAAAAAAACATTTTTTTTATATCGCAACGTTTTTTATATCTTTAGAAGTTTAGTAGTATTATTCTAACACCCCATATTATAATATCTAAGTGCAGCAACACACAGGCGTCACTTACTGCGCGCAAGGTTGCGCACAACGCGCTATCAATGCTTTAATTTTATTTTATTACAAATAGGAACACCAATATCAGTCAAATTTTGCATTCATCGGTACAAACAAAATAATAATACAATTCTAAATTGAATGACAATTAGAGAACTTTGCATAGCCTGCAACGCACATGCGTCACCGTAGAGTGCAAACGCGCGCGTACTGGCAGAGACATGCGCCGACGTAAGGTGACGCTTGTGTGTTGTAGGCAATGCAAAGTTCTCTAATTGTCATTCAATTTAGAATTGTATTATTATTTAATAATAAAATTTGACTGATATTGGTGTTCCTATTTGTAATAAAATAAAATAAAATTAAAGCATTGATAGCGCGTTGTGCGCAACCTTGCGCGCAGTAAGTGACGCTTGTGTATAGCTGCCCTTAGTAATTGGGGTAAATGTCACGGTAATAACCTAGTCAAGCCATCCCCATAAAGTATGTTATACATACATATAATCTCGCCTTTATCCCTAATTGGGTCTGTTACGCTTTACCTACCCCATTAGGGATAAAGACGTGATTTTCAATATGTATGTACCTCAATTTTTTTCAAATTTTTGTTTGTCACCACTAACCTAAACTTGAGTCAAGAACAGGCTTAACCAACAAATAAAACATACGTATATAAAAATCAGAAAATCTTCAAAAGGATCCGGAAGCGCAAAGAGTACAAACGCCAAAGAACGACACACAACCTATTTCTTGGTTATTTTTGCAACAAACGGTACAAATTTCCGTTGGAGGATATTTCTCATTCCCCGCAACGATTGTTTATGGCATTGTTTATCACGATTTAATAAAATGTTTTCTAGAACGGGTGCTTGATGTTTGAGATTCTAGTAGTGACTTAATTATTGGGTGTCTTTTTACTGGGTTCCGAAACTCACTATTACACGATTGGCGATAATAAATAACGTTTCGTAAGGAACTTAAAGGAACATGAAGACTTTTGTAGAGGTATAACTGCTGTTGCTAATATCCTATGTAAGCTCTTTTGATGTTCCTACTAGCTGCATATTATGGTAAATTATAGGTCATACTCGTACCAATATACAATTGTAAATATCCATCTAAGAAAACTCTCAAAACTTGTCAGACGTGGCGCATCGATAACTTTTGTTTGCGTTGTTAACGCTCTGCCTACCCTAATAGGGATAAAGGCGTAATTGAATGAATGTATGAACTAGTAGAATATAAGATGACGTCAGATAAATTTTACAAATAGCTTTACTGTGGAATGAGGCAACGCTGCCAGTATCATGGGAACTTTGCATCGGGGTGGCGCCCTGTACGCAATATTTTCCTTGTAACATAGTTAATACATTTACAAAGTAAGTATTTAAAATCTTGGATGATCGCTGAGTCTCGCCAGAAGATGTCAAAAATCACACCCTGCTTCTTTTAAAAGAACCTTTTACAATGGAGGAGCTTTTTGCTCAATTGTATTATATTATTTTGCAGAGGAAGATAAACTGACTTTTCTATTGAATTTATTAAGAAAGCGCCGCCGTAGAATTATGGTTATTCGACCAGACAGCTGAGTAACGGAAGTGGGTTATGGTATAAATCTAGAGATGGATTTTGATGGATTTCCAAGTCAGACAAAGAGCATAAAAAAACTTGATTAATCCAGCTAATGCTCGTCCTAGGTAGGCATCTTGTCAAGAATCTCTTCACTATAAAATACAGCATTCTTCCATGCCGGACTGGGAGCGAGAGAAAAACAGAATCTGCCAGCTGCATTTAGTCCCGAGCATGCTGTAAACACCAGCTAAGGGATCCGAGGGTTTCTGAGTGTGACTGAGAACCTACGAGTAACACTATAGCAATAACTATACCTACAAATCTATCTTAAATAACCCTCAAAACTTTGTCACACGTGCCGGAACGGTCTTTGTTTAAGTCGTTTACGCTCTGCCTACCACATCAGGGATAAAAGCGTGATTATATGTATGTAGAATTCAGCAGAGAGAGTTAAGAGGTACAGTGTATTGCAATTCAGGCGATAAGCTGACAACTTGTCTCTATTAGCGTTACACATTTCTTTTGTTATTATTTACCCTCAATATTTTATCAGATGTAACGAAAACGGGTTGTGCTCTGCTTAACCCGCAAGGAATAAAGGCGTGACTGTATGTAGGATTTGAAGAAATAATATTTCACTCAAATATAGCTACTCAAACGTTCCACTCGCTATGAAGAAGACTTATATATTTCACACATGTTGTAGTCAGTTTGTTTCGTTTGTGCGCAATATTTTTAAGCTTTTCTACACAATAAGAAATTTCATTTTATTTACTTTATTTTCTTCCATACTGGACTGGGAGCAAGAGAAACACATAGAATGTGCCAGGTGCATTTCCTCCCAGGCATGCTGTAAAAACCAGCTAAGGTATCCGAGGGTCTCTGTATGTTGCAATTTAGGCGATGGGCTGACAACCTCTCACTACAGCAAAATACGTACAAATCTATCTTAAATAACCATCAGAACTTTGT
Source organism: Scrobipalpa costella (assembly GCA_949820665.1). NCBI lineage: Eukaryota > Metazoa > Arthropoda > Insecta > Lepidoptera > Gelechiidae > Scrobipalpa > Scrobipalpa costella. Next base: position 4,484,413 of record OX463298.1, read on the forward strand.
CAGACGTGGAAACATCCTTAGTTTATCGTTTATGCTCTGCCTACCCCATTAGGGATAAAGGCATGATTATATGTATGTATTTACTTGAATAGTTTCGACTTACATTCTGCGCAGAGACGTATTATAATAAGTTTTCAAGAAAACGATCTTTGTGTATTCAGTAAAAACAAAAGAGTTTTGAATAAAAAGACACGAATCTTTGTTTATCTTTATATACAAAATACTATAGTGAATCAAATACTTAGCACCAACCAAGTATTATTGTGATCCTTATAGCAACGATTCCAGACCACAATAACTCTACAAAGGGACAAATAAATCGTCTACCGTGCGCATACGCAGCGCATATGAATAAGTTCTAAGAATAAGTGGATAAGTATGATATCGTAGAAAAGATCTATCACACGCAAACGTATTGTTTTGTTATAAAATAGTTATATAAAGAGCCATACCTTTCTAGTTTAAGAGAAATAGATCTGTGAACAAAAATTATAAAATAGAGCTCTACATTTATTGATGCTGGTTAAGAGGCGCGCAGCATTATCGCTAGATCTTACCCAGCTGGTGAATGTAGCAACGCGGGTACCGGATGTTCACGACCACTCACCCAATTGCTTGGACCTGCTGCTAACTACTGATCCAGACAGCCATTCAATTTCCGTCTCTGCCCTATTGGGAACTTCCGACCACTGTCTGGTGAAATTAGTGTTGAGCTGCTCGCCAATAGATGAGACACGAGACGAGTTTGGAAATACGAGTTACCAGACTGAGATGAGAAACTACTGTGCTCCTCTTCGGGTGACCCCTCGTGTTGTGCTGAGGCGATCACGGTCGTGACAGGGCAGGGAATAAAGTACTTTATTCCATTCTCCTACATCCCGCTCGGTCACAAAATCCGACCTTGGTATAACGTAGAATGCGCCCTCGCTGAGGCTTGTAAAGAATCTGCTTACCAAACCTGGGTCAAAGTCATGTACTGCAAAATAGGAGCACGTAAGGTTCGCGCGAAGAAGAGAGCCTTTAATTCCATTGCCAGGTCTGCGTAAGGCACGTTTCAACCATGTCTGACGTATTCCATGCTGGACTGGGAGAGATAGAAAAACATAGAATGTTCCAGCTGCCCTTCCTCCCGGGCATGCTGTAGAAGTCAGCAAAAGGGACTCGAGGGTTACAGTGTATTGTAATTTAGGCGATGGGCTGACAACCTGTCACTATAGCAATACACATTACAATCTAAAATTGCCCTCAATTTTTGTCAGACGTGGCGAAAGCGCCTTTTACGAGGAGTTTGACGCTCTGCCTACCCCGTAAGGGATAAAGGCGTGATTTTATGTATGTATGTATGTCTGACGTATTGGGACAAGACTAGCATCACACCTTCCAGGTAGTAAACAGTTTTGGTCCCTATCAAAAGCGGTCGAAACAAACTTCTGACGTCCCTCATTGCCTCCAATGCTGACACCAGATAGGTCGGTAGCTCACTCTGCAAGCGACAAAGCAAATTTATTTGCAACTCTGTTCGCAAGCAATTCACATCTAGACGCTGGCTTTAAGCAACCACCTACTGTAACTCGTTGCGATTCTTCGATGTCGGAGATCTCAGTTCACGCTAAAGAGGTTCGAACAGTATTGTGCAATCTAAATGTAAATAAAGCTAGTAGTGCTCTTGGCTTCCCCTGGATGCTGGCTCTAAGCAATCACCTCGTTGCGATTCTTCGATGCTGGAGATCTCAGTTAACGCTAAAGAGGTCCGAAGATTGTGCAATCTAGACGTGAATAAAGCTAGTGGTGCTGATGGCATCCCAGAAAGAGTCATGAAGCATTGTGCACCCGAACTGTCTCCAGTGTTGACACGCTTGTCCCGCTTTTCTCTCATAAATGGAACTGTACCAAAGTCTAGGAAGCTTGCAAACGTACAGCCAGTCCCCAAAATAGGCGACCGTTCAGACCCTGCCAATTATCATCTTATGTAAAGTTTCTACGATCTAATCCCGTCAGCTTCCACAATCGGACATCTAGACGCACCGCAGGTTACCATCCATACCTGGTTGATATTCCACCAATACGGACTAAGCGCTTCCAAAACTCATTCATAATGCGCACGGCAAAAGAGTGGATTTCACTACCTTCGTCTGTGTTTCAGAATGCATTCAACCCCCAACACTTCAAAGTTAGAGTGAACAGGCATTTTCTGAGTGAGTTCGCTCCATCATCGACTCCGTCTCAGTCGCTCCCGACTTAGACTGGAATCAAGACCAAAACCCATATCAAATTTAAAGAAATAAGTGAATTAATTTTCGTTCTGCTTCTAAAAATACAATACATATTTCTTTATGGCCCCAAATCAAGCAACATAAACAACAAACATAACAATGAGTAACCTTTAACCATGATTCTTCATATGCTTGCATTCGCATATGCTTATATTTAAGCTATTCTTGGTCATTACTATCATACGATAGGTAGGTAGGTACGTACAGTGCAATTTCAACTATGACAGTTTTTAATTAAATCACGTACCTATGCTCACATACTTACAAAAGCTGCCAAGTACTTTTATAGGTCGTAAAATTATCCAAACACAACCTTCGTTAAACCCTGCCTAGTTGGCTACTTACTAGTCAGGGGGTAGGTTGTTTGTTTAGAGAGAGATGACTGACTACCTGTACAGAATGGCAAATTCATATTTAAGGATACAGACGTATACATACATATAATCACGCCTTTTTCCCTAATGGGGTAGGCAGAGCGTAAACGATCTATACAAAGGTCGTTCCCCCACGTCTGACAAAGTATTGAGGGTTATTTAAGATAGATTTGTAGGTATATTGCTGTATTGAAAGCTTGTCAGTCCATCGCCTAAATTACAATATACTGAAACCCTCGGATCCCTTAGCTGGTTTCTACAGCATGCCCGGTCGGAAATGCAGCTTGCACATTTTAAGTTTTTCTCTCGCTGGCCAGGGAGGCCAGCATGGAAGAATATTTAAGGAGACAATACAATATTTTTGGCAATAACGACTTTTTTACTTGACTTTACTTTACAATATTAGAGGATTATGCGTAAGTTAGCAATACCGTTGAAATTCAAGTAGTTTTTCCCTAGTCAGCCATGCAAGGGAAGGATGTTTGCCCTGGGCATGTTAGCCAGTAATTGCCACCAAGGGTCGGGTGCCAGGAGGGTGTCGAGGGTCTGCAGTGGAGTGGAAGGAAGATGAGATAAGATGAGGCGTCTGCAGGTGATATTGATTTTGTGATGGGTGGAAAATACTTCGCGCATGTACGTCGGTAAAAAGCCCTTAGGTTAGAAGTGGTAAGGTTGAACTAGCTAGAGGGGTGTGAGATGTCTGATTTCATAGACATAATAAATTGCTTAGTTCAATCTATGTAAAAAATGTGCTATAAGTATATTTTGATTTGTTTTACTTCCACGCTGGCCTGGGAGCGAAAGAAAAACATAGAATGTGCCAGCTGCATTTCCTCCCGGGCATGCTGTAAGATCCAGCTAAGTGATCCGAGGGTTTCAGTATATTGTAATTTAGGCGATGGGCTGACAACCTGTCACTACAGCAATATACCTAGAATCCTATCTTAAATAACCCTCAAAACTATGTCAGACGTGGCGGAACGACCTTTGTTTAGGTCGTTTACGCTCTGCCTACCCCATTAGGGATAAAGGCGTGATTATATGTATGTTGATTTGTTTTTATTCGTACCATGAAAGTCTCTAATATATTGTGATCTGCGTCGATTTAACTTAGGTATGTGTATTCTTAATTTTGTTGGTAAGTTTAATTAATGGAACAGCTAGTATTTCTCGGAATGTGGGATTTCAGTATTATTTCTGCTGTCAAATTACCCTCAATACAAAATGTCGAATATTTTAATATGTTAAATCTGCTGTTTACACAGTCCTCTTTAATCTATTTATTTGGACTGAAATTTAATGCTTCGACTGTCAAGGTCTTAGATAATTCTAATTACGATATTCAGATGTAGGTATATAATGTAACACACTCACACATATCAAGGCTTGTATTTATAAAGCAATTTCAAATTAAGAGTAATATTAAGTATAGATTTGACAGGTGGTTTTGTACTGGATTGACATTTCTGATACCAACTCAAACTGGCTTTCAATCTTGAGATCGCTTTATAAATACGAGCCTAAATATCTTTAAGCTATTTAAATGACAAACAAATATATTGCTTTCGATTCGTAGAGGGCACAACTTAACTAAATCTTGAATAAAATGAATGCCGTCCTTTTATGTTCTCTCATGACAGAAAATAACGGGTATAGACTTAAATTAGTTAAGTCGTGATTTTCGCCACTACGAATTGCTACCAAGATATAAGAAAATACCGGTCAAATATAAATAGGTTCGTTTTGATTTTACTATATCTTTTTATATCTTCCATGCTGGACTGGGAGTGAGAGAAAAACATAGAATGTGCCAGCTGCATTTCCTCCCGAGCATGCTGTAAAAACCAGCTAAGGGATCTGAGGGTTTCAGTATATTGTAATTTAGGCGATGGGCTGACAACCTTTCACTACAGCAATATACGTACAAATCTTAATAAATGGCTCTCAAGACTTTGTCAGACGCGGCGGAACGGCCTTTGTTTAGGTCGTTTACGCTCTGCCTACCCCATTAGGGATATAGGCGTGATTATATATATGTATGTATTGATTTTATTTATCGAACTACAGCCCCAGTTGATTATTTAAACAATAAAGTAATTAATAATAGATACGAAAATATAGGCTTCCTCAAAACCATCAGCAAACACTACATATTACCAGAATATAACCATAACACCTAATTTTATTGCTAACAACTGCCTCCGTGGTCTAGTGGCTAGTGCCATGGACTCCTGATCCGGAGGTCCTGGGTTCGATTCCCAGGGGGGAAACACAAAGTTGATATTTGAGAATTTATCACTTTGTGTACTTTTCCCCAGTTTGGTTAGGACATTGCAGGCTGAATCAATTGTCCGAAAAAGAAAAATATTTCGTGCCTCGGAGGGCACGTTAAGCCGTCGGTCCCGGTCGCTGTTTTTGATAGTGGTCGTTACTCAAACCATGTCAGAGGCCTGATAGTTGTGTTACTAGGCGGTTTAAAAACTCTGACACCAGGGTTCATCGGGTCGATAGACTCGATACCCACTCGACAGAAAAAGATTTCTAACAAACTGATACTGCCCTATCTACGAATATGATTTGCACAGGGTTGAATTGAAGACCCTTAAGGGTCTGATTGAGATTTCGCCTCCCGGGGAAAGCTAAATATGCAGAGAAATCTTTATTCCAAAAATTTGAAGAATAAAAACACTTCATAACATAGTACCAAGTAATTTTTTTTGTTGAAAATATGTGAATTACACCACTCGATGAAAATTACGTTCAAACTAGGGTCAAATTCGCCAATTTTCGTTAAAAAAATGGATTTGCATAAAAAATACGTAATTTTTACCTTAGCCTACCTATGTTTTGGACATCTGCTAGTCTTACCAAATTTTCCCTTAGATAAATCGTTTTCTTCCGCCAGTCAAACAGTTGCTCGTTCATAACGTGTGGAGGAAATAGCTGTAATCCCCGGGACTTCCCCGTTTTAGGGAGTTCAGGAGTTTACCGTCAAGTGCCGAAGACAGCCGGAAATAGACGAGTGCAGTTCGGAAATCGACTCATCGACAAGTTCGAAATTTGATTTTTGACGAGCAGACTACGTTAGCAACGTTAGCTAGATTTAATCAAGTAACCTTAACTAGCTTCGGTAGGTAGTCTAACGTTGATGGCAATATTGATGTAGAGTTTCTCATCATCCCAGTCATAATTACTGCGTTACTGCTCTAATAGGGAACTTCTATTTTGAAATATTTGAGAAGACCAGACAGGCATAGGCATTAAATCGAAAATTATCAAAAAAGTTACTAGTAATACTATGTGGTTGACAGTGGCAGCACAAAACAAGTTGACACTTTTAGGCTAGACTGGACGCATAGGTCATGCCTCAAATTCCTATTTTTTAAAAAGAACGCCAAATTTTTGCGCCCGCCATAACAGAGATTTGCCGCATCCGAACTAAAAGCCCCGTGGGAATCCAGCTTAAAATATTACTCATACGCGTCCAAAATATCAAAACCTTTGTTATAAGTTGCCTTAGTCTGTCTCCAGTCGTCTGGATCACGTATACAGCACCAAAATATAAAAAAAATACACCAAAATATTACAAAAAAAATGGCGCCAGATAGAGTAAAGATGAGCCTCGTGGGCAGCTTTAAATATTTCTTGCACACGTCCATTTTGATAATTTTGCCACGTCCCCTCAGACTGTCTCCAGTCACCTGCATCACGTCTGTCTGAAGCACCTCCACATGACGGCGACGCAAATAATTGCCACTCGACGGGGGCAGCCAGCCATGCTCGGAGAATTTACCTGCGTGGGTTACGCTACTTATTACAAGGAGTTGGTACCTATGCAATGCGTAGTACCTACCTACGTCTGACAAATACACACATACATACATATAATCACGCCTTTATCCCTGATGGGGTAGGCAGAGCGAAAACGACCTAAACAAAGGTCGTTCCGCCACGTCTGACAAAGCTTTGAGGGTTATTCAAGATGGATTTGTACGTATATAATCAGGCTGGCAAATGTAGGTAGATTTTGCATTTTACAAAAAATATATTTCTTTTGACCCAGCTGCCAAGGAAGGGTTTAAAAAGGCCTTTAAATCGTTCATCGATAATCCATTCCGATCATCAATACAAATTCAATCAAGGCTTTTCCTCCTACAGTGAACTTTAGTAACCCTACATTCACGCTCGCAACCTAATTTAGCTTCTGCTACCCAAACGTGCTTACATCCAATCAATATCACGCTTTTATCCCTAATGGGGTAGGCAGAGCTTCAACGACCCAAAAAAGGTCATTCCGCCTCGACTGACAAGTTTTGAGGGTTGTTTAAGATAAATCTGTATATTGCTGTAGTGACAGGTTATCAACTCATTGCCTAAATTACAATACACTGAAACCCTCAAATCCCTTAGCTGTTTTTTTACAGTATGCCTAGGAGAAGATGCAGCTGGCACATTCTACGTTTTTCTATCGCTCCCAGACCAGCATGGAAGAAATCAATTTTATCCCGCATATTAACCGAAATTAACATAACAATGCCATCTCACCTCATCTTATACTAAACGCAGACAATCACAACACATCAGCCGCCAGCATGTCGCGACGTCACATTGTGTCGGCGAAACCGTCGTCGGCATAATGTCGGCGTGATGTCGGCGTGTCGGCGTCGGTGGCGACTGACGGCGAAAGTGGCGCTGATCAGCATTCAATGCTAATCTACGAATTAGAGCAACTGGTTTTACTTGTGGAAACCTTGGTTGTTGAGTTATCTTATTACTTACTTAGGTCTCAAATCGCAATTCGAAAGGACAGAATTTCCTTCCCTTTATGTGTCCTACCAAGTTCAACCTTTCATCAACAATCAAATAGGTTCATTTAGGCTCGTATTTGTAAATCCATCTCAAGATTGAGAGCAATATTAAGTAGGTATGCATTTGACAAGCCACTTTGTACTGAAATGACATTTCTGATACGAACTCAAACTGGCTGTATTTCTCAAGTGCGGATTATAATTACAGGCCTAAGTTAAGAATAATTAGATCAAGCCTTGGTTTTCCACCAAATATGAGGTCCTCCGTGGAAGGCGTTAATTGGTAATTATCGTACAACGTTAAATTTCATACAACTTTCGTTTCTACCCAGCCAGTCATCGCTTCATCAGGCAGGAAGGCGTCTCACATACATACATACGAGGGGCGCCTGATATAAAATCTACTTTGTTCAAGAAAGTTTTGAAAATCGAACTGGCCATTGCAAAATCATATTCTATATTTATTCCTTTTTCAAAATTATGACGCTTATTTTTTTTCGCTTGCTTGTGTTTTTTTGGCGCGGCTTTGATTTCACCATGTCGAAAGAAAATTGCAAAATGATGAAATTTGAGCATCGAGCAGTGATTAAATTCCTAAGTAAAGAAGGAAATACGCCTACGCAGATCAGAGAGCGCATGTTAAAGGTGTTTGGTGATTCAAGTCCTTCTGAATTCGTCATAAAGTTTTGGTCGATGCAATTTAAACATGGCCGTGAGAGCCTGGAAGACGACACACGTAGTGGAAGGAAAATTTCTGCTGTTACCGCAGATAATGTTGAAAAGGTGAAGAACCTGATTCTTGCAGATCGGCGAATCAAGCAGTGGGAGATAGCCAGAGATGTGGGCATTAGCAAGGAACGAGTTCATGAAATTATTCACGATCATTTGGGCATGTCCAAGGTGAGCGCGCGTTGAGTCCCTAGAATGTTTACCCCCTTTGACAAACAAAGGCGAGTAGAATGTTGTCAGGCATTTCTAGAACTGGTCAAAGGTAAAGAAGAAGAGACTATCTCTCGAATTGTGACCTGTGATGAAACTTGGATTCGCCAGTGGGATCCGGAAAGCAAACAAGAGTCAATGCAATGGAAATTTAAAGGAGTAAAGCCGCCAAGGAAGTTCAAGGTTCGGCCGTCGGCTGGAAAACTAATGGCCACCGTATTTTGGGATGTCGAAGGGATTTTGATGATAGATTATTTGAATAAAAATACAACAATGAATGCTGAATATTATGAAAACTTGCTTGACCAGCTTCGTGAACAAATCAAAGAAAAGCGGACAGGCAAACTCAGCAAAGGTGTTCTGATTTTACAAGACAATGCTCCTGTACACACAGCCTTAACGGCAAGGTCAGCCCTGAGCAAAAACGGCTTCACAGAAATTAACCATCCACCTTATAGTCCAGATCTGGCTCCCTGTGACTAATTCTTATTCAAAGATTTAAAGAAAAAATTGAGGGGTCGCAGATTTTCGACGGACGAAGAAATGAAAGAGGCTGTGACTGACCATTTTGACGAGCAAAATAAAAATTACTATTATAACGGCATGATGTCACATATTTGAAAATGTCATAAGTGTATTTCACTTGCAGGAGACTATATAGAAAAATAAAAAATAAACTAGCCATCAAAGTCTTTTCTTTCATAGTTAGGTAGATTACTTATCAGCCACCTCTCGTACATACATCACGCCATTCCTAATGGGGTAGGCAGAGCGTCAACGATCCAAACAAAGTTTCGCCACGACTGACAAGTTTTGAAGGTAGTTTAAGATAGATCTGTATATTGCTGTAGTGACAGGATATCAGCCCAACGCCTAAATTGCAATATACAGAATCCTTCGAATCTATTAGTTAATTTATAAAGCATGCCCGGGAGCAGATGCAGCTGGAACATTATATGTTTTTCTATCGCTCCCAATCCAGCATGGAAGGACGTCTAACATTGAAACGTGATCTCCATTCCAGAACAAAGTCACCGTATACATAACGTTTAGTTAGATAGTCTTGATGAAGCTCGACTACTAAGAGGATTAAGTTAATGCAGTTAACTGCGCAGGTATTGACTTAACTGCTAAGGCTTACACAATCAGGGACACTCGCTGCTGTGCTACCTATGCAGTTAGTACAAGGGAAAATATCCTACCTTACTAATGTAGAAAGGGTGTGAATTGTAGACAATCAAGTACTTGTATGTTTAATTTAGAACATCATTTCCCTAGCCTTATCCCGTAACTCACGGGGTCGGCTACCTAATCTAGGGGATTGAACGAGGGTACTGTTTTTACACAGAGCGACTGCCATCTAACCTCCGCAACCCAGAAGGAAAACCAGACCCAATCCTAGATTAGGTCAGTTTTTAAGCCGCCAATGCTTAGCACTGGCCTCTGACATGGCTTAACGACTAATATCTACGGTATTAAACTATATTAGCCGGGACCAACGGCTTAACGTGCCTTCCGAAGCACGGAAAAAGCGCCGAATAAACGTACATATGGAAACCGAAAAACACATTGATATGTGGTGGGATTCGAACCACGACCTCCCCGCTCAGGAGGCATCGGCCTTATCCACTACACGGGCTCTTTTGTCATATAGAACAGCAGACGTATTTTTAAATTATTTTAATCGATTTTGCATACGAAAAACTACCATTCGCATGGTAAATTGTATGCGAAAGTTACTCTTTCATATGTGCATTGAAGTTCGAGTGATTTAAAAATACGACTCCAGAACTCTACATAAATTTTACAGGTAAAAACAAATAAACCAAAATGGTGAATGATTTGTCGTCGGCGGAAAAATCTAAATGATGAAAAAGAACATGCTAAAACCGAAGTAGAGAGAAATTGAGGTTTAATAAAAAGATTACTTTCTCAGACTTGAAGACTTGGAGAGTCTCAATCAGTCGTGGGATGAAATTTAAATCAGCGCTGAAAGATGCATGAGCTCCGACTTGGTAAGCGGATTCGAGAGAGCCATCGTTTTAGAAGCTTTAGCTTTTGTCAACGGTGGAAAACGGTTCGATTCACTTTTCAGTTGGAAAATCTAATCTGTGGCTCTACATTCATTGAATATTCGGAGGACCTTCCATGCTGGACTGGAGGCGATTGAAAAACTGAATGTTCCAGCTGATTAAAGGACAGGCTGGTACGGTATATTACATAATTACGGGTAGGCAGAGCGTAAACGACCTAAACAAAGGTCATTCCGCCCGGTCTGACAAAATTTTGAGGGTTGTTTAAGATAGATTTGTAAGTATATAACCGAAGTAACAGGTTGTCAGCCCATCGCCTAAATGTCAATTTACTGAAACCCTCGGATCCCTTAGCTGGTTTTTACAGCATGCCCGGGAGGAAATGCAGCTGGTACATTCAATTTACCGATGAAATCACAAAATAAATATACAATAACAACATAACGAATTATATAAATAAAATTAACGCAAGTGTGAGCATGTATGTGTGCGTCTATAAGTGAGTTTATGTATAAATGAGATTGCCAGCGACCTGATGATAACCACCATCACAAGATCTGTTCGAAAATTAGTATAAAGGAATCTTATTGTTAGATGGAATATATCTAACTCCTGAAAACTTGACTTCTTCTTCTGTCGAGTGGGTATCGAGTCTATCGACCCGATGAACCCTGGTGTCAGAGTTTTTAAACCGCCTAGTAGCACAACTATCAGGCCTCTGACATGGTTTGAGTAACGACCACTATCAAAGACAGCGACCGGGACCGACGGCTTAACGTGCCCTCCGAAACACGAAATCTTTTTCTTTTTCGGCCAATCAGGTGATTCAGCCTGCAATGTCCTAACCAAACTGGGGAAAAATTCACAAAGTGATAAATTCTCAAATATCAACTTTGTGTTTCAAAACTTGACTTATAAGTGCGGACGCATCTGTTTATGACCACAGATAATATAATGTTATGACACAGTTTTGAGCATAATTGGTAAGAGCTCTAGGTTGATGAAATAAGTTTGTGTGCATAGACCTATACTTGCAACAAGTTCTGGACTGTCAATTAAATTGTTTATAATTTTAAAAAGGAACATCATATCGCTCATCTTTCTTCTATCTTCAAGGGACATCATTTTGTATTTCTCCAGTCTATTTTATTATCCCGCAATGTTACCACCAAAACGTCGGTTTATAGTGCGCAAGTACCTTCGCTGGATTCCCTTCACTTTGCCCATGTGAACAGCATAATTTGGAGACCATATTAATAACGCAAATTCCAGTATGCTCTCACATAAGCAAAGTATAGGGTGTTCAGGGTTTAAATGCGTTTAAAAGGGTCTCGTTTTACGCAAAATAAAGCCTAACACTTTATACGCTCTTAGCACGATATAATCATAATGCATTGAAACAGACAACTTATCGTCGAGGATCACACCTACGTCCTTAACGCTGGTAAGTCTTACAAGATGCTCACCATCAGTCGAATAATTAAAGTTAACAACATTAATCTTCCTAGCGTAGGTGATGCAGTGACACTTGTTGACGTTCAGGTCCAGAAGATTTAATTTACAATAATTGCTAAGACTGTCCAAATCACGCTGCATATCCATGCAATCATGCTCACCACTAATGATACGGTAAATTTCATGTCGTCGGCATACATGGAGAACTGCGAGTGGCGGAAGCATGTGCATATATCAAAAATGTATACATTAAAAAGTAACGGGCTCAAATGGGAACCCTGGGGAACGCCAGATGGGATTGTATCATAATTTGCTACACATGCTCCAATCCTGACCGCTTGAGACCGATTGTCCAAATATGATGAAAACTATCTGAGAAGATCTCCATGTATGCCCACGGACCCCAGCTTATGAAGTAAAATTTTATGGTCCAGTCTATCGACACATTTAGAATAATCCGTATGAACCGCGTCAATTTGACCAACATCCATGTGTGTAAGCAGATAGTTGGTAAATACAGCCAGGTTAGACAGAACGGACCTTTTGCGCGTTAAACCATGTTGCTGAGTCGGAATTGAACGTTCAAGGAATGGATAAACATGGTCGTCGACAATGAGTACCAGAATCTTGCTAAACTTTACGCTCTGCCTACCCCATTAGTGATAAAGACGTTAAACACGTCACATTACATACATACATATAATCACGCCTTTATCCCTAATGGGGTAGGCGTAGCGTGACCGACCCAAACAAAGGTCGTTCCGCCACGTCTGACAAAGTTTTGAAGGTTATTTAAGAAAGACCTGTACGTGTACAAATTCACAATGTTGTGCAAAATGGTAAATTTTATAATTGATACTATTTGTATCATACAAGTTATGTATCTGGCCTAAATAATGATAGTCAATTAATAATCGTTGTTATCTTAGCAGAAATTCCTGTCCTAATAATTTAGGCAGTAAACCTTAAAACCTGGTTTCAATTTACTATCTAAAATAGCCGACAATCAGCCTATTTATTAAATTGTTCATTCATAAATTAATATAATTGACTTGTTGGTATGATAACAAACGAAGCATTGTCGCCTGTTCTCTTAGGTAAATTTTAGGTTTATTGAAAACCACTATATCAAGTCTATTATAATTATTTACTCATATTAAATAATTGGGAGCGAGAGAAAACATATAATGTGCCAGCTGCAACTCCTCCTGGGCGTGCTGGAAACACCAGCTAAGGGATCCGAGGGTTTCTGTATATTGCAAATTAGGCGATAGGCTGACAACCTGTCACTACAGCAATATACAAATCTATCTTAAATAACCCTCAAAACTTTGTCAAACGTGGCGGAAAGATCTTTGTTTAGGTCGTCTACGCTTTGTCTACCCCGTTAGGGATAAAGACGTGATTATATGTATGTATTAAATAATTGTTGCGCTTTGACACTGACACTAAGGGAATAAAATCATGTGACTTGTCTGTGCAGAGCAGCATTGGAGGTGGCAGTTCGTATCTAGACCAAGCCAAGTTCGAGCCAAAAGAAGAGAACTGGCCGGAAGCACCGTGTGCATATTTACAGGAACCATTTGGAGCCACTTTTGACCCCTTTATAAATCGATAATTACTAAACTTAAATACACTAAATCAGTCAAATTTGGTTTATACATTAAAATCCTCTAGATAAATAAGGGCCGTATTTGTAATCAGCTCTCATGAGTGACAGCGATCCCCCCCCATACAAGTAAAAGTAGGGTTTTGTTTGTTTTTTTAACTACTATATTGAATAGGGTATCGTTAGACAGGTCTTATAAAATTAGGTAGAGGTTTTTTGAAAGTCAGTAAATAAAATGTGTCTATCTCGAGATATTGGCATTAAGGCTCGTATTTATGAAGCGATCTCAAACTTGAGAGCAATATTAAGTATGGATTTGACAGGCCAGTTTGTACTGAAATGACATGTCTGATACGAACTCAAACTTGCTCTCACTCATGACAGCTGATTTTAAATACGGCCCTTAAAGTCGCCGATATTAAAAAACAAAATCGTAATCAAATACCTAACCCACTATCAGATACCCTAGAAAATAAAAATTTGGTGCGGAGATAACTTTTGATGAAAAAAAGAAATAAAAAATACATTTTTTTTGGACGCCTTCCTATACAAGTACCTATTACTTTTTATTTACAAAATTTAATTGGGGTGTCATCAAGGGTGTCATAGAAAGTTTAAATTTAATATGAATATAGATTAAAAATTTCAATAGTGGTCTTGGTGCGTTAATCGCACAAAAAGTTATGAGATCTAAAAAGGGAACAACATAAAAGTAGATGCATAAGCAAAAAAAAGTTTACAATTTGTTTGAGAGGCTGGTCCCTAAACTAGGTAAGCCTGATCTATAGGTAACCAGGCCTCCACCTCCAGAATGAATGACAAGAAGAACAACATATTGTGTTGTTTTGGATATAAAAAAAAAGAGAAAAAAAAAAGACTTAATAATTATTAGTTAAATGAAAACAAACAATCAACACTAGCAGATATTATTTGTGGGTGGGTGTGTGTGCGCGTGTGATTATGTGTGTGCACCACTGTGTGTGTGTGTGTGTGTTTGTGTCAGTGCGCGTATGTGTAATTCTTAGCTTATTATAGTTATTCTTAGCTCGTCAATAAGGTTCATTTCATGTGACTTGGCCGTTGTAGAGTGGCGTTGTAGGTGACAGGTCGAATTATTCTCTACAACGACCAAGTTACATGAAATGAAACTTATTGACGAGCTAAGAATAACTATAATAAACCAACGTTCTCCAGCCCTTTGTATGAAACTTATTCAATTTCCCTTCAACTCGTACAAGGCACTAGGAGTTGCAACTTTGGACGGAAGTCAGGGAGAATTACTATCAAGAACGGTTTGTGACTACTCTTAAGAGAAGTAGATGGTGTAGAAGCTATAATGAAACGCTAAGCTGCATTTTCTCCCGGGCATGCTGTAAAAACCAGCTAGGTGATCCGATGGTTTCAGTATATTGTAATTTAGGCGATGGGCTTACAACCTGTCACTACATATACATACAAATCTATCATAAATAACCCTCAAAACTTTATCAGACGTGGCGGAACGACCTTTGTTTAGGTCGTTTACGCTCTGCCTACCCCACATAGCCGTAATGATTCACAGAAATTCACAGAAACTTTGTTGCTCTTCTGTGTTGTTACTTACTTGTTATTAAACAGCTAACGGCAGGGTGAGATTAGGGTTAATGATTTATTAATATTTGATATCACACCAACATTAAAACGTAATATCGTGTCAGAGTATGTATGTTTTTTATTATTATTAGCACACTATCCTATACTGTCCGACAGCTGAGCAAAATGTTTACTTAAAAAAATGAACATTTTAAAAATATCAACGCAGATCACAACACTGACGAAAAAAATAACAGTACTAGGTTAGGGAGGGTCAATTCGGAGAACTTGCTAGACTTATTAAAAGGCTAGTCACAAATGAAAATCAGCTTTTGTGATTAGTTTTTTTTTAAATTGAATATGAAATATGAATGTGATTAGTTAATTTGGGTCTATGACCGAATTGGCTTCAGTACCATCACAAAATCAATTAATGCTACAAGCGAGGTATCGTTTCACTATTTCTTAAGATAGTTTTCGTAACCCCTCAGACATGCAACACTAAACTTTAATTTGAACCCCTCCTAAAATCATAACCCCTTACACCAGTGAGAGATATCCCAACGCGCAAGTATCGCGAATTAGTTCCGAATTATGAATAGGGAGGCTGCCGGCTTCTGTCTTGGTGAAATAGGGAAGTTATTTTCTTTACAGTACAGTGCTGTGTTAATTTTGTGTAGGTTTTCGATCCGCAGGTTTTTCCACTGTGGCTTCTATTCTTACATGGGACACACGAAGTTGATATTCGTCAATTTATCACGTTGCAGGCTGAATTACTTTGTTGTGTGTCTTTTTATGAAAGACTTCTGTGCTTCATTCGAAGGACCGCATATAACCAGCTCTTCATTGTGATTGTTGAAGTTACCATGTCAAAGGCATATTAGCCGCGCTATTGGACGGTTCAAAAAAATCTCTAACATCTTGGTAGATCGACTATTTCGACAATGAGGACAGTCGAGTCAATATTCTAAAACAGAATTGGAAATACAATAAATATTTACTACCTATACTATTAATAAATTAACCGTGGTTCTAATGTGCTGCCTAGCTGGCGCCGGCGGTACTTAGGGGGTCACTATCAATTGGCTCCGGCGTCTCCTAGCAACCGACCGGCGCGACACTGCTAGCGCCGTCTGCCGCATGAAGCCGCGACAAGCGACAAACCAATTGAAAGTGGTAGGCTACGTACTGCTAGGAAAATAACCGTAGTTCTAATGTGCTGCCTAGCCGGCGGCACTATGGGGGTCACTATCGATTGGCTCCGGCGTCTCCTAGCAACCACCCGGCGCGACGCTGCCGGTGCCGTCTGCCGCATGACGCCGCGACAAGCGACAAGTCAACCGAAATTATGATAATGTTAATCACTTCTTTTTATTGACTGAGTTTTTCAAAGTTTTTTGTCTAAGTTTTTAAACCGCCTGTTAGGAACAGTTAAGAGGCCTCTGACATGGTTTGTGTAACGACCACTATCAAAAACAGCGACTGTACCCGACGACTTAACGCGCCCTCCGAAGCACGGAATCTTGGGACGGAGTTAGAGGGAGGTTATTTAAGATAGATTTGTAGGTATATTGCTGTAGTGACAGGTTGTCAGCCCATCGCCTAAATTACAATATACTGATACCCTCGAATCCCTTAGCTGGTTTTTACAGCATGCCCGGGAGGAAATACAGCTGGCACATTCTATGTTTTTCTCTCGCTCCCAGTCCAGCATGGAAGAAAAATGACACAAAGTGATAAATTGAGAAATATCAACTTTGTGTTCCGTGTTCCGCGTTCCGTGGGAATCGACGAGCCCACGACTTCCGGGTCGGGAGCCCATGGCTCAAACCAATAGACCAAGGTGGCAGTTAGTATGATAATGGTCTCAATTCTAGATACCACCGGCTAAAACTAAAATTAAAATCTATCTGTCATTTTCAAAATAATAAAATTTAAAAAGGATAGGCTATTTATACTCTACTAGCGACCCGCCCCGGCTTCGCACGGAAATTATCAGTGTTTCTCTACTGTATTATGCACGTATATGCATATAAACCTTTCTCTTGAATCACTCTATCCATTAAAAGAAACCGCATCACAATCCGTTGCGTAGTTTTAAAGATTTATGCATACATAGGGATATAGGGACAGAGAAAGCGACTTTGTTTTATACTATGTAGTGATGATGGTTTTATACATTGTCCGCTAGATTTTAACGCGCCTTTGCCCAGTATTTCTGTCAATTATATCCGCCATATCAAATGATGGCGGATAAAAATGACAGATAATGCATAAAACCACCGAGTATAAATCAAAAACCGGAGAAAATAGATCTCCTGTCCTTTTTGTTTTAGTCTGAAAGTGGAAAATAGATTTTAATTTTAGTTTTAGCCGGTGGAATCTAGAATCGAGCCCAATGTTAATCACTGAGATGTGTGCATATTTTGTATGCGTAGGGGGAGAGGGTATGTAGAATGTGGTAGTGTAGAGTTGTACGAAGTAAGTGGAGCAAGGCTGAATGAATAAGTGAGTTTGAGAAAGTTCTGGCGCACGTTTAGTTTGGAAAATTGAAATTTAATTGTGCGCTGAATGAACACAAAATTTGAATTGCTTGCAAGTATACTATCTACGTAACGTTTTCAGAACTTAACGGAGTTATTTCAGAGTTTGAAAAAAAATATTTTACTCATAAAACCTCACCACCGCTATTTGAGGATATAGGATATAATATGAGCCAGAAATAACAATTTTATGTTGTAAAGTAAAACATGGTACATTCTATATCTAAAAAAACCATCTGATGTCCGCAGACCAGACCCAATAATAAATTATTGACAGGTTTGCGGCCACTGTACAGTACAACCCAGTTGTACAAATTTAATTATGCTATTCTGACCTAGCATCAGATGAAAAGAAGCCATTACTTTAAAACACATAACACCATACAACGCGTTAATATGTCACATTCCCCATTCCAATTTCTCAAGCAGTTTCCCCATTTATCTTGCAACTGCGCGTGCGTCCTGAAGATAGACAAAGCATAGCTCAACTTGCGTAAAAGATAAGTGTACGCTTTATCACCGGCACCACGTTTTATATACGTTTATAGGTGATGTATTTGGTTTAGGGGAGCTAGGCAGGGATAAATTCAGGGTTGAGACAAGCTATTATCTAATCTGTGGTTGAGATCCTTCGATTAGTATCCTAGCACGCCGTTAACCTCCCTCGAGCAAATTGTTTTTTGTTGTAATTTGCTTTGACGAATAGAAAGCGTAGTGTTAAAATATGGCCTCCTGTCCCTCAGGTTATAAGATGGATTGCAAGTCACTGGATATCAACGGACGCAACTGGTGCAGAATTAAACAAATGGAAGTCTAAGGGAAGCTAATGTTCTGTAGCTGAAACTACATGATCTTTCTCAATCAATCAATTAAGACAATCCTCATTTCGCACTTTTCATAACCAGCTTAAATTGAAGCTCCAAATCCACCCCTGCACCCGTCAGCACATGACGTCACAACAGCTTTTGTGCTGGATAGAAAAATGATTGTCCTGTCGCCCCCGCTGCAGCCGCCAGCCGCCCCACAGAGGGCGCTAAACATTTGTCAGCGGCCGGAAGCCGCCATGGGGGCGCTAAAATTGTGGAGCTGTCAACGGAATTGAATAAAGAAATGTTGAGTGCATTTTTCGATTGTACAAGAATCTGGTTAGAATTTCGGAAATGAAATTGAATAATTCATTAGAAATGGTAGGTAAAGTGAAATATCAAATCACTTGCTTGCACATAAATCTATCATAAGGTGAACAACTTGCTTTGCAGTCCAACTTAGTAGTCTACATACATACATACATACATAAATCACGCCTTTATCCCTTACGGGGTAGGCAGAGCGTTTAACGCCTCGTAAAAGGCGCTTTCGCCACGTCTGACAAAAATTGAGGGCAATTTTAGATTGTAATATGTATTGCTATAGTGACAGGTTGTCAGCCCATCGCCTCAATTACAATACACTGTAACCCTCGAGTCCCTTTTGCTGACTTCAACAGCATGCCCGGGAGGAAGGGCAGCTGGAACATTCTATGTTTTTCTATCTCTCCCAGTCCAGCATGGAAGAATAGTAGTCTACGATTATAAAAATATACCATAGATCGGAAAAACAACTTTAAAATTTCCACCCATTTTCCAACCAAAAAAATACGATATGGAAGACTTTATCTACCGTCAATAATTATATGGTGAACGTTATCAAAAGATGCATCAACATATCTACCCCCTGAAATATCTTTCCCCTTTTTAAAATCAGAGATATGTTCAAAATTGTTTGTAGAGTATTTTTTTTCTCTTTCTGAGAAGTCCAAAGAAAACGTACTTTTAAAATTAAATATAAATTTACCTGAATAACCTACCTGCATATTAGAGTATAGTTCACATATCTAAAAATTTACCATAAATGAACTGCATCAATTTTATTTGTATATTATTTTATTTGAAATTTTACTCCCTTCTTAAAAACATTATAAGTATTGAGATCAATAAGTATGCCGCATTAATATGTAAAATTTACAGATGTAATATAAAAATACGAATACCGTCATAAGATAAAACGAATATAAATGCATATCTCGACAGGCTGTATCAGTAAAATTAGCATACATTTTATTGTAGAGACCTCAGCCTCTTGCAACAAAGTAAGAGGATGAAATATCAAAACTCATTTGACATATTGAGCCCAATCGCCATTACAGACCGTTTGCGAGACACAAATAAAACTAAATATTGTACATCACAACACGAATCCAAGATATAAGAAGTAAGAGGGGTTTTGTAGACAGATTTTGGACTTACAATAGAAAAAGAAAACATTATATACATACATATAATAACACCCTTATTCCCAATGGGGTAGGCAGAGCGTAAAGGTAAGGTCGTTCCGCCACGTCTGACAAAGTTTTAAGGGTTATCTATTTAAGATAGATTTGTAAGTAAACATTCTTCTTCTGTCGAGTGGGTATCGAGTCTATCGACCCGATAAACCCTGGTGTCAGAGTTTTTAAACCGCCTAGTAGCACAACTATCAGGCCTCTGACATGGTTTGATTAACAACAACTATCAAAGACAGGGACCGGGACACGAACCACGAAATCTTTTTTTTCTTTTTCGTACAATCAGGTGATTCAGCCTGCAATGTCCTAACCAAACTGGAAAAATTCACAAAGTGATAAATTCTCAAATTTCAACTTTGTGTTCCTGGGAATCGAACCCAGGACCTCCGGATCAGGAGTCCAAGGCACTAGCCACTAGACCACGGAGGCAGTTAAACATTATTAGGTAAACATTAAATAATGTTCAATATTATACTTTATTGGTATACAATATGAGTATACAATGCGGTATTTACAATAACATAATAAAAGTAATCTAAAGGGTTAGGTCACTCAAATAATCCGCCCTGTGTCGCCCCTGGCACAAATGTGCCCATCACACTCGCCGCATTCCCGCAGTGAATTGTGATGTACAGCTTTTGGGCCAGAAGTGACCCTGAGCGGGGGTCTTGACCGCTCTCCCTGAGTCGGTGGCCCAGTTCAGCAATGAACTTCTTAGGGTCGTAATTATGAAGCGATCTCAAACTTGAGAGCAATATTAAGTATAGATTTGACAGGTAAGTTTGTACAGAAATGACATTTCTGATACGAACTCAAACTCGCTGTCATTCATGAGCGCTGATTGTAAATACGGCTCTTAGGGTCGTAATTATGAAGCGATCTCAAACTTGAGAGCAATATTAAGTATGGATTTGACAGGTCAGTTTGTACTGAAGTGACATTTCTGATACGAACTCAAACTCGCTGTCACTCATGAGGACTGATTGAAAATACGGCCCTTAGTATCCTTGCCCCAGCAGCCGGTGGTTCAATATTGCAGAAGTCATATTAAAAGCATTCTAAAACTTATCTTCTATTTGGAAAGGTCAAGATGTACCAAAAGTAGAGGAATAGATACTTTATAACATGAAGAGCTGATAAATTATTAAGAAGTTTCCCGAACGGCGACCACGGATTGGAAGACGTAGTGTTTGTCGGACCTACCTATAGTCTGTCAACGTCGTGCTTACCGCGCCCTAGAGGTACAGACGTTGGCGGGGACGCGGTAGCACGCGGCGATTGCGAACATGAACACATTGCGTTGTGCTCGCTCACCCTCCTGCTTCACCGCCCGCACCCCCGTTACCGCGTCCCCGCGCACGTCTGTACCCCTAAGGCGCGGTAAGCACGACGTTGACAGACTATAATAAACTAGACATCGGTGGATGCTAATTCAACTGGAGTAGAGCCGTTAAATTTGGAACTCAGTGGGAGAGGCCTATGCTTCACAGGACAACTAGGAAAGATTTCTTCATAAACCGTTATGAAGAAATCTTTCCATGCTGGTCTGGGAGCCAGAGAAAAACATAGAATGTGCCAGCTGCATATCCTCCCGGGCATGCTGTAAGAACCAGCTAAGGGATCCGAGGGTTTCAGTATATTGTAATTTAGGCGATGGGCTGACAACCTGTCACTACAGCAATATACCTACAAATATATCTTCAATAACCCTCAAAACTTTGTCAGACGTGGCGGAACGACCTTTGTTTGGGTCGTTTACGCTCTGCCTACCCCATTAGGGATAAAGGCGTGATTATATGTATGTATAAACCGTTATGAGTTTTTCCCCTGGTGAGCCCTAATGTAGCTATGGGAGCGATGGACGGCCCAATCAGCGGCAACCATCTTTAAGAGGTTCATCGTGTCGATAGCCAAATCGATAGAAAATCTCTGCTAATCCCGGAGGAGCCTGATGGTGCAGTGGATAGGGCCGCTGCCTCCTGGTTCGAATCCGCCACGTACCAATGTGATTTTCGGTATTCGAATTTCATATGTACGTTTATTCGGTGCTTTTTCCGTACTACTGAAGGCACGTTAAGCCGCGGTTAATATCGTTTAACACCATAGATATCAGTCGTTAAGCCACGTCAGAGGCCAGTGCTAAGCCTTGGCGGCTTGAAAATTGTGATCTAATCTAGGAATTGGTCTGGTTTCCCTTCACGGTTGCGGAGGTCAGATGGCAGTCGCTCTGTCAAAAACCAGTACCCTCGTTCAATCACCTAGATTAGGTAGCCGACCCCGTGAGATGATGATCTTCCCTAATTCCCGCTATGAGCCCATCCCTTGTGCAGGTTACCCCAGATCAGCCTCACGGTTGTGCGTGGGTGCCTCAGGGTGCGCGCGCAGCGATGGATGGCCCAATCAGCGGCAACCTGCGCCCGCGCCGACACACCGCCTTTGCGCAGCGATTTATCGACCAAGCCGATTAATGCCATACAGTAAGTAATGGCGCTCATAGAGGTAATTTTATGGGCATTTGTTAGGTTATGTGGGGTAGGAAAATTTGTGTTCATGCATTTTTTACAATAATCCTGACATAGGTATATCTGAATGTAGCAATTCAGTAATTTCTGCCTCCGTGGCCTAGTGGTCAGACCCATGGCCTTACGATCTGGAGGTCCTGGGTTCGATTCCCAGGGGGAGACAAAAAGTTGATATTTGTCAATTTATCACTTTGTGAGAATTTCCCCAGTTTGGTTAGGACATTGCAGGCTGAATCACCTGATTGTCCGAAAAGTAAAATGATTCCGTGTTTCGGAGGGCACGTTAAGCCGTCGTACCCAATCGTGTCTTTGATAGTGTTCATTACTTAAACCATGTCAGTGCTCTAATAACTGTGCTACTAGGCGGTTTGAAAACTCTGACACCAGGGTTCTTCGGGTCATTGTTCGACTTAAAAATCCCCTCGCTAAGAAGAATAAGAAGATGGATGAGATGCATAATTTTGAGACTTTCTATTTCATAACTGTGGTTTACAAATAGGCTGAGAGCCCGATGGTGTTGTGGATAGGGCCGCTGCCTCCTGAGCGGGAGGTCGTGGTTCGAATCCCACCATGTACCAATGTGTTTTTCGGTTTTCGAATTTCATATGTACGTTTATTCGGCGCTTTTTCCGTGCTTCGGAAGGCACGTTAAGCCGTTGGTCCCGGTTAATATCGTTTAATACCGTAGATATTAGTCGTTAAGCCATATCAGAGGCCAGTGCTAAGCATTGGCGACTTGAAAACTCTGACCTAATCTAGGATTGGGTCTGGTTTCCCTTCTGGGTTGCGGAGGTCAGATGGCAGTCGCTCTGTGTAAGAACCAGTACCCTCGTTCAATCCCCTAGATTAGGTAGCCGTCCCCGTAAGATACGGGATAAGGCTAGGGAGATGATGGTTTACAAATAGGCTCAACTCAACTATACTTAGCTTTAAGCTTTCGTCGGCACAGATGAAGCTTTCTAACGAATTGTTCTTCATGTCTATTGGTGATTTTTTGGTGATTTGAGACTTGAGGTTGTGGTGAAAATAGAAATAAGGTTAAATTGTATTTTCATTATTTCTATTTATGTCTTCCATGCTGGACTGGAAGTGAGAGAAAAACATAGAATGTGCCAGCTGCATTTCCTCCCGAGCATGCTGTAAAAACCAGCTATGGGATCTGAGGGTTTCAGTATATTGTAATTTAGGCGATGGGCTGACAACCTGTCACTACAGCAATATGCGTACAAATATATCTTAAATAACCCTCAAAACTTTGTCAGACGTGGCGGAACGACCTTTGTTTGGTTGTTTACGCTCTGCCTACCCCATTAGGGATAAAGGCGTGATTATATGTATGTATGTATTATTTCATTTTTTATTGGCTTTATAAGATAAGATAAGATTTTTTATTGCATGATCCTACTAAAGGTATTCATTTATTCTATGAATAGAATAGCTTGCATTTTTTTAGAGTTCGTTCTCTAATTTTTGTATAATGAAAATGATTAAAAAATACTTAAATACTTCCATGCTGGACTGGGAGAGATAGAAAAACATAGAATGTTCCAGCTGCCCTTCCTCCCGGGCATGCTGTTGAAGTCAGCAAAAGGGAATCGAGGATTACAGTGTATTGTAATTTAGGCGATGGGCTGACAACCTGTCACTATAGCAATACATATTACAATCTAAAATTGCCCTCAATTTTTGTCAGACGTGGCCAAAGCGCCTTTTACGAGGCGTTAAACGCTCTGCCTACCCCGTAAGGGATAAAGGCGTGATTTATGTATGTATGTATGTATTAAAAAATATCAAAAGCGTATATATTCTTGTGCAAAATACGCATGCCAAGTACCACTTACCCAGCCAAATATGCAGAGTGTAAGGGACAGCGTCCCGCACACTGATAGGGGTTGCTCAGTCAACGGAACTAAACAACTATCAGTTTTTTTTTTTCAGAAAGTGAAAAGTTATTGGTTTTCCATACAAATTGTCTCATCGAAGTGGTTATTTTGTACGGGAAGTACAATTTATTTTTGTATCTCCTCAAAGAAATTCCTGGTGATAGGTGTTCAGTTTCATTGACTGTGCAACCCCTATCAGTTGGCGGGACGCTGTCCCTTACACCCGGTATCTGGTAAAATTATGATTTTACCCTCAAATAAAGGGTTATTTTACGAGGGGTCGGT
Source organism: Scrobipalpa costella (assembly GCA_949820665.1). Classification (NCBI taxonomy): domain Eukaryota; kingdom Metazoa; phylum Arthropoda; class Insecta; order Lepidoptera; family Gelechiidae; genus Scrobipalpa; species Scrobipalpa costella. The sequence continues at coordinate 4,509,032 of OX463298.1, forward strand.
GTCGGCGCTTCAATACCCCACTTGCCATTGACTTTAATTATTTAAGAGGGGTCATTAATAGTTATGGCACCCGGGTCTCTTAATGAGGATAAATAGTGGTACTTACAGTACTTGGTAGCAAATAATGCACATCGACCCCAGAAAAGAGACTGTGACATTTATCAGATAAAGCTCTACCAAGTAAAACCTACCTTATGCTATATACTTATGTGCAATATTTAAGGTCTCATGTATGTGTTGTACTCATTTGTTTCATTTCAAAGTCCTACATTAACGATTTATTTTTATTTACATACATACATACATATAATCACACCTATATCCCTATTGGGGTAGGCAGAGCGTAAACTACCTTAACAAAGGTCGTTCCGCCACGTCTGACAAAGTTTTGAGGATTATTTAAGATAGATTTGTAGGTATATCTGTAGTCACAGGTTGTCAGCCAATCGCCTAAATTACAATATACTGAAACCCTCGGATTCCTTAGCTGGTTTTTACAGCATGCCCGGGAGGAAAAGCAGCTGGCGCATTCTATGTTTTTCTCTCGCTCCCAGTCCAGCATCGAAGCATATTTTTATTTATTATTATAAAACCTCCTACAACATTCTGTGCCAACTCAATCATCTCGTATTTATTTAAATTACAGCAGCATTATTAAAATACAGCTTTGAAAACTGAATTCAAAAGCTTTGGTTTGCCCACAAAGTTTAAATTAAACTGTAGTTAGTACTATTCTATTACACAGAATTACACTTGTGGCCAAAAACAACGCAATGATTTATTATAACTGCATTTTAATTAATCTTTTAAAATAAGTCAAAGGGGCAATAAACCACTTTGTTCAAGAAACATAGGTCAAAATACCTATGACTAAAGTCACCAATCATCGTCATTTTAATAGGAGAGTACCTACAACTCTTTCTTACTTTTCGTTCGACCTATGTTTCAAAATCTATTCAATAAAGTCCGTCTATTTACGTTTTTAAAAAGAGAATTAAAGAGCACTTCTTATCTGAACTAGTTTAATGTATGTATTTATATGTTGTAGTTAATGTACCTATTATGCATGTACGTATATACATACATAAAATCATGCCTTTATCCCTTACGGGGTAAGCAGAGCGTAAAACGCCTCCTAAAAGGCGCTTTCCCCACGTCTGACATAAATCGGGGGCAATTTTAGATTGTAATGTGTATTGCTGTAGTGACAGGTTGTCAGCCCATCGCCTAAATTACAATACACTGTAACCCTCGAATCCCTTTTGCTGACTTATACAGCATGCCCGGGAGGAAGGGCAACTGGAACATTCTATGTTTTTCTTTCTCTCCCAGTCCAGTTTGGAAGTGTACGTATATATATACGATATATAAGTATTAGACATGTATATATTGTTTGATTTAATCTTATTGATTTATTATGTTTACGTTTATTAGTTCTACTTCATATAATTTGGAGTATATCTGTTTATTTTTAGTTTACGTTGCATTGTATTCGGCTTGCCCTTAATATGTTCCTTATTCTCTTTACTGCCAGTGGGTTAGATGGAAGAGATCTCTTTATAGAGATAAGTTCGACCTTGCATACCTTTCTGTAAACTTCATTTCTTGTGTTTTAATGTAATAAAGAATATATATGTTTCCTATGAAAAGTTAATTGTTGTTTGAAATATCACTAATAAAACTTATTTAATATGGAACTTATGTCCTCAAGTGTACTTCAAAGATCTAGGTCTTTACGTAGGTGTTTCAAAGTCAAAGTTCAAGGTATTCGTTAACTGGTTTTTAATGAAATTCTGTTTGTTCTTTTCTCAACCCCAAACTATTTAATGTATATGAGAGTTTAAAATTAAACTCACGAAGTATATTCAACGTTATACACACATAATCATGCCTTTATCCCTAATGGGGTAGGCCAGAGCGTCAACAACCCATATAAAGGTCATTCTGACAAGTATTGAGGGTAATTTCAGATAGATCTGTGTATTGATGTAGTAACAGGTTGTCAGCCCATCGCCTAAATAACAATACACTAAACATTTAAATCCCTTAGCTGATTTTTACAGCATGCCTGGGAGGAGATGTAGCTGGCACATTCTATATTTTTCTATCGCTCCCAGTCCAGCATGGAAGAAGTAATGGTATCAAGTTTTCTACCTCCTAGTAGTCCACTCCGTATAATGAATGACATCAGAGGCTTGTCTGTAGAATCAACACCAAGTTTAACTTTATTGATTCTGTGATTCATTATAAATTACAGGATTTTGGTGTGGGTTCCAGGGTTCTAACATTTGTCAGAATATACATACATACATATAATCACGCCTTTATCCCTAATGGGGTAGGCAGAGCGTAAACGACCTAAACAAAGGTCGTTCCACTACGTCTGACAAAGTTTGAGGGTTATTTAAGATAGAATTCTAGGTATATTGCTGTAGTGACAGGTTGTCAGCCCATCGCCTAAATTACAATACACTGAAACCCTCGGATCCCTTAGCTGGATCTTACAGCATGCCCGGGAGGAAATGCAGCTGGCACATTCTATGTTTTTCTATCTCTCCCAGACCAGCATGGAAGTATAGTGTCAGAATATCTCCACAAATATTAAGGTGCCTAATTATTCCACTGGCCTACTAGCTAATATTTCCGGCCCGGCTTTCTAGGTAATCCTGGTTCGTCCATATACCAGGTAACCGAGAGTGATTTGTACATACGAAAAAAAAATACTTTGAGGGCAATATTTTGTGTCTTTACCTGGGAAACTCCAGGAAAACTATCGCTCTACCAGCCTTAAATACTTTACTAACTCTAATTACCGATTTTAACACTAAACGATAAACAAGTATTATTCATAATGAAAACTGATCACCTTACTTGTTTGTATTGAAAGGACGGTTAGCGCTCGACGTTTCAATGTTTCGCAGTCGAAGGTTGCACTTGGCGGGCGGTGAAGTGTGACTTTCTTCTCTCCTGATGAAGATCCTCGTATAGGATCGAAACGTCGAGGGATAACCCTCCTTTCAATACAGACAAGTAAGCCAATTAGGTTTCTAATTACCGAAAACTAATGCTGGACTGGGGGCGACAGAAAAACATAGAATGTACGAGCTGCATTTCCTCCCGGGCTTGCTGTAAAGGCCAGGTAAAGGATCCGAGGGTTTCTATATATTGCAATTTAGGCGATGGGCTGACAACTTGTCACTACTGCAATATACCTACAAATCTGTCTTAAATAACCCTCAACACTTCGTCAGGCGTGGCGAAACGACCTTTGTTTAGTTTGTTTACGCTCTGCCTACCCCATTAGGGATAAAGGCGTGATACTTTCATGTAATTTTCCAAAAGTGATTCATGAACCACCCCTGGGCTAGACCAAGTAGGAAGGCTAATTTAGTTGCATTCTACTGCTATTGTAGCTAATCCCAAGATCTATCCCCAATCATTAAGCAGTTGTAGCGTAGGCAACTGGCCACTCGACTAGTGTACATCACACTGGCAAGCCTACTACTTATCGAAGGTAGGTATTGAGAAAGATATTGAACCGTATACATTTTTAACAGATTACCAGAAGAATTGAAATCGACTTGAACTTTAAATACATTTAAGTCAAAAATATTTGATTATCTTGTGGGAAAATGCTGTTATTCGATAGATAAATTTTAAAACAGCAATATACTACAAATCTATCTTAAATAACCCTCAAAACTTTGTCAGACGTGGCGAAACGACCTTTGTTTAAGTCGTTTACGCTTAACATACCCCATTAGGGATAAAGGCGTGATTATATGTATGTATGTATGTAAATTTTAAAACACTTTTAGTTTACTCGAATTCCATGTGTAAAATATTAATGTTGTACAAAATAATAATATTAAGTTGGCTAATTGATATAATTTATAATTAGTGGATGATTTAATGTTAATATTGTATTTAATTTATTCTGACATGTACTTACCTAATTGTATTAATTTACCCTTTATTATAGATTAATGTTAAATTTAATAGACATGATAAATTCGAACATAGTATTTAATTGTATAATACAATGAATCATTTCCCTAGCCTTATTCCGGTATCTCACGGGGTCGGCTATCTAATCTAGGGGATTGAACGAGGGTACTGGTTTTTACATAGAGCGACTGTCATCTGACCTCTGCAACCAAGAAGGGGAAACCAGACCCAATCCTAGATTAGGTCAGAGTTTTCAAGCCGCCAATGCTTAGCACTGGCCTCTGACATGGCTTAACAACTAATATCTACGGTACCTATTGAACGATATTAACCGGGACCAACGGCTTAACGTGCCTTCGGAAGCACAGAAAAAGCGCCGGATAAACGTACATATGAAATTCAAAAACCGGAAAACACATTGGTATGTGGTGGGGTTCGAACCATGACCTCCCGCTCAGGAGGCATGAATACAATGAATAAATAAATTAAATTAAATGAAAAACATATTTTTCGGGACTATTGATCAATTATTGCAAGTAAAAACTTTGATAAAAATGGGAGAATACCGAAAATGTACTTATTAAATAATTACGTAAATATCTCATTAAAATACACGATGTTTTGAGAAATTCTAGACCAGCTTCAGCTTGTGCTCGGGAGGAGCCACGCAACTTTGTAATTGCCTTTGTGACATTGTGATTTTAGACTGGGTGTCCCATCGAGCCTTGTGATGAAAGCTGAAATTCACTTCAAAATGGTCAGCAACTGAAATAAGTTCAAACATATTTTTAGGATTTTTAGCATTCACAATGCAAATTTTATTTCATATAATATAATATGAAAGAAAGAAAATAATAAATTCGTCTCGGACAGGACTCGAACCTGTGCCTCTGGAATGTCGGTCCAAGGTCAGAGGCGCATAAAATGTCCTGCCTGAAACGAATTAATTATTTTTTTTTTTTTCATATTATAAGCGTTAAAGGCCCTATGGCTTTTCAGGGAATTTCGAAGAACACGAAACGCATCGGTTCTTTATTGACCACTGTTCATATTATAAGTTCAAACAGAACATTGATTTTAAAACTTTCTTGAAGCTCTATCTCTTACCTTTAATTTTTATGTATATTTAATGATATAATAAACTAGACTCGCCAAAGCGATGCACATGAACTGTCTTTCGATAGAAGTTAATTAGATGTCAAAACCCGAGAATGCAGTAATAGGACAGCTTAACTGTACTCTAGTCATACTTTGTACAGTCTAACTCAGTAAACAAACTGTAAAAATAAACTGTATTTGAAAAGGGTAGAGTTACAAATATAATAACAAAGTATTGGCCTCGATTTGGCGTAGGTAAACAAGATTTAACTAAAATAAAAACATACCTGTAATCTGCCGTCTTGAGCGAACAGAAAGGGACGGCAGTATAGACGTACTTATTATAATCCTGTCAATTAAAGAATCTATGGATAGTTAAATCGTGATGTGAACGCGTGCCACTTGACTGTGTCATCTAAATCCTTTTAAATTTACTAACGAATTTGATGTGACAGGATTATAATTCATCTATATTGCTAAATCTTTCTATTCGTTCTAGGCGGAAATTTACATACATACGTACATATAATCACGCCTTTATCCCTAATGGGGTAGGCAGAGCGTAAACGACCTAAAAAAAGGTCGTTCCGCCACGTCTGACAAAGTTCTGAGGGTCATTTAAAACAGATTGGTAAGTATATTGCTGTAGTGGCAGGTTGTCAGCCCATGGCCTAAATTGCAATATACAGAAACCCTCGGATCCCTTAGCCAGTTTTTACAGCATGCCCGGGACGAAAAGCAGCTGGCACACTCTATGTATTTTCTCTCTCCCAGTCCAGCATGGAAGAACTGGAAATTTATAGGTATATTTTTTTAGTTTAATCTTGTTTACTGACTGTACTATCACAGAAATAACAGGTTCAGTACATTATTAGTTAAATAATTAGACGCTTGGCTGGGTTTGTTGGTATTTGTGAAATGAGAGAAGTTAATAACTGCAAATTGTGACGCAAAGTTGTAGGAAATGGAAATGATAACCAGTGTGTAGCTAGTTTAATTACCCTTGCAAACCTCGATACTGCAACCTACTTACTAGAACTATTGTTCTATATTTTACAGGACAAAGTAAGTACCTAGCAGTTTTCTTCTTGTATTTCAAGCATCTTACTAAAAGTGGTAATAAATTGATACTAAAGTAAAATATGAGGACTTGTTTTCAAGTTACTTCCATGCTGGACTGAGAGCGAGAGAAAAACTAAGAATGTGCTAGCTGCATTTCCTAACAGGCATGCAGTAAAAACCAGCTAAGGGATCCGAGGGTTTCAGTACATTGCAATTTAGACGATGGGCTGACAACCTGTCTCTACAGCAATATACCTACAAATCGATCCTAAATAGCTCTCAAAACTTTGTCAAATGTGGTGGAACGACCTTTGATTACATCATTTACGCTCTGCCTACCCCAATAGGGATAAAGACGTGATTATATGTATGTTTTAAAGTTACGGTTACACATTTTACATTGATAAAATTATAATTTCCCGCCCTAAAAAAGTACACCTACCTCACTACCAGAATTTGAAACTTTTAATGGTAAGAAAATGTTGAAAATCCCAAGTTTCCTATCTCTATAGTCGATATCTATTGTCTTCAATAATAACAAAGTTTCCCTATATTCGGCGTTTCGGCAGGTGCCAACAACACAACAACACCAATAATCGCGAATACAATATTCATAGTGGAAGTTGTATCCCCCTGTTGTTGTACGTCCAACTTTATCCGCTCCACTCCCTGGTAAAACTTCTGTGAGTGAAAACGTGGTTGGTTTTTGTGTAGAATGACTCTTCCATGCTGGACTGGGAGCTAGAGAAAATACATAGATTGTACCAGTTGCATTCCCTCCCGGGCATGCTATAAAAATCAGTTAAGGGATCCGAGGGTTTCAGTATATTGCAATTTAGGCGATGGGCTGACAACCTGTCACTACAGCAATATGCCTGCATATCTATCTTAAATAACCCTCAAAACTTTGTCAGACGTTTCGGAACGACCTTGTTTAGGTCGTTTACGCTCTGCTTGCCCCATTAGGGATAAAGGCGTGACTAAATGTATGTATGACTCTAGACATAGACAAGGTTGACTCTAGAGAAGGTAGTTGAAGTCGCCATTCTTCATTCGCCGTTCATCAGTTGTATCTTTTGCAGCGAAAATGTATTTTATTAATATATAGATTAACGGCAAATGGTTGTTTTTTAGAGCTTATTCCTAAACAAATCATTGGAAAAATGTAAAAACATATCTATTTCAGGCCCCACAATATACATCTAAGAAGCTCATAAATATGCTAAACAAAAATGTAGAAAAGCTGTATTAATCAGTAAATTTGATATTGTCGCTTTCACGTTTCCTTCGGAAAAAATATCTGTATTATGATTGTCTAAAATCGTAACATAGCTTTATATAATCCGACTTTTAGTTTGAATGAATTAGCTTATTTCGCACATTTTTGACGCGGCTACGGACGTAACCGCCATGCATGCATTGCATATCTTGAAATGTACCTGCTCATCTGCCGGCAGAAAGCATCTTAAGACGTTAATGCTCTGCCTGACTTCAAGGTATAAAGACGTGATAGGTTTAGGTAAGTTCTACCCACTGTTGCCCCGGGAACGTGCAACTTTGCCCGCTCCACGCCCGCGGTAGAAACTTGGCTGAATGAGAACGTGGTCAAGTATTGGTATTGGTTTTGAAGGTGTTGTCTGTAGAATAACTCGAAAACATATATGAAACTAGCTCTTTGCATTGAATAGAATAGAAAAACGTTTATTCATGAAACAATACAAAATTCAACATACATTAAGTAGACTTTTGTTACATACATGAGAACATATTTTTTTTATTGTATGCTCTGATCTGTATTGCACAAGAAATGGAGCTGACTCAGCATTTGTTACAAGTTATATCTATAACCAGTAACAGTGTTATTCTGTCAGCACCGTAACAGTTGCAATGCAGTTTCATCTGCGGGTTAATGAGTTTCCCCGTGGATATTTTGAGGTCAGATATTTTCCCGCGTTAAAAATTAACCTATGCTACTCAGGGTGAACGTAGCTTTTCAATGGTGAAAGAATTTTTTAATCGATACTGTACTTAGTTTTTGAATTTATTCGTAACTAACATGCAAAATAAACCTTTCCTCTTTACGTTGAAGTCAGATTGGGCAAAATCTGGTTGAAAAGACCGAGAAGTTGGAACACCAAGAAAGTATCTATAGATAGAAAATTGATAGAAACCTACTAAAATGAAAATTAATAGTTAACCCTCAAAACTTTGTCTGACGTGGCGGAACGATCTTTGTTTAGGTAGTTTAGACTCTGCCTTCCCCATTAAGGATAAAGGCGTGATTATATGTATGTTTGTATGCATATTACAAAGATCAATAACCTGGATAGGACAAGGCGTGTAAAATCGACTGGCCGAAGTGCCCCGTACCACTCAATTTCACACCTTTATCATCGCCGGAGCGAAATAGCATACAATCACTAACTGTACGCGAGAGCGTCAAGTTTACCAGAAAAATCCTACCTAGGTGTTATCGAGATTGCCTGTTAACACTATGACTGCTGTCGTCCTAGGAGTGACTTTCTGGAGCATATAGTTATGCTAAAGACGTTAAAAGTCTTTCTTGCAGTTCAAAAGCTAAACAATGGCCACAACTTTGGGGACCCGTTCACACCACGACTTAAATAACCTATCCATAATTTTAAAATTGACAGGATAGAATAGTCCATCTTTTCTGTTTGCTTAATACATACATACATACAAATAATCACGCCTTTACCCCTATTGAGGTAGGCAGAGCGTAAATGACCCAAACAAAAGTCGTTCCGCCACATTTGACAAAGTTTTGAGGGTTAATTAAGATAGATTTGTAGGTATATTTCTGTAGTGACAGGTTGTCAGCCCATCGCCTAAATTGCAATATACTCTCGGATCCCTTAGCTGGTTTTTACACCATGCCCTGGAGGAAATGCAGCTGGCTCTTTACACGTTTTTCTCTCGCTCCCAGTCCAGCATGGAAGAAATACTTATGGTTTTATTTTAATTAAATCTTGTTTACGCTTTGTAAGTGCTAGTAATAAATAAATTAGATTCGTATTTTCCAGATTATTACACCATTAACTTTTCAGTCTTTTTGAATTGTATTACGCTTCAGAAGATACGTCCCGGTTCCGACGCGTCACATGGAACGCCTCAGTCTAGAATAAATTTAGTAAGTACCAGGCCACTCAGAAAGTATTGCGATAAATAGTTTTTATATATGGCAGACTGGGCGGTTAGAATCTTTTTTGAAAATATGATTACTTGTAAGTAAAAATATGTGTGTTCCATTTTCAAAATTTCCCACCACATTTTTTGCGAGCCAATTCAAAGTATCGTGTCTTACTGAAAAATGGATCTGCGCCGGGAACATTTTAGAGCTATGATTTTTTACGATTTCAAGTGTCGCCTGAAACCGGATGAATCGTTCGACAGACTTCAAATGGCATTTATGGATGAAAGCCCCTCCAAGGCAACCGTGTATCGTTGTTATAACGAATTTAGGCGCGGTCGACCAACCTTGGGGGATGAACCTTTGACGGCTATTACGGAAGAAAACGTGCTAGCAGTGAAAAATTTAATCCAAGATAATAGGCGAATTACATATCAGGAGATTCAGCACATATTATAGATTGGATCGGGAAGCGTTCACGAGATTCTACACTGGCATCTTCGCGTGAGGAGGATAGTATCGCGCTGGGTGCCGCACTACCTCACCGACGCTCAGAAGCAGGCCCGGGTGGAATGGTGCCGTGATATGCTGAACAAATTTGAAGCAGGCTCGTCTCGGCGTGTTTACGACATCGTAACAGGTGATGAGTCCTGGATTTATCAATACGATCCAGAAACCAAGTGCCAGTCGACAGTTTGGGTGTTTCAAAATGAACCAACGCCTACCAAAGTGAAGCGATCTCGAAGCGGGGGGAAGATTTTGATCGCCAGCTTTTTTAATTTGACTGGCCACTTGGCCTCAATTCCCTTACGAGATCAAAGATGCATTAACGCCGAATGGTATACTACCAAATGTTTACCAGAAGTTTTTTCTGTTGTGAGCAACAAGCGACCAAACACAGGGCTCCGCGGACTACTGCTCCACCACGACAATGCGCCTGCACACACCGCGCTCAAAACGAGGGACTTCCTGGACAGCACACCAGTCAAACTCCTGGGTCACCCTCCTTACAGCCCTGATCTAGCACCGTGTGACTTCTTTTTATTTCCAAAAATAAAAAATCAGCTCAAGGGGATACAATTTTCGTCGCCGGAAGATGCGCTGGCTGCGTTCGAGCAGGCTGTAAACGAGGTGTCTACGGCGGACTGGAAAAAGTGTTTTGAAAACTGGTTCAGACGCATGAATCTTTGTATAGAGGCTGGTGGAGAGTACTTTGAAAAGATTTAATAAAAATATATGTACCTGTAGAACAATTTTTTTTGTGTCGCAAATCTTTCTGAGTGTCCCACTATAGTCCTCCCACCGATTATCGGTGATGGCGACCAATCTCCCAAGGATCGGCCAACTGCGCAGGACTAGTTTTTTGTGCCCAAGTTTGCTATACACAGGTGCATTCTCTATTCCTTTAATCTCTTGTTCTGATGGGACAGATTGACTGACACGACCAAAAAAAAGAAATCAAGCGCAGGACCGACTTAACATGCCCATCCGAAAGGATGGATCATCTTACTTTTCGGACAATCACGTGATCAGCCTGCAATATCGTAACCAAACTAGAAACAATAACACAAGTCATTGTCCCCTGCCGGGAATCGGACCAGGACCTCCGGGTCGAAAGCCCATGGCTCGGACCGATATACTAAGTTACTAACTATACTTCCTACCACACGCCACAAACGTCCATACGCCCGCAGTGAAAGTATTAAACCCACTATCGCCTAGGATCGGCCCGGCCATTACAGTATAGAGTATAAAGAATGAGTTATAACGATTTTAGGCGCGGTCGACCAACCTTGGAGGATGAAGAAAGAAGTGGTCGCCCTTTGACGGCTATTACGGAAGAAAACGTGCTAGCAGTGAAAAATTTAATCCAAGATAATCGGGAAGCGTTCACGAGATTCTACACTGGCATCTTCGCGTGAGGAGGATAGTATCGCGCTGGGTGCCGCACTACCTCACCGACGCTCAGAAGCAGGCCCGGGTGGAATGGTGCCGTGATATGCTGAACAAATTTGAAGCAGGCTCGTCTCGGCGTGTTTACGACATCGTAACAGGTGATGAGTCCTGGATTTATCAATACGATCCAGAAACCAAGTGCCAGTCGACAGTTTGGGTGTTTCAAAATGAACCAACGCCTACCAAAGTGAAGCGATCTCGAAGCGGGGGGAAGATTTTGATCGCCAGCTTTTTTAATTTGACTGGCCACTTGGCCTCAATTCCCTTACGAGATCAAAGATGCATTAACGCCGAATGGTATACTACCAAATGTTTACCAGAAGTTTTTTCTGTTGTGAGCAACAAGCGACCAAACACAGGGCTCCGCGGACTACTGCTCCACCACGACAATGCGCCTGCACACACCGCGCTCAAAACGAGGGACTTCCTGGACAGCACACCAGTCAAACTCCTGGGTCACCCTCCTTACAGCCCTGATCTAGCACCGTGTGACTTCTTTTTATTTCCAAAAATAAAAAATCAGCTCAAGGGGATACAATTTTCGTCGCCGGAAGATGCGCTGGCTGCGTTCGAGCAGGCTGTAAACGAGGTGTCTACGGCGGACTGGAAAAAGTGTTTTGAAAACTGGTTCAGACGCATGAATCTTTGTATAGAGGCTGGTGGAGAGTACTTTGAAAAGATTTAATAAAAATATATGTACCTGTAGAACAATTTTTTTTGTGTCGCAAATCTTTCTGAGTGTCCCACTATAGTCCTCCCACCGATTATCGGTGATGGCGACCAATCTCCCAGGGATCGGCCAACTGCGCAGGACTAGTTTTTTTGTGCCCAAGTTTGCTATACACAGGTGCATTCTCTATTCCTTTAATCTCTTGTTCTGATGGGACAGATTGACTGACACGACCAAAAAAAAGAAATCAAGCGCAGGACCGACTTAACATGCCCATCCGAAAGGATGGATCATCTTACTTTTCGGACAATCACGTGATCAGCCTGCAATATCGTAACCAAACTAGAAACAATAACACAAGTCATTGTCCCCTGCCGGGAATCGGACCAGGACCTCCGGGTCGAAAGCCCATGGCTCGGACCGATATACTAAGTTACTAACTATACTTCCTACCACACGCCACAAACGTCCATACGCCCGCAGTGAAAGTATTAAACCCACTATCGCCTAGGATCGGCCCGGCCATTACAGTATAGAGTATAGACAGTAGTGATACAGTGTTATCTGTATCGTAATGGGCCGTGAAGAATTGAATTAGACACGCCGATGCTATCGTGCCCCACGGCGCCGACGCGGGGTAGGCAGTGATCGGTGGTATTATACTTGTAATGTGTAAGGTTGGAATAAAGGTGATAAAGGTGCTTTTGAGTTAGATACATAAGATCACGCATATAACCCTTACGGGGTAGGCAGAGCATAAAACGCATCATAAAAGGCGCTTTCGCCACGTCTGACAAAAATTAAGGCAATTTGAGATTGTAATGAATGTGTATTGCTGTAGTCACAGGTTGTCAGCACATCGCTTAAATTACAATACAATGCAACCCTCGAATCCGTTTTGCTGACTTCTACAGCATGTCCAGGAGGAAGGGCAGCTGGAACATTCTATATTTTTCTATCTCTCCCCAGTCCAGCATGAGATTGATATTTCTGTGATAAATTAAGAATTGTAGTGGTAGTCAAAAATACTTCAATAGCAAATACATTGAAGGCCCTCCAGTCAAATTGAACCATGTTATTTGAGAAAATTGGAAAAGGCACTTTGAACCCCCGTCTCCCCCCTTAAAACTTTCGAGTAACTTTCTCCCCGCACATTTAAGTTTCTGTAAAAAAGTTGTGATACAATGAAAAAAATAACGTGTATGATAGTTAATGTTTTTATGTACTGTATCTATCTTAAGAATTTGTGTTGCTCTGATACAAAACTATAAAATTCTTCTAATAAAATTCTGAGAACAATACTAGGAATCTGGCTTGTAAACACATAATATCTCATATAAATTAAGAAATGTTTTATACCTAATAAATAAGTGTTTGTACCTATGTAAAGATAACTAACTACTGTAATGATCTCGAAAGCTGAAATAAAGCATTTTTTTTAAGGTAAGGACTAGCCAAGTGGCACCCCCATTAGTAAAAAAAACATAATTCAGTAAAAAGCCCTGTAAATCGAAAAACTGGTCGAACAGAATCAAATTTTGTACTAAGTTGTATATAATAGATTTCGTCTTTTAAAAAAACATTGCTGTACTGCACATTCAGTGATCCTTGTCTCAATGTAATAGGATAAATAATATTATGTTAATTTATGTTAGTATTTATGGTTTTGCTCGTTTTATCTATTTCGTGTCCTATATGTGCAAATCTGTAAATAGCTCTCAGTTTTGTATATTTTTGTATTATTATTTTATTGTCGCTGATGATTTGCCAAATAAATAAAAATAAAATAAATAAAATTATAGCAATTAAGATAATTAACTTGAGCGAAGGGTGGATTTTATCGATAGGCGTAAAAAACAAATACATACATAAATTATCTACTTCGAAAATCAACCGTACAATCCAATAATGTCCCAAGATAATGGAAAACACTTAAAAACTCATATACCGCACCACAGAATTACCGCACACGAAACAAGACAGTAGACATTTTACAACAAAAAAGCGCAATATAACGGCGAAATAAAGCAAATTGTCATAAACTAAATAAAAAGCATGACAGCATGGCCTGTTAAATAACTTAGCATTACATTCGATGATGGAAATCTTTCAGTCTCCATTACAGGGCATAACTGTAGTTATTTGAAAAACAAACCAAAAATGTAATAAGTAGCTAACTAGGTAGGCAGACTTGGACGAAACAACCTCATTCGTCCAAGTAGGCAGACTACAAAAGAAAGTAAAACTGCGGGACTAAAAGTTAGTACGAAATAAACGTCTAGCGTTATTAATTTCTGTTTATCGATGCTATGAATTTTACGCTAAGCTACTTTTATGCACGATTTTATTTATTCTATCTTGACCAATCTAATAGACCTGTCTTTGAAACCAGCTATATGAGACGGAAGGTCAGACTAATTTGGTCGGACAGTATTTTATGAAGTTGTGCAGTTTACAACACGCCTGCCCCGTTGAGGACAAGTAAGGATAGGCGGACACAGGGATGTATTCAGACAGTACACGGATTCGGCACTATATCGTAAAAACTGGCATGAGGTAAAAGTCTAAATTTAATAATCACGACCCGGAAGTTCCGGAGGACACTTCTACTCCCTTTGTGTTGGTATTTTTAGTTACGTTAGGACGTTGCAGGCTGATCACCTGATTGTCCGAAAATAAAGATGATGCATGCTGTCGGATGTGCATGTAAATACTCAGTCCTGCGCCTGGTTTCTCTCTGGTCGTGTCAGTCAATCTGTACCAATAGAATAAAAGATGGAAGGAATATAGAGTGCTCTTGTGTGTTTCGCAAACACATAGACACTAAAAACTTGTCCTGCACAGTAGATTGACCGCCATGATCGAAAATGAGATTGGAGGACTATTACCCTTCTAAATGCATCCCTGTGCTGAAGATGTCTTCAGATAACTAGAAATGTACGGTGGAGTTATGTTATTGTCGCTACACTATTGCGCCTCGGTGGAGACAGCTGGTATTTACCCGACAGCGCGAACAACAGAACAGTGTTATTCTCTTACTCTATCTTCGACTGTTTAAGGAGCGTTTGTTGGTTAATGTTCAGTAGAAAAAAAAGATTAACATATTTTAGCACAGATTACTTATGAGCGCGGAGGTTTTAGTTTTCTTTGGTTGTAGACAAAATACTATAGTATTTGCAACTCAGTTTTAATACATACATATAATCACGCCTTTATCCCTACTGGGGTAGGCAGAGCGTAAACCACCCAAACAAAGGTCGTTCCGCCACGTCTGACAAAGTTTTGAGGGTTATTTAAGATAGATTTGTAAGTATATTGCTGTAGTGACAGGTTGTCAGCCCATCGCCTAAATTAGAATATACTGAAACCCTCGGATCCCTTAGCTGGTTTTTACAGCATACCCGGGAGGAAATGCAGCTGGCACATTCTATGTTTTTCTCTCGCTCCCAGGCCAGCATGGAAGAATCAGTTTTAAATACTATACAATTTAAAACTACTACCTTTATTCTAAATAAGGTGGTAGTAATCGTTCGGATCGATCGGAAAATTGCTATATAAGTGGGGGGGGGGAGTATTATTTTTATATGAGAATGATTCCTATCGTGTGTGGTGCCAAATGAAAGGGCATTTTAAGCTGATTTAAAAAA
Organism: Scrobipalpa costella; assembly: GCA_949820665.1. Classification (NCBI taxonomy): domain Eukaryota; kingdom Metazoa; phylum Arthropoda; class Insecta; order Lepidoptera; family Gelechiidae; genus Scrobipalpa; species Scrobipalpa costella. Next base: position 4,524,564 of record OX463298.1, read on the forward strand.
TATATGACATCATTATATTAAGGTCACCAATATTGAATGAGAATTAAAATTGTATAATAAGAAATAAAAGTTTGATTTGCTCCAGATACGAAATTGTTGAATAGTTTTATGTGATATCTACCTCAAATGATACGTCATGTCTTTATGTATAACCACAGAATATATAATAGTACTACATAGTATAACCCTAAGAAACTGATTTGGAAAATATTAACATTTGTTCTGAATTTTTTTATTTTTTCATTATTGAACACAAATGTTTTTTTTTTTAAAGTATACTAAAAGTATAATATTTTTCAAATTAGTTTCTTAGGGTAATATGTGATGATATATATGACGTATCATTCGAGGTATATATCTCATAAAACTATTGAACAATTTCGTATCTGGAGCAAAAACCTTATTTTCGCAATTTTAATTTTTAGTCAATATTGGTTGACCTTAATATAATGATCTTACATATTTTTAGAATCAGCCCAAAATGCCCTTTCGTTTGGTACCACACACTAGGAATCAGAACAAAAAAATAAAATCCCCGCCCACTTAAACACAACTCCACCAGGGTCCAGGGTGGGCCATTTCTACAATAAAATCTCATGTAGCAATTTTCCAGGATTTACTAAGGGACCCCCTAACCGCTTTCAGCCAGCCGACGCCGAGACGCCGGTTGGGATTCCACCCTTATGTTGACGACATTCCAAGTTTTCGCACAAAGCGGTACGCTTCTAGATTTTTAATGCGAACGGCCAAAGTGTGGAACTCCCTGCCTACGGATCTATTTCCGGAACGTTATAACCTGGGCCTTTTCAAGGCGAGAGTGAACAGGCATTTTCTAGGCAATCATGCTCCATCATAGTCTACATCATCACTTACCATCACGTGAGATGGCGGACAAATGATTGCCTATCAAATATTAAAAAAAAAAAAAGCCTAAAAACTGAGTTGAAAATACTAAGGTGTTTTCGCAACGTCTGTGATGACAACCTTAATACAATAGCCTGTCAGCCCATCAGCTAAGGGATCCGAGGGTTTCAGTATATTGTAATTTAGGCGATGGGCTGACAACCTGTCACTACAGCAATATACGTACAAATCTATCTTGAATAACCCTCAAAACTTTGTCAGTCGTGGCGGAACGCCCTTTGTTTAGGTTGTTTGCGCTCTGCCTACCCCATTAGGGATAAAGGCGTGAATATATGCATGTATGTCAGCCCATCGCCTAAAGTAAAATTTACTGAAACCCTAAGCTGCCGATCTCTACAGTACCTATTATTATTATTAAATTCTTTATTGTTTTAAAAAAATAAACATAAAAGTAAACTTAAAAATTAAAACAAAAGGCGAATATTATGGGAAAGAACTGGGACGAGAACCTTCTGGAAGACCCTTATAAGGTACATATCCCGTATCTAGCCGTATCCCGTATCTCCAGGGGTCGGCTACCTAATCTAGGTGATTGAACGAGGGTACTGGTTTTTACACAGAGCGACTATAGATGTCCTCGTATTTATCGCGCCCAATCCAATAAAATGGAAATTAATAATCCAATTTACAGAATAATTTACTTGCTAACATTATTGACAATATTATAAACTTGTACGTGCTTCACATAAGGTGTTGTATTTCGCTTGCGCGGGCGCAGTTGCAAGCTTCGGGGAATGACGGCACCGACATTTGATACCAGTGTGAAGAAATGTCGCATTTTAGCTACCTATCACAAAGTGTTTACTTACTTCATGAGCAGTAATATTATGTTATGATACAAATGTTCTAGAATTTACTGGTCTCGTACCTAGCTTTAGTTCTACGAAGTTTACGTATTCTATTTAAGTGTCTATGTATTCTATTTAAATTTATAACAATAGTAACTGCACTATCCCGCATAATATTAAAAAAGTACTCCTTTACCCAAAGGTTGCCTGGCAGAAATTGCTACCCTAGCAATAAGGCCGCCTTATTGTACTCTGTTTGTTTTGTAATGTCTGTTCCTGTACAATGTGTTGTTTATGTGCAATAAAGAATATTTGTATTGTATTGTATTGTTTACTCAAGCTTCTAAATTATAGGCAAACCAAGAATTTTATTAAGCCATAAAACATTTTTTTTAAATGCCAGACGCTAATATTTCTGTACTATTTTAAAAATATCCTGCATATTAATTTAAAAAGACATCTTAACTTACTACAATGCGAAAAGAACATTGAATTTCATGACATTACTTCCTATTTATTTTAAACGTGAAGTAAATAACCATTTAACAAAGCATTATTATCCATCCAGATTTATTTCTATCATATTTTAATGATAAAATAAATCTGACTCAAACTTATACGCGGTATAAGTCCTGCAAACTTATAGGGGTTACTCGTTCAACTAAACTGAACAACTATTAGCAGGTTTCTTTTTCAGGAAGTGATAAAAATAATTACTATTCCATACAAATTGTCTGATCGATGTGGTCATTTTGTATGGGGAGATATATATTTTTTTAACTTTGTTGTTGTTCAGTTTTGTTGACTGAGCAACCCCTATCAGTTTGCGGGACGCTGCCCTTACACCCGGTATGAAAACAAAAATTTTAATTACAACAGAAATCAGCTAAAAATTAACAAAAAAAAAACACAACATAAAAAACAAGAAGCATATTTAAAAAAGCTTGCGAAGCTTCACCCCCCGATGTTGTTCATGTTTGTTGGTACCCAGGCCGAGACTTCCACTACGTCACATCACACGTTGTACCACCATGACCACGTGACTGTGAGGTAATGGCCATTTCAACCCTGGACTTCTTCATTCTTCTGTGCATCTTCTAGAAGTTTCTTCTTTCTTCTGGAGTCTTCTAATGTTACAGTCAGGAAAGGAAATAGCTGTGCAAGACTACTCAAAAGGAATGTAATTTATTTAGGAAATTACGTATTTAGGGTTTTTCATGAAATTCCTACCGGATGTAAGGGACAGCTTTCCACAAACTGACAGGAGTTGCTCAGTAAACGAAACTGAACAACTAACACGAGGATTTTTTTTCAGTAAGTAATAAATAAATTTACCTTCCCATACAAAATTTGAATGCATGCAGAAGCCAAAATTTATAATACTAATCAGGTATTTATAATACTACTCAGGTAATGCCTGAAAGAATTTGTTTGTGAAAGATGTTTAGTTTCGTTGGTTGAGCAAACCCTATTAGATTGTGGGTAATTGTTCCTTAAATAAATTGTCCAAATTACAGGAATTTCCAAGTCAAGATAATTTCCTTTTATAATTTCATTCGGTTCAAGCAGCCTTGCACATCTAATATCCTTTGCTGATTGTACAACACCATTTCAACCCTGGACTTGTTCTTTCTTCTATGTTATTTATAGAATCCTGATCCTGAGGCTTCTCTTGGTGCAGCAGGCTACATCAATTACTGGTACGCAGAGATACAAGTAGAAGCCTTCTGCCAATATATCTGGGTACCATGAATTGATGCCACACACTACACACAACACAATTTGGACACAACCTATGTAAAAGCAAACAGACACAAATTGACTACACGTACACCAAAATATCTTCAGAATAAAACATCAGCAAGAGAAAAGTAAAATTAGTTCAATATATGGTATTCATAATGGTAAAATCACCCTAGACGACCTAATAACTCTTGAGCGTGTGCATTTTGTTTCTACATTAAATATTTTGGTGGAAATTGAATTAAGAAAAGAACATACAAATAGCTTACCCATTTTTCTGCCGCTGATGAAGTTGTAGCGAGGTGTATCTTTGTATCATGTGTCTTTTTATTTGTAGAGCACCACAACCCTGAAAATTAAATAGCATCATTTTGTAATACCGTTTTAGTCGTGTGTATCGAGTTAGAGGAAGATCGAATGTTGTTAAAGGGATAAATTGGCACATCCACTGAGAGGCTCACACTCAAACAGGCTTTTATAGTATAGTAAATCTACTTTATTTTTTGTTTTGTTATTTGTAGAGTCGTAACTCCTATTGTAGTAATTCTGGACCAATGCCAAACTAACAACGCTAAAATGTTGCCGCAGTAAATCCTGCGACTTCGACTTTAGAAGTTTCAATAAAGTTTTCCAGATATAAAAGCTTATGAAGAAATTCAATTCCAACTTCCGAGTCTGATATGATTTACTTACGAGAGATCTCCGAGTCTCCGATAGAAACTAGGAAAGCAAGCAATTGAAGATAAAAAACTAAACTTTCTGCAGAAATCAATTGATTGAATTTCAGATAATTCAAGAACATGAATAGTTATGTCGATCATGTGAAAATGCTAACAGATATTGACTAAAAGCTTTCGATCAAATGGCAAAAGTAACATAATATTCATAAAAAAAGTATAAATAGAAGAAGATTGATGAAATATACAAAATGAAACAAAGATTATAATAAATGTACAAACCTTCACAAAATATTTTTGTAACTCTGAAAAGGAAATAGATAACTTGAGCACGTAAAATTAAAGTATAATATTTTGATTCTATTTTATCATCAACCTGTATTTTGTCTTCAAGGAGCACCATGTTTGTTTAATTTTAATTATTCTATTTGCCTAACAATAAAATAAAAAATAAAAAATACTTACCAGGAAGTAGGTTGTCTAGGCGTGGTGTGACGGCGGGAGACCTGCGCAAGAGTGCGCCGCAGCGGCTTCCACGCGCAGCCAGCAATTTGCTGACCACGCATCCTGGGTAGGCAGGGGTCAGAAACCGTATTTTATGTGCTATGTTTTTATTACTTCTCGTATATATCTGAAGATGGAATCGTAGAGTCTATTCTGTGCTGGAGACAACTCTATTTCTGTTGTTGATTCGTAGTTTCATTTGATTAGCTTATAATACACACTAAAATTTGATACATACATATAATCACGCCTTTATCCGTAATGGGGTAGGCACAGAGTAAACGAGTTAAACAAAGGTCGTTCCGCCACGTCTGACAAAGTTTTGAGGGTTATATTTTAGGAGAGATTTGTAGGTATATTGATGTAGTGACAGGTTGTCAGCCTATCTATATACTAAAACCCGCGGATCCCTTAGCTGGTTTAAACAGCATGCCCGGGAGGAAATGCGGCTGGCATATTCTATTTTTCTCTTGCTTCCAGGTCAGCATGGAAGAATTGAGATTTTTTGTTAATAATTAGAAAATATAAACTAATTATGTGTTGTCCATGCTGGACTTCTGGCGATCTTCTTCTGTCGTGTGGATATCGAGTCGACACTATTAAAGACAGCGACCGGGACCGACGGCGTAACGTACCCTCCAAAGCACGGAGTCTTTCTTCTTCCAGACAATCAGGCGATTCAGCCATTCAGAATTGGAGAAAATCTTACTATTATGTGATAAATTGACAAATATCAACTCTTTGTTCCTGGGACTCGAAACCAGGAGCTCAGGATCGTGAGCCCATGGCTCTGACCACTAGACCACGGAGGCAGTTCCTCCTAGCGATAAAACACACACAATGTTCCAGTTTCTCTCTGCCCTGGTACTGTCAAAATCCGTAGAGTGAGCCAAGAGTTTAATTTAAGTGTATTTTAATTTAGGCGATGGGCTGATCACTTACCCACTTCATATGCACCCAGTATTACCTATAAGTAAGTCTCGAAGTCTCGATACGTTTAGTTCCCCATCCTGCGACTCGTTTCAAACGAAGACCTAGGCATGTCCTTACCAACTGCGAAGACCCAATTACTCGTGTAATTATTGCTGCCAACGTAAGTCCAGCTACACTCAACAGCAAGCTCTTCCAGTAACCGCGCACCCCGCCGGCGGGGTCGCGGAGGTCCCTTCTTTGCACCCCACTTTGGGGTTTACCGGCACGTACCGGGTAGATTCTCTCCGATAAGTAATTCCCAAGGCAACGCCATAAGCCGAGGTTCGAGCTCTAGTGGGCGCCCTTAGGCAGTTGCCATTTGGATATAAAGGTGTAGATTGCGTGTAGCAACTCCCCGCCTTTAGTCCGGTAACGCATTATATACACTTTGTGGTATGGTGCAAATAGGTCCATACAAAAAAAAAATACGTTTAGTTAGCGTATCAGATCTGAACAGTCTCAGCAATGCATATCATGCATAATCCTAAGAATTATTTTACAGATGCCCACTGTGCTGCTTCTATATATTAACTAGGTAATCACAAAATTTTACAGTTTACCCAGACAATGTTCCTCTTTACTTATTTTTGCAAAACATAGAATATGCCAGCTGCTTCTTCTCTCGTGCACGGTACAGACACTTAACTTACAGTGACTTGCAATTAAGTGATGGGCTGACAACCTGTCATCAGCCCTCAAAACTTCTCTGCCGTGGATGGAACATAGGAACGACCTTTGCTTAGGTCGATGACGCTCTGCCGACCCCATTAGTGATACAGACGTGGTTTAAAAAAAATAATCTTGTATTGACTAGTTACTAGTCAAAGTGCAGTTTACCGGAGGAATGTGATGGCCTCTCCTTATTGTTATGAACCACTGGCAGTGTCCAATTGCAATGTGAATCGCATATCAGTAATGTTCCCGTCAAACTCCAAAGCTTTCACAACTAACTCCTACATTGTATTGAAATGCTATATAACTATATATATATAACTAATGTTATGTATACGGGGTGTAAGGGACAGCATACCACAAACTGATAGGGGTTGCTCAGTCTGATCAACTTCTACCAGAAAATTCTTTCAGGACGTGATTTTTTTAGCTCTTCCATACAAAATGTTCACCTCGATCAGACGATTTGTATGGAATGGAGATTTCTGAAAGATCTTCCTCGTGGAAGTTGTTCAGTGTCGTTGACTGAGCTACCCCTATCAGTTTGTGGGATGCTGTCCCTTACACCCGTTACACTTGGTGATCATACCATAATATACTTACTTACAAAGTGTAGTACTGACTCCTCTATCTAGTGGCTTAGCCTTTTACTCTTGATCCAGAGTTACTCGGTTCGATTCCCGGTGGGAGACAAGAATTGTTTTCAGTTTGGTTAAGACGTTTATTTAGCCAATTCATGCCAGACTGTATAACGGGTGTAAGGGACAGCATCCCTCAAACTGACAAGGGTTGCTCAGTTAACGACACTGAACAACTTTACTTTCACCAGGAAATTCTTTCAGGAGATGAAAAAGAAAATGAACTTTCTATACAAAATGATCACCTTGATCAGACGATTATTATTTTTTTCAATTCCTGAAAAAATACTGCTTATAGTTGTTCAGTGTCGTTGACTGACCAACTCCTATCTCTTACACCCCGTAATGTTCTAACAGCTTCTCTTCCGGTGCACAGATACTGTAAAGGGAAAAGGAGAGTTTCAGAGACGACAGGCTGACAGACAAAACAACCCATCATAACCATATTACACGGTACTAACATTTTCAAAATACACACACTCATAATCACGGCTTTATCCCTGATGGGGTAGGCAGAGCGTATACGACCTAAGCAGAGGTCGTTCCGCCACGTCTGACAAAGTTAAGATGGATTTGTACGTATATTGCTGTAGTGACAGGTTGTCAGCCCGTCGCCTAAATTGCAATATACTGAAACCCTTGGATCCCTTAGCTGTTTTTACAGCATGCTCGGAGGAAATGCAGCTGGCACATTCTATGTTTTTCTCTCACTCCCAGCATGGAAATTTTTCAAAATGAACCTCAGTAATCGAACATGCTGAACATCCTTGACTCTCTGTCTACCCTGTAAGGGATACAGGCTTATAAATCTTAAAATCTTTTCTGACGTTGTTGTAGATTTTAATCTTAAAAACTTACCATATTTATTTGATTCATACTTACTGCCGCCACGTAGCATGTTTGACGTCATATTTTGTAGGTATATATTTGAGTGGTAAATTAACTTTTTTTTTTACTTTTAGTAAATGAAGAGATATTTATGGGAAATAAAGTAAAAAATTGTAAAAACCGAATGCATGGGGTCACAAATTTCTAAAACTTGAGTTGAATCTGTTATGACCAAAAGAGTGGAGCACTCCATCCAGACGTGTGAATAAATTTAAATTGTCAGAATCTCAGAAACTACAAACTCTGACATAACATTTTTTTTCAATTCAGTAGAACAACAATTAACAATTATCAATTTTACAATTTTTTAAATCTTTTAAGAAATTACCAACTCTTAAGGATCAGATTTTACAAATAAATGGCGGTTTAAACGAACCACTCAATTCATTAGGTGTCTTAACTGAGTGATCTACAAAATGTGAGTTTGATCGGAGAATTACGTAAATAGAAGATTTTTATCTTGTAGTTTGACTCTTTTACGAATTAATAAATAATGGCTCAAACGCTTACCCTTGAAAAATAAAGGATGTTGTTTTTTTGTATCGTTTGAACTGAGTGTTCCATATATATGGCTTTACATTTTAAGCTAAATCTCATACATTGAAGCAATTAAGATCAATACTTTTTACTATTTTTTAACTAAAATATGAAATATCATTCGTTGTTCTAGATGTAATACTTTAAGAGAAAATCCATTTTTAATATTTTCTCACATCACTTAAAAGATTTAAGAAATTCTTTACTAAATTGTAAAATATAAATTCTAATGACAGAGTTTGTACTTTCTGAGATTAAGACAATTCAAATTTATTCACACGTCTGGATGGAGTGCTCCACTCTTTTGGTCATAACAGATAAAACTCAAGTTTTAGAAATTTGTGACCCCATCCATTAAGTTTTTACATTTTTTTACTATATTTCCCATAAATATCTCTTCTTTTACTAAACGTTTAAAAAAAGAACACTCAATGCAGATGCACATAAAGTTGTTCAGTTTCGTTGACTGAGCAACTGGTATCAGTCGCGGGAAGATGTCATGCGGTGTATGTGTCTATAGATGTATTTGACAACGGTTATATCTAGTTAGACAACAAACTGTTGTACAGTTTGACGGAATTGTTGTATTAAGTGTAATATGCTTTCTTATGTGAAGAACTGATTTATTTATTTATGTTATTAGAACAGACGGAAAGACTTACAAAAATAAAAATGTGTGTTAGTTTCACTAAATTATAAATATACACGTGAAAAATAAAATTACATCAATGGAATAAAATTGAAGCGATGGCGTCAATACATTCAAGGTTAGGTACATTCTTGCAGTCTGTTGCAGTTTTAATTGTTATTTATAATTTATGTGTTTTGTGTATGATGTAGGTACTTGTAGTCAGGTATTATTTTAATAACTTAGTATTTTCGATAATAAAACACAGCAATATCAATCATACAATATGTATTTAATATAAGATACAGTACTTGTGACAGGTGGACAAAACCATTTTTTATGTAAAAAATCTTAATAACCACTATAATTGAACAAATTCCAACTTTCGAGATTAAATAAACACTGAACAACTTTACTTTCACCAGGAAATTATTTCAGAAGATGAAAAAGAAAATTAACTATCTATACAAAATGACCACCTTGATCAGACGATTATTATTTTTTCAATTCCTGAAAAAAAACTGCTTATAGTTGTTCAGTGTCGTTGACTGACCAACTCCTATCTCTTACACCCCGTAATGTACCAACAGCTTCTCTTTCGGGGCACAGATACTGTAGAGGAAAAGGAGAGTTTCAGAGACGATAGGCTGACAGACAAAACAACCCATCATAAGCATTACACGGTACTAACATTTTTCAAAATACATACATACATACATATAATCACGCCTATATCCCTAAAGGCAGAGCGTAAACGACCTAAACAAAGGCCGTTCCGCCGCGTCTGACAAAGTCTTGAGAGCCATTCAAGAAAGATTTGTACGTATATTGCTGTAGTGACAGGTTGTCAGCCCGTCGCCTAAATTGCAACATACTGAAACCCTCGGATCCCTTAGCTGTTTTTACAGCATGCTCGGGAGGAAATGCAGCTGGCACATTCTATGTTTTCTCTCACTCCCAGTCCAGCATAAAAGTTTTTCAAAATGAACCTCAGTAATCGAACATGCTGAACATCCTTGACTCTCTGTCTACCCTGTAAGGGATAAAGGCTTAAAAATCTTAAAATCTTTTCTGACGTTGTTGTAGATTTCAATCTTAAAAACTTACCATATTTATTTGATTCATACTTACTGCCGCCACGTAGCATGTTTGACGTCATATTTTGTAGGAGTACATATTTGAGTGGTAAATTAACTTTTTTTTAACTTTCAGTAAAAGAAGAGATATTTATGGGAAATATAGTAAATAATAGTAAAAACCTAATGTGACCCCATGGTCACAAATTTCTAAAACTTGAGTTGAATCTGTTATGACCAAAAGAGTGGAGCACTCCATCCAGACGTGTGAATAAATTTAAATTGTCTGAATCTCAGAAACTACAAACTCTGACATAACAATTTTTTTCAATTCAGTAGAGAATTTCTTAAATCTTTTAAGAAATTACCAACTTGTAAGGATCAGATTTTACAAATAAATGGCGGTTTAAACGGACCACTCAATTCATTAGGTGTTTTAACTGAGTGATCTACAAAAAGTGAGTTTGATCGGAGAATTACGTAAATAGAAGATTTTTATCTTGTAGTTTGACTCTTTTACGAATTAATAAATAATGGCTCAAACGCTTACCCTTGAAAAATAAACGAAAGTTGTTTTTTTTGTATCGTTTGAACTGAGTGTTTCATATGTGTGGCTTTACATTTTAAGCTAAATCTCGTACATTGAAGCAATTAAGATCAATACTTTTTACTATTTTTAACTAAAATATGAAATATCATTCGTTGTTCTAGATGTAATACTTTTAGAGAAAATCCATTTTTAATATTTTCTCACATCACTAAAAGATTTAAGAAATTCTTTACTAAATTGTAAAATATAAATTCTAATGACAGAGTTTGTACTTTCTGGGATTAAGACAATTCAAATTTATTCACAGGTCTGGATGGAGTGCTCCACTCTTTTGGTCATAACAGATAAAACTCAAGTTTTAGAAATTTGTGACCCCATCCATTAAGTTTTTACATTTTTTTACTATATTTCCCATAAATATCTCTTCTTTTACTAAACGTTTAAAAAAAGAACACTCAATGCAGATGCACATAAAGTTGTTCAGTTTCGTTGACTGAGCAACTGGTATCAGTCGCGGGAAGATGTCATGCGGTGTATGTGTCTATAGATGTATTTGACAACGGTTATATCTAGTTAGACAACAAACTGTTGTACAGTTTGACGGAATTGTTGTATTAAGTGTAATATGCTTTCTTATGTGAAGAACTGATTTATTTATTTATATTATTAGAACAGACGGAAAGACTTACAAAAATAAAAATGTGTGTTAGTTTCACTAAATTATAAATATACACGTGAAAATATCAAATTACATCAATGGAATAAAATTGTAGCGATGGCGTCAATACATTCAAGGTTACATTCTTGCAGTCTGTTGCAGTTTTAATTGTTATTTGTAATTTATGTGTTTTGTGTATGATGTAGGTACTTGTAGTCAGGTATTATTTTAATAACTTAGTATTTTCGATAATAAAACACAGCAATATCAATCATACAATATGTATTTAATATAAGATACAGTACTTGTGACAGGTGGACAAAACCATTTTTTATGTAAAAAATCTTAATAACCACTATAATTGAACAAATTCCAACTTTCGAGATTAAATAAACAGTCACTATTATTATGCCCAAATATGTGATAAATTAAGTGAGGTAGATTTCCCCTTACTTCGGGTCAAATTATAATAAATTTTCGGATTCCTTCCGGGGACAAACAAGCAAATAAGACAACGCATTTAAACATTATACTATATATAATTAAATATCTACAAATTGAATATAAGTAGTGCACACTATTCGGGATACACAGGCTCCGCATATAGTTACTATGGATCGACAAACATTTACAATAAAGGAGAACATTCATATAATAAACGCATAATATAGGAAACATGTTGGAGACAACTCGCGAATACTACCACTATACTACACCCCACCCCGCACCCCGCGCCCCGCCCCGCCCCCGCACCCCGCGCCCCCCGGCGCCGGTCACCCATCACTAGTCTCTATCACCCATTTAACACTAAATTTGAACTAAAGTGAACTGGAGCGCTGGGTGCGAGGCGCCGCGACAACCTAAGGCCCAATCAGGCGCGAAGCAAATTACAGATATATGCAGAATAATACTTAATTAAATACTTAACTATTTACAAATCGTGACTTCTAAAGCTCCACTGAAAGAACAGAAACGGCCAAGGGTTCATTATTGTATCAATTATTCCTAAAGTCGAATTCGAATAGCCGATTTAGGCCAGATTACTGTTATCTCGGTGAAGCTTCCACATTACCGCTTGGTGTTATACATCGCTGCCTGTGCGTCAACTGTAATGTGTTTCACGCCTTCACAATCACCAGTGGATAGAAACGCCACACGTCTACTGTAAGGGCACAGAAAAACATGGCGACAAAAATTGTTCCCCATTAAAAATACTTTCGTTTACACCAAACATTTTGCATGGAAGTGAGAGAAAAGAAACTTAAATTATTCTCTGAGCAAATCCAGACACGCCCCACTATCATGCAAAACCTCAATATATGACTATTGTGGCAGTGATAAAAAATATATTGTTCTTTTCCACGCTTACGAATTAGTATATCAATGTTTTTGATATAATTTAGTGCCTCAGAGACAAGGCTCTCACAAAATATGTCTCTTCTTCCTAATATTCCGAAAGACTTAATCTAAGTTACAGAAGCTACATTAACCGTATTTTTTACATTACCAAACGTTATCCATTTTTGTCACATTCCTAAAACATAAATTTGTACTCAAGCGTTTTATAGGCCAAACATTGCTTTAAGTTGTTCCTAAGAAATAAGTCAATTTTGAAATTGTGACACGTTTCTGGAGTCACATGTTATACGCGTGCACAAACATTCAGATACGAACAATACACCGGCGATTCGTTGAGATCATTTTATTCAAGTCCATCTCGTTACTCGGATAAAACAAAACTAATTTTGTCTTTCTGATTTTGGTGTCGAATTTCACTATCAAAAAATTAATTTAATAAAAAGCGAGCCAATTAAAATATGGCACTAGTATCAGTGCTGAAAAAATAATTATACTAATTTTCCGTTTAATTTAATAAAAAATAATAATCAGTACATTGGAAAGGATCCAATACAAGTCTATATGCATTAGCTTATTCATCGACACATCCTCGTTCAGGCACCAACTTGACTACTAGAGAAATTTTCCTAAACACTTCCTTCAACCAATCCACGCGACCTACTGAAACCACTTTAGCAATCTTTACATAAGGAGAATTGCTATTGCGATTCCAGTAGGCGCCTCTTTTTACATGAGTTATCTAACATTTGTTTAGAATACTTACAACTCTCCTAAGGCTCCCTCTATGTACGCCATTACACATCTTTGCCACAATATTACACTACTCTTGGCTAGGGGCCGATTATAACTAGAATGTATCTAACCGCTTCTGTTTATTCCGTATCGCGTAGAAAAGCGAAGACACTTGGTGTTTATAAATTAAGACACCATTCGTCATTTCGTCCTAACTTAACTCTATAGGCACTAACTAAAAATACTAGCGAGATCTCATGAGCACAGAACACAATTTCATTTAATTGTAAAACACCTTACGGCTAAAAAGGCATTTTTTTCAATTTGACAACATCTGTATAGGGGCATCAAAAAGTTTCAACATCTAACTGCTATGGACAAACATCAAAATCATTGGCTGTATTCGTTACTGTATTTGTATAAAATCATTAAATTATTCCTAAATTCAGGTATAACACCGTCGTCGTAATATAACATAGCTACAGGAAGTCACCGCTTATTATTGCTAAAAGGCAGCCATTTTGTCGACTCAAAAATGATTAATCTCTGCTTCTATGAATACAATTGCTAAAACACATCGAAATGACTTCTATTATTGGCTATCGAAAGACGGCATTTGACTAAATTCAAAATATTTCTAAACTAGAGCAAAAATGCTTCCTTCAAACGCCATCTCTCGGCAGCTTACAACAAACTTTCAATACGGTAAACTTGTGCGCGGTACAAAATTGAGTTTTTACTTATCACAAACACATTATTGCTAATTTCAACCGTAGATGCTACGGCGTCGTCTAAACACAACTGAAATGGCAGTGGCGTTACAGTTACAGTACGTTGTTCGATACATTTAATATTAAGTAGACAGTTGTTGATTCTGTAAAGCGTCTCGTTAAATTGCTTCGTAATATTGGAACACAAACGTTGGTACTTCCGAACCGTATGGATGGTTAAATTTGGTTGTTTTAGAATTGAAAGAAAGCAGCATCACTTTTCAGGCCAAACACTAAACTGTAAGAAATCGTCAAACTCAATAGTAGCGATTTGGTACACAACATCGAATTCACATAGTTTTAAATTGAACAGTCTTATTTTCGTACCATCATCATTCGAAACCAAATCATTGCGTGAACAATGCGCGGGCTGTGTCATTCTAGGTCAAGTTAATTAACTCAAACTATACCAAATCCAACAATCCACACGGCTAACCTTACACCTAAACTCGTCCCGATTGATATGACTACAGTAACCATAAGTTTACATAGTAACTGATACAATATGAACTACAAATGGTGTATTACGTGTAAGAGGCACTTAGTAAGTTATTGAACGCAACACGGATCGAGATAATTACATTCGCTTTATGTTCAGTATCAACAAGATTGAACACGTCTGTCTTACATTTACGGATAAAAATACTTGATATTACGGATAAATTATCGAGTTCTACGAACAAATAATCAAGTATAGAATTAATAATATAGTTTAGGTATAGATAAATACTCGAGTGCACGGCAAAATAATCGAGTTTGCGGGAAAATAATTGAGTTTGCGGAAAAATTATCGAATTTAAGGATAAATAATCGAGTTTAAGCATAAATACTTCAGTTTTACGAATAAAGTACTAGTTTTCGTTGTTAATACCAAAAGAAACTGTGAAATTATCTCGATACGATCCTACCGCCATCTCTTGGCACAAGCGGAAGCTTCGCGGCTCCTTCCCTACCCTCGCATTATTCGAAGAAAACATGGTCTAGTCCTGTCCATAACATCTGTCATTGACTTTGTAACTTGTAAATTCATTGACAGGTATATTTTAGTCGGATTCGACATTGTGCCTGGCAAATACGTTGCCCTGTTTGATTACTGGTGTCTTCGCAAAACGAAACCTCATCAAAGCGACGAAATTACACTAAACTAACCTCTATCGCTCCGTCATCGTCCTAACCCTACTATGTACACATTGGCAGTGTTGCATCGCTGGTCGTATATCCTCACGACACTAACTTAACTTAACCTATCAGACTACTCCGTACCGCTACCGAAACTAAAATCACCTATACATATTACACGACGAAAAAATTTACATTTCCTAAAGTATGTACACGTTTTGTTCACTTCGATTCTACACGTACGATCGCGTCGAATATCGTTATAAAAAGTAAGCATCAGTCTTGTCGGTTCGTCCGCTGGAGAATCAGCCCTCTGAATCCGCCGCGGGCCGATAGTTCGAAACCTTACATCTCTTTGGCGAAGTTCCACACGGGGAAGAATCAACATCTGTCTCGACCGTTTCCTACCTAAAAGACAAGGCCAAACTTTTACAAGGAATTTCCATACAACAACTCACAGTATCTTATCGTCCGCACGGCCAGAAGGCGTTCCCGCCATGTCGTCGCCCCATCTTGCGTTTCTTGGCGCCGCTGACCGCCTCCGGCTGAATCTTCTCTTCTTCCACGATCATGGGCGTGTTGGTGGCGCTGCAGTCGCGCGCCGTCTCCTTCTTCTTTAGCAGATTGTTCAAGAGGCGTGATGACGTGCAGTGTCGGGCAGGCAGGGTGCGCGCGGGGGGGGGAGGGGTGAACACTTCTTTCTTCACGGGCGGGGGGGAAGGTGCCTTGCGGTATGACGATGTAAACTGCTCGTATAAGCGCACCTTCGTCTCCGCAGACAGCTGAGAGATTTCCACTCGTTTGATGAGTTTGACGTCCTTCTCTGGCACCCACTCGTCTGCGATCCTGCAATGGAAGGAAAACTTTAGACCCTGAAAGTTCAGTGCCACACGAGCAGCTGCAAACACTATAGTTACTATTCCTTGGCGGCATCTGTAAGTAATTTTAATAAAACACTTTGGCGAAATTGCATTTTTCAAATCTTTAGAGATTTAGATTTAGGTGTTTGCAGCTTACTTGGGTTGTAATCCCGAGACAGAAATGATAGAAGAATCGTAACTTAGTAAAACAAGCCGACATGACAACATGCAGCAAATTATAGGCCAATTCAACTGAATCACTTCGAAACCATACATCAACAATGGACTAAATTCTGGACCTTTAAAAAATATAGTTAAAATTCAAAATCCATGACACTAACAGAGTTGATGATGATGTTGCTCCATATAAGTGATAGGATCTGCCTCCATGGTCTAGTGGTCAGAGTTATGGGTTCCCGATCCGGAGGTCTTGGGTTAGATTGCCAGTAAATATTTATTAATTTATCACTTTTGTCAATTTAACAATTTTGTAATTGCCGTGTTTATATTAATAATTTAATAAAAAAATATCACTTTATGAAGTTTTCCCCAGTTTAGTTAGGACAATGCAGGCCACCTCACTGCTTGGAAGAAAAAAGGTTCCGTGCTTCGGGGGGCACGTCAAGCCGTCGGTCCCGGTCAGAAAAACTATTTCAGAGGCCTACAGCTGTGCTATTAGGCGGTTTAAATACTCTGATACCAGGGTACATCGGGACAGGATTTCATTAAAGTTCCAGAATGCAGTCTAATGTTACCTTCTACAAACTAAATAGAATCCATCGTAACAAAATTTTGAACACCAGAAAAACCTTCACCATATTCTAAAGACAAACAAGAGGACTGACAACCCACGAGTTGCTAGCAGCACAAGGAATTTTCGAAATAACTGATTGTTTCTTTAAATTACATATACAGATGCCGGCAAACTTCTTGAAATAACGAAGTTTAGAACTCTTCGGGGTTAAGGTGCGGGACACAGCGGGAGAATCAAGAATCGAACGGGCGAAGACACGCTATTGGTAGATTAGTTGACTTTTAACACACTCAAGAAGATTGCCGGCATCTGTACCAATGTTAAGAGTTGCCATAAAACAATCTTATTTCGAAGAACGTTCACAATCTATAATGTATTATTCTTTGTAGAAACAGTGGAAAATATAACGATGATAAATATTCTAATCATGGTAAAATTCCCACTGTGTGCTAGCAACACTGAAAAACTCGTGCTTGTGTGGCACTTTGAAATGGCAACACGAAGCATGCTAAGCACGGTTACGGAGGACCAAATGCAGATTTATTTACAAAATATTAATATTATTTAATTTAATTTATATTTTTTTTATTTATTTTTGTATATATTTTTTTTTAATAAAATTATTTGTAAATAACATTTTTTTTTTATAATTTAAATATTTTTTTTTTATTTATTATAATATTTTAATTGAATCTGTAGATAAAGGTAGATTATAGATTTATTTTTGTAAATCCTGCATATTGATCCTTGATAATAGCGCAAAGTATAAAATCATGCACTGAAAAAATACCTCTGGAATCTAATGATTCAAAACAGAAGCTGAGGTGATGTTGATGTTGAAAAATTGTGGAAGGTGATTTCAGAGTCCAACTACACAATGTAGAGTCCAACTACAGGCCCACTGATGTCATCTACAGGCCAACTGATGACATCTTTAGGCCAACTGATGTCATCTACAGGCTTACAGATGTCATCTACAGGCTCAATAATGACATCTACAACGTGTAACAGAAAGGGTATATGCACCCGAAAGGATGTGAACCAGCCCATGAAACTGAACAACTTTTCCAAAGGAACATAAGTCGAAAAAAAAAGTTTGGCTCCCCATACTACATACGCTATCAGCTAATGCTTTCTGTAAGGAAGGTCACACTTTTTTTTTCTTATTTTGACCTATATTCCTTTGGGAAAGTTGTTCAGTTTCATTAGCTGGTTCATATCCTTTCCGGTGCATATACCATTTCTGTTACACGTTGTATAAGCCCACTGACTACATCTACAGACCCTCTGATGCCATCTATAGGCCCACAAATGACATTCGCAGGCTAAGATGACATCTACAGGAACGCCTGGTTACCTGATATCACTGACTACTAAATTCTGTGGTGTCGGTAACTGTAAAGCATATCTTCATTAAAATAGCAGAGCCAACGCAGGAACACGCCGGTGGACCAACGTGGACGGTTTATAAAACGCTGAAAATGGACTAAGTAGTTGATTTAGTAAAAATAGGGTATTTACTGTGAATGTTAAGATTTTGATAACCAAGGAACTGTTATATAACCTGATACTTCTTTAATCATAGATGATTTTTATTGTTTTGGTTTACTCATACCATAACTAAAACCTATGATATTCTATTACTGACTAGAGTTACCCATTGATATCAGAATAGTACTTCACTAGAGTTAAATCAAATCTTCATAAATAAAAGATATTTTTGTGAAATACCCTATTAATATTAAGTAAACTCAAAATATACTTATTATGATAAGGGATCCCACTTTCAGCACTTTAAAATCGGAACAGACCTAACCCACCTAAGCTTAATCACATTCATTCCACCTACCTAAAATTAATATGCACAGTTTCTTAGTCATTATTTTTGAACACGTGTTCAAAATCCATCATCACATCACATCTTAAAAGTTATCAACAAAACCATGATAATGTCTACATTAACATTGTCACAAAAACATGTTCAAATATTCGTCACATCACATCCCAACAAGTCTAAGTTTCCTTTAAAATTAGGTTTATGATTTTCATTTCCAGCAATGAAACAATGTGCAGGAGTCCATCACACCATATCCCAATATCCACCCACCCGTCGAAAGCCACACCGAGTACACTATCTACTACTTACACATGAGGCGGGTAGTACGTCAGAAGAGCTTCTCTCCTGGCCTCCTGAGCGTTGTATCTGGTGGCTGCGAGTGCAGCGTGGAGGGTCAAGGTGTGTCTGCCCTGAGGTTCTCTCAGAGGGCAGGAGCCGCCGAGACGCCAGCGGGTGCAGCGAGAGAGACGGTAGGCTAGCCCTTCCATCATGCCCGGGTCGAAGAAGTCGAACATACGCGCTGGAATTAGAAATGTGTTTGGTTAGCATTGATAATTTAACACCGGTTTTATAGGATGCTATTGAGACAGTGATATTGAGATACATATACTGATTATAATTAGTTTTTTTTTTTTCAGATGTTAAGTTAATAAGTAAGGTGCTGCTTACACAGCAAGAGTCGACATTTTGTCAGACATCACTCCAGAATAGTTTAAAAGTACAATAAAGTAACAACAGTCTCCGGTAAGTTGGTATGTTTGTTCGTACGGGCCTTATTGCTACTGCGTCATAGATCCCAGCTGTTAGTCTTTCATCGTAGGAGTTACACTCTCCTTTACCTTCTTTGCTAGTTTTAGCTTACAATAATAATATCTGTGGCCCTATGTTTCTACTGACTAGACCAAACTTAATGCAGGACGTCCTAGGACTAGGTGGGGCGATGATTTTAGGAAGACAGCCGGCAGTATTCTTCTTCTGTCGAGTGGGTATCGAGTCTATGGACCCGATGAACCCTGGTGTCAGAGTTTTTAAACCGCCTCGTAGCACAACTATCAGGCCTCTGACATGGTTTGAGTAACGACTACTATCAAAGACAGCGACCGGGACCGACGGCTTAACGTGTCCTCCGAAGCACGAAATATTTTTCTTTTCGTCAATCAGGTGATTCTGCCTGCAATGTCCTAGTGGACTGATACAGACTGATGATGATGTTCATATTTAAAAAGTCTCTAAAATAACATTTTCTTATTCTCCAAAAAACTATTCCGCAGGCAGCCGTATTGTGCCATATTAATAGTAACGGTTTTAGTAGTATTTATTATTAACTCACGAATGCTCCGGTCCACTTATTAGTGTTACTTCTGTACTATAACACAGTACTTACAATGTTTTTAAATTTGTATAAGTTTAAAAAAATATATATTCCTTTATTGTTTTTTTTTTTTGTGATTATAGTGGGACACTTTAGGCTAATATAATAATAATAATAATATTTCAGTTCATAACATTTTTATGTATATGTAAGTTCATTATTTTATGCAGTTCGCCTATACATACTAATTTATAATTTTATAACACATAGGTACTTGTGTTAATGTTCTGGCTTCACGAAAGACCAGCGTTACAAGCAGTTAACTGTGCTGCTTGCAACATACGCTGAGTGAAGACCATTTTTAGACATAAGACTTTCTGTACTTTTATTTCATTAGATAAATTTGTGTTGTGTTTAAAATAAACGTATTCTATTGGCTTCTATTCTTCCATGTTTGTACTGACCAGACCAAGGCTGTCGTCGGTACCGCAGCTTCTTGCCATTCCTTCGCAGGAGTTTCACACTGCCCCCTTCGCTGGTCCTCTTGTTGCCGTTGTTGCTGGGCGAAGACTCCGTGAAGTGGTTGTTCACGTGACGTTCGAGAAGGATCTGGAATTTAATACGGGCAAAATAAGTTTTATGCTGGAGATTTTTCGTAAAAAGTTCTATAGGGAATCTTTCAGAATCAGTGTTCAACTTTGTATTAATGACAAATTCAATAAACTATTAATCATCTGATTTTGTAAGAGTAAGTATAAGAACTCTATGATTCTCGTGCGTTAATATGACCTGAAAGTATTATGTTAGAGCAGGCAGAATGATAGGTAAATAGCAACAGCATCTAATGAAGGTAACCGTTTAAGGTATTACAATACGAATTTTGATTCATTCGTTGCTTAAAACCAAAACGCAAAACACCGAAATACGCATATGTTGAAAATAACGCTACTTGTGAGAAAACGCAGAATATTGAATACGCTTATCGCCAAAAACCTTTCCAATATGTAATTATTATCTATTCCAATAGATAACACTCTTCTGAAAGTAACAGCAAACTCAAATAAGAAAATGATGACGGATGCTGCTCATAGTAAAAATATTTATAAATAAACCCAATTATCAAATCAATGAATACACAAATTAAAATGTTATTTATTGGAACCGACAATATAACAACGCCAATAATAATTTACCCTATGCAGATAGCTCAACAGAAACAGATTCTACAAGATTTTGTAGAACTAAATGTTTTAATTTACCCTATGCAGATTGCTCAACAGAAACAGATTCTACACGATTTTGTAGAACTAAATGTTCTAATTTACCCTATGCAGATTGCTCAACAGAAACAGATTCTACAAGATTTTGTAGAACTAAATGTTCTAATTTACCCTATGCAGATTGCTCAACAGAAACAGATTCTACAAGATTTTGTAGAACTTAATGTTCGTCCAAGACTAAATGAATTCTTGGAAGAATTAGATTTTTTTAAATCGATTGCTTAGAAGTATTTTGCGTTTTGCCGAAAGATGACCCTTTATATCATATGTACTTGCTGTTACACTCATCAAGGCTCGATGTGGTAAAAACAAATAAAATCAACATTTCACAATAAATTTATTTCGGACGTACTGAAAATTGTCACGATCGAGTCCTACATACGAAAGATTTATTCCAAGATACCATTTTCACTCGGGGTTTCGCGCAAAACAACAGTGACCTAAGTTAAAAGTTGACATTGTAATCTGGCATAAAACTTTGACCAGAAAAGGTGCCCAATAATAAAACCGATCGCTACAAGAACTCGATATAAACAGTTAGTGCAAGTCTGTGAATAAATTTACTGAAGAACATCAAATCATAAATAAATATTGAAGTGGACTCGATGATTGTAGACTTCCTCTGCGGCCCTTAGAAAGAGAAAACACATACATTACGCTTAAGTACACACGGGCGAACGCTTTTTCCATAACTTACTGTAGGCAAAACTCCAAAAGTTCACTCATTTGATATATCTTTTACAGGTACACCTGCATGTGAATTGAGAGAAAGCCAGACTTGCTTTTTCAAAATCTGATCATTTTGATTTGTATGCCGACAATATTGAAGATTATTTAGTTGAAGAAATAGTGCTTGAAGAAGATATTTTCATTGAAGAACAAGTTAAGAACAGAAGACATAATACAATACATATTCATGACCATGACGATGAAGAATTAACTGCCATTCCCACTTTGTTACACTGTGAAGACGAAGACCAGGAAACAAAAGGTAACATAAAACAAAACCATCAAAGACCCATAAACGAAGTAAACTGACGACTCAAAAAGGTTGGTTTAGATCCTTCAAGTGTTTAGTACAGTGCATTAGGACAGCCCATAGTCCATACATGAAAGGCAACTTGAAAGCCACTGGTAGAACAGTTTACACCGTTCAACTCATCATCGTATGGCGTTTCCAAAAATGCGACTTTAAAATTTGATGTCGGAGTTAGCAATCCATTGCTTTGCCTCCGGTGTTAGCTGGTGAAGCCCCTCGAATCCGCTGCTGAACTTTCGTGTAGGGCAGTCCTCCACGTTCAACTTATGAACTGTGTTATTGGACTGTACCAAACACGCGAGCAATGTAAACCAGCCAAGAGAAACCAGGCATTCCTGCATAAAACCCTGAAGAATGACTTAGAATAAAGAACCAAAGACAACACAGCACCTGAGTAGAGAACCTCCTCTCGCAGCCGTCGACGATGCACTTGAAGGGTTTATTCCCGCCGTGCGACATGGCGTGGCGCTCCAGCCAGAGCCGCGAGCATGATGGCTTCCCGCGCACCTTGCAGCCCGTCCAGAGGCACACGTAGTTCTCCTTGCCGGCTTGGGACTCCACGTGGCTTGCCTGGAAATTGAGAAGAGGATTTCGTTAATTAGTAATAATAAAACAACTATGTAGTCTGATAAAGGTAATATTAGACTGGTAAATAAAGATAGTGAATGGATTTTTGTCTGACTCAAAGTAGTGACTAGGACTGGGACTTTTGATGTCGGGTCGAAGATCCACTTTGGGTAACTAAGCCACTGCAGTTAGTCACAGTCAAAGATATAGATTTATCAATCAAACTGGCTCACCCATTGAAGAGATGATTAGGGTCGTATGTATTCAAAAACACAGACGCAACAGCATTTGTAATTTTGTTTTGATGTAGATTACTTTATTTTCTGGCAGGTAATATTATCAAGAGGAAAACATTGTTACGGGTGACCTATATGAAACTGTTAAAAAAAAATACTGACCTGTAAGTGTTCCAAGAGGTCGGCATCGCTATCGAACTCGCTCTTGCACTCTTCCCACATGCAAAGGACGACTGTGGAAGTAGTATCAGTACTGGAAGTCCTCTTCCCGCTTGGTGCCTTCACAGGGTTCCTTGGAGGAAACCGCAGCGTCTTCGGCTGCTTCAGGATAGGACTCTTCTGGGAACTCACTATTTCATCACACACACTCACACTCAACGATATCGATGAATCCTCATCACACTCCTTGCTCGTTTGTGAATCGCTCGGGGAGTCAATGGACTTGTCCGTCCCGATGCCCGATTCGGAAGACTCAGTAGTAGCGCTACAGTAATTCGCTTCTATCACAGAGTTATGAACATTAGACGACACGTCTTTTAATACGGTTATCTGAGTAAATATAGTCTCCTCTCTTCGTGCTACCGCTTCGACCTTTCGTAAGTTTTCATCCGTTTCCATTCTCGTTTCTCCCTTTTCTTTCTTTTGTTCCTCGGAGATTATATCATCACATATTTTGTCTTTGAATTCATCAAATTTGTTAGATAAACTACTAACTTCAGCAAACGCTCGCGTAGGAATTTTTGTTTCAAGAGGAACAATGTTATTGTTTACTGTTTTTGAAAGCCACGGCATATCAAATTTTGGACTTATCGTTTCATAACTTTCAGGCTCCTTCACTGTGCTGCTTGGCGGTTCCGTTCCTTGGATGGGGTTGTCTGGAGGTTTGGCGGGCGCGAAGGGGATACTACTAGTATGTAAGGTCTGTGTTGAGTAATTCGTGACGATTGGTGAAGGATGTTGGACTAAAGGAGTGGAGCACGTCGTTGAAGACGCAATGTTCGTTCCGGTGTAACTCCACGTCTCTTTTACGTTCATATTTGGCACTGACGTGACGATGAAACCAGGCTGCGGTACTAACATCGGATGGCTGTAGTTCACTGTGTAATTCGGCTTGGATTGCATGCTCATCCCTACCGGTGGCATACCTGTAATATTCTTGTTTATAACCATCGGCTGACTCGTCGTAGCCACTGGCTTATTCATGTTTGTATAGCCATTCATGGTGTTTGCGAGCTTCAACAAAGTGCCATTTATAAGGATCTGCGCCGCTTGCTGGTTTTGTAAATGGTCCTGTCTCTGCGCCGCCAACTGTGCGTTTTGTGGAAGTACGAAGTTCGGCATTTTCGCCATCAAATTAGGTATTTGAACAACAGTTCCATTCATATTTTGTACGAACGGGAAAACGAATTGCCCATTCAATTTGGTCGGACTTGACACATTTGACATGTTTACGCCATTGACGTTTTGTCGATTGAATGCGTTCAAGTTATTTTGTTGGTTGATCGTTTGAGTTTGTATACCATTCTGTGGTATCCTTAGAGTAGTGAGCATTACGTTTTGAGGAACTGCAACGAAAGACGGCATGTGCGTTGAAGTAACTGTACCATTCATGGTGCCATTGCAAGGTTGAGGGATGTTAATTTGATGATAGTTTTGTTGATTGTTGACGGGCACGTTCAGGCCGCCGAGACTGCCATTCACCGTCATGGAAACTTGTCGAACACCATTCGGAATATTCATCTTTGGTGCAGTACTTGCTTCAGGGAGAGTCTTCACCGGCGAGCCATTGAGCGACGCATTGACACAGTTTTGTTTCTGAAGCTGAACCTGCTGTTTTAAATTGTTAGCTTTAGACCACGTGAGGTTTTTGCTGTTGGCAATGCATGCTGACGACTTTCGGTTTGTTCTTTTTGTCGTCTGCGCCTGTGCTTTTTTCGGTGCCTCTTTTTTAGATGTGGGTTTGCAAGCAATAGGGCTTAAACTAATGTTATTAGACCCACAAGTAACCCCATTCATTCTACAGTCTAATTTTGTAGTGGAGCTAACAATTCCGTTCATTTTAGTGGTGTCTGCTTTGGCAACCATGGATTTCTTGGGTGACTGGCTCATCGTTGTGGCCGAACCTATCCTCATCGCTGTTAAGTTATTTGACGCCGATATTGATTGAACCTTGCGGGATAGCTCTGTCATTTGTTTCTTGGCTTTCACAATCCCATTGGCGGATGGATCTATCTTCATCTCGGAAGCGTGTCTTTTCGTGTGCTTCATCCCGTTTAGAATACCATTCGCGGGCTTCTCTTTGGTGAACGACTCCGTTCCGTTCCGCATCTCAATGAAACCATTCATATTCATGCGAGTTTTCTCCTTCTTGTCTTTCTTCATACTGCAGCCGATCATCCCGTTGGCATGCGGGCTCGACGTCTTCTTGCTGAGATCCGTCGCCTTCGTCACGCCTTTGACGACTGGTTTCCGCTCCTGCGTTCCGACGTCGATCATGGGGCTGAGCGTCTGCGATAGGTACGAGATGTATTTCTCCAGGTCCTGCGTGACCCCGTTTTTGGGAAGGCACTTCCTTTTGGTATCATCGTTGGCGGGGTGGGACGCCTCGCGCTTGCCGGTCTGCGGTTTCATCTTGTGGTTGAAGAATTCGGTGATGCGGCGGTGTAGGGGCTGATTGGTGGGCCGGCGGGTAGGCGCGGGCTGTGCCGCGATGCGGCGCGGCGGCGGCGCCGGCTCATTCGCCCACGGCGGCATGCGCGCCCCGGAGGAGCTGTCGTCGCCGGCGCTGCAGCCGGACTCGGGGCTGGCGGGGCTGGCGGGGCTGCGCGGGGACCGCGGCTCTGTGATGTCGCTACTGCTGCACCCGCTGCTCTCTGAAGGACTTAGAACCGCAACACCACTGGAAGAAAAAGAAAAAGGGCTGTCAAAAACGTGCTATACAGTAAATATAATCAGAAAGCGTATAATTGCTTGTAATTTGAACAAGTAATTGCTTTAGAATAAAACTGTTATTGATAATATTAGTGCTGCCTAACAAAGGAATTTCATCAAAAACTACGAACAAAAATCATGTTTCCATTATATCGAATGTAAACAAGCTCGATCGTTAAAACCTAGTTAAGCTTAGCTGAGGGAATGCATAGACGATTACTTTCAAACAAAAACACGCCTCGTGTCAGCGAGTCCATACCAGTGTGACCGATGTTGTTTAATGACAATCAGCTGTTGAATGGTTGCGATCGATCGCGTGGGCGGGTGTTGGGCGCGGGGGGGTACGAGCGAGGCAAGAGGGTAGAGGGGGGTACGAGTAAGAGCGGGACGGGGCGAGCGCAAGGTGCAATGCCCTGCGTCCGGTGCAGTAGTGAAGTGACGCAACCAGACGCGATGCACTCGCCGGACGAACGACCGACTGGGTTGCCCGCACCAAGTTTCGATTCAACTTCGTCAATGTTTAGTTTAGAAGTTTAGCGCTGTATGAACTTTTGAATTTATGTTGTTCTTAAAAATTGAATATACTTCATATTTCTGCTACATTGTTTCGTTCCAGAAGGACAACGCGATTACAATAGTTTTTAATTTATTGTTCATAAGGATTACCGGGTTTCCTCACTCACAGCACATCCTACTCTTACTTCAAAAATATATAATTTGTGTGCAGTTTGTCCAGGAACCCTGGCAACTGGAACACGCAAGGATATTATTTTCGGCGTGACATTCACGACATAAATTCCTTGTTCACGACACGTACTAGCGACCACGGACCACGGCTCTCTGTGACGAATGCACGAGTTATTTGACCAGGCCATTGCCGCCTTCAAATTATGACTTTTATGTCTTTTCTAAGGGCTGGAAGTGTTAAATACCTCTACTAATATCATTATCTTCAATGCTGGACTGGGAGCGAGAGAAAAACTTAGAATGTGCCCGCTGCATTTCTTCCCGGGCATACTGTAAAAACCAGGCAAGGGATCGGAGGGTTTTCGTATCTTGCACATTAGGCGATGGGCTGACAATCTGTCACTACAGTAATATACCTACAAATCTGTATTATAAAACCCTCAAAACCTGTCTGACGTGGCGGAACGACCTTTGTTTAGGTAGTTTACGCTCTGCCTAACCCGTTAGGGACAAAGGCATGACTCTATGGCTCGTATCTGTGAAGCGATATCAAATTTGACAGCAATATTAAGAATGGATTTAACAGGTCAGTTTGTACTGAAATGACATTGCTGCTACGATCTCAAACTCGCTGTCACTCATGAGAGTAGATTATAAATACGGCCCTATATATAGTCTACTCTATGAAGAGTTCTAGTTTTAGAAAAATTGAAATCTCTTTAATTTTTAATATGTTAAAATCACAAAGTACAGCTAAGTAGAGATAGTTTTCATACAACTAGTGCTTGGAATATAGGGATCTGTCTAAAATGACAAAACTCGTTAGACATGGCGGAACGACCTTTGCATAGTCATTGACTCTCTGCCTAACCCCATTAGGGATAGAAGCGTGATACGATAGCTTAGATAGTCTTTACTATCGTACCTTCGATCAGGTGGTGAACACAGAGCGTGGTTGTTCTCCACCAACCTTGTTATTTGAACTGATTCCAAATCACAAACACTGGCTTGTTATGTTGCTATAGACTGTTATTACCGGCATCGGCAGCCAGACATAACACAATAAATAGTGTCTGTTTTTAAACTGTTGCCACGAAGAAAATACACCATCTGGCTAGGTAGGATATCATCTACATACACACTCATGAGCACGAGCTTGATAAAAGTCAATTAAGCCCTACATTTTTGCTATCTGTGACAAATTTTGAGGGAGATTTCAGATGGGATTGTGTATTGCTGTAGGGAAGGGTTGTTATCCTACTTATTGCCTAGATAGCATTACATTGATATCATGTTGGTCCCTCTGCTGGCTTTTAAATGCAACATGCAACAATGCTTTCAAGTTTTCGGCGATTCAGGGTTGAAATCACCGTAAAAGAATACAGTTCAGGTATTATGTCAATTAACAATCCAGGTTCGTCAATTAAAAATACTACTTCTATAGAAGAGGCCTGGAGCTTATGAGCTTAAAGTTTTCATTTCTTAGAAAAAGAAACGCAATCAAAAAGTCGAGACACCTTAGATAATCCTTAATCGATAGGTCAAGTTGGGCTGCCGAACATACCACATCCATTCGTCTGGCCAACCCGTGGCTTCACCACACGATGTATGTTTATTCTGGGAGCGCATTCTCAAACCCGTTTCGGGATGTTTTGTCGGCGAGCGATCTTCAGGTAAACACGGAATACTTACCGAAACTACATTATACCACTCTACTGTAATTTGGTTGCGAGATCTGTGGAAATGGGTCGCTACCGTGGAATACAAGAAGCTCTTGAATCTTCATTAGGATGTTTTATGTTTCGTTTAGGGTTAAATTAGAATAAAAAACACAGCCGCATTATTTGGTAACGAGCTTTGTGAATATGGTTTACTACCATATTCGACATTTCAATGTGCATCCTCGTGTCAATACGCGAATAAGATACAATCATCACCACGCGAAGAATTATGGATGAATGATCGTGCAATTAAATACTATACTCTCCCTCCCCCGCATACTCTTGATTACCGAAATAACTTAACCGCATGTCAATCACATCATTTTACAGAGGAGCAACTGTCAGCAACAACATCGTCTACCCATACCCATAAAGGACTAACTGGGAACAACCCTAGGTTCATCGTAGGGCGGTTTCCCTGCGGGGCGCGGGGGGTAAAGAGGGCGTTGTCTCGACGCACCCTCGCTGTGAACTACAACCCTACACTAGGGGAACATCCCCCTACCCTCACTAATTGACCCAATTTTTTAACAACTTTTTTTGCAAAGTCCGAGACTCGAATATCTTAGTAAGGGGATCTTAATTTAATATCTGAAATCCTAAAATCTTTTGTAAAACTTTTCGGTTTTTAATGAGCTGTAGGAACATCAGAAAATGTTTAATCTTGTGGTTTCTTTGAGATATTCTTTATCAACCCGAACTTCTCGGTTCGATAATTGACAAAGCAAACGAAACATGTTGTGAAACTGAATACACTGTTGCCAGAACCCGTTAGTTGCTCAGGGGAAAGGTAATACTTACACCGAAATTGTTAACACTCCATCAATCAAAGGGAACTTTGACTTCAAAAACCTTTCTGGAGAGTGACTCAGAGAAAGCATTAATAATATTCAGAATCCGGACGTACTCGTACTTACATAAAGCACGTAACTAGATCTACAAGAGTGAGTATATATTTAGTATTTAACGAATGCATTCAAAATGTGGATCAGTTAAAGAAAATGCAAACCTACCCCGAGTTAGGGGCATGAGTCTTGTCTCTTGCCGCTTCTCCTCAATGAATTAACATGCCTTTAAGTCGTCTTTCCAATAATATGATAATATCTGTTAAGTTGTAGGCAAAATATGTCACTTTATATGACGAGTCAGATATCGTCATATAATGCATCCTACGTAATGGATTCAATAAAATTATGCTAAATCATTGTATAATTATACTAAAGCAGTACCTATTACTTGAATAGAGATTGTATTAACTGGAATCTTCGACCGTCGTCGTAAGTAGAAGTTTGTTTTGTACACAAACCAAAGCCTTGTAGGTATTGTAACAGCTTATTTGCAAGACAATCGTGTTGTTTTTTGCGTAAATTCGAAACTAAGAGTGGTCTCGAACCTATAGTAGTTACAGTATATTTCTTATGGGGCCAAGTAGGCCTAATGATGCAAGTTTTTATACATGAAGTTTTTGCCATTATTTATAGGATAGGTCAGGTCAAGATAACCGCATTGTCTGTTAGTAGTACCATTTTTTAATTTATTAATTTATTCAAATCGTCAAATGAACTTTTTACATTATAAGGAAATGTACGAAATATTTTTATTTGAAAGTCCTTAAGCCCGCTGTTCTTTATAAAGGTCAATAATGTTTACACTTTTGAAAAGTATTTACAATTGAACACACAATCTCAATTCTTTTGCGCATGTCCGAGTCGGAATAAAAGTTGGCGCGAACTAAACTGAACATTTGTGCAGCAAAAGGAAAATATTCTTCGATGCCAATATCTTTGCTTTTACAATTCAAAGTTTGCACTTGAAAAACGTATTTACCCGCGCAAAAGACAATCGCAGTTTTTTTGCGTATGTCCGAAAGCAAAAGTGGGCGCGTATGTAGGTGAGGTGAGGCTGGCAACACAAGGTCGCGCCGAACTCGGTCGACGACCTGCAGTGTTGCCGCCGCTCCTGCGGTGATGTAGTCCGATTGTAGCGTAACCTACGTAATCGACAGACGGTCTATTCTATGCTATGTGATATATTTAGCTCATTGGGTTTTGTGAGGTTTATGAGTAGTGGAATGAGGCTTTTTAAAATAACGGAGCGCAGTTGCTATTTTCATTTTATTTAAAGATTTCCTTACGTAACGTAATTTAATATTGGTAAACGATATTTTAGGAAATCGCCTACATATTTGCTTTCTCTTAAACCGGCTGTAAACTGTTGCAGTTAATTAATGGGATTTTAACAAATCCTGCCCGTAATAAATAAAATCAATATTTGCTGAATACAAGATTATTTGAATTATGGATACACTAGGTTATTGTTTATGATAGGTGTTTGTTTATGTACTTTGTAAAATCAATACGCCTCGTTAAGGGCCCCTTAACATAATATTAGTTGTAGCTAAAATACCGATAACGTACTGGGAAAACATGAAACATGACCACAGGCGAATACAGGGCCGCAATCAGTCACTCGGTCATGAATCACTTTTCAATTTATCTGTCACTGACGTTTCTGTTCAAATATTCAACTTGTTTGCATTTTGATTGGCTAATGGTACGTTATTAGTGTATTGCAGTGTAGATTTAATTTTGAGAAAAGTCATTCAAGTTCACGATGGTGAAAAGATAATTGATAAGAGTTTCAGAAATTTTGTACTTAATATATTTTAATGTCTGTAACGTTTACATTATTATATCTAATACATAGTTGATCGTAAGTAATTTTACGTGTACAGGGAAGATATGATGCATTATGCTATTGCTTACTGCTCAAAATAAACGAACGGCCGATAAAGTAATCCCAATGAGTATTAATTATATATTAACTACCTCCGTGTTCTATTGGTCAGAGCCATGGGCTTACGATCCGGAGGTCCTGGATTCGATTCCCAGGGGAGGAACACAAAGTTGCTATTTGTCAATTTATCACTTTAAGAGGTTTTCCCCAGTTTGGTTAGGACATTGCAGGCTGAATCACCTGATTGTCCGAAAGAAAGAGGATTCCGGGCTTCGGACGTCGCGTTAAGCCGTCTGTCCCGGTCGCTGTCTTTGATAGTGGTCGTTACTCAAACCATGTCAGAGGCCTAAATAGCTGTGCTACTAGGCGGTTTGAAAACTCTGTCACCAGGGTTCATCGGATCTTTCGACTCGAGAATCCACTCGCTTAGAAGAAGAAGTATTAATGTAGAATGATGTTATTTTTTTAATTTGGAAAGCGCAGTAAGGTGAGTCGAAATAAAGTGAGGAGCAACAATTGACCGTGACGCGGCGATGGTATCGGGGCGGCAAATTAACGCGAGAAGGGGGCGCTATTGTACCGTGGCGCCCCCCGTAATACGTCCCAGTACTTTCTAAAATATACTCTATTTTCAATGAATAAGGTTTTGACATATCTGAAATAGATTTAATTGTGGGTCTGAAAGTGACTAAGAATTTTTATGTTTGTTCACGACTTGTCTTGTATATGAGTGATTATGATCCTGTCGTCACATCAACTTAGGCATAACAAAGGAGAAAAAAAAACATTTTAGTTTGAACAACTTTTTTCCCCAGGGATAACCTCAATTTTTATCATAAATATTTCAGATTATTTATCTAACATACATACATAAATACATATAATCACGCCTTAATACCTAATGGGGTAGACAGAGCGTAAACGACCTAAACGAAGGTCGTTTCGCCATGTCTGACAAAGTTTTGAGGATCATTTTAGATAGATTTGTAGGTATATTCTTGTTGTGACAGGTTGTCAGCCCAACGCCTTAATTGCAATAAATTAAAACCCTCGGATCCCTTAGCTGGTTTTTGCAGCATGCGCGGGAGGAAATGCAGGTGACACATTCTATGTTTTTCTTTCGCTCCCAGTCCAGCATGAAAGAACATTTATCTAACAGTTACGGGAAACATAAAAGTATGTAAGTAAGTACAACAAAATGTATGTATCTTTCTAAAGGGAAACACGTTTGTAGTACGTAGCGTTTGTCACGTAGGACAAACCTACGATCTTAATACCAGTAACAGTAGAACAAAGAACCCAATCATTAAAGTTAACTTGAAACAGAAAGTTTTGTTACTTAGAAACTAACAAAGAAGTTCAAACTTCCACAGAAAAATCAAAGTTACTTAGCAACAAAACAACAAGTTAAAGTGCGTAAATGGAGAAACAAGCAATTTTATTTGCTAGAACCCGACATAATCCTATGGTATAATCAAACCTTCACCACACCTAGCCATAGTTGGAAAAGCCGTTAAATAATTAAAGCTTTAACGTTGTTAATTAATAACTCCTAAAGTATTCTGTTTGTATTAAATCTCTTGGCCTCCTAATTGAGAAGAATGTTTAGGGTCAAACGCCTCAGAGAAGTCACGCAACGTGTTTTAATCATTAAAAGG
The DNA here is from genome assembly GCA_949820665.1 of Scrobipalpa costella. Taxonomy (NCBI): domain Eukaryota; kingdom Metazoa; phylum Arthropoda; class Insecta; order Lepidoptera; family Gelechiidae; genus Scrobipalpa; species Scrobipalpa costella. The sequence continues at coordinate 4,557,417 of OX463298.1, forward strand.
ACAATCATTTTTTATTCATCTTCATAATCTGACCCTACTCTTTTTATCTCCTAATCTGACAAAGGGTTTGAATACTCAGTTTTTTAAGTCTTCCACGAGAATTATTTTTCATGTTCAAAAATTGTTTGTTCAAAACTCCAAAAGTAGACAAACAAATCAAACGATTTGTCTTTTTTTCTGCACATAGTAACTTACTAACTCCAGTATTCATGTAGTGTTTCCCTGACACGTACGTATTGATGACACATAAACATAATTGTTAATTATACATTGCAGTATGAATGACTATAATAGTATTTTCCCGATGCCACTTAATTCATGCAAACATCACGTCATGCATTTCAATGAACAACTACATTATAACGTGCGAAATAGTTTCTCGTATTTACCCAGTCATATTAAAACTACCTATTGTTCTCTCAGAGTTCGTATCGAGTATTTTCTATTTTTAAATATTCAGAACAGACGTCAGATTAGTAACAGTCTATCTTTAGCAAGCTAACAGATTAGTTACAATGTTCTGTATAACAAATATTTTAAACTCACGGAAATATTTGGACTTTGATGAGTAAAAGTGTGAATCTTATGGATGACTGAAAATGAGAGTTACATTCAGAAAATAATCATTCCTGTTTGCAGTCATAAAAATCTTCAAAAATAATATATATAATAAAATGCATACTATATTCAATTCAATTCAATAATTTATGTATAAAATAATAATTTTACACGTCACATAATGCAGTATACTTATAACATAATTACAAAATTTGTTTTAGAATTAGTCATGTCATGTCATTTTAAAATACAAGATAATTAATTTAATTTATATAATTTCATCTATAATGTCAGGCCTGGCCAAAACAAAGTTGTGTCAAAAATTCATTTACTGTAAAAAATGCATCAGCAATTAGTTTTTGTTTTAACTTTTTAACAAATGACCCAAACGTAGGAGTGTCCAGTATATCCTTCGGGATTTTATTATAAATTTTAGGTCCAATTATGTTCAGGAACTTTCTAGATTTAGCTAGTCTAGCCGACGGTTGTTGAAGATCATTTCGGTGTCGTGTGTTGTAGTATATACGACCTATTAGGAAAATAGTACGCAAGATAACACCTATTACGTGGTAGACTGTCGTATGTATAGCACTTTAATGATGACGCCTACCATCTGGCCGGTTGTCATACACACACAAATCACGCCTTTATCCCTTACGGGGTAGGCAGAGCGTTTAACGCCTCGTAAAAGGCGCTTTCGCCACGTCTGACAAGAATTGAGGGCAATTTTAGATTGTAATATGTATTGCTATAGTGACAGGTTGTCAGCCCATCGCCTAAATTACAATACACTGTAATCCTCAAGTCCCTTTTGCTGACTTCAACAGCATGCCCGGGAGGAAGGGCAGCTGGAACATTCTATGTTTTTCTATCTCTCCCAGTCCAGCATGGAAGCAACATACATATGGTTGTCATACATATAGTATATGAAATAGACTATGTCGTATAGTCACATCGCGTGCATAGTTCGTCATATTATTCGTAATCGTCGTCCGCATTCGAACAAATGAATACATCACAATTTGACGACACTATGGTACAATTTTACAAAGTTTTACGATATTACAGAGTTTGTAGGGAAATGCACCGAAAGAAAAGTTATGTATTTTTCGTATCGTTAGGTTTAATGGACATACATATCCCTGTGTGCAATATAATATTACTTTTTTTTGTCCCTTACCTAGTTAGAGCAAACAAACTTCTATGACATGTGATCACATCATACATATCGCGTGTGGCAAGATTGCTCATAATATTCGTAATCACTGTTACCATTGTACTTCTATATAGGGTCCTTGAATGTAGAAATAAATAAAGCATAGATGTAAAACAAAAAATATTCTAGAAAATTAACATCTCGTCAAATTTATTGGTAAAAACCTGAGTAAAAAATAAAAATATATATGTGAGGGAAAAACATAGAATGTGCCGGCTGCATTTCCTCCCGGGCATGCTGTAAAAACCAGCTAAGGGATCCAAGGGTTTCATTATATTGCAATTTAGGCGACGGGCTATCAACCAGTCACTAGAGCCATATACCCACCCACTAATCTATCTTGAATTGCTCTCAATACTTTGTCTGACGTGGCGGAACCACCTTTGTTTAGGCCGTTTACGCTCTGCCTACCCCATTAGGGATAAAGGCGTGATTGTATGTATTATTATTTGATGTGTAATTCTTTTACTGTCACTGACATGTTTAGTATTGCGACATAAGTAGGTACCTATAAAATTATGTATATTTTATTTTTGAAATGTGTATTCTTAAAACAATTTAAAAGTACACACAGTATAAACGTTTTGTTCTTTTAAATTAAGTCCTACATAAAGGACCTTCGGCTGCTATTTGTACCCTTTGTACTAGCTCTCGTGTCGCGTCACGCCAACGGTTCTAGGAAATTACTATGCAACGGTACGCTGTAGTATTATAGTAAAACTGTAATTAACGACCAATCACAGGCCGGCATTGTAACTGGACTGGACGAACAATTAGCAGGTTTTTATGTTTTTTTTTGTGCACTTGTCGACGATAAGTGAGCACCCGAGTGTGCCAAATACGATGCTATGTAGTGATATGAACAACGGGAAAGAAAGTACTAGACAATGAATATAATTACGTGATTCATTAATGAATAACGGACCTTACGATTATAAAAGTACAAAAACGTATGATAATTATTTCTATTACATAATATTATGATTAAACGATAAACAAGTTCCATGCTGGACTAAAAGCGAGTGAAAAACACAGAATGTACCAGCTTCATTTTCTCTAGGTTTTTACAGCATGCCCGGGAGGAAATGCAGCTAGCACATTCTATGTTTTTCTCTCGCTCCCAGGCCAGAATGGCGGAAGTTTTCAAAATATACCTATAAATATATACCTATATAATTTGATTTCCACATGAAAGGTATAATTATGAAAGCTTTCAGTAACAACAACATCACAACATTAATTATGCGTGTCTGTGTATGCAGCAAGACGCACTGAAATCATATCAAAACGCACCCCCGCGTGTCGCTGTAGGTTATAAATAGGGCTGCCATTTGGATACACTAACTATAAATATCTAATCTACTATATTTAATTACGAAATTTTATTAATACTAAAAACAAAAGGCAAAAGATAAAAATACAAAGCTTTAATAGTGTAATAGACTTCGCAACTTCAATTTGGTGTCACCCTATGATGAAAAAGCTTAAGATAAATGAAATTTAAAGCCCCAGAAGTCAAGCCAGACAGAAAAAAGTAATTTTAAACTAATGAAAGAAGATTTTATTTAGCTGTTCCAGCGATGCTCTGAAGTGTGCTATTTCTATCTAAGACCCGTATTTATAATCCGCATTTGAGATTGACAGCCAGTTTGAGTTCGTATCAGAAATGTTATTTCAGTACAAAATGGCTTTTCAAATCCATAATATTGCTCACAATCTTGAGATCGCTTTACAGATACGAGCCTATGTTAGTGTTAAATATGTCAAAGCTTTAAATGCAGCCCATGCATTGTTTGGGAAACTGTCAAAATTGGTGTTGGCGACGTGTTAGCTGAGTTCCTTTTTTCGTCACGTTCGTTTCAACCCTTAGCGTACTGTATTTAGTTAATAGCAGCCCTACACTCGCGCAAATGATACGTCACGCGTCGTGCGCACATGTCCCTGTTCTCTACCCACCCCGCAAGTCACGAGGGTGCTTTGATTACGACCAGCGCAGATTCGTATAATAACAGCACAAATGGAATTATGAAAGGGTGACGTTGACGTGAAGAATTAGTTGAGGGGTTGGCTCGAAGCTCCGTCATAGCGTGATCAACTGTTATAAACTTGCCATGTGACTAAACAAAGCGAGCACGATTAGAAAGAGAAAGCAGGCATTTAATTTAATATAGATATTGAAGTGTATTAGTGAGAATAACCATCATATTTAGGTAAACAAAATGAAAAACTATACCTGTCCCTAAACAGTGTCAAAATAAAAAAAAAAACACGTAAAAGAATTTGGACGATATCTCTATGTCTAGATAGAGACTCAGCCAAATAGAATTAATGATTTGTTAAACGGATCACCCCGATAGAAAGACAGAGTCCTGATGTCTCGTTTCATAATTAAATTACAAAAGAAAGGAACAAACGAACAAATGCTTCGGTCCCGGCGTCTGCGAAGCTTTATTTATAGATCGATAGTGGTGATACGGAATTCCGTAGTCAACTTTGACGACATGTTGTCGTCCGAGCTGTGTCATCATCATAATTATCATTCATTAGGTACAGATACAGATGCTACTATCCAACCAACAATTGCTTCAGTTTACAAGTCGATCTGTCCTAGCGTTCCCAAAGCTTTATTTATAGATCGATAGTGGTGATACGGAATTCCGTAGTCAACGTTGACGACATGCTGTCGTACGAGTTGTGTCATCATCATAATTATCATTCATTAGGTACAGATACAGATGCTACTATCCAACCAACAATTGCTTCAGTTTACAAGTCGATCTGTCCTAGCGTTCCTAAAGCTTTATTTATAGATCGATAGTGGTGATACGGAATTCCGTAGTCAACTGTGACGACATGTTGTCGTCCGAGCTGTGTCATCATCATAATTATCATTCATTAGGTACAGATGCCACTAACTAACCAACAAATGCTACAGTATACAAGTCGATCTGTCTTAACGTTCCCGAAGCTTTATTTATAGATCGATAGTGGAGATTCGGAATTCCGTGGTCATTGGTCAATTGTCGTGATATGACGACAGGTTGCCGTCCGAATTGTGTCACCATTCATTACGTCTAAGACCACGTCGTGAGAATCGTGTCAAGGGGTGGCAGGGGATGTAGGGTGGTAGCCCCCTCTGCTCCGCCTCTCCCTATTATTATGCTAAGTGTCTCTCAGTTATCACGGGGTGAGTTTTTCGCGCATCTGCTATTTATTTACGCGTTTTATATTCATAGCTTTGTAGCTCGTCGGCGACAACCTTACAGTTCATTACACAAGATATTTGTCTCTAGATTTTGAATTTTATGCCATGGGAATAAGGTAGTGGTTTCCTGTGGGAAATAGGTTAGCAAGAGCAAAGTGCGTGACGCTCCCGTCGAGCTCGAGGCTCGTGATTCAATTGATTTTGTTGCGAAAGCGCCATTTGACGTGCACTCCGCTGCGTAGGGTAAGCGCACATAAAATAGATTGTCGGCACTTACAACCCGAGCGAGTTTAATTCACTTATCTGGTAATAATAAATCTTGGAAAACAAGCTACTGGAAAAAATAGTCTTCTATTTGGGAAAAGGGCTAGAAATAGCGAAGAGAAAAAAAAGCTGTTAACATGTTCTATCTTTAAAATCTTTGTAAATCTTTATGTGAAATCTTTATAATATTAAATTAGCTATGATTGTCTAAAAAGTGTCACCCTGTATGCACCCCATGACAATGCCTCGTGCAACACAGTGTTTGCAATAGTATCCGAAATTAACCATGTAACAAAAGGCACAGCGGGGACATTTTCGCGCCGCGGGGTTTATCGAGTCGTGGACCCGTCCCCCGGGGCAGTCGGTTTAATGAGCGATTGCCGACTGTACGAGGAATATTATGTGAATGAAATGGATTTAAGGTTTTATCACTATAATTATGGAATTCGATTTTCATTATATAAAAATTTGTAAGATTGCTGTGATTTGATGTGTTAGTGCAGAAAAATAAGCGAAGTTTTGGTACCCTTTAGGTACTGTAGAGTAAAAACTGTTCCGAGTTTTAGGTAGGCACATTGGCATGTAATGAAAGGATATGGAAGCGGACCACCATAAACAAATAAAAAACCACCACCACTACCTGATGAAAGAATCTTCGATAACAGCATCACAGCCGACTACTGCCGTCAAAGCCCTCACGAATTCAATTTCCTGAGGCACTGTCAGTCGATAAAGCAATTGTTTTAAAGCAGAAAACGACGACTACTGACTATGGCTACTGTATTGACTATAGAGTAAGCGAAGATTCACAAACAATAAGTTTAAGACAGCTGCAATATTTGGTATCCTCATATCAGTCGATAAACATGTCAAAGATATTTTAGGATATCTGAAATAGAATGTTTGAGGACGACAAGTATTTAGGTAGGCTATAAAAGTTTGATGGGAAAGCTATGGTTTCAGACTATGGTAATTGATAACTGTGATTTTTAAGCCAGGGTATTAATACTCAATTGGATCAATAAACTTCAAATTTATTCTTTGACATATTGTCCTTCTGTCGCTTACAACGTTAAGCTACGAAGGTAAAAATACTAATAACTAAGATTAGAACGGATTAGGAGGCAAATACAGTAGTATAAGTAGTTCGTGCTTCGGAAAGTTACATTGGGATTATGGGTTTTAACTTTCCAGGAAAAGGGCATATAAATAGGTACTTGAAATGCCAGGCTTTAACATAAAGAATTCTACAAATTATTTGTAGTTTTCCATGCTGGCCTGGGAGCGAGAGAAAAATATAGAACGTGCCTGCTGCAATTTTCTCCCGGGCATGCTGTTAAAACCAACTAAGGGATCCGAGGGTTTCAGTTTATTGTAATTTAAATTACAGAAATATGCCTACAAATCTATCGGAAATAAATAACCCTCAACACTTTGTCAGAGGTGGCGAAACGACCTTTGTTTAGGTCGTTTACGCTCTGCCATACCCCATTAGGGATAAATGCGTGATTCTAATTATATGTATGTATGTATTTGTAGTTTTCTGACTTAGTATCCTAACCGGAATTTAGCACTGGCCCTGCACTTGGAACACAAATCGCCCGTTACGTGTTGGAGCGCAGTTATCTGCTGCATTTCAGCTCGTCGTCGCGGAATGCTCTTGTCATTGTTCAAGGCATTTCCGTTGTCTGCGCAGGAAGCGGTCTGGAGCCTGGAATTGCGGCTTCAGCTGTTAAGCCAATATCCGCGGCTTTTATTTTAAAATGCAACTTTAGTCTGCTTGTTGAAGAGTAACTTTGTTAGAGCAAGTTGTTTGTGCTTTCATTTACATTAAATTATCTTTTAAGGGCTGGGCTTTTATATTAAATTGTCTTTTAAGGGAGATAACTGAACTGAACTGTCTTCATTGTCTGCTCAGAATAAAAATCCTAAAATTGTGTTAAAAAGTGCAAGTTCATAAAAAATACAATATACGGATCTCATGTCCAAATAGACAATAATGCCTCAGACATGAAATTATGCTAGACAAGGATGCCATACACATCCCTTGATGCCAGAACGAGACGGTTAATGCGAGAAGAGCCCCTCTGAACGGCCACAAGGGAAATCTAGCGCAGGGGTTCGACTTACCGCAGTAAATTGACAAATAAATTAAAAGATTAAAATGTTATTATTTTTTATGGTATTTCTTTTTGTTAGATGATGTGCCAAAGTTATGTGTGAAAAAAATGTAGCTACATTTTATTAATCCAAGTAAAAAACACAAACGCTGAACTGCACGGTTCTTTAAAAGCTCGATAACAAAGCACGAAAGTAATATTTTTAAAAGTAGGTATATATTTAATTATTTTTTTTTACTTTAAAAGGACTTCATTCAAAATTATCCCGTAAACAGGAAGATCTGACCACAGGTTAGTTAAACTGACATCAAATATACAAATATAAAATTGCATTAATTGTTTCTTTTTACTAGTACAATATAGGTATATTGAATAATTTATTATACACGCTATCGTAACAAAGGATAACGTAATCTTCAGTCCTTTATCCTCCAAGCAGTAGTGACTAATAAAATAACTGACCTTTACCATAATGAGTCTCCGATATAAACACACAACGCTTCCTTTCTTTGTCTGAAGTGTGTCAAGTGCATAGAAACATAAGTACCATTGCGTTGATGTGAATCAACGTGTGAGTTATACGGATGATGGGAGTATTACTAAGGGTTCTCGATGACATCTCGGTTTTGGAGTATGAAACGCAAAGACGTCAAATCAAAGTGTCGAATCGTACTGCTAAATTTTAACTGTAACATCGGATTATAGTAAGAATACCACATTGGTTGATTCTAGTGTAGACTTCACCCAGAAGCTTCACAGAGGTACTGACATTTCTACACACCGACGGAAGATATCAAGTTATTCGTTCCCGGGCTTCGGTGGGAGGTTTGTCGCATCGCAAACCAGGCGGCCCTCCGCAGAGCCTGCCACATTTTATACTACCGACCAAACTTCGTCACTATTCTTTGAACCATCGACACGAAAGAAGAAGAAAAATAACTAAGTGATAAAAAGACCAGGCCGCTATCACTGTTTAAAGTTTCGTTAGTTTACCAATTATTCGATAAATAAATCAAAATATTTCTCACTATAGAATGAAAACAACGTATTTAAACTACGTAGATACGACACGATTGAAAGTGCACTGCCCTCAAAGACGGCATGTTTGCGACGCGCGGTACGCATTAGTAATCCGACACCAGGCAGATACGAGTACTACGAATTGAATCGAAATCGAAAACATGTAGTAGCGATTACTGTTGCAAAGGTTGCGAGGTAAAGAGAAGTGCAGTTTCGATATGCTAACAAGGGAAATATTTGCCTTATAACTACAAGAGTGACTTGAAAATTCTTCGTAAATAACGATCCAGTACGAAAAATGCTCGTTTTAATGTCAAGCGCAATAAAATGGTCGTCTTTGTTGTTTAAAACAGCTAGACTGACAAAGATGGATATGAAAACTAAGCACGACCATTGTATATTTTTTATTAACATAGCAGAGGTTTTTTTTTCTGTTATGGCACTAGTGGAACTTTTTAACTTTCACGCTCACGTTAAGCAATAAAAAACACTCATAAGTCGTAAAACTTCGAAACTCATTCATACAAGTAGTAACTGAAATCGCAATTAGCATTTACAGTAACCGTTCTGATTAGAACAATGAATTAGAATCGTAAACCTATAGTAGTAGTTATATAGGTTGCATATAGTAGTTAAATAGGTTGCACAGCAGCTGCAGTGAGTGCAGTGGCCTTGCAGCGGCGGCCTCGCGTCTGCAAATCACTAGGAAACGCATCCAATCGACATGTTTTATACTACTAGTATTGTAGCTTCATAAAGAACACACGATTTGCATTATTTTATACTGGCTGACAGAGAGGACTAAAGATAATTTAAGTTTTTAAATAGCCCTCACTGCGGCAGTGACTGTGTATATATATATACTCTCTTTGTAAAGGTACGTAATCACTAATCGAATATCAAAAATATTTCCTGGTCGGGAATCGAAGTTACAATCTGTAGAACAAGAGCTTCAGGCACTTAGCTACACGCTTTCAATCTACCGCTTCATATGTTTAGAAATATTCACATTTCGTAATGCAATTCGAAAACCAGTAGTAGTGATGCAAAGATAAAGAACGCAGTGCAATTGCGAGTGCAGTGGCCTTGCATCAACGGCCTCGCGTAAAAACAAAAGATTACGACTCACGACAAAACAGTGTTACGTTGGAAAATGTTTATTACTGGATGTATTTCAAAATCTGCACATCTTTTAAGTTTTGTTTTTTTTTTCTTTTTTACACGTGTCACCCAAACCAATACCGTCGTAATTGGACAAATTTATGAGAAATCCCTGAAAGCAAGAGTTCATCGGTTACCGTCAGGCTTCTATGTGACAAATCATGCAGAAAGTAATAATATTGATTTATGTCAAGGCATCAAAAATAATAGCTACTTGTATTTTGAACGATTTTCCATGGAGCAACCATACGTAATCAAAGGTTGGTCAAATCAAAGTAAGTACAAGTACATGGTTAAAAAAAGTGTATTTTTTTTAAATAAGGACCTTGTGAATATGTTTCTTCCATGCTGGCCTGGGAGCGAGAGAAATTCTTCCATGCTGGCCTGGGAGCGAGAGAAAAACATAGAATGTGCCAGCTGCATTTCCTCCCGGGTATGCTGTAAAAACCAGCTAAGGGATCCGAGGGTTTCAGTATATTGTAATTTAGGCGATGGGCTGACAACCTGTCACTACAGCAATATACTTACAAATCTATCTTAAATAACCCTCAAAACTTTGTCAGACGTGGCGGAACGACCTTTGTTTGGGTCGTTTACGCTCTGCCTACCCCATTGGGGATGAAGGCGTGATTATATGTATATGTATGTATGTATGAATATGTATCTACAAAGTTTGCAAATATTTCAAATAAACACGTGTCGTGTATGTAAGTGGCTAGTATGAACCAGATAAGAAGTTGCTTCTGCAAGTTTTTGCGGAGCGGCATCCAGTTTGCGCGCAATGAAAACTCATTTATTTTTATGGGAAATAAACACCGACTTGTACGATGTAACTTGGAATAAAAAGTTTACTCGGTCCTAACCTATCGGAATGAGTGTACCATTCTACGGATTCTTGACATTTGCAAGAACAACTCGTGTAAAAGTAACATATTTATTTTTTAGTATTTTTTTAAATGAATTTCTCGTTAATAATGAAATCTTTCATGGATTTGGAAAAACAAGTATCTCAATGTTATGATCGCCCCTCAATCATATTTAGAAGGGAGCTCAAAATTACCATAAAGATTGATTTTAAATTATACATTAAACTGGGGGACCTCATGAGGTATTTACATGTTTTTTTACGAGCGTGCATAAACTATTTTTTGAATCTACAATAATGTACATGTAATGATAAACATTCATTTGTATCGTACTGCGTTATCGTTATTAAAGAAAAGTTAAATCGAAAATGAAATAATATCAGATTTTACGATGGATGACCGACCATTATATTATAGTTAATACCTCAAATGATGCATATTTTTGTATCTGTGGCACATAAATTCGACTCAAGTCGCACACATCTCGTTCTTGGGCTTTTATTGTAGTCAAATAAAAAAAAATCGAAGTTATCGGATCCAAAACAGTTTATAGTTTATACTATAATATGACAATCATAATATACCAGCGTAAAATATTAAATGTTTGATACCTCTCTATGTTCGCAATATTACGTTATATTCATAGCATCTGCAACCAATACAGATAATGTATCTGTCAGTAGGTACGGCGGAACAGTTTCACATGGCAATGCTGAATGCTGATATGGCATTATGCATATCGCTTCTAGTTTCCTGTTTCTCACGCAATATCTAACTGAATAGAACAAAGGGATTAGTTAATATAATGCACCTACTAGTTTCTATTAGCACAATCTTTTATCTGACAAACAACTGGTTCTTTAATAAGGTACAGCCCCAAAGCTTTTTAATAGAGTTTTTACTGTGTATTTTAAGGCAACATACGCCACAAGTTAAATACTGTTCAGTATCATAAGGACTAACTTGTTTAGGTTTACTAATATTTTGAAGTTTCACGTTTGTTTGGGTCTAGACAAGTGATAATATACGAACGACCACATGTTCCCGTTTAAAATGTGAATTAGGTAATCTACTGCGCTGCAAAGTTAATTAAAGTGAAATATGAGGCATCAAAGATCCCTTGCGCTGTCTTCTCAAAGTGATCCTCAATTCAAAACTTTATGTTTGAATTTGAGCTTAAAAACAAAGCATCGCGCATGTTCCATAGGGGCCACGTGTTGAAGACACCAGCTCGCTAATTAAACACCGGATGCCCGCTTCCCGCTCCTGATTACGCTAAAAACGATCGCCAATATGAGCTTTTCACACGACCGCCCGATGAGAAACGCGAGGCGTAAGTTGGAACGTAGTTTAAAAAAATCAAGACTTAGCGGTTAAAGAAGCTTACGGAAAGGTAATATGAAAAAGACTAGGTATAAAATAAAAAATACAATAAGAAAGAAAGATAATTTACAGATACAGATATTTTATCAATACAATTAGAAATACAGATATTTTCACACACACGAAAGAAGAGTAAGATCTAAACTCTTTAAACAAGATGATCTTTTCAGTGTCGTATAACAGTTATTTGACAGTACGCAAAAGCCTCGATTTGATAAGTATTGTTTTATTTGCAAAAAATATTTTAAATAGGAGAGAAACTTGCTTCACTCGACAAACCTCAGATGAATGTGGGTGGTAAGAAAGTTCACCCAGTTTAATATTATGTTATTTGTAAACAAATGGTTAAACAACTAAGGTTCGATGCTAACAATTTATAATAATATTATTATTATAATATACGTCGCGGATAGGTTGGTTTATAACAATAATATTATTTGTCACAAGTTTAAGCTTTGTAAAGCTGTTTGTAAGCTAGGGTTGCCACTTGCCAGTTGCTAGGATCGCTTCGGATATTGGCGAATAAAGAATGCCCCTAATTTAGTAAAGCTTCAAATTTCGGTAACCCAAATTCTAAGAATACTCCTCATAATAAACGGTTGGGATCAAGCGTTCCTTGAAAGACGACGCGCGGGTCGGAAGAAGGAAGATTCCTTAGAAAATATGCACTTTGAGGGACCAAATGCAGAGTTGGTTGATGCTGGGAAAGTATTCAATAAACAGATAAATAATACAAAATTCAACCCAGGAACTATTCATATTCATAAATAATAACAGAGGAACAAATCACAAAGGCCAAGCAATAGCAATGAAGGCGGTGTTATTGAAGAGCGGTTGCGATAGAAACAAAGCGTTGCGCAAGTCATTCCTATCGGCACTCGAAGCGCGACGAGCACTTTCGCTGCGCGTGCGCTGCTAGGCCCAACTAGCGCTAGTTGCGAAAATCTGACTGGTTTAAGAACTAGACTACTAAAATCTGGATCTGTGGAAACTGGGTTACACTAATAGATTACCTAGTTTAGTAGAATCTTGTTTCAAAACGATAACATTCCCTATTTATTATTCTCATTTCTCTTAAATTAGTGGCTATAAATTGTCCAATACTTAGATATAGATCCAAGTTCTGCTCTACTCGATATAAAGCATTATCAAATATGACGTGACATTGACGAACAATACTCCAAGGTTTGTATTGAGAGTAATATTGCTAGATAATCAATTCATAACGGATCATCAATCAAATCGAGCAACAATATCTGGACTCGCTCATTCATGTTTGGTTCTCATCTCATCTAGTGTGTGGGTGGACTAATGCGAACCTTTCACCAGAACAATCAATGTGGCAAGTTGAGTCTCATTTATTAATAATCATAGAAGTAGTATCATAGTAGTAGAATGTAGCCGAAGATTTTATTATTATGACCGGTCATGTCTTAGAAGAAGATAACTTTTTCTTCTTATTAGCGAGTGCATTCCCGAATTTTACACAGTAGCTCTTTCAAAACACAAAAAAATTGGTTTTGAATGTAGATCAAAATCAACACTTATATTTTTTATTGTATTAAAAATAACATCAAGAGTTCTTGATATGATGAGGATGACCCTTAAGCATGTGGACTGTGGGACAAGTCCTTCGTCGGACAATAGCTTGATGCGTGCGGCATGCGGGCCTATGGTATTATGGTTCAGTACCACCACTACCGCAAATTACCCCCATGGCCCTTGCGATACCATCGCCGCCATTACCACTAATAACCAGCAAGCCACATCACACGCCAAATCTAAGATACTTGTTGAAAGAATTGACGTTACAAAGTAACATTTTTCTTCCATGTTTGACTGGGAGCGAAAGAAAAACATAGAATGTGCCAGATTCATTTCCTCCCGGGCATGATGTAAAAGCCAGCTAAGGGATCCGAGGGTTTCAGTATATTGCAATTTAGGCAATGGGCTGACAACCTGTCACTAATATACCTAATCTATCTTAAATAACCCTCAAAACTTTGTCTGACGTGGCGGAACGATCTCGTTTACGCTCTGTCTACCCCATTAGGGATAAAGGCGTGATGTATGTAAAAAAATTCTAACCGGTGCTTAAAACCAGATATGTGCTTAAAACGAAAAATTACTATAGCCAAAAATTTACGATAAGTTAATACGAGTAAATGGAGAGCTTTTTTCATATGTCGATCTATTTTACTAGGGTAAGTTGCTACAGAAAGTAAACTAAACTTTGTCTATAAGCCTGTCTGTCTTTGTTTGTAAGCCTATTTGGACTCACTCTATCGTAACAAATATGTAAATTAACATAAACAAGAGCCTACAAACTCCATTATTTGATAAGTCGGGGACCTTTATTTTGTATAAAGATAGCAAAAGTAAGTAAAGATATTTTTTAGGATCATTCTCCTTGATAATGGGGTCCTGCCTTCATTAGAAGATCGTAAAACCCGCCATGCATACCATATGTTTCTTTTAACAGCCTCGTTTGGGACGCTGGACCAGATATAGTTCTTATTTCGACGGGCATATGAGCTTCTTACTATAAGTATTATTTTGGATTGCTGTTGACTGTACCATGTATATTTCTGAAACGACCATTTTTTTATCAAAAGGTAAGAATGTAAAAAAGATTATGAAGGTTTAAAATTAATTGTACCTAATGTTATTTAGGAAAATAACGCAGTAACCTACTACTTTAAAGTTAACGAGTGCACACATAACGTAGCGATAAAAAGCTTTTTGAACAGCAAGTAGAAATATTAGAAAGAAACAAATTCGAAATAATAGGATATTGTTAGTTGATAATATGATTCAACATTAACTCAAAATAAAACATACTTTTGACTTTGTTATTTACAAAGCACAAATGAATAAGTAACTGGGAGAATAAAGTAAGTATATGTTTAAAAAGAAACAGTGCGGTATTCTAGAAAAGAAAAGAATGTAAACTACAGGCCATGTTTCTGGATAATTACACTGTATTAGCTTGTACAAAGTGTAAGCAAACACACTAGGGTGAGGTGGGCAGTGTGTACAAACGCTGCAGCAGTGGTGCCAAACCCTATATATTTAACACGTTACGATACATTCACTTTTTTTATTTCCTTACACGTAACACTGATAGAAATTTTTATTTGTATATCCAAAAATAAAAAGAATGTAGTAATTTAGTGTATAGCACGGTAATTAATTGGTGATTGGTAGTTTCAATTTAGTTAATGGTAACTACGATAACCATAGACGTACTTAGGCTCGTAATTATGAATCGATCTCAAACTTGGGAGCAATATTAAGTATGGATTTGACAGGCCAGTTTGTACTGAAATGACATTTCTGATACGAACTCAAGCTCGCTGTCACTCGTGAGCGCTGATTACAAATACGGCCCATAGTATCTTTAAACAGATTTTTAAAACACACAATAAATTTCTAATAACAATATTTAAGTTGGAAGGGCTGGCAACACTGCGGCTTGGTTTTATGGCGACTGCGGACTGATTATCGCGAGACATTTACATTCATTTGCATTTCCGACCGCGGGTGTGCGTCGAGCCAAATATGGGACGCCTGTAATTCCTAATTAGTGGTAAAGTAAAATTATGGTCAATTTGTATTTTTTAAAAGGTAAAATTACTAATATTACTTCTAGGATTCAACTTTGAACTAACTTTGACACAGAAATTGCTTATGTTATTCGAGATGTCAAATAATTTGTATAACCTAAAATATTGGAAAATTAGACGCCGATACTTACCTACTCATCCAAGTCCAACATTAATAAGTAAGAGATGCTTGAGGACTTCATGTAAAATCACGTGCAAGTCTCTTTACGCTTGTAAAGATGAAGACTATACCTAAATAGCATCTTATATCTACCGGACTTTTTGAGTGCTAAGCGTAAGCATCAATGAATGACTCAACACTATAAAACCTGTTTTGATAATTTTGAATGCCTAGATTTTTTATGACTAGTTTTTTAACGTCTGGGTTTTCGCACCTAAACGTCCTTCAGACTATACGAGTAAAATGTATATCTAATATTACTTACGTAGTCTGAAGGACGCTTATATCTCTACGTACACTTACGTAAAAAAAATTGGATTTTTGGGTTTTAGTATTGACGCACCTACGTAGACTACATCAAATGTGGAATCCCTTAGAATCAAATATTAGGTTCCATTTATTATCAAGCAAGTAGAAAAAACGTGATAGGTGTCTAAAATTTTACTAAATTAATCCGGACACCACAAAGAATCAACTAAACCTTGAGATTTAAAATCTCCAAAAAAGAAGTTGCAGCCACAAAAGACAAAAGTTTTCGTATTTAAATAACTACATATTGTAGCTATATTTTACTCAAAAATTTTACCACGGTAATTATTTCCTCAAATTACCCATCATGTTGACGATGACATCATCATTATAGTGAGTTCAATTTACGGAGCGCGTGACAATAAACTAAAAAATTCGGCCGCTTGCTCAATGCGGGCCATATTTCATATTTAAATCACTATCATATTTGCGGCTAGCCAGTTCGGATATGGGTATATCCATTATGAATGATAATAAATAGGTCAGTAGGCACAGTGAATTTAATAATGCATCATACTGCCTTATAAGAAAATATACTTCGAGATTGACTGTTTTGTAGAGAGCTCCTCCCAAATTATATCTAACACAATAACCTCCAGACATTACCAAATAACCTCCAAATTAGTTCTTATACTAAGCTAGACCGTGGCTAGACCTAGGTCATGACGTAATTTAGCGTTACTTCCTACTTCGGTTTTATTAACGTTTGCTAAAACTATAGTTAGGTATAATGAAGATAGACCACTACTTCATATACTTGAGAATTGTTTCTAGATTATAATAAAATTAGATAGCCAAGGATCATTGCAAATATATTTCGTCACTCAAAGCACATGCATATTGTAACATACAACCTCATACAATGTAACCGTATACAATAAAAAAAGTACTTGAAATATTAAGACAATATAATACTTTCTTCCATGCTGGACTGGGAGCGAAAGAAAAACATAGAATGGGCCAGCTGCATTTCTTCCTGGGCATGCTGTAAAAATCGGCTAAGGGATCCGACGGTTAAATTATATTGCAATTTAGGCGATGGGCTGACAACATGTCACTACATCAATATACCTACAAATTATCTTAAAACTTTGTCAGTCGTGGCGGAACGCCCTTTGTTTAGGTAGTTTACGCTCTACCTTCCCCATTAAGGATAAAGGCGTGACTATATGTATGTATGTAAAGACAATATTCTAAACTCCCAGGATAATATCGTGGCCAGTATTGTCCAGTATCCTGGCTAGCACGGATAGCTATCACAGTTATGCGCTCACGCACTTGTCTGTATATTTTTAGACGAGGTGAATGGCCGTGTTTCGACGCGATCGCTTTATTATATGAGGAGGAGCTTTTTGGGCTCTTTACATCAATCCCGAGAAGATAGAGGAAGTGGAATATAAAGATTATAAGCAGTTTTTTTATCGTCCAACCATTATTTACTTTATTTTTACAAAATAAGGAAATACCACAGTGATGAAATTCTTTAAGACCGGTTTCATTAGAATATTTCTTGGGACTGTGGTATTTCATCTTTAAGAATATAAATAATGTTATATTGCCTTTCCTATTAAGATGCAATTAATACTAAAAACAATAATCTTTATTTACTACAGGTCTAATGATTATCAATACCACACTATCGATAGTAATTGCTGAATGTTCGTAATGAATTCAATTACTAAATTGAAATAGGTTTCGATTCAATAGCCTGTCGCGAGAGCCTACAATATATCTTAGCAACTGGGGTTTATAAATCAAACGCTGGAATAAAGCAATAAATTCTAAGTTACATTCAATTAATTCCTTGCAAACTGTTCTAGCAATATCACATTGCAGTATGGAAGAATGAAAAATATAATACACATAAGTCATTAAGTCACGTCTTTATCTCTTATGGGGTTGGCAGAACGTAAAACGACTAGCAAATGACGTTTTCGCCACTTCTGAGAAATATTGAGAGCAATACTAGGTTGTAGAGGTAATGTGTATCGCTAAAGTGACAAGTTGTCAGCCCATCGCCTAAATTACAATACACTGTAACGTCTGTAACCCTCGAATCCCTTTTGCTGACTTCTACAGCATGCCGTGAGGAAGGGCAGTATGTGTTCTATGGCTTCCAGCCCAGTATGGAAGTATGAATAAAATAATATAAGTAATAAAAATAAAACGCTACAAACAATTGTTTTATTGTCCATGCTAACACGCGGCTTAATGTTTACATAATGCAAATAATAATAACAATTTCAGAACATGTTCATAATAAAATATTTTATTGATGCAAATAATGTATGCAGCCGTCTGTGGTTGCAAATAAATTCTGCATTTGTGGGTTTGAATTTTCCCAGGTTTTTCCATAACGTGGACTTGATGACGTTAAATGATTGTTCACAGGAACAGTTCACGTAAAATTCTAAGAAATAGAATCATCCATGTGTAGAGAATATGTAAATAGATATAAAACATAATACACGCAGAGCTACGGGTTATTTTCATTCATGCCAAACCCCGAAACTGTTTTCAAAACTTTTCATAACTATCACAAATACGTAACTCAAACTACAATTCATTCTCAAATACGTTTCGTTTCCAAGGAAACGTCTACAGCCGATAAAACTACTACACACTACGGTGCTACTATGAGTAATATAGTAGTAGTAGGTATAATAGTAAATAAGAATTACACGGCGCATGATAACGGCGCGCGCGCTGGACTCTGTCGCCAATCGGTTACAGGCGTTTTATACACCGATAGCAGCATGAAATGTAACGAGAGCCACGACAAATATACCGCATGTAATTAATACAGAAACAGGGAAAAAGTTAATGTTGTAAGTGAAAAAAAGGAAGAGAAAAAAAATAAATGTAAGTAAAGATTTCAGAGCACAATGAGGATCATAGAATGGAATTGGAACTACAACTAATAAATACGTAACTAACGAAATCTAATAAATAACGAACTTCTTCAGCAAAAGAAGAATAACTAACAAATACTATGAATAAAACTATGTAGTAAAAACAAAACTCTTAAAAGCACACAAACAGCCAAACCGAAACAAAACAGTACAAAAAGCGACAACGAACAAGACAAAAAAAACTGTAATACGAAATACATAAGTAAAAGTTATTTAGTGACGTATACAAGATGCATGTAGCTGTATTGCAGTTACAGGCGATGCGACGTCGAGCGCGGAAATTGAGCGCGAACGAAGAGATTGCTTTTAAATCGCATTACTCGCCGCCGTCGCTGCGCAAGCGACTCAAGCCTAATTGATCTACTGAATTCGGGTTACATTACCAGCTACAACATTTACAAGTTTGTATAGAGAAATTGGATAATTATCAGATGATAGATAAGTGATATTGGTGACATGCACTGAATGCACTGTTTACATGCGGCAGAAATTGCAAGCGATGCAACATTAAATGTGGAATTTGAATACTAAATTCGGGTAACATTACAAATCACAATATTTACGAGAAAGATACTAAACTAGACGATATAATCAGCTAATGCATCAATTTAGTCAACCAGTTAACACTTTGTAGTACAGATAATGATAATTAGCATAATAGCTAAATCAACAATACCTATTTAATCGAGAAGGGCATTAGACTACAATGCAGATTCACAACTAATTAGACAACCACATTAACAGAAACTCGTTAAATTAACATGTCGGAGGAAGTAGTACATAAAGCAAGTAAAGATAAAACAAAATTACCCGAAATGAAGAGTGTCTTCATCTCTTATTCATGAGAGCTTTTTATGAAATAACTTTCATGCAAACGTCGGTTAGGAACAAAGAGAACTGGCTGTATACAAAATTTACAAAAACGATCTACAAGTCGGCAAGTCCAAAACAACAAACAAATAGCGGCCGAAATTTTAATCACAATAGGCACAGTACGAAGAAAAATGTTCACAGATGATAATAGCAAAGGTACATACAAAAAGGATACTCATAAAATTGAATGGTTATGGGAACGAGCAAAAGAAGCATCCGTGCTGAGAAATAAAAAACACCGACAAAAACATTCCCTTTTGTAAAACAATTAGGTAAAAAAAACTCTATTTGATGATATGTTACCGTTATAGGCTCGTTGGTAAGCACAAAATAATTGTAGTTCTCAGAATTTTAAATATCGGATGGGAAACAAAGTTAGCCAAAAGACCTTATGATGCATCTTCTAAATTATAGTGCAATGAAAATGTTAAAGACCATAGTAATTATTAAAAACAACAAATGGAAGAAAATAAAGGACTATAAAAGCTAACAACTTGCATGATCACATCAAAAAAGAACAAACTTATTGGCAACATAAACAAATAAATGAACTACAACATGCTCTTGAAAACAACTGCTGACACGAGGCTTTTAAACACGTGCTTCGGTGGTGTTAATGAAAAAGGTGATACTCCGATATCATCGCCCTGACTCACTATCCAGATGTTATATAAAATTTATCTAATCAAAATCGCAAATACCTACGACATTCACGTAAATGATATGTGTATTCGGGTGTTTGACAAGGCTGAACTTATATTATACACGCACGTAAAGATATCCAAGCATAAAAGTGTGAAAAACGTGAGTAAGAAGCTGATAAATGTAGACATGGAAACATAAAGCCATAAAGAAGTAGTGCAAGAACGAACAGTTCTAAAAGCCGCAGTGCAGTATGAAATAGGAACTGTTAACTGGCGCACCTATTAAGTATGTTCAAATGAAGTGCTAGAAATGGCCTGAGCGCGTGGAGGTTGACTTCACACTCCATGACTCAACTAGACGATGTTAACATTGCTGTTACTATATCACAGGAATTTCTACGACTTCCTTTCAATGCTTAGAATTTTTTGCTAACTTATTCATTCCGCGATGGAGTGAAGTTAGATACAGATAAGAATTGGCAATTAAGATCCAACAAAATCTTGATTAGGATTCTCGACGGTTTATAGCGTTGTTATTTTTGCACTTAGCCATTATAATGTTACAATGATCTAAGCACTAAATGCCAAACATAAAATTTAAATGAAAACTGCACAAATCATAGCACTATAAAAGACAAATCGAATACTGAAGAATAGGCTTTTCGAACACCTTGGTAATTTTATGATTAATACATATAAATGTTTAACAGCAGGCACTCAATCTAACAAAGCCTATGACAGAATAGATAAGGTAATAGATAAATAACGTATTCAACGTAAAGACAAACAGGAAGGCTGATCACAAGGTGTTGGCACCACCTGCCTTTTCTTGCACCATTTATAGCTAACGAGAAAGAAATTACGATCTAATGCCCACCCATTGTTGGGAATGCAGTTTTTCCACTCATTAGGAGTTTAATAACTGACGTTGTAAAGTTCAATGGTTTGCAATTATAATGGAGGGATGCCGTAAGTGTCACCGAAGAAGAGACGTTGAATTTTGAGAAGAAAAAGGAGAATTAGTAAAATTTTACGATTATAGCCTCCAGCGCAGGTGGTATTTATTTGCTCAAGTTTGACGATAACATTAAAGCCTCGATTCAAGTTCCTAAATAAAATAATGCTTTTATTAGACCTGGGAGCCGATCAGATAA
Organism: Scrobipalpa costella; assembly: GCA_949820665.1. NCBI lineage: Eukaryota > Metazoa > Arthropoda > Insecta > Lepidoptera > Gelechiidae > Scrobipalpa > Scrobipalpa costella. The sequence continues at coordinate 4,578,888 of OX463298.1, forward strand.
CTTTATATCTAGAATCCTAATTCCGGAATGTTTTATATTTATGACTTTCACTTACCTTTATTAAAGATATTTAATAAAATGTATTTGTAAACTGCATTTGTTTCTATGGTAAACCGTAAACAGAAAAATCGGAAGTCAATAAAATGTAACAATTACTGATAATGCTCATGTAATTAACTCATTACATAGTTATTTCACGTCGGCTTGCGTAAGAACTGTTACGGAAAATAGTTACGCGCAATGTTAGTGTTCTGGTCAGACTATAACTTCTAAATCTAGATGTTCTTCTTCTCTTCATTTCGACTTTTAATATTTTGGTCACCTTGTTTTGATTGTTCCGGTTCGATAGTTCCGGTGGTTATATGTTTTTATTAATAGTTATTATCTTTTTATCCGTTTGGTCTTCATTTAGAGTGTTATTATTTTGATCATCTTCTAATTATTTATTATTCGGTTAGCTTAATATTTTCACTTAGTAATATTTTTCGGAAACATGTTTCTGAGCTTTATTAAAATTTTCATCGGGTTCGCATATATATCATCATTTGTCCTTAAAACTACTGAACCACAGATTGCATGTTGAACTATGACTAGCGCCTACAGCTATCGGCTAGTAAATGTACCAAGAAATTACCGTAATTATTACATGTACATATTGAGGAAGTAAGGATTATTATTGATAAGGGTTTCCTCACCGCATGACGTAGGTTTTATACTTTGAACAATTATGGGATTTCATAAAGCATAAATTAATGGGAATATGACGATTCTGTTATTTGTAGTAAAAGAAACATGTTTTCATTCATCAATTAATTAGTTTTACAGTAACTTCAAGAAAAATACAATTTCAAAAATACCAGTCAAAAGCTAAATGTTTGCATATCTTGTGGATCAATTCCAAATAGTGTAATAGATCATCTGCATTATTTTTACAAAAGCGTAGCGTTAATGTGATTTCCTTCATCTTCAACTGTTAAATTATTTCCCAGAAACTTTAGTTTTATATTTATTATATTACATATTACTTACTTACTTCGCTGGCTTTGGAGCCATTAATTCATAATTTGATAATCCTATTACTTATTCATCGTCACCAGAAGAATTCGCGGTTCTCAAATCTAGTAGATTTCCAACATCTATATTCATATCATATCGTGTTACCTTAGAAATTATCTAATATTTATGACGCGGTTATGTACAATTATCAGATAAATTGTATGAGTCACATCTGCTTCAGCATCAATGAAATTACAATTTGCAATTCAGATCCAAAATTATGTGTGATCGTTCACGGAGACACCGGATTAAATTTTAAATGCAGTTTCGTCGAAACGTTCTACTATTTTATTTGACATACGTGGTATTAAACTAGGAGTCGTTACTTTTTTGAAAGTTCCAAAAAAACATCCAAAATAATAAAACGTCTACGCAGTGTCCCCCTAAGCAGAAGGGCAACATCCATTGTTGAATGTCGACAAAAACACAACCTTTTCGTGAGAGTGGTATTTTTTTTGCTGCAGCGGTAAAAAGCGCCAAATACTGCAGCGTTGCTTACCGACGAGTACCAAGCATCGCGGGCACTCATGGCGAGATACTACACTGGACCGGGTACCAGGTCCTTCGGGCCCGTGAGTTCCCACATGCAAGCACGGTTTGGGGCCGAGGTCAGGATAATCACCTCGGTCGGTGGCGTAACATAACTTCTCATCGGGCGGCGGCTCGGTCAGCTCCTCGCTGCGGTTAGCGCACTGCACATCCTCATGGTGTCACACAACACACGCACACACTGTAAGTTGATCACTGCACTGATCGCGGACGCAGCACTCTCGCGGACACGGGCGACGCGCGCCAACAGCGGCGATGCATTGGCGGCAGTGCGCGCGCTCCCGACCGCGCAACAGCTGACGGGAGGCGCAGCCCCCGCGCCCCGGCGCGCGCAGCCGGTGCGTGCCCCCCGCCGCCGTCCCGCGCGCCCCGGAGCCCCCCAGCGCCGCACGCCGCACCGCTCCCCCTCTAATCCATTATTTACGGACGGCCGACCGGTTCCAGGCGCGTTCGTTCTGCCCGCCCCGCACCACGACGATCGTTCAAATTTAATGCCCTTCCTATGTCCGGCCTCTAATGCGATAAGATTACGGCCAACGAGCTCGAGACTTGATTCCAGACTCAACAAACGCAGACTTCTGACGGAAAACATTTATGGCACATTGTAAACGAAGGTGTAAGTCATGAGAAACCATCAGGACCTCGTTAGGAGCGAGACAATGACGTGATTGATATGACAGGAGGGCAGGCCAACGAACTCGAACCGACTGGCACTGCAAGCACTAAAACGCCTATAACCCGGTGAAATATTCTCCTTTAAGCCACAATACAGTCTTGGAGCAGTAAATCAATGTGCCGGCCATAAAAATGTTGTAAAAATAGAATTGGATAAGACACGGCATATCTTCGTCGAGTATTCTGCAGCATGAGGTCGTAACATGGTGCGATGCTCAGCGTGGATAATACGAGCAGTCGAAAAGTAGAGGCGCATACAAAACTTTCACGGTTGACCCTCTCCCAGGCTTATCTCGGCATTTATCTCATTTCCGTGAAAACAGCTTAAAACTTCATCGTTATCTTCGTTCTGGGAATACTCTTAGAGGTCTTTATCGGGCAATCCAAGCGTTTCAGCCAGGGCATTCTAACCAGTCAGTTTGCTTCGTGAGTTGTGATATTCCCACATGAAAGATCATCAATCCTTGCGATAGGCGTTGGAGCTGCTCGGATATTAGTGTCCAGTCTCACCTTGGAGCAGTAAATCATACAACACCATCAATCAAACCTGCTGGATTAAGAAGACAAATTTCTTCACAGTATGCCTGAATAATGACCACATCAAAGATTATATGGCAGACTATCTTTAAAGTTGTCTCAGCTCCGTAGATACTCGTACCAAACAAGGGAAACATTACTCTGCCTTGTAAAACGTATTTATTCATAACATATGTTGCTTGGAATTCGCCTTGAAAACGAATTCAAAATAAATAAAAACTGTGTCAGATAGATCAGAAACGAGAAGGTAATACCGACGTGGGGGAGAGACTAAAGATGAAATTGGGTAATTAGAACAAGTACCAAAAACAGACCACCACGTCGCCATCAGAATAAATGCTAATTATATTAAGATTTTTGGCAATCCAATAAGGATGGAAGAGACATTAGATACTTGCGATAAAAAGTACACAAGGTGCTCGTAACATGGTTGGGGGTCTGGAAGCCGGGGGGTAGCTGCAGTGTTTCATTACAGAGTTCCCAGTAACATTAGAGCCGCACGACTGGCCCTGGCTACTCCAAGATCCACTTTCGGCGGACAGCCATAGAAATCACGTAGTTCGCGGAACTTTGTTACCTGTGGTGCGGCCGCGGCGCAGCGCCAAGGTGAACGCTCGGGCCAAGGACGCCTCGGGCACGCGGGGGGTCAACCCCACCCCTCACCTCCCCCCGACCCACAGTAAAAACGCTCCGAACCTTCGAAGACGGGCGGTGCAACCCAGCAAAAAAAGGGCCCGACGGAACAAATAGAAAACGGTCGGCTCAAAAAAAGAACACAAATAACAGGGGTCTCGAATAACAGAACTAGTTAGGTCGTTTTGTGTTGGATGTCGAAATGATGTTCAGTTCGCATGTCACCTGCGCCTACGCAGACGGGTCACGCACAGGGAACGCGCGTGGTTCTATGATGTAATGAGCGTTCGATAAAAACTGGCTAACGGAAGAGGTGCGGAACCGGCCGCGGCTTGCACTACGGGCCACTAATCACCTGCTGCGAGAGCTATTTTCTGGTTTAAGAGGTGTCACTGTCAAAGGCTATGATTAGTATATTAATATTCCCACGGAGACCATCTCGGTTTCAATTATTCATGTCAGCGATCCTATTTGCGAAGCTTGAGGTTTTTTGCGCCAGATAAAGTCTAGTAGAGGCATGTAATGTAGATGCTTCCTAGCTTCGTTGCTCTGACCGGTTCTGGCGCGCATTGTAATCATTTCCCCCGTAAAAAAAAAAAAACATGGGACGGGGCATTGGAGTTCCGCAGCATATTTTAACGATGACTTGTTTGTTTTGTTGCCAGCAAGAAGCTTAGGAAGAAGTTCAATTTCCGTCGTATATCATTGAAGGATAGATCAAACTGAACATTTTGCTCGTTCATAAGTTCTCATGAAATCATATAAGATGAAATTGAAGTATCGCAAATAAAGCCCCAAGGAAATGGAATGTGGTGTGTTGATGATACATAAGGGTTTGCCAACAAATTAGAGCGGAACCTAGAGATAGTCCTATCTATCCCTAATGTGACTTCTCCGATCAGCTTGACGTTACATCACCGTTCATAAATAGAATCTCCAGGAGCCACGCACTTGCGTACAGCGCGTGCAAGGAGGCGTAACGCTCTGCTCTTCACTCGTAATGACCACTAGGTAAGCCAGAAAGGGACAAGGCAGTGTTACAGTTAAGCAGGAACTCTATTTATATGCAAATAAAGCCCGCAGTCGACACGTGTTTGCGTATTCTCGTCGCTCGCCGCATCGCTTTGTGGAAACACTGTCTCCTCTGTATCCTTTAGATTACAAATACCATCTTACTCTGCGTGATTTGCATTCAATTCACTAACTCTAACCCTTATGCCAACAAGTTAGAGTCTACTTTTATCCTCTCAGCAGCAACGTTAAGTTTGTTACCGGTACCTGTACCTTTGCGCTTCCCCCTTGTTTTTTCTGACCGCTTTTATTCTTTTTATTTTTAGGTTACTTTATGAGATTCATTAGGCTAAATTAATTACACAAAGTACTCTTTTAAAAACTCTCACGTACTCAGAACGTGTTTCATGATATCTGTGAGGATGGCTGGCAGTGTGACATCGTGACATCGTCAGGTATTGTCAAGCACCTGCCAATCAAAGTTTGACAAGTCGTTCTGCTTAAAATTCTGGACGTATGTCCTGTTTGTGTTTCGGACGTCGATCGGTAGAGGTTCGTTCGTATATTAGAATAAAATATGGGTGCGAGGGCACAGCGCGCTCATTTATCACGGGAGATTGCCTTACGTCGGCCGGAGCGATAAATTGGGCGTATTTGTCGCCCGGATTATCGGATCGATCGGCTCTGCATCTTTATTAAAGCGCTTTCGGATCGCTTACTCCGGTAATATCAGAATTGCACGCTATTACACAAATAATCCCACAGTAGCTATCTAACAAGTCCAGCTGGAAAACAAATGACTCAACAGCTGCAATTCCGGTTGCAATGCAACTTCTCAGCCAGACGAATTTAATTTCCATTGTTAGTCTTGTTAATCTATTTCCCCGGTGGTTTCTGCTGTCACATCTTTCCATTACTGCCATATTTCGCTTGCTCGCATTAAAGAGAAGAACTGGAGCTGCCCGGTTCATTTATCATCCCCGGCTGTAGTCCTGAGTGCGTTTCTATGTAAGTCTGCGAGCAGATAGTGCTTGTTTATTTTGTTTACATGTGTTACTGCGTCTGCGGTTATGAGCGGCAATTCATTTTGAGGGCTGCCGTCATTTGTTCTGTGTTATTAGCCTCGCGTTTTCGGTTCGTGCAACTTTGTCTGACGGTCGTGTATTTTGGGTGTACTCTCACGTATTTGTGATTAGAAATCAGCGCACGCGACAGTGAGAGGCGGTCAGGTGGGATGTTCGCTATCGTCGCCACCTGAGCCGTCGTCCGTCCGTCGGTCCGTCAGGCTAATCTGGCGATCGCATCGTGTACGTCGACAACGCGTCGGGAGCGTCGCCCGCGCCGTCCTTGTTCGCCCTTTGGACAACTCTGACACAGAGCGAGGAAATTATACCAACAATGTCATTCTACTGCGCACTGAATGAAATGTTTCGCCAATACCAGTTTTGCATATCGAATTTGCAATGAGTGTTTGCGTTCAGTGTTAACACAAGTTGTTTTCAATTTTCTGTATCTCATAAAAATATTATTTGCCATTCATTTTATTAAATGCTTCGTCATCCATATCATCAAGCCTACTTTTAAGATGTTCTTAATCAGATATTTTTGTTACATTTTAGAAAAAAAATGGGTAAAGTCGTTTGATTCTAAAAAAATTGTATAAAGGATTCCAAGAATGATTTTGATTCTAATTTGGTTTATAAAGCCACCAGTTTGAATATTGCTAATACGTAGTTAATGTTCATTAATTAGATTAGAACGTGCGAAATATACAGATAGCCGACCTCATTAGCCGATACACAGCAAAGCTTCTAATGTTGATGCGATAGTTTGCGGAATATTAGTCCCGTGTGTCACTATAGCATGCAGTATGCAGTCCCGAGCTAACGACCGCGGGTTTATTGCACGTAATAACGAATTTAGACCCGTAATTATCCGTATTACAATGTTTTCCACTCTGATGCATTGGATCGAACCTTCTGAAGTGAAAAACAAACTCATTACAGCGATGAATAAGCAGAAGCACGATTTTGTGCAGCGACACGAATTTTAATTGAGGATTTCTCGTAATGAAATCGAGCACTCGAGACTGTAATAGACGGGGATTTAATCCCGGCTAGCTCGGCTCTCCTACTCTCATTTTGCCTCCGTTCGACTTCTAACGTAATAATAAAAATCTTGCACTTTGATGTCGAGGTGAAACGGCAGTCAGGGTGCGCGAGGGTGGAAAATCACCCGCGGCGAGCCTTACGCCCGACGACGCCTGACGCCAGCGGCCGACACATGCCTGAAATCTGAAAGTCAGCGCAGTGAGGAAGCATCGAGCGGTGCGGGCGTCGCGACGGACGGGGGCACTACACTGGAGCGACGCCGCGCCTCTCTCTGACCTACAAACGCGTCGCACCCGCCGTCGAACGCTCCAGTCATATCCCGCGTAAATATTTCGTTCCTCCCATGCAATATTTATGCGTGAGGGACCGTCTCGATTAGAATGCCGTTTCTTTGCAATATTGAGAGAAGAGCGTTAGGCTTATTTCGTCCTTCCTTACTTTGCATATTAGGGTTGCATCAGAAGGAATTTGTGAATAGCTAGAGATTAGCCCTTTGTGTGCGGGTGTTGTGTGCGTAATGTTGGTGGTTATCGTGGACAAAGCCGGTTGCCGGTTCGCCCACCACGCTCGCGACTCGCTAATTAAACCGTCATGCGTCCAGCCGACTCAGCTTCCAGCTAGCTAGGCGAACTGTGCGGCATAATTTTCACTTTTGATTAACATTTCATTGTTAAACGGGAGCATTGTAGGTGGCAATCAAATGAAAATGAAAGCGTTCTAAGCTAAAGTGCAGGACTTATGAATGAAGTACCTACACATTCGTCCAAAAGTGGTCAAATAGTATTGTAATTTTGAATGGGCAGACAATAGGCAAATGGCTGATCAAAAGGAGCAGCACTGACAGGATGGCGACATTGCGGCGACAGCGACAATCTTCCAATCAATCGGCCAATGTCCCTATGAAGCACTACTTTATGTCATCGTACTTACTCGTAGCTTGGTATTGATTGAGCAGAACATGTACCTGTAACAGTAGAAAACGTTTCGTTGAAGTGGGAAATGGTAATTTGTAAGTAAGTACTGTTTATAAATTTAATTATTGAATTGTTTTCATGGCTAGAGAGTCAAACAAAATTGAAATTAAAAATGATAAATTGAATTCAACCAGAATGAGAAAACAACATCGATACATCTCCTGTAAACATTTCCCAATAAAAACAACCTCAAAAGTAGTTTTCTTGGTATCAATGACAACCTATAACTATCGAAAGGCCACCAAATGGCTCATCCTACGCCTAAAGAAATAACCAAAACGAGGACAACACCCAATTGAGAGGAAGCTATATCAACGATGAGAATTTTGCACTTCGACTGGAAGCCATTTAATTTGGTCGAGAACGGACATAATTGGTCGTAACCCCGGAAAAGGTGGGAGCGTCGTTGAAAACAGCGCGATAAAGAAGGAAAAGAAGACAGTTATTGCTGTTAATTGAGTTTGAAAGGTTTTAGCTTTTGGCTGCAATTCATGGGTGCTTCGTCCGTATTCGCTGGATATAAATGTTGTAAATCAGTTTTTGAGACATTGAAATGTAAGTCTACTGTTGATGCGACATTATGCTGTTTGCAAAGGAGACCTTTGAAATATCTGTACCTACATACTTCTATTTGTATGCCTCTCTTTGGCGGAGTTTACTTACTGTGGTACTTTTCTTACAAGGTGTTGGGACGAAAGGAAAGTAGGTTGACATTTAATTAAACATTTTATGATGTCCTGTTCATTAGCTGTGTATAAAAAATTCACATGAAGTCGTAATTGAAAATGACTTGGACAATCGATTAAATATGTATGTGAAATGTTACGTTACGAACATAATAATGTAACAGTCAGACGGGAGGACAGACATGAATATTATTGAATAATGAGTAATTATGAAACGTACGTATAACCTGAATGAATAAATGTATGTGGACGACTTATCCGTCATACGAAATTACACTGTTTTACACATTTTACTCATAGTACCTAAACTAAATCCTAAGACGAAATGTGTTATTAGCAGACATAATAAGCATTAATTTTGATTACGCTAACGAGAGACGGGGAAGGGTTGGGTTCAGTTAAATTTTAATGCCGCACAAATTAAGGCAAAATGCCGGATTTTCGGCAGAGGCATGTTTTGTTAGGGAAATAGGGACAGAGGTAAGATTGATGAAGTAATAAATATTAATATTACAAAAAGAACCGCATTGTAAGTTAGGTTGTTACAGAAAACTCAAAAACTACAGGTCCAAATGTCAAAATTCTTTCACTTTTACGAAGATGAGACAGTAACAAAAAATCGACTTAATTATTTTATGGACATTGAACTTCTACTTAGCGACTGGATTCTTGAATCGAAAGACCCGATGAACCCTGGTGTCAGAGTTTTAAAACCGCCTAGTGGCACAGCTATTAAGGCCTCTGACATGGTTTAAGTAACGACCACTATCAAAGACAGCAACCGGGACCGACAGCTTAACGTGCCCTTAACGAAATTGTACTTATGACCTCCTTAAAAGATAACAGAATAACCCCAAAATTTATGCATGTTTTTCCACCTGCTAAACACTTCTTTCGATCACCCCCCGGCGACAAAGTCCTCATTTTATCACTCATCCCTTTCGAAGGGGGTTCCTAAATGGACTTAGTGAAGAAGTTCGTTTTAGGAGCCGTGCTATATTTATGACGTCCTAATAATAACGCCGAAGCTGTTGAAGATTCAATTGAGTCGGGAGGGAGTTGTTTTTTGATTGAAGGGGTTGGAATATTTGAGATTGTTTTTTTATAAATGCAGACAGTAACTAACTGTAATTTTAGTAAGGATTTGCTATCTTGATAACAGGGTATTTAGGTGCGATGCATACCTACTGTCTTTATCATCACAACTTTCTTATCTTATCAAATGAAATTATCCGCAAGATTTGCATTAAATGTCAAATAAATATTGCGTATGACTACACTATTTTAATAATGACATCATCGTTTCTTATCTTTTAGGATAGGCACGTAAAGTCAAATTCTGTGTGATTTTGATTGTATTATAATGATGACAAATAAGAAACATACCACATGTAGCCAAGTTGAACGTAAAATATACTCTATTGAGTATTGGCATTTTTCGTTCAAACTGGCTATAAAGTAGACTATAGTAAGAGTATAAACTTTATACTATAAAGAATAGGCAGTAACGGCACATTGCACCGTCTCAACGGATATTCAAATGACTACAAACCCTTCATCAGCCGTGCCTACATCTCTGTAATCACACGCTCATACAAACAAACCTACGTATAAGTAAGTAGGTATAATAGACGTGCGTAGCATAGGGCTGGTAAAAAAATGCATTGAATTGATTTACTACTAGCTGTTCTGTTTTTTATAAGACTGTGTGGTAGCAGTTTTAGAGATTTATCATAGAGCCTCATCTATCAAAGTCCTGACTTCTAAATGCCTCATGTCTTTTATATATCTATGTTTTGGGTTCGTCAGAAGTCATACTGTAGAGTACCTACGAGTAAATAAAAAACAGGTTTTTTTTTGCACTTTGAAGGAGTGCCAAGCGCTATCCTAGCTAGTTAATTAAATAGCATAAGAAATTCAAACTCTCAGTTTAAACACACAATGGCACCGATTCCTTGAGGACACAACAAAATTTTGTTGCCGTCCCTTTCTAGACAGTTAACGATTTTAGTCAAGATTTTGTGACTTTGTGCGCATACGAATTGTACTTAATGTTTCCGCACACTAAAGAGTGCGATAAAGCAAAACAACAACTGTTTCTTGTCATACAAAGTGTTCGTTGCTTGGACGGTTCGTTGACAACCCTATCGGGTACTGCCAAAGCCGCCACCGGAAGTATTCTCTCCGCTGCTGCTCGCTCTATTTATACGTAGGTAAGATACATCAGTTTATATTCACTCTAGCTACGTGATTTTACTAAACGACAATGTAGCGTTGGAAATGTTGTAAGTACCTAATTTACCAGTCAGGTCATGACTCATGCATGATGGCTGCAATGCAACCCATTGATTGGAATAAATTAATAAAATTTAATTTTATGGCGTTTGAAAGGAATAATATAAAAAATATAACTTTTGTATGAAATACTGTGTACTATTTCGAAGAATATTTTTTAGATCTTTTACTCGATTTTTTATTATCATACAACGGAAAATTAACTCGTTCTCATGGGTAAAATCATAAGGAGCAGAAATCTATTATAAAAATTAACAAAATTGATTCAAAATATTTTACATAATAACAAGACCACACAACATACGTTAATCTAATCAACAAGGAAGATAGTATCCATATAAGTCTGATAATAAAGACTGTAGGACCTAAAATATAATTAAGTCGACGACCATCCGTAGTAAGTAGATAACTGAAGGACTTAATGAAATTTCCCTTGTTACGACCATCGAAGGCTGCTCAAAGGTTTTTGTCCTCTAGTGAACTGAAAGTGACCGAACGGTGTGATCTAATTACTACACATTTTACTGCACCCTGGACAAAGTGAAGTCCTTCTTTGATATTTTACCTAGCTAATGTATTTAGCTACATTATAAGTACTAAAAACTTTGTCCCAAGCAACGAAATATTGTAATGTATGGGGCGGGCTTGTACCCTGAAATAAAGAAATTTTTTATTTTTTTTAATATTCACGGTGAGCTTGCTCTATCCTATTACGACTGCCTTCTTAAGGTCAAAAAACTGCTGTGTTTTTTGTGTATTTAATATACACAAAAACTCATCCCAAGGGACCTAACTTTACTTAATAATGAATAAATTTACAAATAAAGAACAAATTCTTTTTTAATTCTTTCACTGAAGAGCCATCCAACTTTGGAATAAATTACCTAAAACTCTACAAGAGAGTCCCTCGAGTTTCACCTTTAAGAAGAGACTGTAAGAGCATTTTATGAACTCTCTATGACATTTATATATCATATTGATATTGTTTAGTTTATTTTATTGAATTATATGTGTATTAGTTTTACTATAATTATTAACGTTATTACGTTTATTATATCTGTTCCCATGATTTTCCCTTCTTTCATCCTCATAAGGTTGGCTGGAAGAGATCTCTTATAGAGATAAGCTCGCCTATTGTTTTTATTTTTAAGTTTACTTAAAACAGTAAAGAATTTAATAATAATAATAAATAGGGTCTGTAGCTGGGGTCCATTTTACTACGTCGGTCGTCATGAGTCAACGCAAAAAGAAACGTTTTATATTCCTCGAATGAATTCTGAAAAGCTGGACGGAAACATTAATTATATGGGATATAAAGTCGAATACACGTGGTGTTTATTTTCAGTGGAAAAGCATTGGTCGTTTGAGTTGATCCAATTAATCCTGAAGATACAAAGATATGGGACTGGAAGAGCCGTTAACACGTCGTCAGTGTGAAAGGAATGAGTAAGATCGTTATGAACAAGATTTCCTGGAAAACAATCATGCACTTTTTTGTAAAGCTAGATAAATTAATATCCTGATGGCCAATTTTCAAGCCGGAAATACACCAATTTTTTCTTGGATTATACTGTCAGGTTATATAAATACTATTTAGTGAAAAAATAACCTATGAAAGTAGCAACTTAACTTTCTAAATGCTCTCAACTGCTATGAAAGGCCATTTACATACAAATATAAAAAAATATATTTTATTATCATTAAAAAGACAAACAATTAACTCAAGCTTCGATTAAAATATGACATAAGTACTATAGAAAATATCAAAGACACGATGTAGGAACACTGTGTGACTGAAACCTGACACGAAGTTTGTATAAAATACGAAGATGAAAGGAGCAAAATTCACCGCCTGAACTTCCGGTATGCGCGAATAATCCACGCCATATATATGCAAAAGCGACAATTAAACCACAATAAAAATTACACAAATTTAAATAACATGTAACACTGTATTTCCATATTTATGGGGCAGAAGGGTTAGCTTTTTGTTCGTCCGGTGAGTTTTATAAATATTTAAAGAGAGTCAACGCGAGGGGCCGGTAATTCGATTCGAAGTGTAGAGTTACTTATTGACGAATCCATTAGGTATTATTCTGCTGTGGGATTCGAAGAGGCTTGGATTTCAACGTTGGAGGTAGATTTAGCTGACAAGAGAGCACACTAATGTATTTACTGCTACAATATACTAAACATTAAAGAATGTTTTTATTACAAAGTAACAAGGAATTCAGCACTTGATACATTCTACACCAAACCCAGCACTTCTATCTAAATTACTTAAAAATAAATCGATAGAAGATAAGATACCCTATTGGTATAATGAAAAGCAGGTAACATTTCAGGTAAAATCTACAGAAAGACTAAAGAAAAAGACTCCCTCCCATTCATGCTTTACAATTTTAATCGAAAACATCTGTAGGTAGATCGGCTTAAGGGTTCTTAACCTTTTTTCGTCAAATACGAATACGAGTCTTACAAAACAAATTACGAATTCACGCTTCGAATATCCGCTTCCTTTCAACAATTTGCAATGCAGTCCGTGTAAGCTGTAGATAGGTTTTTATAAGTAACTTATTTTATACTGTATCAGATATCTGTTATTGCATTAATTGATATTTGTGGGCTGAATTAAAATTTTTATAAGTGAAATCGACACCACAAAAACCTCAAATATAGGTATTGCAAAAACTTTATGAACCCTCCGCAATAATAAACTATTGAATCAATCGTCCGTTATCAGTATAGCATTATCAATAAATTACTTATTCATTGAACCGTATCTTCAACAGTTTTCATGGGCGTATATTTAGTTATCTGTGCCCAACTTGCCCAGTTATACGTATGTGTTTGTAGTTACAACCTTATTCTAGGGAAGGGGACAGGTTCAATCGAGGTCACATAATAGATAGCGTGGCTTCGCATACTACAGATAAACGTACGTTATATTAAATCACACTGCAGTACAGAGTGTAGTACAATACTTTAGGGTCACTGATATTGAGTGAATTTGTTTATTACATTTTAGAGTGTTGTTTCTGCATACATACATACATACTTACATATAATCACGCCTTTATCCCTAATGGGGTAGGCAAAGCTTTTAGAGTGTTGTTTCTGCATACATACATACTTACATATAATCACGCCTTTATCCCTAATGGGGTAGGCAGAGCGTAAACGGCCTAAACAAAGGTCGTTCCGCCACGCCTGACAAAGTTTCTGTATCGTCTTTTTTTAATCTACCCATTTCCTGTTTTAATTAATAAAAATGTGCATTAAAATTATAACGCTGGATTCGTTTATGTAACAAAAAATATAACCAAACCTTTATTTATTTATCTTCCCGGTTTGCAAAGAATCCATAATTGATATGGACATCAGGAAATTGCCCAAAGAGGAGAATAAAAATGTAGAAAACAGGAAGTGCAAAATCCTCAAAAAAGGAAATAGTTTCTAGAAACTCTAGACGGCACAGATACCTAAACCAAACACCAAACCTCGAATCTAGTAATTGTCTCACTGACGGATTTCTCCAAACTACAGTCCACAGCCTAAACAGAACACCCTGGTTGAAACTAAACGCCCGTGGAACACGTTCGAACACCTTTGATCCAACACATGGTGTATACTACGCTATGTGGTAGATAGATGTTTATACTGTGTGGATGTAGATAGCTGTTTGTTGTACTCGGTTAATGGTTCGCCGAACGAAGTAAAGCGATAGGGGATAGATTTACGGATTAGGGGTATATTTAGATGAGTAGTTTCTGAAAATAATTAGCTATTTGCGTCCCTCACTATATCACTTAGAGAAGAAGAAGTGCCCTAAGAACTGCCTCCGTGGTCTAGTGGTTTGAGTAACGACCACTATCAAAGACAGCGACCGGGACCGACGGCTTAACGTGCCCTCCAAAGCATGAAATCTTTTTCTTTTCGGACAATCAGGTGATTCAGCCTGTAATGTCCTAACCAAACTGGGGAAAAATTCACAAAGTGATAAATTCTCGAATATCAACTTTGTGTTTCCCCCCTGGGAATCGAACCCAGGACCTCCGGATCGGGAGTCCATGGCACTAGCCACTAGACCACGGAGGCAGTATACGAGCGTCATTCACATTCACGTCACGTCATGCTGGCCTGGAAGCGAGAGAAAAACATAGAATGTGCCAGCTGCATTTCCTCCCGAGCATGCTGTAAAAACCAGCTAAGGGATCGGAGGGTTTCAGTATACTGCAATTTAGGCCATGGGCTGACAACCTGTCCCTACAGCAATATACCTACAAATCTATCTTAAATAACCTTCAAAACTTTGACACACGTGGTGAAACGACCTTTATTTACCCCATTAGGGATAAAGGCGTGATTATATGTATGTATGTATGAGCGTCATTGACCGTATTCAACAAGACTAATAGCTGTTACTTTACTATAATAATATCACATCGTGTTCCGTGTTCTTTATTATTTAAACTACACTCCGGACACTTACTAGCCATATATTATGTGTGTGTACCTGTGTGCTTTCAACTTGAGTCACACTGTACATTGCTGCACCACATCTTTACATGAACAAACTCGTTTAACAAAAATAGCAATGGATTTCCCTGACAATACGGAGTTTAAGGGACGACAGCGTCCCGCAAACTGATAGGGGTTGCTCAGTCAACCAAACTGAACAACTCATATTCCTAGCCTTTTTTCCGTATCTCTCCGGGTCGGCTACCTAATCTAGGTGATTGAACGAGGGTACTGGTTTTTACACAGAGCGACTGCCATCTGACCTCCGCAACCTAGAAGGGAAACCAGACCCAATCCTAGATCAGGTCAGAGTTTTCAAGCCGCCAATGCTTATCACTGGCCTCTGTCATGACTTAACGACTAATATCTACGGTATTAAACGATATTAACTGGGACCAACGGCTTAACGTGCCTTCCGAAGCACGGATAAAGCGCCGAAAAACGTACATATGAAATTCGAAAACCGAAAAACACATTGGTACGTGGTGGGATTTGAACCACGGCCCCCCGCTCAGGAGGCAGCGGCCCTATCCACTACACCATCGGGCTCTCAAAACTGAACAACTATCACCAGGATTTTTTATTAGGGAGTGAAAAAATAAACTTGGTTTGCCAAACAAATTGTCCGATCGAGGTGGTTATTTTGTGCAGAAAGTTATTTTTTTTATTCTTCTAAAAGAAATCCCTAGTGATAGTTGTTCAGTTTCGTTGACTGAGCAACCCCTATCAGTTTGCGGGACGCTGTCCCTTACACCCGGTATTAGAAACGCATGATTAGATAGGACTGGTCAATACAGGGGTGTATTCAGAAAAAAAAACAAACAGTAAGTACTTCCGCGGTGGCTGTGTTCTACGCGTGTGTATTACCGCTCTGTGTTTAGGGCGTTACGCTTCATCGTGTGTTTTAAATACTCGGGTGCAATGACATGAAATGAAGGTGAAAAAAAATCGACACCTTTTTCATAAAGCTCGGTAGCCGTTTGCCGCTTATGCAACCGTCCGTAGGAATCAATATAACGGAATGGAAAATCTACATATAATCACGCCTTTATCGCTAATGGGGTAGGCAGAGCGTAGACGACCTAAAAAAAGGTCGCTCCGTCACGTCTCAGAAAGTTTTGAGGATTTTTTAGATAGATTTATACGTATATTGCTGTAGTGACAAGTTGTCAGCCTATCGCCTTAATTTAAATGTACTGAAATCCTCGGATCCCTTAGCTGGTTTTTGCAGCATGCCCCAGAAGGAAATGCAGCTGGCACATTCTAAGTTTTTCTCTAGCTCCCAGGCCAGCATGGAAGAATTAATATAACGGAATGGATAATTTAACTTCAGATAATCTCTTTCAGTGTCTAAAAGAGTAGCGCTATTTTAAATTTAAATTAGGACAGTGGGATCCGAACGACAGAACAGAGCCTATCACTTTGTGTATACCGGGTGTAAGGGACAGCGTCCCATAAACTGATAAGGGTTGCTCAGTCAACGAAACTGAAAAACTTTTACAAACAAATTTCGGCTTTTCTATTTTTTGTCTGATCGAGGTGGATATTTTGTATGGAAACGTCTTTTTTTTTCTCATTCTGAAAAAAATTGCAATATCAGTTTGCGGGACGTATATCTTCCCATAGGTGCACAATGAATATTAGTCTGAGGTCGCTACATCCTGTTATGTTACGTTGAATAACCTTTTCTTAACCATTCATCTGCCAGATGGACATTTTAATACTTCCAGTTACTCAATGGAACCAATAAATCCATTATCATTCATATCACAGGATAGATTGGCAACCCTTCGCTTGCGACCGGTCAACCTATTGGCAACCCTCTGTCGACCGGTCAGGTAACCTGACCAGTAGTGGCCACCGCAGGGTGAACGAGGAAACGTTCCCACGAGGCTCGCGCATGCGCTACCGCACTCTAACGTACCTGTGGGTAATGAAAAAAAGTTTAGTGTATGTGTAAAAAAAGTTTACAAGGAAATTGACGCTGAAAGCTTAGATTATATAGAATTCACAAGAATTTATGACGTGAGTTGTTGGGCTCACCTAAGACCAAAGATGTAGCTAGACTTCCAATATCCACGACATCACTTTGAGCCTTTTTCATTGATGTACTCCTTGAAGATTCCAAGATATTTTACAAGTTGTCATCACCAACGAAGCAATCAAAAGAACGAGAGCTTTGATGCCGAATAAAGCACTCAGTTTGTGAATGATAAAGCAATATTCAGACGGCACATTTCGCCGAAGCAAGTGGTAATGTTAATGTTGGACTTCCTTCCCGCATATCAGTCCGACTCGAACACATCAAAAGCACCGTTAGAAAGGGCCACAGAGAACGCGAACAGTACTATGTAGTTACATCCATATTCCATACTCAAAATGCGAAAGTATATCTGTTCGTTTGTTGCTCATTCACACTTAAACGGCTGAACAGATTTGAATAAATTTCAGCTGGACGATAGATGATATCCTGGAGACGGATATAGGTTACTTTTACCCAGGGAATAAACCGCATTACTGCGGGAATAAACATGATTTCCACGGGCGAAACCGTGAAGCGGAAAGCTAATGGTAAATAAATGTGTAGTTTATTAAGTACTAGCGACCCGCCCCGACTTCGCACGGAAATCATCAGTGTTTCTCTACTATATTATGCATGTATTTTACGTATAAACCTTCCTCTTGAATCACTCTATCCATTAAAAGAAACCGCATCAAAATCCGTTGCGTAGTTTTAAAGATAACATACATAGGGATATAGGGACAGAGAAAGCGACTTTGTTTTATACTATGTAGTGATATTCGGATTGTTGATTTAAAGCGAGTAGATATTTATATGCTTGCATAAAACTGACGTACGTGTAGATTTAAAGCGTAATAAGACAGTTATTTATTACGCGCAAATGTTGTTCAAAGCTCAGTGTTTCAAGAATCACCGTTATTATGCTAAATCAAGCGCGAATTTTGTGTTTAGTATCTCACTTCTGATGTTTCCATGGATATTTCGTTCTTAAGAGATTATATTTGGTTTTAGTTTTAAAGTTGACACGAACCGAATTAGCTTACAGCATGTTAAGAACTTTATCTCTAGCATCCCACTTCTGACATCCCGTATCCCAGATTTTTGCGGAGTCAATTTTAAGACCGAAACGAACTGTTAAATAATGCTGTGAGCATTGGATGTGTGTGCAGTCACAATTTATTAGTTGCAGTGCAGTCCTAGGCCCGTAATTAAAATCAGCTCTCAAGAATGACAGCGAGTTTGACTTTGTATCAGTAATGTCATTTGAGTACAAAACGGCCCGTCAAATCCATACTTAATATTGCTCTCAATCTTGAGATTGTTTTATAAATACAAGCCCTAGTGACGTACTCCGCGTGTTTAGTAGGAGTCACGGATGAAGTCGGAGGATGTCCGCAGGAAGCGAGTCGCGTAGGCGGACGTTCAACACGGGTGAGGAAACGCCCGTCGTCGGCGCGGTAGATATGAGATTTTGTTGTGGTTTACCTGCCACATATAGCTTTTGGATATGGTGGTTTAATTTTGTCATACGTAAGGTTAAACTTAAAAATGCAATAAAGTTAACTTTTCAACTGATACCATTACAAACCCTGTACCAAAAAGCAGAAAAAAAAAAAACAAAAAATACTTTCTACATGTCACTTTGCTTAAGATCATCATCGTGTGTCCCTCAGCTAGCCAACAAAAACAAATCTCAATTTTCATTAGCCACATTTTATAACACGTCCCTCCGCATCACTAAAAGCGCTGTCAAATCAAAACGGGCACTCTATCGATCGAAGGGCGACTAGTAAATCTAATAAGTTTTTTGTTGGACGCGAAACGAATGAGGTAAAACGTGTTTGAAATAGACAGGGGATTAAATATCCCCTCGCGATCACATGGGGCGAACGAGATGCATGTATGTGAGGAGAGAGAGGTCTGCTTTAGACGGTCAAAATTACTTGCCCAGTTCAAGCATATAAAAAAAGAAAACATAAATTTCGATCAAAAGCATACTCGTCATCATTTCTCTACTGCGATTCATTTTCTTCCTCTTTTGAAGGAGATATACTATTTAACAGGTAAAAAAATTCCAAGTCAAGTTTCATCGAGAACAGCAGTACGTATGCACGTACCTACGTTACGTATATTACTTGCATATCAAGCTCACCAGGCATGTCAAGCACTTTTGATAGCCCAGGGTGGACATAAATATGCGTGCGAGTTCGTGCCCAGCGCACACTCTTGCGGATCTGAGGATCAATTTCACACGGATCAATTACTCTCTTTTGAAAAACGAACCCGAGGGAGGATCGTCAGCGAACAAACACTCGCAAGATAACCAGAATCGAACGAATTTCTGTCAAGCAACGTCTAGTTGGGAGTTTTTTCAAGTGTATTTGCCTTCGACTGGGTTCGACTCTACAAACACGGTCTCAGGTACAAACAGCTGTTGGAACCGCGGAATGATGCGCCGGAGTCGGAGTGGCAACGTCGCCTTCGATCCCTGTTGTTTATTTTATAACCTTGTCCCTTTCTTATGGCCCACTGGCGATTGGATAGGACCACTAAAGTTAGGTTAGATCTTGCATTTGTGCTCGCTGGTGTAAAGATGTTAGGCGTTAAGATGCTTTTATGTTTCAGTACAGATCTTCATAATTTTCTTGTCCGAGTTTTTGGCTTAGTCCTGTTCCCTTTCAAAGACACTTATATGGCTGTAAGATAAGAGCATTCACAAATATGAATAGGCTAGCTAGATCTCCAATTTCTCGCTTTTACGGACAATTCACATTATCAGCCAATAGTGGCTCATCAATCGCCAGTATTGCCTGTTTACGGTGTAAAACAAAGCCCGATGATCGGCTTTGAGCGATATTCACGGAATAAACAACAATGGCTGCCGTGAACCGATTAACAACACGTGGTGCTTCAAGCTTTTGTTCCACTATCAGGGAATCCGGTGAAATTCAAGTCGGGAATTGACAAATTCCACACTGAACAGAATCATAAATCAAATAGAACCATAGAACTAGTACTATTTGATTTACATTGAGTAGCTTCTGATTATAATTACAAATTACTCGATGTAACAAGACTGCACATTTAACCAATCCTATCAGTGAGAGATAGATAACCAACAGCTGATTGCTAAGCTGCAAAAGTAGCGCAATACGTCTGAAAACATACCAGATGGTGTCTAATTATTTTTTGATCACTTTAACATGTGGATACATATATCCTCTGGTGTTTTTTCTCTCTTCTATATTGTATTTCTCATCTAACTTGTAGAAATGTGCTAGTCCACATCGCATTTCATGCCCATTAACTCTCCGCTAGGTAAAGCCTAGGTAGATTAATATCGTAAAACCCAGTATTATAAAATTTTATTTTTGCCACGATCTACGATACCCCTTCAATCACAACCGAGTTATCACAATATCGATGTTCACAAAGAGAGCGGCAGAAGTATCTCGCGGGTAAACGCGGTGGTGATAAATGAAAATAACCGGCGAGGGGGCGACTCCCGCCGAGCCTGCACACATGGCCTTATCGACCTTCCCAACTCAAGTCATAAGATATAGCGAGTAAGAGCTTAAAGCACCAAGCTCGTGTTGCGGTGCCGACAAGCTGTCCTAAGCGTGTTCACAAGCAGAAGGCGGCGGCGAGTGAAGCGTCAACTGCTGCTCATTATGAAAGGAATCCATTGTAGGTAAACCACGACCGTCTTACTGAAAAGCGTAGCGACTGCCTTTTGTGATAGGGTGAAGTGTGAACTGATTTCCTGACCGATGTAAAGACTATCAATTCAATAAAATTCTGCTGTAGGTAACAATTGGATGCGGACCAGACCAGAAAGTTAGGGCCAAGCTTACCACCTGCAAAAATAATTTAGATGTCACCTCTATCAAAATTTATGCATTTATCGCTTCCTATCCCATCGCTGTCTTCTACATCACAGACCACTCTCCTTCGCCGAGACGCTCTCGTGGTAATAATACTCGCACGAGCCACGCGTGTGACCGACGACTGCCGAAATAATTGTCCATTACAATCGCCGCACCCTGTCTACGCCGCGAGGGAGGAGAGGCCGTCCATCATGCTTTTGTGCGTAAATTAGGTCTTCCGAAAGTAGCCCAAGTTCTCTCAACTTTTGTACGTCTATCAGACCTTTGTGAAATAATTACGTCTGCAAGCAGAGAAGCTTTAGCTTTTTGTCAGCTGTATTTTAAAGAGGGTCCATAATTATAATACCTACCAACTCTTGATGAGTTGTCACAGTCAATAAACCAATAAAAGCGTTAGACGCAGAAAATATAGGTCAACATTACAAATGCAAAGATGTAAGAAACTTGAATAAATTAAAGTGACAAGGAAAGGTTCGAGATAGATAAGAAATTAAAAATTCTTTACAAATTATAATCTTCAAATAAATTGTCATTAACGAGGGTATTAAAATACTTCGCGTCAATAAAGGTGATCCTTTTTAATTAAATGAAAAATCCTCCAAAAGATACATTGACAAAATTGGTAAGATAATCCTACTTCTAAAGTTCCTAAACTCCTTATCACTATGGAGACAATGGGATCTCGCAGCGATCCTGGGGGATGTGGACTGCGGCGGCGAGGGGCAGGGGACTGAACCCGTAAAACTAAAAATAGACGCCCAAACACAACTTCTAACCCAACTGACATTAAAACTGCATCTGACACTTCATGGCTGACAATAAGGTCGACTTTTATGTCAAGTTTTCTGGAACAGGGGCAAATGTAGCTTGGTTTTTGTCTACGCCCGATCCGCCCACGTAAAAATGCACCTTGTGTCCTAACGAAGAGAGACAGGTTTGGTTTTGACTAGTGTTCCACTTTAAACGTGTAAATTAAATTTTGTTTTTCTCTATGTTGCACGGAACTCCAAAATGCTTTGTATCCTGTAATACTCGGATATAAGGTCGGATTTTAAAAGGTTTTCTAGGTAATAGGGGTGATCTCGTTTTTGTTTTCTACTGTGATGCTAGAAAATACAGCAGTATTCGTAATTCGTGGAAACAAAGTTGACTTTTCAACAGCTTCGGCGACAGATGCGTGAATTTACAATGTTTCCCGAGCGGGATGCATTTGGTGGCATCTGTCAAAACAATATGCGGCGGAAACAATAAACTGTTGCAGTTAAATTATCTCAATCAATGGTGATTTAGCTTTTATGGGAGGCACGGGATGCCACGATTTTTTGAGCTTACAGTAGATTACGGGCCGATATTAGCGAGGGTGGGAATTAAGCTAGCAAAGCTATTAATTAAACAAGTTTTTAAAATGGATTAATATTGAATGCAGCCAAATGTTAAAAGAATAATGAACCTTAATGCAAAAAAGAGTCTTTACAGATATTTTATTCGGAAGAACTTGATTTATTTTGACTGGAAGTATTAAAATTCTCAAGGGAGGTGTATTATGGAGCTGCCACTTGTCGTTATAAAGTAACATAATTATTTCGGAAGCATAAGGCGCCGGTAAGCTAAGATGTTCAATTAATTTCAGAGACGTTAATTTTTATGACGACTTTTTACTGCTTAATTATCATATCGACTTCAAAGATGGCAGTTAAAAGAAAACAAATTATTAGTTCGGACAATTTTAACTGCCTGATATTTTATTAATGTAGCTGGAGGTAGGCACAGGTATTCATATAAGACAAGTTTTGAATATTAGTTTTGATTCTGGCTTACACATTTTTATTAATTTAAGTTTGTAACTTTCATAAATTATAAAATAAACAGATGACTGTTGGGGCATCGGAGTAACCTTAGTTACCTACTTAAAATTAGGCAGGTCCTACCGGGCATGCTGTAAAAAACAGCTAAGGGAATCGAGGGTTTTAGTGCATTGTAAATTAGGCGATGGGCTGACAACCTGTTACTACAGTAATACACAGATCTATCTGAAAGAGCCTTCAATACTTGTAAGACGTGGCGCAATGACCTTTGTTTGGATCGTTGACGCTCTGCCTACCCCAATGAAGGATAAAAGAGTGATTATATGTATGAATCTATATAAAATTAGACAGTAAGTATTATAGCCTAAAGTTTAGACTCTAAAGGGTGTGGTTGGAAGTCACAAAATCACCTGCAGCTTTTAAGTACCTACTAGTTTCGATAACAGTACAAACTTTGAGTCAAACTTAGTCCATAAAAATGGACGAAACTTTGTTACCGCAAAAAACAAGCTTAAACTTCTTCGAAAAAAAGTGTCGTCATAATGTTATAAGTTTTTGAAATGTTAAAGTTCCTATGCCATAACGTTATGAAAGTTACATTAATTGAATAAGTTAACGTTCATTGCATAAACTAAAGTATGAACAACTGTTTCAGCGCTGAAGTAATAGTTACCTAATTATTACAGCAGAAAGTTGAAAGGTTGGCAACATCGTCAAAAGTTCTGTCGCTACTTTGTCAACTGGGTAAAAAAAACTAAGAGCAGAAAATAAAATATTTCGGTGCTTTTTGAACTTCAGAAATATGTAACTTATGGACATTGGACGTCTTCTAGAGATTCTTCATATTTAATCATACTCAAGTACATATTATAGTACAATTATCATTTTATTGTATCCAATATCTATATAACATTCCTACAACAACATAAAATGTTGTATGAGTAATTTCAACGTTGTTTCTTTTTACAGTTTTATCTTACCATTTGACCGATATAAATCACGAAAAGAGTTCAGTATCACAGACTGAAGTAACCGTTATGTAACAGTTACATCAAGTTGGTAGGTAATACAAAATATTGGATGGTGTTACATAATCAGTCGCTCCCGATTATAGGAGTTGTCAAGTTGGTAACACTGCGTAACAAAAAGTTCCCCAGTCGTAGGGCTGCCAGTTCTTGAATATTTTTTTCTTAATATTTAGAAAACGAGGATTTAGAGGTTATAAACAATAAATTGTAATGAAGAAAAATGTAAGCAGGTGTATTATTTTAAAATTGAGTAACATACTAATTGATTAACATATTCAAGTAACATTACCGAATAGATAAATACTGTCTAACAGTTTGGATAGTCATTTCCTACATTGAACTTTCAACAAATACACATTTTTTTATATGAAAGTATGTACAGGTACGTTTTATCAGGATTTTTTGGCCGGAGTAGGAATATAACTTTAAAAAGTCTGGAGACTTCTAAATCTCGCAACCCTACGTGTGGCAACCCTAGTACCACCCTCCTGGCCGCGGGGAGAAACGTGAAAGTTTGGAAACGTGCGTTACGCGGATTAGGTAATAATTTATTTAACGCCTTCTTTTATTCCCTGTTGAGGCTAGGATGAGGTAACTGTGTGCTTGTTCCAAGTTTCATTGGATGTTCGTTTTATGGCGTTTCTGGGGTCTGATTTGATAGATTTCACAGCTTACTGAAACAAAGCAAAAAACCCTGCATTGCGAACTACCTTCAGTAATTTTTAAATTACAAAGGAAATTTTACCGTGGTTTTCTATTTTTGAGTGCATGCATCATGATAGATAACGGAGGGACTGTAGTCAGTTCTTTTTCTTTAGAAGATGTTTACCATTTACAGCAACCCGAACTAACTCCATGGTCTAGTGGTCAGAGCCATGGGTTTACGATCCGGAGGTTCTGGGTTCGATTCCCAGTGGGGGGGGGGGGGGACAAAGTTGCAATTTGTCAATCTATCACTTTATGAGGTGTTCCCCAGTTTGGTTAGAACATTGCAGGCTGAAACCTAATTGTCCGAAAAGAAAGAGGATTCCGTGCTTCGGAGGGCACGTTAAACCGTCGGTCCCGGTCGCTGTCTTTGATAGTGGTTGTTACTGAAACTATGTCCGAGGCCTGAATAGCTGTGCTACTAGGCGGTTTGAAAACTCTGACACCCGGTTTCATCGGGTTTTTCGACTTGTTAGGAAGAGAAGAGCAACCCGAAAGGCGACTTACAAACTCTAGAGAGACAGCTGGCCTTCTTGTTTAGGCGAGGCCACGTTTTACTTTATATCACTGCACCGCCGCTATCATTGTAAGTACCTAACATTTTGAACCTCATGATCTCTTTAGATCAAACATCATAAGCATAACCCACCCAACCGCAGATCAAACGCACAGTCAATTACTAAACTGTCAAGTATTATTAACAATTAGCACAACATGATTCGCCCCTAATTGGCGTTATTGGCGAGGTGGCCTTATTATCGCGACCGGCGTGATCATATCGGTCATGGAGGGACGTCGATCACCTGTCCGCTGCAGGTTTGCCATTTGACGTATGAATGTAAGCCTTCAATCAATTATTCGAACTCACACGACCTAATTGGGTAGTTTGCATAGAAGTTCAGAGCTGAAAACGCAGCTGGTGGCGTGAAGTGGCAGAAATATGAAAGCGAGCAACAAACGCTTGCCCATTAGCTTCTGTAACGAAAGAAGATTTTTCACGTTGTTAAAGAAATAGTTTGTCGGGGCAAGGTAGGATAGCAGGATCGACGGCTGTTTTCCTATAAAATCGTATTACACTGCCAGATAGTAATAAACTTATGATGGGTGTCTGGCAAAAACTGAATGCGGTAAATTGTCGAAGATCGGACTCAGTGGCGCACCTTAAGACAAGCATATGTCCAGCAAGTGGACTAATACTGATTACACCTTAAAGACTATAGTCATGGTTAAGTAGCAGATACTATTTGTCCAGGTCTGATCATATCAGCAAAGACCAGCTTATCTCTGTCATGAAGATCGTTTGCCAATCGATCAGTTGATCTCTGTCTGTCCCAGGTTTGCGATTAGACAAACATGATGTGAACGCGACGTCTATATCTCGCTTAGTGAACCGTCCAACTTTAATCAAAGCTGCTTCAAAGCCGGCGAGTGGAGCTCGCTGAAGCTAATTGAGCAGAACAGCCCTAGATCACCCTGTTTAGGATCACGGTGCAAGTTAGAAGCTTTTACATAATACAAGAATCAACTCATGTTCTATCTATGCAGGTCCAATCAGCTTGAAAGGAAAAAGAATTCCATTCCATTCTTCGGAGGGCACGTTAAGCCGTCGGCCCCGGTCGCTGTTTTTGATAGTGGTCGTTACATAAACCATGAGATCTATTAGCTGTGTGTGTTATTAGGCGGTTTTTTAATCATAGGGCCAATCGGCTCGAATCCTACACGACAAGATATGCTCTGGCTCGATCATATTAGCAATGACTATGTCAGTCATGGAGGACTTATGCCAATCGACCAGTCGATCAGCTGTCTGTTCCAGGTTTACTATCAGACAGACATGTGAACGCGACGTCTATATCCCGCTTAGTGAACCGGCCAACTTTAATCAAAGCTGCTTCAAAGCCGGCGAGTGGAGCTCGCTGAAGCTAATTGAGCAGAATAGCCCTAGATCACCCTGTTTAGGATTAGGGTGCAAGTGACAAGCGTCTTACCTAAGTAGTTATTTTAGAATATTTTGAATCAGGAAATCTGTGAACTGATCGATCAGTAAAACAACCAAACTTCATATGAAGGCTAGGTGTAAATTGCAAGCTTTTCGCATGCAGATTTGAAGTGCAAGATTTTATAGTCTGATTTTGACACTCTTAAAATTAGTCACTAGTATCTACACACCATCAATTTATAAGTTCTTGTGCAGTATTGAGGTTTCAAAAGATGAATTAATGGTAAACCAGGCTTTGTATTTGGAACATGCATCTAAGCCTAAGCAGTTCATATGCTGAAAAGATTCTCGTCGAGAGTTGAGTATGTCGATGTAATTCACGCTTGTATCCATGACTTACTCCAACTCTTTTTCGAAACAGGTAAAGGGCTGTATGCGGTTACAACAAGAGTGAAAGAGACAGAATCTCTCAGGATCACGCGCTGGAGGAATTCAGGGAATGTTAAGTTTGGCCTCGGCAAAGGGTTTTGGAAATTAAAACGACAAACATGCCTCGTAGTAAATTGATGTGTGAGATCACTTTGCCTATGAGGTGAGTTCTGTTTGGTGACAGGTTTAAAGTGTTGTATTTTAGTTTAGGCAGTTGAGGTGTTGAGTATTTTTGAGTGTGCGTGTTAGTTGGTGAAGTGCTAAAGACGTCCGTCAACACTTTTGATAAGATTATGTTAATTTAAAAAAAAGTTTTTTAAACTCGGGGCTTTCAATTTCGAACTCTTAAGAATCCGCGATAAATAATTTTATGTAGAGTCAGCTGCATGTGTTGTGTGACAGTTTATGGTTCGAACAAAAAAACTCGAGACGACAGCGATACTCACTCCAGAAATATGTGAAGCATGCTAAGGGTCTTCCAATAGACATACATACATACATACATAAAATCACGCCTTTATCCCTTACGGGGTAGGCAGAGCGTAAAACGCCTCCTAAAAGGCGCTTTCGCCACGTCTGACATAAATTGAGGGCAATTTTAGATTGTAATGTGTATTGCTGTAGTGACAGGTTGTCAGCCCATCGCCTAAATTACAATACACTTTAACCCTCGAATCCCTTTTGCTGACTTTTACAGCATGCCCGGGAGGAAGGGAAACTGGAACATTCTATGTTTTTCTTTCTCTCCCAGTCCAGTATGGAAGAATTCTTTCTTCCAATAGATTGGAGATAAATTGCCCCAACCATACGTGCTATATACCTAATGATGTAGCTACATCTCTTATGTTGCCATTGTGCTTATTCTGGCTGAACCTGCTTATTTTATGGCGGAGTTTTTGGAAAGTTTGATCTGCAAATAATAGAAGTAGAACTACTTCTGATTGATGAACAAAATCATCGGCCAAAACACAATTTTTCTTTCAAGTAAAATTAAATTCTTAGTAACTCCTACTGTAGCAGTGGACGTAAAAACTCTGTTAACTTTTTTAATTTATCTATTCAGTGTAATCCTTGGGCCAAGTCCCAAAATTTTCTGTATTGTGGAACTAGGCAACACACATCTCACTCGTATCCCTGAGATTGCTATATGTACGTAGGTATGGCCTGGTCAATTAATCATAATCAAGCACAAAGGAGGGGTGGAAGAACTTGCTATTTCATTCTGCTAGATTTTCTCGCAGGGCTGAAATGAGTAAATATTTCAAACGTGAAGTGGCTTAAGTTTCTGTGGGCATTTTTTTTTTTTCATTTTTGGTTTCAATTTAGTTTTAGTTAAAATTTTCAATAAAATGTTTGTATTCTTTCAATTCCAGCGACTAAAATCTTCGATAATTGAAAATGTGCATTCGCAATTCCAATTAAAGTTGTACTGTTTAATTAACCTTAGAATTTCCCTAACTAGTTCTGTTCGGAGCTAAGCGTCCTTTCACACGAAACTACAATACGAAAAGCCTTTAAATGAACGTGGGCGGGGGCGCTGCATGTTGGGAAAATTGTCCATAATTGTATTGGCGGCCATGTTAAATAGAATATTTTTTTAATTCGTAATTCCTTTTTGCAATAAAATTACTTACAACTATAATTTAATAATATTTGTGCTAAAATGACTGCCACTCAGCATTTTGTCCGGGTAATTTTAGGTCTAAGACGCTGATCTGCCCTGGCCACAATTTTAAAGCGTTTCAGAACGCTGCGCTGCTGCTAGATATGTCCATCTTGTTGTCGGCATTAATTTCTATTCTTCGCCACGTTCACTTAAAGATTTTACGTAATTACAGCCAGCACATGGCAGTCAGAATACCGGGAACGGGGCGGGCGCGTGCACACCACGGGGCCTTCGCCGAAAACTCATTACGCTGCACGCGTCACGTACGGACTATAACCGGTTTTATTAGGTTTCACTAACGCGCCCTAAGTCACCGCCCTACGCCCGACGCATCTGAACGGCCCTTTATCCCCAACGCAGAAGGCTTCTTTTGAGTTGGGATATTCGGATTGTACGGCAACTTTGTTTAGGATAGGATATTGCTGTGTTATGAAGTTTTTGAACGTGAAAATTTACCTTCATTGTTTTGTAACAGTAAATATCGAATGAACTCCTCAGTAATTTTTAAATAAGGAGTGTTATAGACTCAAGATAGGTCACATTAAAAATATAATGTCAGCAAAGAAATATAAACCCTAAAACTTGAGCGTTAAAGAAATATCAAATGTGATCTAAGTATTATCTTGGCTCTACTACAAAAATATAGAGCAGAAGGAACTCTGCATCCACAACATAAGAACCCGTGAAAGCTTTTATATGGATGATATTTTGGTACGAACTTAGAAAGTAGTTAAGGTTTTGGTCGGCCAACTTCACCAATACCGACACAAATCATTGTTTCGTTGTTTACCCAAATGGAGTTCGTCAAAGTCTGCAGACTTTGCATGTTTACGAGTCTTTGTAACTACTTAAGTTGGGTTTAAGTAACGAAACTAAGCAGACTGGTAGCAATTCGGCGTTGCAAAAGACACGACTAAACTACATATGTCCATTCCTGTCCTTTTCTATCATAAGAAAACAGCTGGGCCGCGATCGACACGCTACGAAGATGACCGAACAAAAAGGGGCGGCAATAATTTTAGTTGAGAATTACTAAGTCGTGAACGTGCCGAATTGCCGCCACTGCCTTTCCTATAGTTATGGATAGTCTGTCCACCTGTTATTAAGGGCCTCTCTCGGCTTACCGTTATTTTACACTAACATTAGTTAACCTTAGTAATTTACGTCTGGCAATTTGAGATGCATACTCGCAGGTTGACCTGGGATTTATTGTAGGCATCTTCCAACCAATCTTATCGTAAATACTCGTGGATATGTTCCGCAATATAGGATAGAAAAGCTTTTCCAGTTTGCAATTTTTACGAGGAATAAATATTGGAGAATTGTATTGAGCCTTTATTCGCCTTTGTACATAATGTATCTAGATTAAGTTAATTTTAAGAATATCTGTGTGTACAATAAAGAATTAAGAATTGAGAACCCCAAGAGATTTGCTTTCGCCCCGTTAAAGTACTTTTAAAGAATGATTTTCAGTCATAAACAATTGGAACAATGACATAGAACTTATTTTTATTATTCTGACTTAGATCATTATCAAATCGAACTTCATTCGATCCATATTTCTGTGTTGGTGTAGAAAAATTTTAATTTCCTAGAGACGAAGAAATCTACTGTCTACTGTTTTACCGTTGGATTGGATCAAAGATATTTTATACCTACTCTAAAATGTGGTACCAATTAGGTCCACTAGTTCCTTGCACTTCTCTCCTGATTTATTGCCTGCAGTTTCTATATATTGCCTTCAATATATCACCTTCATGTAGTATAGTTAATAGTAGGTATATACGACATAAATAAAGTTAATTACTAGCAATAAACTTCAATTAAAAGCTTGGAGTGGTGTTACTTATTGCGTCATTAACTAATAAGTTACGCATTTAATACCATCGTAAAAGTAAGCACCTACACACTTGCATTCTAACAAAGAACTAAGTTCCCTATAACACTCAACTACTGTGCTTATTGAAACCATAAAAGGTATAAAAATATTTCCATATTTTTACAAGATTTCCCTTTGTTACTCAAGGCATCTGAGAGGAACAATGTCAATGTTTTATATACGATTCCGAAGACAGTTCACAGCTGCCGTTTAAAAAAATCTATTGAATTTACAACACAGCTGATCATACGCGAAGGTTTTGATCTCAACTTATTTACAAAGGATTAAGATTGGAATTTGTTGGGCAAGTTCCACAATGGCACTTGGCCCTGCATCAAGTTACTGCAACAAAAGCGATTGATTCGCTCGCGGGATCAAATGGGGCGAATTCGGGTGCGGAGGGTGTGCGGGGTCCGAGGGGCAACAATGCGGCCGGGGTATCGATCCGCCCCCGCGCCCCTTGCCGTCTGCCGTACCGGCCTACACTCCTCAACTCAACTCCTCCGTCCTATGCAGTCCTGGTACTTTTGCTTTCGAAACCGCAGGAGATGCGGTGAGATACGTGGGTGTGGCTGAGGCTTGTCTTGTTGGTTTTAATAGGGTAATACTCCATGTCGAATCGAATATTACAGAATCATTCAAGTGTTCGAGATAACGTCAATCAACGGAAGTCGGTCGGCTTGAAGTGACATCAGCGCGATAAGGAATTATAATTATAGTCTAATTTAAATTGACGTCCAAGAATCGGCATGATTAATAAATGGTTCAATTTATCTGGCGCCAATACTTGGTGAACTCCAGAGAACAATATCAAACAACAATCGAATCCAGATTGTTCAAACAAGGAGCACATAAGTTGTAGCGATCTAAAGTTCACAAACTCTATATCAATTAAATCCGGTTGAAACTACCCGCAGGATTAGGAAAGTCCCTCATCTAGCGATAACTGATCTTTGGAGGGGAGCAAAAGATGTGGGATAATAGCAATACTGAAAACATTTAATAATTTAGAAGTTTTTCGACACCCCTGTTACTTGGATATCTGATTATCATCAGTCATTATAGAAATATGCTGTAAAACACAATAAACTTTAACATTGATTCAGTAAAACACAGACGTAAAAACTTCTAGGTAAGCTTGCTGCAACGTCGAGGTTTTGCATCGGTATCCACTGGTTTAGACTAGAGTAGAGTCAAGTGCAAACCAATCGCAAATAAAAAATCACTGTTCATGAAGGTACTTTCCTAATTTGAACTTTACTCGAATGTACACACAGCTGAGGAATAAGGTACACAAGGCCGCTCGAAACGGTTGGTTTTCTCTGAAAATATATTATGTATTTTCATAAAATTTGGTAGGTATAGTTGTGCAGTTTTCTAACCTGCAAAAAAAACTAATGAAAACTTTATTCGTTGCGAAAGGACTTATGTACGCTTCGCATAGTCATACTGTACAATTTTAGTATGTATGTGTGTGTAATGTGCGATTTACGAACAGTTCTGTTCCTTTAGCAACCACTTTATTAACTGAAATCAAATGTAGCTCATGTTTCTATACCTCAAGTGAACAGTTACAGCAAATTCAATTACCTCCTGCAACTATGCTGGTAATAAAACGGCGAGTTTTCTCGAAATTATTATTTCCTCTCAAATGACGAAGTAATAAACTGTTTAGTTTCAAAACAAATGCATTTGAAACGTTTGAAACTTATGTTAGTGTGCTTTGTTTGGAGTTTTACTAGCGTGCGCTGGCAGGGTCGGAGAACTGCGCAACTATAAATAAAAATAAACCAACGAATTCACAAAGAAACTAGTGTTTTTGAACTCTCCAATAAATAATAATATACACTAGCGACCCGCCCCGGCTTCGCACGGAAATTATCAGTGTTTCTCTAGTATATTTTGCATGTATTATACATACGAACCGTCCTCTTGAACCGCTCTATCTATTAAAAAAACTCTATCGAAATCCGTTACGCAGTTTTAAAGATCTAAGTAATATAGGGACAGACAGACGCCGGAAGCGACTTTGTTTTATACTGTGATAGTGATTTCATGACACAGTTTTTAAATTGTTTTAAATGTAGTTTACGGTTTTACGGGGAAACAAAAGCCTAACTAATAGAAGATGCATAATCATTGACCAGTGATTTGCCACCAAAATTTATTTTCGCAACCTCTGAAAAGGAGCTGCACCTAATAAATTAGCAAAACATTTATTGTAGTTTACGTCATAGACTAATATCTAAAACCTAATAAGCAGACCTTATCAGTGGGCTTTAGAGGAGATAAATCTAAATAACAGACACCCACTAGTGGGGCATGGGAACCTGGTACCGTTTACTTCGCAACTCGTTATTACCATAGTCCGGCAAAGGGCATTTATTTATGTGACGTTATAATAAGCTAACCTCTAGCTAAGGAACACTTGTCTACTAGGAGTGATATTCAGATAGATATATTCGTATTAACGTAACAAAAAGCTTATTCATATACCGCCAAAACTCACTGCAGTACCTCTGAAAAGAATTTTCGCCTAATAAGTTAGCATAAACATGTATTGTAGCTTACGTTATACACTAAAATCTAGAACCTAACAGCAGACCTTATCGCCTTATCAGTGGGCTTAAGAAGCGATAAATCTTAAGAACCAATTACAGACACCCACTAGTGGGGCATGGGAACCTGGTACCGTTTATTTCGCAACTCGTCATTACCATAGGCCGGCATAGGACATTTATTTATGTGACGTCATTATGAGCTACCCTCGAGCTAAGAAGCACTTGACGACGATATTCTAATACATTGGTGGTTTATGAGACAGCAAAGTTATACCATTCGCTTATAAGGAAGCAATCTACGTAATCTCGCTTATAAATAGGTTCGCGTGCTGTGTTCCTTGTTATGGAGACTTAAGTGTTATTTTACACCATATATCAGACGACAAAGCTTGCGCAATCGAAAATGGGCTTTCTCAAGTTATGGTAGAGTTGGGATTGAAATATCAGCTGGGTACAAATTAGGTGCTTTTGGGTGCTAAGATAAATAACGTGACTAAGGCAAAGCGATAGGGAAATGTATGTGTATGCAGTTATTTACTGAGGTATTGGGATAAGAGGTTGATTTATTGATGTAACTTAATAGTTAAGTAAGGTCACAGATCGTATTAATTATGGTTGCTGTTAGCTGTTGTTTCTTGTTATAATTCTACCTCAATACATACATACATAAAATCACGCCTTTATCCCTTACGGGGTAGGCAGAGCGTTAAACGCCTCGTAAGAGGCGCTTTCGCCACGTCTGACAAAAATTTTGGGTAATTTTAGATTGTAATATGTTACAGTGTATTGTAATTTAGGCGATGGGCTGACAACCTGTCACTATGGCAATAATCTAAAATTACTTCTATGCTGGACTGGGAGAGATAGAAAAACATAGAATGTTCCAGCTGCCCTTCCTCCCGGGCATGCTGTAGAAGTCAGCAAAAGGGACTCGAGGGTTACAGCTACCTTAATACCTATACGTATTACCTACCTATTTGTTTTTATGACTACTAGATAATCCAAAGGTTTAAAAAGCTGAGTAGTGAATAGTTTTATAGTTAAAGTCATTATATTTTAACGTTATCTTATCGCCTCATGAGGTCTTTTTGTATTCAAAGAACCCAAAGTTTATTTTACTATTTAACGACCCAAAGATCAAAGATAAACGGAACATGATAAAAGTCCGTTTCCAAAAACTTGCAGCAGTTTTTCATGTCGTGATTATTTTATCACTTTATTCGGGCTGTAAAAATAATGAATGTGCATTTTAAAATACATAAGTCGAAAAGCAGCTTTCTTCCATGCTGGCCTGGGAGCGAGAGAAAAACATAGAATGGCACAGCTGCATTTCCTCCCGGGCATGCTGTAAAAACCAGCTAAGGGATCCGAGGGTTTCAGTATATTGTCATTTAGGCGATGGGCTCACAACCTGTCACTAAGCAATATACCTTCAAATCTATCTAAAATAACACTCAAAGCTTTGTCAGACGTGGCGAAACGACCTATGTTTTGGTCGTTAACGCTCTGCGTACCCCATTAGGGATAAAGGCGTGACTATATGTATGTATATATGTAGGTCGAAAAGCAAATAGGACAAAATTTATGTGTTTTAATGTTAAGGTTTTAGGTAGGTTATACCTAAAAAAAAAAACACAATTTCAAAGTTGTGCCATATTTTGAAGCTTCATCGTAAAACTAAATCATTATATACTGAGCTAAGCGAAGGTAATAAACTACCTGGGGAAAACGCGGCTCAGAAATCTAGATTAAGTAAAAAAAAGAAGATTTTAAATACGTTAAAATTATGGAAAATTTCAAAATGTATTTTTTTCTCTCAAACGATACTAGCATAAAGCTTTATCAACAAGGGGCATTATGTAATAAATATTTCACTCACTCTGTCGGTGATAACCCGGGGTTATTGGTTATTCGACACCGCGATAGTGAACCGATAACCACATTTGGAAATATTGTACAGTAATAATAATAATAATATATATCTGAGCCGATTTCGGCTACAGCGACTGCAGGACGGGCTCAGCTCAGCTGCTCCGCGCGGTCGTGTGCTCTCATATGGCTGCTGTAGCCAATTTTGGCCTTAAAGAACCTTGAGCACTTTGGGCAGGTGAGAACGCCGCTGCAATAATGGTATGTTAAAGCCGTTGGTGGTCTTGTACAGTAGAGAAATACGAGAGCTCACCAAACAAGAGAGATGATATGCGTACCTGAAACATGAAAAACAATACATCAGCAAAAGTAAATATTGCACACATTTACAAAGATAATTATCAAAAAGATAACACATCATTTCAGAAAACAACAGAAGACAGACTTCCATGCTGGCCTGGGAGCGAGAGAAAAACATAGAATGTGCCAGCTGCTTTCCCTCCCGGGCATGCTGTAAAAACCAGCTAAGGGACTCGAGGGTTTTAGTATATTGTTATTTAGACAATGGGCTGACAACCTGTCACTACAGCAAAATACTTACATATCTATCTTAAATATCCCTCAAGACTTTGTCAGACGTGGCGGAACGATGTCGTTGTTTAGGTTGTTACGCTCTGCCTACCCCATTAAGGATAAAGGCGTGATTGTATGTATGTATCAGACATAATTTGTGCTGGAATGACGAGAGCAAATCCATAAAAAATTAAACATCTGAAAAACGACTACAGCCCGCAAATAAACTAGGTTGATAGTGACGTCACGGCTCAAAACAACTCGCGATACCCACATCGCAATATTCGCAATCAACATTGGCGAGCAGAGCACTGACCTGCCCCAGTCGCCAAACCTAGTATTGGACCAACGTCATATGACGTAGCCGACGTAGCTCAGTGGGGTACTCATAGACGTACTAGATGAGTCAAGCTGTTGAGTTGTTTATTTGAACTCTTACTCACATATTCATCTATGTTATTTAGAAAAGTTGTCTAGGTCCATACTCTAAAGTTAGGTCATCTAATTTTATTACCCTCCCAGTACAAATTCAAAATCAAATTCAAATTAATTTATTTTAATAGAATGTTAAAAATTACAGTAAAAACCAAGGCTTCTAACACTCGTAAAAAGATTTAAAATAATAAAACAATTTCATAAAATTAGGTTAAGACTTCAAAAATCGTACATAGGTAATACTTAGTCAAAAATACATGCTAAAAGTAAATTACAATCAATTTCAATAAACAAGTATAGAGATTTGACAATGACACTAGGGTCTATCGGGTCCATTAACTCGATACCCACTCGACAGAAGAAGATGATGGAATTTTGATAAATCAGCGATGTTCTCAATCTCAACACATTCCGATTCCTATGTAATCAATGCCCCTATTATTATAATTATATTATACCATACATTTGGATTTATTGACTCGAAGAAGAAGAAGAATGCCCTGAAACATGTACCAGTGTACCTAGCAGATGTAAGTTCTAAATCACTCGCATAGTACCTATAACAAAAACATTATCGTTGAGAAAGTACCACTTATTGACTATTTATAACACTACATGTCATTTACATATGAAAAGAAACCCTTTTAAAGCTATTACAAAAGCCCACACACTACAAAAACATTCACTATACTATTTGTAGTATAACTAGGTAAGGTGTCCACGAATCACAACATTCGCGAACACTGACCTGGCTCAATACACGTTCACTATAATACTACCTACTATTGGACGTCATCCGACGTAGCGTCAGACGACTTAGCTACAGAGCGACTAGATGAGATAGATACGCTCCCAATTTGATACAAAATAGGCTGGCTAGAGATTTGTAGATAAGTCACACATATAACTGAACCGTCAAACCCTTTACTTCGAATAACAAGATTGACTGTTTATTTAACTCGCGGCCAGTTTAGATAGGAACAAAATATTTTAGCGCCTAAACCATGTTACATCCAAGTACTGTAACTGCTGACACAAAGCAAAACTGTCTTTAATAGAAGTAAACTACAACAAAGTGACTACAAAAACCCTAATTATTATAAATGGAGTGCTTTTTATTGAACATGCAAATAGTGTAACTGCTGACATTATCATGTCTTGTAATTACACGTATCGGGACATCGTCATTTACAATACGCTGTCGCGTGTTCCCAGGTGCGATGCAAATACAGCAATTAATAAATACTGCATGCTTGTAATGTATCAAGAAGACTAATGGAGTACACTTTTTAATGACAGACAAACATTACTGAGCTATATGAAGTGTATTACGACATCTGACTTTCGAAAAGACAATGATAAAAATTGCGACGTATATCAAAATTATTCCGCGTAAAAGCACGTACTTGTTCCGTTTTACTGGAAGTGTTTAACAAGTCGAGAAAAGAAAGTTTAACAGCAATAATAAGTTTGGAAAATCTATGAAGCCCTATCTAGGTTTTGTCAAATGTCTGTGTAGCTCGCGGTCCAACGACTACTTTAATTGATGGCGTCAGCGCCCTCGCGGGCTTCAATTGCCGATTCAGAATTTGGCGCATTACTACGTTCTTTTTCCGTACCATGAGGATCTTTAGGGACGTTTGAGTATTTCGACCAAGTTTTGACTAATCATTAAATTAAAACACAATGGCGCCGCAATTAAGTAAAAATTTAATTGCATCCGCGAATAAACGCATCAAAAATGCAAATGCGGTCCTTGTAAAAAAGTCGAAGTCATTGTTAACTGTTTAATATGCGTGCAGTTAAAATAAAATGTTGGAAGATGTGTGTTGCGGATACGCGACAGGCGACAGAGGGCGACACCGATTTCCTGAGAGAGCAGGTCGACGTCGAGTACGCGTCATTGTGTCCCACATTAGCATAATTAAATAACATTATACATTCATTCCCCGGTCACCCCTCCGATGAACCGCCGAAACAAAGAGACACGAAAATCTACGATTTACACTCAAAAGGCGAAAAAATCAAAGCAGCAAAGCGAAGATTCAATCTCGGCGCGTTTTCGTTCAGCCGTGAAAAGGGAAACTGCTCCGGACGCGAATTAATGTTCGCCGAGAACTTCCAAATTAATCCCCTCGAGCTGGACTCTGGAGCAAAGAGTAAACATTTATCGCAGAGTTTCGCGGAATGATCGGGGAGGTTCGTGGAAACCGAAGACTGGCGGAGGGTGCCGAGCTTAGGCCGAACTGGTGCGACGTCGAGGGGTGTGGGGAGAAAAGCGAAACCGCCCGGCCTCCCCCTCTCGGGGGGCTGAGGTCTTTGTCCCCGCGCGACCCAGTTAATGACCGCCCCGCAGACGCGGCGCATAGCCTCGTTCCGATATAAATACGCCTACTACACTTGACCTCCAAAGTTTTTATTGGAAAGCACGTGCGCTATCGAGATCGCGTTGTAAACAATATCATACTGTTATTGAGTTTGAGTTTCGTAGCGATATGTGACGAAGAGTTGGAGATGGGCCATAAAACTTTGCGAACGACCACTCCTTCGCTGGAAGTTTGTTGGGCAATAAATCCTTCTTAAATTGAGAAGGGTCTTCAGGTCCTCGGAGATAGGAGACTCGGTATCTAGGGAAGACGAAGGGGCAGTGAGGAATGAGGGGAAGCAACAGGTCGCGAAACAACGTTTTAATTGTGTACAGATAAGCATCGACGTCACCGGAGCGCGACACCTACGCGGTAAGGTACGATGACCGGCCCTAAATGCATTCACTTCGCTCATTTGCCGTGAACCTGTTTTATTTTTATTGCATTATTAAAATGCTCATGAATAAAGGTAATAAATTAAGGAGGACGCGCCAACCTGACGGGCCACAATGAGGTCCTTTAAATTGGGTGGATAAGATTGCAGCGGACGCTGATTTTGATTTAAAAACCAATAAAAAGGCATGATAAAACATTCCAATCGTATACATTTTTGAAACAGACATCGGATTCTTCAAAACCTTGTTGATTTAACTGTTTGTTTTGATTTTCAAATGCCGAGAGTATCAATCGCATCTAAATCAGGTTAATAATACCAAAATAATAACAACCAACAAGGGTTAACGCTACACCAATATTCAACCAAATTGACATTAAATTTCAATACCAATTTAGACACCTTGGAAAGTTGGTCTCAAGACGCCAGTTTCCCCTAACAGTTGGCTAAGTTTTACCACTCTACCCTGAGCCATATTATCTGTAAAATTGTGTAGGTTTTGAAGAGGGTGCGGGCTCTTCTTTAGCTGGTCGTTGGACTCGGAACTTATAGTCATAGTAGTTGCAAAACCGTCATTTCGCAACCGCAAGGGTATGAGGTAAACGTGAGTGTCCTTTGTTTCGATGGCCGCAAACAACTGCCTCTGATATCAGAGAAGTTATAGGAACAATAGTTGTCAAATCTCAACTTATGCTTGAAAGGAAACTTCTTCATTGTTTGACTTTCGTAATGGAAATTCTAAGAAGTACAATCGTCTTCTATTTATAAAAACAAAAGCTTTAAAAGCGTAAGCTTACCTTGGCTCAGTTTTTGAATATCCCAACAACGCAATAAAACGTAAATAGCTCAAGAAAATTACGTTAGAATCTCAGAATATTTTCAGAGTTTCGATATCACGCAATATTCTTTTGATACGTTTAAAGCGCTGGCAAATGCGGCATATCGGGCGAGGTGTGATCGGAATATTATACCGGGTGTCAGAGAGGAAAACCAAACTTATAGGGGTTGCTCAGTCAACGAAACTGAACAACTTTAAAAAATAAACTTCTAATAATGAAATAAAAATGGCCTCCCCATACAAATTGCCTATTGCAGCGGGTTATTACACTTTTTTTTTCATTTCCTGAAAGAAATTTTTGGCGAAAGTTGTTCAGTTTCGTTAACTGACTTAGCGGGAAGCTGTCCCTTACGGTATATTCTGTGGTATGATCGGAATATTTGACTTTTATTCTTGGCGGTTTGAGTGGGACAATTTCATAATCTCTCATATGCTGGTCTCGCCCACGCGGCCTGATCCCATTGTGTCCTGCAGGCTTTGTGTCAGCCAACAGCATAAGCTTCAATACGCTCCAACCATAAACGCAGCGGTACCAACATACGGAGATGCAAAGTCACGCAGAATTCTCGTTTAGGCGGCGAATCTCGGGCGAGTTATGATCGGAATACTCTACAGGTAAAAGATGTTAATTTTCGTTGGCTGAGTAACCTCTTGCAGTTTGCGGGAAGCTGTCCCTTACACCCGGTATTTTCTGTGGAATTATCGGAATATTTGACTCTTATCTGACTGCGGCGAGAGTGGGGCAATCTCTGTCCTGCAGGCTTTGTGTCAGCCAACATATTATGCTTCAATATGCTC
Source organism: Scrobipalpa costella (assembly GCA_949820665.1). Classification (NCBI taxonomy): domain Eukaryota; kingdom Metazoa; phylum Arthropoda; class Insecta; order Lepidoptera; family Gelechiidae; genus Scrobipalpa; species Scrobipalpa costella. The sequence goes on from OX463298.1 coordinate 4,619,131, forward strand.
TAACCATAAACGCAGCGGTACCAACGTACGGAGATGCGAAGTCACGTAGAATTCGCGTTTATTATAATTTTTAATTGTATTGTTTTAGTTTACAAGCTTTTGTAACTGATGACGTAATTTTAGTAAACATTTCTTTACTATGTATAAAATGCAAAGTTTAGAATTGCAGCCTCTTTTATGGAAAACAGTTTCACCAAATAAGCAACGTCTGCTTCTAGTTTTCTTGCATATTGATATGCCCGTTGCATGCTTGTATGTTTTTAAAATTTATGGAGTTTGGAATGCTTGAGCTTTTCTCACGCTTGCTTCCAGCAATGTTAGGTGCGATGATGTTATTTATTTAACAACATTTTGGACCATGTTCTTAAGTGTATTATAAAACAATTGTATCAAAATACCTAACAACATACCGGGTGTAAGGGACAGCGTCCCGCAAACTGATGGGGTTTGCTCAGTCAACGACACTGAACAACTTCCACCAGGAAATACTTTCAGGAAGTGAAATAAAAATTTGGCTTTTCTAAACAAATTATATGATGATCGAGGTGGACATTTTGTATGGAAAAGAAAATAATTTATTTTCCTGGTAGAAGTTGTTCAGTGTCGTTGACTGAGCATCGCCCCCTATCAGTTTGCGGGACGCTGTCTCTTACACCCCGTAGAAGCACTAAAACTACTCCACAACTAGACCACAGAACAATGAAAGCGATATCCAAAGTTCCGGAACAAAGTCAAAGCATTATTACACAATAATTGTTTGCATTTGCCCCAAAAAGGGGTCACGAGAGGCAAACGCAAGTAAGAAGCACTCCCGATCAATGGTAGTCCGGGTCGTGATTTCAGAACTTTACGATTGTGCTTGTCAACGGCATATAAACAAAGCCTGGGAACCGCGGGCTGCGTACAGACAGACGGACATACTTTGTCTGCTGTTATAGACATGCTGGTCTGGGAGTGACAGAAAAACATAGAATATGCAAGCTGTATTTCCTCCCAAGCATGCTGTAAAAACCAGCGAAGGGATCCGAGGGTTTAAGTATATTGCAATTTAGGTGATGGGCTGACAACCGGTCACTACAGCAACATACGTACAAATCTATCTTAAATAACTCTAAAAAGTGGCTGAGCAAACTTTGTTTAGGTCTTTTACGCTTTGTCTACCCCATTTGGTATAAAGGCGTGATTATATGTATGTATGTAGAGACAACAAAATAATGCATTTAATTACCTACCTATTTGTTTAGGGTGGATCCCAGCAAACAGTTATTTATAATTTTCCATAAACAAAAAGTTTAAAAAAATTTATTACATTCTATTCCCTTCGGATAATGTGAAACGTGTCAATTTGATAAATACGAATGAGAATAAAAGGCTCTATGGCCTTTTATGATTAATTTCAGAGAACACGAAACGCATTGGTTCCCCTGTCTACCACTGTTTCGTCTTTAATTCTACTGCTAATATAATTTAAAAAAGTTTTGTATTGTTGTATATTTCAGATATTTTTGTTTCTAATTAATACATTCAAAAACATCATAAAATACAATATTAAAGTTAACGTTTTCATTAAATTGAATTCAACTTTTATAAACTACTGCCCGTCTCGTCTACGACTTGTATTTTTTGTGTTTTCTTCTGTTATTCGAGTACCTCTTGGTTCTTAAGTGGTGTTATTAATGATTATACTCTGGTCTGTACACGACTCGGCTGCAACTTGAGAGTTGGGGTCATTTGTGCACCGTAAATAATAATTTGGTACTTGAGCTTGCCCGTACTCGTACTCGGATTTAATCATGTTTACGTTTGACCGATGGATTTCGAGTACCAAGTGGTTTTAGTTTAAATATTGTTAATGTAAAAAACATATTCCATGCTGGACTGGGAGCGAGAGAAAAATATAGAATGTGCTTGTTGCATTTCCTCCCGGGCATGCTGTACAACTAGCTAAGGGATCCGAGGTTTTCAGTATATTGCAATTTAGGCTAAGGTTGACAACCAGTCACTACCGTAATATACCTACAAATCTATCTTAAATAACCCTCAAAACCTCTTTGTCAGACGTGGTAGAACGACTTTTGTTTAGACAGTTTACGCTCTGTCTAACTCATTAGGGATAAAAACGTGATTATACATGCAAAAAAAATGTGGTGCGACTACAGATTTTTATTACTTTCTGGGGTATCAAGAGACAGCAGTTGTAATAATGAATAACTTTTATATACTTTCAATAGAAGATATTAATAAAGAAAGTCATAAAACTGTGATAACTATTTAAAAAAACATGTAAGTAAACATAGTTATAAAATTAAGCTCACATCTCGTACTTTGTAGAGCTAGTTAACATTTAACTATTGCATTAATTAACTAGAAATAACTACTTAAAACTTTATTCAATTTAATGCCGCAATTAATATGCTTATTAGAAAATTCCCCATAATTAAAGCTTTAAAATGTAATGTGTGAGCTAACAAGTGTCCATAACTTTAAATAATTATAGGGACCACCCGCAGTTTCACTCGCAACGTAATATTCACGCTTTTATTTTTACGAAAATTAACCAATTTGGCCACCGGTCAATATTCCCTTTAGTATCAACGCACCAAGTATAAACGACTGTTTAAGACGTGTAAAAACTTTAACATAGCATTCAAGTTTAATACGAGGGGCAAATAATAAAACTTTAGTGAATCGTCGAGCCGGTGAAGCGTTTCAAAGTTTTCAAGTTCAACAACTCCAAACTCAATCAAATCCTGATTCCGAAGCTTTTTTCTTTTTAAATTGCATATGCAAAGGAGGTCAATAAATCGTGGGGATGCCGGCGTACGCGCATAAAGGCGAAATACCGGTTTGGAGCAGTTCTAAGGCGTAGTACCTTGCACTAATGCAACTGCAGTTGCAACACGGGGCCTTGCATTCGCTTGTGCGGCCGTGGACCGAAATACTCGCTTTCGAAAGTGTAGGACTGCAGCAGGCTCAGAATTAGGAAATAATATCTTCCAATCGGTCTAGGTCTTAGGACACTGCAAGCATAATAATGCCTATTTCAGTAGCTACCTACCTATTACGTAAAGTTGTTTAATTTTAACTGTATAAATGCAGCAGTTTTGGACACTGGGTATTTCGAATTAATAAAAATATTAACAATTTAATCATTGCAGTAATATTGAGCTATTTCGCTTTAGATAGGATTAATCTTATTTCAAGTTTAAAGACTCAAAAATTATTAGAGGGCCGATCGCACCACCGTTTTTTTTTCGAATGGGACTATCATTTTAACTCGTAAATCTGGAGTTTACCGTCGTTTTACCCCATCTATATTTTTTTTCTTCCATGCTGGCCTGGGAGCGAGAGAAAATCATAGAATGGGCCAGCTGCATATCCTCCCGGGCATGCTGTAAAAACCAGCTAAGGGATTCGAGGGTTTCAGTATTTTGTAATTTAGGCGATGGGCTGACAACCTGTCACTACATCAATATACCTACAAATATATTTTAAAATAACCCTCAAAACCTTGTCAGACGTGGCGGAACGACCTTTGTTTAGGTTGTTTACGCTCTGCCTACCCCATTAGGGATTAAGGCGTGATTATATGTATGGATGTATAAATTTTGTTATAGACGAGCCGGAGCCTGACACACGCTTTCAAACCGTACTCTAGTACACTAGGCAGAATGTGCGGCTATTAAAATAATAGATCCTCCGTTTAACCGACTAGTTTATGCGTTTCCGGTTTTAAATCGGCGTTTACTTGCTACACAACGTGTGAACTGTGGATTTGTTGGATTAGGTGGAGCGTAAATCATAGAAACTGCTTTTTATGATGTGTTATAAAGATCTTAGAAGACATTTCAGCAATGTTTACGTTAGTTATATAAGTAATCTCATTTGTTTTGAAAGGACCCCAGGAAGCTTTAATTTTTCAACATTACAGCAATTTTCTTGGTCTTTCTCTGCCTGCCCTTTCTTCTATTTTATTTTTTTATTATATTAAAAAAATAATTTTCGTGTCATACAGGTAGTGAGTGTAGTGACGAGGTCTAGCATCTTTCCTGTCAGTACATTTGTTTCTTAGACTTTTCAGTATTATTTCATTTATTTTTTTAATGGGTACCCGACCATTTTTTTACCCAGTAGACTGTACTTTAACCAGTGATTGTGGTTTCTTGTTTAGAAGGCGAATTCGCGTTTGCGGCGGGGAAGATGGCGCAACCGGCCCGATCGAGAAAATAACTATGTACTTGGTGCATTACTCGTTATTATATTATGCAGTTGTTGAGACATAATCAGCCTTGTAACGTCGCCGAGTCGATGTCATACAGGGTGTTATTAACAGTAGGAAGGACCTGTAAATAAATATTTTTTCTACAACAATATACAAGTTTCATAGCAAAACATAATTTTAACCGTGTGTTTAACATACATACATATAATCACGCCTATCAATAATGGGGCAAGCAGAGCGGTTTTGACGGTTATTTAAGATAGATTTGTAGGTATATTGCTGTAGTGACTGATGCCTAAATTACAATATACTGAAGGCCTCGGATCTCTTGGCTGGTTTTACAGCATGCCCGGGAGGAAATGGAGCTGGCATATTCTATGTTTTTTTCTCGCTTCCAGGCCAGCATAGAATTAACCACATTGTTATAACCACAGGTTAAACACATAAATAAACACACAAAAAGTCATTACACAATTTGTGTTAAGATTTTAATTTTATTTTGGTAGAGCTGTTTGTATCATATCTAATAAAATATGCTCCAATAAATCTTAATGGTGCTTTAGATTGCACCCTATATTATTAATGCGGTTTCAACATAATCAGCCTTGTAAGTTTACTCCAATCCTGTAGTTGGGATAGGGCAATCCTTGTTTGGAGACTACGACTTTATTGTGGGTCGATTTAGGTAAGACACGGTTCTAGATTTGTCAATACGGGTATTAGTTTGAAGTTTGTATGGAGATGCTGGTATTGAATTTATTAGATGCATTGGTTCCTTAGGACTATGGCTTTGTTTACGTTCAATTTATGATGACAATATTGTGGATTCTGGGCAACACTGGTAACATAATACTATCGATTAGTGGAAGGTCCGAAATAACTAAATATTGACTAAAATTATTGCCGTCTCTTTCTGTTCTCTCATGATAGAAAATGACAGCTATAGACTAATATTGGTTTAGTCGTGATTTTTGGCAACTACGAATTGCTACCATTGCTGATATGTTCTTGACACTAGGCGAAGCTTAGTAGCCCATTCTTGTCTTGACTTAAATATCGCTAGTATTTTTTATTGTTTTTTTCTAAAGGATATTGGAGAAGATTAGGGCTCGTATTTAAAATCCTCACTTGAGATTGACAGCCAGTTTGATTTCGTGTCAGAAATGTCATTTCAGTACAAAATGGCTTGTCAAATCCATACTTAATAAATACGACCCTTACTTACTTTCGATATTAAAGCATAGACAATGTATGAGATTGTTTTTATTGTATGAGATTAGAATGTACCATACCGATCGTGTAGTTACCGTATGGTGTAAAAGCGCCCGGTAGCACATTGTTATAGGTTGGTATTGAGACCGCAAATGCTCGCATTCAATTCTGTTCGGGTTTCAGTCGTGTATTGCGGTATTTGTGGATAACTGGATACAAGGTTTTGTTAAGGTATGTATAAATGTAGGTAGATAGGTTAGGGTAGAGCTAGGGTCAGAGGTCAAGTACCTAAAGATCGAACGTCAAAAATATATATTATTATAATTACATGTTTAATTTGCAAGACAAAATATTATTAATAACGTACGTGTATAAAAAGAGCAAACTGGATTCGAACCTACGATCAATACAATACAAATATTCTTTATTGCACATAAACAACACATTGTACAGGAACAAACATTACAAAACAAACAAGAGTACAATTAGGCGGCTTTATTGCTAGGGTAGCAATTTCTGCCAGGCAACCTTTGGGTAAAGGAGTAGTTTTCTAATATTATGCGGGATAGTGCAGTTACTATTGTTATAAATTTAAATAGAATACATAGACAAAGTACTTACTAGTTACATAAATACGATTAGGTACAATAGATCACTGTGTTGTGTTCCTTGCCGCAGTAATAAAATGCTAAAAAAGTCATGTCATGTTAGCCATTAAAAAAAAATCCACGCAAAGACCCTGTTATGAATACTTTATTTTATTATCAACATAACGAATTGTCTTCGAAGGCAAAAATATAGCTTCTAAACACCCTTGTTAAACTCCTATAACAATACATCAGCAAACCGTCAAATTATTTACAGAAAACAATGGTTTCCTACAATAGTAGTAGCTGTAAACGGAATTTGGAAATTATTTATTTTAGGGCCTATTTTAAGTTCACAATAGGAATGGAGGTGTTCAGAAAAAGTTGTTCGTGAACAAAAGGACGTTTCGTGGAAAGGAACGTGAAGGGGCGTTGTAAATCTGCGTAGGCGCATAATAAAATACAGCCAAGGATTTAGACGTTCTAGAAGAGACATTTGGTGGCAATGTGTTTGCTTGAATGACTCAGGCAATCAAACAGCTAGTTTTATTATCGATGGCGTTTATAATGTGCAAGTTCTTAACAATAAATGTGTATTTTACTTTTATAGTTAATAAATTGAGCTTTATTTTATCATACACATTATAATAATTTACTCTAATACCTGGTTTAATTAATTATAATCGTACGGATTCTGATGTATGTATGAATAGTAATTTAAGTAATAAAACGCAAATTTATCTCATTTAATAATTATGCTTAATCATTAAAATAATCCTCTTAGCAGAACAACTCCACATTAACATTACAAAATACTTAAAATATAAATTTCGCAAAATAATCTCCCATGCTGGCCTGGGAGCGACAGAAAAACATAGAATGTGCCAGCTGCATTTCCTCCCGGGCATGCTGTAAAAAACAGCTAAGGGATCCAAAGGTTTTAGTATATTGTAATTTAGGCGATGGACTGACAACCTGTCACTACAGCAATATACCTACAATTATATCTTAAATAACCCTCAAAACTTTGTCAGACGTGGCGGGACGACCTTTGTTTAGGCCGTTTACGCTCTGCCTACCCCATTAAGGATAAAGGCGTGATTATATGTATGTATGCAAAATAATTTAACTTTAACTCTATGTTTAATCCTTGGCCGGAGCATAAACTGCAATAGTTAGCGCTGCATTGACACGCTGGCAACTAACTATTCCACTAACCCACATTTTAACTGGTGGAACCGTACTGCGTTTAATGGTGCGAGCTAATTTGACAAGTTCATAGGAAATACGCTTTAGGAACTGTGGGTTGTAAATTTGATCGTACTGAGAAACTTTTGCTTTTAAATTGAAAGTTACCGGTACTAGGAAGGTTTAGCTACCTAAATCGAAAAAGTGTAAAATAAAAACAAGAACAATAAAAATACATACATACAATCACGCCTCTATCCTTTATGGTGTAGGCAGATCGTAAGCGACCTAAACAAAGATCGTTCCGCCACGTCTGACAAAGTTTTGAGGGTTATTTAAGATAGATTTGTAGGTATTGCTGTAGTGGCAGGTTGTCAGCCCATCGCATAAATTGCAATATGGTGAAACCCTCGTATCCCTCGTTTTTACAGCATGCCTGGGAGGAAATGCAGTTGGCACATTATATGTTTTTCTCTCGCTACCAGTCCAGCATGGGAGTCTACCACATATATATATATATATGTAAGTTGCCACTACTAGGAAGGATTATCTTACTAAACCGAACAAGTGTAAAATAAAAACACGAACGAAATAAAAATAAATGACGAAAAAACCGGATAAAGGCGTGATTATATGTATGTAAAAAACCGTAGTAAGTGGAATCCAAGTAGTAACAACAATTTTCTTTTTTTAAACGGTTTTTTCGGGCGTGTTCCGTTGATTTGTAGGTGCACTACAGACGTCGCGTGCAAACACTCCAGTATATTTTTGCTCCTTGTCGGGAATTTTAGGCACTATAAAGAAATATGTATCTATTTATAACGGTAACTCTCATACTTTATATTTGATAGAGCGGACCTAAGGACTCAAGTAGGAACGTTAAGTCAGTACGATTTTCCGTAAACAAACTACTAAGGTGCGGTTTATTTAAGATGTATCCTGATGTATGTGTCCTGTAGGTGGATTTCAAGATATGCATCCATCGCCCGTAATGCCTTAGAATATCGTTTAAATCAGCGCGCGCTGCGGCGTGGCGCTTACGTCCGTGGCCGCTTCAAAAATGAGCGCGTTTAAAAAAAGCTAATACCATAAAAACTACGACTAAGATTTAAAAAGTTATGTTGCGATTTAAAATAATCATAATAAGGATATTTTCCCGAAGGAACCGTGAAAGCGCTCCTAATAGTTTAGAAAGAATATCAAATTTAAATTCTGATAAAAGCAGCTTTACTTCCAGTTTTATTAGCATAATACCTTACCTTAAAATACCTAAGGTATTTATGAACTAGAATATTTTTAAATGTTGGCCATGAACTAATTTATTAGATGTATATTTTTGTACAATTTTCCAGTCATTCGTTTGGGACAAATAAGCATTTTCTGGTAGGAATTACATTAAATGAAAGTGTATCATCAATTCATCACACAGGCGCTGTTTACCATAAAAATATCCAAACAAACACCGCATGCTTTTAGTACTAATACACACAGAAGTGTTCTACGGTGTGTGTCAATGGTGTAACTTTACATACATACATATAAGCACGCCTTTATCCCGAATGGGGTAGGCAGAGCGTAAACGACCTAAACAAAGGTCGTTCCGCTACGTCTGACAATTTTTTGAGGGTTAAGATAGATTTGTAGGTATATTGCTGTAGTGACAGGAAGTCAGCCCATCGCCTAAATTACAATATACTGAAACCCTCGTATCCCTTAGCTGGTTTTTAAGCAGCTGGCACATTCTATGTTTTTCTCTCGCTCCCAGGCCAGAATGCAAGAAATCAATCTACTAAGGTGCGGTTTATTTAAATGAAAGTGTATCATCACACGATCTGCGCTAGCAACGTAACCAGCCAGGCGCTGTTTACCATAGGAATATCCAAACAAACACCGCATGCTTTTAGTACTATTACACACAGTAGTGTTATACAGGACGTGATAATGGTGTTACTTTAAATAGGTATTTTTAATGTAGGCCGTTTTATGCTATCTCACTTCTTAGGTCTGCTGTAAGAAATTTCATTTTAGAAATTAGCAGTACCTGTTGTGTCTTGATTCGTAAGTAATTGTTCTGTGTATAATAAACTGTTAAATAAAAAAATAAATAAAACGTAAGGTAAAGTATTCTTCCATGCTGGACTGGGAGCGAGAGAAAAACATAGAATGTGCCAGCTGCATTTCCTCCCGGGCGCATGCCTCGGATCTCTTAGCTGATTTTTGTATCTACCTATTTTAGTTTGTTTGTAGAGGGATTGCTTGAGAACGTAATAGACATAAAAAATGTGTTTAGATGGTAAAATTCAACCTTTTAAAGCGAGAAGTGTTCTTATTTCAACTCATCAAATCACATTTCAAACTGCGTTACAGAAAGCTAGCATAATTAATCAACCTGTACACTACTGGCATTAGTGAGTACGTTAATGCTGTGTACGTACTAGTAAGCTGATATTAGTGTTTGCTACAACATAGTCAGCGCAAGCTAAGCAAAGCTGAGTGTAAGCTTTCATACACTCAGACAGCATGCTATCTAAGCAATGTTGTTCCAAGATTTAGTTGCAGGACTAGTACACTTTCTGGAGAAAAGTACTTTGATGAACTTATACGGGGTGCAAAGGATAGCGTCTTACAAACTGATAGCTGCTCCTCAGTCAACGTCAAGTCACTGAACAACTTCCACCAGGAAATTATATCAGATAGTTAAAAAAAAAAATGGTATTTATATAGTATATATCCAGACCAGACAACAAACGAAAGTAAAGGAATTGTATTTGGCATCGTAACTTCTGTAATAGTCATGAATAAGGATACTCCAAGCCTTGCAAGCAGAGGTGTCGAAGAAATAGAAGAATATGCATACATTCATATAATCACGCTTTTATCCCTAATGTAGCCAGAGCGTAAACGACCTAAACAAAGGTCGTTCCGCCACGTCTGACAAAGTTTTGAGGATTATTTAAGATAGATTTGTAGGTATATTGCGGTAGTGACAGGTTGCCAGCTCATCGCCTAAATTACAATATACTGAAATCTTCGGACCCCTTAGCTGTTTTTTACAGCATGCCCGGGAGGAAATGCAGCTGGCATATTCTATGTTTTTCTCTCGCTCCCCGCCAGCATAGTAGTGAATATGAATCTAAGTAAAGCAGTACTTCGATGTTGCTGACCACACACATAAACTTGTTTATGTTTCTATTGAAAAAAAAAAACATCTTAGGAGTGTTTTAAAAAACTTGTTCAAATTTAAAGTTTAGAGTACGTACATTTTAATGATTTGAACATACAATCTGATGAGAAGATTGCTGAAGGTGTAACACCAGATACAATCGCATATTCATGAAATACAACGTGTGAATGAGTCTGATTCGGCTTTAATTGAGTTCTTTCATTTCATACCGAGTCATGAATTCATACAGGGTATTAAGATGGCGTGGAACAAATCGTCGTGGGCTGACTTTAATTTAGATCGCGAGATATCACCAAATGATAAATGAAGGTAAGTATGCCATTTCAGCAGCAATGGCGGCAAAGTTGTGGCTATAAAGGGTGTGAAAACGGTATTATTAAAAAGTAAAATATTTATAGGTATAGGTCGAATTACGGTTTTTTTTATGGTAAAAGTGGTCGCTTTGGATTCTAGATTGTAAATTTTTAATATTTGCTAGGCTCGTTTACAAAATATGAGTTACGAGAACCTTTCAAGCCGATTCTGTGTCATATTCATATGAAGTGTGTAGGGTTCAGTTTGGTGTGTAAATCGTAGATTGCTAGCTACTTTGGATTTGCTACTTATCTGTTAAGTATGTTTTATGCCTCTACTAAATACAATTCTTTCATGCTGGACTGGGAGAGAGAGAAAAACATAGAATGTGCCAGCTGCATTTCCTCCCGGGCATGCTGTAAAAATCAGCTAAGGGATCCGAGGGTTTCAGTATATTGCAATTTAGGCGATGGGCTGACAACCTGTCACTACAGCAATATACCTACAAATCTATCTTAAATAACCCTCAAAACTCAAACGTGGCGAAACGACTTTTGTTTAGGTCGTTTACGCTCTGCCTACCCCATTAGGAATAAAGGCGTGACTATATGTATGTATGTACCGAATACAATGTGGTAGGTTTTTCATAAATATTTCTATACAGTCATTATCATTAATTTAACCGATCCTGTAAACTTTTTAAACCCAGTATACAGTCTAGTTATAAATTCGTTCAGATAAAGTGTTCTCCCAGGGCTGGCAGAATGCCAAAGCATAATGTATTATGTACTAGACGTAGTCCTTCGTGACAAATGTGTTGTGAATGTTGTGATACACTTATGTTGAATGCGAAGTGTTGGGTTTGGGAGAAATTATGTGTCTCTCTATGTTTGTGTTTACTACTCTGTTTACGTTTGTGTAAAGATACGTCTTACTGGGATCCAGTTACTAGATAACAGAAATTAGACACTTCAGAAGAAGAAACGAAGGTAATTAAACGATAAAAAAGTGCTGAAGTGTTTATTTTATCAAATATACGAGTACTCTACATTAGCCTCGACCTTTCGATAATATACGATTTTCGATTCTCTCCTGAAGATGATCTTCGTATAGGATCGAAATGTCGAGGCTAATGTCTCCGTCAAACCTACAAGTGAGTAGGTGTATATTTAATAAATAAAGGTAAGTTTATATATCATTTGTAATTTTCATAGCTGCTGGACGTCCACAATGATGAGCTTTCAAGTCAAACAAGGTTATTTTTGAGACAACAAGCTCTTCGTATAACAGGAGCTTTGAAGCATTTTCGTTTCCTATTCAAATTATTAGTACTTATAGAAGTTTTCATATACTGGTGAGGTCTATTCCTAATGAAAGACAAAAGACGATCTTATTGATTACATTAGTAGATGTATGTCTTGTCCGACAAACCTTCAAAAAATAACACCCTAATTTAAGCTGGTATCTAAAAATAACATCCAGTTCTAATTTGTTCCCAAACTCTTCAGAATGTCGAGAGTCCTGAGTGGACCAACCAGGTGTTGCCACGTCACAGTGACGTGTGAGTTCCAAGTCACGCACTCTATCAAGTGTGGGAGAATACACAACTGTTTGTCAACATTCAACGTGGTACACGCAATGGTAGGAATTGAGTAGGCGTGTACTACATGATTACTGTCTTTTAGCTGGATTGTACACATGGCGTCGATTCTCGCGACATAGTCCTAATTCTAATTCTTAGCGCTGTCACTTCCTTAACTTTGACTTAAGAACAGGATAGCAAATAAACACTTGACTTTGGCATTCCTAATCTGACATAAGACTGCTTATTTGAAGTAAAATAAGGAAGCGTGATCTGTGCTCAGTTCTTATTTAAAACGTCTGACATCAGATTAGGAATGTCAAAGTCATGTTTTTACGTGCTATCCTGTTCTTATGTCAAAGTTAAGAAAGTGACTGAGCTAGCTAAGATTTAGTTAAGGAATATGAATCCAGAATTTCCGCCAATAAGTGCACTTTAAAAATCAAAGAGGAAAGACACTGCAGGCACTGTTTTTAGTTACAGTGGAGGAGTTTCATACAGAAGACAGGGCTAGTTAAAGCATATTCGCGAACTTCCCATCTATAGATCTCAAGTCCGAAAGTCTAACCACTAGTCTACGTTTAGAAGTGAAATGGTGTGTCTTATTCCCTGAATTTACGATTTGCAGGTGTGGCAGTGAACAAGCTGATTCATATCTGCTGGTGGAGCCAAGCGGAAACATTTCTCAAAAGGAGATAAGAGTGGTGACTGATAGAGACAAGTTTTACGACGCTTTTTCATGTTCTTTTGAAAAGTCGATCAATCATCAATCGAAGGGATAGATATTTTTTGCAAGAGACTTTAGAAGAATAAGGCACTTTATGGTAAGTGGTCAGGTAAGGCCGTTATATCATATTTGACGAGATTTGATTTCGAAGTGTCACATTTATGTTTGTCACAGTTCAAGTATTTCACAAGTTCTCTGTAACTATCAAATATTTTTAAGTGTAGCCATCATAGTCAAACGTATTAATCAGACTATTAGGGCCATAATAATCTCATCTACTTAATCAAACATACTTATCATTACCACTAATTGGTAACAGGCCTACGTTCGGTCAACTAACTATGTAACGATCTTAAAAACAGCTGTTACCTATCTAAGATCACAATTTGTTATTTACAAGAAAATCTCCGTCCTAAGCAATAACAGTACCGGCTTATCTGACTAAGTAGTGACATAAATCAATAGTACATGGATAATTTATCACTGGCTACTGGTGCACGCTAGCTGACCAGATAAGCTGCAGTTCAAACAGGATGGTAAACAAACTAGACTCAACGTCTGTACGGAAAATTGGTAGTATTTTATAATCTAAGTTGGATTTGTAGATAGTTTTGTAGCTTGTTACTGGACTGATTTTACAGCAAGCTACTGTTGCATGTTAGCTCGCTAGATAAAAGGCAGAGCAATCAAAACAAAATACAGCAAAATCTGTTGTGATGAAAGGCTCTGAAGGTGCCCGGTTCATGATTTATATAGCATTCATAGAAATTACATAATGAATACCATAGCAAAATAAGTATAATCCGTCATCCGTCAAGTAGATATAATCGCGAAATCGACGGCATAAAACGTTTCGGTACAAATTATTTCCAAGATTTCACGCAACATGAGTAATTTTTAACTCCTGTCTTCTAACGATTGGTTAAACCCACCAGCATTCCAAGAAAAAAGTTAACTTTAGAGATTAAATGAATCAGATCTATACTACTTGAATGAAACCAACATTCAATGCAAAATGCGTCATCAAATAATTATCAGCGAAAAACCACTTGATGACGAATCATGGCGATTTCTTTTCCCAATCATGACGGTGCAAATTTTCAAATATATTAAACACAATACCAGAGATTGCAATCAGTATGTAAACGTTCCCATCGTTCGTCCTGCGGGTTTTTAGGGTTCCGCGCCCAAAGGGTAAAAACCGGGACCCTGTTAATTAGACTTCACTGCCCGTCTGGCTGTCACTGTCCGTGTGTCTGTAGAGTAGAGATTTGAGATTTTCAAAGATTTTGTAGCACTATGTCTTTAACAACAAATAATACAGCAAAAAAAGTTTTCTTTTCATCTTGTTATCTTCCATACTGGACTGGGAGAGAAAAAAAAACATAAAATGTTCCAGTTGCCCTTCCTCCGGGGCATGCTGTAGAAGTCAGCAAAAGGGATTCAAGGGTTACAGTGTATTGTAATTTAGGCGATGGGCTGACAACCTGTCACTACAGCAATATACATTACAATCTAAAATTGCCCTCAATTTATGTCAGACGTGGCGAAAGCGCCTTTTAGGAGGCGTTTTCGTTCTGCCTACCCCGTAAGGGATAAAGGTGTGATTTTATGTATGTATGTATGTAAAAAAAGTTTTCATTTTATACTAGTGAGCATAATAATCAATGATTGGCATGGAACCCTTCAAGCGCGAGATCAACTCGCACTTGGTCGGTTTTATTTTAAAATTATTTTTATTTTTTTTTCCGGCTTGACCCCTCGCTGGGCTATTAAAAAATTCATAATCAAACGTTGGAAGAAGATGGGCGAAATTGATAGCGCATGCACACTGACGGTGGAATGTTAACAAATGCGATTATGGGATTAATGTTGCAAAGAAAACTGACTACAGGCACAACACATGCATTCTGTTGCAACATGTTTCTTTAATATTTAGTTATCATTAACTAGTGAACACTCTTAACTAGTGAACCGCAAATAAATTATAATTAAGTTAAGTAACAAAAATATGTTTCATTTGTGGCTAGCCCAGCCCTATCACAGGCCTAGGTCTTTTCGGGTTGCCACAGGCACACCTGATAATAAGACGCATATTAGGACCTATTAATTTATGAATGGCGTAATAATTAAGTTTTATTAAATTGAATAAATAAATACAGGAGAATATTTATGAGATACAGAAAATTGTGCATAGGAAGAGAAATGGCTATATTGCTTATTTATTATATAATATACTAGCGACCGGCCCCGGCTTCGCACGGAAATCATCAGTGTTTCTCTACTATATTCTGGATGTATTATACATATAAACCTTCCTCTTGAATCACTCTATCCATTAAAAGAAACCGCATTAAAATCCGTTGCGTAGTTTTAAAGATTTAAGCATACATAGGAATATAGGGACAGAGAAAGCGACTTTGTTTTATACTATGTAGTGATACGAAAAGTGACATTTCTGTATTACATGCCCAAAAACTGTGTGATATGTATTGAAAGTAATTTTATCTGTCTTTACTTATCCTGATTGAATTTTTTTACAACATACATACATATAATCGCGCCTTTTTCCCTAATGGGGTTTCTCCTATACAAAGGTCGTTCCGCCACGACTGAAAAAGTTTTGAGGGTTATTTAAGATAGATTTGTAGGTATATTGCTGTAGTGACAGGTTGTCAGCCCATCGCCTAAATTGCTATATACAAAAACCCTCAGATCCCTTAGCTGGTTTTTACAGCATGCCCGGGAGGAAATGCAGCTGGCATATTCTATGATTTCTGTCGCTCCCAGTCCAGCATGGAAGAAGAATTTAACATTAATATATTAAAATTAAATATTTACGAGAAAAGAAGAAGGTCTACCAGAAATAAAACCAATGTCTACTTCAAAAGCAATACATACATACACAATAAAAAATCACATCAAAGGTTCGCAAGCGATACCGCGAATTGTCAATGAAAATGTCGGCCATGAATGAATCAGATGTTACGCTACGTTCTGTTACGTAAAATTATATCAGAGCAATTTTCAAGGACGGAAACTACCTATAAAGCGTGAAAACGATTTCCGAGAAAATTGTCTCGCTCGTCGGAAAATGTTGTGAATGAACGAGTAATTGAATAAAAGGAAATATCAAAGATAGTAAAAGTATGTTACGCTGTAGTAAAATCTTCCGAGTAAAAACAAATCAACAGGTAGATAAAAGATGGATTAAAATTTTCCGATTTCATAAATTAAGGCCCGTATTTATAATCGACACTTGAGATAGACGGCTGGTTTGAATTCGTATCAGAAATGTCATTTCAGGACAATGTAGCCTGTCAAATACATATTTGATATCGCTCTTAATCATGAGATTGCTTTATAAATACGAGCTTTAATCTCAAAAAGCTTATGATGTGACGTTAAACACACATTCGCGATTGACGCACAGAAGAGGGTAAGAAACATACAAAACTCCCCGAAAACCATAAATCGACATCGAATAAAGTCCTCTGATCGCTTCTACGTAATTGGAGGGCTCATATTTCGCGATTGAGTTTTTATCAACGGTTTCCAGACGCCAAATAATGATGAATTTAAGACATGACTTCCAGAAATCAGGGGTGAAAATTTGTTGGAAATGATTTAAGAGTAATTTGGGAACCTACTCGTCATAATGGTTTCTTTTTCTTCTTACATACATAAATCACGCCTTTATCCCTTACGGGGTAGGCAGAGCGTTTAACGCCTCGTAAAAAGCGCTTTCGCCACGTCTAATAAAAATTGAGGGCAATTTTAGATTGTTATATGTATTGCTATAGTGACAGGTTGTCAGCCCATCGCCTAAATTATAATACACTGTAACCCTCGAGTCCCTTTTGCTGACTTCAACAGCATGCCCGGGAGGAAGGGCAGCTGGAACATTCTATGTTTTTCTATCTCTCCCAGTTCAGCATGGAAGAAATGGATTTTCTTCTTAGCGTGTCATAATAATGGTTTGAAGGGTTTTCTTGAAACACATCATCTCTGAGATACTGCAAAGTAAAGGTCTGCACCAATTTTTTCAAGGATATTTGACCGGAAATACCACAATCCCAGTCCGATGACTCCTTCTCACACAAATCAAGAGAGCGCTCTTTTATGGAAGATCGAAAACATGAAATTTTCGACCGATATATTTTAGGTTTAAGTATTTAACCATGCACAACTTGCTCCTACCATGCTGGACTGGGAGCGGGAGAAAAACATAGAATGTGCCAGCTGCATTTCCTCCTGGGCATGCTGTAAAAACCAGCTAAGGGGTCCGAGGGTTTTTGTTTTGTTTAGGTTGTTTACGATCTGCCTACCCCATTAGGGATAAAGGCGTGATTATATATATATATATATATATTTTAGGTTTAAGTATAATCGTGAGTTTGCAATAAATATTTACAAAAAGTGGTATTTACACCAAGCTTGTGAATGGGCGTCTTCGTCTTACGGCACTCACGGTGCGTAGTGAATCGGCTATGAGCTCTATTTCCGGAGCTTTTGGGCGTCTGACCGGCGTGGGCGCAGGTCCTTGACCTCTTTACTGCCCGATGAGACCGATATGGTACAATCTTTATCAAATCTGCAGGTGGCCTGACTTGATTCTTATAACTTTGGGGTGATGTTATCAAGTTTGCTAGTCAGATGGTTCAAAGGACTTTGCTCACGATGCTAAAACACATCTAACGGCAGTCAGTCAGGAAAGTTACCGAACCTTCCGCTAAGGAAGTTTTCGATTATTTTTACCTCGTCGTAATTTTTAGCACACACTATATACATACATATAATCACGCCTTTATCCCTAATAGGGTAGGCAGAGCGTAGACGACCTAATCAAAGGTTGTTCCGCCACGTCTGACAAAGTTTTGAGGGTTATTTAAGATTGATTTGTAGGTATATTGCTGTAGTCACAGGCTGTCAGCCCATCACCTAAATTGCAATATACAGAAATCGTCGGATCCCTTAGCTGGTTTTTACAGCATGCCCAGGAGGAAATGCAGTTGGCACATTCTATGTTTTTCTCTCGCTCCCAGTCAGCCTGGAAGCACACACTGCTGGCCAAATATTTTGGTTTTATCTTCAATCAATTAGATAAAGAAAGATAGTACCTTCTCAGAATACAATTACCGCACTTACAAGCTTATACGGGGTGTAAGGGACAGCGTCCCGTAAACTAATAGGGGTTGCTCAGTAAACGAAACTGAAGAACAACCATCAGGATTTTTATTCAGGAAGTGAAAAAATATGGTTTTTCTTGCAAATTGACCGATTGAAGAGGTAATTTTGTAAAGGAAGCTCAATTTATTTTCATCTCCTGAAAGAATTTTCCGGTGATAGTAGTTCAGATGACTGAGCAACCCCTATCAGTTTGCGGGACGCTGTCCCAAACACCCGGTATTTCACTCAAATACTCAGCTACACAAAACCAGGGGTTTATAACAGTTTAAAGATTGAACTTAATGATAGTGAGTAACCTGAACCATAAAAGTTTAGTATCAAGTTGCATTAGATTCAGTCACGACATTACGATGTGAGAACGACGAGGTATTTGGACACTTTGAATACACCCACGTGGTTTACAACCACTATAATGTGGACAATTCTACGAGTGTGTGGAGTTAGAAAGGATTTGCATAACATTTATTATAAAAAAGGTAAAGGTTTCTGTGTGAACTCAATCCAACGTCAAAGCCTGTGTCAGTTATCTCTGCTCTGGCCGAAACCATAGCAAAAATGGGATGACATCATGCTAAGGTATAATAAAAAAGAAGCATGAGTGAAATCGACTGGCATACATACTCAAAAAAGCTAGATAGTTGAATAAAATTTGTAACTTTAACTTATATTGTATCATTTTAAACAACAATACTTAGTTTTGTTAAATCCTTATGGAAGAGCGGGGCCTCCTAACACAAGTTTTTAAAAAGCTTAAAAGGAGTTCCTCGAACACTTTTGTTACTATTAACTAAGATTCTGAAATAAACTATTTTTATTTTTTATATTTTTTATTTTAAAATATGAACAAATTTTAGATCATTCAGCAATTAATTGAGTGAGTAGTGTACAATTTTTTTTTTTTTTGAAATATTGAAATCAGCCATCGATGATGGCGTATCAAACAAAGTACACTACTATGTAAATAACTCACAATTAGCCCTAGAGCTCAACATTTATGATCTACAATCAATAAGCACGGATATCCAGCCATGGTACTGTAAAACACAATCAACTTAATGCACTTTATGGGTCGACGCGTGTAATAAACAAAAATAAAGGCTAAGTTAGCTCCTTTAATTAATGTCGTAAACATTAATAGCTAGTAAAATGTAATGGTCATTCGATCAGAGTAAGAATATGAAGAAATTGAGCCTCAAGGACTCGAAAATATAGGATAGGGATTTTCTGAAATTAGGTATGATGCTTTTTCTTTAGATCAAAAGTAACTCATTCAAATAATTAACAAATTCTTTATGAAGTAGCGGAAACACTTCAAGTTTAAAAACCCAGCACATACATACATTCATAAATATAATCACGCCTTTAGCCCTGGTGGGGTAGGCAGAGCGTAACGACATTAACAAAGGTCTAGGTAAAAACCCAGCACAATAGGTAATATTACGTAGAGGTTTACAGGTTTTGTTAACCTCGGTAACTAGGAAAACAAAACGGAATAAGACATTTATAAGTACAAAGAACAAAAGCACTACTCATAGCTAGGTACTTTGTTTTAAAAAGTATAGATGTGGTTTATGGTTGAGTCGTGCTAATGCAAGTGGGGAAAGAGAAGTAGGGAGGTAAGGGGGTATGTATGCAGGTTTAACCGACTTCAACAAGCCTCATCAAGCTTTTCTAAAACTTAGACAAGTACATTTTATAAAACTTTACCAAGAGAGAAAAATACTGCATGCCTCAGCTTCTTTATTCTAACTTTTACATTAATGTCGTGGTAATGCAAGTGTGACATTAAATTCGGTAGCGCGGGGCGGAATGTTCCGCGGAGAGACGCGGGGGGAGGCAGGGTTGCCACGCTTCAACGAGCTCCAAGAGAAATTACGAACCTTTTAGCTTTTCCACATTCTTCACAATTATCCTTTTACCTTTTTAAGGAAGTGTCAGGTGCAGAAGAATTTCTTTAATGTGACAACGCGAGGGGTTTGGGAATTAGATATGCAAGTCACTTCGCTGTCAAAAAATTTAGGCTTCAAGGATTTACTACATGTTTTGTTTACTAAGTAACAGAATAGGTACTAAAGGTATTTATTTATACATCCGCGAAGATGTCATCAGCAAACTCGTAGAGTAGCCTGTTTGCAAAGATAAAACCTTTTTTTTCTGCCTATTACAGTTACCTCACAACAACCAAAGAGGCAGCCCTACAAGAATGGGTCACAAAAACGCAGTACCTGCGAGCCGTTGACCTCGCCACGATTAGACCGCGCTGCACCGACGCAGCCCCGACTCACCCAACTTGTTACAGTACCTACCTACTATTACAGTACCTATAACTTGTATGCGAAAGCTCATACAAGACAATGCACAAAGGCCAGTTTGTAAAATATGAGAAGTTATGAAGGTAGAGCAGTTGACTTTAGAAGAACCTGGATTTGCTGGGCTAATACCCCTCATTCAGAAACAAATAAATTACTAACCTCGTAAACTATAAAACCGTCAGCTAAGTGTATAATTGATTAACTAAACTGCAACATACCTGGGGACAAACAAACACATAAATTAGTAGTTTATCTTTTAAGTATAAGCTGCCTCTTTCTTTAGAGTAGGTGAAACGCCCTGATGAACCCTAAAGATACTAGATATAGGGTTCAACAAAGAACCGATGCATTTCGTGTTCTTCGACATTTATCCCTGAAAAGCCATAAGGCCTTTCACGTTAAACAATACATTATCTCGACAGAGATACAAGTGGGAAAGGGCCCTCTTGTGGGGAGTACCACTCTGCGGAGATCATGCCTAACGGCTCCTCCAAAATAATTGGATTCCGTTCCGATCCAAACAAGCTAAGCTCACAAGAGCAAAGCACTAGCCAACTAAATATACTAAATAACGGAAAACAACAATATCTCAATAAGTTATAAAAAAACGAATGTTTTCCATTAGAAGAATAAAATAAGCGTTCAAAATCTCAATAACTAAGTGCAGTACATCAAAAACTGTATCAGCAGCTATAAAGATCTATGTGGAAGACGTCCCACCCCCTATTTAATATTCTAGTCTCGTGAGGACTCCTGACATGCCTCCCAAACGCCTTAGTACACCAGAAGTTGTCAACCTGTGAAGAAAACTTCTGTAACCAAGATAGTACTTTACTACTTAGTTAAATTTTTGTGCTGAAGCGATTTATGTCATACTAGTGAAATACCTATAAGCAAATTTGATCAACAAGTATTCTGGATGTTTGTATTATAATTACTATTGATGTCATTTTATTGTACAAAGTCTTTCATAATGTTGCAAATTGAACTACTATACACGCAAGTACATAAAATAAAATCATTCTTGTAAGTTAATTTAAAAATCTTCATAAAATTATAAGGTAAATATCCATATAGGCTGGATTGGGTATATACATAAACCACCAAAACTATGAAAACACTGGCACTGGACCATTCTTGTAAGTTAATTTAAAAATCTTCATAAAATTATAAGGTAAATATCCAAATAGGCTGGATTGGGTAGGTATATACATAAACCACCAATAAACTATGAAAACACTGGCACTGGACTATATCTTAATTTTCTAAAATACAAGCCAAAGGTTCCTCACCACTGGTAAAGCTTCCTATCCGGCGGGTGGTTTAAAACTTTCTTATTACACGGCACAATGTAGCTTTAATGTCTCAGATAATGGCGGGAGATCGACAGATATCCAAGTTAGGTGACGTGGCTACCGGAATTAATAAGCGAAGTGACGCCTTTTTAGGACAATGCAGCTACGTGGCGATGGAAATGAGGAAATATGGTCGTGTCAGTTCATGTATAAAAAAACATGGCTTATTATTTCGAGGTAATGTAGATTAATTTGTTCTCTTTTCTGATTAAAATCTGTTCAGTCGTTAGTGCATGAAAAGGTGACAAGTATAGTATGGATTTACACGAAGACGAATTTATTTTTTTACTAATAATGAACGCAACGAATGACCGGCATTTAAATATGTGACGATGCAGTTCGTTAGCGAAACTGAATTTTATCGCGAATATTTTACCTGAAAATTGATTGCAACCGCTTCTGTTGACATAGGTTTGAAATTCATGCCGCATGGCCGTTGATTGACAGAGTGCAATATAATGGGAACACCTATGTAAAACCTGATTCGCTACTGTTGTAAAAGTAAGTACGAAATATGTACGCTGCTTATCAATAAAGAATGATTACTTTGTTATATTATTAAATTAAAAGTTACACAAATATGTACAAGATTTATACATACATACATATACGCCTTTATCCCTAATGGGGTAGGCAGAGCGTAAACGACCTACACAAAGGTCGTTCCGCCACAAGATTTATAAACTACTAATAAGTACACAATACTACATTCACAATGTTTACAGAATTGGTCACTACGCAAAAGAAGTGTAGTTAGCAATTCTGTAAAAAAAACTTTAAAGTGGACAATCATATTTTATGAATTAGGATATATCTGCAACATTGTAATAGGAATGTTAAGTAAGTAAGTAACTTAAATTGGAGTCTTTCATTATAGGCAGGAGAAATTCAGAAATGTTTTTGTTAAACCTGGTCGCAAAAATCATTCGAGAGCGATAGCCGAAGGCGACAACCAATATTTCAAAAGGTTTTCAATTTAACGCAACTTGGTTGAAAAACAATGAATGAAGGCAGAAAAATACGCGTATTTTAAATTGAAACACGTTATATCTGACCTAAATAAAGAAAGGAAAGAATGAATTTACTTATTTAGGACTCGTTACGCTTATATTAAAAAATCTCGATACATGAATGGGAGCTTTAAAAAATCTTTCTCTTGCAATTATTGTATTGACAATTATGTAAGAAAATATGTTATCTGTTGTATTTGTCTTACTTCTGTATAGTTATTTTTATATAACTACCAACATTTGTTTCTACCTACCTATTCAAATTCAAATATATTTATTGCAGTATCACAATTAGTAGTACAATCTTACGAGTAGGTAAGGTCTTAAAGATAATTAACCTATTGGGCTGCCTGAAAAGTTTGGACATAAGAAATTAAAATGGTCAATTTCTATTATTCTATTTCCAAGTCTGCTACTCGATAAAGCCATTTGACACCCTGTATACGCGGTTCAGGCATGCAGCTATCCATACGGCCCCCATTAGTCTTGTCTCACCCATATTTATAGCTGTCCTGATCAAATACCAACTCTGATGCATGTTCTACAAGTTCATTAGCTGGCTAATTCTGGTCTTCAAAAGAGAGGAAGGCGTTCCAAGACAAAAAGAAGGTGGAACTTCCTTTAGTTGTTGAAAGTTTCAAAGACAGGTTAAGATTCTTTGGCATGTTACAGAATTAGATAGGCATACAGCGCCGGATTAGATATAGATTACCTAACTGGAAAAATAGAGGAGGTATATGAAGAAATTTATCAAAAGCTGAGACTATTTCCGAAACAACTTTAAACTTCTGTGGAAAGAATACAAGAAAATAAACAATAATGAAGATAGTTTATAAAGGGTAACAGAAATTTGATAGTCAAGATTACTGACATTTGACAATTCTATAAATAAGTATGGACATCCAACACATTTTATAGAAACATCATCATAATTTGTGTCAAAATATGTTTAAAAATTCTTCAAGAGAAAGGACTCAAAGTTCTATAAATCACACCATAAAAAATCTGTCGTTTATTCCTGTCACCTTTTTATTTTATCGCTATCACAAAAAGCTTATTATCTAATGTTTTGAAAAGGAATTCGTTTGGCACGAGACTCCCCTACATAATAAAAGGTAACTTATAAAGGGTAAGGATTAGTACACACCAGGAAGCGACGCGGCGCGACGCTGTTTGAAGACTGGACACTAAAAACTAGTCCTGCCCAGAGTGCACAGTTGGCCGATCTCTGGGAGATTGGCTGCCATCGTCGAAAATCGGTGGGACGACTATTATTATCTTTTAAATAGAAAATATTGTTGTATATTGAATGACGCACTTGAAAAGTGCAAGCCGCGTGGTGTCGTGTCGCTTCCCAGTGTGACTTTAAGTTGCAAAGGGTAAGAGTTGAGACTTTGTTTCCTTATAATTTATGATTATCCGGTTTTGAAAGCAGGTGTTGGCTGGACTGATGTGTCATTTGTTACTGTATAGATGTGGTCGACTATGAAAAATTGCATTGTTATGTTTTTTTATTATATTTTATTATTTATGCGACTCTGTCTGGCAGAGCAATATTTTTAAAATCACTCGAATTATAATTCGCATACGAAAGAACAATATTCAGCTGGAGCCGTATTTTTTAATCACTCGAATCGAATTCGCATACGAAAGACTAACATTCGCATGGAAAAGTGTATGAAAATCGTATGCGAATGTTACTCTTTCGTATGCGCATTGGAGTTCGACTGATTCAAAAATACGGCTCCCGCCTCATTGTACGGAAATCACATGCGAATGTCACTCTTTCATGATACGAGTGATTCAAAAAATCGTCTTTGCAAAGTAGCAGATAAGTATGACATTTTATGGTATATTATTATAATATTAGTTGTAGATTGCATAATTATTATAAGTAGTTAGTTACTTAATTTATATTACAGTAAGGCATTGCTAAGTAATAGCGGCATCGTAAAGTTAATGCTCGTTGCAGAGAAAATTTACTGGAAAAACCGGACTTCCAGTTAATACAGAATATAACTTAAGTACTAGGTCTAACGCAGATGAAGTCCCTACTCAACTTTCAAGCTTAAAGTATCACTAGATGAATTCAATTTAAAATTTAAATGGTGTGCTTACCTCGGTACATTGTTTAGAATTGATTTGATTACTGATAATGAGAAGGTATAATTTGCAATCAATGTATTAGGAAACGTGATAAATCTATTGAGTAACAAATGTGGTGCAGAATCTAATAATAATCCCACAACTACATTTTAAATAAATAAATTCGCCGGGAAAGTCTAAAAAGACTTGATTCCAATGCTTAATATAAAAAAAAATCTTCCAAATTTAAAACGGCCGCTACCAACCTGTACTTATACAACGTGATGGTTATTTTCTAAGTTGTAAAATCAAATTAGGCCCCTCAGAGCCGCGCAGCGAAGGTTTTGATTAATGAGCCGAGCCGGGGAAACGCTATGCTCTTTTTGTTACCGTTTTAGCTGCAGGTTCAGTAAAAACTGTATACTAACGTTCTATAGTTCTTGATACAGGAGATATAAAAACGTTCTAGTGATGACATGATACAAGCACGCAATGCCTGCCAACTGAAATTATTACAACGATAAAACTTGAAGATCTTTGCTGAACTATTTAATAGTGACTCGATTCTGACAAACGAAACTTAAACGAACTTAACAAATTTTTAAATAGCCTCTCATATTTATCTCATAAATCTCATATTTCTACTCAATTGAAATAGAAATATGATAGATATAAAAACAATACGGAATGACTTCGACATTCCTAATCCGACGTAAGACGCATTAAAAAGGTACCACAGATCGCTGGCCGCTACTCTTTAAATTTCACGTTAAATAAGCAATCTTTCTACAATTTAGGACTGTCATAGTATCAAGGTAACTTCTTTTTTATTTCGTTCGTATGCCAAAATTAAGAAAGCAACTGGAAATTTTAAGTTAGCTAAGAAATGCGTGAATCGTAGTCAAAGTAAAGGTGAAATAGAAAGGACTGTAAACATCACTTGAGGGACTCGAGTTCAGAATTCATGTAGCTCATTTGGAATGGAATTTAGATGCAGCGTTGTCACTCCCTCAAGGGGTTTCCGACCAGCTGGGCCCTTGATTAATGCTAGACGGCGCGTTGAAATTTTAAACGGAAATATTGTAGGAAACACTTCGGAAAATAAGCCTCTTAACATTAATTACTGTTTAAAGTTTCTCCGGCAAGGGGCTTAAAATGCTCCACGATATTTGTTGTATTTACTTCTGCAGTTTCTCTCTTACTTATGAGTGGAGTGTTTTGCAGTTTCACTTTCTGTAATATCGTCTCTGGAGGCTTTTAAGAGTCGAATTAAAAAACATTATTTGGCACAAATAATTACTATCTGAACTTTAGTTTCCTTCACTTTAATCCTGAGCTGTACTGTTGCTGTCTCTCTTTTCATCTTGTTCTGATTGTAGTTTGCTCTTCCATAGTTTATGTAGTAGTTTATTATTTGTCAGTTCATTTTATAATTATTTATGTATTAATGTGTACTTTAGTCTGTGTATTATATACGTATATAATGAACTTAAGTAGTTTATTTATCTACATTATTTGAGTAGGGTTGTACTGCTTTATATTATGCATTTTTCTTTTACCCAAATAAGGCCGCCTATGTTGTACTAGTCTTTGTGTTATCTGTTGTGTTGTATGAATATTTCTTATGTGCAATAAAGTATTTATAACTTAAGATTTGTTGTGCACGATATTCTCCCTTTTTACAGCAGGGATTTTGTTCCACCTTTTTGAGCATTAATTTCAGACAGACACAGACAATAAGGTAACAAAATTAAACCACTAGCAAATTAGGTGGAGACTAGTGGCAAATAGTTGTTCGTCATAATGAGAAACCGCGAGACGCGTCGTGTTTAATCTAGCGTAGTCAAATAATACTCGCTGCTCATTTAGCAAATTAAAAGGTAAACAAATCGCATCTGTTTTTAGCTGTGCATGAATATTTCTGAATGCAACATTTATGTAACACCAGTTAGGTATAGACAAGTGCAAATAGTTATTCTTCATAATGAGAAACCGCGAGACGCTTCGTGTTTCATCTGGCGGTGTCAAACAAGCGACAACACTCGCTGCTCATTTAGCAAATTAAAAGGTAAAACCCTACTGTTTTAGCCACTCATTAAATGAATGCAATATTTATGCACTGCAATCAAGTTAGGTGTAGACTAGTGCAAATAGTGGTTCGTCATAATGAGAAAACGCGAGACGCGACATGTTTAATGTAGCGGTGTCAAACAAGCGAGAACTCTCACTCTTCATTAAGCAAATGAAAAGGTAAGCAAATACCAAAAAATTTTAGCTGTTCATGAAGATTTCTGAATGCAATACCTATTTATGTAACGCACGTTAGGTCTAACTAGTGCATATAGTTCGTCATAATGAGAGTTTAATCTAGCGTTGTCAAACAAGCGACAATACTACTCGCTGCTCATTTAGCAAAATAAAAGCTCAGCAAATTCTACTGTTTTAAGGCGCTCATCCGAAATGTAATATTTATGTAGCTACATCGGTTTAGGTGTAGACTACGTGTGTACGTCATAATGAGAAACAGCGAGACGCGTCTTGTTTAATCTAGCGTTGTTGTCAAATAACCACACTAGCTGCTCATTTAGCAAATTAAAAGGTAAGCAAATGTAAGTTTAATCACTATAGCGATAGCCTTGTTATTTTTAATTTATTCATGTGTTAAATTAGATGCTCTATGGTCGAATTAAACAAGTACTACAAATCAGCTTTCACTAGGTTTCCATTGCAAAATAAAATTTTGCCCAATTAACAAAAAAAGAAAAAAAAAACTAAGCCTGCATATCATATACTGCAACAACAAAAATGTACACAAAACATAAACAATCTCATGTTACCTACACCACGTAACCTTTTACGTTTGTGTAAGAACTTAGATAACGGCAGTGGACAAATCTTAACGCCGCCCTTTCAAATATTTAGCGAGGCCAGGCGATAGTCTATGGCGCGTAGGGTCGTTTGCCCTTCGACTCCCCTTCAGCAAAAAATATTGCTCTATAGAACCGAACTGGATAAGCCTTTGGCATATAAATATTATGCAATTTATTTTATTCACAAAAAAATTACCACTAGAGACATAATTAACTTTGAATCTACTGTCAAAACATTTAATTCAAATATTTGAGAACTCATAGATGTTAGTCCACCCCATTAGGGATGAGGCATGATTATATGTATGTATAGATATTACTACCTTAGCGGTAACACACTGTAGTTTTCTAATTTGTTTGATATTAAATATAACCAAGGACAACTGGGGATATTTATATAAAATAAAAAAAACTTGGTTTTCTTCTGCCTAGCGTTCTCCCGTTACAACATTTTTATCATGTGGAAATAATAATAAAAATTTTATGACTACAGCTAAGTTTGTGCTTAGGCCAGAATTCACACAACGCCATACCTTCCGCTCCCCTCGGCAAAAGACGCGGCGGAATAGAAAAGGCTGTAAAATAAGTAATATTTCTCCAGTTTTGCCGAGTATTTAGTACTGGTTTTTGCAACCGCCGGTAACGATGCGTAAAAGCTTTTGAGTTTTACTTTTTCATATCTGTTTCCTACATCCGCCATAAAAATACTAACTTAATTGTTTTTAAATTACTGTACTTGCTATAGCTAGGTTTGTTTAGATGGTTGTTGTTATCCATTTTTTTATTTGTTTGAATACCGGTAATGATAGTACGCTATTCCGTGGTCCATTAATTGCCAGAGTTAGATAATTATGTTTTCATAGATAACTGTGTATATTCCCACCTTCAATAATTGCAGCTTCTTTTTTCAAGTTATTCTAATAAATAAAATAACGTATTTCAATTACTATATTTACAAGTTTCTTTTTATTAATTCTACGGATACAGAATCGTCATCATTCAATTGTTGTCGATTAAAGTTTCCCTTTATTGCTTCGGCTTGTTAAAGAAGTAATTCTGAGCGGACTTTTATCGTTTTCATCTAGTATCTCTAGGTTTGTGTTTGGGGGCCCTCTCAGTCGCATATTGGGTTACCAGGGCCAGTGAGACAGAGCGTGCGGAGGGTTGGGGCACCAATATCGACTCACGTTATTGGTTGATCATTTTCACTTGATTAATTGCTGTTTGTTCTTGTACTACGTAGGCTAGACGGTGTAAAATGGGTTAGCAATTGTTTCTCTAAATTGGTATCTTTAAAAAAAAAAAAAACATTTTTGAAATCGTTTCTAAAGGCTTTTAAAATGTACGAACAATATTGAAAACGATACGTATCTGATTTTAAATTATAGGTCACAAAATAAAATGATAAAATTACGGTAGCAATCGAAAGTCATCAAGGTAGATGCACCTTTAAAAGGGCGCGGTAACACCTTTGAAATTAAAATGTGTAATATTTATCACTTCATTCGTCGCGTGATGTGAAGTAATACGTCGTTTAGTACATGGTGTAATGCAATTACTGTTGAATTTCCGCCCGAGGCTCGTGTAATGTGCAGTGTAGCGCCTTTGGCATAAACTGGGTGTAAAAAAATATAAACTGTAAATCAAAATTTAGGGTATAAATGAACCAACCCGTGAAACAGAACAACTTTCCCCGAAAAACATCGCAGAGAAATTAAAAAATAAAATGGCCCTTCCGTACAAACGGAATGAAGCGGCTGGCACCATTTTATTTTTTTAAATATTTTGAGTTAAGTATGTGTCTTGGGGAAAAATTATTCAGTTTCATCGGTTGATTTATACCCAAAAGTTTGGTCAGTACATTTTATTACACCCTGTATAATATGCAGTGTAGCACCCATCATGTAATGTGCAGTGTAGCAGGCGGTGTGAACAGGGCTTCTCGATTTCGCCGGACGCCGACCAATCTCCATACGATTATGCAGATTTGTATCGAGAGTTATCGGTAATTTGTAGCTGGAGCTACCCCCTTTAAACGGTAGTCTAGTCTGTGTAAGTGCAGATTTTTAAGAGCTAGATTTTAGACGGGCCATTGTATGTGCCAGCTGCATTTTCTCCCGGGCATGCTTTAAACACCAGCTAAGGGATCAAAGGTTTCAGTATATTGTAATTTAGGCGATGGGCTGACAACCTGTCACTACAGCAATATACCTACAAATCTATCTTAAATAACCCTCAAAACTTTGTCAAACGTGGCGAAACGATCTTTGTTTAGATCGTTTACGCTTTGTCTACCCCATAAGGTATAAAGGCGTGATTGTATGTATTTTAAACGGGCAAACGCATTTTTCATATACGGGACCATAAAGTTGAGTGTTGTAGAAGGTATTTCTATAGTCCTTTTAAAATAGGAAGCATTAACTTCCGCGGCTTCCTACCTAGGTATAATCTGTGTTAAGCGAGGGTATCACCCAGGAATGAATTTGCAAAGGTTGAACCAAGTAAGTAGTTACAAACATCTCCTCACCGAAATCCTGTTATAAAACAAACATACTTAGGTACTCGTAGACACAGTAGAAATTTTAACACTAAACCAAGCCACGGAGAGTTTGTGCGACAAAAAGCCAACATAAAGTTCCCTACCGCCCGCTCCCTCACTACACCGCGGTCAGGAGTTTATGCAGTTAATGCCATTTTGTAGACGCGAGTAATTAAAAATTTCAAAGTCAAGTGCGAGCTCCCTCGGCCGTGAATAACGAGTGGGGCACAATGGCTAGTTATTACTGTAATTGAAGTAGGAAACCTAATGTGGTATTATTAGTGGTGGGGCGGGCTGCCTGGACCCCCTGTGGCTGTGACAGATTACTACTTTCCCATTCTAGGAACAAGATTTCAGCTTCCAAAGGGTTAAGGATTTAAAGGAATACCTAATTATGTACGAAAATCGTGACTCTGGTAAATAAATAGTAAAAGAATCAAGTGCTACTGCCTTCCTGAAGAAATGTAAGATGCAATCAGAACTCGAATCCTAGTGATGTTTCTAGACAAAAGCTGTTTTTTGGAAGTGTCAATGGCCAGTTATTACCATTGACACTTCCTTTCCCATTGAAACCTAAAGTACTATTTATTATTAGTGGTGGGGCGGGGTGCTCGGACCCCTTAAGGCTGTGGGAGATTACTACTTTCCCATTCGAGGAACAAGATTTCAGGTTTCAAGGGTTAAGGATTTAAAGGAGTACCTAATTATGTACGAAAATCGTGACTCTGGTAAACAAATAGTAAAAGAATCAAGTGCTACTGTCTTCCTGTAGAAATATAAGATGCAATCAAAATCGAAACCTTAGTGATGTTTTTTTTTGTAAGTGTCAATGTTAACCAGTTATTACTGTAACTGAAGTAGTAAACCTAACGTGGTATTATTAGTGGTGGGGTGTGGTGCTCGGACCCCTTAAGGCTGTGGGAGATTACTACTTTCCCATTCGAGGAACAAGATTTTCAAGGGTTAAGGATTTAAAGGAGTACCTAATTAGGTACGAAAGTCGTGACTCTGGTAAATAAATAGTAAAAGAATCAAGTGCTACTGCCTTCCTGAAGAAATATAAGATGCAATCAGAACTCGAATCCTTAGTGATTTTTTTATTTTTTGGAAAAATGTCAATGACCAGTTATTACTGTAACTTAAGTAGTAAACCTAACGTGGTATTATTAGTGGGTGGGGTGCCGGACGCTTAAGGCTGTTGGAGATCACAACTTTTCAATTCGAAGAATTTTATGTCGAGTTTAGTACGAGATACGTGACGCTGCTAAAGAAATGTTAAAGATCTTTAAAACCAAGAAAACATGCAGCCCTGTGCAAAAAATAGCTTAGCTTCAAATGAGATAAGTGAGGTAGAGTTGTATTTCCTTTCCAACTTTAAAAGATAAGTAGACTCGTACAGTCTTTAAGTGGACTCTGAACCATTCAGTGAACAAGTCTAGAACAATTAATACTTGAAATAAGCTTAACAGTTAAGCTGCTTTACAGGTTTTCGGATTATCCCTTTGTCCATTTATCCAGTCTAGTCCTGTTATATTTCTTGTCTATTTGTGATTAAAATTGTTGTTTACATTTACCACTAATGAGTTGATAATAATAATTAGCTGAGAAAGGCAGGTGTGTTGCATTTCACTGTCGTTAACTATGCTATGTAAGTTGTTTTAATTTGTATGAGTTTACAGCTGGACAGTTCGAAAAGTCAGACATTACACCTTTTCATCTGGTATTATCAACTTCTTCCATGCTGGACTGGGCGCAAGAGAAAAACATAGAATGTGCCAGATGCATTTCCTCCCGGGCATGCTGTAAAGGCCAGCTAAGGGATCCGAAGGTTTCAGTATATTGCAATTTAGGCGATGGGCTGAAAACTTGTCACTACAGCAATATACCTAAAAAAATATCTTAAATAACCCTCAAAACTTTGTCAGACGTGGCGGAACGGCCTTTGTTTAGGTCGTTTACGCTCTGCCTACCCCATTAGGGATGAAGGCGTGATTATATGTATGTATGTATCATCAACTTGAGACCACCATCACCATTAAGAGGGGACTCGTTATGTTTAGCAAGGAGAGTCTAGCAATACAGTTGATTCTAGGTAACACAGTGTAAATATTCCTAATCTATCAAAGTCAAGCCACACGGCACACGGTAAACAAAACGGTCACATATTTACATAAAATTTCGATCCCCTAATTTGCATTGATCCCCAAATGTCCCGCGAGGTCCGTCAACATGAATCCATGAATGATCGCTTCACTGAGATGATCCTATCGCCAATGGTGCTGTATCAACATGACTCGATCACCATTGCTGTTCAAAGTGCAACAATTCAATTTCACACAATTTCTTCTATCGAGTAAGTTGTGTCGATGAACGACCCGATGAATCCTGGTCTCAGAGTTAATAAACCGCTGACAAGGTTTGTGTAACAAACAACAATTAAAATGAGCACCCGATCGAAACTTCGAAGAAGGTAATCCTTTTTTTGTCAGACACTCGTGATTTAGCCTGCATTGTCCTAACAAAACTGGGGTAATTTTCATAAGTGGTAAGATAATTTGATAGAATTAACTTGCTGTTTCCCTCAGTAGAAATAAAACCTACGACCTGGATTAAGATCCCAAGCTTCTACTTCAGAACTACCTAAGTTAAAAGCAGCAATGTATATGTTGGTCGTTGCTAAAACTGCATGAGAGTAGAGATCAGAGACAGATGGTCCAACGAGGGTTTGAAATGTCTGAATGAAGTGTCGCGTGGCGCACTGGACACGTGCGTCTGGATTATGCTAATACTTGTGAATAAGTAAATATGTAACAGTTACGAGAATAATTCACAAGAAAACTATGTGATAGAGGGACCAACTGTCCACTACAGTATTTGTACAATGGATTTTTTTTATGTGGCTTCTGGGTTAGAAAGTTTAGATAATATGTAGCTAAAGTGTGGAGGTATATGTGTATCAAACTTACAAGGTTTTCAACGAAATCATATTAAAAAAGAACTGTTTCTATAACCTAAACCAAGCGATAACTAATCATGTATCTATAAACATAGCATTTTTTGGACCAAGTCACACGAACATTACACGAATATTAACGAACGCGTATCGTTAAAATTATCACTTCTGTAAGTCTGCTGTAAGAAATTTCTTTTTAGAAATAAGCAGTGTCTGTTGTGTCTTTGTTTTTTATGTCATGTGTTTATGATGTTTTTTTTTGTATACAATAAATTGTGAAATAAATAAATAAACATTTGATGAGCTACGCAAGAAAGTAGTCAAGTAGATAATTATAATCAAAATATTCCCCGTTGTAATTTGCCTATAAATTGGCGTGATATTTCCTCAGCAGCCCCATCTGTTAGCACAAAAAACAATTAAGAATTGATAAAGGAAACAAATTCGTGAGAACCTCGCAACATAAACAATGGCCCGAAATCCGCTATTTATTTAGGTAATACGCAAAATGCGTACGCACGTGCCGTCCCCGAAGCGCAAACACCCTTTTTGTAGTACAAAACCACCCTGTATACAGCATCCAGGCTAACGTAAAACCACTCTGTAAAAAATATAACATCCAGGCAGGCAATTTTCAACTTTATTTCATAGAGTACAGAATCGCAGAAAGATGCATTGCAGTAGTAGTAGTACCTATTAGAAATTGCAAATAAAACCAACTTTTATTTGCAGTTGACTTTCATCAATAACAACCCTAGCTAAAGAGCTCAGGGGTGTTCAGCAATGTACTACTGCAAAATGTGTCACAAAATAACGCCTCGCAAAATTAAAGAATATTCAACCTTAGGTCAAAAGAATAAAAGTTTACGAGAAATTTTCGATAGAAAGTATTGTAGGTCACGACGACGACGTGTTTATACATTGTCTGTTGGCAACTTATTCCTACTGTACGAACAGCTGAAAAAGACGCAATGAAAATAAAAGTGTTGCAAAAATGGGGATGATAAAGGGTCTTAACTTGGAAATTAAATATCATTGTCCGTTCCCGTCGAGCGATGGCGGAGGGATCAGTTTTATTGTGTGCAAAATTTATTAAGTTAGTAGTACGCACTTACATGGCAGCCATAAAGGCCTATGATGAAGTAGGGTTGTTTAATTATTCTCATCAAACGAGGCCTTTGCTCAGCTTTCGTAAAATATCCTTTGATAGGGTTAGCTAGATTTCGATGGTATGATTAACCTAACCATTAATTTCACAGGAAGGTATGAAACTGGGTTAAAAAAAACACACGTTACGTTTCTTTGATCTATCAGGTAACGATAGGTATAGTTTGGATCTGTTTTCCAGTTTTAAGAAGTAAAACTTTCAACTAGCTAATTACTGATGAGAATTCCTCTCCTAATTACACGTGCAATTATCCTTCCTGCACGACATCACATTCATTCATTTAAATTCAAACAGTGATGGGCCAAGTTGCGAGAAATCTAGAAGAAATCAATGGTTCTTCAGTAATACAACTAGCTAATTACAGCTAAGCTAGAATCCCTCTCCTAATTACACGTGCAATTATCCTTCCTGCACGACATCTAATTCATTCATTCAAATTCACACAGTGATGGGCCAAGTTGCGAGAAATCTAGAAGATATCAATGGTTCTTCAGTAATACAACTAGCTAATTACAGTTAAACTAGAATCCCTCTCCTAATTACACGTGCAATTATCCTTCCTGCACGACATTTAATTCATTCATTCAAATTCACACAGTGATGGGCCAAGTTGCGAAAAATCTAGAAGATAGAAGATATCAATGTTTCTTCAGTAATTCAACTAGCTAATTACAGTTAAGCTAGAATCCCTCTCCTTATTACACGTGCAATTATCCTTCCTGCACGACATTTAATTCATTCATTCAAATTCACACAGTGATGGGCCAAGTTGCGAAAAATCTAGAAGATATCAATGTTTCTTCAGTAATTTAACTAGCTAATTACAGCTAAGCTAGAATCTGTCCCCTAATTACACGTGCAATTGTCCTTTCTGCACGACATCGCGGCCGCAGCTAAGCCGCGGGAACCGGCAGATGGCGCTATCGATCGAACACGCACGACCCTAGCATAATCGCAATCTGTGTCAAACAGGGAT
Source organism: Scrobipalpa costella (assembly GCA_949820665.1). Taxonomy (NCBI): domain Eukaryota; kingdom Metazoa; phylum Arthropoda; class Insecta; order Lepidoptera; family Gelechiidae; genus Scrobipalpa; species Scrobipalpa costella. The sequence goes on from OX463298.1 coordinate 4,654,585, forward strand.
GGGCCAAGTGACGGAGAGTCAAAAAGTTATCGATAACCTATCTGTTCCTAGAGCATGAGTTAGAAAATCTGGTTTTGAATAAAAAATAAGATTTTTAAATATTATAATATAGTATTTGCCAAAATCAAAGAAAAGAAAGGAGTGGAGTATGTTTTTTTTTATTAATCGATGGCTAGCTATGATATGAACAAAACTTAAGTTTAAATTTTTTATTAAGTACATTAATAACTGAATATTCATTCAAGCTTTGTAACATTATAACGACATGCACCATAAGGTCTTTTTAATTCATCCTTTATAGAATTATTTCTGACATGAGCCTTCTTTCCAGCATATGTTTTACTTTCCAACTGAACATCTTTTAACTCTTCCTGCTCCAGAAGTAATTCTTTAGCGTCCCAAGCTTGAGATCCATCTTTGAACATGAATATTGTTCTAACATTATCCACCAGGAATCTGTAAATAAAGCAAGAATGACTGAGCAGGTCGAAGAAGGATGCGAGGAAACCCATAAATAGAGATTTTAAACTCTGACACCTCGTCTACTCGACAACCCACAGTACACAATCAGATACGTTATGTGAAATGATAGAGAAGTGATACCTTGTAGCTTGAATATGATTGTCCCAAAGTTTTCCCTGCCATATCTTAGTGAGTTCTGCTGTCCTAAATCTGGAAGGTCTGTTAGCGACCGACACTATCACTGACAATGGTCGACCTTTTGCTTTTGTTTTCATCAATTCTTCAGGACTAAACCATTCCATCTCTGCGACAGACGGTTGAAATAAAAAAGTGGTCCGTTCTTCATCTTTTGGATTACCTAACTTTTTCACTCAGTAAATTTTACATCAGTAAATCATGAATATAACAGATATTTTTGATTCTTTAAACATTTCGAACATTTTGTGGGTATATATAGCCCTGCCAGGAATTAAAAATACCTGTCATAGAGAAAAATAGAGGCAGAATAAGAGAGGGACTTATTTCTTTAGGACTTATGCACTTCATATAAGCCCTTCTCTATGGTACTTCTATGTTAAGATATCTATGACGACACGGGGCGGTTGATTTGAGTGATCTCAAATCCCTTTAGTTTTAATTTTTATAATTTTATTTTATTAAGTAATTGTAAATACCGTATTGCACACACATACCAATAATAAAGATATTTCTATGACAGGTACTTTTAATTCCTAGCAATAGTTAGGTATTGCCCATACCTGAGACAAATGTTTGTTTACTTACGAAACTAGCGTTGATCGTATTCGATACTCTTATATTAAAACTCTTTGAAATTAACAGGACTTTGACATTTGGAATTGGATTGAAACCATAGATTAGAATTTTATAATTGAAACTCACGACTATTTTTTATAGCATTTACGATATATAAATATCGACCACATTATCTCGAAAGCAAATGTAGTCAAATGTTGTCCCTCCCTAGGGATTAGCATAACCATTGTTGTTTATTCGCGCACATGTGTTTAGTGAATGAGTGAATGGCTCGTGACGTGCAAAAAATAAAACGGATTATAATTAATGAAACTGTATGCACCTGTTTTCATGTAAACTTTTCAAGTGCATTAATGTTTTAAAATGCTCATTTAGGTTAAAGGTCTTCTGTTGCATTAAAAAAAACTTACAAACGGTAAAAGTTAAGACATTTAATTACAAAAAACAATATTTGAAAGAAAATTTTATATCATAGTCAAAATCGAATTAACGATAAACAGACAAAGAAAGAAGCTTCACTCAAAACAATGATCTACAATCCAATCAAAAAATGTTATAACAGTATTTCCGAGTTCAAAAATTCACAATAGCAGTTAATAAAATGTCACAATCAATCACCATAATTCGATAACCGCTGACGCAACAATAATATCATCTACGAACACGGGGAAATTGAAAAAAGAAAAAAAAGTGGAATAAAAAATAACGAGTTGAACCCGCGACATTCCCACGAGGCAACATTCAGCTTTTGATGTTCGCATTCGCATAGGGGCGATTGGCATGATGAATTTTAAACCCTAAAATGGTAGCTGAAATGTGGGTCTGGACAAACAGTCTGGAGTTTTGACTGAAGGAAGGTGACACCCGCATTTATTTAGGTAACCATTACTGCCGTGATGAAACACCCCGCAATCAAAAAAGAGCTTGCATTACGCCAAGAAAATTAATCTCGCAAACATTTTGTTTAGAAGCAGGCGGCTAGATAATCCTCGCTAAGTCGATACGAGCTGTGAAGCTGACGGCGGGTCAGGCCGGACTAATTGCACCTCTCCCGGCTTTCCCGGGCCTCGGCTGGCCTCTAATCCGTTCACAGCGGGCGGCTTTCAAATTAAAAACCTTCAACACAACTGTCCAGCCCCGAATTTCACTCGATTATGCTACCACGACGGGGGACAGCCACGATAGATACAAAGGGGGGACAACTTTTGGTAAGGCGCAACAAAATTCCAAATCCAGAGATGAAATAGTAATTTATCAAAGGATTTTGAAGCTCCCAAGGAGCGGAAGTGAAGGATGGATTCTCTTTATCGTAAATTGCAGCCGTGAGCCGAGAGGAAATTCTGCGATCAGAACAGTTTTGAAGGATTTACAAGTTATTGGCAACTATGAGAAAGCTTGTGATGGGTCAAATAGTGATTTATCGTCGTGATAAATTAGATTTCCTCTTAATTATAATGGCAACAATATGCCTCCAGGTTATGTAGAGGCTTGTAGAGTGTAATGTATGCGATGCGATGCGCTACACGGCTAAACGAAATACACCGGCGTATTAATATTCAAATGTCCATTGGGCGAGGTTGGGATCCCTGCGGTATTATCCCATTAGAGTCAGCTCACACCGGGAAACGACACGACGCGGGCTGGCGCGGCTTGAAGATGCATCTCGCTTTGCCACGAAGCGATAGGACGCACCAGCGCGACGTCGCAAGATTTTAGAGTTCGGTCAATGAAATGTCTTTCAAGTGTGTGGTCAATAAAGTTCTATGTATCACGCTCTTTAAAAGTGCGAGGCTGGTAGTCGCTTCCCGGTGTAAATTGACCCTTATACAGCGCTGCCCACAGACAGTGTACATACCCAAGTGCATTACCCCTTAACAATAACAAACGTTCCTGAATTGCTCCAGGACATAATTGTACAGCTGCCGTTCAACGCCACTTAATATTATAAACGTTTATTTATATTAATTTGACCATATAAAACTACATCTGTACCCCGAAGCCAATTATGGCTTAGAAATAGTTTAAAAGTAGAGGTATTTCTCATCGCGCCGATGAGGCGTGTAGTCATTTCCTTCATAGTATCGAACAGCTGTTGTAAAGGTTACGCCTTTATCCTTGCACATGCGTCTCCCCTCCCCCCGGTGTCACCTAGCCTACCAGACCCCTGGCGGCTTAATTACAATCCTATTAACGAAATCGTCTCGCCTTCCACCGGCCAATTGACATTTAGGGTTACGTTGATAAATATTTGATCGTCAATCGCTTCTTTCGACATTTATTATTCACGAGGGATCTAGATAGAGCGTCGTGCATATTGTTTGTGACCGTCCGCGATAACAATCAAAGCTCGTCAAACGCAATTCACAAGCCTGACGTGAATGTTTGTGATTGCCTAAAAGAGATCCGTCGTTCCCGAACTGAACACGTGCGAGAGTATAAATCCACAAAGGGTTCAAATTTTTTCATACATAGCAGAAAAAAGTCTCCCGACAATTACCGGATTAGGGGATGAAAGGAAGGGGGCAGTTGGCCCAACGATTTTTTCCTTTCGATCGCTTACCGTTGGTCTTTTTCTGGGGAGAAATTTTCGCGGCGGAGAATGTTTTCATTTTAAATTAGAATGTACGTTCTGCTGTGCGTGTGTGTGTAAGGCTTGTCGGCGGTGCGAAGGCAGTTACACTTTGTACTTTGTGTGAAGCTGGCAAGTGTTAGCCAAGTTGAAGGGTGTTTTAATTAACTGGGCAAGTCAATGTGGTGTAAATCTGATACCGCGCCGCGACTGGTTCCTCGATGCCTAACAAGTTTGCACCTGTGTACGACGACCTTATTTCATCTTTTATTTAAATGAACTTGAATTTATTTGCTCAACATTGTAAATCTCGATTTTACATCTTTTAAAATTGCTAAAGCTTTCAAGCCCACCCTGCGCAAGTGTAGTTTTTATGTTGTAGTATAATTTACAACTTACGTGATACGTAAATGAAAGCAATTTTCGTCGGGCGTTTCAATTATAAGAGTGCTCCTCTTATCTTCAGTGAAGTTTCATGATGAACATAAAGGGGCATATCGAGTTGGAGATTCAAACGAAATCGCCCATAACTAAGTGAGCGAAACGGGCAAACGGCCTAATGGCAGAGGGATAAGTGCGCATAATTTCAGTGCGTCCGCCCGCTCCGGGCGTCCGGGCGCGCACGCACGCGACCCGCGCGCGTCACTCGGGAGCTCGCGGATGACCACTGGAAAAATACTTGTTCACACGCAAACTGACCTCTATTACAACATCAGTAGGTTCCGAACGGTAGCACAGATAACTTGGCCGAATAATAATGACGGATATCTTCGCGTTCACGTCACAAATTCGAATACCGTTATGTTATGGAAACTGCTTCTGAGTTCGCCATTGTTCGGACTGTTTTGATTTGCTGTTAACTTAATTTCTACGGGCTACAATGGGTTCGATCGTCGAATCATCGTCAGACCATTAGGTTGACACTGGAAGGTGACGATGACGCAACTAATGTGATTACAAAGCAGCTGGTTTGGGGAAGGCGATGGTGGATGTAGACGGTCACAAAAGACGACAGCGATCGATCGGAGCGCGTCGTTCGTGACTATTGTTCGGGCCGCGAATGCACCACCGTACATCTGTTTCGTTCCTTTTTCCCCTGCATAATGAAACCGGCCCATTGTGGAGAAAACATCCACAAAAGAACACGCACTTTGGCGCTGGGCCGCTATTTTATAAGAAAAAATAACAGAGCCTCCGGGGCTAAAAGGTGGGCGTTGGTAAATGTAGGAAACGTGAAAGTCGATGCAACCAACTGTTATGATATGACATACGCGGTTCGTTAAGTGTTATAGAAAATAAACAACAGACTTCCCCTTAACGATGCCAATTTAAATGTCACGTCATATGACAAAATAATTCAGAACAGTTGAGGGAACCCTCATCTCTGATGCTATCAGTAATCTTTAAAGGAGATGGATAAGATATTGCAGTAAGCAATTTGAACTTGTAAACGATTCACCAAGATCATTGTACAAACTTACTGATGAAGGGATTTTATTAGTAGAAGTCAGTTACACAACTACAACCATAATAACATACATCGAGATACCAGAGTTTATAGGTATTATTATAAAAATACATGTAAGCAAAACATCATCAATGTTTAGTGTTTGACACAATGTGTAACAGTTGGCAACTGAGGTCATTGAGAGCCAACTGTTGTTCAATTAGAGTAAATATTACCACAAGTACAGGATACCGACCGCATTGAAGCAACATTATAAAAAGTATTGCTATAAAAAAAGCTTCACTATTGAGCGCATACACGAACGGCAATATCTCGGTAGGAAGCGCTCTAATTGCCTTGCAATCATGCAATTATTGCACAATTTTCGTATCATGCAACCCCATCCTTCCGGATTTCGATAGTTCGTGGATTTTCACAGTTTGCTGTTTCAATTTAGCATGCACGAGAACGCGTCAAAACTCTTTTTTACATCGATGATTTTTGGCAAAGAATGGAGACGAATTGGATTCAAAAGTGAAAGTTTATGTAGCTGAAGTCCATCAAGAAACAACTTTAAAACGAAAACATGTTGTGGTTCCAAGTTTTAGCAGCTTATGTCATAAAAAGTGTACATAATAATGCGGGCGCTCAAATTGTGCTTCCCCCAGGCACAGCGCCTGCGCCGGCGATTAAGTGCACTTAATTCGGTCTAAATGTTGCCCTGTGGGACTTACCAAGTTGCTCCTGGGCTGCTAGGGCCGTGCACAAAGGAGAAACCAAATTATAACGTACTTGACGTTGCCAAATTGGAATACGACGCCTTAACAACCGAAACTCTTATTAAATTTACTATATGAAATATTTGGGGTCGTGCGTGCGTGAGTATTGTTATGATGCCTAACGATGCTTAACTATTTGATGTTATACGTATACCTTTGTTAGGGCAGTGGGCACAAAAAGTGACTTGAAGAGTTTGAGCATTTATCTTTGAAAGCAACAATCTCTAATCAAAACAACCGAACACGTTTACAATTATGCGGAGCTCCTGCAAAGTTTAATCTCGCGTGGCTTATTCAAATGAGCGTCGGGGGCGCCGAGGCAGCCCTAGGGCTTCGCGACTCGGCTCCCTCGGATCAAAAACTCGTCCATGTCAGCCCAAATCGCTGCCACAAACAACTTGCGGTATATCGGTGCGTATCTCTACAAGTAATCACGGTGCTTAGTTACCGTTTAGTTACGCTTTTTGGGTGACCGGGCTTCTTGCTTTACTGATCCTGGGATTTTAAATTTTAGTTCTATGAACGCGAACTTTTTGCTTACTGATTTCATGCTGGATTATGAACGCTATAATAACATGTAGAATTTAGCAGCGGCTTATCTTCAAACCTCGTCTTGATTATAAAAACTGCAACATACCTGTGGACAAAAAAAACAAATTAGCACAAAGGTATAAAATTCAGTAAAAGCAACACTTTCGTGCATTTCAATTAAGGCGGTGGGCCGATAACTTGTTACTTTGTTAAATTGTTACATCAATACCTTTTTGAAATTAATTCTTAATATTTTGTCTTTGCTGAATCTCGTAAGACATTGGCGTGATTTATGAGCTATTTATGTTTCAGTTGCATCATAGAAATAAACCATTTGACCTCAATGGAACGGGAAATAGTAGTGGAGGTCAGGGTCGCTAACGGTCTTTAATTACGTACTCCATTATCGATTGTTATCGCATTTACATTGTTGCCTTCGTGCCCTGTTTGCCTAGCAACCAGTTTGAATTCTATCGTAAAATTTCTGCGAGTGCGGTAAATGCGTTGATTATCAGTTGCGTAATAGACTGGACTTGAGATAGTTTTGATACGTAAGAAGTAGAGCTTATATTGCAAGTATGGATGACTTATCTGTGGCTGACTGTACATTGGATCTTCCCACGCAAACGCGTACGTTTTTTGTGCTTAACTTTACTACTCTAGAGCGGACTAGTCGCGTGATAGTATGCCGACTATCCATTACATTGCTGCAAAAACATTATTGCAATCCCAACCGTATGTCGACGCCATAAAGAGGTGTCTTTACAGCCGCGTAGTGACTCCATCAGATGTGATTGTTTAAGATCGGAAGCTTGCTTTTAATCATCGTAATTAGCGATATCATTCTTAAATGTTTTTGCAGCTGCGAGGAACCGCCTCTGTAAACACTGTATATGGTTGGGAATTAATTGAAAATTGCTACTATTGATTCTTCGATAATTTCTCGACATAATTCTGGCGTATTTGAAGCAGGTGTGGATCGAACTACAAATCATCGCTTAAACGATGATCAAATTACTTTTCACCTGCCTCTTGAGGTGGTTCATTATAATTATAAAAAATAAAAACAGTTCCAATTTATGGGTGCATTGTTGGGGACTTACAACTCGCTGTACACGGTGGTCTTTTATGCCGCTAATATTATTATGGATCAATTAAATGCTTAAATGAAAAAGGTGAAGTCTGCAACACGTCGTGATACGATCTTGAACGATCAAATAAAAATAAGACTTTATGATTACGAGGTGCGACTGTATCATAAAGGCGGCGGGGAGGTGTTGTACCAAACTGATAACATCAAGTTGTATTTATAAAGAACATTTTTGCAGGACAGGCTAGGAAATTATTACCAAAGAAGAAACTCAGTTGAAAAGGAAACAAAATATGAAACAACAGAAAAACATATGAAAGATATTGAAAGAATAAAATAAAAACGGACGTATCAAAAACAGTGAAACAAAATGACGTTGGTAAAACATTGCAATCATTTTAAATCTGAGGCAAATTACAATGATGGGAAAGACAGAGACGGCTGCGCCAGAAAATGAGAAGAAGCAATCTTACAGCTATTGCAGCTATGGCCGTATTTGAAATTCTTTGAAGCTGGTGTGCCCGGCTTTTAGGCACGTTGATGCGTTTTGGTGTTGCCGGTGATTTTATTTAGACGACATGACATGCTTTTCTTTTAGGATTTTGGACAAGTTTCTTTGTCGCCTGTCTGTGAAAAAAATCTTATCTTTGGAGTTTTGACGTTTGTTTTGCGGTTGGAGCAAAATGCGAACTTTAATCAATAATTTGTTTCAATTTTATTACATAACATTAATTTTATACGTTATAAGTCACGCTCTGTTTATTATTTGGTAGGGTTAAGCAGGGGTTTAGTGTCTAGCCCTCTAGAAGTTTAGGATTTCATTAACAAGGGAATCGTCTGCATAAACACGTAAATATGTTAGCATGTGATACGATATTGGCTGCTAGCGTTTTCGTTCCTTGCAGTTTCTTATGAAATTGAGGAATATATCTGGCAACATCAGTGTTAGCGCTCATTATAGCGTGAACACGGTGCCACCCACCGAGTGGCGCCGCGGGTTAGTCTGGCCACAAACACCGGGGATGCAAAATCCAAATTTAGAAGAGATTTATATGGCTTAGCTAAAAAGCAAGAAGTAATTTAAGTAAGTGTGTGTGCATTTTACCAGAATAAAAATTGCTTACATTAATCGGTTTATGATAAAATCAATAAAAGGTACGTTTGCAACATATACGGTTATACCTGATGAACTAAAAAATGCTCATCTCTCATTTCTTTATATGACAGCGCTTTCGTTCGTAAAAAAAGAATAGTTATAAAAATATTGGTTTGCAATGCAGAAAACACAATTTCAAGTTACCTATTATATATACATTTAATTACCTCCGTGGTCTAGTGGCTAGTGCCATGGACTCCTGATCCGGAGGGCCTGGGTTCGATTCCCAGGGGGAAAACACAAAGTTGATATTTGAGAATTTATCACTTAATTTTTCCCCAGTTTGGTTAGGACATTGCAGGCTGAATCACCTGATTGTCCGAAAAGAAAAAGATTTCGTGCTTCGGAGGGCACGTAAGCCGTTAAGCCGTCGGTCCCGGTCGCTGTCTTTGATAGTGGTCGTTAATCAAACCATGTCAGGGGCCTGATAGTTGTGCTACTAGGCGGTTTAAAAACTCTGACACTCGGGTTCATCGGGTCGAAAGACTCGATACCCACTCGACAGAAGAAGAAGAACAGAATAAACACATCATTAACAATATTTTATTTTGTTAATGATGTGTTTATTTTCAATACATATTTAATTCAACTGTTGGGGTTTGCATCCCCAGCACAGCCCGTCTCAAGTGTCAGCGCTACCTGTGTTCGCTCACTTCACTTGATTCTCTATAATCCTCCAGATATTAGGACTCGGTAACATTCTGCCGCGAGACGGAACCTGATTATCTGCGAGATGTGTGGCTGAACGCGAGACTGATTGAAATTCTCCCCTCTTTGTTGTAGAAGCAAGATATTATGTTACTGTCTTCTTAGCGAGTGGATTCTCCAGTCGAACAAAGATCCAAGTTACTGTAATGCATGGTAATCGTTTTCAAAGTAATTTTGTAAGAAAATATTAAAATTACTAAATCCATCACGTTTCTGGACATTCTTACAATATCCAAGCCAGATCCAAGCCCACCTTGAGTATAAATTAACTAAACGTGTCACGTCTTCTTTACGTCCAACATTATCGTTTTCATCTTTACACCGAGCGACGTTCAGACAATGAGACAATTAAGTATGAGTCAAGTTTATATGCAAACAAAACTGTGAGATTATCAGACGATCGAAAGCGTGCATTCCGTCTCGAGTGGAGTGATAGTGTCCGGCTCGAAGGACCGGAAACCGACTCATGCGGCGCTTGTTACTGAGTTATGACTTCGAGTACCACGAGTGCTCTCGTACAGGCGGTGGGAAAACGAAACACCGACTGAATACAAGGCGTTATGGATTTAAAAATAAGGACCAAATTCTATTGAAACGAAATTATGTGGGCACAATTTACAACCGCTTCATTTAAACTTTTGAAGTATATTCTGCGGGCGTCCGAAAAATCCAATATCTGGAAACGAAAAAGTGCTAAGAATTCTTTGTCCAAACTGATAGTCAGCGAAATGGCTGTAGTGGAAGAACGTGCGCCCGGCTGCGGCAAAAACTCTCGAGCTTGCATCGCGGATGCCATCTGCAGAGCCCGTCAGCACGGAGGGGACCGATAAAAACCACCGCAGCGCGCATGCGAATATCGCGTAACGATACCGTGCCCATACCAATGCCAGGGACCGACCGACACGAACTCTCATTCGCATCTTCCGTAAAGATTCAGCGCTAACTATCATAACGAGCAAAAAGTACAGACGTAAACAGACTACGAATACAAAAGGAGAACGCGAGTGGCATTGACACCCGCCGAAATGGTTACATAAGTGTGCGATCGGCGAGGTCAATGTCGCGGCGGACAAAGATCGCGAAAGTGGTCCGATGTTACGTAGGCCGGCTCGGGCGGATAATTGCGATGTAATCGGCGTAATCCATCCACGGACTCCGCGCTGGTTTCCTTTTACGGAGTGCAGCTTGCGGCCGCATAGAAGAAACAGCTGACCGCCGGCACGCGCCTCCAACGCATATTTAACGTCGCACCAGCGGCAAAAACGCGAATAAAATCGAACGCAGCTATGAAATATCGAACCTGTTTGAAGTGCAGGCGCCTCAATTATGCAATCGTCGCATACGGACATTATAAATCCACTCTAGCACAGTGTAATAGGCTTTAATTTTTCAACGGCTCTTTGTTTTCCACGTTGAGTCTGTGTTCTCTATTAACTTTCAATTTAAAAGGGCTATTATTGCTTTCACATTTATGGCTGCAGGCGTTTGTGAGTCAATTATTTGCAATTATTTGATGTAAACTTCCTTGTTTGATGTTACTGATATTTCTTTCGGTCGGTTGATCAATAAGATGTTTTGTTTGTTCTGTTGTCCCCCTGTGGGGCGAGACGAGCAAAGCAAATAACTTGGGTTCATTGGAGGCCTTATTGTAGTAAGTAGAGTCGTGACATTTCTCCCCCGTGGCGTCACATCTGCCCTCTCACATAAAAACTACATTAATTAAACATTTTCATGTAAAAAGAAAACACTTTACAAGCAATTACTGCGAAATGAACGCCGATATCCGTTTCATTTAAGTTTTTAGGCGTCTGTCCGATGACTTGATAATCGGTAGTGTTGATGGGCCTTTTATAGGAATCAATATTATTATAATAAACATGGTTTATGTTACGACATCGAGTAGTTTCTTGAAATAGACGTTCTGAAACTCCGTTAACTTTTTTACGCTTCTTTCAATAGCTCGTTAGCACCAAGCCGCATATTTACAAACACATTAGTTATCGCAGGTTGTTGGCCTTCGTCCTTCATCTATACTCTATTTCACAATAGTTATGCAAAAGAGCAGGTGCTTACGGTCGATGACGTTAGACCTTTCTATGTCGTATGCGTTTGCGCACCTTTGCTGTTATTAATGTAACATGAAGGACAATTCTCATGTTGGGGCGTTACTTGGAAAAGATAAAGCGTTTTACGAGTTTCTACAGAAAAACAGCCTGATTGATACGCCTTTAAATTTTGCGTTCTCACTGAAAAGAACAGTGACTTTAAGTAATGAAGTTATCAGCAAAATGGAAACCCAGTGAGTTGCTGAAAAATGTCGACATCGAAATCCGGTAGGAAGATAGATAATGGAATACGAGCAATACGAGTATAATACGTACTATGAGAATGGCTGGCACGAAAGCGCCTTATTGCGTTGAGATGGATTTTCCAGAAAGTTCTATTTGTACTCTTCCGGCCGGTCTGCTGGGAATATCCCTCGAGCCAGCTACGTACAATACGGCTATGTTTATAATGAACGCGGGCGGTGGCGCTGCATTGTATGGAGAACTGTCAAAAATGGAGTCGGCGGCGTTAGTTCCTGTTTTCGCCGCGTTCATTTAAAGCCTTGTCGTACTGTTCGTGCGTGTCTGTCGGCTTGCTGTCAACAGGCAGCATTTTACGATCCAAGTTCGAACCTTTGAACAGCCACTTTGTAATCCTGCCTCAGGACTAATGTTTCCTGATTATACTTTGTAAGGGCGATTAGTTCTGCAGCTGAGTATGGGCGGTAGTTTTTGTTGTATGCGTCTTTGATGATTGATGACGCTCTCTATGATATGATGGAAGCATCTTGCTCCGAAGATACGCCCTTCAAACATCATTTCCCATTTTTCCGTGTCATTAATAAAAAGTAATATCTATTCACAACGGTTTAAATATTGAGTGCTTAAAAATAACTACCAATTTTTCATTGTCCACACAGAAGACGCTCGTAAAATTTTATTATAATACCGCACTGTCATGGAAGCACTTTCTCCAGCCCCAACTGTTTGTGAAACAATACAATTATGTTAATGGTTTAGCCAGTTTTCATTGGAAGAATCCCAGGACAGGATTCCCTGGGCCCTATTAGCGGGACAAGTGAACTTTCCAGTCTTTCCTGAAGGTCCCAAACTGGTCGGGACACCTGCCTGGGACGGGGATTCTTGCGAAGGGTGCGCTTACAATTGGGCCCTTATTTGGGCGGTAATTTCGACTTTCGACTACTGTGTTGCCGTGTAGTTAGGTGTGGCGAGTCGGGGATTAGTGGTAATGAGCAGGTGGTATGGGCAATTGAGAGAGATAACTTTTTAAGTGAAATTTTGAAATGGTTATTTAAAAAGTATGAAAATCACAATAATAATTTGTGTGTTTATCCAATGTAGGTACCGACGTTCCTGTTTGAAACTGAATGAATGTTCAAGAGGATTTGGTCATTTTATGCAACAGGATACATCAAAACAAAACCTAGCAAGTCTTTTACATACACACGATAATTATCACATTATTGCTAATATCCTGTTCCCTATTTTATCAGTTCAACCAGATTAAACATCTAGTAATGGCTATTTTGCTACAATACAAATTAAACCGTTGTACGCATGGTCGGTTTTCCACAATCTTCAATTTCCGTTCTCCAGGTTTGAACTGATACTGCTTCACAGACCTATCTTGGAGTAGATTCCGCAAGTCGAGCTACCTAGCGTGTACGTCTGTTTATCAACATTTTGGAGACTGACTTTAGTTAGACGATCAGTTTTAGGTCAGAAAAATAGCTGCCGCCTGATAGTGCTATAGTTTAATTTGTAATGTAATGCCTTATTTAGATGCAAAAAAACATTATAATTATTTAATTTGTTTTGTTTTTTTAGGTACGAAAAAGTTTACGAGTTCAATCAGTTTGAAGAAGTTAAGTATTTAGTCTTCTCCTACCAATCTAGTTCTGTGTACTACCCTTGTTTGCTCAGCTCATCCTGCATTTCTGCATCACTGGATATCGTTGTATATCCAATCGGATATCGTTGTTGTTTCTATTCCATCGTTTTCTATTTTATCCTGCCAGTAATAACGAGTTCTTGTACGGGTATCCCATTTCCGTTCAATTATGACGCGACCAGTTTCATTTCGTATTGTATAAGTGAACTAGTACGGCATGTTTACTTGAGAAAGTGCTTTCAAGCGAGTGTGAGCAAATGAGTAGGGAACGGTTTTGGCTGTTATTATACAACTGCTACCAACTTTAAAGTTGCACACGTTTTTCAATACAAAAACATCAAGATTTGATGGTATGATGACGACATTAGAATAAAATTCGGCCAAATTGTGCGTCAATAAGATTATGATTGATTAATGATTAGATTAAGTAATAGGTAGGCGGATTGGCGCGAATGCAGTAGAAGTTATTTATTCACAGGGAACGCTGCTGCCAATTCCCAGAGTTTCCCATTTTTTACAAGCACAAGAAGTTATTGAGTGATGCTATTCTAAACCGACACAATAAAGTCACGTAGCAGTTCAGGGGCGGCACTGGTAAATTACAAAGCGGACCAAAAGGTGCCGAGACTTCGTGATAATATCGACGTCCGGACCCCGGTGTTTAATCGCAAATTTAATATAAACGACAAACCGCCACACGATTGATTTATATGCCAGGGATATCGATGGCGTTCCGAATTAAATTGTCAAGTCTTTATACAAAAGGGACTGACTACAGGACAAAAATAACTGTTGTCTTTTCTTTACTCCGTAAAGCTAAATTCTGAAAACTGTAGACGTATACAAAAAATACCTCTGGCATTAAATATTTGCAAATCAGACGTTCAAAGTGAATTCAAGGATATTAGAAACGTAGTTTTGAATAATAAAACAAAAATATCACTGATATCAGGTTGTCGAAACTTTAACGTGTATCTGTTTACAAATAATCGGAGCTAATGAGCATACTGAAAGAATTTGTTTGTGTAAGTTGTTCAGTTTCGTTGCCATGCAATTCAACTTCTTTCAAACCGCGCACTTTGTCCGAACTATATACCCCTCTTTACAGATATCTCCCTATAATACCTATAAAGTCGGCTCTTCAGCTCTTGCACAAGTAAGATATTCTTATGGGTACGTTGTACACGTGCCATCATACCCCATAAAGCTCTTATCAATATTACATGAGCTCCTGAAACCCAATTCTGGAGGCACCCACCTAAATGGGATGGTAATCTGTCGGCCCGTCAAGTATCTTGGCAGTATTCTTGACAGACTTGGCTTCACAACATTCAGGAATGCCACTTTGAATTCCAAGTGAATTTTTGACAGACATTTACAAGAGTAATTGATATGAACAGTACGTTACATGTTATTTCTTACTTTTTGTCTGCGAATAAATGTAAACCGTTATGCTACAACCTGTTTATCTATAGCACAATAAACTGAAATGTTGTGACAATAAGCCATTATTAAGCTGTTGAAATATTTGTTTCCCCGTAAAGTATATAGGCAACATTTGAAATAGAAATCGATTGTAATATTTATTCGATGGGCTGACTGTACGACGATACGTTACACCATACATCAAAATTGCCAGACAAAATTACAATACCTACATCAATTTGGACGTCATCATAAAAAACTACATACATAAAAAACTTATCAAACAGATTACCACTAGAACAACACCGAACAAAAAGCTAACCTTAGAGGTCAAATATTCCGGTTATTGCAAATACATTTTTTATTTGCATAAACATTATATAATGAAGATGTAACGGGGTGTTTTGAAGGGTGAAATTTAAAATTCACCTATATGTTATTGACAAGGGTGTGATGTGAGTTACCCAAGTAAGAGCACTCATGAATTTTAAAATGTGTTTGCATACAGCAATACGCACTCCATAGATTCATTGATCCACTGATGCCAACGGTACTAAAGTATCTACTAACCAACCACCAAAACACGTTATGATAAGTATCGTAAGTACCATGATAGATTGAAGGAGATTACAATTTACCTCTCACTTTAATCAGGGGATCATAAACATGAAACTCTAGTATCTACACAGCTCACTATGTACATGTATATCAATATAGATTTCACACAACACTGTTAACTTTAGCAATGTAACCACAATAGGATATTATTATCGTATATTCGAATATAATGTTTGAGGAATTTGGTGAGCATGTTAGTCTGATGACATTAGAAATTTATCCGAAGTAATTACAAAATACCTCCAGAACGTACTCTTAATGAAAAGGGGACGAAGTTTGATCGCAATCGTAAAGTTCGGCGAGTTGGAGACAAGTCCCGTACAGCCACCGGCAGACTTCTTGTGGCAGTGGGAAAAAGTTTGCCTATCTAAAGATCGACCTTAATTGCTTGATGGTAAGATTGAATTTTCTATGCACTGTGGATGCTATTCTTTGTCAAATTATTTGCCGTTAACCGTACCTTCAACACCGTTAATGTAAAACGGTCGCATTTTCAAAACTGAGCACTTTAAAGTTCGGATCGTGCCTTGAACTGTCAAGTCAGCTCGACAAATGACAAAGACCGTGAAGAAGCAAAATTAAACAATATTCCGGACTCCGGACAAACATTTGGGGTCTTTGGAGAAAAAAACGTAAAACCATTAGTAACAGTTCCCCTCGCTTTTGGGTCTCAGCTAGCATAGTAACGACATATTTGGATTCTATCCAACTGTATTTTGTCACATCATTAGTTTTAACAACTGTCGCGGTTATGTTTCAACACTCAGTTAGAATCTGGCTGTCCGAATCATTGAAAAACTTGTTGCTAGCACGTGCGTTTGGACTTTAAATTACTTTCGCAAATATTGCATTCATTACGGAGGGCGAGGCTTATATTGCTGAGTTTATATTGATCGATCGCTGGCAAACAATGAGTGAAAAGAAAAATATTAGCTCGGTATTGAATAGGGCCCTCTGTGCACGCCCTGTTGGACGATCACATCGGAAGCAGTAGAAATGCTGGGATTACACAATCTGGCGGGGTGTGAGGGGAGCTTCTCAGTCCTCAGGCCTCCCCTGGCAACGTACCGTGGTATCGTGTTGCCAGGATTAATTGCTGTTTGCCCCCGTACCCCGAGGCGGTCTTGAATCATATCACGCGAAATTAGCGACCGCTGTAATGCCGAATTAATAATGCCCTGCGACGTGAAAAGCAACAATTTGCGAGTTGAAATGAGGGCGCAGGAATTGACACTAACGATGGTGAATTGAGAAACAGTATTCGAAATTGATTATAAATAGTTCAAAGCATTTTTGAGGCGTTTTCTGTGATGTCGGAGAAGTGATTTTAATTGCCCATTCGAGGTCTAGTCATTATAGGCAAATCGCCATAGATATTGTACCTATGGTAAAGGCAATGACCGAGTAGTCGGTTGTGGTTAGGCTTTAATATTTCCTACACATTTTTTTAGCAATTAAAATAAGTTACGGTCTCCTATATCCTGATGGAAGAACGTTTACATTCGCAATGGTGGGCTCGAACCATTGCTTTGTATCTTCAATCTTCGATTGTTTTTAATCGGATCCAATGACCATTCGTTGACGATTAAAGTGAGATTTCTTTATATTTAAAACAGATTAATAAAGCGGACAGTTGAATCGCCCAGTAAATTCCTTTCGTCCGTCCAGATCAAGGAATGCAATTGGACAATGCGGCGACGTGCGTCTTGATAGATGGGCTCCAATAAATAGTTGACTCGGCTGCCTACGTACTAGAACCCTTGCATACCATCACGCGTACCAGATCGTCGATATTGGTAAGTAGTGATGCTTATCCGTATTTTGATGGCTCCATTTTCAATGAATTTTAAATACCTATGACTATGATCTTAAATGTTCTGCTAGTTAGGTAGGACTGACAAGTATGCGAGATTTTCTTGAAATTGAAGATCCTTAGTTTCCAGTCTAGAATTCTCTGTCTCCTAAACTTAAGTCAATGTGGCTCTAACCAGACATTCAAAGGCATTGTTACAATTGCAGCAACAGATGAATAAATCATCGGCATTCGGCATCCAGACGGATACTGCGGACGCCGACTGAACGGAACCCAAGAGGCCACGTCGAATTGTTTCCCGACGGACCCTACGGTGGAATTTGGCAAGACGTTCCTACGACAGCCGTCCCTAACTATAAACCATCTAACTTGAAGCTGCCTGTTTAGTAACATAGAAGGACATGGCAGACTAAAATTGCAAGTACGTTTTCCTAAGTCGACATTAGTGGTTCGATCCAGACATTCAAAGGGCATTGTTTGTTACTATTTGGTGTTCAGACGGATTCTGTGGATGCCGTCTGCGCGGGAACCCGAGAAGCCACGTAGAATTGCTTCCCGACGGACCCTTCACGGAATTTGGTAAGACGTTCTGTCCCTACCTATAAACCTTCTGACTGTCCGTTTAGTAACATAGACAGCTGTAGGTAGACTAAAGTAAGTCCAATAGGCAAGCCTCTGTCTCCTAAAGCTGTAGTTACGCACACAAGGGCGAGGGTCTGTACGCATGCACAAAGACATGTATGGACTACCAGCAAAAGTGAGATTAAACAACTATACCTGTTACATACTCGTTGTAAAACTATTATGTTCGAAAATAAAATAAATGTGAGACTGTCTGCATCTAACCAAAAAACATGGCCGGTAATTTGTACCGGCTAATTTCCCAGTTTTTTATGCATGGATATAATTATTGTGTCGTTTTTTGTAGGTCTTGAGCGTCCTTTATTGACCTTTGGTGCACAAACAGGTTACGCTGCACGAAAACGATTGATGACGTAAGTCGAACACTGCCCTCGGGCAAATCGCAATCTTGGCTAATAATAGAACTTACGACAAGGGTTAAAATGAACGTGAATGGGGGCGCTGCTTTGTATGGAGAAGTATTAAAAATTTCGTTGGTGACGTTAGTTCCCTTTTTCGCCACTTTCGTCCAAAGCCTTGTCGTACAAGATCCATTTTTGATTTTGCATGGTGTGTTCTTGCTGATTGCTTGTAATCGATTATTTTCTGTAACGTTCTTTGTCTTTGTTTCTACTGTATACCCAGAAGAGATATATACCTGGTGTAAGGGACAACGTACCAGAAATTGAAAGGGTTGGTCAGTCAACGAAACTGAACAACTTTTACCAAGAAATTCTTTCAGGAGGTAAAATTTTTTTTGCTCTTCCACAATTTATCTGATCGAGGTGGTCATTTACAACTTGATTGAGCAACCCCTATCAATTTCTGGTATGCTGTCCTTTACCCTCCGTATAGAATAGTTGATTAATATTGGTAAACTGGAAATTGGAACGTGAATACAGTAGGTGTTGGGAGTAAACTTTATTTGATTGTCTAAAATAAGATAAGTTATTCGTGACCAACAGTATACTTGATAATTATCTCTAACAAACAAAGAAATAATATGTCAATTAAAACAAGAAACCAGTGTGGGTGGCACATAAGTGGGTGGGATTTAACTTTGAAATTAACTAAACAATGGACTAAGCTTATGGACATAAAATATATCACAATTGTTGCATATAATATTATGCATTGTGATTTTAATATATTTTATACTGTAACTAACATAAGGAGTGAGCGCCTTCATAGAATTACGTAAGATTACGCGATACAGCACAATAAAATTTAACAGTCTGACGTAGATTTTCAGACTATTGTTATGTTTATTCATATTTTTCACATCGGTCTCGTACTTGTGAATATTAATGAAAAAAATGATTTTAGTATGAACTCATTTTAATTTTAAGAGGTATTTAAAACCTGAAATTGGATAATACATTCCCATCACTTGATCATTAAAATAGCTATTGATATCATGTAATAAGTCCATGATTGATACGGACTCATGACCATTGCATGTAACCCAGTCAAACAAATGTCAAGGGTGGCTCAGTCAACGAACTGAACAACTTTTACGAAGAAATTCATTCAGGAATGGGGAAATCAACCATTTTTTATTTTTCTGAAAGAATTTCTTTGTTCTTCCATGCTGCCCTGGGAGCGAAGAAAAACATAGAATGTGCCAGCTGTATTTCCTCCCGGGCATGCTGTAAAAACCAGCTAAGGGATCCGAGGGTTTCAGTATATTGTAATTTAGGCGACGGGCTGACAACCTGTCACTAAGCAATATACCTTCAAATCTATCTTAAATAACCCTCAAAGCTTTGTCAGACGTGGCGAAACGACCTTTGTTTAAGTCGTTTACGCTCTGCCTACCCCATTAGGGATAAAGGCGTGACTATATGTATCAATTTCTTTGTGAAAGTTGTTTAATTGACCGAGCAAACCCTATTACTTAGTTTGAGAAAAGGTTTTTTTTTTCAACTCAAACTTCTTTTAGGAGGCATTTAAAACCTGAAACAGTATAATACATTCCCATCACTTGGCCATTAAAATAGCTATTGATAGTGACTGGTGACATGAAACCCAGGCGAATGTCAAGGGTGGATATTGCAATACTGCAGGTGTAAGCCGGGCAGCTGCAAAAGATAAATGTAGAGACGCGTATATGGTAGTACGTACGTTACAATTTATGAAATATGCTCTACAAAGTTGCATTCATGGGCGAGGGGGGGATTTTGTTTTCTCTTACTACATACATACATACACATATACATGAATCACGCCTTTATCCCTTACGGGGTAGGCAGAGCGTTTAACGCCTCGTAAAAGGCGCTGTCGCCACGTCTGTCAAAAATTGAGGGCAATTTTAGATTGTAAATATGTATTGCTATAGTGACAGGTTGTCAGCACATCGCCTAAATTACAATACACTGTAACCCTCGAGTCCATTTTGCTGACTTCAACAGCATGCCCGGGAGGAAGGGCAGCTGGAACATTCTATGTTTTTCTATCACTCCCAGTCCAGCGTGGAAGATTTTCTCTTACTAACTATCAACTTTTGTACATCCTAGTAGTGATTTGCCCCCCTGGGCTAAAACCTGGGTACGCCATTAGGCATGGGCTGTGTATCGTTAAGGGATTTTAAAACTCAAACTCAAAACATCTCGATTAAACGAAGAACAAGTTTATCATACATACATATAATCACGCCTTTATCCCTAATAGGGTAGGCAGAGCGTAAACGACCTGAATAAAGGTCGTTCCGCCACGTCTGACAAAGTTTTGAGGATTATTTAAGATAGATTTGTAGGTATATTGCTGTAGTGACAGGTTGTCAGCCCATCGCCTAAATTACAATATATTGAAACCCTCGGATCCCTTAGCCGGTTTTTACAGCATGCTTAGGAGGAAAAGCAGCTGGCACATTCTTTGTTTTTCTCTAGCTCCCAGGCCAGCACGGAAGTAATTTATGAAATATGCTCTACAAAGTTGCATGCATAGGCGTATCGAGGGGAGGGCAGCTGCCCCCCACTGGTTTTTGTTTTTCCCCTACTAACCATCAACTTTGGTACGTCCCCTGGCCCAAAACCGAGTAGTGATTTGCCCCTCCCTGGCCCAAAACCTGGGTACGCCTATGGTTGCATGGGCTGTGTATCTTTAAGGGATTTTAAAACTCAAACTCAAAACATCTCCATTAAACTAAGAACAAGTTTATCTATATTGGTTAAAGCAAACACCAACTCGCTTTTAGGTTTTATGAAGGATTCGACCTCGACGTTTTAGTTTCTGTTATCAATAAGACACTACTAATTTACACTAGTTACTTAAGGCATCCGAGGGCTTCAGTATATTGCAATATAGGCGATGGGCTGACAACCCATCACTACAGCAATATACCTACAAAATCTATCTTAAATAAAACTCAAAACTTAGTCGGCGTGACGGAACAACCTTTATTTAGGTCGTTTACGCTCTGCCTACCCCATCAGGGATAAAGGCTAGATTGTATGTATATATGTAGTTCCTTACGCTACTAGTAGTTTATTAGGCTTTACAAAAGCACAGACTCAAACTGAACAATTTGGATTATTGAGATATATAAGCTTGTATAATTGCTTATCTGCTGAACATTGAACTTGAATTTCATCCATTGCCTGGTATCATTTGCTTATCAAACGCCTTTAGCGGTAATATTATCATTTGTTTATCAAAACGTATTCGGGTTTTTATTATCGTATCAACAACAATAAGAGTACTGTTTTACATTCATCAGATAAAAATACTAGGTGTCTTTAACAGGAGAATGGCATAAACACGTGTATGTATATTATTACGTCGAAGTAGTATTTAAGTATTTATAAATATGTATGTTATTCTGTAGGGTATATATTCTATGGGCCTGTTTACATTATATAACATCTAGTAATGTAAATATTACCTGAAATAAAATGATTTAATATTATTGCGTGTCTATGATATTGCTATTACCTACAACAACATTGTATTTTTACTATTGAATATTATTTTATTATGAACACACAAATATTAAAAAAAAATCCACTTTGAAATACAAGTGCAGATAGATTAGTTAACTGCCTCCGTGGTCTAGTGGCTAGTGCCATGGACTCCTGATCCGGAGGTCCTGGGTTCGATTCCCAGGGGGGAAACACAAAGTTGATATTTGAGAATATATCTCTTTGTGAATTTTTCCCCAGTTTGGTTAGGACATTGCAGGCTGAATCACCTGATTGTCCAAAAAAGAAAAAGATTTCGTGCTTCAGAGGGCACGCTAAGCCGGTCGCTGTCTTTGATAGTGGTCGTTACTCAAACCATGTCAGAGGCCTGATAGTTCTGCTACTAGGCGGTTTAATAACTCTGACACCAGGGTTCATCGGGTCGATAGACTCGATACCCACTCGACAGAAGAAGTTAGATAGACCTCTAGATTTCTTGTTGCATCTATTTGCATTGACTCAATCGAAACAAAATAGAAACGACTCAAAAAAATACTTTCAGCGCATCCAATGTTCAAACAGATTGAATTAGATAAGTTTAATTAAAATACGTCTAGTCTGTATTTCTGTAAGTTTGTTCGTATCCGCACCGTTCCCTTTCTTTGTTATCTCCGTTCTTTATGTGACTGTTCTATGGAGAAGTAAAAGTGAACTGATAATTGCGTTAGCAGGTTTGGGAGAAGCTACATGTATGTATTCTTCCATGCTGGACTGGGAGAGATAGAAAAACATAGAATGTTCCAGCTGCCCTTCCTCCCGGGCATGCTGTAGAAGACAGCAAAAGGGACTCGAGGGTTACAGTGTATTGTAATTTAGGCGACGGGCTGACAACCTGTCAGTACACATTAGCAATACACATTACAATCTAAACTTGCCCTCAATTTTTGTCAGACGCGGCGAAAGCGCCTTTTACGAGGCGTTTAACGCTCTGCCTACCCCGTAAGGGATAAAGGCGTGATTTTATGTATGTATGTACACTGTACATTTGTATATTGGCACTGTACAAAATAGGCTGGGTTGATTTCACTGATTTCAGAATTTTGTTTGACAAGACCACTTGAAAGTTTTGGAATACTACGTAGATTACAGGAAAAATACATACATACATACATATAATCACGCCTGTATCCCGAACGGGGTAGGCAGAGCGGAAACAACCCAAACATTGGTCGCTCCGCCACGTCTGACAAAGTTATGAGGGTTTATTTAAGATAGATTAGCAGGTATATTGCTGTAGTGACAGGTTGTCAGCCCATCGCCTAAATTGCAATATACTAAAACCCTCGAAATAGAAAAAATACAAAAAAAAAATCACACATAGGTACTGCTGTTAGCCTTCTACCAGCGGTTTACATACATACATATAATCACGCCTTTATCCCTAATGGGGTAGGCAGAGCGTAAACGACCTAAAAAAAGGTCGTTCCGCCACATCTGACAAAGTTTTGAGGGTTATTTAAGATAGATTTATAGGTATATTGCTATAGTGACAGGTTGTCAGCCCATCGGTTTTATTTTGAAAAATACCTACTTTTCCTTCATTGTGACATCTGGTTTGCTATTAAGATTTGATAATTTTATTGCTTTATATGATGTAACAGACCTTGTATTTACGCGTAAATTAATAACAGCAAGTTAAGACTTGTTTAAGAAATAAAAAGTAATTAATTTTGAGATGCTGTCCGGAGCAAAATAACTATGAGAAGCAATTTGCTGAAATATTACTATAATAAATACTTTTCACTAATAATATACCCGAGCCCAAAAAAAGCACCAAATTACAATAACAAAAGAAAAAAAAACGAAATTAGCTGACGACTTTATTTTAGATTTTACTTGAAATTTATATTTTTTTTGATGGCTGTTAGAGGGCTCAAGATCTATATATTTTAAAAATCTTATTATATATTTTAAATCTACATGAGGAACCAAAACTTTTTATACCTCTAGGAAAAATGAAAAAATCATACATCATCGGCCGACCTCACAAATATAGTACAAATCCTAGGGATTTTGCGGAATCATGGATAATTCAACCATTGTCATATCTTACTGGAATTGGTCAGGTTTTTTGCGAAAAATCTCGTCGTTCAAGTAAAATTTGATATCCTTGATATACAAACCAACAACGCTATGCTGTAGGACCTGTCGCATAGAGTTGTTGGTTTGTTAGTAGAGATCTAGGTTCGATTCCCAGCCGGGAATATAATGAAATGATGAATTAAATCATATCATATCTTATTAAAAAAAAAAAAAAAAAAAACTGGGATCAGGGAGGCACGTTCTTATAGCGTTGGTCACTGATCTTCCATGCTGGACTGGGAGCAAGAGAGAAACATAGGAAGTGCCAGCTGCATTTGTCACTACCGCAATATACGTACAAATATATATTAAATAACCCTCAAAACCCTGTCAGACGTGACGTTTTTAGGTCGTTTACGCTCTGCCTACCCGATTAGTGACAGGTTGTCAATCCATCGCCTAAATTACAATATACTGAAACCCTCAGATCCCTTAGCTGGAAATGCAGCTGGCACATTCTATGTTTTTCTCTCACTCCCAGTCCAGCATGGAAGAATATACCTACAGCAATTTACCTGCAAATCTATCTTAAATAACCCTTTAACTTTGTCAGACGTGGCGGACCAACCTTTGTTTAGGTCGTATACGCTCTGCCTACCCCATTAGGGATAAAGGCGTGATTATATGTATGTATGTCAAAGTACTTTTAGTTTTTAGTTATTCTTATTTTCACTATTCTATTCTTGTTGTATTTAAACTATTTGAATATTTCCTATATTTCAGCACTACTCTCTTCTCTTTACATTCTCCTCTACCCAAAGGTTGTCTGGAAGAGATCGCTTCCAGCGATAAGACCGCCTTTGTGCACATTAATTTAAGTTTATTTTTATATTTCTTGTTTTTTGTGTACAATAAAGTGTTTTTACTTACTTACTTACTTTTAAATATACTGCGTAATTCACAATTGTAGGTACTTTTACAGTCAACTAAGAGGAAAAGTGGTGGCTTGACCTCTGATAACATTGTAATGTAACTTATGACTTTATGACCATTAATTGGTTTACCACAATTATAAATTACAGAGTATTTATAAGCATCAGCAGCATCAAGCAGCATGGAAGTAATTTATATTACTGGACTGGGAGCGAAAGAAAAACATAAGAATGTTCAAGCTGCATTTCCTCCCGTGCATGCTGTAAAAACCAGCAAAGGGATCCGAGGGTTTTAGTATATTGCAATTTAGGCGATAGGCTGACAACCTGTCACTACAGCAATATACCTACAAATCTATCTTAAATAACCCTCAAAACTTTGTCAGAAGTGGCGGAACGACCTTTGTTTAGGTCGTTTACGCTCTGCCTACCCCATTACTATCCCATTAGGGATAAAGGCGTGATTATATGTATGTATGTATAATCATACAGAGCACACAAACATAAAAAAACAGTAGCATAACAGGTACTTCATACTTTGCTTTAGTCAAATGATACCTACATGCACTCATTATAGGCCTTTACGCTTTGAGTTTTGTATTGTTCCATGAATAAACGTTTTTCTATTCTATTCTTGCGTCTTTGTCAGACGATTTAAACATGATACAAACACATACATACATACATATAATCACGCCTTTATCCCTAATGGGGTAGGCAGAGCGTAAACGACCTAAACAAAGGTCGTCCTGCTACGTCTGACAAAGTTTTGAGGGTTATTTAAGATAGAATTCTAGGTATATTGCTGTAGTGACAGGTTGTCAGCCCATCGCCTAAATTACAATATACTGAAACCCTCGGATCCCTTAGCTGGATTTTACAGCATGCCCGGGAGGAAATGCAGCTGGCACATTCTATGTTTTTCTCTCGCTCCCAGACCAGCATGGAAGTTACAAACACTAACTCTATAAATCATCATCATATCTCTAGCTTTATCCCGTATCTCACGGGGTCGGCTACCTAATCTAGGGGATTGAACGAGGGTACTGGTTTTAACACAGAGCGACTGCCATCTGACCACTAACTCTATAAATATACCTATCGAATGATCTACCTAGATATATTGAAACATTGACCTATATGTTAGTTACCATATAAACGTTTTGAACTTTAGAAACGTAAAGTAAACGTGGTGGAGGTTAGCAGCTAGATAAATACCGGGTGTAAGGGACAGCTTCCCACAAACTGATAGGAGTTGCTCAGTCAACGTCACTGAACAACTTTTACCAGGAAATACTTTCAGCAAGTGAAAAAAAAAATGCTATTCCATACAAATTTTCTGATCAGATGGTCATTTTGTATGTAAAATCATTTTTCTTTCACGTCCTAAAAAAATTTCCTGGTGAAAGATGTTCAGTGTCGTTGACTGAGCAACCCCTATCAGTTTGTAGGACGCTGTCCCTTACACCCCGTATAACTAGACCTAGGTATAAGCTATACCTTCCAAGGTTGTTCACATTCCACATTCACCAGTCTAGTCTAGGCTACCTAGCATGATCTAAGTACTAGGAGGCAGCTAGAGATCCCACATAGATTTCGCTAAGTAGCTGTTTGTTACAACTCGTTATAGATCCAAGTAAATAGAAATATTATGCCATTGGTTGAATAAAGACAAAGGCTTATGTATGATACTGGTTTGAACTAAAGCATTACTATGAAAATATCCCTGTATGTACATAATAAATCATATTCTGTGGAAGCTTCTCTTAAGTTCAACATGCGAATTTATAAAATAATAATTGTAAATTAAAATCGATCTTTTCTTGTCTTAAAATACAGGGATATTTTCATAGTAATGCTTTAGTTCAAACCGGTTTCATACATAAGCCTTTGTCTTTATTCAACCAATGGCATAATATTTCTATTTACTTGGATCTATAACGAGTAAAGTTTTTTTACCAAAAAAGTTGGATAATAGAGAATAGCGTATTCGATATTTGAAAGCTTTTTGAGTGAGATAAAACATTGGATAAAACACAGTATGGTTTGAGTATTTTACCGAACACTTCTTAATACTTGTCTGAAATGGCAAAACTTGAGTATTTTTATGATTGATTCGTCTGCATTGAAACCCCGTCTCGTTGTATAGTACAAATACGACCACGCTCTATGTGAACGTGGCTAAAAACGGAACTAACGCCATTTTTGACAGTTTTCCTTACGTGCAAGTGCAACGCCCTCTTCTTCTGTGTCTTCGTGTGAGTTACGCGTCGATCGACCCGATGAACCGACCACAGCTAATAGGCGTCTGACATGGTTTTGTGTAACATACATACATAAAATCACGCCTTTATCCCTTATGGGGTAGGCAGAGTGTTACACGCCTAGAAAATGGCGCTTTCGCCACGTATGACAAAAAAAAAATGAGGGCAATTTTAGATTGAACTGTGTGTTGCTATAGTGACAGGTTGTCAGCCCATCGCCTAAATTACAATACACTGTAACCCTCGAGTCCCTTTTGCTGACTTCTACAGCATGCCCAGGAGGAAGGGCAGCTGGAACATGCTATGTTTTTCTATCTCTCCCAGTCCAGCATAGAAGGATTAGGTATATTGCAATTAGGTAGTATAATTCAGGTTTATTATAATTTTGTGTAACGACCACTATCACAGACAGCGACGGCTTAACGTGCCCTCCAAAACACTAAATCCTTATTCTTTTCAGCCACCAAACCGAACTGGGGAATATCTAACAAAGTGATAAGATAAATTAACAAATATCAACTTTGTGTACCCTTATGAATCGAACCCAGGACCTCCGTATCGGAAGCCTAAAGCTCTGACCACTGGACCATTGAGGCAGTAAAACAGCACCCCCGCCTACTTTCATTTAAATCCTTGACGATGTTTTACGACGCACGCGCCAGGGCCGTACTCGGTAATAAAATAAAAACATAAATAAACAATAATGAAAGTTGAACGACCAACGCTGATGACTCAGTTTCTACCTGACAGAGGCCGGTCCAACTTGTCTTGATATCACAAAGGCAGGAATTCGGTCTAAGGTTGTAAATTACGTTAATGGTGAAGTGCGAGTCATCTAAGAGCCGTATTTATAATCAGCTCTCATGAGTGACAGCGAGTTTGAGTTCGTATTAAAAATGTCATTAAAGTACAAACTGTCCTGTCAAATCCATACTTAATGAGAACAATTCTCAAGTTTGATATCGCTTCATAAATACGAGCCTTACTATTAGCCAGATTGTGGTATCAAAGTAAAGTGATATGAAGATGTCATCATCAAACATTAAAGTGTATTTCTATAACAACTTTTAATCTCATTTTTCGCCATACCTATAAGCTTTTGAACCTCCAAAAGAGCTTTATAATAGAGTACAAGCATATAAACTATTTTTGGTACCAATCTAAACATATTTTTACAAAATAACCAAAATTATAATAACATCAATGAAAACAGAAATAAAATTAGATTCATTATAAGCTAGACTGTCTATCTCTCTCTTACAAATAACATTTTATATGGACTTTGGGACGGTTCTGTCAAATGACGTCACATGCTAGTTCGGACCTCTTTTTAACCCACAACTTTAAAGCATCATAACTCGTTAACTAATTATGTTTACGCGAACATTCTTTCACATTTGTTTGTTAATAATAATATTTCTTATTAATGATAAAAATGTCAGGCATATTCTAATTATAAATATATAATATATAATTTAATTATAAATTAATCTTCCATACTGGACTGGGAGAGAAAGAAAAACATAGAATGTTCCAGTTGCCCTTCCTCCCGGGCATGCTGTAGAAGTCAACAAAAGGGATTCGAGGGTTACAGTGTATTGTAATTTAGGCGATGGGCTGACAACCTGTCACTACAGCAATAGACACTACAATCTAAAATTGCCCTCAATTTATGTCAGACGTGGCGAAAGCGCCTTTTAGGAGGCGTTTTCACTCTGCCTACCCCGTAAGGGATAAAGGCGTGATTTTATGTATGTATGTATGTATGTATGCATATTCCCTATTATTATCCGAAGTGAGAATCTTCCATGCTGGTCTGGCAGCGAGAATCTTCCATGCTGGACTAGAAGCGAGAAAAAACATAGAATGTGCTAGCTGCATTTCCTCCCGGGCATGCTGTAAAAATCAGCTAAGGGATCAGAGGGTTTCTGTATATTGCAATTTAGGCGATGGGCTGACAACCTGTCACTACAGCAATATACCTAGAATTCTATCTTAAATAACCCTCAAAACTTTATCAGACGTGGCGGGACGACCTTTGTTTAGGTCGTTTACGTTCTACCTACCCCATTAGGGATAAAGGCGTGATTATATGTATGTATGTGAGAATCCCTTAAAAGCCAGTTACAGTTAAATCTTGAGAAGCGTTACAGATGGGATTGCTTTTTGGTGCAATGTCGGCCTGCTTAAAGCATATGCATGGGAAGATTGTACATTCAGGCGGCTGGTAAATTCAATCAATGTTTTATTACCGCTACTACTAAATACTAATATTCTTCCATGCTGGACTGGGAGCGATAGAAAAACAGAATGTGCCAGCTGCTTTTTTCCCCGGGTATGCTGTAAAAATCAGCTAAGGCATCAGAGGGTTTCTGTATTTTGCAATTTAAGCAAAAGGCTGACAACCTGTCATTACAGCAATATACCTACAAATCATCTTGACTAACCTTCAAAACTTTGTCAAACGTGGCGGAACGGCTTTTGTTTAGGTCGTTTACGCTCTCTATCCCATTAGGGATAAAGGCGTGATTATATGTGTCTGTACTTATCTTAAATAGTCAGTATGTACTAATAAATACAAATAATACCAGCTATACTATATTTGGTAAATCAAATGGGTAACTTGACCTGCCTATTGAATGTCAACATTAGTAGGTATTGTATGCAAATGTTCTAATCAATGCACTAACATAACTAATTCACACGTAAATCACGTAATATTACGTAAAATAAAATAGAAGGAACTGCTTGGTAACACTTTCTGACCACGCAGACGCAAGCATCTAATGACAAGGGAATGGGAGGGGAGAGGGGAGGAAGTGGAATGCAGGTAGCTGGCTGGGTTTTACGGGAATCAGCTGATTAGTGCGCCTGGATTAGGAAAAAACAGATTTACGATGATTGAATGGCACAGAATACTACTATCTATATATTTGTTCTAAACGGTAAAAACCCAAATTTCTATCAATAAAAGGTATCTGTATTGTATAAGTATAATTATCTGCGAATGAACTTGTTTCTTATCAAATGGCATCAGAGTTCATTGACTGAGCTAAAACCGATCCCTGGAAAAGCTCATTTTGCCACGGGAGACGCCAGTAACTTTACGAAAACTTTGAACCAACCATATTCAAACTTAAAATCGTAAAGCCAACCAGTGAGCCGGCTACATACCTCGCAGCAGCCCAGAACGGGTCTGGAGTGCCCGCGCCCGGTTAGACCAACTTTTTGTAGCGTCCTTTGTGAGTCTGTGGCTAAGTTCAACGGAACACCGAACACCCCACACCCTACTGCATGCTTGAAAGAAGAAAGGTTAGGTTATTTTCGATAGGTTTTGTATTTAGGATAAGGGAACGTAAGGGATATAGTGACAGGTATAGAAAAAGGAATGCTTAGGTGGTTTGGATGGATGACACGAGATTAACTAAACAGATATACATGGCGAGTGTGAATGGGAACGTTGGAAGGGGAAGACCTCGAAGAACGTACCGCGATCAAATCGGGGACATTCTAGAGAAAGGTCAGGTCAGGAGTACCCTAAACCGACGAGCGTGCATGAAAAGATTGATGAATGTAAATGAAGCGAAAGAAGTTTGCAAGGATCGTAGCAAATGGAAGGATGTGATCTCTGCCTACCCCTCCGGGAAAGAGACGTGAAATTATGTATGTTTGTATTAGGCGCTTGTAGGATGAATACATACATACATATAATCACGCCTTTATCCCTAATGGGGTAGGCAGAGCGTAGACGACCTAAACAAAGATCGTTTCGCCACGTCTGACCAAGTTTTGAGGGTTATTTAAGATGGATTTGTAGGACAGTAGGTATATTGCTGTAGTGACAGGTTGTCAGCCCATCGCCTAAATTACAATATACTGAAACCCTCGGATCCCTTAGCTGACTTTAACAGCATGCCCGGGAGGAAATGCAGCTGGCACATTCTATGTTTTTCTCTTGCTCCCAGGCCAGCATGGAAGTAGGATGAATGGAAGAAGAAAACTCACTGCGTCGACCCCCCCAATGAAGAGGTACTGGCAAGAGAATGATGCCTTGGTCCTCTTCGTAGGACAGAATATTATTATGGTAACTGTAGGTGTAGGGGCAACTTTTAGTATCGTCCTTTGTGAGTCTGTGGCACGCCCTACTGCATGCTTTGTTGGAAGAAGAAAGAAAGGTTAACCTAACCTTATCTATGGTTATTCAGTAAATTTTAAAGTAAGGTCTTGGGTATTGATTAGTTTAGTAGGTATACACAAAACATATGAAGATGACTGTATTGTATGTCAAAGAATCTTATCAGAAATTTAAATTTTGTGATCACATACAGTAGTTTGGGCAATACATGTTATATGTGGAAGCTGGCGCCTAAACTAGGAAATCCTGTCATATAGGTCTCCAGGCCTCCACCGCCGGACTATTACAGAACAATAGTGATGATGACAATATGAGTATGTATGATCAATGGATCATATCTAGGACCAAATGTAAAGTTCAATGGATTATATCTAGGACCAAATGTAAAGTTCAATGGATCATATCTAGGACCAAATGTAAAGTTCAATGGATCATATCTAGGACTAAATGTAAAGTTAAACGGATCATATCTAGGACTAAATGTAAAGTTCAATGGATCATATCTAGGACCAAATGTAAAGTTCAATGGATCATATCTAGGACCAAATGTAAAGTTCAATGGATCATATCTAGGACTAAATGTAAAGTTCAATGGATCATATCTAGGACCAAATGTAAAGTTAAATGGATCATATCTAGGACCAAATGTAAAGTTAAATGGATCATATCTAGGACCAAATGTAAAGTTCAATGGATCATATCTAGGACCAACTGTAAAGTTCAATGGATCATATCTAGGACCAAATGTAAAGTTCAATGGATCATATCTAGGACCAAATGTAAAGTTAAATGAATCATATCTAGGACCAAATGTAAAGTTCAATGGATCATATCTAGGACCAAATGTAAAGTTCAATGGATCATATCTAGGACCAAATGTAAAGTTCAATGGATCATATCTAGGACCAAATGTAAAGTTCAATGGCTCATATCTAGGATCAAATGTAAAGTTCAAACTAATGTCATGTCATAGAGTTGATAACAGGTGTCACTAAATCAAGTTTAGATAAACGAACACACATAATTTTTCCATCTATCTATATCTCCTTTTTGACATGCTGTAAAAACCATCTAAATGATCCTTCAGTATATTGTAATTTAGGCGATGGCCTGACAAACCTGTCACTACAGCAATATTCCTAAAAACCTATCAGAAATAAAACTCAAAACTTTGCCAGACGTGGTGGAACGACCTTTGTTCAGGTCGTTTACGCGCTGCCTACTCCATTTGGGATCAAGGCGTGATTATATGAATGTATGTTTATAAATCAAGTCATTATTTTATTAGGGATAATATAAGTTGAGAAGTGAAGCACCCATTTACAAAACATTCTCTGAATTGCAGGTGTTATGGATATAGAGATAGCAGCAAACAATTCAAAGAAATAGTTCAAGTGCCCTTTTATCAATATTTGAACGACTTTTAGTAAAATAGCCCGAATTCAATATGTCAAGTGTTTAGTAAACTGGAAGAATAGAGTCGTGGAAATAAACAACTTTATCATATCAGTTAGTAATAAGTTTCTATAAAAGATTATTAAGTATACATTATAGGAAAAAATATTGGTATATAGAAAAAAATAAACTATATAAAAGAGAGCCTGATGGTGTAGTGGATAGGGCCGCTGCCTCCTGAGCCACCACGTACCAATGTGTTTTTCGGTTTTCGAATTTCATATGTACGTTTATTCGGCGCTTTTTCTGTGCTTCGGAAGGCACGTTAAGCCGTTGGTCCCGGTTAATATCGTTTAATACCGTAGATATTAGTCGTTAAGCCATATCAGAGGCCAGTGCTAAGCATTGGTGGCTTGAAAACTCTGACCTAATCTAGGATTGGGTCTGGTTTCCCTTCTGTGTTGCGGAGGTCAGATGGCAGTCGCTCTGTGTAAAAATCAGTACCCTCGTTCAATCCCCTAGATTAGGAAGCCGACCCCGTGAGATACGGGATAAGGCTAAGGAGATGATGAGAAAAAAAATAAACTGAGACTATGTAGGAAAAAAGTAAGAAATAGGTACTTAAAAAATAAGTAGGATAGGAAGTATCAGAGGCCAGTCTTCTTCTTCTTTTTTCGTGTGTGAGGCCAGTACAAGTTACCTATTTAAAGTTCTTCTAACTTTAATTATCCTATATCACCCATAAAGTAAGTATGAATGCTAAAAATGATCTTCTTTTTCAATTGAAGAAATCATGCCTCTGTGCCTCTCTGTCTAATCAAATCATATGTGTACTGTTGTTAAAACTACAAATTATGAAATTGCGCATAATATTATTATGAAACATTATGCATCTTAGTTCAGCGACCTTAGATTATTTCTGTGTCAACATGTTGAGCTGAGGAGCAATTAATTAACATGTTTAGTTTCTGAGGTTGATAAAACTGTTGTTTGGTTGAATTATTCTGTGATAGTATCAAGTCAAGGCTAAAACACAGAATATAAACATGTTCCATAGCACAGGGAAAGTTATTCATAATCATCAGTAGCTAGAAGTATCTTGTGCCCAAAATATGTTGAGATAGAAGCAAGCAAGTAGGTACAAATAAACTCTTTATTAGACAAGCAAGCTGTGCAATATTCATCCCGTGCAAAATAAGAATCTAATTCATTATTTACAGATCCTATACTAAAAAATGTGTGGGAGAAGTATAAAACATTATGGTTGTGAGATATAATAATAATAATAAAATCTTTATTCAAGTACAATAATCAATTATACAAAAGTCTTTGTTTATCGTCAAATTAATTGTACAGAAGCCATTTGAGATCTGTCAGACGATCAGACAGTTCCTAAGCTAGGAATTAACCTGTATTATAGGAACTGGTGATAATCATCCTGCACTTGTAAGTACAGCTTGTTATATAATGAAACATCTATAATTAAAGAACTAAGTATTGCAGGAATCTGTCTGAATTTAAAATATCTGTTTAGAAATGTGATAGGTATACTAGTCAGTACATAGTCTATGTATTCTATTTAAATTTATAACAATAGTAACTGCACTATCCCGCATAATATTAGAAAACTACTCCTTTACCCAAAGATTTCCTGGCAGAAATTGCTACCCTAGCAATAAGGCCGCCTAATTGTACTCTGTTTGTTTTGTAATGTTTGTTCCTGTACAATGTGTTGTTTATGTGCAATAAAGAATATTTGTATTGTACATAAGAAACTGAAATATGTAAAAAAGGATGCCTGAACCGAAATAATTAATTGAAATTTTTTCATAATTTCCTCAACATACAAACATAGTCACAAACAATAATTAGGTTGGTGTTGGCCTGTCCACAAATTGGAATGTGACCGTTTGCCATCGCTATCAGCCCGTGGAGTGGTCAAAGTAGGTCACCATTGAAAAGATAGTAAATGTGAGGTGCGGCTCAGTCAAGAGATAACATGCTTTATAGTTTATGTACATATAATATAGGCCACATCATCTAACGGGGCAGCTACTTAATAGTGGTGATTGAACAAGGATAGTGGTCTTTACACAGAGCAACTGCAAACAAAGGGAAAACCAGACCCAATCCTAGATTAGGTCAGAGTTTTCAAGCCACCAATGCTTAGCACTGGCCTCTGACATGGCTTAATGACTAATATCATAGATATTAGTCTAGTCTGGGAATTGGGTGAAATAGTTCCTACATCAGGAGCTGATCACCCATCTGCGTGCATCGCAGCCGTCCCACCAAGAAGTAGAAGTAGATCTATGATATTAGCCTATATTAACCGGGACCAATGGCTTAACGTGACTTGCGAAGCACGGAAAAAGCGCCAAATAAACGTAAATATGAAGTTCTAGAAAGCGAAAAATCCCATTGGTATGTGGTGGGATTCGGACCAACACCTCCTGCTCAGGAGGCAGCGACTCTATCCACTACACCATCGGGCTCTTAGGTATAGTATAGGCAACAGAACAACAATATTGATATTAAACTACAGAAATATAAGATTAAGATATATTGGGAGAAGACAAACAAAGAAAAGTTGGATGGACTGACCAGAAATAATTGGAATAAGGACAAGAATGACTACAGTCGTATCTTTGGCAGACATGACAGATCTTAATGTAGAAAAGTCAATCAGTGCTTTACACACTAGACTAGAATCTGGTCTAGCTAGCTAGATTTCATAGTTTGATGAAGGAATAAGAGATTGAAGGAACAGAGAGTGCACCTGTGTGTAGTGCAAACACTTGGGCACTAAAAACTAATCCTGCGCAGTTGGCCGATCTCTGGGAGATTGGCCGCTATCCCCGAAAATCGATGGCAGGACTATTAATTAAACAAGTAAGCACATGGCAACATTTATGTACTATAGATAGAGAACACAGTGTGTGTCAGTTTATCTAGATAAGAAGGCTCAAAAAACAGTAGATTGTCTCTTATCACCATAATGCCATTGCATCAGCCTTAATGAGCAAGAAAATTTTGATACAGTAAAAGAGTCAAGTTCAATATAAATTCAATTACAAAAGCCTGTCAGAAACGCAATTTTATTTAGACCATAACCTTTGTCCTTTGTTATGTAAGAAAAGTAACCACTCATAACTTCTTTGTAGAAATTGGAAAGACTTGTTCAAGTTTACCAACAAGCAGTGAGCTCATACTTAATAAAACTGGGTGCAGAAAAATAAACTTGTTTCTCAAGTTGGGAGTTAGGAAGACTTACACAGCTCGAGTAATATTGCATTGCGTAACATAGCAACGAGAAAAAGCGTGTTAAAATATAGCTCCATTGTCAAGGTCCGAGTAGCAGACTGATTGTAAACAGCCGCCTACGTTACTTCCATCAATCATGTGAAGATGTAATGAATATTATGAGTAATTCGAAAGTTTTTGGAAAGCGTGCCGTGTTTATTTTGGTTTGGTCGGACGAGTTTTTGAAGATAATCTAGTTCGATTTTTGAAATTCGAATAGGCAGTTGGGTAAACAAGTGACATACGGTTATGGCATACCAACACGGCTCTGCAACCTGTCGTCTCTATTTTGGCAGCAACTCGATGTAATTTACGTTCGTGATGATTAGTTAACAAGTCAAACGCCGTACGTCGCGTCGCGCCGACCAGACTATTCCGAGGGCATTCAACCGCGCCGCGCAGCGTAGCGACTCCGCGGCTTCACAATGTGACCATGACATCGAAATCGGCGCAACAGCCTCCGCTACGGTCACTGGAGCACTGACTCCACGACCATCTTCATCACACAATCGTAACAAAAACATAAATAACATAACAGAGTCTTGACTCACCTGTCGGAAGATTCGGAGCTATCGTATCTGTCGAAGCATCGCTTCTTCCTGTCTTCGCCTTCCCCGACACTCGTCTCGTATGGGTTTCGGGAGCCCGCGGACTCGCCCGCCGCGGAACGATTAGCGGCCACGCCGCGAGAATCACTTTTCTCACACGAATCACTCGGTTCCAGTTCGGTGTAGAACGACAACTTCACTCTTTCGCCTTCCAATGTTACGCCACTACACTTTTTTGTGTCACCATGTCCTGTGTGGGGCGCGGAAAAAGTTGAATCGTTCATTTGTTTCGGACCGATGCAGTCTTCGTCTGACCCATCCGCCATCTTTGAGCGCACGAGTGTTTTGTCGGGAGTTTCCGCGTGGCGCCGCACACGGTTAGGGCGCTGTCGTCGCGCGCGTGCTGCTGCGGGGCGCGGGGGGGTGACGTCACGGCGGCTGCGCGGCCGCGGGGGCAGAGCGCGGTGACGTAAGGACTCCGCCCCTTGCATGTGCAGGGGCGCTGTCATTGGCCGCGGGTTACGCAACGTGAGCCTATTCAAACAGCGCGCGAGAAGGGAGCGTAGGACTTGGCGGCGATAGGGACGGGCCCATTCCTTCCTGCCCTCGAAGCCGACGTTGCAGTGGCCAAAGATGCACACATACACGGAAGTTCCCACCCACACTTATATGAAATCCGACCTCAACTCACTCGGCTTGGCTGCTGCTGGTCACAGGAAGGGCAGCAGAATACCTACAAGTGCGGAACAAACATTTTACCTAATTAGGGAACCTGTTACCTAGAGAGAGAACAGTGTAGAGTTCAAACACAAGTAGGTGCAATATACATATGAGTGTAATTTAAGTTCGGTCGTTTAGGTCCTCACTTTATGGAAAATACGGGGTGTAAGGGACAGCGTCCCACAAACTGATAGGGGTTGCTCAGTCAACAAAAAAAAGGAAATGAAAAACAAAAATGACTTTTCCATACAAATTGTCCGATCGAGTCGTTTTGTATAGAAAAGTCAATTTTTATTTTCACTTCCTGAAAGAATTTCTTGGTGGAAGTTGTTCATTATAGTTGACTGAGCAACCCCTATCAGTTTGCCGGACGCTGTCATTTACACCCGGTATAGTCGTATAGTCGAATATATGTACGTTTATAACGGTGGTTTAACGTACCTACCTACATGTTATACACAAAAATGTCGACCATTTTGTTAGACAGACGGACTGCAATTTAACTGCAATCTGACTACCAAATTGCAGTTCAGATGCAGTTGGCACGACTAAATACAAATTTCATTGCACTAAGAAGAAGATTGCAGTCGTGCCAACTACCACTGTACCATGTAGCTTCAGTGCAATCATTAACCGCACTCCGTGCAACAACTGCAATCAAACTGCATGTTGAGTTTGCAGGTAGTAGGTAGGCATATTTTATTTATTGCAGTTGTGATGTCAAAACTGCATTCAAACGACATCTGACCTAAACTGCAATGTAGCAGCAGGAATGCGGTTTAATTGCCGTCCGTCTGTGTATCCTTAAAGTTATGATTAAAAATTATGATAGGTATACAGCGAAGATGCTGCAGGCTGCCAGATGCCTAAACATTTTTTAAGATAGAATAATTTATTTATTGTGTATTGTACACAAGTAACATGAGAAAGAAAGAAAGATAATACACAAGGAATAACGACACAATATTATAATAGTTACTATTAAAAGTACAAAAAAGCTGTACCTGTTGTGTCGTTATTCTTTGTATATTATCCTATTAGTTTTAAGTGGTCAGCAGGTTTGAGTTTACTATCTGGCCGGAATCTGGAGACGCATTTTTGGGATCAAATCCAGGAACTCCGCCCTCCGCCCCTCAGACCGCCTTCATTTTCGGGAAATAGATATACCTAGACGTATCTAGTCTACTCTTTCTGTATCATTCATTTTGGTAATGCCACAGAATATATAATAGTACTACATACTTATCAAAGAGCTGTAATAAATTAAACTGCATTCAATATTTCCAATCGTAATTTATCTCAACCGCAACGAACGGCAAAAGTATCGAAGGAAGTTTAGACGACAGACAGACCTTGAAAGTTTGTAAAGTTTAAAACTTTTGTACGCCAGTAGCGCCATCTAGTTTTGTACTACGGATCCGATGCAAGCGCATTTAAGTAGGCTAGTTCCCTAGTTTCTCAACTAGTTCACGTAATAAACGTCAGATGTCACTACTCAAAAATACAGGTATCCACAAACTGATAGGGGTTACTCAGTCAACAAAACTGAACAACTATAAACAGGAAGAAACGTTTTTTTTTTCAGGAAGTGAAAAAAAATATTGATTTTTCATACAAATTGTCTGATCTAGGTGGTAATTTTGAATGGAAAGGTAAATTTTCGTTTTCGTATCCTGAAAGAATTGCCTGGTCACAGTTGTTCAGTTTCGTTGACTGAGCAACCCCTATCAGTTTGCGGGACGCTGTCCCTTACACGCGGTATGTAGCAGATTGTCATCCGAGGGGTAGTGAAAGCAATAAAAAATCCAAATCATTATAAAAATAATATATTACTTCATCCTGATTTCTTTACGGCACAAAACACATATTAAGACCAATGTAATACTTACTAGTCTTATATTATAATAAGTTAATACAATAGATATAATAATCTCAAGATTGCACCATAGCAAGTTAGTAAAAGAAATCTAACCACTTATTATTATAAGAATACTTACAATAAAGTACAACATTCAATATATTAGATTACAATTATTTGTAAATTGTTATTTTCACAGTTCTCAAGTTATTTAAAATTGCTTTGGAAATTCATTAGTTACATATTTTTTTGTACTTGGATATAAATTTGGGAATGGTTAAAAAATGCTTGATTTCAGTAAAACCCGTAACACAATAAAAATATCAACAACACTGTATTTTTTCAGTATGTAGACTTCTTTTTCTTCTATGCTGGACTGGGAGCGAAAAAAAGAAAACATAGAATGTGCCAGCTGCATTTCCTCCCGAGCATGCTGTAAAAACCAGCTAAGGGTTCCGAGGGTTTCAGTATATTGCATTTTAGGCGATGGGCTGACAACCTGTCACTACAACAATATATCACAAATCTATCTTAAATAACCCTCAAAACTTTGTCAGACGTGGCGTAACGACCTTTGTTTAGGTCGTTTACGCTCTGCCTACCCCATTAGGGATAATGGCGTGATTATATCCGATAAAGCTTTGCGGGTTACTTATGATAAATATGTAGGTATATTGTATATTGAAGGGAAGAGTTTTGAGACCAATTTCCCCTCGTTGAAGCGCTTCAACTTCTACATAAACTCTCTTTAAAACCTGCACCGTTTATTCAATACATACAAATACATTATTCTTTCTTGACAGTCGGGTAAAAATCACTCCTTTATCTTATCCCTTTTATACAATTTTCGGAAACATGAGGTAGCTTTCTGTTTCTGGAATAAAGTATTCTAAAGATTCTAGATACAATCTATCTGTCACTTTCAAAATAATAAAATATTCAAAATGACAGGCAATTTTTACTCTATGGTTTTACACTTTGTCCGCTAGATTTTGACGCGCTATTGCACGTTTCTCCATTATTCCTGTCATTTCTATCGGAAATATCATATGACGGCGGATAAAAATGACAGATAACGCATAAAACTACCGACTATAAATCAAAAACCGGAGAGAATAGATCTCCTGTCCTTCTCCAATGTTTTTGGTCTGAAAGTGACAAATATTTTTAAATTTTAGGTATAGCCGGTTAAATCTGGTATTAAGCCCCATGTAAAGTTTTCCCTAGATACAATTATATTTTCTAACAATTTTTTTGTCCATATTACATCTGTATATAGTAGCTTATTACGGGCGTTTTTCATTCTAAACTGGTCCAGTAATTTATGAATTTAATCATTACAAACAAAAAA
Source organism: Scrobipalpa costella (assembly GCA_949820665.1). NCBI lineage: Eukaryota > Metazoa > Arthropoda > Insecta > Lepidoptera > Gelechiidae > Scrobipalpa > Scrobipalpa costella. Next base: position 4,695,022 of record OX463298.1, read on the forward strand.
TATATACAACGTGTAACAGAAAGAGTATATGAACTGGAAAGGATATGAACCAGCCCATGAAACTGAACAACTTTCCCAAAGGAACATAGGTCAAAATAGAAAAAAAGGTATCACCTTCCATTGAAAATGTGTCAGCTGATAGCGTGTCTAGTATGGGAAGTCAAACAATTTTTTCGTTTTTCAACCTATGTTCCTTTGGGAAAGTTGTTCAGTTCATTCCATAAAAAATGCATCAGCTGATAACGTGTGCAGTATGGGGAGTCATACCTTTTTTCGTTTTTCGACCTATGTTCCTTTGGGAAAGTTGTTCAGTTTCATCAGCTGGTTCATATCCTTTCGAGTGCATATACCGTTTCTATTACACGTCATATATACAATCAATTTATGACAATGACATACTGCAACATACAAGTTTCAGTTGTCTTCGAAACATACATACATATGATCACGCTTTTATCCTTAATAGGGTAGGCAGAGCGTAAACGACCTGTCTTGACTAAGTTCCCGATCGAAACATATCCGTTTATAAATTTAAGTCCACAAGGCAGTAGGCATCATCCCTTCCATACTAGTGGTCCTAGGCGTCAACACCTCATTACAAAGGAAATCGAGCGGCATATCCACTAGATATCCCTGTATAAGGTCTATTTTCCTATTTGCTAAGGCTGGGTCCTTGTGCCATAATGTTTCTGGGTGCTCTTCCTGGTATTTCTTGAATTCAGCGAAGGAGTGAACGGCGTTGGTTGGGATTGGATGGAATACCTGGAAAAAAAACATAAAAATCTTCATAATGGCGTCGTTTCGGGCTAGGAGATTATTAAAATATTTAATTTAAAATTATAGGTCTGACGCTGTCTGTCACTATTAAAAAAATACTTCTTGATTGATTGAATCTTCCATGCTGGCCTGGGAGCGAGAGTAAAACATAGAATGTGCTAGCTGCATTTCCTTCTGGGCATGCTGTAAAAACCAGCTAAGAGATCCGAGGGTTTCAGTATATTCCAATTGTATTTATTGTGTCACTACAGCAATATACCTACAAATATATCTTAAATAACCCTCAAAACTTTGTCAGACGCGGCGGAACGACCTTTGTTTAGGTCGTTTACGCTCTGCCTAGCCCATTTATGTATGTACGTATGTATTAAAAATTGAAAATATGAAAGAGAGACAAAGTCAACGGCTAGTATGGTAAATCTAGCGATCCATGCCACTGTCACTGTTAAGCTACTTTCCACTAAGTAGTACGCGATATAGTGTCTTTGGTTAGAGCAACGGAACGGTTCGCCGGGGGTACATACATACATATAATCACGCCTTTATCCCTAATGGGGTAGGCAGAGTGTTAACGACATAAACAAATGTCATTCCACCACGATTGACAAAGTTTTGAGAGTTATTTAAGATAGATTTGTAGGTATACCGCTGTAGTGACAGGTTGTCAGCCCATCGCCTAAATTACAATATACGGAAACCCTCGGATCCCTTAGCTGGTTTTTACAGCATGACCGGGAGGAAATGCAGCTGGCACATTATAAGATTTATTATTAAGTTTAACTTATCCGTTGCATACTTACATCCTCATACATTTCCGTATTGGTCCTCCAAATCGCCTTCCAAATTCCCTTGTAGAACCCATCATAACACGGGTCGTCTAAACTTAGGCCGATTCTATCCAGGTCTTCATTCATCAGCCCCAAGTGTTCTACAGTATCTTATATACATACATATTATCACGCCTGTATCCCTAATGGGGTAGGCAGAGCGTGAACAACCCAAACAAAGGCCGCTCCGCCACGTCTGACAAGCTTTGAGGATTGTTTAAGATAGAACTGGATATTGCTGTAGTGACAGGTTGTCAGCCCATCGCCTAATTTACAATATACCCTCGAATCCCTTAGCTGGTTTTTACAGCATGCCCGGGAGGAGATGCAGCTGGCACATTCTACGTTATTCTGTCGCTCCCAGTCCAGCATGTATCTTAAATACTATAATACAGTTTACTTACATCCTCATACATTTCCGTATTGGTCCTCGAAATCGCCTTCCAAATTCCCTTGTAGAACTCATCACAGCACGGGTCGTCTAAACTTAGGCCGATTCTATCCAAGTCTTCATTCATCAGTCCCAGGTGTTCCTTGAACAGTCTCTTCCGAAGGTTGCCGGCCACCCGACCGGTTGGGAAGGATTGACCGTTCATAATGCCATCGTCGAATTTTTCATCCTGTACGTAACAAAAATTTTACATTACTTCGAGGCCGGAAAAAAGCAATGTGAGGTGGAGTAAATTTGGAAACGAGACCTTAAATTGTTATTTCGGCTGAGAGAAGTATTGTACTTTTCTCTCATTTTCGAGGAAAAAATAATTATACACTTAAAAACAAACATAAAACTTGCAAACCTCCATAATATTTTAATATTTAAGATATTAAAAAATATATATGGCTTGAATGCGCGAGTCCTTTAAGCCTTGCATGGCGCCTTTGACAGGCGCACATTCCGTTCATTCATTCAATTTTGTAAATATAATAACTTGTTTTAGTTATATAACATGTATATGCGTGACTATATGTATGTATTAGTTGCGCATTCAGCCTTAAAATAATAAATAATGTTAACTCAAAAACACGTAAACCATACTAGTGTGTCCTTAAAGACCTTCCTGAAGCGGTCGTTAATTTAATTGTTGGAGAAATTGCTGGCGACTGCGAATATGAGGACCGAAAAGAGTGAATGTAGGCTTTGTTTTTTTTTTTAATATATCTTTTTCCGAGCAAATGGGAGAAAAATAAATAAAGGGTTTATATTTTGTTTGCAATGGTTTTACTCATATATCAATGGTTTATCGACGCTAGCCGATCCGCGATTCAAGTGGCAACGTTCAGGGCTACCACTTTGTGATAGTTACGTGTTCCATCGACACGATAAGAAGAAGAATGGTTTACACTTAAATTTTGTTTAGGCTACAGGTGACCTCATCAAAACCAAGTCAGTGCCTCAAACCAACTGGCATTCTCACATACCACCTAAACATGAAAGCTGTTTGACAGGACTTATTCAAGAAAGCCTGTGATGTCATGCTATGGCCATTGTGACACTTCGTTTTATAGTTGCCTCCAACGTCTTAAAGTCAAAAGATCCGGAAGATGTTTAAGTTTACGAGTACGATTGAACAAATAATTACCTGCAATAAAACAGCTATTTCCGAATCCCTGGTCCCAATCATAGACCGATCATTAATATTCGCACTCCCACAGATGACCACCTTATCATCAGCGATGAGCAACTTGCTATGCACATACACCAACTCGGTAATAGGTTCTCCTTCTAAAACAGAATGTGTTCGCAGTCCGTGGAATGTGATATATTCTGAGGGGTCTTCTATGCCGGCTTCGTAGAGGCGGGTGAGGATGGCTTCACGACTCCTGAAGGATAAGAAAAGCAACTATTTAGAGTTTTGTTTGGTAAGTTGGTTGTTTGATTGGTTAATTTTTTGGATGTATTGGTTAGTTACTTGATTGGTCGGTTGTTTGTTTGATTAGATGGTTACTTGATTGGTTAGTTGTTTGTTTGATTGGTCGGTTGGTTGTTTAATTGGTTGGTAATTTGATTAAAAAGTTCTGTGATTGGTTGGTTATTTGATTGCATAGTTGTGTGATTGGTTGATAGTTTGATTAAATAGTCGTGTGATTGGTTGGTTATTTGATTGAATAGTTGTGATTGGTTGGTCGATTGTTGTGTGATTGGTTGGTAGTTTGATTGAATAGTTGTGTATTTGGTTGATAGATGGATTAAAAACTTGTGTGATTGGTTGGTAATTTGATTGAATATTTGTGTGATTGGTTTGTAAATTGATTGAAATCTTATGTGATTGGTTGGTTATTTCATTGAGTTGTTGTGTCATTGGTTACTAGAATGATTGAAAACAAATGTGAACCAATCACACTGGTTGGTTCTTATTTGATTTGGTGATTGATTAGTTGGTTGGTCGGTTGTTTGTAAAACTGTATACTAACCTGCATATACTCTGGTAGTTCCAGTGTGTAACAGCATGTAGCGAAGTTCCCGAGGGTGCCCCCACTTCTCCTTCAAACCCTGGCAAGAGAGGCATCACTACGAACACTCGGAACTTTTCATTTGCACGGTAGGCTCGCACTATTCTGTTATATAGTGCTTCACCTATCTGAAATACAAAGAAAACTTTAATATTCCCACAACACATTATATATATTTATATATACTCACGCCTTTATCCCTAACGGGGTAGGCAGAGCGTAAACGACCTAAACCAAAGGTAGTTCCGCCACGTCTGACAAAGTTTTGAGGGTTATTTAAGATAGATTTGTAGGTATATTGCTGTAGTGACAGGTGTCAGCCCATCGCCTAAATTACAAAAAACATAAACCCTCGGATATCTTAGCTGATTTTTACAGCATGCCCGGGAGGAAATGCGGCTGGCAATGGTATGTTTAACTATCGCTCCCAGGCCAGCATGGAAGATACACACTTTGTTGATAATTCTCAATCAGCTTATCATCTGTCAGAAAATTTGATTCCGTGCTCCGAATGGTACGTTTAGTCATCGTCGGTGCCGGTCGCTGTCTCTGATAATGATCGTTACACAGTCCATAAAATCACAGGCTTATAAGGCACTTAAAATCTCTACATAATTGGGTTGATCGGGTCATTCTTTGCATTCGATACATGACAAATAAGAAGAATAGTGTCTTTTGATAGTCACCCAGGTCATATATTTTCCAATATTTTTAAACACAGTATGAAAAACATGCATATTTTGCTTACCTGATTCCTCACATTACTACTAGATCTCGACTGCGTGATGAAGAACTGGTTTTCAATATACACATAGTGCTGCGCCCGCGTTATAGTATCGACATACGCTTCATGTATGCTCTGTTCCACTGTGTCAGGGTCTAGGAAACCGCAAGACCAGCTAGAGACACTTCGGAGCACCTGGAAGAGAATCAGTAATGCTTTAGATGACTCTCTTGTCATTGTAGATTGTAGATTTCACGAGTGCATAAAACAAATCATGAGGATGAATTTTTTTATCTACTCGAGCCCCAGGCGAGGGTTGATATTTAATTTGACGATAAATGGTTGTGTGAATGAGTTATAATTTTAAGTCTGATTTACGATATGAAATAGGAACGGTTGGCATTCTGCTTCACTTTCCACAGATTGATGGCATCCCATCGTTGTATGAAGATTTATTAGAACATTATTTTACCTGGCAAGACACATTATTGAGTTCCACGTCCAGATACTTGTCCAGATCTTGAAGCGGCTTGATATCACTATATGTCTTCGGCATGAGGTACGGATAATTGGCGTTCTGCCTGGCAATTTTACCTTTATCGCGTTCCATCTTTGTATGAAGTATCCTTTTAAAATGTTCTCTTACCTAACAAGACACATTATTAAGTTCCACGTCCATTTTTGTCTAAATCTTGCAGCGGCTTGATATCACTATAAGTCTTCGGCATCAGGTACGGATAACTGGCGTTCCGCCTGGCTATTTCTAGCTTTATCGCGTTCCATGTTTGTATGAAGTATCCGATTAAAACATTATCTTACCTGGCAAGACACATTATTGAGTTCCACGTCCAGATACTTGTCCAGACTTTGAAGCGGCTTAATGTTACAATACGTCTTCGCCATGAGGTACGGATAATTGGCGTTCTGCCTGGCTATTTCTAGCATTATCGCGTTCCATCTTTGTATGAAGTATCCTTTTAAAATGTTCTCTTACCTGACAAGACACATTATTAAGTTCCACGTCCATTTTTGTCTAAATCTTGCAGCGGCTTGATATCACTATAAGTCTTCGGCATCAGGTACGGGTAATTGACGTTCCGCCTGGCTTTTTCTAGCTTTATTGTTGTATAAAGTACCCTATTAAAACATTATTTTACCTGACAAGACACATTATTGAGTTCCACATCCAGATACTTGTCCAGATCTTGCAGCGGCTTGATATCACTATACGTCTTCGGCATGAGGTACGGATAATTGGCGTTCTGCCTGGCTTTTTCTAGCTTTATAGCGTTCCACCGTTGTATGAAGTGCCTGGCGACGTCCCTGGCGGCGGCGCCTTGTACCAAGCAGCCGATGTCATGCCACGGCATGCGGGGGGTCGTGTTGCGGTCTACTAAGTCTGTGGGCAGATGAAACTGGTTACTACTGGTTCAGCATATGGTGTGTATTATTAACATAGATATAGTCTTCTATGCTGGACTGGAGATAAAAACATAGAATGTGCCAGCTGCATTTCCTCCCGGGCATGTTGTAAAAACCAGCTAAGGTACCTGACGGTTTCTGTATATTTTAATTTAGGCGATGGGCTGACAACCTGTCACTACAGCAATATACCTACAAATCTATCTTAAATTACCCTCAAAACTTTGTCAAACGTGACGGAACGACCGTTGTTTAGGTTATTTACGCTCCGCCTACCCCGCATGGGATAAAGGCGTGATTTTACGTATATAATAACACAATGAAGACACTTATTGGCTTATGTTTATTTATACTTAGTGAGGATTCAATGTATTCATAGCTATTAGAAATACAATGTGTAAGGGACAACTCCCCGCAAAATAAAAGTGGTGGTTCAGTAGAATTTACCAGAGTTGCACTGGACTGATCAGCGTGGATATCATTGCCGAAAGGGAAGCTTCGAAAAAATCCAAAATCGATATTTTATACAGTCTCTGTTAACTTCTCAATTACGATATTATGCGAGAAACTCACCTACAAATGGCAGATCTAAGTTATTGAAGTCTTTCACAATAAAGTTGCAGTAATCCTTCCCGATCCATAGCTTGGAGTTTCCCTCTATGTCTTCCAGCGCCTCCTTGGTGCTTTCTGTGATGACACGGCCTTCTACCACTTGAGCTAGCGGCGCGGCAGGCTGGCTTGCCATGCGTTTGAGTTTCACGTCTGGCTTCATACCTGGAAGAGTATTCGTGTAATTAATAATTTCTTCCATGCTGGACTGGGAACGAGAGAAAAACATAGAATGTGCCAGCTGCATTTCCTCCCGGGAATGCCGTAAAAACCAGTTAAGGGATCCGAGGGTTTCAGTATATTTCAATTTAGGCGATACGCTGATAACCTGTCACTAAAGCAATATACCTACTAATCTATCTTATATAACCCTCAAAACCCCTGTCTACCCTATTAGGGATAAAGGCGTGATTATGTGTATGTATATTTCTATGAGAAGAGAACTCGACATGCGTCTTATTTATTAGTGACGTGTTTATCGGTAGGTCGCTACACACTCTAATGCATCGCCTGTATTCTAGAATCTTTCGGCTCGAAAGTTTTTTATCACTGTCAATTATAGACCGGCGCCAACATACATACATACATATAATCACGCCTTTATCCCTAATGGGGTAGGCAGAGCGCAAACGACCTAAACATAGGTCGTTCCGCCACGTCTGACAAAGTTTTGAGGGTTATTTAAGATAGATTTGTAGGTATATTGCTGTAGTGACAGGTTGTCAGCCTATCGCCTAAATTATAATATACTGAAACCCTCGGATCCCTTAGCTGGTCTTTACAGCATGCTTGGGAGGAAATACAGCTGGCACATTCTATGTGTTTCTCTTGCTCTCAGGCCAGCATGGAAGCAACCGGCGCCAAGCAGCTGGTTATTGTATAGATGTGTAGAAATGGTTGTAATTGAGGCTTCTGGGTAAGCATTGACTACTCTCTCTCGATCACCTCTTTTGTGGCACCCGATATTTGACTATTTGAAGCGCTCGTTGGTCAAATGGTTGGTGCTTATTCATTCCGATAACGAATGTCAAGTAACCATTGCCAGGCCATGGATGGGTGACCGGTAGTGGTTTTTTTTTTTTTTTTTAATATATATAGGCGAGCATTTGTCCGCCATCTCACCTGGTGGAAAGTGACGATGCGGACTATGTTGAAGCATACTCACCTATGTAGTGCCTATTCACTCTCGCCTTGAAAAGGCCCAGGTTATATTGTTCCGGAAACAGATCCGCCGGCAGGGAGTTCCACTCCTTAGCCGTTCGCATTAAGAATGTGGAAGCGAACCGCTTCGTGCGAATTTGTGGTATATCCACGACATAAGGGTGGAACCCCTGTCCACGCCTCGTGCTCCGGAGATGGAAAGGGGAGGGGGGTATAAGGTCATGAAGTGCTAACGCGCACTCCCCGAAATGGTATAACGACTCGAGCGTTTCCGTGCTTCGTAAGACACGTTAAGCCGTTGGTCCCGGTTAATATCTTCGATATTAGTCGTTAAGCCATATCAGAGGACATTGCTTAGCATTAGCGGCTTGAATACTTTGCCAGCTGGGTTGGTCATTAACCTGGTAAAAGTCTAATCTAGCATAGGGTCTGGTTTCCATTCTGGGTTGCGGAGTTCAGATACCAGTACCTTCGTTCAATCGCCTAGATTGGCAGGTCCGTGAGATACGGGATAAAGCGACGGGGGATGATGAACTATTTAACTGTTTTTTATGATTGTACATACATACATACATAAATCACGCCTTTATCCCTTACGGGGTAGGTAGAGCGTTTAACGCCTCGTAAAAAGCGCTTTCGCCACGTCTGACAAAAATTGAGGGCAATTTTAGATTGTAATATGTATTGCTATAGTGACAGGTTGTCAGCCCATCGCCTAAATTACAATACACTGTACCTCCAGTCCCTTTTGCTGACTTCAACAGCATGCCCGGGAGGAAGGGCAGCTGGAACATTCTATGTTTTTCTATCTCTCCCAGTCCAGCATGGAAGTATGATGATTGTACCATGAACTATAATTTGAATTGATTTATGTATAAAAGCTTATTGACATTTAAAAAATAATCGATGTTATATTTTATGTAATGTTTAATTGTTATTTTTTCTATTGCATGCTAATTATCTGTATTGGCGAAACATGCGGTCTTTACTTTAAGTATAAATTGTGTCATCTATAATACCATGTTTGTTGCAATAAATATTTTCTGATTCTGATTCTAACACTCACCTAACGCATCAGTAAGCAGTATTTGATCAGTGGACAGCGCATATTTCTCAGCCTTCTTCCGCTCCGAATCATCAAACTTCTGTTCATTCCGTTCCTCCTCATATGGCGGGTAGATTATACTTATTATATCCTTCCCTCTATCCGTTATTTTGTTAAGGACATTGCGTTTTTGAACATCGGGACTATCAAGGTCGTCTTGGTCTGGGTTGGTGGAAGCTATGAGGAGTTTGTCTCCAGGGTCTAATGCAGGGAGGGTTTGAGGAGCGGGGGGTTGGTCATCCGATGTACTGCTTTCTGGTGAAGATTCTGATTCCATTGGCGCTATTGTTGCACTGGAAATTAAAAGATAAGATTTGTTGCAACAATTAATTAATTTAATTTGTTTCTTTGTTTTGCAAGACTGATTTCTACGCTAAATCTTTTACGGTGCAGGCAATTAAACTGTGGAATTCCTTGCCCGAGAATGTTCGATGAGCTCCGTCTATCGAATCGTTTAAGGAGCAAACAAGAAAATTCTATTTAGATAATAATGTATACTGGTGTCGATTTTCGCGACATAATCCTAATTCTCAGCTAGCGCTGTCACTTTCTAAGTTTGACATAAGAACAGGATAGCAAATAAACAAATGACTTTGACAATCCTAATCTGACATAAGACTGCTTATTTGACGTAAAATAAGGAAGCATGCTCTATGCTCAGTTCTTATTTAAAGCGTCTTACGTCAAATAAGAAATGTCAAAGTCATGTTTACTTGCTATCCTGTTCTTATAACAAACTTAAGAAAGTATCGAGAATCGACGCCAATATGTACTTTTCAATAAATAAATAAATAAGTATCGTAGTGATATTCTACTCGTATGTACCAATTTATCTGATATATAACATACAGTATCCTGTCTTATGTAGCATATATTATGTATTAGTTTATCATAAGATATATATCAGTATATTTAATTGAATATTTATGTAAAAGTGTGTAAATATTGTCTAAGTATTATATAACACTTAATTTTAAACTTTCGCGGTTGTTTTCACTATAACTATAAGACATTTTACGGGTTTCTTACCGCGATCATGGGGTCTCACTCCGAAGAACAGTAAATAGCTTCTAAAAAATATCAGCAGATGGCGCTTAGGGTAAGACGGGCAGGTCATTCTAAATAAAAGTTTACATAAAGCAAGTATTTTGTTTCTAAAGCCAGCAAATATATTGTTTAATAAATAATTCTGATTACCCTGAGCATTAAAAATCGTATAATATGCTCATTTTTAAAAAGTTTTAGATTAAAAGTTTCTATTCAGCGGCTACTCTAGCGACACCCACACAGGAGTGTCAAGGATATGAAGTTTTTCGACTTTCGCTCAAACCCTAAACACATACAGGTAGTACCAACCATTCACCAATAGATGTCACTGGTACAATTATCGATCCACAGATGAAATTAATATACCTACATCGAGCGGTTGCCGTTTATGTTGTATGACTTTACTTTTAGAGACCCTCGCACATTGAATTATGAAAAAAAACAATAAAACAAAAATTAAAGTATGAATATTGTATCTTATTTATAAAACTCACTTGCTTTCCGCCCCGCGTTTTCACCCGCGATAAAATGAATTTTCTCGCGGAAATAAAGTATTTCTCTGCGTTAACGGTTAGCCTGTTGCTATGTCACTCATACATATATACACATATATAATCACGACTTTATCACGCCTAATGGGGTATGCAAAGCGTAAACGACCTATACAAAGGTCGTTCCGACATGTCTGACAAAGTTTTGAGGGTTATTTAAAGATAGATTTTAATTTTTAGGCAGTTTCATGTAGTGACAGGTTGCCAGCTCATCGCCTGAATTGCAATATACTGAAACCCTCGGATTGCTCAGCTGGTTTTTCCAGCATGCCCGGGAGGAAATTCGGCTGGGAGGAAATGTTATCAGCAGTGATCGGAATAGGTAGAGTATATTTACCTAAACTTCTAAAAAGAAGAGAGGAAAATGGAGACTTCCTTACTACTAAAACTTTTTCGGGACATCTTGCGGGACATCACATAAGTAAGCTAGAAATATACTTTGAACCATGGCATTTAATTCTATGGACAAAAACAAGCTAAAAATATACTTGGTGATTTTCGGCTACAGTGTCACATTGCCTAGATATTTTGAATTAAAGATTCTCTTACTTTATAGCTTTAAAACGGCTGTGTGTAGGAAAAAATGTTAAGGGAAAAAATTATCGCGTAATTTGTGTTCTATAATTTCTTTATAGGTGTCAACATCGTTGGAGTTATAGAAAACAAGATATTTACAAAAAACCTTTTTAACGATATCTGACAGTTTTCATATTATGGACGATGTTAGTTATGTTTTAAGCTGGTCAACAAATTAGATAATTCAAAATAAATTTGAAAAAGTTTTAAACAGAATTCCGGACTACGATTTTATTACAACAATAAGTGAAAAAATTGTAAAGGGAATCGAAGTAGATGACGAAGTATTTTTTAAATATGCTCCTCTTACATCTGTAGATGTTGAAAGGTCCTTTTACACCTATTAGTGGATTTTAAGTGTAAAAAGGAATAGACTTAAACCGGAAAATATAGAAAAAATAATGCTCATCTACTTCAATTCCCTGCAAGAAAGCAATATTTCGTCAGTATCTTCAGATTCTGTCACTGAAGACGAAGACATTGACGACATATAAAATATATTATTTTTTAAGTAAAATTAATCGCGTTTACGATGTACCTTACGTGATCAGGGTTTTTTTACTGCATTACATGAATAATTGTCTACTTTAATAAAAATAAGCTTTATTTTCATTTTTATTGGTTCTTTGATTTATACCTTAAGTTACAAAAAACAAATTTAATTTTTATCATTAAAAACTACAAAAAACAAAATTCATATTTCAAAAGAGGTATGATTGTATTTGGCATACTAAATATTTTGCCGATATTTAACTGAGATTTGGTTCAAGTTGGCTGGCGTACGATCAACCGTGTGACGTTTGAACATGAAATAAATATAAAACAAAATATTACATTACCAAGACACATTGATCTAAAGATTGCGATTTGGTCGTTTGGCCATAGATAACCGGTCAAAAAGGGCCTACTATTCCTCTACTAGTTCTATTATGTGGCGTATAGTCACGTATAATACAGAAATGCATAAATTCAAGCCTCATTTCCTATTGTTCGATTATTTTATGACTTGCTTTATTTGCATTTGATTTTATCTTGCAAAGTTGACGGTTCGAAATTCGGAAACAAATGCCATTCATTTACAGCACGTGTTTTTTCAGTGTTTTTTTTTACCTGGAATCACTTTTCAGGTAAAAATAATTAGTGCAAGCCTTTTGACAATTGAGCTTCTTTTGTGTAGTTCTATTTAATCGCTTTGTTTACGAAGTTTTTGTTTATTTGTGAATAAACAGCCCTTATTTAAAAGCATATCAGTGCAAGCCTTCTAACAATTAAAATTACTTTGTGTGTTTTATGTCATACTCTTTACGGCGTTGTTATCAATGTTTGACTAAGGGGAACTTATTAAAAGCATCGGTTTATCTTAATCGAACCCAGGACTTTTCACAGATTTATTTCGGTGTACGAAATGGTGCCTTAAAAAAACCAACCAGGAATATAAGCTATTCAAGGTCAAATGTAAAAATAAAACAATTTTTCGTAAATATCTTGGTTTCTGTAGCTCGTACGATGTTGACACCTATGAAGAAATTATACAACACATAATTTGCGTAATTTTTTCCTCAATATTTTTTTTTCTACACACAGCAGTTTTAAAGCTATAAAGTAAGAAAATCTTGAATTCAAAATATCTAGGCAATGTGACACTGTAGCCAAATATCACCAAGTATATTTTTACCTTGTATTTGTCCATAGAATTAAAAACCATGGTGCAAAGTATATTTCTAGCTTACTTATGTGATGTCCCGCAAGATGTCCCGAAAAAGTTTTAGTAGTAAGGAAGTCTCCATTTTCCTCTCTTCTTTTTAGAAGTTTAGGTAAATATACTCTACCTTTTCCGATCACTGCTGATAACATTTCCTCCCAGCCGAATAATAGATAATAGATAACCCTCAAAACTTTGTCCGACGTGGCGGAACGACCTTTGTTTAGGTTGTTTACGATCTGCATACCCCATTAAGAACAAAGGCGTGATGTATGTATGTACAAAACATTGACATGGCCACGATTCGGCGTAGACTAGATTTAACTAACATAAAGAATATAAATATTAGATTAACTTACTTTTTTTCTCTCACTATCTATAAGAACTATTTTTATATTATTAATTATTTAAGAATCTATAAAAGAATACATATTTTAATTAAAACATATTTCGAGTAAATTGTAGCTGTAATGAAAAGACATGATTGCCTGCTGCCTAAAACAAATCATATCGATTCTTAAACTTTGCTTGGTAACACCTTTTACTTCGATGTGTTCTTAAAATGTCAAAGATATTTATGTTAAATAGTGATAAATATACATACATACATACATATAGTCACGCCTCTATCCCTAGTGATAAATATATTTTTATTACATTAAAATTAACCTAATGAAACATACTTAAGTTTAAGTTTTAGTTGCTTTGAGATACTTGTCGTTAATTTTATTAAGTTTACCTATAGATTGTCTTCTGAAAGTTGTAAGCAAAATTCCGAAACTTGGTTTATTCCTAATTCTATGAATCTCAATTTCTGACCCACTGTGCAGCGTTGGCTCCGCAAGTGGCGTCGTTGCCATTCAGTGCGGGCCCGCGCGCAACGTTGCCGGTCAACGTATGAATGGGTAAATGCGAATCCGCTCCGTTGATTCCGAAATTTGTCAAAATTACATACTTATATGTATGTTTTTTAGATCTTATTTCTCCTAAACGAATTAATGAAGAAATCATATATATATTTTCCTGCTAATTATGTCGATATTCTACTTGTTGTTTACGTTACTATTAAAAAAAATATACCCATTGATGAACCATAACAACTTCATGGGTAGCTTTTATTCGCAACTCAGTTCACCGGCGGGATGGCGCGTTGGTTAGATGGTCGGGTTTCAGCGCTGTGATTATTCGGATCGAGTCCGATCGTTGATTGAAAATACAATTTCCTTTTTGTTAGAAACATTTATTTAGTATTAGTTTTTCTTTCTTTTACTTTTTAAGGTAAATATTTTACTGTCATACTACTGTTCAATTTATTACTTTTAAAGTGTATTTAAGGCCGATTTCTATTCTATTAATAAGAACCATCTTGATAAATAAAAATAGAGGCTCAAAAAAGTGATAAGTGGAAGGAGACCAGGTGAAAAAAAGTAAAAGTAACAATCGTGTAAAGCAGTTTATTAAATTTATAAATGATAGCACCTAATATGATTGTAGAGTGTACGTAGTCAGCAGAGGAGACATCTGGTCAGGCCCGCTCGAAACGAAAGAGGTCATTTCAGGAAATTATTGATAAACTTTAATAAAATCTCGCTTATTTGCACGATTCACTTACTGCAATAAATATACTAAACCACATTAAAATACATACATAATTTCCTGAAACAATCTCATCCGTTTCGAACGGACCTGCCCTGCAATAGCCTTTGCTGACAGTAGATAAGATAAGTTTCATTATTCAATCTCTTACAAATTACAGATTAAAACTGCTAATATCTGTGCTCTGGCGCAGCGTTCACTTCTCTCTTACCGCCATCTAGTAGTCTAGTAGAAAATTACGTACTTTGAACGTGCATTGTACCTACGTGGGGCCATCTGTGATCACGGCAAAATATTATGACCGAACACTTCCCGCCGTGGTCTGTCACGTGGTACAGTTGCGTCAGATTGTACTAAAATCTTGCGGCCCGTCACTCGGCCCGACTTATGGCGGACCAGTTTTGTTGTATGACATTAGGCATCTGTACTAGTATAGTATTATATTATCTGTGCCGCGATTTAAATTATTTTATGAGTTCCCGATATTTCGGCGCTGTTATCAGGGCGATCAGGGCGTTTGGAACAGCGCCGAAATATCGGGAACTCATAAAATAATTTAAATCGCGGTAAGAAACCCGTAAAATGTCTTATAGTTATAAGTATTATATGTAGTAATACGCACTATCCCGCTTTCTGCTTGTACAATTTCTATACCCAAAGGATGCCTGGTAGAAATTGCTTTAGCAATAATGCCGCCTATATTGTACTGTCACGTTTGTTCCTTTTTATTTCTGTTGTATGTGTTTCTTTGTGCAATAAAGAATTATGTATTGTATTGTAATCTTCTTCTTATTAAGTGAGTTTTCTTAAGTCGATGAACGACTCGGTCACCTGTGACCCGCGTGAAACTGATAATTTATAAAAATAATACATACATAAATAAAATTTTGCCTATATCCCTTGAAGGGTAGGTAGATTGTCAGCGGTAAAATTAAAGTTGTATTAGGCATGTTTGAAAAAGAAGGGTATTTCTGAGAGCTTTTACTTTTATAGTATGGTTATTGGTAAGGCAAAGAAAGAAGGGAAATATCCAGGAAATAGCCAGCAGCGTTCTCTGAAAATGTAACAGTGCGAGATGTTATCCCTTCTTTCTTTGCCTTACCTTCTTCTTCTTCTGTGGAGTGGGTACCGAGTCCATCGACCCGATGAACCCTGGTGTCAGAGTTTTTAAACCGCCTAGTAGCACAGCAATCAGGCCTCTTGACATGGTTTGAGTAACGACCACTATCATAGACAGCGACCTGGACCGACGGCTTGACGTGCCCTCCGAAGCACGAAATCTTTTTCTTTTTCGGACAATCAGGTGATTCAGCCTGCAATGTCCTAACCAAACTGGGGAAAAATTCACAAAGTGATAAATTCTCAAATATCAACTTTGTGCTTCCTTCCCCCTTGGGAATCGAACCCAGGATCTACGAATCGAAAGTCCATGGCACTAGCCACTAGACCACGGAGGCAGTTTTGCCTTACCAATAACCATAGTATAAAAGTAGAAGCTCTCAGAAATACCCTTCTTTGTCAAACATGCCTATTACAACTTTAATTTTACCGCTGACAATCTACCTACCCTTCAAGGGATATATTCATTTGCCAATCCACCTACCGATCGTTAAGAGTTTGGAATTTACCCTTACGGCTAACCTACGGGGAGGCCCTTTGCCCTGGTTAGACTTTGAAGTCTGATATAGTAGTAATATAAAGAGCTCTTCCACTCCCAGTCCAGCATGTTTATTGCAAGAATAACGAAAACAATAAAGATATATATTTTTTTTAATTAAAAAATGGGTTTGCTCTTGACTCCAGTCTAGGTCGGAAACGACTGAGACGGAGTCGACGATGGTGCGAGCTCACCCAGAAGATGCCTGTTCACTCTAACTTTGAAATGTTGGGGGTTGAAGGCGTTCGGAAACACAGACGCAGGTAGTGAGTTCCACACTTTTGCCGTGCGCATTACAAAAGAGTTTTCGAAGCGCTTAGTACGTATTGGTGGAATATCAACCAGGTATGGATGGTATCCTGCGGTGCGTCTAGATGTCCGATGGTAGAAGGGAGCTGGCGGGATAAGGTCGTGGAGCTCTTAATTATTACAAGAGGTAAATCTATATATCTATCTATCTTAAATAATCCTCAAAACTTTGTCAGACGTGACGGAACGACCTTTGTTTAGGTCGTTTACGCTCTGCCTACCCCGTTAGGGATAAGTGCGTGATTATATGTATGTATGTATGTATAAAGAGCTCACAGAATACCAGCGTCGCGGTCTCATAAGATGGCGGCATAAGCTGAGTGTGTCCTTTTATTGTGACGACGACACGCACATTCCAGTAGCATTAACTGTTTATTTTTACATAAATACATACATATAATCACGCCTTTATCCCTAATGGGGTAGGCAGAGCGTAAACGACCTAAACAAAGGTCGTTTCGCCACGTCTGACAAAGTTTTAAGGGTTTTTAAGATAGATTTATACGTATATTGCTGTAGTGATAGGTTGTCAGCCCATCGCCTAAATTACAATATACTAAAACCCTCAGATCCCGTAGCTGGTTTTTACAGCATGCTCGGGAGGAAATGCAGCTGGCACATTCTATGTTTTTCTCTCACTCCCAGGCCAGCATGGAAGCTGTTTTAATTATTTTTTTATAACTGTTTATTTTTAGGTACCTTTATATCATTATTTTGTTTCACTTTCGTTTGTCCTTTTTCTGTTTAAAAATGTATTTACTGTGTTGTGTTTGTGACGTCATGAATAATAAATGATTTTCTATTCTATAAGATCGAGAGAGGTGGAAGAAGAATGGGGAGGCCTTTGCGCAGCAGTGGAACAGCATAGGCTGATAATAATACATACATACATATAATCACGCCTTTATCCCTAATGGGGTAGGCAGAGCGTACACGACCTAAACAAAGGTAGTTCCGCCACGTCTGACAAAGTTTTGAGTGTTGTTTAAGATAGATTGGTAGGTATATTGCTGTAGTGACAGGTTGTCAGCCTGTCGCCTAAATTGCAATATACAATTGCAATAACCCTCGGATCCCTTAGCTGGTTTTTACAGCATGCCCGGGAGGAAATGCAGCTGGCACATTCTATGTTTTTCTCTCGCTCCCAGTCCAGCATGGAAGTATATAATAATAATTATTATTATATTCTAATATAAATACTTACTCATTAAGTCCTATAACGATATCTTTAGAGGACTTAGCGAGGATTAGCGCAGCTTCGATGCCGTTTCCAGTAGGTAGATATAGCCCACCACCGGGCGAACTGGAGGTTTTCTTCTTCGTTTTGATTGAGGTTTGTGGCTGAGATATGTTGCCCAAGTCCGTCAACCTGAAATAAAATGGATATGATTCTACGTACATAAAAAATATCACGCTTTAATTCCTAATGGAGTAGGCAAAGCGAACACAACCTAAACAAAGGTCGTTCCGCCACGTCTGACAAAGTTTTGAGGGTTATTTAAGATATATTTGTAGGTATATTGCTGTAGCGGCAGGTTGTCAGCCCATCGCCTGAATTGCAATATACAGAGACCCTCGGATCCTTTAGCTGGTTTTTACAGCATACCTAGGAGGAAATGCAGCTCGCACATTATCTCGCTCCCAATCCATCATGGAAGAAACACAGGAGACACAGACGCAGGTAGTGGAATTCTACTCTTTTGCGGTGCGTATTTTGAAACTGACCTGTGTCCCACCGGCCGTAGCACAAGTCGACGCCCCCGAGGAAGGCCGCGCCCTGGTCGACGCACACGACCTTCTCAAACTGACCTGTGTTTATGGTCGTCCCGACGGCCGTAGCACAAGTCGACGCCCCCGAGGAAGACCGCGCCCTGGTCGACGCACACGACCTTCTCAAACTGACCTGTGTTTATGGTCGTCCCGACGGCCGTAGCACAAGTCGACGCCCCCGAGGAAGACCGCGCCCTGGTCGACGCACACGACCTTCTCAAACTGACCTGTGTTTATGGTCGTCCCGATGGCCGTAGCACAAGTCGACGCCCCCGAGGAAGGCCGCGCCCTGGTCGACGCACACGACCTTTTCAAACTGACTTGTGTTTATGGTCGTCCCACCGGCCGTAGCACAAGTCGAAGCGCCCGAGGAAGGCCGCGCCCTGGTCGACGCACACGACCTTTTCAAACTGACCTGTGTTTATGGTCGTCCCACCGGCCGTAGCACAAGTCGACGCCCCCGAGGAAGGCCGCGCCCTGGTCGACGCACACGACCTTCACAAACCGACCTGTGTTTATGGTCGTCCCACCGGCCGTAGCACAAGTCGACGCCCCCGAGGAAGGCCGCGCCCTGGTCGACGCACACGACTTTCTCAAACCGACCTGTGTTTATGGTCGTCCCACCGGCCGTAGCACAAGTCGACGCCCCCGAGGAAGGCCGCGCCCTGGTCGACGCACACGACCTTCTCAAACCGACCTGTGTTTATGGTCGTCCCACCGGCCGTAGCACAAGTCGACGCCCCCGAGGAAGGCCGCGCCCTGGTCGACGCACACGACCTTCTCAAACCGACCTGTGTTTATGGTCGTCCCACCGGCCGTAGCACAAGTCGACGCCCCCGAGGAAGGCCGCGCCCTGGTCGACGCACACGACCTTCTCAAACCGACCTGTGTTTATGGTCGTCCCACCGGCCGTAGCACAAGTCGACGCCCCCGAGGAAGGCCGCGCCCTGGTCGACGCACACGACCTTCACAAACCGACCTGTGTTTATGGTCGTCCCACCGGCCGTAGCACAAGTCGACGCCCCCGAGGAAGGCCGCGCCCTGGTCGACGCACACGACCTTCACAAACCGACCTGTGTTTATGGTCGTCCCACCGGCCGTAGCACAAGTCGACGCCCCCGAGGAAGGCCGCGCCCTGGTCGACGCACACGATCTTCTCGTGGTGCGCCCAGAACAACACGCCGCCCTTCGCGTGGTCTGGGTGACGGAAAACCTACGTTAACGATACAATTATTATGGCATCGACAATAATACATATACATAAAATCACGCTTTTATCCCTTGCGGGGTAGGCAGAGCGTAAAATGCCTCGTAAAAGGCGCCTTTGCCACGTCAGACAATAATTTAGGGCAATTTTAGATTGTAATGTGTATTGCTGTAGTGACAGGTTGTCAGCCTATCGCCTAAATTACAATACACTAATAATCCTCGGATCCCTGTTGCTGACTTCTACTGCATGCCCGGGAGGAAGGGCAGCTGGAACATTCTATGTTTTCCGATCTCTTCCAGTCCAGCATGGAAGAGACAATTATACATTTTAGTTTATTTTGGTTAAACGGTTTGTAAAAGAGAGATGGCCGTAAAGTTGGGATAAACACCAGATATGATAACCTCACCTTAATATTCTCACTAGCTAATCTACTTTTACTGTAGAAGCTGTTGATACCGAGAGCCATCTCCACTTCCTTGTACAGCATTATGAACACCTTCACTCCTTGCGCCTAGAAAAAAAAAACATAACGTGAGAGTATTTAGACAGTAAATACTGCGCTCACTTCGCTCGCGTCGCGTACTCACCTGTAGGTAAGGTAAGTAAGGTCTAGAAGTGTTATTATAATATTATTTTAAACATATATATTTTTAAATTCAAATTAGCATAATAATTAAGTTAGTTTTTAATGTTTTAGTATAAGTAAGTTGTATTGCGCAGAGCAACTGATCTCCCGTTAAACTTTTACGAAGTTTGGGAGAATATATTTATAATAGCATTGTACAACTTTTATATGATAAAATAAATAAAAAAAAAAGTAAACCTACACACGCGATATGAGTTGATATACAAAAGCAGAGAACCCTTATACTGTTAAATTGCGAGCGGAGCAAGCCAGTGTTCTACTTCATTACCATTCATCAATAAAATAAAATCTCTTGCTCGCTACACTCGCAATTTGAGATAGATATCTAAATCAATATATTAAAAGATAGAGCTCTCTTCGATCGTGATTTAAGGAATTTGCCTCGATGAGTAATGCGAAATCTTGTGGTCGCAATATGAGTAGCATGATATTCCTACATCAATTAATTGTGAAACCTTGCGCTCCCTCTGTTCGCGATTTCAGTAAATATACATCGATCAATAAAGTGAAATCTTGCGCTCGCTACGCTCGCTAAGAAATTATATTGTTTGGATACTTACTGCTTTCCTCTTAAGCAGTATATCCAGCCGCCAATAGTTGCCGTGCAGCGCTGGTCTCTTCAGATAGATCTCTGGGCTGAGCCACCAGTCCGCTATGAAGATCTCTTCTTTAGCCAATTCCATGGCGTCGGCTACTGCAGCCATGTATGCTGACCCATCTACTAGCATGCTAACTGGGGTAGAGGAGCGGGCTGGGGCGAATGAGTGGTGGACGTTGGGGTATGTGAAGTCTCGAGCTGTGGGAAGAAAGGAAGTGTTAAATTATACTAAAGTGTTGATTCGTGCAAGTACAGGTTGTACACTTCATACCAAAAACTCAATTTTGTACTACGCGCGCTACAACTGCGTGTGTATTTTTGAAACACTTGAATCAAATTTGCATGCGCAAGAACAACTTTCGCATTCTAATTTGTATGGAAATCGCATGCAAACCTTACTCTTTCGTATGCGTATCGCTTGCGAGTGGTTCAAAAATATGATTCCTGTACAGGATTTGAATGTATTCTACTATCTAAATCGCCGTGCCCTTCGTTCCGGGTAGGGGGACAGGTAGGAGTATGCATTCATCAGCTAATATTTATATAACTGCCTCCGTGGTCTAGTGGCTAGTGCTATGGACTCCTGATCCGGAGGTCCTGGGTTCGATTCCCAGGGGGGAAACACAAAGTTGATATTTGAGAATTTATCACTTTGTGAATTTTTCCCCAGTTTGGTTAGGACATTGCAGGCTGAATCACCTGATTGTCCGAAAAAGATAAATATTTCGTGCTTCGGATGGCACGTTAAGCCGTCGGTCCCGGTCGCTGTCTTTGATAGTGGTCGTTACTCAAACCATGTCAGAGACCTGATAGTTGTGCTACTAGGCGGTTTAAAAACTCTGACACCAGGGTTCATCGGGTCCATAGACTCGATACCCACTCGACAGAAGAAGCTAATATTTATAATTCCTTGGTACAAGTATAAAAATAAAAATCTTACCAGTCTGAGCAACAGTCTTGAGGAACTGTATCCATTCTCTGCTCTTCCGTTTGGTCCAACACTTGATGATGAGTTGTCTGCTTTGATTGAGGATCTGAAGACCGTTGTTCATGCCTGTTGCGTACATTCCACTGGACACTTCGAACATGATGAGTTGCTTAGTCTATAGAACTTACCAGTCTGATTGGCAACAGTTTTGAGGAACTGTATCCACTCTCTGCTCTTCCGTTAGGTCCAACACTTGATGACGAGTTGTCAGCTTTGATTGAGGATCTGAAGACCGTTGTTCATGCCTGCTGCGTACATTCCGCTCGATACTTCGAACATGATGAGTTGCTTAATCTATAGAACTTACCAGTCTGATTGGCAACAGTCTTGAGGAACTGTATCCACTCCCTGCTCTTACGTTTAGTCCAACACTTGATGACGAGTTGTCTGCTTTGGTTAAGGATCTGAAGACCGTTGTTCATGCCTGTTGCGTACATTCCACTGGACACTTCGAACATGATGAGTTGCTTAGTCTATAGAACTTACCAGTCTGATTGGCAACAGTCTTGAGGAACTGTATCCACTCCCTGCTCTTCCGTTTGGTCCAACACTTGATGACGAGTTGTCAGCTTTGATTGAGGATCTGAAGACCGTTGTTCATGCCTGTTGCGTACATTCCACTGGACACTTCGAACATGATGAGTTGCTTAGTCTATAGAACTTACCAGTCTGATTGGCAACAGTCTTGAGGAACTGTATCCACTCTCTGCTCTTCCGTTTGGTCCAACACTTGATGACGAGTTGTCTGCTTTGGTTGAGGATCTGAAGACCATTGTTCATGCCTGTTGCGTACATTCCACTGGACACTTCGAACCTGATGGTATAGGATGAGGGTGAATTTGTGAAAAGATTTTTTATTTTTTATTTATGTTATGTAACTTATGTATTTTTGCATTATGTTATGTATGACTACAAATTAAATATTTCATCTGGTGTTAGTTGTTACATATTAAGTGACGATTTAGATTGTCATTTTTATGATTTAAAACAGTAAAAATTACCTAAAAGTTGTTGAGTGAGCATGTTCTGGCTGGCATATGATATAATACATATAGTGTTTAATCTTCCATGCTAGACTGGGAGCGAGAGGAAAAACATAGAATGTGCCAGCTCTATTTCCTCCCGGGCATGCTGTAAAAACCAGCGAAGCGATCCGAGGGTTTGAGTATATTGTAATTTAAGCAATGGACTGACAACCTGTCAAAACAGTAATATACCTACAAATCGATCTTAAATAACCCTCAAAACTTTGTCAGATGTGGCGGAACGACCTTTGCTTAGGTCGTTTACGCTCTGCCTAGCCCATTAAGGATAAAGGCGTGATTATATGTATGTAGTGTTTAAAGGTGAAACTACAAACTAGGTACAAATGAGACCTTACAGTTCCGAAACCTATGAGTTATTTATAAAAGTGGAGTTTGTATGATAATTGTGAAATTAATAAAAAACCATGGTTGTTTAATCTGACGACTGTGTGTGTTATCACTCGATTTAGTTGAGGCTTTCTCATACAACCAATGAAATATTGTGAGTCGACACAAAAACCGACAAAAGTTACTGTTAGCACAATTCTCCTGCTTTTCAAAACATACTCACATTTCCATGTGCTGCATGGAACAAACACAAATATTAATAAAGAGTAAATTGTTGAAGTTTGGATAGACTGTTTGTCGAAATATCATAAGTTTTCAGTACTCCTTATTTTTAGTTTATTGTTTTTCTTTTTTAACAGTTTTCTGTACTACCTGTATTATATTTTTTCTGATTTGAATAAATATGGTCGAATGCTGCCTCCGTGGTCTAGTGGTCAGAGCCATGGGCTTACGATCCGGAGGTCCTGGATTCGATACCCAGAAGGCGAACACAAAGTTGATATTTGTAAATTTATCACATTGTGAGGTTTTCCCCAGTTTGGTTAGGGCATTGCAGGCTGAATCAAATGATTGTCTGAAAAGAAAAAGGATTCCGTGCTTCGTAGGGCACGTTAAGCCATAGTTACTGAAACCATGTCAGAGGTATAATAGCTCTGCTACTAGGCAGTTAGAAAGCTATGACACCAGGGTTCATCGGGTCATTCGACTCGAGAAACGACTAGCTAAAAAAATGCTCAGAAGAATGTAATATGATAAATGAACTCACCCTTGATCAAATAACATAACCGCTTTGACAGTGCCATCTCTCGGCCGGATGTATCCGAAATACGTGTCTTTGACGAAGAACCACCGCTCCTGCCATTTCGCACACACCAGGCCCGTGCAGAAATAGTTACATCTGAAATGGTAGGGAATATTCTAATATAGAAAATGAAATAAAGATAGAGATTTCTTCAATGCTGACCTGGGAGCGAGAGAAAAACATAGCATGTGCCAGCTGCATTTCCTCCCAGGCATGCTGTAAAAACCAGATAAGGGATCCGAGGGTTTCAGTATATTTTAATTTAGGCGATGGGCTGACAACCTGTCACTGAGCAAAATACCTTCAAATCTATCTTAAATAACCCTCAAAGCTTTGTCAAACGTGGCGAAAGACCTTTGTTTAGGTTGTTTACGCTCTGCTAACCCCATTAGGGATAAAGGCGTGACTATATGTATGTCCAAACAAGATTAATAAGCATGAGTCAAGGGGATTTATTTCACTTTCTAGTCACAACATTTTATGTTTGAAGTTTGACGTAAAAGTAAATTATTGGTTAAAAGTTTTAGGATTTTGTTTTTATTATATATTGCATAAAAATAAAAATAAAATACATTGGTATTGTCGTGGATTCTCGCGACTTAATCTTAATTCTAATTCTTAGGCAGTGCTGTTACTTTTTTAACTTTGACATTAGAACAGGATATCAAATGAACACATGACTTTAAAATTCCTAATCTGACATAATACTGCTTATTTGACGCAAAATAAGGAAGCATGTTCTAGGCTCAGTTCTTATTTTAAGCGTCTTACGTCAGATTAGGAATGCCAAAATCATGTGTTTATTTGCTATCCTGTTCTTAAGTCAAAGTTAAGAAAGTGACAGCGCTAACTAAGAATTAGTTAAGGAATAGTGCGTGCAGAATTGCCGCCATTGACTCAAAGAATACGCCATTTCTCTCTTAAAAGAAAAATAAAATCCCTAAACATATATCCAATAATTTACCTATTGAGGTATGTTTCAATACGCGGAGGAGACAATTGAGGCGTCACACAGGTCACTTAGGTACACTTACACTGTACCCACGACAAAGGCAACGATCGACGAACCCGAACTTAGTTGATTGTTTGATTATTTGTGTCCAAAGGTCGATGGCGTCGACTTATCATCATCATCATTCACTTGCCCTTATCCCATTTACTTGGGGTCGGCGCAGTATGTTTTCTTCTTCCATTGATCCCTGTCAGCCGTCAGTTCAACACTCACACCTGTTTTAGACATATCAGCTTTCACGCAGTCCATCGACTCCATGCGCAATATTTATTGCGTAGAACTGAATCACTGTATATGTTGTGATTTACGATTCGATACTAATGGTATCGATCTTTCGATTTTTATATAAATGTTACTAATTTTACCTCCATGCTGCATTTCCTCCCGGGCATGCTGTAAAACCCAGCTAAGGAATCCGAGGGTTTCTGTTTATTGCATTTTAGGCGATAGGCTGAAAACATGTCACTACAGCAATATACCTACAAATCTATCTTAAATAACCCTCAAAACTTGTCATATGTGGCGAAA
Organism: Scrobipalpa costella; assembly: GCA_949820665.1. Classification (NCBI taxonomy): domain Eukaryota; kingdom Metazoa; phylum Arthropoda; class Insecta; order Lepidoptera; family Gelechiidae; genus Scrobipalpa; species Scrobipalpa costella. The sequence continues at coordinate 4,720,463 of OX463298.1, forward strand.
CAAACTTTATTTAGGTCGTTGACGCTCTGCCTACCCCATTAGGGATAAAGGCGTGATGTATTTATGTATGTATTAATTAGGCAGTGGATAATGTCATTTAGATCAACTAAGGGAATTATTTTTAGGGCCCGAGGCCTAATACACGGCCCGAGGTACAATACACTGTAACCCTCGAGTCCCTTTTGCTGACTTCAACAGCATGCCCGGGAGGAAGGGCAGCTGGAACATTCTATGTTTTTCTATCTCTCTCAGTCCAGCATGGAAGTAGATGGGATACTTCTAAGAACTGTATATAACTGTAACTAACCTTACACAAACCATACTTTGAAATAACCCGAAACAGTTGCACCCGGCTTGCCCGGGCCGAGTTGACCCGGTGCGCTTCTTTATCACTCCCTCCTTGCCTTTAGAGCCGAGGTCGGATATGAACGACAGATGGGATACTTCTCAGAACTATATATAACTGTAACTAACCTTACACAAACCATACTTTGAAATAACCCGAAACAGTTGCACCCGGCTTGCCCGGGCCGCGTAGACCCGGTGCGCTTCTTTATCACTCCCTCCTTGCCTTTAGAGCCGAGGTCGGATATGAACGACAGATGGGATACTTACATACATACATAAATCACGCTTTTATCCCTTATTAGGCAGAGCGTTTAACGCCTCGTAAAAGACGCTTTCGCCACGTCTGACAAAAATTGAGGGCAATTTTGGATTGTAATATGTATTGCTATAGTGACAGGTTGTCAGCCCTTCGCCTAAATTACAATACACTGTAACCCTCGAGTCCCTTTTGCTGACTTCAACAGCATGCCCGGGAGGAAGGGCGGCTGGAACATTCTATGTTTTTCTATATCTCCCAGTCCAGCATGGAAGTAGATGGGATACTTCTAAGAACTATATATAACTGTAACTAACCTTACACAAACCATACTTTGAAATAACCCGAAACAGTTGCACCCGGCTTGCCCGGGCCGCGTAGACCCGGTGCGTTTCTTTATCACTCCCTCCTTGCCTTTAGAGCCGAGGTCGGATATAAACGACAGATGGGATACTTCTAAAAACTTTACCTGGAATTAAAAATATTTGACGGGTGAATATTTCTAAAAGCTGGATTAAAAGCGATATGAATAAAAGGATCCCAAGATTTCTTGTAGGTATTCTAGATCTAGGAGGTGGACTGATAACTCGTCAACAGTTAGTAAGTAACACACTACAGCAATAAACATTTCTGATATGATTCTCGTTATTACATACATTATTTATTATTATTATATACATTATTATATAACCAACCTTTATTTAAGTATAAGAATTGTAACCAAAAAATAGAATGGAAGTATAGATATAAAAGTATACTTCCATGCTGGACTGGGAGCGAGAGAACAACATAGAATGTGCCAGCTGCATTTCCTACCGGGCATGCTGTAAAAACCAGCTAAGGCATCCGAGGGTTTCTGTATATTGCAATTTAGGCAATAGGCTGACAACCTGTCACTACAGCAATATACCTACAAATCTATCCTATACAACCCTCAAAACTTTGTCAGACGTGGCGGAACAACCTTTGTTTAAGTCATGTACGCTCTGCCTACCCCATTAAGGATAAAGGCGTGAGTATATGTATGTATGTATATAAAAGTGTACATCGAAAGTTTTGTAGGTAACGTACAGTTTCATGGTGATTTCTGTAGATGGAGATGTTGAGCAGGTTGAATAAGTAGTCTTCTAGCAGTTTCATTCGTAACTGAAGCCCGTCGTATGTGATCATCACTTCTGGCTTCTTCGGAAACCTGTAAAATTAAAGGAAGTCAGTTCAAAATGGACGACAAGTTAATATAGAGTGTTCTGACTGAGTCTCTTAATGCCGAATTGCTAGATACCAATTATTTTTCTGATGTCTGTCCGCAAACACACAAACAAATGCACTTTCGGGTTGCTCTGTCAATGAAACTTAACAACATTCATCAGAAAATTCTTACAGGAGATAAAAAATAATGACCTTTCCATACAAACTGACCAACTCGATCATTTGTAATTTGTAAGGAAAAGCAAAATTTTATATTTACATCCTGAACAAAAAAAACCTGCTTATAGTTGTTCAGTTTCGTTGACTCAGCAACCCCTATCAGTTTGCGGGACGCTGTCCCTTACACCCGGTATACAGTCAGATTAGTATGTGGCGCGGAAACAATCGTTATACCAACCCGCCGGCGGGGTCGCGGAGGTCCCTCCTTTGCTCCCCACTTTGGGGTTTACCGGCACGTACCGGGTAGATTCTCTCCGATAAGGAGTCCCCAAGGCAACGCCATAAGCCGAGGTTCGAGCCCTAGTGGGCGCCCTTAGGCAGTTGCCATTTCATTAGGGGTGTAGATTGCGTGTAGCAACTCCCCGCCTTAGCCCGGTGACGCATTATATAAACTCTGTAGTATTTTGCAAACAGGTCCATTAAAAAAAAACGTTATACCAAGTTATAGATGAGTATTAATCAAAATTGTTCATACCTTGGCAAAGCCCCCTTTCTCTTTCTTGGCCTCGGTTCCTTCTTCTTCGAGTTACTCCTAGCCACCGCCTGCAGCGCCACTTTTTCAGCTTTTTCTTCAGTATTCTTTAAACTGGCTCGTCTGGTCTTGTGGGTTTTAGTTGGAAAGGGAATGTTAAGGGATGTTCTGTATAGTGCAAGCTGTTGGTGTAGGTATAAGATGTGTTTGTAGCGCTTCTTGATTGTCCATTCGAAGTCGCCATGTTGGAGGCGGATTGTGTATCTGGAACGTTGGAGAAATAAAAAGTCAGTAAAAGATGAAAGTCAATAAATTTAACTTCTTTTAATAGTAAACCAGTATATATTGTAAAATTTTAAACTCTTTCTACTGCGTCAAGATAATAGACGTATGTTTTTTCCTTCCAAGGTGGAAAAACATGGAATGTGCCAGCTTAATTTCTTCCCGGGCATGCTGTAAAAACCAGCTAAAGGTTCCAAGGGGTCTGTATATTGCAATTAGGCGATGGGCTGACAACCTGTCACTACAGCAATATACCTACAAATCTATCATAAGTAACCGTCAAAACTTTGTCAGACGTGGTGGAACGACCTTTTTTTAGGTCGTTTACGCTCCGCCCTAATGGGGTAATTAGGGATAAGGGCGTGATTATATGTATGTATGTATTTTCCTTGTTTTATTTATTACAGATTATAGTTCTTATTTTACTGCAGTCTAGATATGATTAAATAAAAACATTGTTTACAATACGTTTACAGTGCAAGATAAACACTCATTCAAGATTCATAAATAGCATATCAATAACAGATAAGATTTCTAAAATATGAAGCTAAGTATTTGAATTTTTCCGCAGCTAAGTTTTAATTTCTATTACATACATACATACATATAATCACGCCTTTGTCCCTAATGGGGTAGGCAGAGCGTAAACGACCTAAACAAAGGCCTTTCCGCCGCATCTGACAAAGTCTTGAGGGCCATTCAAGAAAGATTTGTACGTCTATTGCTTTAGTTAATTTCTATTACAAGTCAAATTCAAACTACATAAAGTTAACTGTACTGTTAAGTAAAAATAACGTTTAATTTTCTGGATTCCCGTGTTTACATATAAATTAATCAGCACTAACCAACAAAAAAAACCGTTACAACAAAAACTGCCAGATGGAAACATTGGATGTAAATATCTCCAAACGGAACCATCGACCTTGCTAAAGGCCCTTGATTCCGTCTGCCAAGAGCAGTCGCGCCTCAACGCAACAACATCTTCCGGATTTAAGAAATGATTGTTCATTTGAGATGATTTAAAAATACTGGGAGTAATAAAGATTTGCAGACCAAACTTTATTGTACGAACCTACGGAAACTGAACAACTATCCTATCAAGGAACATAGGTCGAAGTATGAAGTATTTCGTCGCTTACGAGGTGTAAGAGACAGCGTCCCGCTAACTGATAGGGGTTGCTCAGTCAACGAAACTGAACAACTATCAGCAGGTTTTTTTTCCAGGAAGTGAAGTTCTTCCATGCTGGCCTGGGAGCGAGAGAAAAACATAGAATGTGCCAGCTGCATTTCCTCCCAGGTATGCTGTAAAAACTAGCTAAGGGATCCGAGGGTTTCAGTATATTGTAATTTAGGCGATGGGCTGACAACCTGTCACTACAGCAATATACTTACATATCTATCTTAAATAACCCTCAAAACTTTGTCAGACGTGGCGGAACGACCTTTGTTTGGGTCGTTTACGCTCTGCCTACCCCATTAGGGATAAAGGCGTGACTATATGTATGTATGAAAAAATATATATTGCTTTTTCATACAAATTGTCTAATCGAATATCCTGAAAGAATTTCCTGGTGATAGTTGTTCAGTTTCGTTGACTGAGCAACCCCTATCAGTGTGCGGGACGCTGTGCCATACATCCAGTATAAAATGTCTCTGTCACCTAAATGACCGAAGACCTATATTCTAGTTATTGTATTTATGGGTCATTTTAGAACGCATACTAAAGTTCTGGGTCTTTTTGGGTTAGAAATCGTAGTATAGTTCTTTCGTATTTATTTTGGGATAGGAATAATTTGAGTCAAAAAGATTTTACCATCCTCAAATATTATAAAGTATGTACAAGCCTCAAAGTACAAGCATAGTAATGAAATCACGAACTATTTAGGAAAACTAATTGATTTACAGTTTTATTATCATTTGGCTTGCTCGTCTTATCATGGTTTCAGACATAAGACAGATGTTTCTTAATCTGAGTAAGAGCATTATGTATGCGGTGAATTACTGCAAATGAGAACATCCGTGCTTTTATTAGTCGCACATTCTTAGTAAATGTGCTATTGAGGTAGTATTTACCATAACATTTTCGTTTAGACGGTAATATTCGTACATATTTAACATTTCTATGATTACAATTTTTACCTTCCGTGTTCCGTCCACAACTTGAAGTAATATGTAAAAAAGTCATTAAACACATACATACATATAATTACGCCTTTATCCCAAATGGGGTGGGCAGAGAGTAAACGACCTAAACAAAGGTCAGTCCGCCACGTCTGACAAAGTTTTTAGGGTTATTTAAGATAGATTTGTAGGTATATTGCTGTAGTAAAAGGTTGTCAGCCCATCGCCTATATTGCAATATACTGAAAACCTCTGATCCCTGAGCTGATTTTTCAACATGTCCGGGAGGAGATGCAACTGGCACATTCTATGTTTTTCTATCACTCCCAGTCCAGCATGGAAGATAATAAAATAGTCAATAAAGTTTAAAGCAAAACACACCTACCTCCATCTGATAACTTTAGTCGATCAAAACATATCGCAATTTGTTCCATAGATAACATCTAAACCAGCTTCACCTTGAAATTAAAAAGGTATACTCACAAATTAGGATTGAGCAAATGTGTAGTGACGCTTCTCTCGTTCTCCACGAATTTCACCTTTATCTCCACGCCAGGAATGAACACTTTTCTGTTTACTGAGTTAAATTTCATAGGCGGCTCGTGGACCGTTTTGAAGGGTAGCGTTGCGTGGTGCACTGAAAAGTTACAGGAATAAAATATAGGATATAAAACTATAGTTATTTTATTGTCTAGTCTAGCTGGTGCTAGCTCCACTGAAAAGTTAAACGCGGATCGCGATTTGCGGCATCCTATGCACAACCACGTCTCAGTACCATAAAGACTAAAAAGTCGCTGCACTTTTATCAAGTGTGCCGCCCCGCTTTCTACCGAACCTACACAGGAAAAAGTTTATCTTCCTTTGTCCCGCTTGCTGAGAATCTCCTTCATGGACATGAACCACCGTGGCCGACCTGGAAGTCCTTAAACAAGCTTCGAACTCAGGTTCTTCTCTTGGATCTGATAAAATAGAGTTTATTTTCCTTAGTTAAGGAAAAAAAACAAAATTCGTTAGCGACTCTTTTGTGTAAAATTCTTAGTGTCAAAGAAAATGTATATTTTTTTATGAAGTCTAGTCTCTGCTATAACTTTACGCTGTCTTATTTATAAATCTATTGGTATTGCTATCGCATCTTGCCCTGATAGTGTTCTTTGAACAAGTTGTATGTCAGTATGCAATGCACTTTAGAAGCTGTGAATGGCACACAAAAAATCCTCGCTATTTACGTCACGTTAAGATTAGACCTAATATTTAAATTTAGATTTATTTGAATATCAGAATGATAAACGATAATTTTAACATATTTTATCTGAAATACAAATACTTTATGATATCTCTATCCAAATTTTATTCCAAGCCAGTTTTACTGCAAATAAAAACATGTAGTCATAGTTGAAGGACGGTACACTGTATTCCTAAATTAATGATATTTTTTCTTTCCGTAACTCAATAATCAAGCCGAAAATACCTTCCATGCTGGACTATAAGCGAGAGAAAAACATAGAAAGTGCCAGCTGCATTTCCTTCCGGACATGCCGTAAAAACCAGCTAAGGGATCCGAGGGTTTCTGTATATTGCAATTTAGGCGAAGGGCTGACAACCTGGCACTGCAGCAATATACCTACAAATCTATATTAAGAAACCCTCAAAACTTGGTCAGACGTGGCGAAACGACCTTTGTTTAGGTCGTTTACGCTCTGCCTACTCCATTAGGGATAAAGGCGTAATTATATGCATATATATAAAAATATAATGATTATTTCGGATTATCCAGCATCGTAAACAATATATAATGGACCGTTAATCCATCCAATTTATGCCCAAAACATATCTTAGCTTAGTCCATTAAGATAGCGAGATAGCTTATCATTCTCACTTCTAACATGGATAACATCGGGTTTTGGTAAAAATCAGTACCGTGTAAGGATCGATACCAAAAACTGAAAGGGATTGCTCAGTCTACGAAACTGAACAACTTTATAACTGTGAGACATTCTACGGGTTTGAGACATTCTAAGTTAATTGATGAGTTTTCGATATTTTGATGCTGTTACAAACATCATGATCACGGGTAGAATGTGAAATGTCTCATAGTTATGGTGAAAATAACTGCGAAAGTTTAAAATTAACTGAACAACTTTCGTTTAAGGTTTTCATGGCCTGAAAAAATAACTCGTGAAAAATTTTCAGTTTTTCTAATTGAGCAAACCTTACCAGTTTTTGGGAAGCAGTTGAATTAAACTTAAACTTTTTATAAGTTGTTAAAACTAAAATGACTCTAGTTTTTTTTGCAAACATACTGTCTTCTTCTTAGCGAGTGGATTCTCGAGTCGAACGACCTGATAAACCCTGGTGTCGGAGTATCTAACCCGCCTAGTAGCACAGCTATTAATTAGGCCTTTGAGTAACGACCACTATCAAAGACAACGACTAGAACCGACGGCTTAGCGTGCCCTCCGAAGCACGGAATCCTTTTTCTTTCCGGACAATCGGGTGATTCAGCCTGCAATGTCCTAACTAAACTGGGGAAACCCTCACAAAGTGATAAATTGACAAATAACAACTTTCTGTTCCCCCTGGGAATCGATACCAGGCCCTCCGGATCGTAAGCCCATGGCTCAGACCACTAAACAACAGAGGAAGTTATCATACTGTAAAATATGCAGAATAGAAATCCAGTGCAGTCATATTTTATTTATCGTAAATGCACAGAAATAGATTAACTATGCATTTTACTGCGAAATGCATTCAATTACTAAATATAGAGGTAATAAAATGCAGGCTACAGCATTGTTAATTAGATGCCTTTATCAATAACGAATCACTACATAGTATAAAACAAAGTCGCTTTCTCTGTCCCTATATCCCTATGTATGCATAAATCTTTAAGACCACGCAACGGATTTTGATGCGGTTTCTTTTAATGGATAGAGTGATTCAAGAGGAAAGTTTATATGTATAATACATGCATATTATAGTAGAGAAACACTGATAATTTCCGTGCGAAGCCGGGGCGCGTCGCTAGTAAGCATACAAAAATATTAGATTTTACAATTAAATGTCATACAAAGCACTGTGTGAAAGATGATATGTTGAAAACAGGTGTAAGTGTCAAACTGACGGCTGACAGGGATGAATGGAAGAAGAAAACATACTGCGCTGACCCCAAATAACGGGATAAGGGCAAGGGAATAATGATGATGAAAAGTCATTTAAAATGACCAAGAGTTTTGGCATAATTAGTTTTTTTTGTCACAGCTATTTAGCAGTCAGTGCCTCATAAAAAAAAAAAAAACCTTACTAAATACCTACTTAACTTTTATAATAATTTTCATTTCGTGTGATTTTACTGCACTTGTTCTTATAAATTTACGTATATTTAATGATATTAAATACAATACTTCCATGCTGGACTGGGAGTGAGAGAAAACACAATGTGACAGTTGCATTTCCTCCCGAGCATGCTGTAAAAAACAGCTAAGGGATCTGAGGGTTTCATTATATTGTAATTTGGACAATGGGCTGACAACCTGTCACTGCAGCAATATACCGACAAATCTATCTTAAATAACCCTCAAAACTTTGTCAGACGTGGCGGATCGATATTTATTTAGGTCGTTTACGCCCTGCCTGACCCGTTAGGGATAAAGGCGTGACAATATGTATGTATGTATCTCACTCTAGCTAGCTTTACTGCTCTATGAAACAACCCTAACCGCTCTTGCACCTTAATAGAGACAGTCCTACTTATGGCTACCGCAGTAGTGTAACTTTTAAGTATTAGTTAGTCAACCACAACCTTTGACTTGGTTAATATATTGATGTCATCGAATCAAAACATTCCTAACAGGTACAAAGTGAAACTTCCCCATATAATGACCGATAATTCAAACACATGAATCACTTTAATGAATCATGGAACAATCTACACCGTAGTACCTGATCCCGTTTACAATAGCCTGATAATTTAATTATAATACGCTGAGCAATTTTTTATCAAGATTATACCTGATAAATACATGCTGAGAGAAAAACATAGAATGTGCCAGCTGCATTTCCTCCCGGGCATGCTGTAAAAACCAGCTAAGGGATCCGAGGGTTACGTATATTGCAATTTAGGCGATGGGCTGTTAACCTGTCACTATGGCAATATACCTACAAAATAAACCTCAAAACGTTGTCAGACGTGGCGGAACTACCTTTGTTTAGGACGTTTACGCCCTGCCTACCCCATTAGGGATAAAGGCATGATTATATATATGTATGTATGTTATACCTGATAGGATTATTTTTGTCAGATTAGAATATTTCTCAAATTATCTTCTCATAAAAATGTCATAACAATTTTAAGTCCGCGGAATCTTTCCTGTGAAAATAGAATGGTTACGCTTGGGAAACGTACCCACTAATGGTGAAAGAATTTTAAAAATGAGACTTAAATTAGTTGGCTGGAATGTGCTTACTAAATAAATCCACATAATTCATACCCTAGTGCCTAGAAAATTATAAACCTTCTTAGTAAGGTTATGGTGGTATGAACGTGGTTGTCCTTGCCATCTAAAGTAAACTATGATAAGAACTGTTCGCATGGCGTTGGTATAGAAAATTATGTATGATTTAGATCTGTTTCACATTTTGAACTAAAGAAAATAATATAAAAACAATAATTTCTGCTTTTTTCTCATAGTTTTTTTGCACTCACAGTGAGTTACTTTTGAAAACATTAGAAAAAAACAAATCAAAAATTCTAAGATGCGGGTTCAAATCCAGCCAGCAGTTGAATTTTTGATTTGTTAATTTCTAATATTTTCAGAAATAATTTCTGCACTTAAAAAAAAACAAATTGTTATTTTTTTAAAGTAATGATTTATCCAAGGAATTTATCTAAAATAAAACAACATACATACATACATATAATCACGCCTTTATCCCTAAGAGGGTAGGCAGAGCGTAAACAACCTAGACAAAGGTTGTTCCTTTTTTTTTTTTTTTTTTGATTGGACCTGTTTGCAAAATACTACAAAGTGTATATAATGCGTCACCGGGCTAAGGCGGGGAGTTGCTACACGCAATCTACACCCTTAATGAAATGGCAACTGCCTAAGGGCGCCCACTAGGGCTCGAACCTCGGCTTATGGCGTTGCCTTGGGGACTCCTTATCGGAGAGAATCTGCCCGGTACGTGCCGGTAAACCCCAAAGTGGGGAGCAAAGGAGGGACCTCCGCGACCCCGCCGGCGGGGTGCGCGGTTGCTGGAAGAGCTTGTGCAGAGTGTGGCTCGACTAATATTGGCAGCATTAAATGCAAGGGTAATTTGGTCATCGCCGTCGGTAAGGACATGCCTAGGTCTTCGTTTGTAACGAGTCGCAGGTTGGGGAACGTAGTTAGAGGCGCTAACTACAAGAGGGTTAGGGTGGTGAGGGGCTTTGTCGAAGAAGCGTATGGCTGCTTGCTTCATGAACTCTTTGAGAGACGGAACATCGAGATCGATGTGAATGTCAGAATTGCGGAGGTACCAGGGGGCCCCGGTTGCCCTCCGCAAGAAGCTGTTTTGAACTACCTGGAGGGTGTTCAGATAGGTGGGGTAGGTGTGGCTGAAGGCCACACTGGCGTAGGTCATTATGGGTCGAACGCATGTAGTGTAAAGCCTCACCTTATTTCTAAGGGAGAGTTTACTGCGTTTGCGTATGATTGGGGTGAGCCGGCCCATGACAAATTTGGCGCGGTTTCGGACTCTCCTGATGTGCTTCGCAAAGTTAAGCTGGGAGTCAAGAGTAACCCCCAAGTACTTGGCGTCTTTGGACCATGGGATGGGTCGACCGTACAGCTTTACAGCTGGGAGGGTACGACGTAATCTGGCACGAGTAAAGTGCACGGCGGTGGTCTTCTCGGGATTGACTTCGAACCTCCATTTGCGGAACCAGCTCCCGACGGAGTCTAGGGCGCGCTGGAGGTATCTGCCAAGTAATTGGGGGCTGCGACAGGAGGCATAGATCGCAGTGTCTGCGATATATATAGTCTGCGAACAGAGCGAGCTGCGTCTGGGGCGTACTGGGAAGGTCGCTGGTATATAGGGTGAAGAGGAGAGGGGATAGCACAGAGCCCTGAGGGACTCCGGCTCTAATGGGGCGAGGGGTGGACAGGGCGCCTTCGATTCTGTAACGGAAGCTGCGGTTCGTCAAAAAGTCACGTACGATACGTACTAGACGATCCGGCACACCGAGCTGGTATAGCTTGTACACCAGACCGTTGTGCCAGACCTTGTCGAATGCTTTCGCTACATCAAGGAAGACGGCTCCTGTGGGTTTGGGTTTGCGTTCATGAAAATTGGACGTAATATGTTCCACCAGACGGTGGACCTGACGAACACAACAATGTTGGGAACGGAAACCGAATTGCTCGGGGGGGATGAGGCTGCTGTTTTCAGCGTAATCTCTAAGGCGGCGATAAATCAACCGCTCGTAGAGTTTGCCGAGGGGATTGAGAAGGCTGATGGGCCGGTAAGAGGAGGGCTGATCGCGAGGCTTTTTAGATTTGTGGATGCCTATGACTGTGGCTTCCTTCCATGAAGATGGAAAGGTGCAGCTAGTTATCGCGGCATTGAGGATGAGGGTGATTACGGTAATGAGATGGTCAGGGAGGATTTTGAGGACACGGTTTGTAATACCGTCCGGTCCTGGAGCCTTCCTAGACTTGAGCGCCTTAAGGGCGGTGCGGACTTCCTGCTCCGTAATGGGAGGGAGCGGAGGGTCAGAGGGGGGACAAAGGTTGTTCCGCCACGTCTGACAAAGTTTTGAGAATTATTCAGATAGATTTTGTAGGTATTTTCCTATAGTGACGGGTTGTCAGCCTATCGCCTAAATTGCAATATACAGAAACCCTCGGATCCCTTAGATGGTTTTTACAGCATGTCCGGAAGGAAATGCAATTAAAATTAGAACAAGACGTTTTCTATTCATTGGAATGACAATAGACTCATTATCTCCCTAGCCTTATCGCGTATCTCTCGGGTCGGCTACTATAATCTAGGTGATTGAACGAGGGTACTAGTTTTTTCACAGAGCGACTGCCATCTGACCTCCACAACCCAGAAGGGAAACCAGAGCCAATCCTAGATTAGGTCAGAGTTTTCAAGCCGCCAATGCTTAGCACTGACATGGCTTAACGACTAATGTCTACGGTATTAAACGATATTAACCGAGACCAACGCCAATGCTTAAGACTGGCCTCTGACATGGGTTAACGACAAATATCTACGATATTAACCGGGATCAAAGGCACGTTAGCCTTCCGAAGCACGGACAAAGCGCCGAATAAACGTACATATGAAATTCGAAAGCCGAAAAACGCATGGTACGTGGTGGGATTCGAACCACAACCTCCCGCTCAGGAGGCAGCGGCCCTATCCACTACACCATCGGGCTCTCTGAGCGGAATGACAATAGACTATACACATAAGTTAGCTTAATCTGTGAAAATAAATCAAATGGTCACTTACCTGGGTCTAAATCCCTGTTATCAGTTTTGTCAGCATCTATAACAGAGAGTGACTCGGGCACAGCCAGGCTTTCGTCGAAGTCAGAGTCCAGTCCTCCACCGGTGAGGGAATCCATGTGTTGGAACAGCCCCGGTAGGCAGTCTCCCGGACCTGATGATGGAGTGGGAGTCTCCATCGCATAGTTTGTGTACGACCCGTAGAGTTCTTCATCTGTATAGTGTAACAAAAAACTAGTAAATAAATACATACATATAATAATAATTATTATTTAATATATCTAAGCTGGTGTGTATCAGTTCATGTTAGTTTTAGTCACTTCACTACACTACACTTTTTGTCTTTACAATTACGTCTTTATCCCTAATGGGGTAGGTAAAGCGTAAATAACTTAAACAAAGGTTGATCTGCCACGTCTGACAACGTTTTGAGGGATAGATTTTTAGGCACATTGCTGTAGTTGTGAGCCCATCACCTAAATTGCAATATACTGAAACCTTAACTGGTTTTTACAGCATACCCAGGAGGAAATGCAGCTGGCAAATCCTATATTTTCTTTCGGTCCCAGTCCAGCATGGAAGAAACGAATCCATTGCATAAATTCCAAAACACTACATAGTTTAGCTCTTTCTGCAGGCATTGACAGAATTCTGGGGAAGAGAACTATACCTTCTTTGTTTTACTTGCTTCCCGTTCAGTAAGACAAAGCATTTCTATATGCAGCAATATAAAATCACTTTGGTTCTATATATATAAATAACTCATGTATTGCAATTGCAAAGCTTAATGTCTATAAAAATAAGTAATTGATTATGGATTACCATAGTGTAGACTGTACATACTTAATTGGATAATCCAGTCGCAATTAACATGAATAAAGATTGATGACTTATAGTTTGTTTATTTATATCAACTAGTCGACTACATTTTCCTTCTCTGCAATTAAAGTTTTAATTGAATACCAACAAAATATTCCCAAAGCAGTAGTAAATTCCGGTCACTAAGCCAGCGAAGTAAGTAAATAGTAAATTAAAAGTTCAAATTCCAAAAGTGAAATTCAAATGCTTCAATCAATACTTAATGAAGAAGTAAATCTGAGATTGTCAACTAGCAAGATCAGTTGTTGGATCATATTTTATTTACAGATATATTTGACAACTATATCTGTAAATAAAATATGATACTAGTTTCTTCCATACTGGACTGGGAGAGAAAGTTCTTCCATACTGGACTGGGAGAGAAAGATTCTTCCATACTGGACTGGGAGAGAAAGAAAAACATAGAATGTTCCAGTTGCCCTTCCTCCCGGGCATGCTGTAAAAGACAGCAAAAGGGATTCGAGGGTTACAGTGTATTTTAATTTAGGCGATGGGCTGACAACCTGTCACTACAGCAATACACATTACAATCTAAAATTGCCCTCAATTTATGTCAGACGTAGCGAAAGCGCCTTTTAGGAGGAGTTTTACGCTCTGCCTACCCCGTAAGGGATAAAGGCGTGATTTTATGTATGTATGTATATATTTGACAAACTGAAATGCTGGTGCTTTCAATAAGAATTTACATAACTGTCAGTTTCATGCGATTCAAACTCCTGTCCAATAACTATTATCTCATCTAATTATTGTTTTGTTTTCCCACACTACAACAAAAGCACAAATACCACCACAAAAACACATCAAAAGATGATGAACATCACATTTTAACACCTTTCTGATACACTCACTAATAAAACCAACAGAATATCAAACACAAGTAACACACCTCGCTTGATCAAGTTGTGGAAACTCAAAGTTAACTCTTTACGTTCCATATAACAAATAAATAAAAAAAATACACCGCAAATCTGTTATCATTCACTCGTAGCCACAAATAAAATGTTTTGTTCATTACACGGTGCAGATTTCACACCTGTACATATAATCTATTGTGATAAGATAAGAACACTTCAGTCTATTCAGTTAGCAATGGTGTTTCATAGGAGAAACACATACTTTATTAATTTATTTTTATTATGTAGAAGTTAGGTTAGGTTCACTACAGTGAGTTGACTGAATAGACTTGAGAAGAACCTCCATGGTTCAATGAACAAGGCTCTTAGTCAAGGCTTTTGTTTGTGAAACTGTGATGTACTTACAAAACTTTCAGGCGTTGGCAGCTAGTAGCAACGTAAATGTTTTTTTCTTTTATTATTCACTAGACGCCCATCTTGAAATACAAGCGTTTGTACGCTAACACAATACACTACTGTGGTCAGTTATCCTGTTTGAGTCATTCCATTAGTTTAATAGTAGTTCAAGGATAAGCCTTGTGTTTGGGAAAAAAAATATTGTGTCGACGTCGACGTCATACAGTATTTATTGACTGACGTAAGAGCAGTGTTAACAAACCTTTGGTCGAAGTTAATAATAAAACTCGTATAGGATGTCTTGTCTTTGTCTGTCGTCTGTCTGCCTCATCTCATTCCCATTGTCTGTCCGTCTTTCTTTAAGTACAATGCGAATCCTAGTAAGGTCCCTCGTATCGTTGATTATTGATTCAACAGTATTTTTTTCTTAGATGAAAAGAATGACATAAACATTTAATAAAATAAGTGGTAAGTAAGTATTACCTTGCTTGGCCTCCGAAGCCCCGACATTGTCCTTTCAGGTCTTTGCTCTCTGTTGACTTCTACCTTTTATAGCTTGATGTCCTCCGAAATATGCTAGTCAGTAAAATCAGGCTGAATTACTATATTATTTCTAAGTTTTATTAATTATTTCATATTTTTTTTAGGTAGACTTAATAAAGCAATTAAATTGCAAAGTTAACGTTCTTAGTTTACGTTGGGTACTAATTTTAAAATGTTATGAACCACTGGCACAAATGGCTTATGTCAGAGTGACAGCTATCGTTCAAAAATGTATAAACAGCTGACACGATTTTCGTACATAAACCTTCAAGAACAAACAAGTGGGTAGTTGAAGTATTTGGTAAATTGTAGGCTATACGCAACAAGTTAGTAAGTGAAGACTGGGTACGCTGTTAAATTGAGTGAATTTGTAAAATATCTAGGTATTGTATCGTAGTTTTTGCTGTAAAATAGTAGTAGTTCGATTTTGGTAGATTTTTATACGTTTGTAAAGTGCCTGCAGAAAATATGATTGCAATGCTAGTGATCAAAATATTCAGGCGTTATAGGCTAAGCTCACTCACCTATTATAATACTATCGGCGTTGGCGTCATCGCGGTGCTGATGTGTGGACAGTGGACAGGTATGTTAAGTAAAGTTATCTAAGCGGAACCACCAACATTCGTGAAAATCTAGAACGACTGACTTTTGAAAATCTTACTCAATCAGATGGATGTCTAATTTTGGATTCTTTTTCCAAGGATAAGGTTTTGTACTCCATTACTGCCTCTATGGTCTAGTGGTCTAATTAAGCCATGGGCTCCTGATCCGGTTGTCGTGGGTTCGATTTCCACACAAAGTCCATACCTATCTATTTGCTATTTGTCAATTTATCATTTTATGCGATTTTCCCTCAGGACTTTCTCCAGTAGTTCTTCCATGCTGGACTAGAATGTGCCAGTTGCATTTCCTGTCGGGCAAACTGTAAATACCAGCTATGGAGCCGAGGGTTTCTGAATATTGCAATTTTGGCGATGGGCTGACAACCTGTCACTACAGCAATATTCATACAAATCTATCTTAAATAACCCTCAAAACGTTGTCAGACGTGGCGGAACGACCTTTGTTTAGGTCATTTACGCTCCGCCTACCCCATTAGGGATAAGGGCGTGATTATATGTATGTATGTATATGTATGTGTACTCTCCAGTTTGATTAAAACAATGCAGGCTGAATCACTTCATTATCTGTGTAAGAAAATTATTCCGTGCTTTGGAGGGCACGTTAAGCCTTCTGTCTCGGTCGCTGTAATTGATTATGGTCGTTACTGGTGTTTGACCTGGTAGACTTTCCTTACCGTCGTCCCTTACACTGTCACTGAAACTTCGAAGGGTAAAAGGAGTTGCAAAATTTGCTCGCATGCAACAAATGAATATTGCAAGTTAAATAGGTAGGTATACGTCCTTTAAATGTGGACACCTCATTACTCACCTGTGGTCCTTGAAGGCAACCAAGTGCATAAAGACAGAACCGACAAATTACAAAACTTGAGCTTAGCACTTGCATAAGCTGCATCTGCATTTGCAAAAGCTGAGGACATCGAAACATCTTTCTAAGACTTGTTGACCGCTCTGCTAAACTTGTTTCAGGAATCACTCAAAGTATAACAAATGCTCATGTCCAATGAATAAAAGAATGAGTTGCTTATACACAAATGTTTACGTAAATTTCACCTACTTACGCTTTTAATTTCGAAACCTTTTGTAAAAATACTGAAAGCGGCCCGTCTCTATTGTCCACAGAAGTTTGACATTTGGAGGACAGCAACCAAAGGATCTAGATCTTTGAATGCTAAGCGGTCTAGATGGAATGGAAGGTAAGAGGGTGTGGTGACCAGTTGTCGCCGGTTCAAGTGTGAGTGGTCGCTGCAGCTGAAATAATATCACGGATTAACATTGAACACATACGGTGGCGGTGGGCAGAACTGACGCTGAACGCCGTCGCCGCCGCAGTCGCAAAGCGCGCATCGACCGACCGACCGGCCTCCGCGCAACGACCGCACGTCGCACGCCCAACGTACACACCCTTCCCGCCACAATTCAAATTCAATCGACGTTCGAATTTTATTTTTTAATTGCAAGCGCACTCAAGCGTTACGGAGCCGAAAATCGCGACACTGGCCAGCCAGTGTCCGAATTGCATTCCGGCCGTTGACATCGATTACGGAATAATTTTAGATTAATTTTGTAAAATGTAGAGTTTCAGAATTTTGGCGGGACGCGTGTGTTGTGATCTAACCGAAGTTTTTTTTATTCTTCCGACTGAAAGTGAAGGTGATAGCAGGTGTTACACCGATAGTGCCGTTGGAACGATGTTGGATTCCACTTAAAATTTATTAGTGTTTTGATTATACAGTTGCAGTTGAAGAAAGTAAACTATATTAAAGGTGAGACAGCAAAACTTTGCATAATTGTAGCAGTTACTCAATAAACTTCGCTTTCTAAAGGCCATGAGTGGCCGAGACAGCTTCAATTTAAAAATTGCAGCAGAAAAAAGGTAAAAAAAAGATTTATTTGGTGGTAACCGTCCGGTAAGTAGAGCTCTGCGCCTGCGCAGGCTGCTGCGCTGTATTACAGAACTCGTTTGAAAGTAAACCCTGCCACAATTACGCTCGAGACATTTCACTTCATTTGCCACTAGAGAAAAGTTATTACAACTTTATATAATTACAACAAATTAATCTTTGTATACTTGCTCCAACTATAACTTTTCTTTCTAAGAAACGCCTCCTCAAAGGTTAAATTTTATTACATTACCGACAATGTTAATTAAAAACTGAGAATTGTGTAATTATATAGCTTAATTAAACAAATTAGCAAACATTCGTGCAACATAAGTATAATTGAAATATTAATTCTAGCAAAAGAAAGAACAAATCTAACTTGTACATGAAATGCGGAACTTTAATTCTATTCTTGTTAGTATTTATCGAATCAAAACAGCTGCAACTAGATTATTTAACAGCCTAGTAAACACACTTAGCGTAGACTAGAAACTAGAACTTATTATTCTGATCTCATTTTTATTCTAAATGTTTTAACAGATTAAAACCACCCAAAATCCCATTTGTAAAAGAAGAATACCTACATAAAGGAAACGGAAAAGAAGATCTCCCTTAAAAGGGAAAGGAAAGGATCCCTTTCAAATATAATTGTATCAGGACAAAGAAAAATGCTCTTTCTGACTTCATAATAAATTACAGGTTTTTCAATGTGCAGAACTGCACCTTTTTTGTATATTATTTATTTATGTTTATTACTTTATTCTTTTTTAATATATATTTTGAGGTTTTGGCCCTTATGTATGTGCAACATAATTTTTTTGTTGTTTGATTCTTGAAGGGTCCTTAGAACAAAAGCCGTTGTAAAGGGGCTATGTTACAAAGGGGCTATGTTATATAGTTTGATGTTTTTCTGACCAGGATGTCCTCAAGGGCTAAAACTGGACTGCTAGAAACGAGCCACACTATCTTTGTCTAAACCTTGTTTATGTATCTATGGCTAAGATCTTTTGTTGCAAATATTCGCGTAAACTGTTGTAACTTGCGACATTGAATTGCTCTACGTCTGTTTTAGTTTGAAACTAGAACGAAATTACGTATAGCAGTATTTGTAATCATTTTCAATAATAGATTGTTTAAACGTAATGTTAAATATTACATACATACATAAAATCACGCCATAAACCGTAATGGGACAGTCCAGATTGAAAGCAATATGTATAGATTGTTTAAAAGTAATGTTAAATATGACTTACTAGGGTGGATCCCAGCTAATACAATTGACATATAACTTTGAAAAATCTCTAAGTTTAAAATTTCAGACACACGAAATCCTTTTTAAAAAAATAACCTTAGTTTTAGCAATTAACTGTCTGTAAACTACTTGTTAAAAAGTAGATGGGATGGGTCCTTACAATGTATGACGAATGATTCTTGACAACAAATTAAAATATTTTTTACACCCATAACAGATTAGGCTATGAAAATTGATTGATAATATTAGCTACTACATTTAATTTTGTTTTGAAATGAAAGAGAATTACAATGATAGATGTTTATTAAGGTTAACAAAATAGATATTAAAGTATTGTTTACAAAACTGTTTTTACAGTACTTGGAACCGTTAAAGTTACATTTTGTTTGACTTTATCCAAAATAGTTTATAATATTGGTAAACGGTGCCGCGGTGCGTAATAATAGTTAGGCACAGTTTGCGCACCTCTGTAACATAACAGTCATTTATAACCATAAGACACGCGATAGTCCGATTTAAATTTAACAAGTAAGTACTAAGATTGCCTGGAATAAATTGCTACCTTAGCAATAAGGCCGCCTATGTTGTACTTGTCTTTTGTTGTGTTGTATGATTTGTTTTCTTACGTGCAATTAAGTATTTTTATCTTATCTTATTTTCAAGCCTAAACATACCGTTCAATAAGATGGTAAGAGATTAAATTGGCTGCAAGAGTTAAGTTTAAGATCAGGGACAGATTCATTAAATAGAACTTTTTATAATAGTTTAGAAATGATGAAATTATGACTACTTTTTAAATTATAGTATAAAAAGAAACAGTTGCAGTTTCTGCTACATCGGCAACAATTTTCATAAAAGAAAGAAGAGCGCCTTGTGGAATAAAAGACCATAATAGATCATTCTTACAGAGCAGACTTGTAAGTACTAATTAATTTTCCATTTGATCCCAAATAAATAATATTTTTTTTTATGAAAACATAAGTAAACTCTGTGTGTCAATCAGTTTGTTTTGTTTTTAAAATTTCTTTATTGTAAATATATTTATGATAGAAACATTTCAGTGTACATTAAGTCCTGGGTGAATTAAACAATAATAATTACAGTTTACCAGGTAATTAACACCTTTACAAAACTTTTTGCATACTTACGATACCTTAAGAAAAACATGAATTTCGAATCCTCATAAATAAATAATATGAACAGTAAAAATATTGATTTAGTCAATTTAATTTTACTATGAATAAGTAAAAATCATAAAACCAGAGCAAAGACTTTCGTAATTTCTTTATCTCATCTCTGTAAACATTGCATATTTCAACATAACTACTTAACTGTCTCGATCTTCATGATCACTTTTACTATCACTCTAATATAAGTAGAACTGATCAAATAAGAACCAGAAATATCAGGTTACCGATCAGGAGGTCGATTTTCGAAAATAACTAGTTAAAAAATATGAATTAAATTATGATCTCATGTAGTATGCAACACACGGCATTTGAGTCTTAAATCTAGGAGATATTCTTATTGAGTCGCAAATTTTAACAAATATGCTTGTCTTGTGTTGTCTAGCCGTTAATGTCCCACTGCTGGGCAAAGGCCTCTCTCCGGTCTCTCCACGACTCTATATCCTGTGCTTCCTCCGGCCAGTCCTCGAGGAACAAATATACTTAGTATAAAAAAAATATAGCACACCCTAACCCATGCAACAAATATAAGTATGTAAGCTCTGTGTTTAAATAAAACTAAATTTGCTGAAATTAGTAAAAATCATTAATTTGATAAAATGGTACAAGAATATATTTGTGTTAATCCAACCCTATCTGAAAATAATGGTATATAAAATTTTACTACTCGAAGACTTCTAAAAATCGTTCTCCAAGTGAGTTGACTCGAAAGCAAGTGAATGAGTCAGTTCAGTGCTACTGACCGCCGTAAGATATGCACGTTTCACTGTCCATCGACTAGAATTAATTCCTTGCTAATGGTAGTAGAGAAATGAAGATTAGAATACCTCAGCGATTTCTAAGTATGACGTTGAAGACTAAGCTTATATATGTTGAAAAGCTTTCTATATTTCCGCTTTGATTGCGAAATCAGCATAATAAGCTTAAAACAACGTATTAATAAAGTAAAATTTTTGAAAAAAATTGATAAGCTCAGTTAACTTTCTTTCAGGAGACGGAAAAAAAAAATATTTTACAATTCTTGAAAAAAAAAAAACCTGCTGATAGTTGTTCAGTTTCGTTGACTGAGCAACCCCTATCAGTTTGCGTGAAGCTGTCCCTTACACCCCGTATATCTTTTCAGCAGCCAAACAGTCACTGCGCTGGATAAATTTTATCACTGTAAGCGCAGCGGTATAATGTTTTCCCATGAAAATATATCAACCCGCGTCATAGAGTCTGAATGTATTTTGAATCTGTGTTTTTTAAATGCGAATTTAGTTATATAATAAAAAAAATATGGCCAAATTTAATAATATCGAATCGACAATTAGTGTGGCAATGTGAGCATACAATTTTCATGTCCTCTCAATTGAAATTCTCACATTACTTTTTAAAGTCGATGTCGAAGGAGATAAAAAGCTTTCTCCGCTGAAAACGACCGTCCAAAAAGCTCCAAAACCGAAAGGAAGTGAAAGTCCTTGGGAGTTGTTCAAGTTCAATATACAACACAAAAGAAACTCATGTATGTATGGGAATTTTTGTATTTTGTAATGTTATCGCACAATAGTCCAATTTATATTACGCTACAGTTTCTTGACTCGCGCCGACAGATTTGATTAGGTTATGATATTATTTTGACATCAAAATTGGAGTTAATTTTCGTCTACGTTCAAGTAATTTTATAAAAAATATTAAGTGCAGTATGTGGACGTTGAATAGTTAAGTTTAATGAATGTAATTGTACGCATTCATGACTACGTTAACACGACTTTAACTTTCCCTTCGTATTGTTGAAATTGTCACAATTATTACTAGAGTACCGAATAAGTATGGCACTTTGACAGTAACTGCAAAAAGACCATATTTGATGTCTTCATAATTCTATGAATTAAACTATAGTAAAAGAAGTATAATAAACAAGACTCATCCCATCGCCCAAATTGCAATATACTGAGATAGAGATAGAGATAAATTTATTAATAATTGTAAATTACAAGTCAAAAATTATAAGCACTTAAGTATATCACATTAATAATCATTTAAATTGTATTGCTTTCATTGTCATTAAAATTAATAAAATCATTATAACTATAGAATGCCTGTTCGACAAGCCAACGCTTAAGCCGTGATTTAGAGCTAATTAAGCTTGGTGCCTGCTTGATTACATCGGGTATTTTATTTAATACAGCCGTGCCCATCACATGCCTGAAACCCTTGGCTGGTTTTCACAGCATGCCCGGGAGGAAATGCAGCTGGCACATTCTATATTTTTCTTCCGCTCCCAGCCCAGCATTGAAGAAGTATAATATTGGTTTAGAAAAATAGTAATAGAATACTAAGTATTTGAAAAAAAAATCGTTGAGATCTTCTTCTGTCGAGTGGGTATCGAGTCTGTCGACCCGATGAACCCTGGTGTCAGAGTTTTTGAAACCGCCTAGTAGCACAACTATCAGGCCTCTGACATGGTTTGAGTAACGACCACTATCAAAGACAGCGACCGGGACCGACGGCTTAACGTGCCCTCCGAAGCACGAAATCTTTTTCTTTTTCGGACAATCAGGTGATTCAGCCTGCAATGTCCTAACCAAACTGGGGAAAAATTCACAAAGTGATAAATTCTCAAATATCAACTTTGTGTTTCCCCCCCTGGGAATCGAACCCAGGACCTCCGGATCGGGAGTCCATGGCTCTAGCCACTAGACCACGGAGGCAGTTCGAGGCAGGAGGCAGTATCGTTGAGATGACTCAATGAATGATCACTACATTTTTTACCAAAGTTTTTAACTAGAACTATCGCTTACTCCAAAATGGCCCAATGTGTACCTAGCCTATCATAATGCACTTGACATTGCATCACTGGTTGCCATGCGCATGCGCGTGCAACTCCCAGCGCATCGCGTGGCGAGTTTGCGAGTGAAATGCCGAGTAGCCCGCCACCGGTCAGCACGATACACTTTCAGTTTCGATCTAATGTAATTATGTAGACAGAGACAAATATCAGAATAATAATGATGCTAAATTTACTGCACTATTTCGTTTCCATGCTGGACCGGGAGCGACAAAGAAATTGCTCTTCCCATTTATTAAGCGTTCCCAACTTGTTTTCATGCCCATAAACAGCTTTTTCTTTTTCTTTACACCTTCAATGTGAGTTAACCGCAAAACACATGTTTGTAACAAGGTTATTGCCTGCGGTTCAGTAATTTGAACCTCTGCTAAGTTGCAAAGAAAAAGCTTATTATGGGCCGCAAAACACGTTGGTATTGATAACTCAACGTTAATAAATGAAGTATATGCACATATTTCTTCCATGCTGGCCTGGAAGCGAGAGAAAAACATAGAATGTGCCAGCTGCATTAAAAATCAGCTAAGCGGTCCGAGGGTTTCAGTATATTGCAATTTAGGCGATAGGCTGACAACCTGTCACTACAGCAATATACATACAAATCTATCATAAATAACCAGAAACAAAGAAGTAGTGGACGACCTTTGTTCAGGTCGTTTACGCTCTGCCTACCCCATTAGGGATAAAAGCGTGACTGTGTGTATGTATGTACATATTGCAAAAGGCGATATAGGTACCCGATATGCTAATTCGAATCGTGTCATAATCTTTATAGACTTATGAGCCTTTTTTTCTGTTGTGTGGGTTTTCGAGTCGATCGACAAGATGAACCCTAAACTTACGAGTAAGCGTCATAAATCTTTCCTTACTAGTATACGTATCACTACATAGTATAAAACAAAGTCGTTTTATCTGTCCCTATATCCCTATGTATGCGTAAATCTTTAAAACTACGCAACGGATTTTAATGCAGTTTCTTTTAATAGATAGAGTGATTCAAGAGGAAGGTTTATATGTATAATACATGCATAATGTAGTAGAGAAACACTAATAATTTCCGTGCGAAGCCGGGGCGGGTTGCTAGTTGATTATAAACAGCAATCACTATACCCATTTTCTAGTAGCGATTGTTCACCATTGATTGCCATAAACAGCAGTAATGGGAAATGTCTTCCGGCTATGGCGTAGGTACTGTGAGTGTAAGTTTATGAACAGATTGTACCACCTGTAATAAGGGCCTGTTTAGTATAGTAGATTTCCTTTGTGATGTTCTCTGGCGTACCTACTTTTTAAATATTCGGCTCGATTCTAGATTTGCCGGTTGAAACTAAAATTAAAATCAATTTGTCACTTTCGTACTAAAAGCATTGGAAAAGGACAGTAAAGTGTAAAACAATAGAGTATAAATCGCCTGTCCTTTTTCAATTTTATTATTGAAACAGATAGATTTTAAATTTAGGTTTAGCCGGTGAAATCTAGAATCGAGCCCATTAATTATCCATATCAGTTCTATGGATATGAACAAAAGGTGAATGAACAACTTTGGTAATCATAAATTAAGAAAGCTTAATTAAGAAAATACTTAAAATCTAAGGAGAAATCAATTTTCGGTTCTACAGAAACGCCGTCATTTGAAAGACTTAAGTCATTCATGCCCTGCTTACCCTGAAATAGATATAGGCGGCATTTTATGTCAATTTGTAGTTTAAACAATATATACCACAAAACAACAATATCTATTACGAAGGCGATGCGGCGAACACAAGTTCTCAGGTTTTTCATACAAAAGACCTCAACGCGTTCCGCAACTGTCTAACTTTTATAATAATTTTCATTTCGTGTGATTTTACTGCACTTTTTCTTATAAATTTACGTATGTTTAATAATATTCAATAAAATACTTCCATGCTGGACTGGAAGTGAGAGAATTCATAGAATGTGACAGTTGCATTTCCTCCCGAGCATGCTGTAAAAACCAGCTAAGGGATCTGAGGGTTTTAGTATATTGTAATTTGGTCAATGGGCTGAAAACCTGTCACTACAGCAATATACCGACAAATCTATCTCAAACAACCCTTAAAACTTTGTCAGACGTGGCGGAACGATCTTTGTTTAGTTCGTTTACGCTCTGCCTACCCCATTAGGGATAAGGGCGTGATTATATGTATGTATGTATTAAATACATCATTAGTTCAAAGTCAAGGCTGGCAAAATCTCACCTTCTTTACATACTTTCCCAATTAACATAATTTATTCCCAATATGAGCTGATTTATATTGAATTTCATTTGTAAAACAGTCAATTTCTATCCAATTTAATGGCGTTTACGACAGAAAACTCGTTTCAATGAGTAGTTTATAGTTATGTAAGACTTAGAGAAAATTGGTTCGCTAAGGTTGGCTACTATTTACAATTCGTGTTGTGGTAAATAGAGTTTAGCTTGTAGTAATTAAAGGAAAGATGTTACCGGGTTAGTTAAAAAAAAACAGTTAATCGACGATTAAACTAGAACCAAATAAGATTTATCACAATGTCTCATTACATTAACAAATTCACAGAAAAATATTTTTATTTTTATTTATTTAATACATTTTAAATACATACATATAATCACGCAATATTGTAACTATTGTCACTACTATTGTAGCAATTTATATATTTATGGGTGTACCTGTGCCTGAAATAAAGATATTTTAATTTAATTTATCCCTAATGGGGTAGACAGAGCGTAAACGACCTAAACAAAGGTCGTTCCGCCACGTCTGATAAAGTTTTGAGGGTTATTTGTAACCATCCTTCTACACATTTTGTTCCCTATTAAAAGATGTCATGGCGCCTTGTCCAAGGAATGGACACAAATCTAGTGCAGTAGCTTTTATTAATGCATCTGTCAAGCTTGGATCTCTTGGCAAAGAGGACACCACAAAAGAGTAGCTTTGCTTTACATATAATCACGCTTTTATTTCTATAATGGGGTAGGCAGAGCGTCAACGACCTCAACAAAGGTAGCTCCGCCATGTCTAAAGAAATTGTCTAAGTTTAGGAATAATGCTGTAGAGACGCTGTAGAGACTGACGAGAATCTTTCAAGATATACTGAATATAAACACAAATAACTACATAGAAGACGTAAAAAGGCTAGGAAGAAATAAATACAGGAGACCTATAGTTATAGAACTATTAAGTAAAAATATTACGAAATACATACTACGACATAAAGACTGCTTCATGCACACAGGAATAACAATCTCACCATTTCTAGATGATACAGCCATACAAGAAAGAAGGAAATGCATTGAAATATTAAAAGATGCACGCAAGCAAGGACACCGCGCCAATATAATAAACAACAAACTTATAATTAATGGAGAAGAATTTCCCCCGACTAATCGAAAGCCCTTAAGCCAATGCCAAGATACGAGCTTAGTAAATAATAGACATAAAGAATCACTGATAGCAGCACCTTCCCCAGCACAAACTACAGAATATAGCTACAGGCCAATCCGATCCCAGCGACCTACTAAAGATAGAAACAATTTTTTTCGTCAGTAATTTCCACATACTATTTCAAAACCTAAAAAGTCTAGGAAATAAACGACATTTATTAGAAGCTGCAGCAGAAGAAGATAGAGATATTGGTGCATTTTGTCTCACAGAATCGTGGATGTCTGAAGCTCGACGGGATTCTATGCAAGTAGAAGGATTTAAATTGGCATCATCGTTTTGCAGAGTTAACCAGAAGGGTGGAGGATCATGTATATATTTAAAAGAAGGAATAGAATACGTAGAAAAAAAAGAATTTGTAGATTTATCTATTGAACCTATTATAGAAATAAGTGCTATAGAAATACCAAAAAAAAGTTTAGTTATAATATGTTTATATTGGCCAGATAGCAATAGAATGCCAGATACTTTCTTTCAAACACTATCAAAACTCCTAAAGCTTGTACAAAAAAAATACTCACATAAAGATGTCATCATAGGTGGGGACTTTAATGTCGATACTCTCAAAAACACAACCGACTCACGTTACTTAACTGACCTCATGAAAAGTCATAATTTTTATCCACAAATAAGGGAACCTACACGAATAACGGAGACTACCTCAAAATGCATAGACCACATATACATAAACTTTCAAAACAAGAATATAAACATTAACGTCATTGAATATGGTTTCTGCGACCATAAAGGATTATTACTTGAAATGCCAACACCAAAATTAGACTCTCGAAAAATTTGGTACATAAATAAAAGACAATTTACGGAGAAAAACATACAAAACTTTAAAAAAATGTTAGGTGAAATTGATTGGAGTAAAATAATTTATAATAACCAAAATGTCGAACAAAATTACAATTCATTTAGTGCAGCTATTGAAAGTATTTTGAATAAAACAATACCCAAAAAACGAATTAAATTAAAAAATAAAACTAGAAGATATTGGTTAACAACTGGAATCAAAAAATCTTGTAAACAAGAACGTTTGTTAAAAACTTTTATCTCATATAATAATAACAGCACTATTCTAAATGATCATTATAAACAATATGAAAAAATATTGAAGCGTACGGTACAGACATCAAAAAAACAACAAAATATTAAAAGAATGAAAAACTCAAAAAACAGCATTATAACTATGTGGCACATAGTAAAAGAAAAAACAAATAAATTAACTGAAAAGAAGAAAAATAACATTAAACTATGTATAAATAAAAAAAATGTTGATGACCCAAACTTGGTCGCAAATGAATTTAATAAAGTCTTTGCATCTATAGGTACTGCGCAAGTTGGTAAAAATCCACCTTTGGCACCTAGTCAGCCTGTAATATCATCGTTTGAATCAGGTTTATTAAATTCAATGTACCTACGACTTGTTGACGAAAATGAAGTTTTTAATATAATAAAAAACCTAAAAAACAAGAAAAGTTTTGGCCATGATGAAATACCACCACTATTAGTAAGGAACTGTGCAAAGGAACTGGCTCCAGTTTTATCATATCTGATTAATCAATCTTTTCAAGAAGGTACTGTCCCGAATGCTCTAAAAATTTCAATCATAAAACCAATATATAAAAAGGGTGAACACACTGAATGTAATAATTATAGGCCTATTTCATTGTTACCAACCTTTTCAAAAATATTTGAGACCGCAATGACAAAACAATTATATTCATATTGTGAAAAGTTCAATATTTTCAGTAACCAGCAACACGGATTTCGAAAAAACCATACAACAACGCTAGCTGTCTTTAAATACATAAACGAAATATTAAACATCATTAATGACAAAAAGTACGCTGTTGGGATCTTACTGGACATGAAAAAAGCCTATGATAGAGTGCCATACAAACTATTACTAAAAAAACTTGCCAACATAGGTGTGAGAGGTCCAGCTTACGAATGGTTTGAGTCTTATTTACATAATCGCATGCAATTTGTAGAGGTTGAAAATTACGATAATATCACTGGGAATATTGCTAACGTAAGATCGCAAGGGGTTACTATCTTTAACTCTATATCCCAAGGCAGCGGTCTTCGGGTGTATTCTGTTTTTAATCTTTATAAATAACCTACCTAAAGTAATAGAGAATGATTGTATGTGTACATTGTTTGCAGATGATATTTCGATTGTAATATCATGCCAAAATAACCTTCAATTAAACTCCACCATAGACCACTTATTAAATACAATCGTAAACTGGCTAAATGAGAACAACCTCCTACTTAATTTCGACAAAACAAAAATAATACAATTTCACCCTATTCAAAAATCTCCCTTAGAAATCCAATATCATTTTCATAACACAAAGCTAGAAGTTGTTGATAACTATTCACTGCTAGGAATTAGTATAGACTCGAACTTAAACTGGAAAAGCCACATTCAGAAAATTATCTCAAAGCTTTCAAGTTTCACATATGCTTTATATGAATTAAAAACCACTACAGATAAACAAACTGCAATAAATGCGTACTATGCGTACGCCCATGCATGGCTACAGTATGGAATAGTAATGTGGGGAAATAGCTCAGATATTATTCTTCTATTCCGGTTACAAAAGAAGTGCATTAGAATCATCCAAAATATAGTAATATTAGAAAGCTGTAAACAACATTTCATAAATTTAAATATCTTATCCCTCCCTTGTATTTACATTCTAGAAGTCAGCAACTTTGTAAAAAGAAATAAAAACCTCTTCCCAGAATATACCAGACCTGTTAATCTGCGACCTGCAACCAGACTTGATACACGCTTTTCCAGAATGGAATTGTTTCACTCAGGCCCCTTTTCAATGGCAGTTAAAATATATAATAAACTTCCAGACAACATAAAATCAATTGAAAAGCCTGATAAATTTAAATATGTCCTTAAAAATATCTTATTAAAGAAATGCTATTACACAATAGATGAATTTTTAGAAGATAATTTAGATACTAAAAACTAGCATTCTATTGTTATTTTTAAATTATAAGTACCTGTGTACCTAGCATAAAAAACTTTATATATGTTACCTACTTTTAAATTGCCATACCCTTACAGGGTTCATGTTTGTTTCTGAATCTATTTATAACACCTTTGTACAACATGAAAGCAAATAAAGAATTGAGAATTGAATTGACAGGTTGTCAGTCCATCGCCTAAATTACAATGTACTAAAACCCTCGGATCCCTTAGCTGATTTTTACAGCATGCCCTGGAGGAAATGTAGCTGGCACAATTTATGTTTTTAACTCGCTCCCAGTCCAGCATGGAAGAAAAATACAATCCAGTTTATGAGATTAATTATCTTGATGTACTTACTTTTGACAACGTCAAAGAGATGCTATTCTATCTGGTTATTTCAGTTTCAAAATGTATTGTACTTTGGTACTATACCGCGCACAATCCCTCTGAAACTTACTTCCATGCTGGCCTGGGAGCGAGAGAAAAAACATAGAATGTGCCAGCTGCATCTTCTCCCGGGCATGCTGTAAAAACCAGCTAAGGGATTCGAGGGCTGCAGTATATTGTAATTCAGGCGATGGGCTGACAACCTGTCACTACTGCAATATACAGTTATATCTTAAACAACCATCAAAACTTGTCAGACGTGGCGGAACGACCTTTGGGTCGTTGACGCTCTGCCTATTCCATTAGGGATACAGTATGCCGTCTGCCAGGATTGATTGAGCGCGGTATAGTTATTATTATTTACATACATACATAAATCACGCCTTTATCCCTTACGGGGTAGGCAGAGCGTTTAACGCCTCGTAAAAGGCGCTTTCGCCACGTCTGACAAAAATTGCTATAGTGACAGGTTGTCAGCCCATCGCCTAAATTACAATACACTGTAACTCTCGAGTCCCTTTTGCTGACTTCAATAGCATGCCCGGGAGGAAGGGCAGCTGGAGTATTCTATGTTTTTCTATCTCTCCCAGTCCAGCATGGAAGTATCCCAGTCCAGCATGGAAGTAATGTAATGTTATTATTATTTAACATCATTATTGTTGTCTTGTTTTTTTTTAAACATAGTTCAGAGTCAGTAGTCTACCGCAACAAAGATATAATTGTCAGTCAGCAACTTGTAGATTCTAATTTAGATAAAGTTAGGATTTGGGTCAAGATTCAATGCATTTGCAATGTTCATTAGAAAGCGGATAATAACCAGTCTCAAATATCAATGCGAATTAAAAACGTACAAAACACAAACAATGCAACAGAAACTCGCGAAATGTCACTAATGGTGATCTCAATTTCTTCTTCTTGCAGTGCCGTATCCTAAAGAATGTTGGCGTCCATCTCTCTAAATGTATTCCTGTCTTCCGTTAGTCTTCTTAAGTCAATTGCAACCTTATATCCAGACCATGTTTTGAGGTTATCATACCAAGAAGTTATTCTCCTCCGTCTTCCTCTTTTCCCTTCTATTTTACCCTCTTTTATTGTTTCCAGTGTACTATATTCAAATTTATAAGTATGTTTTTTTTTTTTACTTTAATAAGAGTCTAAAAGTACTGTTATTAGGTCGTAAATTAAGTATTCACAGTTTGTATTAAAACACACACTTGCAAATCAAAATTATATTTATTTCGTGCCCTTGGAATTATAGTTGTTGGCAATAACAGTGAGATCTAGAAACTAAAAAATATAAATTTGAAATAAGGTTCAAATTCACACTGCTCTATCTAACCTTAAACTAAATAAGTCATGTCTATGTACTATGGGAACTAGATACCTGATTTTTTATTTAAATACTCACGTCTACAATTTTTGTTGAATAAATTTATAATTAAAGGACACTAATAAATTGTTAAATCAATTTTACTCTCATCCAATCCAATTTGAATGATAAAAGTTAGTAAGTGACAGTTTCTTGGACCAAGTCACGCGAGAAGCTTTATTATTTCCCCAACACGTTATATGTACAAAATATTGTCTAGTTTCATACGTAAGCTACACATTGTATTCTTCTGAAAAACTTACATAACGTAAACCAACTGTCACAGTCTACACATGTAATTAGGCAATTTTTGTTAAGCCTCGAATGTGCGCGGTCAGTATTACCTCAATTATGTAGTGAAAGTGTCATTGATATGTTAACAAGTTATTTGTGAAACCGCAGACATGTTATGGACTCAAATTGAGTTCGTCTTCTAAGTAGAGCAGTTATTTGTTATTTTACTTGACTGGACGTAAACGATTTACCTCAATTTTTTGTCAGACGTGGCGAAAGCGCTTTTCACGAGGCGTTAAACGCTCTGCCTACCCCGTAAGAGATAAAGGCGTGATTTATGTATGTATGTACGTAAACGTAACTGTCTCAAAATATTATGTTATTGGTTTTTACTTTGGCGCCTTCTTTCCGAGTTTTCAAAATTTGCAGCCAAATTGCATTGCAAAATCTTTGTGTTTTAAGGAATTAAAAATAATTTTCGGTGAAACCCTAAAAAAAAAATACCTTGTAGGGCTCTAACCTAACCCTTAACTACAAAATTTACCTAATATTTTTAAGATTCGTTAACCTATCTCCAATATACCCACTTAGATATATTTTTAATAAAGTAGTTAAATTGGTAGGTCTACGGTACTCTTTAGTAAGAGTAGTCAATCGCATATCTCAAAAGCTATTTGATCTCAGTTCAACAACTTAAAATAAAGAGTGCTCGAGTTTGCTCCGAGCTAAGTATGTAGTAGAAAGTAAAGGCTGTATGACAGACTTCCTTCACCAGTTCACCAGTTTTGGCAGGAGTGACGTCATCCACCACCTGCCTGGGAGCTTGCTAGGTTTCACACGTTTACTTTCGATTTACAATATAACCTGGGCCTTTTCAAGGCGAGAGTGAATAGGCACTACATAGGTGAGTATGTTTCAACATAGTCCGCATCGTCACTTTCCACCAGGTGAGATGGCGGACAAATGCTCGCCTATATAAATAAAAAAAAAAAAAAAAAAAAAAAAATTGATACGTATTGAATAACTTTAACCGTTTAATTGATATCATAAATCAATTTAACAAATGTATTTAGAGCAAATGGCCCATAAGTGTTTTTAGAATACGATTTTATAGATAATCTACTTATACATCCCTAAAAGGTAATAAACATACGTATAATCACGCCTTCATCCCTAATGGGGTAGGCAGAGCGTAAACAACATAAGCAAAAGGTCGTTTCGCCACGTCTGACAAGTTTTGAGGGTTATTCCAGATGGATCTGTATATTATATATAGGTTGTCAACCTGAGCTTTACAGCATACCCGGGAGGAGATGCAGCTAGCACATTTTATGTTTTTCTATCTCTCCCAGTCCAGCATGGATGTAAAATATTTGCCAATCTAAATAAAGTTCTATGATTTTCCTAATTTGATTCGTCGCGACACGCAATATTATAAAATATTATTAAATTTGCCACTCCTATCATTTATTTATCATTGTTTATAAATCTTTCATGCTGGACTGGGAGCGACAGAATAACGTAGAATGTGCAAGCTGCATCTCCTCCCGGGCATGCTGTAAAAACCAGCTAAGGGATTCGAGGGTATATTGTAATTTAGGCGATGGGCTGACAACCTGTCACTACAGCAATATCCAGTTCTATCTTAAACAACCCTCAAATCTTGTCAGACGTGGCGGAATGACCTTTGTTTGGGTTGTTCACGCTCTGCCTACCCCATTAGATCAGATTTAGAATCAGATTTAGATCTATTTTATGATAGTTATAGTGTTATTAATAAGAAAATGTACATATATTTAAATAAGATGTAGTTTACCTTGTAATTCGTTTTAGTTTTTAAATTAACATATAAGCGCTTTGGTACTAACTGTAAGATTATGTTGTGATAGAATAAATAAATAAATAAATTAGGGATACAGGCGTGATAGTATGTATGTATGATATTTGTTATATTGTTTTTAACTCTATATTGCTCTATTTTAATGTACAATACGACGCGGTTCATATTGAACGTGGGCGGGTTGGCTGCAGTCTTCTTCTGTCGAGTGGGTATCGAGTCTATCGACCCGATGAACCCTGGTGTCAGAGTTTTTAAACCGCCTATTAGTACAACTTTCAGGGCTCTGACATCTATCAAAGACAGCGACCGGGACCGACGGCGTAACGTGCCCTCCAAAGCACGAAATCTTTTTTCTTTTTCGGACAATCAGGTGACAGGCCTGCAATGTCCTAACCAAACTGGGGAAAAATTCACAAAGTGATAAATTCTCAAATATTAACTTTGTGTTTCCCCCCTGGGAATCGAACCCTGGACCTCCGGATCAGGAGTCCATGGCACTAGCCACTAGACCTCGGAGGCAGTAATAAGACCTGTCAAATTATTGTTAAATTTCAAGATGGTTGCGATCGTTCTTTTTATAACCACGTTCATTTTAAACGTGGTCGTACTGAACACACACATTCACATTTCCAAAATTAAGTTGAAGATATCATAGATAAATTTTTAAGCCCGTCTTTGTTATCTCAACAAGGAAATAAATACCCGACAATTTTAACCCACAAGTTTCTCTCATAATAAACTGTTGTTACCACAGACAGCAATGAAGATCATAAATCAAGCAATCTCTACACTATTAGAAAGCCTAATATTCCACTTTATCTAATCGCCCATTATCACAAGATCCCTGTTAAATATTTAGTGCGTGTGCTTGATATGACGACCTGTCAAACCAAAGGTCAGCGTATATTTGTTTATTGTCTGGTACAGGACTTCCTGGGATTAATGATATTAACATACAATGTAGGCTTGTTTGTCTGATTATGCAGGTGATGTGTCAAATTGTACGCATTGTCTGTATGTGATAAGGAGGGAGGTTATTGTTATGTGTATCAGATGTAACTGCAATTATAATTTCAGTATCCTTAAGTGGTATTTTGTCTTCAGTGTGAGTTTAGAGAACTGGGCAGTTTTTCTGTGTAAAAACCAGTACTCTCATTCAAACCCCTAGATTAGGTAACCGATTCCGTGAGATACGGGATAAGGTTAAGGAGATGGATGTGAGTTTAGTGAACTTAGGGTTCGATCGATTCACAAGGAAGATGAACGGTGATTATATAATATAGGTAAGGTACATTTCTAATTTAGTGCAATCAGGCCCGGCCACTGTTTCTAATACACAAGCCATGTCAGAGATTTATTATTAATAGTAGCTATTCTATTCTGACACCAGGGTCTGGTCAGGTCTGAAATCAGGCTATTTATTACCTAACCCACATGATAGATGCAAAAGTTTCAGGTAACTTATCCACAAAATGAAGAAACATCTGTTGAGTGAAATTCTTCAAAACTATTTATCTTTCAACAACTGACGAGTGACATAGTCGTTTTCATATTCAAAACACTTTCAGTCTTGCCAACTTATTGTCTCAAACAGTAGTAATTGTTGAGGTCTTGCGTGTTGCCGGCCCAGCAGCCCGGTCACCACACTTCGCAAGTTTGCGTCACTCAACGTTACCATTCACCGGTCCCGTTTGTAACTAGACGGTTTAATGACTTCAGTTTGGAGTGCATCTTAATGACGCTTTTGGTTTATTTATGAGCTTGCATGATGGACATGACAGTAGTCTAGTATTTTTTAACCATTTTTACTTGTTGTTTTATAAATACTATGCTGAAATGACCATTTTATACGCAGTGTAGTTTTAGTGTTTTTTATGCTGGTCTGGGAGCGTAAGAAAAACATAGAATGTGCGAGCTGCATTTCCTCCCGGGCATGATGTAAAAACCAGCTAAGGGATCCGAGGGTTTCATTATATTGCAATTAGGCGATGGGCTGACAACCTGTCACTACAGCAATGTACCTACAAATCTATCTTAAATGGCCCTCATACCTTTGTCAGACGTGACGGAACGACCTTTGTTTAGGTTGTTTACGTACCCATTAGGGGTAATAGCGTGATTATGTGTATGTGTGTAGTTTTAGAAATGTATGAAGGAAAGTAATGTTACCAAGAAGTAATATTTCTTGGATCCGATTAAAGCTTTGAAGGAGCAGCTGAAAGCAACAATACTCACTTATCAACACATAAGTTTCCATTTTATGTCCTGACATGTTTTGATCATAAAAACTAGAGATCAAAAAGTACAAAGTTTCGCCGCCGCTCACATATTTTCTCGTGCCAAGCTGCGTGCTTTAATAGCTGATATAACCGTTAGTTTGGTGTGAAAATGTCGGTATTAGAGTTGGGTACAGACTAATGGCTACTTAATATCGCATTTGGCTTGAAAAGTTTCAAAAATAACTCTTAATAATTGCCCAAGGGTAAGGAATAGAAAATGCATTAACGTTCTCTCACTTTGTTTAAATGCAAATCATTTCTATTTTTAACAAATGTTTGTTGAACAGTTAAGATTGTTTAAGTGGACCATTAAATAAAGGCCAAGGGTTAAATGCTTTTAAAGGTAATTTAGCATTAAAGACACAGAGTATACACATGAAACTTATTAGCCATCATCATAATATGCTTAAAATGGCAAAGTCAAATTTATAGCAACTCATACTCATGCTGGACTGGGAGAGATAGAAAAACATAGAATGTTCCAGCTGCCCTTCCTCCCGGGCATGCTGTAGAAGACAGCAAAAGGGACTCGAGGGTTACAGTGTATTGTAATTTAGGCGATGGGCTGACAACCTATCACTACACATTAGCAATACACATTACAATCTAAAATTGCCCTCAATTTTTGTCAGACGCGGCGAAAGCGCCTTTTACGAGGCGTTTAACGCTCTGCCTACCCCGTAAGGGATAAAGGCGTGATTTTATGTATGTATGCATACTCAAGTGATGCATCTACTTTACTATAGACTAACTTTTCATATACCAATTTTACTTGTTGCTTACTTATTACGTAGTTTTTGGAGTACGATGATTTCCTTCTACTTATTAAAAAGCCTATAAATAAATGTTTCTAGATATTGTAGCTAGAAAAAAATATTAATTTTGGCTTAGTAGTTACTAGGCAGTTTCGTAGTTAATCGTTTACACACAAACACATCAAAATAATTGTAACAATGATATTGATTTGCGCACAACTTAACTAAATCTTGACTAAAATGATTGGCGTCCCTTTCTGTACTCTCATGATAGAAAATGATAGGTATAGACTTATATTAGTTAAGTCGTGATTTTTGCAACTACGAATTGGTTCCAGTAATTTTCCCGTCTTGGGTAATTATAAAGATGTCACCAAAGTCAAGTAAGTCCGTGAAGTACCTAATAAGGAAATTCTTTTCAGATTTATTTAGTTTCCGGAAAAGTAAAAAGAAAATATTATGAATCGGTGCGTAAGATTACCATAGCCATAACACGTCTTTTAGGTGAGCTCGCTCCATCGTCGACTCTGTCACGGTCACTTGTGGCTAGAGTCAACCCATTTGGAATAAAAAATAAAACAAATATTAGAATTTAGAACATATACTGTGGCTAGTATGGACAATAACGAATCTACCATCGTCACTCTAAAAAGAATAGTACCTACCTAGCTACACCGTTGCAAAGAAAAAACAAATACTTATAAATACTTAATCTTACGTGTCAGATAAGGCCGGAATACCAAATTACCGTATTGTTTAAGATCTAGCCGCACGAGGTTATACCTAGATGCACATCTCATAATTTCATTGTCCGCAGTTTAGGCACGGAAGATGGGCGCCAAATCGGTCAAGGTATAATACCTAAGTGATATAGTGGGTACTCTGCCGTGAAAGCTATTAAAGTTTAGAATAAATACCATCACGCCTTTATATCTAAAGGGGTAGGAAGACGACAAAAAAAAGGTCGTTTTGTAGGTAGTTTAAGTTTTATATATTTTAAGTTAATTTGAATTGTTATCCTATTTAACTAAGGTGTCTCTCTCTCTAAATTGCTGTGCCCTTGCAGGGCGTCACATGAGACTGAAACTGTTATATATGTACTTTTAAGGTATATTTTTAAGACCTTTTGTATTACAATAAACTCAAAACCTTAAAATGTTGCTGGTGTTTATCAGCATTCCCGGGAGGAAAAGCAGCTGGTATATTCTATGATTTTTTCTCTCTCAGTCCAGCATGAACTTAAATGCACAATATGCACATCTTATAATTTCATTGTCCGTAGTTTAGGCACGGAAGATGGGTGCCAAATCGGTCAAGGTATAGAACTGTTATAGTGGTTATTCTGCCGTAGAAGAAGCTATTAAGGTTTAAAGACGGATTACACAAAAAAAACATTAAAAACAATGTTTGTGCCTTTCATTATCGATCATAATCAAGGTAGGTAGGATCATAAACGAGACATGCGCTTTTGTAATCAATAATAATTTAACGAGTTTTGTCTCGACGATTTTACGTTTACATTGTTATTATTATAGACTTCGACGATTAGAGAAACTGTACGGCTTTTGTTTTGGATACTATTTTAATTTAATAACAATCATCATTCTGCTTGGTTTTCTGTATTTAATAAGTTATCTTACATGCAATCACAGTAAAAACTCGGGCCCGTTTTGATGAACAATACTTGAGACAGCTAGTTTGAGTTCGTATCAGAAATGTCATTTCAGTACATTTTGGCCTGTCAAATCCATACTTAATATTGCTCTCAATCTTGAGATCGCTTTATAAATACGAGCCTTATTTTTTCCTGTCCTGCGGCATCATGTCACTCGTGACAATTGGCAAAAGTTCCATGTAATTTTAGTCAATTGCCATACATTACTTACAAGTTGCAAATACTCTAAATGGTATCAGACGACACGGGAAGCGCGGTCGTAACAGCGCGCGCGCAGCCTTCGCGCAATTTCCGGTGACAAATACTCAAACCCCGTGGTAGGTGTGACCGTTGCGTACCTTTGCTACAAACTGTCAAACGAGTTGACGGTAAATCACTGGCATTTGCTATGAAGTCAAATAAAAGTACCCATGCTCTGTACCAGAGTCAATCACTAAAGTTTTTGCAAAGGTGTCTTGACTGATTCAATGACAGGAATCTCAGAGTTTACATGTATGTATAATAGAATACGAGAAGATTCTCTTTTTGTTTCGTCTTAAAATGTTATTAGGATAAGAAGTATTTGAGGGATTACGGAGAAAGTCCGAGGTGGTTCTTTAGACTTCCATACATTTGAAATATCTTTGAAAAATGGTAGGCATATTGATCTATCTCTTAAAAATTAGCGAACATTTTGGGTTACCACAGAACAATAACATAATTAAAACAATTAAGTTGCGGTTTAGAAATAAAACTCCTATATTTATGAAGTAATTTTAACACAATAACTTAGTTGACTATAATTTTCGTAATATTGTAAGTTTAAATAATGGCGTTTATCTCCCTTGTTACTTTTTCCAAGAATAAGTATTTAACGAGACATATAATAATGTAATTTTGTGCCTACCCATGTACAGGAAGCACGCAAGCTAAAGTTGTAACTTATTACCGTACCTACTCGATGCGTACGCGCAACATCCGTCACAGAAAGGATACTTTAATTATAATATTTGTCTCAGATGTAATTGATAGAAATGTAGAGGCGTATGGTAAGGTACATAATTATATGTAATTTTTGACCATCTTGACACCATACTGGACTGGTCCAGGGTTTTTCCAAGCCGGACTGGGAGCGAGAGAAAAATAAAGAATGTGCCAGCTGCATTTCCTCTCGGGCATGCTGTAAAAAACAGTTAAGGGATCCGAGGGGACTGTATATTGTAATTAAGGCGATAGGCTGACAACCGGTCACTACAGCAATATACCTACAAATCTATCTAAATCACCCTCAAAACATTGTCAGACGTAGCAGATCGAGCTTTGTTTAGGCGTGATTATATGTATGTATGTATGTTGACACTATACCTACTAACATCATTGCTTGCATTTTGTTTTGACATCTAATCCGTGAGAATTACGCCTCAACGATACCATTTAATAGTGCAATTTTCTGACTGTCTTCTGTTGCCTACTTATTTGACATTTCTACTTATCATATATAATATACAGATACGCTTACCGGAGGATATTAGACGTTCACCCATAAATGAAATATTTAAAAATAGATTGAAGAAATGGCTAGTCAAGCAAACATTATACACATTTGTAGAATTTATGAATTTAAAGAAAATGTGTTATGTCTTACTTACTTTAATACATAATTTTGTATTTTGAAATATTCTTCCTCTTCTATGCTGGACTGGGAGAGATAGAAAAACATAGAATGTTCCAGCTGCCCTTCCTCCCGGGCATGCTGTTGAAGTCAGCAAAAGGGACTCGAGGGTTACAGTGTATTGTAATTTAGGCGACGGGCTGACAACCTGTCACTAAAGCAATACATATTACAATCTAAAATTGCCCTCAATTTTTGTCAGACGTGGCGAAAGCGCCTTTTACGAGGCGTTAAACGCTCTGCCTACCCCGTAAGGGATAAAGGCGTGATTTATGTATGTATGTTTTCACGTTTCAGGTTTATCACAGTAATTTAAGAAATATTTTTAATTTATTTTATTTATTTGAAATGAAGACATTTTTATTTTATTTAACAGTTCATAATTAATAATTTAATTGCATGACTTATATTACTATATTACCAATGAAGAACTATTTACATACATACATATAATCACGCCTTTATCCCTAATGGGGTAGGCAGAGCGTACACGACCTAAACAAAGGTAGTTCCGCCACGTCTGACAAAGTTTTGAGGGTTGTTTAAGATAGATTTGTAGGTATATTGCTGTAGTGACAGGTTGTCAGCCTGTCGCCTAAATTGCAATATACAGAAACCCTCGGATCCCTTAGCTGGTTTTTACAGCATGCCTGGGAGGAAATGCAGCTGGCACATTCTATGTTTTTCTCTCGTCTATCCAGCATGGAAGTAAAGAACTATTCACTATCCAGAATATTTGACATATATAGAAATGATACTCAGGTAGCTATTACGGATGAACTGGTATAACAATTTTCTTCGGCAAGTATTCAATCACAACATATGTACCACCGATTATTTTCTGGTTGATCCGTTGCTCCGGCAACAGCTCGATTTAGTGATGTAGGGGTGCAGCGCTAGTGATGCGCCACACATGAATATTATTTTGTACCACACATATTTTATACATATTGAGAGCCCGATGGTGTAGTGGATAGGGCCGCTGCCTCCTGAGCGGGGAGGTCGTGGTTCGAATCCCACCACGTACCAATGTGTTTTTCGGTTTATGAATTTCATATGTACGTTTATTCGGCGCTTTTACCGTGCTTCGGAAGGCACGTTAAGCCGTTGGTCCCGGTTAATATCGTTTAATACCGTAGATATTAGTCGTTAAGCCATGTCAGAGGCCAGTGCTAAGCAATGGCGGCTTGAAAACTCTAACCTAATCTAGGATTGGGTCTGGTTTCCCTTCTGGGTTGCGGAGGTCAGATGGCAGTCGCTCTGTGTAAAAACCAATACCCTCGTTCAATCGCCTAGATTAGGTAGCCGGCCCCTTGATATACGGGATAAGGCTAGGGAGATAACATTTTATACATATTGGGTCGTATAAAAACTTGTCATTTGGATCATAAGTCCCCCACAACTAGGTACTTAAGATGATTTATTATAATGATGGACAGGTAATGAATAACGCGCCTATTGATTTGACTCCATTGACCAACATATTGTCATGATTGATTTAATTAATCTCTAGGGCTCATCTAATTTATTACTGTACATAAATGAATAGCCTTTACATAATTATCAGCTGATTGATTTAATTCGGTTTGTCAATTTTGTATTATATATTGTATCTTTCAGGAAGTATTTAAAGTGTCTTAGGCCCGTATTGATAATCAGCACTTGAGTCTGACAGCAATTTTGAATTCCTATCGGAAATATAATTTCAGTACAAATAGGCCTGTCAAATCTACACTTAATTCAAAATTCAAATTCAAATTCTCTTTATTTCAGGCATTAACTCACAATAAATCACTCATAATCACTCATATAACAAACACATTGCAATTAAATATATAAATTTAATTAGCAAGAGATATTTAAATGAATATGTTGAAATATAAATAAACAAATATAATTTAAATTAAATTATAAATGTCATATTATTACCTATTTTTTTTCTATAAAATCTTTACATGTTGTTATCACTCTTAATATTGCTCTTTAGATCACTTTATAAATACGAGCCTTAATGATTTAAAGCTGGATGAGCCGGAACTGATAATACCATTAGACGGATTTGGTTTTTCATTATTCGAGCTATATTCATGGGAGAAAGCTGTTCAGTTTCATTGGTTCAATGATGCCCTTTCGAAATAAAAAAAAAAAAAATATCTTCGTGTATAATTGCAGCACTTATTTACGCCGTGGTAAAAACTATGTGTTACTTCGTATAAGGCACATTCTATAATTTTTTTGTTAGATTGCGTGCGCAGGCGCATGATGTAGTTCCGTGACGAAGACATTTGATTACAATGTGGACAAACGTTAAATATAATTGATTTCGTACACTGGCCGTGACATTTTTAAGACTCGTTTACTGACAATTTGACACTGGTTATCTTTGACATTTATGTCAAGTGGTATTAAGATGCCCATTGTTTTAGCCGCCACCTTATTTTGAGGTACATGTTTGACCTAATAGAAGAACGTACTTAATATAATTGTTAGTGTCAGATAGTATCAGTGATATTAGTAGCCGGTGTTAATAATAAGGTATAATGGTGTTATGCATGGGAAAGGCACAGACAATGGGTTGTTATATCACTTTGATTTGAGTTAACCGGTTTTTGAAGGGAAATAGGTGGTCGAAATTATATGTTTAATTCATTTAACAATAAACAAATTAATCCCACTATTCTGGTATGTGGAATCTCTCAATTTGTACTGTCAGAAAAGAGAGTCAAAACGTAAAAGTTTCCGACTACAGCTTATTTTAAGAGCAAAATACATAAATATAATCATGCCTTTATCCCTAATGGGAAAGACAGATGGTAAACGACCTAAACAAATGTCGCTAAGCCACGTCTGACAAAGTTTTGAGGCTTATTTAAGATAGATTTGTAGTGACAAGTTGTCAGCTCATCGCCTAAATTACAATATACTGAAAACCTCGGATCCCTTAGCTGGTTTTTACAGCATGCCCGGGAGGAAATGCAGCTGGCACATTCTATGTTTTTCTCTCGCTCCCAGGCCAGCATGGAAGATAAACGTTTAAGAGCAAACGGTCTCATAGTTTTGAGCGTTTGCTGAAATACGTCATCGGATCGGATTAAACTCTAATCCGCACCAAAACTCTCGGACTAGTACTGGCATTTACAGTATGTCCGGTAAGAGCAGTAGTTCGTACATTTTTTATTCCCCCTGAAGCTTATATGAATAAAACCATTTTTTTAAACTTACATTTAATTTTAAATAATTAGTTTGCAATCGTATTAAAAGTAAATATCTAACCAATAGATTAATACATTTAACACTTCCGACACCTTTAAAGTTGAGGCCACTCTTAATGATTTCGCTGACATTTAGCAAATCTATATACCCGATTATTTATTAAACAGAACACTTAATATCCTAGCATACATACAAGCTGCTTACTTCAACCATTACTTAGTGCTTAACTACTAAACCTAATCGCTTATGCAGTGCTAGTCTAGATCTTGGAGTTTAATCATAACTGCGGAAGTAACTTAGAAGTATCTTGGCCCGACGCGTAACCCTTAGAAGTGGCTTTCAAATATATAAAAGTGTTTTATCGAGATAGTTTTAGATAACAGATATTTTCCACACATGTTTATTTTGATTTTTATTTCTTCCATGCTGGACTGGGAGCGAGAGAAAAACATAGAATGTGCCAGCTGCATTTCCTTCCGGGCATGCTGTAAAAAACAACTAAGGGATCTGAGGGTTTCAGTATATTGCAATTTAGGCGACTGGCTGACAACCTGCCACTACAGCAATATACGTACAAATCTATCTTAAATAACCCTCAAAACTTTGTCAGACGTAGCGGAACGACCTTAGTTTCTGTACTAGTATAGTATTATATTATCTGTGGTTTTAGGTCGTTTAAGCTCTGCCTACCCCATTAGGGATAAAGGCGTGACTATATGTATGTATGTATGTTTATTTTGATC
This sequence comes from Scrobipalpa costella, assembly GCA_949820665.1. Classification (NCBI taxonomy): domain Eukaryota; kingdom Metazoa; phylum Arthropoda; class Insecta; order Lepidoptera; family Gelechiidae; genus Scrobipalpa; species Scrobipalpa costella. Next base: position 4,763,894 of record OX463298.1, read on the forward strand.
GTCAAGGAAAGAAAGATGACTTTATTGCTAAGGAATAATAGGATCGAACGCCTAGCAGTCCACCTGGAAAGCAGAAACAGACCTATGGCAAAGAAAATATAATATTAGCTTATGTTGTGGCAAATTCTGGTTAAATATACCTTAAGCGATGCGATAGATGAGTCTTGGCATAAGAAAATGACTTCTTGGCATGCTGTGTTCCGTCAGTGCGTGAGATTGTCAGTGCCATAACAGGCATCTTCTGGGTGAGCTCGCTACATCGTCGACTCTGTCATGGTCATCCCTGACGTAGTGTCTAGAATCAAGAGCAAACCTATTTCTAATAATAAAAAAAAGATTACCCTCCCACCTCATTCCACCTTCAATTTAAAGTAGTTTGCTGTTCCCTCACTATATAAGAATTCAAGTGTCTATAAAGACTTATGGTGGCAAAGACAAAGTTCATATAAAATGCATTTTCATTTAAAAAGCACACGTAATAATAGATTCTGTTGTAACCACAGTAGTGCACTCAGCACAACTAGGAAATCACAAAGTGATATAACTATAGAAATGTTTCAAGAGAGTGAGAGATAAGAGATCTCACTGTTGTATTTAAATACGTGTATATAGGTACTTCTTTTGACACGGTGGTTATTTCACTCAATTATAATGTGTCCAAAACTTTCCTCGAGATCGTTAAAGTAAAAATTTCCATATGACGAGTGGAAAGAATGTTAACATCAAACCGAAGTTGGATAAATTATTGACTATTTTGCCTGGTCTTTATCAACAAACAAAGACGTCTTCCTTTTATTTGCTTCATCAAAAAACGTGTTTGGTTCTTTCAAGCCTCATTGTAAGTGACAATTCAAAAAAAAAACAAAACGATGGTGCATAAAAGCCGTATTCCATGGGACGTGATGTAATCTCACTCAACTGACCGATAGACGTTTTTTTATTCGTCTCGATCGCGTCACAAGTAAAAGTGTTACACTTATACTTAACATAGCTAAACGATTCGTGCAGATATGCAATGTGATTGAACTAAAGAAATGAGTTGTCTTATTTTCACTATCATCTCATCATTAGCTGTGTGATGAACGTAAGACATTTGATGTGATAAAGAAGCAGTTAGATGGCTCGATTCTAGATATCACCGGCTAAAACTAAAATCTTTCTGTTACCTTCAAAATAATAAAATTGAAAAAGAACAACCGTTTTCCTAGTATTTCTGACAATTGTATCCGCCATATCATATGACGGCGGATAAAACTGACAGATAACGCATAAAACCACCGACTATAAATCAAAACCAGGAGAGAATAGATCTCCTGTCCTTTTCCAATGTTTTTAGTCTGAAAGTGAATAGATTTTAATTTTAGTTTTAGCCGGAATATCTAGAATCGAGCCCATTGTTTTGCATTCAATTCGATAATAGTGGTCAAATGTTGCATTGACTATTGAAAGTTGAAATCGTAATATTATATATCAAATCATTAGATTTAATATAATAGTAATAAGCAATAAGAAGTCTATTTATTAAAACTAGCTATACAATAGATTATTTTGACGACCTATTAAAGGGTTTTATAGTTAGGTAATTAAACTTTGATAATAATAATTGTAACAATGTACAGTACAATTATTATGACATTAATCATGTCAAATTAGTACTACGGTTAATTAAAATTGCATAAAATATATTTATAATATTATTGTAATATACCGTGCCCTGTTCTTTTAATATACTGTGACAAATTTTCTATAGGTTTACTTACATACATACATATAATCATGCCTTTATCCCTAATGGGGTAGGCAGAGCGTAAACGACCTTAACTAAGATCGTTCCGCCCCATCTGACAAAGTTTTGAGGGTTATTTAAGATAGATTTGTAGGTATATTGCTGTAGTGACAGTTTGTCAGCCTATCGCCTAAACTGCAATATATAGAAACCCCCGGCTACCTTAGGTGGTTTTTTCAGCATGCTCGGGAGCAAATGCAGCTGGCACATTCTATACTCAACAACAACTTCAATACAGCTAAAATATCAACAATAAAATGAACTCATTGATTGTTATCGACCAGTGATCTTTTATAGTTAAATTGACCGCTTGATCTTTAACCTTAGTAGGTCTCTGCTCTATGTTGGTAAAGAAATCCTATGTCCATCGTTCGTGTTCAATAAGACGTATTTCGAGTCAGTTTTGATGAGTTATCTCGTTTGATGTCGAACCTTATTTAGTGTCTTTTACCAGTATTTATTTTAAGGACCATGATATAGGTATTACACGAGTGATTTGGATCCCTTTATGAATCTTCATCTACCTAGCCTTATCCCGTATCTCACGGGGTCAGCTTCCCAATCTAGGGGATAGAACGAGGATACTGGTTTTTACACAGAGCGTCTGCCATCTGACCTTCGCAACCCAGAATGGAAACCAGACCCAATCCTAGATACGGTCAGAGTTTTCAAGCTGCCAATGCTTAGCATTGGCCTGTGATATCTACGGTATTAATCGATATTAACCGGGACCAACGGCTTAACGTGCCTTCCGAAGCTCGAAAAAAGCACCGAATAAACGTACATATGAAATTCGAAAACCGAAAAACACATTGTTACGTGCTGGGATTCGAACCACGACCTCTCGCTCAAGAGGCAGCGGCCCTATCCACTACACCATCAGGCTCTCTGGATCCCTTTATGTATAATGTACCCTAAAAGTTTGCAATAGCATAATTATAGATATCCTACATTTATAAAACATACAAGCACGAAATTTAATAGAACATAGCCCTTAAAAGGTTAGTTCAAAGTCCGTTGAAGTTAACTGTATATCAGTATCTACGCTAATACACCATCAGTCGGCATGGAACCTGTAATCTACCTCAAAAGGCGTAAGATTTGACGTGATTTCGTAAAACAGCACACGCTGCGTAGATACAGTCCGCTACCCATGGAAAATGAACCATAATAACTGACCAAACTGACATGTTTTTATGAATATGTCCTAACATATTGTATCAAAAACTGGGCTCGATTAATAGATAGATTCCACCGGCTAAAACTAAAATTAAAATATATCACTTTCAAAATAATAAAATTGAAAAAGAACATTTGTACTCTATGGTTTTACACTTTGTCCGCTAGTTTTTGACGCGGTTTTGCACGTTTCCCCAGTATTTCTGTCAATTTTATCTGCCATTTCATATGACGGCGGATAAAAGACAGATAACGCATAAAACCGCGACTATAAATAAAAAACCGGAGAGAATAGATCTGCTGCCCTTTTTTAATATTTTAGTTTGAGAGCGACAAATAGATTATAATGTTAGTATTAGCTGGCAAATGTAAAATTGAGCCCACTACTATATATATATATAGTGTACAACTGTATCGTTGATTGAGCAACCCCTATCAGTTTGCGGTATTAAAAAGTTGCACATATAATATTTGTGTAGTTGCCTGTACCAACAATTCTTGTATGACTGTGATTACCAGAGGTCGGAAATTCGGGTGCAAAAAAAGTAAAAACCCACTGTTGGAGCTACTAAGAGTTGCTACAACCACCTTTTTCAAGATTTTTAGGGCCCCAGTTTATTTTTCTTTATTAAATTGTTTTAGTAATGCCAATGTGTTCTTTGCGTCAATATAAGTCGAAAGTGTTTGCAATTTTTTTTTATATTTGTTTTATTTTGAAAGATATAAGTAGAAATGTGTTTATAATGTACTGAAAAATATTAAAAATATAAAAATATCGTTTGATTGTTTGATATTTTTATTGAATACCCTTTATAAATGATTTCTACAATGCTTTTATCATTATTACACAAAAAATTGAATGGGGCCCTCGGGGGCCCAAAAGCGTTTTATTTCTTTAAAAAAAATTGCGGAGAAAATTAAAATTAAAATTCGTATTTGGCAAGGTTAAGACAAGATAAACGCTTTTTACTCTTGTATTTTTTTCTATACGGTTGATAGTTTCAGGATAAATTGATGTTGAAGTTAGCAGGACACAATCGTTCAAAACCAAGCAAAGTAGTGGTTTTTATGGTGAAATCGTCTAGGTTAAGAAGAGATAGGCAAGGCACTTCTCTTTCTTGTTATTTTTTCTCTACGGTTGACAGTTTCACAGTGAATTGATGTTAAAGTTGTTAGGACAATTTTTGGGCCTCTCTCTTTGAGTATGTGCGACAAGCTCATCATATTGACTGTATCCGTCTAAGTGCGTTTAGGATGTATTGTCTTAATTTTTGGTTTGTAAAATATGGCAAGTACACAAAATCAAAAGTGTATTACATGTAACCTAGTATCAAGTATTTTCTCTGATATACTTATTGGAAACCGGCTAACCCAGGGAGGGTTTCAGTATTGTATTTTAAACGATGGGCTGACAACCTGTCACTATAGCAATATACAGATCCACCTGGAATGACCCTCAAAATTTGTCAGACGTGGCGGAACGACCTTTGTTTAGGTCGTTTACGCTCTGCCTACCCCATTAGAGATAAAGGCGTGATTATATGTATGTATGTACTTATTTGTAAAATATAAAATAAAGACGAATCCGGTAAAATTCTTTTTATATATATGCGAGTGCTTGACTGGTCTTATTTTAAGGATTTAGGTGCTTACAATGAACCTTAATAGTTTCACAACGAAAGAAAAAAGTATAGTAATGTTTAAGCAGTAAAACGCTTTGGGGCCTTCAGGCCCAAAAATTGTGTCCAGGGAATTTTAACATCAATTCACTGTGAAACTGTCAACCGTAGAGAAAAAAATCTTTCTTGAAAGAGAAGTGCCTATCTTTTGTTCACCTAGCTGATTTCACCATAAAAACAACTACTTGGCTTGGTCTTGAACAATTGTGTCCTACTAACTTCAACATCAATTTACCCTGAAACTATCAATCGTAGAGAAAAAATTACAAGAGTAAAAAGCGTTTATCTTGTCTTAACCTTGCCAATTACGAATTTTAATTTTAATTTACTCCGCAATTTTTTTTAAAGGAATAAAACGATTTTGGGCCCCCGAGGGCCCCATTCAAATTTTTGTGTAAAAATAATAAAAGTATCGTAGAAATCATTTCTAAATGGTATTCAATAAAAATATCAAACAATCAAATGATATTTTTATATTTTTAATATTTTTCAGTACATTGAAAACACATTTCTACTTATATCTTTCAAATTAAAACAAATATAAAAAAAAATTGCAAACACTTTCGACTTATATTGACGCAAAGAACACATTGGCATTACTAAAACAATTTAATAAAGAAAAATAAACTGGGGCCCTAAACATCTTGAAAAAGGTGGTTGTAGCAACTCTCAGTAGCTCCAACAGTGGGTTTTTACTTTTTTTGCACCCGAATTTCCGACCTCTGGTGATTACTGAATGAACGAGAGAGCAATGAGCAAGCGAAAGTGCTCAGTTTGCGATAAAACGTAATTTGTCCAATTACGTGTACGTTAAGACGTTATTCAGTGTACAAGAAAATTGGAAATTAACTCCGAACTTGGTCTGTCAATGCGTAGGCATTCGGTTTTTTTACTAATCACGTTTTCTTAAAATCTTAGTGATTTATTTAAGAAATTTAATATGACCGACGTCGTTTTTGACCATTACCTACCTTTTTAAAAAAAATACTTATTCTGCAAAGGTATTAAAATCTTTCTGGAAATCAATTGTAAGTTATATACAATAATAACATTTAATCGCTCTGATGCCAAAACGAACAAACCTGTAGTGGTTAAATTGATATGAAAATAACTAATACAAAACCACAACATGCTTCGTAAACATTGTTTTCTGCTTGAAGTTATATAACCATCAAAAAACACATTCCAACAAGTATTCTAGCAAGTTCATTATAACTCTCGTTCTATTACAAGTCAACAAGTGGTCCAAATAACTGTATGTTTTCATATACATAATTTAATATTTAACAATGCAACAATTATTGACCAGTTGCATCAATCCGGCGGTCTGGATAGCAACTAGGTGGGCAGCGAAAGTGCAGTTGCGACAGTTGCATCGGCATGTGCATGCGCATGTCCACGTTGACACGTAGCCACCGCTGCTGCTGCGTTGGTATACCTGGTCAGCGCCAAGGGACCTGGGTTCAATTCATTCTATGACTATAAATAAAAATCTAGATGGTTTTTGGCTTCAAATAATGTCTGTAGCGAATAGATATGCTGAATTTTATCAAGAAGTGTTAAAAGTGCCAATAAAGGCTTTACTTACTGCAATGAAGTGTTTTATCTTCGACTTACAAATAATCACAGTTCACTTATAGAAGAAGTTAACAACTTGTATGGCTTCTATTACTATGATGTCACTTAGCTGCTGCGTTGTTATATCTGCCATCTGCGCTATGATTCCAGGGTTCGATTCGCTAGACGACACGTAAGTAAAGTAAAGCTGGACTGGGAGCGAAAAGAAAAACATACAATGTGCCAGCTGCATTTCCTCCCAGGCATGCTGTAAAAACCAGCTAAGGGATCCGAGGGTTACAGAATATTGCAATTTAGGCGATGGGCTGACGACCTATCTCTACAGCATTATTCCTAAAATCTATCTTAAAAAACCCTCAAAACTTTGTCAGTCATGGCGGAACGACCTCTGTTTAGGTCGTTTACGCTCTGCCTACCCCATTATGGGATATAGGCGTGATTATATGTAAAGCAAAGCTACTCTATTGTGGTGTCTTCTTTGCCAAGAGATCCAAGCTTGACAGATGCATTAATAAAAGCTACTGCACTAGATTTGCGTCCATTCCTGTGAAAAGGCGCCTTGCCATCTTTTAATAGGGAACAAAATGAGTAGAAGGATAGTTAAGTTTGAAGCTGCTTGTGACTAAAGTATTGGGTTATTGTCAAAAATACTGAAAACTATTCGTCTATCAGATAAATCTCTGTTTAATTCATAAACTTTTTTGTTTGACTGTTAAGTATTGATCTCTGTAATCTACGTTTCTAACTTCATCTCTAACATCACGTGACAATAAGGAAGGACTACATACAAAATGCACTGCTTAACCAGTACAAAAATGCAGCATTACGCCACATATTTACATACCCGTCCACATGTCCGGTCAAATAGTGCGTGATGGCGGTAGAAGGCATCAGAAGCCTAGTTGATATGATCTATATGCATTAAAGTTGCGCTTGCGCAGCGGGGAAATTGGGTTGATATGTTGCATGTGAGTGATGGAGTCATGGAAAATTGTGGGTGGTTATTGAGAGGGTATGGAATTTTCTAGATAAATACTTCATGCTATGAAACATGCTTTATTACTGCAATTTTTGAAAAAGATTCTCGTAATATTTTAAATTGCACTTTTAAACCTTCGGATGACAACTCGATTATAATTATAATGTAACCACTAGTTCTTTATTTTTATCTAGTTAGTTTGCCATGGATTTTCTCCTAATTTTATCTAGGAAAAAAGACAGAAGACTAAGGTAGATTAGAGTCTACATTAAAGAGAGCTTATGTAGAAAACTGTTTTGCAGAGGACTTAAGTAGGTATTTCTAACAAAGCGGTAGTAGGCTCCGCAAGGCTCGCGACCATCCTCTCACCGGAGTCCGGCGCCAAACAGCTTGCTGTGTTCCGTCGGTGCGTCAGATTGCCAGTGCCATAACAGACATCTTCCGGATCTTTCGTCGACTCTGTCACAGTCATCCTTGTATCTAGAGTCAAGAGCAAACCTATTTCTGATCAAATAATAAAAAAAACTGTAAATTTATAATTTTTCAGTGATCATCACTTGTTACTACAAATTCCACCTTGACACTGTATAAAAGATTAAGTACCGAAAAGAAGGTGCTGCTTTTATACATTGTCTGAGAAAATCTTTTGTCTTTAAAAATAACGATCGTATCTTACACCGTTTTGCCTTCACTCATATGCCTAGAATATTATGTTCCAACGCTTTCACTATAAAATACTACACTTTCTTTAAACATAAATATTGTAGAAGACATCACGTTTATGATGAATCGCCTTTATGATTGATTTATTCATGAGAAGCTTAGAAATGGATATGTGGTGTGCATACGCATAAGTTGTAGCTGACTAGTTGTAAAACGATGAAAGAAAGGGTCATTTAAAAAAAATGATTTTAATATACCCTTTTTATTTTTGATTTGTTATTTTTTACACGTAGCAATAATGCTGTGTAATCTATTGTATCTTCTTCTAATGCTTTCTATCTTTTACTGTATGCAAATTGTTTACATCATTTATGATTTTACACGATAATTTAATCAAATAATAAAGATATTACATACATTCATACCGGGTGTAAGGGACAGCGTCCCGCAAACCGATAGGGGTCGCCCAGTCAGCGACACTGAACAGCCTCCACCAAGAAATTATTTTAGAAAGTGAAAAATAAACAAAAGGACATTAAAAAAAATTATATAGCTCGAGTAAGATACCAAAATTATTCAAATTAATATTTTATAAATAAATTAGCATTTTGCCATTTGACGCTACGATCCGATAAACCCGAGTGTCAGTTTTTTTATCCTTCTTAACCAGGATAGGTCAATCGAATTATATTTTTGTGACCTTTAAAATATACTTCCATGCTGGACTGGGAGCGAGAGAAAATCATAGAATGGGCCAGCTGCATATCCTCCCGGGCATGCTGTAAAATCAGCTAACGGATCCAAGGGTTTCAGTATATTATAATTTTGGCGATTGGCTGACAACCTGTCACTAGAGCAATATACCTACAAATCTATCTTAAAATAACCCTCAAAACGTTGTCAGACGTCTCGGAACGACCTTTATTTAGGTAGTTTACGCTCTGTCTACCCCATTAGGGATAAAGGCGTGATTATATGTATGTATGTTAAAATATGAGATAGCGATATTAGCGATAGACCTCCACAATCAAATAAACTCTAGAGTAAAGACAATGCTCCATGCTTTATTTCATGTCTTATAGAACGTTGTTGTGCCTCCAGGAAATAATTTCTCATAATGAGATTTGTCGGCTTTGTAACTTAATTCGCTATTGTTTAGATTAATGTTTGTTCGTCTAATAGTTACTGAACGATTGTGGTTTCCTGAAACGGTTACACTAATTATGTAAGGCGTTTGAAATATAAACATAACAAAACATCCGTCACGGAATGAACAGTGGGTACTGGGTACCGATGGTGGGTTATTTTAATTCATATACATACATAAATATAATCACGCCTTTATCCCTAATGGGGTAGGCACAGCATAAAGTACCTAACCAAAGGTCGTTTCGCCACGTCTGACAATTTTTTGAGGGTTATTTAAGTTAGATTTGTAAGTATATTGATGTAGCGACAGGTTGTCAGCCCGTCGCCTTAGTTACAATATACAGAAACCCTCGGATCCCTTAGCTGTTTTTTACAGCATACCCGGGAGGAAATGCAGCTGGCACATTCTATGTTTTTCTTTCGCTGCCAGGCCAGCATGGAAGACATTTTAATCCATATCCATAACTAATATTATATTTACGAACGTTACTCAGTCTGTCCGTCTGTTTGTTGCTTTTTTACGCTTAAACGGCTATACGGAAATTGTTGGAATTTAGGAGGACTATAAGTGGGAATCCTGCGTACGGTTATTTTTTACATACATACATATATATGAATAATCACGCTTTTATTCCTATGAACCCAGTCAAAGGTCGTTACGCCACGTCTGACAATGTTTTGGGGGTTATTTAGATAGATTTGTAGGTACATTGCTGTAGTGACGAGTTGTTAGCCCATCGCCTAAATTGCAATATACGGATACCGTCGGATCCCTTCGCTGGTTTTTACAGTATGCTCGGGAGGAAATGCAGCTGGCACATTCTATATTTTTCCATCGCTCCCAGGCCAGCGTGGAAGCTACTTTTTACAGCGAGATAATATCCTATTTCCACGGGAAAACTCATTTAACGCGAGTGATACCGCGGGCGGAAAACTAGTTGTATATAATAATATCCTACCTGCCTATCTACACAGAGCGTCAAGCGAGAGAAGCCAACCCAGTATTAAGTTCATCAATACTCATTTTTATCGGAAAACATGTTCAACAATCTGTCAAAACATGTCGGAAGCTCGGAAGCTTTAGTTATGACCCGTGTTAATAATCAGCTCTTGAGATTGACAACTAGTTTGAGGTCGCATCGGCAATGTATTGTACAAAACGACCTGTCAAATCCTTACTTAATATTGCTCTCAATATTGAGATCGCTTTATAAATACGAGCCTTACTTAGTAAGCTGCCTTTCCAGTAAGAGATAACATAACATAAAAATACTTTATTGCATGTAAGAATACAAATCATACAACACAACAGATAACAACAAAAACCAAGTACAACATAGGCGGCCTTATTGCTAAGGTAGCAATTTCTTCCAGGCAACCTTTGAGATACAGGCTTGTAATGACTGTATGTGTTGTTGCAGAGGATGCGAGCCGGCGTGTGGTGTGGCGCGGCTGCGCTGGCGCTGCTGCTGACCATCACGAGCGCTCTCCGGACTTCACAGGTAAGATACATACATACATACATACATACTATCACGCCTGTATCCCTAATGGGGTAGGCAGAGCGTCAACGACCCAAAAAAAGGTCGTTCCGCCACGTCTGACAAGTTTTGAGGGTTAAGATAGAACTGTATATTGCTGTAGTGACAGGTTGTCAGCCCATCGCCTAAATTACAATATACCCTCGAATCCCTTAGCTGGTTTTTACAGGTAAGATACAACTTTGCTTTTCAGCCAAAATGGTCATAAAAACGACACTGGGTTAGAAATTTGGCAACTTGCCTAAGGACAATCAAACGGCTTGGTCTTGGGAGGGTCTTATAATAAGATATTCTTTAGTTTCTTCCAATATTTTTTTAATACAATTCATAGTAAATTAATAAGGAAATTCGTAAGAACAGGAGCCTAAACTAGGAAAACCTGGACCTCCCCATCGGACATGGATCCATAATTTTACTATACAGTAAGATGTAGGTAATTAATGAATTTCATTATAAGGAACAATGAAAATAAAAAAGTTAAAAAGATGCAATAATATTAAACAAAAAAATGATTGCAAAATAGAATGTGTGTGAAAATCGGAGAGAGTTTATCCGATATGAGCCGGTATCGCCCAAAGTGGCAAATGATGTCGTCTCAACGAACCTTCGCTTTGCATATCATCTCCCTAGCCTTATCCCGTATCTCACGTGGTCGGCTTCCTAATCTAGGGGATTGAACGAGGGTACTGGTTTTTACACAGAGCGACTGCCATCTGACCTCCGCAACCCAGAAGGGAAACCAGACCCAATCCTAGATTAGGTCAGAGTTTTCAAGCCGTCAATGCTTAGCACTGGCCTCTGATATGGCTTAACGACTAATATCTACGGTATTAAACGATATTAACCGGGACCAACGGCTTAACGTGCCTTCCGAAGCACGGAAAAAGCCCCGAATAAGCGTACATATGAAATTCGAAAACCGAAAAACACATTGGTGCGTGGTGGGATTCGAACCACGACCTCCCGCTCAGGAGGCAGCGGCCCTATCCACTACACCATCGGGATCTCCAACCTTCGCTTTGCATGGTTGTTTAAATCCTTTTTTTGTATGAATCCACAAACATTTGCAGCATCAATCGCTTAAGTGATGAAAGTATCAGGAACTCTATCCATTACGTTCAACATTTGCCACAACAAACACCGGTAGAGCCGTAATATATTCAGTCAGTCCAAATTCACGGCTATTTAACCAGTAACGTGGTGTTATATTACGTCACCGCATTGCGGACCGGACCAAGTGGGTCATAGAGCCTTAATTAAGACGTATGGTTAGGAAATTCCTAGACATTGCTTAGACTATAATAACGTTTGAAATTTTTTAAATACTTAAGTATCATCAAAATAGATTGTGACAAGTGTAACGCTCAAAACGCAAACAAAAGCCACACTGAAAAAAATCTTTGTGAAATTGATCAAGGAACTTGTTTATGTACGAGCATATCAAGTAATATGATTGAGACAAAGTTAATGTTGAGATCAATTATTCTGTTGATTTAAATTATTAGGAACTTGGTAGTGGTTATCAAGTCACTTGATTCATTTAATGTTTAACATTATTGTCATAAACACGTTACTTTGTGTGCTCGTATTTAAACAAGTATTTTTTTCAATACACTTAGATACAAAATTAAATATTTTATATTTAAAAATAAACTCACTTTCCATGCTTAAAACAAGTTAAATGGCCGACTTCTATCTCTCTATCTCGGTGACGCACTTAAAATTACATTTATTTTTGAAAACCACTAAACCAATTTTGATAAAACTTACATGGCACCACCTCAAGAGTATGATTTCGATTATAATCCAAGAAATCGGTAATAAATGGCGAAGAAACTAATACAACTAATCCTGTCCGAAATGTACTGAAAATGGATTTTTAGGCCGTTGAAGCAGTTTTTGCACGCTATACCTGATCATATCATTGATCTAATAAATAACTAACAAACAGTATAAACCACAATCCAGTATATTAATTATTCGCCTACGTAAAGTCCTGTCGCGGGCCGTGGTCAGGCCGTTCAAGCACCAAGGTTATTTGACACTCTTTGTGTTATATCTAGTAAACTTGATATAGATCTGTGGCACTGATACAGACTTTCGAACTAAGCCTATGCGCATATACAGAGCATATGCATTTGCGCGCTGAATCATAAAGATATAGCCTGATAAAAACCCACTTGCTTTCTTTTTGTACGACACACGTACTCGAATATGAGTATAAATCCGCAAGTAAAAAAAAAAAGTTTTAGAAAAACATAGAATGTGCCAGCTGCATTTCCTCCCGGGCATGCTGTAAGATCCAGCTAAGAGATCCGAGGGTTTCAGTATATTGTTATTTAGGCGATGGGCTGACAACCTATCACTACAGCAATATACCTAGAATTCTATCTTAAATAACCCTCAAAACTTTGTCAGACGTGACGGGACGACCTTTGTTTAGGTCGTTTACGCTCTGCCTACCCCATTACGGATAAAGGCGTGATTATATGTATGTATGTATCCGCAAGTTTTGACCCTCAGGTCTCAGCTTGAGGTCTGACGTTGTTTCGATGAGACACGGTTGATTTTTTAAAATGTAATCTAGAACAGAGATAACCATTATATTATCACCATTCGACGATGGGGTGTGTGCACTTATGCCCGTAATTATAATCAACTCTCAAGAGTGACAGCGGGTTTGAGTTTGTATCAGAAATGTCATTTCGGTACAAAACGGCCCGTCAAATCCAAACTTAATATTTCACTCAATCTTGAGATCGTTTTGTAAATACGAGCCTTAGAATCCTCAAAAGATATCCATAAATCAGACTGAACGCACCTTGATTCTTTCTTGATCTTTAATTTTTACAATGATGGCATATCTTATCAAATGTAAAGTGATCTTTCAATTGATTTATGTCTCATAGAATACTGACTAGTGGCATTTTGTTCCTCTTTATTATTATTAATCTAGACCTTGAATTCGAAATGTCTCTTGATTGATTTAGGATATGGTTGTTAGTCGGAATGTCAAGGATTGTTTTTTTCGTTTCAAATATTGACTAAATTACCTGCTAATGGTTATACAACCTGTTTCCAAATTATAAACTATTACTAACTCAGTTCTTGTCTAAAAAAATAGATTAGGAAAAATCCATTACTCCTAACTTATATTATGTGCTGATAACTTTTCCTTCCTTGTTGATTAGTTTCTTGAATTTCTATGGGGAATAATTTTCTTAGGGCTCATACATACATACATACATTCACGCCTGTATCCCTAATGGGGTAGGCAGAGCGTAAACGACCTAAACAAAGGTCGTCCCGCCACCTCTGACAAAGTTTTGAGGGTTATTTAAGATAGAATTCTAGGTATATTGCTGTAGTGACAGGTTGTCAGCCCATCGCCTAAATTACAATATACTGAAACCGTCGAATCCCTTAGCTTGATTGTACTGCAAGCCCGGGAGGAAATGCAGCTGGCACATTCTATGTTTTTCTCTCGCTCCCAGACCAGCATGGAAGTAAGTTCTTAGGGCTCAAAGGGTGCCAATGGGATTCTATTACTATGGTTATGTTATCCGTCCGTCTGTCTGTCTCTAAGAAACTGTACCTACTATGTAGACGACGTCTTCACGTTTACTAGATGTAGAAGCTTGAATTTTTCACAGATTGTGTAATTCATCAGAATATTGATCATTCGGGTCGATTGACTCGATGCTCACACCACAGAAGAAAACCAGAATATACTTGATTCCTAGTTTAAGTAATGATCGATAGGTCATGTGTAAAAATCTGCACATATTTTTGTCACTTGACTACGCTCTCTTCCATGCTGGCCTGGGAGCGAGAGAAAAACATAGAATGTGCCAGCTGCATTTCCACCCGGGCATGCTGTAAAAACCAGCTAAGGGTTTCAGTATATTGTTATTTAGGCGATGGGCTGACAACCTGTCACTCCAGCAATATACCTACAAATTTGTCTTAAAATAACCCTCAAAATTTTGTCATACGTGGCGGAACGCCCTGCCTACCCTATTAGTACTACGCTCGTGGATTATTTTCGATTTGCAGAACTATGCGATTTTTTCTCCAATGCTTTGACCTCTAACGTCTATGGCAGTACTTATAGCAAGTTGTTTACGAACACACCTCTTACTTAAGGGAAACCTTATTAAAAAACTGGTCCAGTCACGTAAGGCGCTCTAATAATTATATCTTAGGCCTATGATACCTACTTGTTAATAATATCGTTTGAAAGGGACATTTTATGAGACAGCGAAGGCTTTTGCGCAGATCAGTTCAATATGAACTGCAATTTCTGTGATACTATTTGAAAAAACGTTGCTGTGATAATAACTAAGCTTGACATAATATTTTGAACAAGGTTTTCATATCAATATGTAGTAGAGAAAATAACATTTTATTCCTGCTCATTCAGATTTTAAAATTGTACACTTTATATCACCTGCCACTATAGTTTACTTTAAAATCTATACTTTACTTAACGCTTAATCACTACATAGTATAAAACAAAGTCGCTTTCTCTGTCCCTATATCACTTTGTATGCATAAATCTTTAAAACTACGCAACGGATTTTGATGCGGTTTCTTTCAGTGGGTAGAGTGATTCGAGAGGAAGGTTTATATGTATAATGCATGCATAATATAGTAGAGAAACACTGATAATTTCCGTGCGAAGACGGGGCGGGTCGCTAGTTACCTATAAACATTTGTTTATATGTTCTAATTTTATAAGGAGGAATGATTTGTATTTTTGTATGTATGTTTGTAACGAATAAACTCAAAAACTTCTAGGCCGATTTCAAAAAATCTTTCACCGTTAGAGAGCCTTGAGTAACATAGGTAAATTTTTACCCCAGGAAAGTATATGATTCCCACGGGAAAACTCATTAAGTAAGACGCAAGTGAAACTGCAGCGTGACAGGCTAGTTCATATATAAATCAACCAATAAGCTATGAAACTCAATCCATACAATAAATCAATGAATTTATTACATCACAAATTATTTTCCGACGTGAATTTGATTCGGAACGCACTAATTCCATAGCTAAAATAATTTCATTATTCATGATGAGGTGTCGATTCAGCGTAGTACACGATTTAAAAATGAAGGAATAAGTATATGCCTGTATTTTTCGTGTTGAGAGGATTTCTTCTTCTTCTGTCGAGTGGGTATCGACTCTATCGACCCGATAAACCCTGATGTCAGAGTTTTTAAACCGCCTAGTAGCACAACTATCAGGCCTCTGACATGTTTTTTTTAAGTAAATAATATCCTAACCAAACTGGGGTAAAAATCACAAAGTGATAAAATCTCAAATATCAATTTAGTTTTTCCCCCCCTGGGAATGGACCTCCTGATCGGGAGTCCATGGCACTAGCCACTAGACCACGGAGGCAGTTGAGAGGACTGAAAGCGCGGAAATATGGACAGACCTATTTTAATCCTGCCGGTTAATTAAATTTCTGTGTCCATGAATTGTTATGCAATGTAATTTAGGCAATGGGCTGACAACCTGTCACTACAGCAATATACCTACAAATCTATCTTAAATAACCCTCAAAACTTTGTCAGACTTGGCGGACCTAAACATAGGTCATCTACGCTCTGCCTACCCCATTAGGGATAAAGGCGTTATTATGTATGTATAAATTGTTATGTCGTGATTTAAAAGGCTGTCGACTAAAATTAAAAAAAATAACAGACAGGATTTAAATACTTGTAATTGCATATGAGCTTATTTTAGTTAAGTCATGTGCAACGCCGAATCGACATCATTATTCGTGATGATAGTGACAAATGAATTACAACCAAAGACGTCAACCCCGCTTTCTACGGCCGATGCCCGCTGAAGTCTGTTCACAACTTGTCTGCTAATAACTTGTAATCGCATAGCCGAGACCAGCGGAGCTTGGCACATTTTTTACACGCAAGATGAATCAGATTCGAATGATGATAGTTTTAATGAATCTGGTGGTTAGTGGATATCTGGATTTTAATTATGCACCAAGCTTTCTGATAAATATAGAGAAGGGATATCAAGAATCGAGATGAGATGCATAACGACTAGTAAAATTAAAAAAACTGTAAAAACCAGCTAAGAGATCCGAGGGTTTTGGTATCTTGCACATTAGGCGATGGGCTGACAACCTGTCACTACAACAATATATCTACAAATCTGTATTATAAAACCCTTAAAACTTATCAGACGTGGCGGAACGACTTTTGTTTAAGTAGTTTAAGTAGTTTTTAGTATGGGCTGACAACCTGTCACTACAACAATATATCTACAAATCTGTATTATAAAACCCTTAAAACTTATCAGACGTGGCGGAACGACTTTTGTTTAAGTAGTTTACGCTCTGCCTACCCAATTAGGGATAAAGGCGTGATTATATGTATGTATGTATGTTTTGAGCTAAATTAAGGGACCACCGGGATTTTTAATTATAAAATACATGATTTTGGGCTTAAAAAATCACTCTGCGTGATTGGTGAACAGAACTCAAAACAATAACTGCGATTAGACATACATACATATAATCACGCCTTTATCCCTAATGGGGTAGGCAGAGCACAAACGACCTAAACAAAGGTCGTTACGCCACGTCTGACAAAGTTTTGAGGGTTATTTAAGATAGATTTGTAGGTATATTGCTGTAGTGACAGGTTGTCAGCCTATCGCCTAAATTGTAATATACTTAAACCCTCGGATACCTTAGCTGGTTTTTACAGCATGCCCGGGAGGAAATGCAGCTGGCACATTCTATGTATTTCTTTCGCTCCCAGTCCAGCATGGAAGCAATTAGACAGTTCTATTTATGTATGTAATTGCGTGTTTAAGAATGGTCTTCTTTGGCACCAATTAAGGACGTGTGGTGAATGTTTAGTTATAATATGTGGCTTAGATTTTAAACCATATGCGCCAGGTCTTCATAATTTCTTAATTATTGACAATTATCATCAACAATTGGTTAGAACTGCAATTGCACCTCAAATTGCAGACAATTCTCAACATGTATAATGCACGCCCCTTAAGTGCAGTTGTGAATCATGATCATGAAACGTGAATGCACATGCAACTATCGAAAGTGCATTTTCGTAATGGGGCTATTACACTGTCATCAGGGATTAGTGACCGGTGGCAAAAAGTGTTACTAATTGTCATTATTTGCATACAGTTTATTTGAAGAACAGTTAATTAATACCCAGAAATATTATCGCTTCGTCACGTATAAACGTCGTTCACGTTCTTCCATGCTGGACTGGGAGCAAGAGAGAAACATAGAATGTGTCAGCTGCATTTCCTCCCGCTCATGCTGTATAAACCAGCTAAGGGATCCGAGGGTTTCGGTATATTGTTATTTAGGCGATGGGCTGACAACCTGTCACTACAGCAATATATCTACAAATCTATCTTAAATAACCCTCAAAACTTGGTCAGACGTGGCGACACAACCTTTGGTTAGGTCTTTTACGCTCTGCCTACCCCATTAGGGATGTTATGTATGTATGTACTTTCATAAAGCGATTAATGTTAATTTTACGTCGCCGTCCTCCAAGGCAATATGAATATATCAATGTGTCAGTATCTAAGTGATTTATAAAAATTGAATACACTTTACAGGTAAAATTAAGCAATCTTCATCTTAACTAATATAACCTGTCATTTTCTATCATCAGAAAACAGAAATAGACGGCAATCATTTTAGTAAGATTTAGTTAGGAGGGCTCACCGCGATCGGTGGCGCCCTCACTCGTTAAAAAATCATAGCTCGCAAAATATAGACATTAACAAAACAAAAAATTGCCTCTTCCTTAGATTTAGACCTAATTTTCTTTTAGAAGTATTGAATTGAGGAGCAAATAGTACCTGGCAGTTACTATCGAAATTATTGCTAAAAACGGCCAGTTTTGGCGGAAATTTCAATAGCAACTCCAAGTAACTATTTGTTCATCAATTCATTACTTCTAAAACATCTTTAGGTTTAAATCTAAGGAAGTGATAGAGAAAAGTATTGAAAAGGTCTATATTTTGCGAGTCATGATTTTTTAACAAGTGAGGGCGCCACCGCTCGCGGTAAGGCCTCTTAAGTTGTGCGCTGTACGAATCGGTAGCATATTAAACATACATACATATAATCACGCCTTTATCCCTAATGGGGTAGGCAGAGCGTAAACGACCTAAACAAAGGTCGTCCCGCCACGTCTGACTAAGTTTTGAGGGTTATTTAAGATAGAATTCTACTCATATTAAAAACGATAAATATATATATAGATAAAGCGATAGATATATATTTAAGTCCTTTAACTAACATACTTTTTCAAAACAGCTGAACGGGTGTGTTGACTGGGTGATTAAAAATTCGAAACTAAACGTTACGAATATTTTTTTTACTTTACTTACGTAAAACTGATGACTAAAATATTGTTGACCTCATTCATAAATTTTAAAAAGTCACATTTTTGATTTAATAATCGAGTTATAAATACAGACGTTATTGATTTGAGTAGTCAAGTATTTACCAAGGAGTGACGTCATACTTCGCTATTTTTATTCCAAAAAGTGTTTTTGATTTTATTAGTAGGAAACTAGCGGATTAAAACACAGAGGGCACTACTTGCGCTCTAGTTTTTATGCCTTAGTTTAGTTATTGCTTTGAGCTATACTGCCATAATGAATGAGCTACTATAGTTTTGTCAATATTACATTGGTTGATGCATTGAATTCAGACCGACCTCTTACAAAATAAGCTATTTGGCAAGCAGGAACTAAATTTGCAAACCACAGCCATTCTAAAAATAGTTTTTTTTTACTTTTTTCTACTTACTATGTACTGGTTACTTAAAAATCACTCAACATGTCTTCATAGGTAATATGGGTTAAGCAGCTTAACCGCGGCAATCGAAAGGTAATTGTCTGGAGGCTTGCAATCAGAACTGGTAAATTGCAGACCTCATGCACTGTTAGTGCTGCTCGATTGGTCCCTTCATCTTTGAAAGGATGTCTGGTTTAAAATAGAAAAAAATAAACACAGATAGAACTTTAAAATTACTGATTTTTCTACCTAAATTGGAATTCTATAAATTTATAGAGATGATATGAAAATGATTTATTATATATTTTTACAATCAGCTCAAAATTCCTTTTCATACCACACACGGCTTCCAATTTCGATTTGTTAACACAAAACTAAAAACAAAAATAAATCAGCCAGCGAGAATTTCAGACCGCTGCAAATCTGGATGAATACTATCTAGGCAGACCCAAACAACATACCAAAATAGCAAGTTAACCGCAATTATTTCTATTTCGACTGTATAGTTTTTTTTTTAAGTTTGACAGAGAGGTACCTGTGCATAGGCTGAAATACGTCAAATTTTATTCCCTCAACCACCATACACGTGTTTCACTCCAAAGCTTTTCAAATTGAAGTAGTTCTCGATACATACAGCATATAGAAAATCTAGGAAAAGAAATGATTTATGAATTCATACGTAGATTGTATGGTATTCTTTCTGATCAAATGTATCTTTCAAATCAAAGATGCAATGGACAACATGTATCACATCTGAGCTGGAGTATTCAAGATCCTTGAATGCTGGCCTTAAATTGAGATCCATCTATAAATAACGATGTGTATGAAACCGCATTTTGTAACAAAATACCTTCCCCAGCTCCACTTTAAACGTCTGCAATCTTCAAGTTACGATATAGAGCTGTTATAGGTTTTATACAGGGTGTAATAAATGCTGCACATGCCGGCCTGGGAGCGAGAGAAAAACATAGAATGTGCCTGCTGTATTTCCTTTCGCTCATGCTGTTAAAACTAGGTAAGGGATCTGAAGGTTTCAGTATATTGCAATTTAGGGCTGACAACCTGTCACTACAGCAATATACCTACAAATCTATCTTAAATAACCCTCATAACTTTGTCAGTCGTGGCTGAACGATCTTTGTTTAGGTCATTTACGCTCTGCCTACTACATTAGGGATAAAGGCGTGATTATATGTATGCAGTTCTTTTTTTGCACCCTGTATAGAGCTGTTACATGGAAGTAACCGTTTGAGGCTTACCTCGCCTATTTCGATAAAGCACTCAACTCTGTGGACCTAGATGGTCCGTTTTATAATAACATGCCATATTGAACAGTTAAGATAGTGCGGTTGATCAAAAAATAAGACTTAAATGTTGGTTATAAAATTATATTTCATACGATAGATATTGACGTCAACGACTACTCACTTGTTTTTTTTTTACGAAGGCGTTAGACTACGTTTCGACTTTTTACAAGTGTCTTCTTCATTGAGAGAGAAAATGCCACAGCACCGCCCGCGCCGACAACACGACAGTTTGAGTTAGAATCAGAAATGTCATTTCAATACATTATGCCCAGTCAAATCCGTACTTAATACAGGTCTCAATTTTGAGATCGCTTTATAAATACGAGCCTGAAGGTCACTTGCATTACCATCAGCTCACTCAATGACGGGACACAAGAACAAGCTATGGGTTAGTGCAGCAACACACAGGCGTCACTCACTGCGCGCAAGGTTGCGATCAACACGCATGCGCCACTTTACGCACGCACTACAGGGGTGCGCCAACGTAGAGTTCATCGCTACGTGTGTGTGTTGATGCCTTTACACTTACGTGGAGCGTTGCATTTTTTTGTTGAAACGTATTCTATACACGTGCCCTTACGAAATTATTGAATACATAGGTATTTTTAGACTTGCCTGGTAACAAAAAAAAGTTGCGATATTTTTATTAAAAATGTTATGGTTTGGCGACCTTGCCGATGTTATTAGAAACTTCATTGACTTTTCATTTTTACTCCATTGCCTTGCGTCAATCTATCGTTATCTATTTCCTTCTGTCGCTTGATCCAGTTATAGAGCGGCAAGGGTTAAAATGAATGTGGGTGGCGTCGCTGTGTTGTGTGGTGAACTGATAAACATGGCGTTGTTGACATCTTCTTCTTCTGTTGTGTAGGCCCATATTTATAATCAGCTCTCATGAGTAGCAGCAAGTTTGAGTTCGTATCAGAAATGTCAATTCAGTACAAACTGGCCTGTCAAATCCACACTTAATATTGCTCTCAAGTTGCATATCGCTTAATAAATACGAGCCTTACATAGTTTTGGGTGAGGACTACTCTCAAAGATAGCGGTATCGACGGCTTATCGTGCCCTCCGAAGCACGGAATCTTTTTCATTCCATACAATAGGTGATTCAGCTTGCATTGTCCTAGCTAAACTGTGAAAAATGACAAATTTGTGTTCCTCTGCTGGAAATTGAACCCAGGACCTCCGGATCCGGAGCCCATGGCTCAGACCGCTAGACCAGGAAGGAGGCATGCTGGTGGCATTAGTTTATTTTTATGACACATTCAATAAAAGCCTTGTCGTACTACACCGTCGACCTTCGAGTTCTCAATTAATATTTCATTATCAAGATCTGGTGCTAATGCTGGTTTAATAACAGTTTCACTACTTGGATAATTTCTGAACTAGATTTGTAGCCAATAAAAAGCACTGTTTTATAATTGTCCTAAGAGTAGTTTACTCTATTTAACGAATTAAAACGCATGGAAAATTTAAGAACGTAGGGTATTTTACTTTTGATAAATATAATTTCTAAGCAAATTTTACGTACAATCTCAATGTCAAACATCTGTCTTTATATTTTGACAACTTAATCAAAGAGGTCAAATACATTAATACTGAATATTGGATATTGGATAAAATATATTTGATTCCAATACTGCATTAAGGTTCATAACAAAATCATAACAAATTAAATAATTCAAAAGTATATTTTATGGAACTGATATTGTATATCCGTATCTAATGCCTACTTCTATTAAATTTAAATTATACAGTGAGAAAATAAATAGCTGACCATATTTTAAGGTGTGATTCTACTTATGAAACTGAACAACTTCCCCAAGGAACATAGGTAAAAAATAATAATTGGTCCTCCCATACAAATTGACTCGAGCCGCTTCTTCTTCATCTTAGCGAGTGGATTCTCGAACCGCTGACACACCCTTTGTAGGGCCTTTTTTTCGTATTTCGATCTATGTTTCTTGGGGGAAGTTGTCCAGTTTCATGGGTAGAATCACACCATAAAATATGGTCATCTATTAAGATTATAAATATCAAATACTTAGCTGCAAAACAGCCCAATCTCGTTTTTATCTCTGTGTCAATGTCAGAGAGAAGAATTTAAAATTCTTAATTACATTCTCCATAGTTGCGGAATTCATTAGACATTTTAGTTTTGTTTAGCGTTGTGCAATTCAAAACTATGTCGCGGTATTTTTTATCTCATTTCGTTACGTTATTTTGTTTAACTGAGTGGGTAATAATTATAATACCTACCGATGAAGTATGTATACGGGGTGTAAGGGACAGCGTCCCGCAAACTGATAGGGGTTGCTCAGTCAACGAAACTGAACAACTATCAGCAGGCTTTTTTTTCAAAGGGTGAAAGTTATTTTTTGCTTTTTCATACAAATTGTCTGATTGAGGTGGTAAATTTGTATGGGAAGGCCATTTTTTTTCGTCTCCTGAAAGAATTTCCTGGTGATAGTTGTTCACTGTCGTTGACTGAGCAACCCCTATCAGTTTGCGGGACGCTGTCCCTTACACCCAGTATGTGTGCGTGATTGTGGTAAGTAAATGTCATGGCTGTTGTGATTCTCATAGTTATTAAGGGTATCACACAACATAAGTCATAACATAAGCATCGTCAGCCATTTTTAAAATACGACATGAAATCATGGCTAATATCCGTTTCATACATACATACATACATAAACATGACCATGACCGAAAACGGTCTGAGGGATTACATACATAAATCACTTTATCCCTTACGGGGTAGGCAGAGCGGTTAACGCCTCGTAAAAAGCGCTTTCGCCACGTCTGACAAAAATTGAGGGCAATTTTAGATTGTAATATGTATTGCTATAGTGACAGGTTGTCAGCCACTGTAACCCTCGAGTCCCTTTTGCTGACTTCAACAGCATGCCCGGGAGGAAGGGCAGCTGGAACATTCTATGTTTTTCTATCTCTCCCAGTCCAGCATGGAAGTAAATATTCGTTTCAGGGGTAATATAATGTCAAAGGTCTGGTAAATGCTTTTGCCGCATTTGACATACGTATATTTTGGAGGACATTCCGGATACAATAGAAATCACTTTATTTGGGTATTAAAATTTACAAGGTTGTTCATAACTAAAGATCAATGTAAAATACCGAAATAATAGCCACTCGGAAATTTGTCTTGGGTTTTTAGGACCAAGACGCTGATCTTCCGTGGCTAACGTTTCAAAGTGCTTTAGATTGCTGGATAACAGACTATTCATCTGAATAAGACTTAAATAGTAACAACAAATTGTTTGAACAAATAATAATAACAAATTAGATAGGGCTGTTAACTACTGCAATGGCGATTTGTCTCTTGCTTGATACATATAGTTATTGCAGAAAATAGTCGATGCTGAAGAAAGGAAAAAGAGCCAAAGAATGGTTAAAAATATACATACGATACATACAAATAATCACGCCGTCATCCCTTATGGGGTAGGCAGAGCGTAAACGACCTAAACAAAAGTCGTTCCGCCACGTTTGACAAAGTTTTGAGGGTTATTTAAGATATGTTTGTAGGTATATTCTATGAATTTCAAAAATTAAAATTAATTAATTAAAAATTAATTATACTGAAATTTTTGTACTGTAAGAAATTTCTTTTGAGAAATAAGCAGTGCCTGTTGTCCCTTTGTTTTTTATGTCCTGTGTTTATGATGTTTTTTGTGTACAATAAATTGTTAAATAAATAAATACATAAATATATTGCTGTAGTGAATTAATAATTAAATAATTAATCGCCTGAATTTCAATGTACAGAAACCCTCGGATCCCTTAGTTGGTTTTTACAGTATGCCCGGGTGGAATTGCAGCTGGCACATTCTATTTATTTTTTCTCTCGCTCCTAGGCCAGCATGAAAGCAAAAGCATGGAAGTAAGAAAAAATTATGACACAAAAAAAAAAAATATGACATAAAGAAAGCCCTATTATTAAATGATTATGAATGATTCAAATCTTGGCTTTACTCTCTTGTGGTCAAACAATGAAGCGGTCAACACACCGTTAAGAATTACGTAAACCAACGTAGATTTAATTAGAAAGTTAACGCTTTTGTTACCACCATTGTATAATAAGAACAACTGTTTGCTTAATTTGTTTATAATAATTTAGCGATATTTAAAAATATTTGGATATAAAAACGTAAGATTGTTGACTTATTTTTCTTAGCTTTCCGCCCGCGGTATCATTCGCGTTAAATTAAGGTTTTCCCGCGGTGAAATACTTTTGCGACTTAAGCAAAGGTCGTTCCGCCACGTCTTACAAAGTTTTGAGAGTTTTATAAGATATATTTGTAGGTATATTGCTGTTTTGCCTATGTCTTATTCCAAAACCTAAAAAAATGTGTGCATTTCATCCCGATCTGTCCAGTGGTTGAAGCGTGACTTTCGCATTAATAATATTAATTGATGTCAATCTTTAAAACTGGTGTTTTATTACTAAAGTAATAGGAGGTCCTGCGCGTAAAATAATTATCTTTCTCTGATTTATACTGGCCTATTTGGATATTGTGAACATACATACATACATACATACATATAGTCACGCCTTTATCCCTAATGAGGTAGGCAGAGCGTAAGCGACCTAAGCAAAGGTCGTTCCGCCACGTCTTACAAAGTGTTGAGGGTTTGTATGTACGAGTATATTGCTGTAGGGACAGGTTGTTAGCCTATCGCCTAAATTACAATATACAATCCTTAGATCCCTTAGTTGTTTTTACAGCTTGCTCGGGAGGAAATGAAGCTGACACGTTCTATTTTTTCTCTCGCTCCCAGTCCAGCATAGAAGAAACTATAAAACTAGTTTTTTTTATTAAAATATAAAATGTATAATTTAAAAAACTATCTGCAGTGGTGCTGAAAAGGAAATCCGGCTAAATTTAGAAGTGTGCTACATTTGCTTGAAATAGCTTTGCTAAAATTAAGTTTATCTTTCCACTCCACTTATATGAATAATTACTTGTTTGCAAACAATATCGTAGGTCATTATTTCAGAGGTTGATCGTGGATATAACGAGTGTTAGAAACTCGGCCTAGATTCGCAGATCTCAAAGATCTAATGCAAATAAGTACTCGCTAAGAAGAGGAAGAGTATTAAAGTATTTCATAAAGCATGCTGGACTGGGAGCGACAGAAAAACATAGAATATGCCAGCTGCATTTCCTCCTGAGAATGCTGTAAAAACTAGCTTATGGATCCGAGGGTTTTAGGATATTGCAATTTGACAACCTGTCACTACAGCAAGATACCTACAATTCCATCTTAAATAACCCTCAAAAGTTTGTCAAACGTGGTGGAACGACCTGTGTTAAGGTGGTTTACGCTCTGCCTAACCCATTAGGGATAAAGGCGTGATTATATGTATGTATGTAAGTTTCATAAAGTTGCTTGCAAAACAAATGAATTTTCTTGACCAATGCAGAAATTAATATGCATAAATTGATCAGTTATCATGTTCACTATATTAGCCAACTTACGAATACGACCTAACCTTTTCGGATTTACTGAAGTTTCTTGACCTTTGCTGGACATGTGATCATCGTTAAAACAGAAAAGGTTAATTATTAATTTACAGAGTTCATAGTAAAATGGAAATATTACCACAGCTCGGACACTTCTAACTACAATGTAATTTTGGTCATACATCGACAGTCGGCATGTTGCACTTGGCATGCGTTTGTGTGCGTGTTATAAGGGTTTACAAATTTTGATATACCGGTCATAATCATCATCATCTCCCTAGCCTTATCCCGTATCACACGGGGTCGGCTTCCTAATCTAGGTGATTGAACGAGGGTACTGGTTTTGACACAGAGCGACTGCCATCTGACCACGTAAAAATCAGTACCCTCATTCAATCACCTATATTAGGTAGCCGACCTCGTGAGATACGGAATAAGACTACGGAGATGAGTAGGTAGCAACTAGTAAGTGGAAGGTAAAGATTTATCAATATGATGGAAAATTCACAAACAATAATTTCGATGTTTGAAGTAAAATGGAAAATGTTTACAAATCATGTCAAAGTTGTCATAAGGATCAATGATTACATCAATCAGCGTGTCGATAAGTCAAAATCAATTCATTCTGTTTTCAAAATCTTGTTCACATTAAACTGGAAACCGTTAAACTTTGATTAATTTTTTTTATGATAACTAACACCATATCGCATCAGAGAAAAAACATTGTAAGTACCTAGTAGAACTACACTTTAATTTTTGAAGAAATTTGTTTTTTTTTGTATTATAAATTGGTTTGCCCTTTGCTCTAGACAAGGTGAAATAATATGAGATAAATATAAAAATTGTTCTAACTCAATACAATGAGATGGGATTTGACCTTATTTGATACCAAACTTCTAATGACAGTGACAGAGTCGACGATGGAGCTAGGTCATCCAGATAAAGTCTATTGGCATGGCACTGAAAAGCACTAAAAACTTTCCCAAGGTATATAAGACAAAATAAAATAATAGATCTCCTTTAGAATAATAATTGACGTAAAAGAATTAGTGAGAATCGCTTCTTTCGTAATAAATGGCTATGAGACGAAAGCAAATTTGTGAGAAACCTAAATAAATTACTATAAAAAATGGTTTAATTACTATGAAGAACATTTACAACAAAAATATAATTTTATATCCATACATACTATCACGCCTGTATCCCTAATGGGTTAGGCAGAGCGTGAACAACCCAAACAAAGGTCGTTCCGCCACGTCTGACAAGTTTTGAGGGTTGTTTCAGATATAACTGGATATTGCTGTAGTGACAAGTTGTCAGCCCATCGCCTAAATTACAATATACCCTCGAATCCCTTAGCTGGTCTTTACAGCATGCCCGGGAGGAGATGCAGCGTGCACATTCTACGTTCTTCTGCCGCTCCCAGTCCAGCATGGAAGCTTATATATAATTTTACTGTTACGGGTAACTAAATTAACTATAAAATTATGTCACCAAATCCGCAATAATTTTCGAGCCTACTAAATTTTTCAAAGGTAATACAAATAAATCAAAAAGCTATCAAAATAACGCGTGTATTCACTATTCACAGCCCGTAAATATACGTATAGTAATTTGGTCTTATAGTATCTTCTCGTTGACCTTTGCTTTGCGTATGCGCAAGCTAATGGCCGAGATGATCTACGGATGTGCACTAATGTTGTTTCACTTATTTGGCTGTTATTTTGAAACAACAATAGTAGGTCAACATGCATCATTGATGATATAAAAAATACAATCAAAGAAATATACCTGGATATTAAAAATACTTGCACAAGTTGTGAAATTCAGCCACATGTTGTTGCTATAGTTAGCGTAAACAACAAAAACGTTATTGTTTATTGAAATACGTAACTGTTTACATTGTTTATAATTTTTTTGATGTGGCAACATAAATTATCACATCGGAATACAAAACAAGAACAACGAGGGCAGTGACATAGCTAGATGAAAATGATGTCTACTTTCATACTGCTTGATCCCGCGACCTTAATACTCAACACTGCATACTAAACACTTGTAGAGTGATGAAAGCTATAAATAAAAGTGTTATGTTTGTCTTGCATGTAAATTATTCTATTACATAGTTTTCACCATAGAAAATGTACATACATTTAATCACGCCTTTATCCCTAAAGGGATAGGCAGAGCGTAAACGACCTAAATAAAGGTCGTTTCCCCACGTCTGACAAAGTTTGGAGGGTTATTTAAGACAAATTTGTAGGTATATTACGGTAGTGACAGGTTGTCAGCCCATCGCCTAAATTACTATATACTGAAACCCTCGGATCCCTTAGCTGGTTTTTACAGCATGCCTGGGAGGAAATGCAGCTGGCACATTCTATGTTTTTCTCTCGCTCAGTCGCTCCCAGGCCAGCATATTATTTTATTTGTTCTTATTCTTAAGGAGTTCAAATTAAAGATATACGCGAGACAAACTTAAATGATTAAATAAAATTTGACGTGTTCGAAATATAGAGTTTTATCTGATTGCAAACAGTCCGAGTATTGCTGTACACATTAGAATAAGTAGGTACTACTTATTTCTTAATGCGAACTGAACCATTGAATAAAATCATCCAATTCATAATTTGCAATCAAATCAACATAGGCTCATTTTGATTTGATATACATTAGTCACAGTTATGCTTCTGTAAGTGACCCGTGACTGAAATATTTAATATTGTGACGTAATTAATACTGACGTCACCGTACAACCGGACACGGAGAAAGTACTACTCGACATTCCTTAATGAGTAGCAAAATCAACCTTATTGCTATTCGTGAAGCGTGCTAATTAATATGCACGGAAAGGAAAAGTGCAGTGCGATGACATTTCTTATGGTAATTTGATAAAGCCAATTCTGATATAAGTTATGCAGACAACTCAAGGATAGAGCTCAGCGAACTCAAAAAAATCGATATGACGAAAATGCTAGCATCGGTATTTAGTATAGTGAATAATTATGAAATAGTTTAAATTTATTGCGGATTCACACATGATTAAAAGGTTTTTAATACGATTGCTGTTGAAAGCAGTTGGATTGCGACATGATTGGTAGACTTATTTTTCAGAGCGTTGTATAAGCAGTGTAGTTAACGTATATAAATGGTTTTAGTTCTACTGGAAGGCAGTATATATTAAAGAAATATATGGAATATGCGACTTCTTGGCATAACTTTGATAAATCAATCAAACATGGTCAAAATTACAAATTGGTGCCGTGACCAGGATTATCGATTATCATAACTTCCTGTCAAAAAATTTAGAAATCTGTTTCTACTGTAATAAAAGTATGCTTGGTTCTTATACACAACCTCTTAATCCTTTAAACAAAGCTGACAGTTGACAAGTGTGCAAACGCAGTCAAGTACGCGTGAAAGCACGCCTACCTACAATACGCGTTAACACGCGATTCGCATATATAAAGGGCCTTAGTTTCTTGAAGCAAAACAATAAAAAACGTGTCCCTCAGGGTCAACTCACACCGTCCCAGAAGCAAAGCAACGCGGCGCGAACTTTTCGAGAGAATGATGCCCTTAGAAAGATAGACATTTTCATTGAAAGAACATTTGACATGAATTGAACACATTTAACATGTACCTACATCGAGTTGCATCTTCAAGCAGCTTCGTGTTTTGTCGCGTCGCTTCTCAGTGTGAACTTACCCTAAATTATATTTGTGATGTCTGACCTCTTTCGTTTTCTTTTGTTTATTTGTGTTGTAAAATATTGTTTTGGAACGTGCCCGAGCAGGTGTGAAATCATACTGTTTAGGTAGTACTAAATAGGAAATGGGACTAATGTTGTGTTATGCAAGTTTTCTTGTGTCTTATAACATCGTAGAAGTGCACTTGTTGTTGTAAAGTTTCGTAAAGTTTTACAATATGCTAATGTTAGTCTACACATTGTATTTTGAATTCAATTTTGTTCCCAGTTGTACAAATATGAAATCAAAAGCTATAATCGTTAAACTTGTAAATACTCAAGTGAGAGGTTAGGAGCGTGTATATGAATAATCTTTCAATTATTATTTATGCAATGTAGCAGTACCTTTTGTCTTCAGACGGTAATATTACACGGTCATAAAATGGCTTCAAATTTCAGGTATATACATAAAGTCATGCCTAAATCTGCAACGGGTTAGGCCAAGCGTGAGTGGGTTAATAAAAGCCTTTTCGCCACATCTCACAAATTTTGAAGGCACTTTGTATTGCATTCTGTATTTATCAAATATACGGCTACTCACTTGTAGGTTTGACGGACACATTTGCCTCGACGTTCCTCGTACCCCGAAAAATACGAGAAGCCATAGTATAGATAAGCCGTCTTCCGAATTTTAACAGAGATAGTGGGTGGTCGCTATCGCAAACGTGGAAACCTGTGCTATGTTCTGTAGTGCCTGCGTCCGTACAACAAGTTGAAAAGGAAGAAATTAACGATAATCTACCAACAACACAAGAACCAGCATCGGGGTCGACTACAGCGCCACCTGCCTGATTGTATGTTGACAGCTCTTATTTAATTGTGTATACAATTTATGCTGGTCTGGGAGCGAGAGAAAAACATAGAATGTACCAGCTGCATTTCCTCCCGGGCATGCTGTAAAATCCAGCTAAGGGATCCGAGGGTTTCAGTATATTGTAATTTAGGCGATGGGCTGACAACCTTTCACTACAGCAATATACCTAGAATTCTATCTTAAATAACCCTCAAAACTTTGTCAGACGTGGCGGGACGACCTTTGTTTGGGTCGTTTGCGCTCTGCCTACCCCATAAAGGCGTGATTATATGTATGTATGTACAATTTAGTTTTTCTTATACTTACATCGAGTTAATATTATCGAGACAAAGAACCCATTGAATCACTTTGGGTTGAAACAAATTCTCCACTATCACTGAAACATTCTTCAGTGTTACAGTTTTAATGAAAGTAATCTTAAGAATGTGAAGGCTGATGCATATTCTGATGAAGCAATCGAAGGCAATATGCAAGACATGATATAACAGGTCACGTACAATTCTGTTACGAATTGAACATGTATCATTTGACGTTTGTGTGGCTTCAAGAGTAATCTGTGGTCGAAGAATTAGGGTTCCGCAGTCAACTTAGTTTTTGGACAGTTTGTCGAGTCGATGAACAACCCGATTAATTCTGGCGTCCGATTTGCTTAATAGGTCTTTGATTCTAACATGCTAGCCTGGGAGCGAGAGAAAAACATAGAATGCAAGCAACATTTCCTCCCGGGCATGCTGTAAAAACCAGCTAAGGGATTCGACGGTTTCAATAAATTGTAATTTAGGCGATAGGCTGACAACCCGTCACTACAGCAATATACTTACACATCTATCTTAAATAACCCTCAAAACTTTGTCAAACGTGGCGGAACGACCATTTTTTGGTTTGTTTACGCTCTGCCTACCCCATTAGGGATAAAGGCGTGATTATATGTATGTATATTTTTTGTGAAACGGACCCAATTAGGGACTACCGGGATCAATAGCTTGACGTCCTGTCAAAGCACTTATTTGCATATTTTTGATGTATTCAAACGAAAAAGATACAATACAATACAATATTCTTTATTGCACAAAGAAATACAAATACATACAGCAGAAAAGTAAGGAACAAAACAGTACAATATGGGCGGCCTTATTGCTAAAGCAGCAATTTCTACCAGGCAACCTTTGGGTAGTAGGATAGTGCATAGCAGATAGCGGGATAGTGCATACTAAGTTCATCTAAATACTTAAACAATATAAATACTACTAAATAAATACATAAATAAAATAAACTAATATATATTATGCTTATGGGAGATAGGATAAATAACAAATTATTATTCTCTAACAAGAACTTTCTTGTTTGCTCTTCAAATGTCTCAATAGACGGTGCTCGTCGAACGTTTTCGGGAAGGAAATTCCATAATTTGACTGCTCGGACCGTGAAAGATGGAATTTATTTCTTGATAGACATGCTATCTATCCAAATTAGCAACAATCACACAAATTGAATTTCTTTACAGAACTTTAGTAGCTTTATAAAATGAATTTCAAAATGTACTCCAATGAATGTTTACAATTTACAATTAGTTCCTTCTACATCCATAAAACGTTGTACAGAACACCTGTACTGGTGACTGGTTGGAGCCCGCATCAAGTGTCGGTCGTGACCGTCTAAGTGGTTCGTGTGGCGAGGAGATGCTATCAGAGGCAGACAGACAGAATTATGCTTCGGTAGCTATTGAAATGTTACTAACATGCTACAGATTAGATGCCATTTGGAGGAACGAAAGAAAGGAGATGTAAATCATAACTAAAAGTAGTTATTTTTTGTAATAGTTTAACGATACTAATCTAGTCTTCTTTTAATAGTCTAGTGATCGAACAACAGTCTATGATAAAACAAGCTCAACCATAAAAGACAGATCCCACACCACCTCAAAAACTTAAAGGGATTCTGCCACAGACTTACTAGAGAACCTGGATTCTATGAAGGTCAGAATTGCAAATTCAGATTTACATTCTTTATACTTACATAAATATAATCACGCCTTTATACCTAAAGGGGTAGGCAGAGCGTAAACGATCTAAAAAAAGGTAGTTCCGCCACGTCTGACAAAGTTTTGAGGGTTCTTTAAGATAGATTTGTAGGTATATTGCTGTGGTGACAGGTTGTCAGCCCAACGCCTAAATTGCAATATACAGAAACCCTCGGATCCCTTAGCTGGTTTTTACAGCATGCCCGGGAGGAAATGCAGCTGGCACATTCTATGTTTTTCTCTTGCCCCCAGTGCAGCATGGAAGAAAATGGATTAAAATTACGAAAGTGTATAATCCCCGTTGGCCTCTTAAAAAGAACGAAAGAGTGCAATATTTCAATTAAATTGATTACTACTATCACGGAGTAATATATATAATAAAATAAGTTACGTATGACCTAGAATCGTCTGATTTTAATAAGTGCCTACTTCATTATTTACTTTAAAGTATTTTAAGATGCTAATGCGTTAATGATTGAATTATGCTAATTGTATTTGAAATTAAGCGATGTTATGAGAAATCTCGTAATTTTAATGTTTTTGAAACGTGATGGATGTTTCTCAATGGCAAAATATAATATTGGATATTCTAAGGCATTCAAATGAGTTCTAAATTTGTAGTCAGTGATAAAAGTTTTGACGCCAATGCCATTATCCGAACCTGATTCTATTCTTAATTTAACTAATTTGCCTAGATACAGTCTTACATAAAACTTGGTCGGTTTTCGAATTTCATATCGGTTTTCGAATTTCATATGTACGTTTATTCGGTGCTTTTTCCATGCTTCGGAAGGCACGTTAAGCCGTTGGTCCCGGTTAATATCGTTTAATACCGTAGATATTAGTCGTTAAGCCATATCAGAGGCCAGTGCTAAGCATTGGCGGCTTGAAAACTCTGACCTAATCTAGGATTGGGTCTGGTTTCCCTTCTGGGTTGCGGAGGTCAGATGGCAGTCGCTCTGTGTAAAAACCAGTACCCTCGTTCAATCCCCTAGATTAGGAAGCCGACCCCGTGAGATACGGGATAAGACTAGGGAGATGATGACAGTCTTACATAAAACACTGCTATAGATTCGTAGAGGGCACGAATTAACTAAATCTTGTCAAAAATTATGGCCGTCCCTTTAGGTTCTCTCATTGCAGAAAATGATAAGTGTAGATTTATATTAGTTAAGTCATGATTTTAGCAACTATGAATTACTACCATTGACCATTAAACAATATAACACAAACTATTGTTACAAGTTTTAAACTACGTGAAACTGAAAGTAAAAGACAGTTTTATTAGTGAAATATAATGTTTGTGAGAGACAAAGGAACTTCACATAGCTTTATTTAGTGTAAAGTATAATCAGACAGATTAAGATGCGCTATCTAGATCAACCGTGAAATTATTTAATGACATGCTTGTGTTAGACTACAAAATTGTAGATGACATATATCTTTATACTGGGTGTAAGGGACGGCGTTCTGTAAACTTATAGGGGTTGCTCATTCAACGAAACTGAACAACTATCACCACGAAATCCTTGAAGGAAATAAAAAAAAATGCTTTTCTATACAATCTGTCTGATTGAGGTGGTCATTTTGTCTGGTAATGTCAATAGTTTATCATCTTCTGAAAGATTTTTCTGGTGAATGTTATTTACACACACAGTTACAGTACCGATGACTGAGCAATTCCTATCAGTTTGCGGGACGCTGTCTCTTAAGGGGATCTCCGGTGCACGCCAGCGCCCTCATCAGTAAAAAAAATAATTACTTACTGAAAACGCAATTAAACGACAATCTGGTAGATTAATTTGAAGTATAGGTACTGAAGTTTATTTTAAGCATTGTAAATTAATAATTCAGTGCTCACGGCAGTTACAGATAGCAAAAGTGTTAAACGTGGCCGATTTTCGCAAATTTTCTATCTGTACGTTGTAACTTAAAGTTCTTTATAGTTACAGGTTCTAAATGACCAATGACCCTAACTGCTTTAACCTCAATCTGATCTACCGGATTTTCGATCGATTTTGTTTTCAGTGCATTATGATTTTTTGACTGATGAGGGCGCCACTTAGCCCAGGGAAGCCTCTTAAGCCCGGTATATTGTTTATTGCATTAAATCACAATAAATGAAGTTTACAAAAAGGCATGCAGTCTTTGATGTTTGTTAAAATAACGTCATACAGTGAAATAAAAACTTGGTTAAATTGATCAAGGAACTTTACATACGAGCACATCAAGTAATATGATTGAGACAATAAAGTTAATGTTAAGATCAATTATATTGATGGTTGAAATTATTAGGAACTTGGTAGTGGTTATCAAGTAACTTGATTCATTTAATTTTTAATATTAAACAAGTTTTTTTTTTCAGTGTATACATTGGATATATATAAGTATTTACCATCAGTAACACACCCAAAAAAAAAAACAATTTTGCATATTACTGTTCATTTCTGAAAAAAGAGTTAGTTTCGGAGTAACATTAAATAAAACGGGGCCTGTTTTGGTCGTTCATTTAATTGTTACTAAATGATTGTTATTGACTGATTTCATTGTTTTAACTTTTAAATATCAAATTGTGTTGCATTGACTATATCTTTCAATAATCATAAAACTAAATTGTCAACCGCCACCGTGGTTTACTCGATCGTAAAGACATTTCGTAAACTGAATCGTTTAAGGCTCGTATTTATGAAGCGATATCAAACTTGAGAGCAATATTAAGTATGAATTTGATTTTACTTCCATGCTGGACTGGGAGTGAGAGAAAAACATAGAATGTCTAGCTGTATTTGTCCCGAGCATGCTGTAAAAACCAGCTAAGGGATCGGAGGGTTTAAGTATATTGTAATTTAGGCGATGGGCTGACAACCTGTCACTACAGCAACGTACAAATCCATCTTAAATAACTCTCAAAACTTTGTCAGACGTGGCGAAACGACCTTTCTTTGGGTCGTTTGCGCTCTGCCTACCCCATTAGGGATAAAGGCGTGATTATATGTATGTATGGAATGACAGGCCAGTTTGTACTGTAATGACATTTCTGATACGAACTCAAAGTCGCTGTCTCTCATGAGAGCTGATTATAAATACGGCCCTAAGTATTGCAAAGTCAACAATGATCTACTGATCGACAAGTTGCAGGCTTTGTTCCAAACTGAACATTAAGTCAGTAAATTTTATCTATTTTAGCTCAATTATTTTCTTACCACACACGATATAAATTGGTTATAACGTTGGTGATGTCGAGACAAGTAAATGTAAGGATGGAGGAATCGTGATCTTTATGGTTAAAAACTAGTCAGGTATTAACTATTATATTCAGGTTTATCTATTGTTTGATAGACTATTATTAATTCTTGCTAAAGGTGGTAAACAAACTTTGATATAACATTTTTATTAACAATTGTAATATAATAGTTAGTAGCGCCACTTCTCGAATATAAAAATACAATACAAAATTTCCTAAGCCTAAAAAAATATCTAGAGTTTGTAACAATAGATTGTTATTTAGTAACAAATCTTATGAAAGCTTTAATACTTTTGACTTATAAAAGTCACGACAAAGCTCCCTTTTGGTCATAAATCCATTAAAACAGTTTATACCATTTAAAAAGTTTCCATAACTATAATTATCATTCTCCTTA
This sequence comes from Scrobipalpa costella, assembly GCA_949820665.1. Classification (NCBI taxonomy): domain Eukaryota; kingdom Metazoa; phylum Arthropoda; class Insecta; order Lepidoptera; family Gelechiidae; genus Scrobipalpa; species Scrobipalpa costella. The sequence continues at coordinate 4,800,297 of OX463298.1, forward strand.
AAGTTATTAAAATTACGACAATTTCTGTGTCGACATACACCATTGTTAGTTTCAACAAAATAAGCAATTTATAATTAAGAGTTAACAAATTTTACTTTAATACATCTCTGACATCTCAGCAGTGGGATGATTCAGGCTAGACAAGACATGTCAAGGCCTTAGACTAGAATATTCTTACTTCGTTACTTTTAGCAAATTGCATGGCGCCTGACTCTAATCTGGGATGCTGAAAACCGGGGGTTCCTTGTAGAATCAAACACCGCTTTACGGGATCATACATATAAGATTTTGTGATTTTGTGCGCATACGAATTGCTTTTCCTCCCTGGCATGCTGTAAAAACCAGCTAAGGGATCCGAGGGTTTCTGAATATTGCAATATAGGCGATAGGCTGATAACCTGTCACTATTGCAATATACCTACAAATCTATCTTGAATAACACTCAAAATATTGTCAGATCGGTCTTTGTTTAGGTCGTCTACGTTCTACCTACCCCGTTGGGGATAAAGGCGTGATTATATGTATGTTTGTACGAATTGCCTCCAGTGTCCAATTTAAGAAAATCTTAGGACACCAAACAATTAAACTGTGAAAGGAATTATAGTAAACGTAGCAGATGTGATAGATAAATGATACTTACGAAATTCTGTACAGTCACCATCTTTATAAAGAACATAATTGTTTTGTTAACATTATCACAGGAGATTGTCGGCTGACTCTAATGCAACCGTTTACACGTTTAAGTTTTGTAATAATAACAATTTTAGCTGTCTTCTGTTTGTTTTTTAATGACTCAATTTACTGTTTATAGTTACATTGGTAGCCGACCCCGTGAGATACGGGATAAGGCTAGGAAGATGATGAGTTACATTGCTAGTGCAATGCTGGTAAATTAAGTGAACGGAAGAAAGTATTTGGTACATAGTATGATGGTATGTATTTGTTTTATCCAATAATTATGAGGATGTATTAACAATCTTTTTTATTTGACGATGTTAAGATTTGTACATGAAGAATGAAAACACAATGAAATTTACAAATTCATTGCAGTCGTTAATGATTTTTTTCCTAGGTAGGTAGGTATGTAACTTATTATTTAATCCAGAAGTTAATTAAATTTAGTTAAGTCAATTGATAATTCCAAAGATAACTGAGGCTCATATCTATGAGATTTTGAGATATTATTTTTAATAATATTTTTTCTTTATTTTTAAATCATTGTATTAGTTTTGTAAGTTAATTTTGTGTTTGTCTTATTTTTTACCTGACTGTCAAAGAAGGGTTATTTAATTTATGTTAAATCTTTGTTGTATTGTCTTTGTATCTTTTTAATTTACTATACGCATTGGTTTTACTGCAAGTGTAGTAAATAAATTATTATCAATAAATAAATAAATAGTTGTATCGTATTGTAGAGATTTCCCCCTCGGAATAAAAAAAACAGTATCACGATCTCCACAAAGAAATACGAAACAAGTAATAAAAAAAAAACAGAAGCAGGCACCCATTTTTACCACTGCACCAATTTCAACAAGATTGGTATCTCACCAAAAATGAAATTCGTTCTATTGTCAGCTGAAAGATAGTATCTTAGCACAACTGTCCGTTCAGAAGATTAGTATTATTAATTACGAAATTTGACCTAGATTTTTTCACTTTTAAAGGTGAATTATTTTAGGAAATAGGAGAACTTATTACTCTATTTCTTGACTCTGTAGTGTCTGTAGTGATTATGTTATATCACTGGGTTATGTTGACCGTCACTGTTGTATAACATGTTGGATACAGTCGTTTGTTTTTAAGCACTAGGTGTAAAATTACTTCCATGCTGGTCTGGGAGCGAGAGAAAAACATAGAATGTGCCAGCTGCATTTCCTCCCGGGCATGCTGTTGAAGTCAGCAAAAGGGACTCGAGGGTTTCAGTATATTGTAATTTAGGCGATGGACTGACATATAATCACGCCATTTTAGGTATATTGCTGTAGTGACAGGTTGTCAGCCCATCGGCTAAATTACAATGTACTGAAACCCTCGGATCCCTTAGCTGGTTTTTACAGCATGCCCGGGAGGAAATGCAGCTGGCACATTCTATGTTTTTCTCTCGCTCCCAGACCAACATGGAAGAAATGTATGTATGTATGTGTAAAATTACCCATCTAGATATTAAGGACATCTGTCGTTACATCTACTACACTGTTAAACAAATCTAACATAAAGAACATACAAACAGTGTCTAAAATTCAAATACGCAGAAAAAATGTAGGTCGAGATTGGTACATGTGCAAAAAAATACATTATAGGTTATAGGAACTTTAAAATACTGATTTTTGAAAATAAACGTGAGTTTTATGTATTTAATAACAGGGTTGGTAGTGAGTTTAAAAATAGAGTTTATAACGTTTACGAAATTCTTGATAAGTATAAAGGTATTATCACTGCAAAAATAAGTGAAATGAAAGTTCATGTGTTTCAAAACAAAACAAGTTTATGTCTTCCATACACTCTGTAAGAAAGTGTCAAAGGGAAGGAAGTGACATAAAGACCGGATTACAGATAATGAACAAACGTACACCGTGAACTGAATTAGAGTTGCGTAAGTCAGCTGTAGCTAGGGCTGTCATCACTTTAATTACTGAATACATACATAAATACAGTCACGCCTTTATTCCCTACAGGGTAGGTAGAGCGTAAAATGCTTTGTAGAAAGCGAAAGCCAAATATGTTTATTAAAATAAGATGTGTATCGCTATAGTGACAGGTTATCAGCCCGTCGTCGCCTAGATTGCAATACAATACACTGTCATTCTTCGAATCCCTTTCATTGCTTCTACATCATGCCCGGAGGAGAAGTAGCTATATTTTATGTTTTAGTCCGGCATGGAAAGTACTACATTTGGACAATACGTAAACTCTCAGAGAATTTGGATGAAATTGCGGTTTCTCCGAGAACGTTCAAAAATCAATAATCAAATAAAAAAATAATGAACTACTTTTTATTAAGTTTCCGAGAAGCTGTACAGAAATCATCACCCAGAAAGTCTCCTAGTGAAACTAGGATGAATCCGAGGATAGTTGGACGATGGCAGCCCTAAGATTGTGATCAAATATTTCGGTATTGTCACGCGTTGCGCGCGCGCAGTTGACGCTTTACGCGTTGATAGTCTTGATAGAGAAAGTGACCGTGATAATGTAATGGGTTATGATCTAGATCGTGTATTGTGTTTTGGAGGTCGCTCTCGAGCCGGACATCGGAATTTGTTATGGTGTGTTGATCAGGCCTACTCACAAGGCAAACCATGCCAGCATACATACATACATATAATCACGCCTTCATCTCTAATGGGGTAGGCAGAGCGCAAACGACCAAAGGTCGTTCCACGTCTGACAAAGTTTTGAGGGTTATTTCAGATACATTTGTAGGTATATTGCTGTAGTGACAGGTTGTCAGCCTATCGCCTAAATTGCAGTATACAGAAACACTCGGATACCTTAGCTGTTTTTTACAGCATGCCCTGGAGGAAATGCAGCTGGCACATTCTATGTTTTTCTCTCGCTCCCAGTTCAACATGGAAGTACCATGTTAGCAACTGTAGGTATAATCTATCTTGCATCATGTTACGAAATTGAGTGCACTAATGTTATCAAAATTATCATTGCAGTCGATATCTTACAAGATCAGGAAGAGATTTTTATTTCTTCCATGCTGGTCTGGGAGCGAGAGCAAAACATAGAATGTACCAGATGCATTTCCTCCCAGGCATGCTGTAAAATCCAGATAAGGGATCCGAGGGTTTCAGTATATTGTAATTTTGGCGATGGGCTGACAACCTGTCACTACAGCAATATACCTACAATTCTGTCTTAAATAACCCTCAAAACTTTGTCAGACGTGGCGGGACGGCCTTTGTTTAGATCGTTTACGCTCTGCCTACCCCACTAGGGATAAAGGCGTGATTATATGTATGTATGTATCAGGAAGATATTAAATTGACTGCTAGTAATATTTTATATTGTATTGACATTCATATGAACAATTAAAAAACACTGCATTAAGTATGTGTCCTATCTATGCTTTTGTCATATCCGATTTATGATGTCAAATCGGGTGAAGCAAGCTGTAATAATACTGTCAAACTATATAAGTCTCTAAGCTAAAAATACCATACGAAACAAATTATACAGAAAATAGTCTGTAGGTATATAATTGAAGTAGTAGGGACAAGACTACGATTTCCAAGGATGCAAATAAACCTAGACAGCCTACAAAAAAGAATGCAAAATAACATCAACGTAACGAATGCATAATTATAACGACAAACAGTAGGGCATAAGTAGTATTTGTCTTGGTCCAATTCCTGCAATAGTTCGGACAGCCAATATTAGTCCAGTCACTAGCCTTACCACTAGCCTGGCCACTGGCCCGAGACGAATGCTCAACGCAATGTCGTTCTAGAATTCAAATTGGTATGACAAAGCCGATGGGGGTGATGAAAATTACACTGATTAAAGATAACGGTTCAGAAATTCTGATAACACAAATCAATGTTAAATAAATACAGAATTTCTTACGACATTTAAAATTTAAAGCATTTTCAATAAACATGCCAGATGTTGATGAACCTGAATCGCTAGAGCCATTCTAAAATATGTATGTAGCAAATGATTATTATCAGTAAAATATAACAATTAAGTATTTTACAACGAAATTTCATACGAGAATTTATTGTTGGCTGTGAATTTTGACTTAGCATTTTACCTATATTTCCAGTGCTTTTAGTGTCGAGTACTTAATTTTAGCTGTTGATATAGGCTGTTTAAAACTAATTATCTATGTAAATGGCTTATTTGTTTTGTTTATTATTTTATTACACATCAAATGGTTATAAATATAAATATCAAATTACCATTTAGGTTTACTATCTGTAGCGTTATTAAGAATGCGACCTTGTCCAGTATATCTGATCTCAATGCGGTTTAGGTAATGGCTTTGACCAGTTTTCTTGACATTTTACAAACTAACCACAGTATTTTTCAAATTTGCCGTTAATATAAGGATGCGATGAAGTGTGGCCTAAATTGGGGCAATTAACAAAATGTTAATGGTTTGATAACTGCAGCTTTATAATTCGTGATTTATTAGCATAATTAGCTTAATAAAATATATTATCATGATAATTTTGAATAAATAACTTCTTTAAAAGGATTAAAACCGCTTTAAAACATATCACTCCTCTTTAAGCTAATTAAGAAAATGTAAGAAAAGCCTCTACTCTACACGTGTATGAAACATTTAGTTGAACTTTACAGATTAGCATTATGTAATGCTAATTCAACTTAGAATCTGCCTAAAATCAAATAACGTGCTATTTGTTTTCATTAAGGAATATCCTTGCAGGTGTGTCTTATAGCTTTGACGTGCAATATACTTGTACAAACATAAATATAATCACGCCTTTATCCCTAATGGGGTAGGCAGAGCGTAATTGACCTAAATAAAACTCGTTCCGCCACGTCTGACAATGTTTTGAGGGTTATTTAAGATAGATTTGTAGGTATTTTGCTGTAGTGACAGGTTGTCACCCCAACGGCTAAAATTGCAATATACTGAATCCCTCGGTTCTCTTAGCTGGTTTTTTCAGCATTCCCGGGAGGAAATGCATCTGGCACACTCTATGTTTTTCTCTCGCTCCCAGTCCAGCATGAAAGATTATAATATACTCGTATCCGTGGTAAATGTTTTGTACTGTGAGTATATTTTTTTCCATTAGTTACTTTAGTGCTAAGTGCGACCAGATAAAATGATGGATGGAAACAAAATTATAGTAAATAAAGTATGCAATTATATTTGCTCAAGCGACCACGAAGTGTCACCAATAAATCAGTGGTATGGAAATTATGGACGTTAGATAACCGTAGGAGAGTCGGCGCAGGCGCCGGTTTGCCTTGTCCTTTCCACAGCGGAATCGAACTGTTTTGTGACGCACGTTCAATATGATGCCGAATTAGAATAGGATAATACATATAATCACGCCTTCATCTCCAACGTGGTAGGCAGAGCGCAAACGACCCAAACAAAGGTCGCTCCGCTACTTCTGACAAAGTTTTGAGGGTTATTTAAGATATATTTGTAGGTATATTGCTGTAGTGGCAGGTTATCAACCCGTCGCCTGAATTGCAATATACAGAACTGAAACAGAATAATATATCCAAGGAATAGGCAGCAGTGTTATTTGCGTAATAAATCGCACTGTGCTCTCCAATCCGCTTGTTAAGCGTGGTATGGAAATTACCTTCCCCAATCTCTGCTGCCCATGTCCAACAGTGGACTGTTGTGGCTAATATAATAGATATGGACGTTAGATAACCGTAGGAGAGTCGGCGCAGGCGCTGGTTTGCCTTGTTCTTTCCACAACGGAATCGGACCGCTTTGTGACGCGCGAGCTGGTTTTTATCACGCATGGATAATCTCTGTGGCACATAGAATGTGCCAGCTGCATTTCCTCCCGCGCATGCTGTAAAAACCAGCTAAGAGTTCAGAGGGTTTTGGTATATTGTAATTTAGGCGATAGGCTGACGACCTGTCACTACAGCAATATACCTACCAATCTATCTTAAATAACATTTAAACAGCCAAGGGATTCGAGGGTTATAGTGTAGTTGCATTTTAGGCGATGGGCTGACGACCTGTCACTATAGCAATTTACATCATAATCATCTGTAATAACCCTCAAAACTTGTCAGACGTGGCGGAACTACCTTTGTTTAGGTCGTTTACGCTCTGCCTACTCCATTAGGGATAAAAGCGTGATTTTATGTATGTATGAAGATAGATATGTGATGTGTAATAGGTAGTAGTCCTAAGTAGGATCAAAGTCTCATTTAATTTTAAGCAGGTGTTAATACAAGTCGTTTTCGCCATATCCTTTTCTTAGTAAAATAGCACGTTTCATTACAGTATGGACAACTATTATATATTCTGTGGTATGGAGTTAGATTTTTCTACAAACCACAGCCTTTGTTTCGCAGGATTTTTTAGTTAGGTCTAAATTAACAAAAGCTTGCCAGAAGTTTGCATTTTCATTAAAATTTGCGACATGTACGTAGATACTAGATATTTTCATAATGTGTAAAAAAAAAAATTACACATTATGCTTTTTAATTTATTTGTCTTTACTTTTCCTTAGTCCTAATTGTTATTAATTATTTATTTGTTATTGTTACAGGTAAGGGTCTAAAATTAAAACATAGCAGGAGAACAGTATGCACCAGTTGTTTGTCAGTAAGTGGAAAAACATTACAAAGTACTTATTTATGCACCAATAAGTAAGTGAGTTAAAGTTTAATTTCATGATTCACGCCATGTAACTGTCACAGTAAACAAAAGGAGCAGTAAGTTATTTCAGCAGTATCTTTTAAATAATAGGCAACTAACGCTCGTGTTTATAAAGCGATTTCAAGATTGAGAGAGTTATTAATTTTGGATTTGACAGACCACTTTGTACTGAAAATCTATTTCTGATACGAACTTAATCTCGCTCTAACTCTCAAGTGCTGATTATAAATACGGGCCCTTGATACACTCGCATTCGCAAGTATAAAGTAATCTCAAGATTGAAAGCAATGTTAAGTATGGATTTGACGGGACATATGGTACTAGAATGACATTTCTGATTCGTACTCAAGCTACGAGCCCTAGTTAGTTACCTAATTAAAGCTCATATCGCCTGGCGAAAATTGAGTTTTCTAAGTATGTGGTCGGCTTTGTTCACTTGTATGGAGAGGTTTTGCTATTCCGTATATTTTCTGTGGTCATTTTCTATCTTTTGACACTTTGCGTGATAACATCATAGATTGCGTGTATTTGATGCCATATAATTATCAATTCTTTTACTTAGTGTTAGTTAAATACCTGATTATACGGATATGTTACTAGGAAATCAAATGTGTTATTTTTGCACCACTTTTATAGCGCAGTTTTTATTATTAGATCTGCGTAAAAAAGACAGACAAAAAATACTTATCGATTTTGCGATATATTCGAATCTACTGCAGTTTATTGATTTTAATCTTAAAGGAAGCAAGTTTATATGCAGTTGTTTACTAATCTCATTATTAGTATATAAAGGTGATTGTGAACGGTGAACTTTTGATTTTAATTTATATTCATCGGGGGCAATTCGTATGCGCACAAAGTAATTAAATCTTGACTAAAATCGTGACTTGTCTTTTTCTATCATGAAAGAATGGAAAGGGACGGCAACAATTTAAGTCAAGATTTAGAAGTTGTATCTTCAAGGAGTCTGTACCAATGTTTCTGATATTATCATCAACAAAAATTAAGGGGCATAGTAAACAACATTGTATTGTAACAGTTGTAAATTCTTTAGAAAATTGCTGTATATCACTGACACTTTATCACCTGAATCAGAGCAAAACATTGCTGCCTTTACCGCCGCATGCGCATGCGAGGAACGCGGAACATGCGCGTGATTGTGACCTTATTCAGCTCATATTCAGCTGTTAAAATTTATTTGACATTTCGCTGTTTTTGCGAGAGTTTTTGCTCTTGTTACCTACGTCTGTCGATTCAGATCTGTAGCGTCAATCAATTTGATATGCAAGTTTAAATGAGTTTTGTTTGGGGCAAAAGTGTGTAAATTTTAGACCACTATACAAACGTTTCATGGAGGTGTGTTTTTAAAATTCGCATGAGGTACAAAACCGACTTGAAGTCCATGATTGAAGAAATATAAGAGAAACGATTGAATTGCGATTAAATTCCAGTAGGCACTTTGTACTTCTTGCATTTGACTAGAATAAATAAATAAATCCAGACCCGTAATAAATACAACTTGTAATGAGTGCAGTAACAGTTTAGCCGTGAGTTCGTCCTATAACTGTGAATAAAAATTACGAATTACCCTAAGATTTTTTTGTCGTAAGAAATGTCAAAGTGTCTTCACTTCTCGTAAAAAAGTTTTGACTTCCATGAATAACAAATGACTCTACCGTTTAGTTTATTACCACTTAACAAAGCAAGTTCAAGAGCTTGATCTTAAATGCCAGTAACATACATACATATAATCACGACTTTATTCCTAATGGGGTAGTCACAGCGTAAACGACCTAAACAAAGGTCGCTCCGCCACGTTTTGAGGGTTATTTATATATTTGTAGGTATATTACTGTAGTGAAAGGTAGTCAGCCCATCGCTTAAATTACAATATACTGACACTCTCGGATCCCTTAGCTGGTTTTTCAGCATGCCTGGAAGGAAATGCAGCTGGTACATGCTCCGTTTTTCTCTCTCCCAGGCCAGCATGGAAGAAATACCAGTAAATTGGCACTAAAATCTAAATCTCTCATTCTTCTTCTCTATTATTCTTCTTCTTCGTGTCAAATATCTTAATGATTCTAAATTTTCCTCTGCCAATCGCTCATTAAAGTTAGATGACACGATCACTAATCACAAAAAAAAACCCCACGATTTAATGTATTTAAACTGTTTAACACGGAATTAAGAAATTAACGAAAATGTCAAAGAATCAATTAAAGATGTTGTTGGTTTTGATGAAACAGGTAAAAAATTTGGCTCTGTGACAAGTCAACATTTAACATTACTGATTGATTGATTCACTGCTATTATGTTTTTTTTTGTTTTTGTATGTCAGGGCTTGTTATGTTACCTAATGGTCTACCTACCCCGATTTACACTAAAATTACAAGTATTCTTTAATACAAGTTTTAGAAGTAGGGATCTTAGCTGAATCAATATACGTATTACTATCTACCTAGTAAATTTATAAACATAAAATATGCCTACAATTTACTGAAGTGATTATAATTCTATAGTTGTTATTGTGTTTGTAAATGTCCATTTACTCAATCAAACTATTATTAAATTCAGGGTTATGCAAGTTAAATGTTGGTGTCAATTCCAGAATAGACAGTTTAATTTTAAAACAGAAGAAAAGAGGCAGGAGTTCTATGACAGAACTACTAAATTCGTGGTTCTATGGCTCGTATTTACGAGTATAAAGTGATCTCAAGATTGAGAGCAATATTAAGTATATATTTGACAGCCCATTTTGTACTGAAATGACATTTCTGATGCGAACTCAAACTTGCTGTCAAACTCAAGAGCAGTTTATCAATACGAGCCATGACAGCGATACATTACATGAATGTTATCCATGACTAAACTCAGCTCACTATGTTTTCTTGACTTTAAAAACACATGGACCTGATCCTCATTGCAACCGTTTCAAGGAAATATCCAATCGCTCTGTGCTTATTCTTCTTAGCAAGTGGATTCTCGAGTTAAACAACGACACGATGAACCCTGGTGTCAGAGTTTTCAAACCGCCTACTAGCACAGCTATAAGGCCTCTGACATGGTTTTGGGTAACGACCACTATCAAAGACAGCGACCGGGTCCGACGGCTTAACGTGTCCTCCGAAGCACGGAATTCTTTTACTTTACGGACATTCAGGTGATTCTGCCTGCAATTTCCTAAGCAAACTGAGGAAAACCTTACAAAGTGATATAATTTACAAATATCAAATCTGTGTGGAATCGAAACCAGGGCCTTCGGATCGTAAGCCCATGGCTCTGACCACTAAACCACGGAAGCAGTTATTTTATTTATTTATGTAGCTTCGCTAAAGAAAATGAACATGATACCTACCTGTACCTACTGACAACAATAAACTCCCTTTACTTTTCGAACCTGCTCTATTTCAGTTAGCGCGAACATATTAAAAAGAAGAGTGGGTGTCCTCGGTAAAGATCACTTGCTTAATCACCTGTGGACTTCCCTGCGCGCGCGCATGTTGATCCAGTTTAAATGACTTGCTGTTTGTTTGTTTTTTTAGGCCTAGAATGGTGAATAAGGAAAGGGTATTCGGAAAATTAAAAGAAGGCTGTAGACTGGAATCGATGCTGGCTAAAAAAAAAAAATCATAAAGAGACGGACACAAAAATTTGTTTTTTTTTTTTGAATGGACCTGTTTGCAAAATACTACAAAGTGTATATAATGCGTCACCGGGCTAAGGCGAGGAGTTGCTACACGCAATCTACACCCTTAATGAAATGGCAACTGCCTAAGGGCACCCACTAGGGCTCGAACCTCGGCTTATGGCCTTGCCTTGGGGACTTCTTATCGGAGAGAATCTGCCCGGTACGTGCCGGTAAACCCCAAAGTGGGGAGCAAAGGAGGCACCTCCGCGACCCCGCCGGCGGGGTGCGCGGTTGCTGGAAGAGCTTGTGCAGAGTGTGGCTCGACTAATATTGGCAGCATTAAACGCAAGGGTAATTTGGTCATCGCCGTCGGTAAGGACATGCCTAGGTCTTCGTTTGTAACGAGTCGCAGGTTGGGACAAAAATTTGGAGCTACCTATCTGTAAGGACTCTTCTTTTATACAACTTTTGTTGGACAACAATACATACATACTAATAATCACGCTTTCATCCCTAATGGGGTAGATAGAGCGTAAACGACCAAAAAAAAGGTCGTTCCGCCACGTCTGACAAAGTTTTGAGGGTAAGATAGATTTGTAGGATATTGCTTTAGTGACCTGGTTGTCAGCATATCGCCTAAATTGCAATATACATAAATCCTCTGATCCCTTAGCTGGTTTTACAGCATGCACGGGAGAAAATGCAGCTGGTAGAGTCTATGTTTTTCTCACGCTACCAGTCCAGTATGGACAACAATACTTAACGGAAAACTACTAACGGAAAATATGAACATGTTATGTTGTTTTTCAGTTAAATATTTTTTTTAGATTAAGGAGGAATGTGCAGTGCCAAGACAAACCTTTTTAAGGTTTAATGGTACTAAGAATTTGATGTCTGTAGAATATTTTATATGTGAAATAAATAATTAAAATAAATAATAAATATTAAACCAATTTTATTATAAGCCTTAAACACAAACCGAAAATATATATAATAAAATTCTGACACCTTTTGAATGCTTTTTTAACCAAAAGTAATAAAAAAATTAAGTGGCTGGTGGCATGCCACTGCGATCCCGAAAGCAAGGTTAATATATGCTTTAACACATTCTGCCAAGCTGGACTGGGAACTAGAGAAAAACATAGAATGTTCCAGTTGTATTTCCACCCGGGCATGCTGTTAAAACCAGCTAAGGGAACCGACGGTTTCAGAATATTGTAATTTAGGCGATAGGCTGACATCCTGTCACTACAGCAATATACTTACAAATCTATCTTAAATAACCCTCAAAACTTTGTCAGACGTGGCGGAACGAACTTTTGTTTAGGTCGTTTACGCTCTGCCTACCCCATTAGAGATAAAGGCGTGATTATATGTATGTATGTAAACACATTCGAATTGACTCCACTTTAAAATAGGGGGTTACTTGGGAAGGTTAAGGTCAAATAAAACCGACAGCAAATTTGAGATACAGATCTAAATACATTCTTATTACTACAAAAAACAAGTGCATTCCGTTATTATAATAAGTACTACCATTAACAACTGCACTAAGGAAATAAATTGAACTTCAAACGTTACATTTGTTTTAGCTTAAAAACTTGCAATGATTTTGCTACGGTAATTTAAATGCAAAGTAGGATCAAATGTTTGTCAGTCATACATAACATAAATAATGATAGCTTGTCCATATTTAAGTAAATTTGTAACATTATAAGTGAAAAAATACTTTGGGGCCTTTAATTTGCAGTAGGTACAGATTCACTGAACTTGATAGTACTTAAAAGTATTACTTTCTTTGTGTTAATGGCATAAGTGCATCTTGAAAAGAGCAGTACGAATATGGTAACCAATTGATCGCCCTTGGAGTCAGTTCAGAGCGGGGAAAAGTCAAGTTATCAATAAAGTTACTTATAATTGATACATCTCCATTTATATCGCGGTAAAGAGCTTTTAACTGTGCATAGTGTTTCACAGATTTAATTTAATACTTTCACTACCTTGTCGTGTGTCTCTATTATTTGATGAGAAAGTTTTTTTTTAATATTTTATAGTGACTATGCTTACTTTTACTTGTGGTCTAAGTTTATCTAAACAGTGTTATTATCAAATAAAATATGCGGTAGTAATATGTCAAAACTCCATACTATTTATAGAACTAACTTAACAAGGAGTAATCTAAACTGCTTATTTTAATGGTAAAACTTATTAGGGCAAACAACATAGCAATACGCTTAGATTATGAGGTTGTTGCTACTCTGTCTAGCTGTCAGAAATAAAGGCGTGACTATCTGTATGTATTAAAATCAGAAGACGTGTAAACCCACTGATTAGAGAAGTCGCTACCGCTAGCTTTTACACTTCAGTGTGTAAACCGCAGCCGAAGAGTTATAAATGGCGTTAAGATGTTTTTGCCCTTTTAAGAGGAAAAAAAAGTAAATTATAGCAAGACATCACCTTTTTGAACACCGTTGTAAAGTTCACAAGAAACTGGATCTTTCATTATTGCTTCAGTGGTTATTTTAAGTAATTACAACAGGTTTTATTTCTCAAGAAACTCATGTCAATAAGGTGAGATATGTAACTGATAATTATTTTCTTTTCGTCGAAGCCGCCGTTATAAAGAGTCCTATAAATAAAAAAATTATTAAGTACAGTCATACTAGGCTTCAAACGGATAGACCGAATTAGAAATACCACACTGCGTTCCAAAACTGGCATAACAGATGTCAGTGCAAAGACAGCTAAATTAAAATGGGACTGGGCCGGACCCGTCAGCCGTATGCACCCGGAGCGATGGCCAAATGTCGTCATCCAATAGGTCCCTCCTGATGTACAACGTCGACGGGGTAGACCTCGGAAAAGATGGCGAGACGACCTGGACGCATATCGCAAGAATTGGTGGGAGGTTGCCAAAGATCGAGAGAAGTGGAAGAAGGATGGGGAAGCCTTTGCCCAGCAATGGGACAGCATAGGCTAATAATAAATAATAATAATAAAAAAATACAGTCAAGCAGCCTTTTTGTTCTAAAATTACAAAAAAGTTTCCTATGAACGCAGAAAGTAAAGGCTTTTTATATTCTTACAAATACTGTAAAAGTCAGTGGAAGTGAAAGTCCCTGAAAGAAATTCCTCTTAAGGAAAAGCTTCGCTTTGAAAACAATAATAGTTTTCTTCGTATAATAATCCACACATAGCTTGCCTAAGCTACATATTCACATACATACATAAATCCCGCCTTTATCCCTAATGGGGTATGCAGAGCGTAAACGACCTAAACAAAGGGCGTTCGGCCACGTCTGATACAGTTTTGAGGGTTATTTAGGATAGATTTTGACGTATATTGCTGTAGTGACAGGTTGTTAGCCCATCGCCTAAATTACAATATACCGAAAACCTCAGATCCCTTAGCTGGATTTTACGGCATGCTCGGCAGGAAATGCAGTTGGCACATTCCATGTTTTTCTCTCACTCCCAGTCTAGCATGGAAGAATACATATTCACACGCAAATTATCGGCCATAGAAACTAGAACCATAATATTTATTTGGCTGACTAATATGGTAGGAGGCCATCCCACACTGCACTCTGATGCAAAATAAAATGTCTAGGGTCCACGGCCAACTATGTGTGAATGTCAAAACTTAGCATTAGCATATAGATTGTAAAACATCGGTGAACGGGCGTTATAAGTATACTAAGATTAGTTGGACTTATACCTTCCCACGGTGAATCTGAATGTCAAGAAATTTAAAGACATTTCCATATTTTATTTGTTTAGATAGAATGTCAGTATGTCTTTGAATCTTTGGGCGATTATAATATGGCTACCCCAGTTACGTGGGGAGCTAAAAGCTACACCTGTAGATAACTTTGACAGGCTTCGGGCCCCCTGGGGCGCTTACTTGGGCTTAGACCTGAGTTGAGGTATGGTTTAATAAGGCGCACCTCAGCACAGGGTGGCCTTTGAAAAAAATGTCGGAGGGAATCTAACGTGCAAGCCTAGCTAAAGCTAGATTTCATTTTAATATCAATTATTGCATAGTGTAGTAATTGCTATTAACTATTTATTATTTCTTCCATGCTGGACTCGGAGCGATAGAAAATCTTAGAATGTGCTAGCTGCATTTCTTCCCGGGCATTCTGTTAAACTAGCTGAGGGATCCGAGGGTTTCTGTATATTGCAATCCGGGCGATAGGCGGACAACCTGTCACTACAGCAATATGCAATCTATCTTAAATAACCCTCAAAACTTAGTCAGACGTTTCAAACGACCGTTTGTTTACGCTCTGCCTCCCATTAGGGATAAAAGCGTGATTATATATGTATGTATGTATTTTAAAAAACATAAAATCAATGAAATATCTGTTAAAGAATCTTTTATTAACCTTGAAGTAAAGGATTTGGTGTGGTTCAGAAAGTTAACAGTATCTACGTAACGTAATTGTGAACGACACCGATTATCTTGAAAATAGGTTAGAAAGGAACGATTACCTGTAATTCAAACTGTAATTTAGATAGTGATAAACTATTAGAGATAAATTTGGATTAGTCAAGGATATCGACGATCTTACGATTAAATAGTCGATGACTCATTTTCATTCAGAAAACTGTGTAGGTGTTTGTAAGCGAGGGTGGATCCAGAAATTCTTTCTGGGGGGCACAACACAAGTATGTCTGGGGGGCACAAGTATGTACTGTGCTTTTAAGTATGCACTGTGATGTACTGTGTGCCCCTTAAATCCACCCTTGTTTGTAAGTCAGATTAAATATTTACTCATAAAAATGGACTCTAGAAATTAACGTGACCAGAAAATGTTTGTGTATCTACATCTGTATGCACATATTTGGTCAACTCTGACGTGGGATGCAAGAGATGAGGATGAAATAAATATTACGATTTAAAATAAATTACTTTACAACAACGCGACGTCACTAAAACACCTTACTTATATACTATTAAGGTCATTTAGGGCCTCTTTTGGTATAGAAAACCATTAAAATATCTGATTAAAAATCTCTACATATAGATTTTGATACTGTAATTTAAGAAATATGTTTTATTATTATTTACCTACCTACCTACCTACCTGCATTGGTTTGAGGCAATATACTTATCCTGTGTAACTAGCAGCTACGGTAAGTTTCACTTATATTTTGATTGATAATATTGGTTTCGGAAGGGCTGGGCTTCCTACTCATTAAAATAGAATGATTAATTATTACGGCCATGACCAATTTGTTTACGAGGGTACTTACCATCAAACTATTGAATTTCATAATTTGTGGAATCGGAACAGAACTGTGGAGATTTTATTTTGTTATCGTATAGAATTTGCATATATGTAAAATTAAAAATGGAGTAGTTGTTGCTATATTTTAACGAATCTGAACAACTTTTACGGCAAAAGCAAGATTTGTTTCGTGTACCAAAAGGAAGTTCTTGTTGTTTTCGAAAATTTTATTGTATCCTCATTATTTTCGTTGAATATCAACCTGAGTTCAATTTCCTGGTACGTCAATTATTTACCAGAAATGTGATGTATAAGTGCCAGGTATTTATGTCAAACTTATAAATATTCTTCCATGCTGGACTGGGAGCGAGAGAAAAACATATAATGTGTCAGCTACATTTCCTCCCGGGCATGCTATAAACTGTGACTTATTACATTTTTTGACTAAATTGCATGAGTGGCCTTATCAAACTGAGAAAATCATAAATCTTTTGAAGTCCTATATGATTGAATTAAATCGTTCACGATTCACGTATAGATTGAAAAGCATCTTTTGCAATAAGGGTAGAATCATTACTTAATTGGGTTGTACGTAATCATAGGTATCGTAAACTGACATTTGATACTATAATAACATTCAATTGCACATAAAATCATCATACATATAATAATGATGGTTATATTTAAAGCAGCTTTGGGATATATTTTAAAATTAGGTGCAATTTGAATAAATGTAGTGAGGTCAAATATGAAATTACCAAACGTAGTGGCCTCTCAAATCAGTAAAGTGCATTTTACTGAGGTCGAAGTGCAAGGTCAAACTTAAATCTTACGTGATATGCATCTCATATCTTAATCTTAAGAAAAATCAGTTAAACTATTGGTTAATTTTATGCATTCACACATTTAATATTTTAGTCCATGAGACGTGAATGCAGCAACACACAGGCGTCACTTATTGCGCTACAATGGCTGTTCCACCACGTCTGTCAAAGTTTTGAGGGTTATTTATGATTGATTTTGTAGGTATATTGCTGTAGTGATTGTCAGCCCATCGCCTAAATTACAACATACTGAAACCCTCGGATCCCAAGGTGGTTTTTACAGCATGCCCGGGAGGAAATACAGCTGGCACATTCTATGTTTTTTTCTCGCGGTCCAGCATGGAATAATTGTATTGGCTATTGATTTATTTAGAATGTAGGTAAAGCAATCCTGAATAAAAGCCGTCTTCACACAATCATTCACAGTTAGATAGACATTTTGTGATTTGACTGTCTTCATGACCATTAGACTGGTCAACACGATTAGTTAAGTCAAATAAAGGTCAATATAGAACTGTCGTTAATCCATCCATGACCCAATCACAATCATGGTACCTTAAAGTCCTAAATACAAAATAGCTAGGTACTAGGCACATCAGACTATTCGTCTATTTGTTAATGAAAGGATCAAATTACAAACACGACTGAATTAAATGTTTCGACCTCGGTAATGAAAGGAGAAGGTATTTTGTATACGGTCATCTGCCAAAAGGTGGTATTCAGAACAAGGATGCTTCTCAACCAATGAGAAATGTAGCACTTACGAAGTTTTGCTGTTAAAGTTCATTGAAGGCACGACTTGGATCAGCAATTTGTTTTCAATTAAATAGTTTATTTAAAGTGGCAGATTTATTTATATTACTAAATTTAATATTTCAGTAGATTATAGGTATGTATGATATATATGTATGTATGTATCTTTCGTCTCATTTGTTTACGATGGCACTAAGCAACGGATGTGATTTTTCTTTGAAGACATTTACAAAACAATGCACCAAAAACAAATGACAATGTAGCTTCGAGTTAATTCTTCTTTCAGTTTCATAAGAATAAGTCTATTTTTTTCCCTTTCATTTAATATTGCGGTTATCAAACACACAAACAGAAACAAAAAGCATTACTGTTATACAAACCATGGCACGTAAAATCTCTGTCATAATTTAATATCGTCCGTCACATCTGCAATAGCAATCGCTACTATAAATCACTTTCATACAACACATACCTATCACTTAAACTGTTTTTCATAACTGAC
This sequence comes from Scrobipalpa costella, assembly GCA_949820665.1. Taxonomy (NCBI): domain Eukaryota; kingdom Metazoa; phylum Arthropoda; class Insecta; order Lepidoptera; family Gelechiidae; genus Scrobipalpa; species Scrobipalpa costella. The sequence continues at coordinate 4,818,571 of OX463298.1, forward strand.
TCTAGATGTACCAAATTAATGACATCGTCCGGCTCCAAAAATAAGGTCTTCATTCCATCTGTCTAGACTCTTTGATACTTATCTTTCATAACTGTTACAACACTGCTTGGTCATCCACTGATCGGTTTTGAATGACAGCCACTGGTTCTCAACCTTATAGACGCATTATATGACACAAGTTGTATGTTGTATTTATTATGTTACTGTTAAAATACAAAATACCTATGCAGTATACACAAATATGTAGTTTAGTGTTTGTGAATTGATTTCACTTGAATTTATTTATAGAGACCAGAGATGACTGAAACAGAGAAAGTAACAGCAACAAAAAAAACTGAGTTTGTATTTCTTTATCATCCACATTATGTAGCTTTCGTCCGTAAGCTGCGGTATTCTTTTCAAAACACCGCCGCCATTGCGAAATAACATTGATAACCTACAAATCTATCTTAAATGACTACAAATCTATCAAAACTTTGTCAGATGTAGCGGAACGACTTTGTTTAGGTCGTTTACGCTCAGCCTTCTCTGTCTATTTAGGGACAAAGGCGTGATTATATGTATGTAACATTGATTCTCTCTCACTTACGCACTCTCAATATGTTATTTAATAATGCTACTTTAATATTTTGAGAATCGCTAGTCATCTTTATTGAATAGAAATCTAAAACATAATACCTCAGTAAGCGGTTTACAATGGGAGTGTCATATTAAAATTGCATTTAATTGAATAATGTCCAAGTGATGTTTAAGTTTGTTTTCTTAATGAGCATGAAGACGCAGTCTGCGTGTATGGGATTATGTCATTTCATGTAACTTCCATTGACGACTTGATGACAGACAAATTGTCTGATGGTGTTCAAGCTCGATGACAGACAAATTGTCTGATGGTGCTCAAGTAGGTACTTATCTACACAGGTGAAAGTTACTATAGTCATCTTATGGATCCTTATAAAAAAGTGACCGAAAATAAGCAACTTTGTTCTTTTGGGCTTCCGTATCCAAAGGATGAAAGAGAACTTGCGGTGTCGCAAGTGATAGCCTACAGTTTGTCACATTACTTGGTCATACAACGCCTTTTAAAAATAGGACTACCTATAGTACCCAGCTGACCTGTGTTGTATTGATTTAGCACAAGAATAGGTACCTCTTTTATTAAAATTTTGACCACAGACAGAGAAACTATCTGAAAGTAAAAAATAGAGGATAATTATACAATGGTTCGTATGATACCCACAAATTAAGCAACATTTTCGTCGTCATGATTTTTTGATCTTCCACGCTGGCCTGGGAGCGAGAGAAAAACATAGAATGTGCCAGCTGCATTTCCTCCCGGGCATGCTGTAAAACCAGAAATCAAAATCAAATTTCTTTATTGCTGCTAAGGGATCCGAGGGTTTCAGTATATTGTAATTTAGGCGATGGGCTGACAACCTGTCACTAAGCAATATACTTTCAAATCTATCTTAAATAACCCTCAAAGCTTTGTCAGACGTGGCGAAACGACCTTTGTTTAGGTCGTTTACGCTCTGCCTACCCCACTAGGGATAAAGGCGTGACTAAAAGTATGTATGTATGTATGTATGATTTTTTGATAGGTATGTTCTGATGTTGATTTGATTACATGAATAATATCTAAAACAAAACCAAAAATATGTGCTCCATTAATGACAAGACCACCTTGCTTATATTCCTTAATTTTATATTAGAATATTGCACACCTACTCATAAATCGTCGGTTATTTCCTATTAGGAAGTGAAGCAATCGCAACTATACGTATAACAAACCACAGAATAAAATAACAATATAAAACTGGTGTTCCTTTCACATATCTGCTCGTCTAGAATGTAAGGGGATCGTTAGATGTTATATAATAAACGAACTGGAACGATTCTTCTTTTTCTAAAACAGTAGGTTAAAGATTATTTATGATGATACTCCTCTGATAACATATTTATTTTGACTAAAACCTTAAGTAGAAAGTTCGTGCGGGCAGAAAATATATGTATACTTTGAACGCATTTCTTTTTCAAAGCCTGCGTATATTTTGGGTCATTGCGCTTCATGCATACTGTCTACGGCCCGTATTGATAAACAGCACTTGAGACTAACAACTAGTTTGAGTTCGTATCAAAAATATCATTTCAGTACAATTTGACCTGTCAAATACATACTTAATATTGCTCTCAATCTTGAGGTCGTTTATAAATACGAACGTACGTTCTTTCTTATAGAACAGAGTCAAAAGAAAGCCCATTTTTATCTAAAAATAGAGAAATCAATACTGCGTAGGTACTTATATCTGTTTTAAACGGTGATTGAACTTTTGACCTTCAGCAGTACTTTTGTTTCACTACAATATAAAATAATACCTATCTATAAAAATATCCATGCTGGACTGGGAGTTGGAGAAAAACATAGAAAGTGTCAGCTGCATTTCTTCCCAGGCATGCTGTAAAAACCAGCTAAGGGATCCGAGGGTTTCAGTATATTGTAATTTAGGCGACTGGCTGACTACTTGTCACTACAGCAATATACATACAAATCTATTTTAAATAACCCTCAAAACTTTGTCTGACGTGGCGGAGCGACCTTTGTTTGGGTCGTTTACGCTCTGCCTACCCCATTAGGGATAAAGGCGTGATTATATGTATGTATCTATAAAACCACTTTTTTATCAAAATAAGAAAACTACATCGTATCCATAATATCATAACTATATACATATCACACTACCATTATCCGGTCCATTACCACGGTAATACTATAATCTACTTTGACTGTTAGTTCGCTTTGTTTCCATTCCGGAATGCATTAAACCAGCGATTGTTGTTTGCTATTGGCGTTTCCAATTATGATATTGAACTTGAACCTCTGTTTGCAGTTGTATGTTGTTTCTTTATAGTTCTGCTGTTAGGCCGTTAACAACATGAAATAGTAGATTTTACGACAAGTGCACAAAACAAGTATTTTTTGACCGAGATTTTTAGCTGCCTTGCCTGATATGAAGTCCAGGACATAAATGGCTTATTTTGTGCACGAGTTATAAACTCTGTTTTTCATTTCGATTGCGAGGAAAATTGAGGAAAAACTACAAAAAAAAGAAAAACTAATGAATTCACTGCCGCCATCTAACTTTTAAATCATTCTACGTAAAATATTAGGGTTTGGCTGGGGCCTATACAGCCTTCTATTTAATTAATTTTATAATAATATATTAAATATACTATCGTACTTGAATTTAAAAGTTAATATAATTTTATGTCATAAAAATACACAAAAGGTAATAAATTAAAAACAATATACCAAAATAATAAGTTCTATCTTATCTTATTTAGCCGATAGTGTCCCACTGCTGGGCAAAGGCCTCTCTCCGGTCTCTCCACGACTCTCTGTAAAACAAACTTAAAGGTGAAAAACAATGTTTCTCTCTATAGGCAACAATACACTGAGCTTTGACCCTCTACATCGCTTCAGCACAAATGCAACAGAATGTGTGTTGAGGTTAAGTTTTTCTTTCATGTTTATGTTTCTTCCTTGTTTTTACTTCCTGTTACATGTGTGTTGAATATTGATGCAATAAACCTTTTATCTATCCATCTAAAGAAATAATATTTTTTAAATAAATAAAGTTATACGAAGCCATGGCGAAGTTAAGGATTTGCTCTATGTACGAGAGTAAATATTCTAAACTAACATACTTTAGTTTCTAAAACTAAGTATCTATACTTAGATGGTATGGAAGGATATGTTTCGTCTGAAAACCTAACCCAAAGGTGCCCAAAGCAACCGTTCGGAAATATCCCACGCTGCCAGATCGGAATGTTTTATAAAAAAACATGACTAGATCTAGATACATCTCAACATCAAATTCCATAAGACAAGTTACAAAGTAGAAATATTATGTAAAAATATCATATCTGCAGTTAGAAAGGTATAGATAGTTTAGTTGAACTGGTCCAGTTGCATTCTGGCTTGCATCATCGCTGTCAGTCCAGTGCAGCATATCGGTAAAAGGAAAAGTTAATGCACTCCGCAAGATAGTAAATACTTATTTTATGACTCCTATTTATAAGTCTAAACAGATTGTTGATATCTAAACGTGGTTGGTCTTGATGTCTTGCTTCAAACGGCAGGCTGATCACATGATTGTCCGAAAAGTAAGATGATCCATGCTATCGGATGGGCATGTAAATATTCGGTACTGCGCCTGATTTCTCTCTGGTCGTGTCAGTTAATCTGTCCCATCAGAATAAGAGAGTGAAGGAATAGAGAATGCACTTGTGCGTTCCGCCACGTCTGACAAAGTTTTGACGGATATTTAAGACATATTTGTAGGTTATTGCTGTAGTGACAGGTTGTCAGTCCATCGCCTAATTTGCAGTATACTGAAACCCTCGGGTTCCTTAGCTGGTTTTTACAGAATGCCAAATAGGCAGCTGGTACATTCTATGTTTTTCTCTCACTAAGTTATTAATTAAAGTGCTTCAATTATGCTTATGAATATTGAAGTAAAGTTAATAGACGATAATGTCTGGAAATACCTACCGATCTATTAAGTGTTTTAGTTTCGTAACCTTGTGACTCACTTAATACAGATATTTAGCTTGTTTGTGGCCAAAGGAAAATTTAAATGATATGCAAATATATAAAGAGAGCCGATATGGTTAAATGTGTGGGGACATGTAGGAAATGTCAAAGATACAAGGTTGAAGTTTCAGGTTTAGCTAGATTTATGACTAAATTAAGCAAAGATGTAGAGAAGATCGATCTCTCCTACGTTCGTTATTTTCTCTCTTTTAGTCCAGCCCGAGTTCAAGGATTTCCGGCTTTACGAGAAATTAAATTTTACCGTGTTATTTAATTAACACTTCAATTTCTTTTCACTTGCTTCGTTCAATTTGTACTTTCATACGTATAATGTCACTAAAAGTTCTTTGAAGAGAAATACAGTGTACATATTTTTTTTATTAACAGCCTGAGGTGTCAGCAGGACAAAGGCCTTCTTCCATTTCTCCCTGTCTTGAGCCTCTTCCAATCAGTTTCGGGGGTGTGCGTCTAGCTCGTCTCGCCATATTTTCCCGGGACGACCTCGTGCCCGTCTCCCGTTAAGAGGGACCCAATGTGTAGTTATTTTTGCCCAAAGTGTGTCCGGCATCCTAGCGACATATGCAGCCCAATCCCACTTAAGGAAAGCTGCCTTCTGACCTACGTTTACGATTTGTACGGGATCTCAGCGTTGTATTCCTTAATCGGTTCTCGGCTTAATTTTATAATGTATGTAAACATAATAAAGAGGAAAATGTGACTCGTAAAACTTGAGATCTAAACAAAACTAGTAAATTATTTACATTTATTTTATATTTCCTTGACATTTCCAAAACTATACACGATTAGCATTATGAATATGGAGTGACTGTTAAATTGTAATGATTATGGATACGTGACTAATATATCACCAGATAACTCATTTCACGTTTGTAAGTTTCGATTGACATCAGGTCTTAGTGACTCTACCTGCTATACTGAAGGCTGTGGGTTCGATTCCGATACAATAAAATAATTGTGGAATCTTTTTCATTTAGGGATGGATATACAATAAAATATAAGTATAGAGTGGCAGCCTAACAGCCTTCTTCAAAGAGCAATTTTAAAGTCAATATCAATACTATAACTTGCAAGAAATGTTGTGATGTTCGACGTATAATCAGTCCACACTCGTGCGTTTTCAAGTATGAGTATCAACTGCCTCCGTGGTCTAGTGGATAGTGCCATGGACTCCCGATCAGGAGATCCTGGGTTAAATTCCCAGGGGGGAAACACAAAGTTGATATTTGAGAATTTATCACTTTGTGAATTTTTCCCCAGTTTGGTTAGGACATAGCAGGCTGAATCACCTGATTGTCCGAAAAGAAAAAGATTCCGTGCTTCGGAGGGCACGTTAAGCCGTCGGTAACGGTCGCTGTCTTTGATAGTGGTCGTTACTCAAACCATGTCAGAGGCCTGATAGTTGTGCTACTAGGCGGTTTGAAAACTCCGACACCAGGGTTCATTGGGTCGATAGACTCGATACCCACTCGACAGAAGAAGAAGAAGTATGAGTATGACTGGTATTGATTGTTGCTTTTGTTAGATGTCATCTTCAAAGAGATCATTATTTTAAGCTCTCATTAGAAGAGAAAAAAAACTCTGAAAGTAGAGACCTTTTATATTTTTTTCATACTCTATATTTTAGTATCCTATTCTGTATCAACCTGATTTCAATTCGACATAATCGAAAATGACCCAATTCAAAGAGTTTTTTAAATGCCTTAAAATATTCTTCTTATAAGCTTCTTACTTAGTCTGCACCTATAAGGACTACATAGCCATAGAGCCAAACCGTAAGTAGGTAGGTACTACAAGTGCCCTCCAAATATGAACATTATCTTTCGTACCAGACGGCATCACGTACACCGGCATCACCATTAAATATTATGACGCAAGTTGAAAGCGCTCTGGTGTGCCTAAGGTCTTTGACTGCTGCTTCGGCCACACAACTACACCTGCATCACCATGAAATATTATGAAGCAAATTGAAAGCGCTCTGGTGAGCCTAGGGTCTTTGACTGCTGCGTCGGCCAGACATCCACACCTGCATTAATATGAAATATTATGACGCAAGTTGAAAGCGCTCTGGTGAGCCTAGGGTCTTTGACTGCTGCGTCGGCCAGACAACCACACCTGCATCACCATGAAATATTATGACGCAAGTTGAAAGCGCTCTGGTGAGCCTAGGGTCTTTGATTGCTGCGTCGTGCTGGCGTGTCTTCTGCCGGGAAGATGGTCACGTACAGTGCGGTAACAACAGTTTTACTCAATACTTAACTTACTATAAAAGGAAATAATTTAATATACAGGTGTATTTCCTGTTTTCCGTAGTGCTGTAAAATATGTTTAAAATATAGTTTTCAAACTGCCAATATAAAGATTATTCGTTTCAGTCGTTTCCGTCCATGGCTTAACTTGCACAGCCACTCTAATGAATAGGAGCATACCTGTAAAGACGTTATAATACTGTGATTTAGACATAATTATCACCTTTTGAAATGGATCGACTTCTTCATAACAATTATATTCAGTCAGTATAATTGAATCTGACCTATTTTCATACGTTGATCTTTAAAACCTCTTAAATAAATCTTAATTATCTTAAAATAGCCTAAACACTATCAAGAAATAGATTAAGCAAGAACTAATCTAATTGATCCACTGAACTATCGCAACAGAAATAAAGAAATGTCTTGTACAGACCTACTAATACTATAGAGTGGGTGTAAACATTTGATAGGTATAGAATAGCTTGTTCATCTGTCTGTTGTATTCATAGGAGCACCTGCTCTTTGTGTGTCCTACGCATAGACTTAGCCCAATTTCATGTAAGTATACATACATACATACATATAATCACGCCTTTATCCCTAATGGGGTAGGCAGAGCGTAAACGACCAAAACAAAGGTCGTTCCGCCACGTCTGACAAAGTTTTGAGGGTTATTTAAGATATATTCGTAGGTATATTGCTGTAGTGACAGGTTGTCAGCCCATCGCCTAAATTGCAATACACTGAATCTCTCGGATCCCTTAGCTGGTTTTTACAGCATACCCGGGAGGAAATGCAGCTGGCACATTCTATGTTTTTCTCTCGCTCCCAGGCCAGCATGTAAGTATAAAGGCTTTTTATACGCAAGCCCATGTGCAACGCTTCGCCAGTTTTTTACCGATTTATAATCATTTCTTGTTTGAAAGTTTTGAAACTAATTGAATTTTATTTTTTGTATACGTATTTTGAGCATGTCACCAAGGCCAATAAAATGCAATTCAAGACTGACAGTGATATTGATAATGGATTTGACAGGCATTTTTGTACAAATAATATATTTCTTGTACAAGCTTACACGAGCTGTCAATTTTGTTTGACTGCTGATTCTTGGGTATTAGATATTGGATCAAAGATCTGGTATCTAGATCATTAGTCTAGACTGTAAATTAAACATTCATAATTATAAATGTTCATGTAAATAAATAAAAAGAAATCTATATAGCCCAACATGATATCAGTTTGTGCCTACTATCATAAAGTACATACATACATATAATCACGCCTTTATCCCGAATGGGATAGGCAGAGCGCAAACGAACCAAACAAAGGTCGTTCCGCCACGTCCGACAAAGTTTTGAGGGTTATTTAAGATCGATTTGTAGGTATATTGCTGTAGTGACAGGTTGTCAGCCTATCACTTAAATTATAATATACAGAAACCCTCAGATCCCTTAGCTGGTTTTTACAGCATGTCCGGGACGAAATGCAACTGACACATTCTTTGTTTTTTTCTCGCTTCCAGCCAGCATGGAAGTATATCATAAAGTACACTTCAAAAAAATGAACGTGAATGAACCTGTACAGTTTGTGAACATGGGCTTGCGTTTTATTTTCTTTGACTCAACGTGGTGTGTCGTAAAAGTTGGCAACATTTTCCTATTGAATAGCAGTACGGTTTCTGTCACGTACTAGAAATAACAATAAGGGCTATTCAGGGCTACCGACGGAATTGATTTAAACTGTTTTTGCGTTAAATTAATCTGTTTCTACGTAACTGTGACTAAAGTGAACATTATGAAAGATTAGTTAATTTTATGTAAAAAATATCTCTACCGTAGTAGGCCGTTTCCTTGGCTATTATGTTTTTAATCCGGATTTACACTTAATTCTGTTTCATATTCTAAAATTAAGTTATTATGTATAGGTGATTTATAAAAAACCTTGTTCTCTTTTCCAATACAACTAAAAGTTTTAAATCTGGTTGCCAATATTTCTTAGAAACAATTAACAAGATACCTATTTCTCAACATCCGTTTACTTTGAGACGTGCAAAATTTTACAAAGTCTATTAATTAGCTATTATAGTATTCTTCTTCAAGATCCATTTCACAATATAACAGCTGAGGTCGTACATTCAATTTGAAAACAATGAATTGGCAATATAACCTACATTATAAGAAGTCAATGATAGAATAATAGCAGGTACTAATCTTCCGTACAGTTTGGATGAAGTCTTCTTGTTCATTCATTCTGAAATTGGTTGTATAAAGGTATTGGTGATGCTATAATAACACCAATTGGTTTTAAACCGGACAAAGCAAAGCATAATACGGGTCATTCTCATTGTGTCAAGATCGAGAGCATCTTATTGTGCTTAATAATTGCTTACTGCATTATATTTAACGATTATTGCCACATGATCGGCGAATGAACAGTATAGCTTGAAGGTTCGTGTCTATTGTTACTGCACCTTTGCATCTTCAAATCTTAGAAATGCTTTAAGATATGAGACGTTGCACGCGCAAACCTTGTGGAGGGTTTTGAGTTATGTATATCCCTGTAATCAGCAACTCATACGCTATTCAAAAAGGTATTCCCTTTAAAGCCCTCCATAACATGTCTCTGCACGTGGAACGAAGGTATTAAGTATCATTTATTGACATTACTCGTAAAATTTGAAATAAGTGTTTTAAAATGTGGTTGGTGATTGATTAGTCAATGTGAACGAAAATACTTATTACCGATTCTGAATCTTAGGCAGTGTTAAGTACCTTTGTTTCGGTCGTTGACGCTCTTCCGACCCCATTAGGGATAAAGGTGTGATTTATGTATGTATGTTTGTTATTTTTTCAATAACTGTGACTTCACTATATAGTATAAAACAAAGTCGCTTTCTCTGTCCCTATATCCCTATTTATGCTAAGATCTTTTAAAACTACGCAACATATTTTGATGCGGTTTCTTTCAATGGATAGAGTCATTCAAGAGGAAGGTTTATATGTATAATACATGCATAATATAGTAGAGAAACACTGATGATTTCCGTGCTAAGCCGGGGCGGGTCGCTCGCTAATAACATTATAAAAGCCTTTATTCTATTGAGAATCTTCACTAGAAAGAAAACATTAATCTTTGAACATTTGTACTGACTCACATACATCCAACAGTTGCAGTTTTTCAGACAAAACTTACGCAATAAGACTAACCTACTTGTAGGAAAACATCGTGAAAAGAATGATTAGGTTTACCAATTCGTTTTTAAATAACCACGTTGAGAGCTAGTAGACCTAAAGAATATTAGTAGATTAGCCTAGTTTTCAGAATTGCTTGGAATGTGATGGTCTTTGAATTAATTATTAACGCTCTTTCAAAGGTTACCGTATGTTGTTGTGTTGTTCACTTCCTATAAAGAAAGATTTCAGCCAGAAACTTTTTTTTACTCCGTGTGTCACTACATAGTATAAAACAAAGTCGTTTTCTCTGTCCCTATGTCCCTATGTATGCTTAAATCTTTAAAACTACGGTCTTTAAAACTAGCGGTTTCTTTTAATGGATAGAGTGATTCAAGAGAAAGGTTTATATGTATAATACACGCTTAATATAGTAGAGAAACACCAATGATTTCCGTGCGATGCCGGGGCGGGTCGCTAGTTAAAACGAAAGCAAAGCAAATATTATTGAAAACACAGTAAATATAGGGAACTTTTCTGATGTAAATATTTATTATGCTTGATATTGTCCATTGAGTATTTTTTATTATATTCATCCAAATTTCATTTTGTTTTGAATATCAGAAAAACACGACAAAATTTCTTCCATGCTGGACTGGGAGAGAAAGAAAAACATAGAATGTGCCAGCTGCATTTCCTCCCGCGCATGCTGTAAGAACCAGCTAAGGGATCCGAGGCTTTCAGTATATTTCAATTTAGGCGATGGGCTGACAACCTGTCACTACAGCAATATACCTACAAATCTATCTTAAATAACCCTCGAAACTTTGTCAGACTTGGCGGAACGACCTTTTTTTAGGTTTTACTGCCTACCCCATTAGGGATAAAGGCGTGAACATATGTATGTATGTATGTACGACAAAATGATTTTACAAATGACAATGATTCTTGTAAATTCATATACTTCGCTTCCAATTTGCCTAGCCATGATAAAGTAACCTAAACTACAATTTTCTAAGATTAAGAATAAAAGGTTCCGTTTGGCTTCCGTTGAATTAACTTCAATGATATGCAGAAAAATACCTATACAAATGCCTTCTATAAAATTACATACTATTTCTCAAATTCCGTTTGACCGAATGTTTATTCATAATGCAGGAAATCCTACTATTACTCTGTTAACCTTGCACTGGTTTTAAGAATACTTACACTTTTAAATGGTAATTAAAAATCTTTTAAATATCGTCACTAAGAGATTTTCTATTTAATTCTCAATTTACATTTAAATTGTGTAAAACTAATAACTAGTTATGGATATTTAATTCGCTATTTTTGCTAATGTGGTTAAATATTTCGTTAATTTTTACGAATAATTTTAAAAGATTGTTACTCTACAATTTATAAATATTTTCGGTTACTTCTTCCTTTCTAGTACATACATACATACATACATACATACATACATACATACATACATATAATCACGCCTTTATCCCTAATGGGGTAGGCAGAGCGTAAACGACCTAAACAAAGGTCGTTCCGCCACGTCTGACAAAGTTTTGAGGGTTATTCAAGATGGATTTGTACGTATATTGCTGTAGTGACAGGTTGTCAGCCCGTCGCCTAAATTACAATACACTGTAACCCTCGAGTCCCTTTTGCTGACTTCAACAGCATGCCCGGGAGGAAGGGCAGCTGGAACATTCTATGTTTTTCTATCTCTCCCAGTCCAGCATGGAAGCTTTCTAGTAGTCTAGTTCAAATTGAGTTGATAAATACATAGGTACCAAATGGTAACACTGTTCTTAGTGTTCACAGGATGATGATCCTTCCGACCGATTTCGGTCATGGCGGCCACTTCGACTCCTAGTCGGTACGACGTTTATGTATCCGAAAATGGCTAACCTAACCGATTTTCGCCGCGAACTTCCGTGCGCACTTAGGGCTCCTTGCTTATAATGGTATTGAATAGCAGCAGGCTGGCGGGACTTCAGCTCGTCGCGTTTCGTGTCGAGGTTCACTTTACGTTGCTCCTCCTGCACTTTACATAGGATCTGTTTATTTAAATTGTAAGTACCTACACTTCTAAGGACCGTAATTATAGACAGCACTTGAGTTGAGCCTGACAGCTAGTTTGAGTCCGTATCAGAAATGTAATTTCAGTACAAACGGTCTTGTCAAAGCCATACTTAATATTACTCTCAATCTTGAGATCGCTTTATAAATACGAGCCTAAGAGCTCTATATGTAATCTCTTGGTCCGAAATACTGTCTCTCATTATCCCTATCCATAAAAAGGTGATATTAGCATTGATATAAATTCTAAGGGATTTCGTTATGATCCTATCACGTAAAATGATGCAAGCACATTCTTTGATTGACTAGATGTCATGTCCTCGGCGATAGTGAACGATTAAGGATACATTATCTAATCCTACATACATTATGGATCGCCAATTACAATCAATTTGATGTCCAATGGCAGATATACATTGACCATTACAAACCGTTCTAAATCGTGACTGAATTCGGCCATTTTGGATCCGTAATTCATTCATTCAATTGAGAAATGTAACAGGGTTATTCAAATCAATAGACAGTTCGACAAGGCTTAAAATGAATGTGGACAGGGGCGATGCAGTGTAGGGAGAACATTATTATATTAACCGCCTCCATGGTCTAGTGGTCTGAGCTATGGGCTCCTGATCTCTGGATCAGGACCTCCAGGTCCTGGGTTCGATTGCTTCGGAGGGCACGTTAAGTCGTCGGTCCGGTCGCTGTGTTTGATAGTGGTTGTTACTTTAACTAAGTCAGAAGCCATTGGCTGTGCTACTAGGCGGTTTCGAAACTCTGTCACCAGGGTTCATCGGTTCGTTGTTCGACTCGAAAACCCACTCGCTAAGAAGAAGAAGAAGAAGAAAGAGAAGAAAATATGGGAGAACTGTCAAATCTTAAGATGGCGGCGTTAGTGATATTTTTTTCACCATGTTCATTTAAACCGTTGTCATACTATAAGATCGATTAGGTTAGGTGTCGGATTGTGATTACTTTAATGTTGGGATGGTGAAATGTAGGTTATCTAGATGAACTTTTCAGAGTCTAGGTCTAGACTGAGAATAAAAGGCATTCTCCATTCTAGATGTTCAAATTAAATAAGCAGGTACTGAATGAGACACATATTGTTACCGGCTCAGAATTAATATTTGTATTTGTTTCTGTATAAAATAATGTAAATAAGAGAATCACAATGGGCATAATAATTAGGTACATCTTCATTTATTCGGATCGGAATAATAAAAATAACTAATAAAATTAAAGAAATGTTTACTAAAGTAATTTCTAATTAATTAATTGAATAATTTATTGGATAATCAAACCAAAATTTCTCTGTGCTTTCTAACTATCAAAACTTTAAATGAAATGCACAAATATGGCGGTTGCATTTTTTCGGTGAAGCTGGAAGGATCCGGCGAAAGTGGTTCGAGATCACTTTCGTTAAACCAGTTGTTGGCTTTCCGCAGCAAATGTATATCGCAGCGTGGCTGTTATAACGTAACTCTTGGTGGTTTGTGTGAGGTCAGAGTATAAGTTAATAGCGATTTTATTATTATGTTGGTATACTTTTCAGTATCACGGGTCCACAGGGACCCGGTCTTTAGAGGCATACGTGGGGCCAAAGCCAACAGCGCAGAGGCCTTTTTATACCAAATAATGTATTGTGATGTGTACATCATGCGGATACTCGCTCTGCTTGCACTATAGAAATACAACCAGAGCCAGCACCCGCCTGATGCAAGGACTATTATTATAATATTATTTAATCAGGCAGGCAGTTGTAGCAACTGATAGTGCCTGTATCCCATTGTTCACGATTTGCTTGTCTTATTGAAGTTTTGTAGGTATTTGTCCAATTTGTTCTTAAAGACATTTGTATTCTGTGCTGTCACTACATCTTGAGATGGCTTGTTCCAGTTCGCAACCACTCTATTTGAAAGAAAGTGCTTGTGTGGGTTGTTGTGTGAGAAACAAGTTGTCAATTTCATGCGATGACCTCGCAAACGGCTATTTTGGTCTCGATTGAATAGGGCATCAAACTTAGATAGGTCATAGTAGCCGTTTAAAATTTTGAAAGTCTCTATCAAACCCCACGTTCTCTTCTTTTTGCTGCATTTTATTATATCATAAGTGTTTTTGCTTCTGCATTTCCTTATGAAAGGGATTCGAGGGTTTCTATATATTGCAATTTAGGCAATAGGCTGACAACTTGTCACTACAGCAATATACATTCAAATCTATCTTAAATAACCGTCAAAACTTTGTCAGACGTGGCGGAACGACCTTTGGTTAGGTTGTTTACGCTCTGCCTACCCCACTAGGAATAAAGCCGTGATTATATGTATATATTTCCTTATGAAGGACGTGAGATCCAGCAATTGTTTTGCACCCGAGATAATTCATCCCAGATTTCAAGGTGTGGTATGTCTCTTCTCTACACTGTGCGATCACGTGGACCGTATGATTATATAATTGTGTCTGCAATATGCTAGTTACTAAAAATACAGTATAAATTTAAGGTAAAGCATCTTAATCGAATTCGACTGGTAGCAATTGTCAGATCTTCAGGTTCTTCGTCATTTGAACATCCAACATATCTTACTTACATAGATAAATACTTTGCCATTTTTTACGATGTCTCGTCGCGTCCTATCCTATGGACCACCGGGCCTTTAAGCGACATAAAGCGTTCAAGGTTGCCGCGTGCTGCGCCTGCGTCGAAAGCGCTGCCTTGCTTGCGTTGTGGGTTTTGTCAATGGGCCTGTTCATTGTTCCTTCAGTCTTAGTTCGTGATATAACGAAATATTCTTTTCCATTTTTACTGAAATTGAGAGAAAATTCGAAATAAAAAGGTAAGCCTTTTTACGTTAACGGATATCAAAAGATCACGTCTGCGTCACTGATGAATTATTTTCGCGCTCTTTAGAAGAGCTCCATAATTGGTGAATGATGAATAATTTGATGCGGTGAAAGGTGAAATAAGAAGGGTTCTTAGTTTGGTATGACTAATATTACCTACAAAATTTGAGCTATGCAAATACCTACTTAATTACCCAAATTACAGTACTGTATCGCAGTCTATTATTTTAATCAGCAACCATTATTCAATCGTCAATCGTAACAAGCAGTCGAGGTACAATCAAATCAAGGTCCAATGCGGCGAATTAAAGGACCTTGCAAACTGTCAATTACCATTGAAAGAGGTATTTGTCTTTAGACTGTTAACCCCCCCTATTGCCAATTAGTCACGTCAAAGTCAAGCCTGCATCCCTTGCGACGTAACAGATCTTCAACTGCTCTTCATTTGGGATGGAATGTTTCATTTGGGATTGCGTAATTCTGGGGTAGGCAGAGCGTAAACTACTTTAAAAAATGTCGTTCCGCCACGTCTGACAAAGTTTTGAGGGTTATTTAAGATAGATTTGTATGTATATTGCTGTAGTAACAGGTTGTCAACCCATCGCCTAAATTGTAATATACTGAAATCCTCGTATCCCTTAGCTGGTTTTAACAGCATGTCCAGGAGGAAAGGCTGCTGGCATATTCTATGTTTTCCTCTCGCTCCCAGTCCAGCATGGAAGAAACTACGACTATTGCAAGTATTGATGGCTGGTTAGCTAAGAAAGTGGTGAAAATACCGCGTTGGCTGGTGATAAGAGGTGACATAATCCGGCGGATGTCCACGCCTCAGGAAAGTAGAACGTTCATCTAGAATAAGGTTAATGGTTAGTTGGTAGACGGTTAAGATATTGCAGATTGATTTGATGATATGAGCTAGGAGAAGATGGATGCGATATATTTGATTCTTGCGTCATCATCATCTCCCTAGCCTTATCCCGTATCTCACGGGGTCGGCTTCCTAATCTAGGGGATTGAACGAGTGTACTGGTTTTTACACAGAGCGACTGCCATCTGACCTCCGCAACCCAGAAGGGAAACCAGACCCAATCCTAGATTAGGTCAGAGTTTTCAAGCCGCCAATGCTTAGCACTGGCCTCTGATATGGCTTAACGACTAATATCTACGGTATTAAACGATATTAACCGGGACCAACGGCTTAACGTGCCTTCCGAAGCACGGAAAAAGCACCGAAAAAACGTACATATGAAATTCGAAAGCCGAAAAACACATTGGTACGTGGTGACTGGTGGGGTTCGAACCACGACCTCCCGCTCAGGAGGCAGCGGCCCTATCCACTACACCATATTTGATTCTTGCGTCTATTTGACAAAGTAAAAATGCCTCCCAATCATCTTACCAGTTAGTTTGAATTTCTAGTATTCTGTCTTATCTAACAATTGGCTCGGTTCTACATATCACCGGCTAAAACTAAAATTAAAATCTATCTGTCAGTTTTTAAATAATAAAATTAAAAAAGGACAGGCGATTTATACTACTTGGTTTTACATTTTGTTGGCTAGAATTTGACGCGCATTAGCACGTTTCCTCAATGTTTCTGTATTTTTTATCTACCATACATACATACATAAAATCACGCCTTTATCCCTTACGGGGTAGGCAGAGCGTTAAACGCCTCGTAAAAGGCGCTTTCGCCACGTCTGACAAAATTTTTAGACCATAACACATAAAAATGACAGATAAGACAAAACCACCGACTATAAATCAAAAACCGGAGAGAATAGATCTTCTGTCGTTTTTCAATGTTTTTAATCTGAAAGTGACAGATTGATTTTATATTTAGGTTCAGCCGGTGAATTTAGAATTAAGCCCATGAATAGTCATCCATAACTGAGATATTTGCTTCAAGTCAAAACATTCAACGTGTTTTCTATTGAGTTTGTAGTTTTTTGCGTATCTTATATTTATTTTATGATCGAATGTTCCAATATTTAGTCTAAACGGTCTCACTACCTTCGTTTGACTAAGCCTGCAAAATAACTTTAAAAACTACTATTTTAAGAATAGAGAACAATGACCGTTACTAAATTTACATAAAGCATATAAATGCAATATTTCTTTTCCCTTCTGGGTTGCGGAAGTCAAGCTATGTCAGAGGCCAGTGCAAGGCATTGGCAGCTTGAAAACTCTGACCTAATCTAGGATTGGGTCTGGTTTCCCTTCTGGGTTGCGGAGGTCAGATGACAGTCGCTCTGTGTAAAAACCAGTACCCTCGTTCAATCTCCTAGATTAGGTAGCCAACCCCGTAAGATACATCTCTTAGTTACAAGTCAGCTTGTAACCGGAACTTACTCTAATTCTCCCCTCCTACCTCAATTGTTTGCTTTCGTCAACGTGGCGAGGTCAAGGTAATGCTACACAATGCAACAACTTGCACTTTCAGCCTACAATACCTTGTGTGATTGCCCATAAGAACAACGAACATTACAGAAAGAAAGCTTTGTACAACCGCACTATCACAGGCATACGGTGACTGTCATATTGTAATACTACCAGTGTGCTATCTATTACATTATCTACCAGTGTGCTATCTATCACATCATCTATGTATACATGTTTTTAATAGTAAAAAGTAGAATGAAGTGCACAAAAAATGCGCAGCGGCTAGCAGCTAATGGCAATAGTACCAGTGTGCTATCTATCACATCACGTTACTAAAAATGAAGCTTTGACTCTGTATTGTTATTAGCTCCTGTAATTTGAACTGTAACCTCGAGCGTGATAGCCGTTGGCAGATTAATGTTTGGCTAAATTTGATTGATCTGATTAGAATCCATTTAGAACTTTCAGTTTTGCTGTCACACATTATTGCGCTACCGAATTTACCTGTGAATTAAGGTAGTTAACATTGTTTCACCTTACGAATACCATTTAAAAAAAATAAAGGTTCATTTGGTTGGCTATATTAATATTATAGTCTTTTCTTCCATGCTGGACTAGGAGCTATAGAAAACATAGATTGTGCCAGCTGCATCTCCTCCCAGGCATGTAAAAACCAGATAAGGATTCCGAGGGTTTCAGTATATTGCAATTTTGTGATTGGTTGACAACCTGCCACTACAGCAATATACCTACAAATTTATCTTAAATAACCCTCCAAACTTTGTCAGACGTGGCGGAACTACCTTTGTTTAGGTGTTTTAACAAACACCTAACCAAAGGTAGTTCCACTAACCTATCGCTTTAGGTAGGTTTACGCTCTGCCTGCCCCATTAGGATAAAGGCGTGATTATATGGATGTATGTACCTATCTTTGCTCTGAGCAATAATTATCATTAACGTGTTTTAATGTAATCAGTAATTTTGATAGTCCTTCAACCAGTACTATCTCTGAAACGATTGCAACCTGGTATTTCCATTTGAGTCAAGTGGGCGTGTGTCCTACGTCATCTTAACATTAAGTGAAAGCCACAGGAGTCATAGTGCTCTATAGAAGGAATATGAAGTCATTTCCTAGATCAAGATAAGAATATCCTTGTTATAGTGAGAAAAACAATTTGTTGTTTTGCTTTTTCCTTTTCTTATACGTTGTCTAGCTAACGGTTGAAGAAATCTCTTGCTCAAATAAGAATACCTTAATTCAATTATATGAGAAATATATTTTTTTTAAATAGTTCCATGGGTAATACATATAATAAAATAAAATAAAGTGTTCTAAAATCCCACAAATTGTAATATGGGGCCTAATATAACATTTATCCCATTTCTTTTATCCCCCAAAGGTCTGACATAAAATATTACTCAACCGTAGACTCAATTTGAAATATTTCACAAAGAAAGATACCAATTGACAACAGAATTAAGGACATAAACTCTGAACAAGTTAAATCACATTCTTTAAGAGAAATATGCCTTACTTTATGCGAAGAACGTAGGTAAATTATGTCGTCACTCTACATGACGTGTCGACTACTCTTGCGCACGTTTTAAGTATACATTTCACCATTTTCCGGTTGTTAGAAAGATGGTCATTTGACCATAAACGCCATGCTATTCCGGTGACATATCCGGTATAATTATTTAGCCATTCCGGTAAAACCAATCATAGAAAAATAAACATATTTAAAAAAAATTGTCACATATTCATAAGGTCAAAATTCTGAAAATGATTCATCGTATATCATTAACCAATTACAAGTTCTAATTGTACTGTAACTTACATACAATTACATTGTATAGACGTTATCACGATCTGATTAAAAACAGCTCTACATCGCCGTCTGAATGATATATCACCAGACAGCGGCGTAAGCGCAGCCGGGGGTGAAAGGCAAGGCAGGGTGACCAAGTCTGATAAAAAAAGAGGCAAATTCCTTTACATATCCTCTTTTTGCAACAAGTTTTCTGTCTAGTTCAGAGATGATCGGGTTTGAGTTAGAATGACTGACATCTATTCAAAAAATTTAAATTTTCTAGCGATCTGCTTCTGCTTCAACTCCTGTCTATTGTAATTATTCTTGTATTATCATTGCTTGTTTTGCATGACATGTTATTTTTGTCATATTGGTCAAACTAATAAAAGTTTTTGATGGATAGATTAAATATGCTTTATTCCATTTTAGCAGCTGTATTGTTACTACAAAACCAAGCTGTTTGGTATTTACAGATATCGCCCCAGGCAGGTCCGTCACAGGTACAATATACAACTGTAAAAAGTGACTTAATTTACAGTCACCCTACTCTCCGCCCTGGTTTTACCCGCGGCTGTGGCCAGGCTGTTGCGATATGTGACTTTAATCCTGTCCATGTGCCAATATATGACATGACACATGCGATGGCGAATTTATTCGCAAACTTGCCAAATACTTGGTTCTGGAGTTGCATTATTTCAGACATTAGTAGCGGTTTTTCTAAGCTGAATAGTATATAGGCACCACCTGCTTCAGGTATACTCTAAAACCCAGTACATAGAGGTATTCTATGATTTTGATATTTCGCAAATTAGGTAGATGCACATATTGATTTAAAATAGCTCTTAAAAATTGCCTGTTGAACGGTTTTTATTGTGAGGGGTAATGGACTAAATTTAAATATGTCATCTGTACGACTTGATAAATAATCGGTCAAATTAAACGACAGTTCCTATATTGTGTTTATATTATTAAACAGGTCTGTAAATGCATTAATTTTTCATACACATTGCGGATATTGGCCAGTCTTAAAAGGTCCCATACTGACTGGCATTTACATCTGCTTTATAAAATGATAATATCTACATTCACCTTTAGTGTTATAAATTTGCTTCCGTAGTCCCGAGGTCTCCGTTCGATTCCCGGCGGGGAAAATGATTTTGTGTTTTAGTTTGGTTAGGACATTACAGGCTGATCACCTGATTATCCGAAAAGTAAGATGGCTCATGCTGTCAGATGGGCGTGTAAGTAGTCGATCCTGCGCCTGATTTCTCTCTGGTCGTGTCAGACAATCTGTCCCATCCGTGTGTAGTGCAAATGCCTGAACACTTAAAAACTAGTCCTGTGCAGTTGGCCGATCTCTAGGAGATTGGCCGCCATCACCGAAAATCGGTGGGAGCACTATTATTCATCATCACCTCCCTAGCCTTATCCCGTATCTCACGGGGTCGGATATTTAATCTAGGGGATTGAACGAGGGTACTGGTTTTTACACAGATCGACTGTCATCTGACCTCCGCAACCCAGAAGGGAAACCAGACCTAATCCTAGATTAGGTCAGAGTTTTCAAGCTCCCAATGCCTTGCACTGGCCTCTGACATAGCTTAACAACTAATATCTACGGTATTAAACGATATTAACCGGGACCAATGACTTAACGTGCCTTCCGAAGCACGGAAAACATTCATGAATGAAATCGTTTAGGTTTTCTGCAACCCCACGACATACTATTCAATAAACACTGGTACACATTATAAAAGCTTTTAAAGCGGAAAACAAACAAGCGGAAAGTAACATTAAAAACTGTAGCGCTGTTTGAAAAGATTCTTAAAATTAATAAAAACGGAACAAAACTTTATTGTTTTAGTAACATTATAAAATTGAAATTCATTGGCCTTTAAGTTTATAATATAACACCCATTTGTAATCCAGTCTCTAATCAGATATTATACTACAGGTCATTTATTTAAAAAGGCGTGGCTTATATAATCGGGCTCGAACCGAGACCTAATCCTTTACTATCTAGATCACATATCCCACACGTGTGCTGTTCTAAATTTCGTATGTAAAATATTTTGAATTGTAACTTGATATTTAATGCGAGCTGTTTAGGATAAATTGCAGTCATGTGATACGAGGTTCGTAAAAGGGTCAGTAAAGGTGGAACTTGAGAATTTATAGATATGGCTCGTATTTCTCTCAATATTGAATTGGTACAGTTCACTTTGAGTAGCAAAATAAAAATTGTATCAAGTTTCTACAGCTGTTTATCAAATTGGTCAACGAAATCTAAATATCATCAAACATATTTAATCCGCAAAAAAAACTTTTTGACAGATAAATAGGACATGTACAAATTCGATAATAAATGAATGAAATTGATGTAATTCTAGATTATGGAAATGAGAAATTTGAAGCTGGAACATTATAATATTTTTGATATAAGGGTTTTTTAAAAAGCTTTTCAGTTAGATATCACTAAATCGTCAGCGAATAAATTGTATTTCAAATGTTTGATCAAATGAGTGCTATTTCTCGCGACCTAAATATTTTTTTCACGGAATGGTTTCCCTGGCCTTCACCGGACCTCTGTCAACTGGCGGTTTGTACATAAACCTGCACAGGCGCCTGTCACGACTGTGGGCTTTGCGCACGACCTTTCCAACAATAAGACTCATTTGTTAAGTTGAGACGTTGATCGCTTTTGGGTCCGGATTTGAATCAACAAGCGTAAATAAGTTCGAAATATTTTGAATTATTTTAAAGTTTAGGCAAATACATATTAAATTACCTACACCACTTGGTACAAGAAAAAATTAAAACATGCATCAAGTGTAGCGTAAATGTTAATGGAAATGTCAAACCACCTTTAATAAATCCGCTCATATTACTGTACACTTAAAGCGACTGATCAAGAACAAAGTGTTTTTTAACCGTGTTATATTACGAATGAGCACTACATGAAGCGAAAAGGCATAAAGGATCTTGTTACTTTGTAATGAAAAAGAACACCAATTTTTAAATTAGAACATTTACTGATTAAACCGTGTATCAATAAAATGATGCTTCTGCTTTGCAAACATTGTAACTCTTATCACCTTATAGCTTTCACAGCTTTAAAATAATAACTTTGCGAAAGCTAATAAAACGCAGAAAGCAGCTTTTCTAAGCTTAACACACAAACCAATTAAAACCATAAACTACTCAGATAGAAAGCGCAATAAAATCTTTAACACCAAATTCTTATTGAGTGGATTTTCGAGTCGAACGACCCGATGAACCCTGGCATCAGAGCTTTTAATCCGCCTAATAGCACATCTAATCGTTAAAGTTAGGGCTCTGTTTGTGTAAAGACCATTATCACCACAGTAACCGGAACCAACAGCTCAAGGCCCGCCAACCAAAGCAAGGAATCTGTATTCGTCCATACAAACAGGTGATTCACCCCTGCAATGTTTTTACCAAAATAGGGAAAACCTCACAAATATCAATTTTATGATCCCCCATGGAAATCGAACCCACAACCTCCGGATTGACAGCTCATGACTCAAACTACTAGACCTCTGAGGCAGTTAAACCGCATCCTGATGAAATCCGTTGCATCTGCAGTTCGAAGACAAAGAAAGTAACTAACACAAAGTAAGCCGAAGCAAACTAAGCTAAAACAATGCGAGGAACATAGAGATGGGTGGTTGGCTTGTGGAAATTGCTCTACGGTTGTTGATTTGTTACCTAACGTGACATAATACGTGGGCATTGTTCGTCTTCTGCATAATGTGACCGTAATCTTTACCATCAGATGTAGCATTCCATGAGATAATTGAAATAGTCTACTAACTATTATAAGTACAAAAATAACAACCCATTATTAAGAATTTGACAAGACGTAGATGTTTTTTTTACGGTTAATTATCGTATTTTTTTTCTTTATTTTCAGGAGGGTGCAACACGAGTCGGCAGAAGATATCCAGCACCATCTGCGCCAGAAGCCAGATTAGATAACACCGAAGATGTAACAACATTTAAGCCTCGCATGTCAAGAAGACGAGAAGAGATATTGACTAGAGGAGCAGAGCAGCGGCCGAGGACTCGTAATAGGCCTACACCTGAGGCTGAAGTAGAAACAAATAATCCAAGTCCGCAAGTACCGCAAAACGAACGATTTGATTCGAGACGTATGTACAGTCGAACACGAAACAGGCCTGTAGCAAACGAACAAAGCTCAGTCCCAACAGGAAGAGATAATGTCATACGGAGTAGAACTCATCAATCCAGTAGAGAAAGACAAAGACCCCAAAACACCCAAGCTCCATCAGTAGAACCATCTCCAAGGTTTGCTGATTCCAGACCTGAAACTTACCGACCTACTACATACAAGCCTAGGTCGACAGCTTTTAGAGTAACAACCCCCAAACCCGACGATACTTCAAGTGAACCTCGACGTAGGAGTTCATCGTACCCTACTACTGAAACTGTCACTACGCCAAGAAGACGAGGACGAGTAAATACACGAGTTGATACACGAGCACTTGACTTAGCTGTTTCTGGAACAACGAATACTATAACCGTAAACAACAAAGATCAGACTACCGCTAGAACGGCTGAAGACTTAAGAAATGCTAGAAAACTCAGATACAAAACACGACTTTCGGAAACCGACACAAATCTTACCGGCGAAGGAATTACTGCAATAAACGAAGTCTCAAAATCTAGTCAACACAAAGAAAATATTACTAGTCAACCAGAAATCCGAACCACCACTCCCATTCCTGTTGCGGAAACTACTGTCCAGCCTAGTTCAGAAATTCCGCCCGTTCCAACAACTAAACCAACTAAAGTAGTTCGACGACCATTAACCAGAGGGAAAGGAAGCTCACGACCAGCGGGGTCACTTAAAAAGAAAAAGATAACCTCAGATGAAATCAGTGAAGATGACAACTATCCAGAAAGTTTTAAAGCACTGCTACAAGCGAAAAATGCATCGGTGAGTAAATGCTAAATATGTTCACAGGTAATCTAAGTAACGTACCTACAGTACTAAATTTGAACACACTGATCAAAAATTGGCAACATATAATACTTTAAAATTTTCAGACACAAACAAACTCTCCTAACAGTGAGAGTCTGTCAGTGAAAGCATCAGAAAAGGTTTACAAAACTTACACATCCTCACCACAGCCAACTACTAATACTGGTCCATCAACAAGTAAATACGCAAGGGTAATGTTATACACACTTTCAGTACAATGCAACGTATATAACAATTTCAGACAAAATACTGTTGTAATTGGAATTTGTTTTAATGAACACTGATAATTATTTTTACTAATCTTATGATTATTAAAGACTAAACTATATTTTGCATTTTTACAGTTTCGCAGTAAAATCGGTGCAATACAAGAACCAAAAACGGAAGAATCAAAAACAGAAACCAACGCAGGATTGATTAACACTACGGTATCATCTGAGCAAATTAAGCATAGAGCTCCCGAATTTAGGCTTCGGTCAACTTACAACCCAAGAAATAGAAAAATTACAAATTTTAGCACGGTGGCCCCATCAGCAAGTTCGACTTCAGATCAAAGCAGTGAAAAACAATTGTACAAGTATAATAGAAAATTCAAACCAAGTACAACTGAAGCTCCAAAGATTGATAGCACAAGTAAATTTAAAAGACTTGGGACTAATACTTTGCTTAAAAAATCTTTAGTTCGACCAGCTTACAATTCTCGTAGAAATTCTAGCAAGAGTTTTGATATGAGTTCTGAGTCTTCGATTAATGTAGATGGGCATAAAAAAGAATCAAATGTAACCCACGTGAAAACATTGCCCAGAACTTCGTTCTATTCACGCTTTAGAAATACTCATAATGATTCAGCAATTTCAACTAGCACAGAAAGTATCATCGTAGAAGATCCTGCAGATAAGAAAACAGATAGTTCGGCTGATATGCCTATGATATTTAGCTTGCTAAAAAAACCTTCTGAAAATGACACATTGTCGTCGTTTACAAACGAACCCGGAAGAGAGAAAAAAATGTTTATTATAGCTGTCACGAGTAAAGAATCATCAGAAAATAGTACTGAAAATGAAGTACCTAATAAAACGGAGGAAATTGAAGACAAAATATATATGAGCGCCGTCTCACCTGCAAAATATCATGCCAATTACAAAGTGCAAGATCCAGACGAACCAGAAAAGAAAGACCAAGATGTAAATCAAAGCACTCCCAGATCAAGAAGTTACTCATCAACAAGAAGGAATGGAAGAAAGCGAACTAAACCAGAATATACAGAGGAGGTTGCTGAAGTTACACCTAAAACAAGGGAAAGAAACAACCAAAGAAAGTACAGCGAAGCTTTTTCTAAATCCACAGAACCTTCTACTAATGGCGTAAGCATATTTTATTGTATTGAAAATTTTATAATCTCATGAACGATATTTCTTCCCACGAATTAATTCATTTTAATGTGGGAGTTATACATACATATATATATAATCACGCCTTTATCCCTAATGGGGTAGGCAGAGCGTAAACAATCTAACCAAAGGTCGTTCCGCCACGTCTGACAAAGTCTTGAGGATTATTTAAGATAGATTTGTTACCTACAAATTATTGCTGTATTGACAGGTAGTCAGCCCATCGCTTAAATTACAATATACTAAAACCCGCGGACCCCTTAGCTGGTTTTTACAGCATGCCCGGGAGGAAAGGCAGCTGGCATAATTCTATGTTTTTCTCTCGCTCCCAGTCCAGCATAGAAGTTTGTGGGAGTTATATACTTGCAGTAAAATAGGTCGATTTGAGGTAATATAATTTTTTAAATTAGTGTAGCTATTTCAGTTTCAAGGAATACCATAATAATATTACTGAATGCATGAATGACTGTGGTATTTTTGTGAATATTACAGATACCGCCTGAGTCGGAAAAGCAGAAGAGCAGATATAGTTCTAAATATCGCTCTTCGTACCTTGACAAACCATATTATAAACCAACCATCCCTACTGTTACTCCGTCAACTGTAAGTACCAATTTAACTTAACTTGTTCTCAATCAATATTCCTTTTCGATTTTGTGTGTGCAACTAGTGTGTTTTTATCAAAAATGTTACAGGTTTATAATTATTACAAAATTACATGTCATCTACATAACTATTTACAGAAGAACTATCCGATTGAGTAGGTACATTGTATACTACAGACAAAGCCCCTTTATAAAATTGGCGTTAATATGTTCCATTAATTTAATTGAACTCATTTAACAATTTATCATCATTGTGATTAACAACATCATTATCATAATATTATTTCATTTTTTTAAATAAGCCACATTTTTTATTAAAACTTTCGGCCTAAATCATAATTCATTATTCATTAGTAGTAATGTGTTTCAATACTACGCAAGTCGTAACAGAAAGAGTATAATAACATTTATAAAAATTATCAACTTATGCCAAGGAACATAGGCTGTTTATGATAACAAAGTGGCCTATTCGATCTTAAAACAAAACAGATATGTATTTTTTTATGTCAGTGGAATATTAATATTCATAACTATAACTTCGTTAAAAATGTTTTTTTAGTTTCTTAATTCACCTGAAAAGTTATTATATCCTTTCAGTTGCAAATTGTGTAGCAAAATAAATATATATAATTTTCATTCACCAAAATCATCAGTATAAAATGACAAATTGTAATGAAAAGTTTCTCATTGCTAAAGGCGTGGCTGAAATTCTTCGTGACTGACCCCCAGTTGGCTAAGTCCGTTGAAGAGCCTTATTGGTTCGAGGGGGATGACATGTTCGTAACCACTGAGATGTCGAGGCACAACTCCACCACACCGCCGAGTACTCACGAATCATCACTAGAACTGGTTAATGGAATCATTTAGTCAATAATATCACTAAACATGGTCATTCCATCCACACTTTCATTGTAAAATAGTTTTTAATTGAGTGTTAAAGAGATGTTTTCAGTTATAGTTCTTGTTATGTTGTTGTTATTAGATGTTTAATTTAGTTGATAGTTTAGTTGTATAATTATGTCAGTTAAGCATTTATACTTTCTAAGCATCTCTTTAAGACTGACTTCAATTTGTTATTTTCGCTGTTGCGGTAAGATTGGAAAATTAATTGGAAATTTAAATATTTTAAAATCTTCCCGTAAAAGCATAACTGAATTAGAATGTAAATAGAATAGGTACTAACATTCGTTATGAAGAAATTAAATTTTAATACCTACTTTTAACTTGTTTTAATGTACAAACAGGTTTTTTCATTCTATGTCATCTCTCATTTTCCATAACACTAACATGTGTGAATATCTATTCTTTTCTTGAGTCCAAGAGTAATAAAGAGGCTTTGGTCTTTGCACAATATTTTCTATCTACAACACTCTGGGTCTTTTACACACTTATTTATTTTTCACTACACAATATCGTCTGTTCTATCTAAATGGGTGAGATTACTTCTATTTCAGGTAGAGGGAGAAGAAATACAATTAGGGCCTGACATGAACGCTATCTCCTTTACTAAGACCCGAAGTACACTCTCATCAGCAGACTTGAGGC
The DNA here is from genome assembly GCA_949820665.1 of Scrobipalpa costella. Lineage (NCBI taxonomy): Eukaryota > Metazoa > Arthropoda > Insecta > Lepidoptera > Gelechiidae > Scrobipalpa > Scrobipalpa costella. Next base: position 4,846,276 of record OX463298.1, read on the forward strand.
TTACAGAGAGTCTCAACAAACCCTCGCATATCATGAACGTGGAAGCCTCACAGCATTCGCCATCAGTTACAGTGTCCATATTTGATGCTCTAGCTGAAATACTTACTTCCACACCCAGAACACCTCGCCTATCATCAACAACAGACGTTACGCAAAAACAACAAAAAAACATTAACGATATAACACTCAACGGCGTGAGTAGCAGTATTAATGTAAATAGTATCAGAGGCTTAACAAGTCAAGACACGTCTACGACAATCGCTGATGTGAACTTAAATACTAAATTTGTACAAACCACAGCGCAGACAACACCAACTGTGATTAACAGCCAGTCGGTTGTGGAAACCGTTACACCGTCACTAAACACTCAAGATGGGAATGTTACTCCTGTGAATACACCTCTTACCCCCACTCCTGCTCCTACTACTCCCGTATCAGCAAGAAGACCTTTTGCTATTAAAGTATTATATACAGAACCTAGAACAGACAAAATGACTACAACTGAATCTATTCGTACATCCAATCAGCCATCAACAGATATCCCACAAACGGTACATAACACAGTGTCTGATTTCTTGTTAACCAATAACCATTTGTTGTCTTCAGAACTAACTAGCATGTTATCTAATAATATTGAAAATATTATCCAAAATATGGATGAAGAGAGTCGATCAAAAATATCTGTAGACATGGCAAAACTGTTGAAAAAATTAATCCCTAGAGCTTTAGGTGGACTTAATGACAATGTAGAAATAGTCCCAGATACTACACCTTATAGTTTGGAGGAAATCAGAGATACTGAAAACATAAGCATTGCTGATAAAAATGCAAATATCGATTTTGACAAAAACGACATCAGTATTTCTGAATCCCTCCAAAGTGTAGTAACAGACAGTACTGTAAATAGTAAAGCGACAAGTATTGACACAACCATTGGTGTTACAGAGACCCCTATCCCAGCTGTATATAGCAAAGAGTTACCTAGTACAAGTGAATCACCTGTGTCTAGAAGTCAGATGACTTCGGCTGATGCTACTTTGACTACCGTCTCAATGAATACAGTACCACCAAGTACAACTCAAAATAGTATAACTAATACAACACCTATTACTAGCACAGTAACGTCACCTGCCTCCTCTGACACAGAGACTGTAAATGTAGACGGGAATGGAAATAAAGTCGGTAAAGATGATACTAACATTGTCCCCTTCCCATTTTTGACAAATTTTAAAGTCAGAGATTTTTCTGCATCGTTGCAAGGTGATTTGGAAATAAGCACTCTTTCAACGCAAACTACGAACCTTCCTTCCTCTACTCAACCAATCCGACTGACTAAGTCAGTCACTTTATCCCAAAACATTGTCAATAGAAATGAAAATTCAGGTTTAAATCAAGTATCTCCTCTACAGCTGTGGGTTTTGAATAAAAAGGCTCGAGTTTTGCAAATGATTGAAGATCTTCTACGTAAACATAACACGGAAATACAAACAGCTCCACCCATGACTGAATTACTAGACCAACCATTTAACATCCCTCTTTCTAATCGTTTGACTGAAATTTTAAATACGATGAGCTCTACAACTGAAGTTAATGACATTACGACTGAAAGTGTTTCTCCGCCCATGACTACCCAATCCTTAAGTCCTTTTCCTTTGTTATCAACCCAGTCTACCCCGTCAGAAACAAGCATTGATTCTGAAAATGGCCGCACTGCATCAATCTTCCCAACAACTTCCGGAGACTCATTATCCACAACTCCTTTATTTGCTTCTGACATATTTTCTCGGCTCGCATTTACTGGCTCAGATACTTCAGCGACCTCAGAATCTACAGAAAGTGCTGACGACGTAGTAAGCACCACACCTACTACTACGGCTCAAGATGCAGCTTTTACATCAAATTTTGCATCTACAACGCCAGCGACTACTGAATCTGCAAACACAGAAACAGCTCAGACAGATGCAGAATTAGCTACAACAATAACTGAATATATAACAACAGAGTCAAACTTGGCGAGTACTACCAGCATGATAGAAAAGAAACAGAACCTAACAGTAAATATTGACCAAGTCGATATATCTAATGAACCTCCCAAGAAAGATTATGTTATATTTGGAATATTGCCAAACAATACAGTGGTACGTAAAGATCCTAACGAAGATATATTGGAAACATTAACAGAAGCGAGCCCTTACATTGTTTACAGTTTACTACCCAATAACACAGTAATCCGTAGATTCCCGAATGGAACTAGAGTGCCACGAGTCATGCAAAAAATCGACGTACTACCAATCAGTCCATGGAGTCTGAGGAACCCATACAGCCCCATCCATAATAATCCGGCCATAGTCAGACCGCATAACCCCATCCGAGTATCCACTAATACTGTGACATCCACAGACACCTCCAATAACGGAACGGAAAACCGATTAACCATCGACACTGTAAATAACCAACAAACGATGGTATTGATCTTATGTTGTTTAGCTTGAACGCTGTGCTTGGGGCTTATTTCACTGTAAGCAATATCTGTATTGCATGGACTACGCAAGCGCATGAACGGGTGCACGCGGACACTATAGTAAGCCCTGCATGCTATGCACAAAACATGCTTTCATTGACTAACACCGCGAAGCATAACATTTTATTTCGTAATTACAGATACCTACGTCACTTAATATAAAAGATAGCAGTTCATTGGGTATAACTACTGCCAAAAATAAGCCGCCTGCTGATAAAAGCACTGCCTCGCATGTTTTGAGTTTACGCACATCTACAATGCTACCTTCTGTTGATGAGATTCTGCTTAATAGTATATCATCAGCCGTTAAAGAGGAGATGGTCATATCATCAATGATGAGCTCTACTCCTGAACCAACAATATTAACACTGGATATCGATCCGGAGGTATATTCATTATTTCAGTCATCAAACATTATTCACATTATTATTATTATTTAGCAATTTATTACACACAAAACATTAATTCACTAATAACTTTATCTATTTATACTTTTAAATTGTATTTGAAGTAGACCATGTGTAAAGAAATGGGTTGTTTTAGATTTTTATATAATATGAAATTTTGGCAATGGTTAAAGGTGTTTGGGTAAGATTGGGGGTGTATGTAGTAATTAGATGATCTGCACAATTTTGCTTGAATTTAATAGTGAAATACGTTGCAACATTTTAATGACGTACTTTCACGTTTTTTCAGACTGGGCAAATACGGACGGAAAAGCCTGGTGATGGAAGTGAAGGCACTGTATTTAAATATATACCAATAGACGAAGTGACTGTAAACCCACAAGGCACGAATGTTTTAAAACTGGCTTCGACCAAAGCACCCTCTTCACCTACAATGGGATCTGGTGACACTATGTCAACTGTCACTGAAATAGTGACACAAACGCCACAAATTCAGACACGACAACAAACAGAAGAGTCAACAACAATTCAGCAAATTTCTGTTGGAACTCCTTTTGAGGCCACAACAGTTTTTACAAATCCGCCTCCTACAACTGAAGGCACAACATCTCCACTTACTACTGTGGTCTTAACGACTACGGAAGGAACCACCACACCTGTGGCCACAACGTTGGCACCAACGACAACTACTACACAAGCTACAACAACAACCACTACAATGGAAACCATACCATCTACAACAGCACAATCCACAACTATTGTAACTGTTTCACCTACAATAGTTAATGTAGTAGAAGATTTTAACACAGCAACGGAGCGTAGTGCTAAAAGTCTTAATGTGTTTAATAGAAATAATCTAATACCTTCAGATGTTACAACTACTGTTTTGCCAAAAACAAGTTCACAACCTAGAACAACACAGTCAAGTGAAGAAAGTAGACTCTTGCAAGCATTACTAGCAGCTAACAATCAGAAACCAAGTACTGTTTCCATACCTAATCTTGGTGGCAATTTAAGAGTGAATAGTCCAACAAGTACCACAAGATCTATTGAAGATGATATTAAACAGTTTGAAGAAGATACAAAACTGCTAAAAGCTCTTTTAGCTGCTACAGGTCAAAATCCAGCTAGCTTTAATATACCGTCATTAGATAGCTTAAATATTCCTACAAGAGCAACAACTCCTTTGACACCAGCTACTCAGCGAATAACAACACCAGTGGCAACAACAACATACAGAACTACGCCACGAGCAACAACAACATTTAGTGCACCGACAACCACACAATTTGCCAGTGATGATATAAGAAAGATTGCAGAAGATGCAAAATTATTAGAGGCACTATTTCTAGCTACTGGCCAAATTAACAACAAAGAGAAACCGATAATATCGGGAGTCACTTCTAATGTGCGAATAGCATCAGATCCAAAAACTACAACTGTGATGACAAACCCTACTACACCAATGACTGTTCGTCCTGTTTTCACGTCTAGAACGACTACACAAACTGCACCCGTGTTCACATCTGTATCGTCTGTGTTGACCACTTTACAGCCAAGTACAACCACAGAAGCAAGCGGAATATTGACAACAAATCAGCCCAGCAGAAGAAGGATTCCCACTTCTACTGTCGCGACTGCTCGAAGAGCTCCTGCCTCGAGATTTACGGTGACTACTGAAATTCCTAGTACTTCAACATTCTCAGATGAGGAGGATTTGCAATTCTTACAAAATTTGGTAAGTGATGTAATATATACTACTATATACACTTTTTTTTGCCTTAGAATATATTACTAAATTTGGTTTACTTTCTGAATGAGATTTTTATTTTCAGAAATCCGTATTGAACAACAATCCAAACCCAGAAGACCCTGAAGCTGCACTAGCAAACCGCATAATTGCACTTGCTGTAGAAAGGAGTTTAAATGAAATTGAGTCTGACAAACAGGCCAATGACGGAAGGACAGGCAAAAGTGTAGCTACCACTCCTATCACTAGACCAGTAACAACAACCACAACAACAACAACAACTACTACAACTACAACAGAACGAACAACAACAGTTAAAGATAGCAACACACCATCATTAGAAGAAGATTTGAAACAGTTTCAAGAGGATACAAAGTTACTACAGACACTTTTGAAAGCAACAGGACAAGATCCTTCTAAATTCAACATACCCACACTACCTTCCAACTTAAACACTGCATCAAAAGTGAGTCCACAAATTTCAACAAGAGCAAACGATGATTTGAAATTCCTTTCAAATCTACTCGCTTCTCCTTCGCCGCTAAATGAACCCTTCGATTCTCTTACCGAGCCTAAGCCAACTGAGCCAACAACTCCAAGGCCTTTCGGTGCTAAGATAGTGGTTAAGGACAATTTGAAGACAGAAAAAGATGACGCAAAATTGTTACAAACTTTGGTAAAATTGCAGGGCGTTCAGGAGACTACGACCCAGAAAAGCAAGCTGGCTATTACTGGTAATTTTTGTTACATAATTATTTTTAAAAGCAACTAATCTCAACAATATCAACAAATAGTAAACAAAGGAAACAAACTAACACTTGTTTAACCTGCAGCTTTATAAATGTATCTTAATATGATTTTCAGGACAATCCCCAGAAGAAGCATTGAAGAAATTGGTCCAACAGACTAAGTCTCCAAACAACATGATGTCTGATGCCACTAAGTCGCCTGTGTCCATTAGCACAGAGTATGGCAAGAGCAACGACGCTCTGCTAGCAGCACTCCTAAAGGAACAGGGCTTTGGACCCACAACGGCAAGTTCTTTGGATGAACAACTCCGACTTGCTGTTAGTTCTTCTCTTATCTAACTTTTCTTTTCAACATCTAACTTTTTTTGAGCAATGGTAACCAAGCAGCTGCACTTTTCCTTTTTTACAACTTATTTGTATTTTACCTATTAATAAATAATCTTCAGAATGTTCACATCTCGATCTTCTTGGTTTTTGTTTTCTAGTGATTGTGATTTATCTTTCGTTGCATTGGTTACCAATTACTCGTTAAAAGCATGATCATTTTAATTCATTCATAAGATTTCATTAGCAACCCATGCATGAACTTAATTTCGTTCATCACTTATATCTATCTGTCCATTACTATTATTACCTCTCTTGTCATCATCATCATCATCTTTATTATCCTATTTAATATTATCTATATGTATCACTAGCATTTCAATAACCTCGTAGGCTTTACTCAACCAAGTGGTAGTCACGCCGAAGGGTAGGCGGACGACGACGACGCCGCAACCGCCGCCACCGCCGCCTCCTAGAAGACCAATCCTGGATGGCCTGGCGTGGCTCTGGCAGCAATGGAGAGACACAGATCCAGGACGGCCTGTCTCCAGGCCAAATAGAAGGCCTATACTAGCATCAATGGCCCCGGCCTCGGCAGCGACGGGCAATAGACTTCCCTGGTTTGGCTCCGGGCCTTTCACTGGGAACGCTGATGAGCAACCATCATCAGCCAACAGAGTGGGTTTCGCTGCCTTTTTACTCAGATTATGTGATTTTGGTTGAGGTGTTGGATCAGCACTTAGATTAAATACTGTTTTTCTACACATTTCGAATATGTTTTATGGTGCTAATATATATAAAAATCGTTCCTATTTAATCTAAGTCTGATTTAAAACTGTATATTTCGGGATCCAAGGGTTGACATTGTATATAATATTCCCAGTATACCTATCTCTAGTATAATTTTGTAGCTGTAAATAAAACTAAATCTAAGTAGAAAAAAATACTCTTTGTATTTTTCGTTTATAACATTTAATTTATTGAACACTGGCTTTTGTGGCTTGTACATATATCAATTTGTGCCGTACTTCATCGCGTTTTAAAATAAAATCTTATGTTGTATATTTGGTTTTTAAATGATAGGATAAGTCTTGAACTTCTTCCTGCCAACGTTGTAATACGCGGGGAAAAATATACTAATTATCTTAAAACGTGTATCATAAAATATGCGTTTTGGTATAGTGTTGTACATCAAATCTATACACTTAAACCATTATTTTCTGTTGCCTTAGCTACCTAGTTGGGTTTTAAAACGAGGATAATTTTGTTGTGTAAAAAATCCTTGAGCCATCTTATCCTGCCCTCCATGATCTACTTAACATACCATACCCAAAATTAAAGGTTTTCTTGTATAACCCCTTCAAATAATCTGTACCCAATTACTAACTGTGTTTCTTCTGTTAAATGATATTTTTTAACGAAATTGGTATTTTTTCCTTTTCCTCCTATGATGATGGTGTTAATTTAGTATTATAATAAGTAGTATTGTACACAAAATCCATTTATAATTAATCAATTTTAAACTTGTAATGGGAAATTTTCTTTTAATAATACCTTCGTTGTTAGTAAAAACATAAATGGATTTTGTTCAGTTATAATTAATTCGGGGACGTGTCACCAGGTGTACAAAGTTTTGTGTTTAATTAAATGTAAATATATTTTTGTGTTTGTGTATGTGTAAGATAATTTATGTTATATGTTGGTGAGTAAATGATGTTGGTTTTTTTTTCTTAACATTTACAATCTGGTCTGTAACTGCATAACTTTAACTAGAATAAAACAAACTTTAACTCTTTACAGAACCGTAGAACATATTATTAATATTAACTGTCTATTAATAGTCATTAATATTTAAAAAATCTGGTGTATGGGAATTCACTTATTTATTTGTATTATAATATAACATAACGTACTTTATAAAAAACTTCTTTAAAACTTCTTCTATTGCACTACTGTAAAATATTTTTGAATCAAATATAAATAAGGTTGTACTTTCAATATTAACTACGTCAAATGAACATAATGACGTTTTATTGTATTTCAATACATACAGTGCAAAGAAATACTGTGCAGATTTCGTAACGAGTAAAAAAAACATTTGAAAAAGTATTGTATAAAAAATAATAAATGGATAAAATTGATTTGAGAAAAAGTAATGAATGTTCGTCGGATCAATGATATTTTACAGTAGATAGTAGCATAATTTTCATTATTTGTTTATAGCGAAATATTATTGCTGTATTTTCATTATCGTCATCAGATGCCTAAGCTTTACACGATTCCAAAATTTCAGTGCACCTCTCATGTAAATAATTCATTTTGTGCAATGTATTTTCAAATTGTGTGTTTTTTTTTGTATGCCTAATATGATATCTTTCTCGCACTGAACGATAAAAGCAATATGCTTTAAATTTTCATAAAATGTTTTTATTTTGAAGCATTACAAAGCAAATGTTCTTTATTTAAAAAAAACATATGCAGTCCGTAATAAAAGTTTTAAAAGAAAAATAATTCGACTAAACCACGATGCTAGAATATATCATTTTATTTTTGTCAATCTGTTTTTAAGATACATTGCACATTCGCACTACAACCTTTACCTCTTATCCCTTCGCTATGATAACAACTATACTAATGCTAACACCCCCACAGGTACCTTTGGAGCCCCCGAGGGCGGTAACGTCAGAGCAGGCCCCTGGGCGGGGGCAACTCGTATCAGCAGCTATTAACGTCACCAGAGCCTTTAGTCAGTTCTTGGGGGCCGCAATTGCTGTAAGTACAATTATACCGATACTGATTCCCATAGGAGCCCTAGGAGCCCCCGAGGGTAGTAACGTCAGAGCAGGCCCCTGGGCGGGGGCAACTCGTATCAGCAGCTATCAACGTCACCGGAGCCTTTGGTCGGTTCTTGGGGGCCGCAATTGCTGTAAGTACAATTATACCGATACTGACTCCCATAGGAGCCCTAGGAGCCCTCGAGGGCAGTAACGTCAGAGCAGGCCCCTGGGCGGGGGCAACTCGTATCAGCAGGTATCAACGTCACCGGAGCCTTTGGTCAGTTCTTGGGGGCCGCAATTGCTGTAAGTACAATTATACCGATACTGATTCCCATAGGAGCCCTAGGAGCCCCCGAGGGTAGTAACGTCAGAGCAGGCCCTTGGGCGGGGGCAACTCGTATCAGCAGCTATCAACGTCACCGGAGCCTTTGGTCAGTTCTTGGGGACCGCAATTGCTGTAAGTACAATTATACCGATACTGACTCCCATAGGAGCCCTAGGAGCCCTCGAGGGCAGTAACGTCAGAGCAGGCCCCTGGGCGGGGGCAACTCGTATCAGCAGGTATCAACGTCACTGGAGCCTTTGGTCAGTTCTTGGGGGCCGCAATTGCTGTAAGTACAATTTTTTTTTTTTTTTTTTTTTTTTTTTTTTAGTATATATAGGCGAGCATTTGTCCGCCATCTCACCTGGTGGAAAGTGACGATGCGGACTATGTTGAAACATACTCACCTATGTAGTGCCTATTCACTCTCGCCTTGAAAAGGCCCAGGTTATATTGTTCCGGAAACAGATCCGCCGGCAGGGAGTTCCACTCCTTAGCCGTTCGCATTAAGAATGTGGAAGCGAACCGCTTCGTGCGAATTTGTGGTATATCCACGACATAAGGGTGGAACCCCTGTCCACGCCTCGTGCTCCGGAGATGGAAAGGGGAGGGGGGTATAAGGTCATGAAGTGCTAACGCGCACTCCCCGAAATGTATCCTGTAAAATACCGACATGCACGCCACTCTGCAATTATACCGATACTGACTCCCATAGGAGCTCTTGGAGCCCCCGAGGGCAGTAACGTCAGAGCAGGCCCCTTGGGGGAATCCGTATCAGCATCTATCGACACCAGACCCTTTAGTCAGTTCTTGGGGGCCGCTAATGCTGTCAGTACAATTATACCGATACTGACTCCCATAGATGCCCTTGGAGTCCCTAAGACGGTAACTTCAGAGCAGGCCCCTTGGGGGACAACCCGTATCAGCAGCCATCAATGTCACCAGACCCTTTAGTCAGTTCTTGGGGGCCGCAATTGCTGTAAGTATAATTACACCGATACTGACTCCCATAGATGCCCTTGGAGTCCCTAAGGCAGTAACGTCAGGGCAGGCCCCTTGGGATGAATCCGTATTAGCAGCTATCAACGTCACCAGAGCCTTTAATCAGTTATTGGGGGCCGCAATTGCTGTAAGTGCAATTGCTGTAAGTATACCGATACTGACTTCCATAGATGCCCTTGGAGTCCATGAGGCGGTAACGTCAGAGTAGACCCCTTGGGGGCAATTCGTATCAGCAGCTATCAACTTCACTAGAGCCTTCAGTCAGTTCTTGCTATAATAATACTGACTCCCACTGGTGCCCTTAACAGGGAGGTAACTTCAGAATTAGCTCCAGGCGGGGTTTATCAACGTCACGCAGAGTTTAGCAACGTGAGCCTTGGTATATAAAAAGAGACATAAGAGTATCCATTGTAATCAATTAGGCTGTTTGATATTTTTTTACAATTTTCAAAATATTTATTAGAGATAGCAAGTAAGAAATTTCAGATATTAATTTAATGAGTTTTCTGTTCTAAATATTTTTTCAGGTTGAAAACGAAATTAAGTAAGTGATATTGTAACACTTTGCGTAACACGTTAGCTTGTATTTTAAATTTAACTTTTAATCTTCAATAATTTCCAAAAAACAACTTAATTTTCAGTCATATCAAACTAAACTTAATAATTTCATTGAATTCTTTCTAATAGTCATTGACGAATCATATCTAATTCAAAGCTTATTAAAACTGATTCAGTTTAGAGTACGAGTATCTTTACAGTATTATTGGTTTATGTCTTGATATAATATTTTTAAGAATCAGTATGACCTAGTGATTAAATATAAATTTTGAAAATATTTATGTTAAACAAACTTGAATCCCACTGCCCAGCATCATCTCTTGATTCCATTTTACAATAGGACGTCAAATTTAGTTTATTTCAGAAATATGATCCTAAATCCTTTTCTCCAAAGATACTCATCTTCCTAGCCTTATCCCGTATCTCACGGGGTCGGCTACCTAATCTAGGGGATTGAACGAGGGTACTGGTTTTTACACAGAGCGACTGCCATCTGACCTCCGCAACCCAGAAGGGAAACCAGACCCAATCCTAGATTAGGGTCAGAGTTCAAGCCGCCAATGCTTAGCACTGCCCTCTGATATGGCTTAACGACTAATATCTACGGTATTAAACGATATTAACCGGGACCAACGGCTTAACGTGCCTTCCGAAGCACGGAAAAAGCGCCGAATAAACGTACATATGAAATTCGAAAACCGAAAAACACATTGGTACGTGGTGGGATTCGAACCACGACCTCCCGCTCCGGAGGCAGCGGCTCTATCCACTACACCATCGGGCTCTCCAAAGATACTAACGTTTTTTATTGTGCACTTTCAGGGTGCTGCGCAGACTGTGCAGAGCGTGATACGAGCTGGTCAGCGAGCGACAGCTGACGCCTACTCGACGGGATCGGGATAGACTGCTAGGATAGTGGACTCAAGTGCTTGGACTCAGTGTGTAGTGTGGGGCGCCTTTAGGGCACCTTTTTGAATGTCGTAGCGGTTTCCTACGCCGTAGCAGATGATGTGAAAATACTGGTTACAGGGTGATTTTTATTCTGTTTCAGACTTAATACGCTACGACAATCAGATGTGTATGAATATAAGACGGGTGAAATCAAATAGTTACTCTGTTTCTTTGCCATTTTCATGCTGCATAAATACTTAAAAGAGTGTTTCTTTTTCTTATAAATATTTTCAAAGAAAATTAATTCAAATACTTTTTTTATGTAACAAATAATAATGCGTACAACACACTGAGTCTGAAGGAATAATTTTAGGGCAAACTGCGAACAGTCATGGACTTTAACTTTTGCGAAAGTGTCATAGTACGCACTATGTGTCTCGAGTGCTCAATTTTGTACATAGCTAGTTGGAAATAGGGTTTATTTTTGTATAAGGCCTAAGCCCCAGTATAATTTGTAAAATACACCCAAATATTGAAAAGTCTAGTGCTGTTAAAGGCCAACTACGAGAAACAGTACTCGTAGCAGGCAGTCAACGTGTTAGAAAAGGTTTTATTTAAGCCTCAGAAAATTTACATACCAGTTTGGTCAGCATTTTGTCTCGAAGAAGAAACATGTTTGCTAAATCTCTTCGTCAAGCCTTATAAAGTTCCTACAGAAACATGGTGAGCAAACGTTTCAAAAGATCTTCTTGGAGACAACTTGTGTTTTTTATGAGTTAGTGTTAACGTAGAAAGCATGTGATTTTAGCACTATTTTAGTTTTAATATTTAATTTGTAAATAACTTTGCTTTTTCATGCTACTTCTGAACAACCTTTTTTATAACTTCCGCTTCGATATCTTTGCTTCTTGATCACAGACAGTGGTTATAAGGCGTATAAAATGTAAGTAGGCAATATTTTAAATTTGTCATGTTATTCAAAAAGATCTTTGATTAGAATAAATATCAAGAATCATTTTTCTAATAAATTAGACTGCAATACAGTTAACCTAAAGTCTTAACTCATATCATATGCCAGAACTATAATTAAGTTTTTGGGTTGAAAACCATTGATTGATTCGGTTTTTTATATTGTTAACGACCTGGGAACAAAGGGTAATTAGATATAATACCTTCATAAGTAAAATAAATTAGAATAAGGATCCTAACTTTATAAAAAAATCATGTGCCATCACAGCACGTGCTTCTGTACTATCCTATTTCTTTGCTTTTATTTATTTATTATTATTTAATTACTATAATGCAATAATTTGTATGTTAATAGTACATTTTATACTGTAGTCAGTTTCAATTAGAAAATTAGAAGAATTATTTGTAGGATATCAAAGATGTTTTATAATATTTCTATTATAATCCTTTGTAAAGATTTAATATGAATAAAATATATTTCGTCAATATTTCTATATCAAATATCTTGCTATGTAATAAATAGAACAATAATACTCTCCACATATAACCATAGCATCAATTTATATATGGTATGAAACTATTATTATTATAAATGAATATGAAACTTTTGCCAACAAACTGACTACACAAGAAAACTATAGATATTGTCTTGTACTTTAACAATCAGCTTATTATAAGTAGCTACTCACTGCCTTAAGTAATTTTAAGATAGCTTGTATAACTAGATATTACAATTAGCCAGAAATTAATAATTCCAATGTTATGGATACAGGGATAATATTTTTACCGAGTTTAACTTGCTTAAAGCGATTCATATGTATTGCAGAAATAATAAATATAATGATATAATAAAACTATGTTCTAAATTGCTCGTAAATACATAATATTATTATGTTTCTCAAATACTGCAGGGAATATATCAAAAATAGAAATTTGAAATATTGTTGCACGATAAACAATTAATGTTCTAACATTAATGTTGTTTACAATATAAAAATACATACACTTTGGGACTTGATGTTTTAAAAATAAATGTATTTATAAACTTAACGATTTTGTTTTATTTTGAAAACAACTTTTTAGTAGTATACCTGACTGTACTTATCTACGTTTTAGTGTCTCCAACTCAGTTTTAGAATAAAGGTAAAGAACAGGTTAAAGTCTTTTTACTCACTACTAACTATTTACTTCTACTTTTTACTAACTATCTTTTTTTTAAGATGTTGAAAAATTTTCTAATCGAAGTGGTCATTTTGTATGGGAAGGTAATATTTTTTGTTCTGAAAGAAGTTCTTGGTGACAGTTGTTCAGTTTCGTCGACTGAGCAACCCCTATTAGTTTGCGGGACGCTGTCCCTTACACCTGGTATGTACTACTCTAATGTTATGATGTGACTTGTGTAGACATACTTGTAAAATACCTAATAGTACTTGAAGTTTAACCAAATTGCAAATTAAAGAAAAAAATAAAAAGAATTCATAAAGTCAATATTACATATATACATATAATCACGCCTTTATCCCTAATGGGGTAGGCAGAGCGTAAACGACCCAAACAAAGGTCGTTCCGCCACGTCGTCTGACAAAGTTTTGAGGGTTATTTAAGATAGATTTGTAAGTATATTGCTGTAGTGACAGGTTGTCAGCCCATCGCCTAAATTACAATATACTGAAACCCTCGGATCCCTTAGCTGGTTTTTACAACATGCCCGGGAGGAAATGCAGCTGGCACATTCTATGGTTTTCTCTCGCTCCCAGGCCAGCATGGAAGAAATAAAGTCAATATTATAAAATATATTTTAGGTCTGTTTATCCTTCTGGGTTGCGGAGGTCAGATGACAGTCGTTCTGTGTAAAAACCAGTATCCTTTTTCAATCAATTAGATCAGGTTGCCTCCGAGTGAGATACGGGATAAAGCTAGGAAGATGATGATATTTTAGGTCAAATTAATTTTGCACTAATACCTAATGAATCTTGACTCTTTGCTAAAAAATCTTGTAGTATGATTAGGTACCTGTCTTTTAAACTTAGGGACATTAAATACTTACTTATAGTATGTCCAATTCAACTTTAGAATAAAGGTAAACAAAGTTTCATGTCTTTTAATCGAAGATCTTGTTTTTAAAATAAGTTTTACCTATAACATATGATAACATAATGAAATAGTAGTTTTAGTAATTTTACTAATTTGCCAACACGTAGGTATTATTTATTTTGGAAATGTGTTTGTGATTAAAATACATTAAATGTTGTTTACCTTTATTCTAAAACTGAGTTGGAAATACTACGGACTTTAAGGGATAGTGTCCCGCAAATGTCCACTTCAGACAATTTGTATGGAAAAACAAATTATTTTTGTACTTCCTGAAAGAATTTCCTGGTGCAAGTTGTGCAGTGTCATTGACTGAGCAACCCCTATCAGTTTGCGGGACGCTGTCCTTTACACCGGGTATGTGTTAGCGTGGACTAAATGTTAAATAGTACTATGATATAGCGCAAACGTGCGTGTATGCTATTTATTTCTGAAATTAATAAAAAGGAAATACAAATGCAACTGACACAATAAACGGGACGGAAATAATTCAAAATTATACTAGCAATACTCAAGATGAAGAAGGAATTGTAACGTAATTCATAGGTGTAAGGGACACCGTCCCGTAAACTAATTGTGGTTGCTCAGTCAACGACACTGAATAACTATCAGCAGGACATTTTTTCAGGAAGTGAAAAAAAAATTGGCTATTCCATACAAATTGTCTGATCGAGGTTAGAGCCAATTAAATTTTTCACTTCCTGAAAAAATATCCTTCTGATAGTTGTTCAGTGTCGTTGACTGGGCAACCCCTATCAGTTTGCGAGATGCTGTCCCGTGCACCTGGTATATCGGGTTGAAATTAGGCGTCTGACGTGGTTTATGTATTGATTACAATCAAAGACAGCTTAACGCGACTTCCGAAACACGGATTATGTTATTTTTAGTGTTGCAACAATATATCGAACTATCGATAGTACTATCGATAGCATCGTGACCTTTGAAAAAAGTAAGAATATCGATAGGCCTATCGATAGTATCGATAGCTATTAGAAATCAATAGTATTGGGTGACGTCATAACTATCGATACTATCGATAGTATTGCTTTCCAATAGTATCGATAGTATCAATAGTTTATAATCGATATTATCGATACTATCGATAGTATCGATAGTATTGATGCACTATTGGTTACAAACAATCGATACTATCGATTGTTGCAAAAACTATCGATAGTATCGAATAATCGATAGTCCGCGAAAATTCAATAGTATTGCTTTTGATTTGTATTCTTTGTGGTGGTTAGTGTTATGAAGTATAATAAATTTTAGTTTCATGTTCCTATAATTATTTGAGTGCACTATTTTTGGGATTTTTATTTGTGCTGGGGAATACTGCAATTAGCAAGGATTTTAGTATTTGTTTTTCGAATTTCTATATATAGTGAGTTTCAAAAAAAATCAATTAGCATTAAGTTGAGTTGAGTATGTACTCGCTCGTGATTATAAAAATAAAACCAAGGAAATTAGGTCAAAATATTGCGTGCAACTACTCAGGTAATACCGCACTACCCATTTTTATTTTCACAAAGTAAAATTAATTATGATATCCACTATACGCCAAGAACCACATTGTTCATTACACTAACCACCACATAGAATACAAATCAAAAGCAATACTATTGAATTTTCGCGGACTATCGATAGTTCAATACTATCGATAGTTTTTGCAACAATAGATAGTATCGATTGTTTGCAAGCAATAGTGCATAAATACTATCGATAGTATCAATTATAAACTATTGATACTATCGATACTATCGATATTATTGGAAAGCAATACTATCGATAGTATCGATAGTTATGACGTCAACCAATACTATTGATTTCTAATAGCTATCGATACTATCGATAGGCTTATCGATATTCTAACTGATTTTCAAGGTCAACTATCGATAGTCAAACTATCGATAGTTTTGCAACACTAGTTATTTTATATGTTATATTTCATCGTTATCAAAATAAAAACAACCTCACAGAGTGAATACTTGATTTCCAGTAGTTATGAGATAATTCCACGAACATCTAGAATTAAACGCATACATACATATAATCACGTCTTAATCCCTAATGGGGAAGACTCAATATAACACATACTTATTTTTGAAAAGGACCAGATGAAGGGTGAAGTTGGGAACTGGAAAAGACTGAGACAGGAAGATCCCCCAAGACCTGTGAGACCGTTAGCGCAACCAGCGAGGATACGACATCCGCCCTTAACTGTAAGTTCAACTATTTATTTAAGGTGATGATACTAGCCAAGTGGCGCCCCCATTAGTAAAAAAAACACAAGTCACTAAAAACGCAGTGAATCAAAAAACCAAACCAACAGAATCAAGTTATAGTAATTCTGATAATTTAGAACCTTGTAAATTAGCGATTCATAGTTATTTGTGGTAACAAGAAGAAAAGTTGCGAATAACGGCCACCAGCGGCCATTTTTCTTTCTGTTACTACAACGAAGTACGAATCGCAAATTTATAAGATTCTAAATTATTATTAATGGATATTATATAAGTTTGATTGCTACGACAGTGGCGCCATCAGTTTTAAATTAATTGTGAATGAAATACAACCATATTCATGAATATTATACGTTTGGCGACAATCGCAACTAATTTTCCATTTTATAATCTATAATATAATAATGTACACTAAGCATAATAGCTAAGTATTGCAAATGTTCTAATAGAGGCTAAAATTGAGGTATAGTTGCGATCGTTGCCAAACGTAAAATATTCATGAAAATATTCATATTCCAAGCACCATTAATGTAAAACTGACGACGCCACTGTCGCAGCTCTGAAACCCCTTTAACAGGACCCATGGCTCAACGTGCCTTCTAAGGTACGGAAACGCTCGACATGTTATGCCACTAAGTATCCATGGCCCGGCCACGGCGATGGTTGCTTAACATTCGTTATTGGAATGAATAATCCAAGTAACATTATTTTCAGATACAAGTTGAGGTCGAACAAATCAGGGAAATACGAGGAAACGCAGAGGCAGGCCATGGTGAAGAAGTGATCCAGTTAATCACTCCTGCTCAAATTGGAATACTCAACCCAAATAACAACCATGTCGACAATCAACGTTAACATGACAACCCTGGAAGACACCTGGATGTCAACTTCGTGCACGAAGCTAATGAGCAACCTTAAGTGGCTAACCCTGAAAATAATCGACCAAACAACCCTATTTTCCCTGTGAATGACCAGCTTCAACCAGTGGTAATCAACCGTGGATTTCAGGTGGTCAATCCTGCTGCTGTGAACAATCAACCTCAACCTGGGGTGTTCAACCTCTTTGTTCCTGCTGCAGATAACCAGCCTGAACTAATGGTGGCCAACCCTGAAAATGATTGGGGCGTAAATCGTATTCATATTATGAATAACCGTTATCGGCCTATAGTGGGCAACCCTATCATGCCTGCTGCAAATAACCAACCTGTGGCCAGTCCTGAAAATAATCGGGCGATCAACCCTACTCGCCCTGTGAATGACTGTCGTAAACTTGTAGTGGCCAACCCTGAAATTAATCGAGTGAATGACCTTCTTCAACCTGGAAACCCATTTCCTGCTGTGAATTACTTGCTTCATCCTGTGGTGGCCAACCCTGAACTGAATTACAGCCCTATACCCGCGCTGAATGCCTATCGTCATCTCCTGGCGGCATCAAACAACCGGATTTAACCTCCGGTTGCCAACCCTGGAATGAATCGGGGGGGCAACCCTGGAATGAATCAGGTGGCCAACCCTATCAACCCTTTGGCCCATCGCTTGAACAATCTACAACACTGGGTGGCTCTAGGACCTGCTAATTGCCCATGTCTACCACCGATGATTTCAAATGCTCCTGAGCCTTATTGGCGAGACTATGTCTCGTATCGTCTACGGAAACGCCAGCGCCAGAAATCGTAATTCTTTTAGTATTTTTGTGTGTACTTAATAAGTTATTGTCTTCAAGTATCTAGCTAGCTAGTTTATTTTCATGAGCAGAGTGTTTACACTGCGGGAAACAAACAACAAATGAATCTTACATATGGATAAAGTAAAAAAAGACAAATGATACTAGGCAAGACAGTTTATCTGCATGTCCGGAAACCTAGTGTTTCGTTTCACAAGTAGTTATACTTCTTTTTCTCATTTAATAACAATATAATGATAAAAGAAGGAAAACGAGAAATAATGAATGAATTAAATTAAGTCATTCTGTTACTTTTTATTTCAGACTGAAGGCGATAGCCCGCTTCTTCCCACCAGGCTGCGATCTGACTACATTAGGACAGAGACTGGAGAAACAGCTGTTTGAGCAGGCAACTTCTCTGTCAGACTACTACCGGCTGGTGACTGAGCAGATCAACAACATACCCAGGTGAATGGCGTCCATAGTGCGGCACCAAGCCAGGCTGCAGGTGATGGAGCATCAGGGAAATCAGGTTAGGATATATTTTTTGTTGATTAGGGATGGGTACATCAAGGGATTAAGCAGTGCTTTTTCGTCATCTAAACGAACGGGTGTTTCTTACATACATACATGTAATCACGGCTTTATCCCTAATGGGGTAGGTAGGGCGTAAACGACCTAAACAAAAGTCGTTTTGCCACGTCTGACAAAGTTACGAGGGTTATTTATGATAGATTATATTGTACGTATATTGCTGTAGTGACAGGTTTTCAATCCATCGCCTTAATTGCAATATACTGTTATCCTCGGATCACTTAGCTGGTTTTTACAGAATGCTCGGGAGGAAACGCAGCTGGCACAAACTATGTTTTTTTTTACTCCCAGTTCAGCATAGAAGTAAGTATTTCTGCATCAGTTTAAGAAGTAACTACTTCCGATTTTGTGGATTTAGCTTGGACTTTTATATTTAAGGATCACTGCTTATTTTTCTACATGTCAATATTGAATAATATTATTATTAATCAAGAGTATATATGAATGTGCCAGCTGTATTTCTTCCCGGGCATTCTGTAAAAACCAGCTAAGGGATCCAAGGGTTTCTGTATATTGCAACTAAGGCGATACGCAGACAACCTGTCACTACAGTAATATGCCTACAAATCTATCTTAAATAACCCTCATTACTTTGTTAGACGTGGTGAGACGACCTTTGTTTAGGTCGTTAACGCTCTGCCTACCTCATTAGGGATAAAGGCGTGATTATATGTAACTATATGTAGTATTTATGACACATTTTTCATTGTTTTACAGCAATTACATTTAACGGTGTGACTGAATTGATAATCAGAAGATGGACAAAAAGAGGGCGGAAGACTAAACTATTTTATGTTGCAAGGTTTTTAAATATTTTTTTAGGCCCGTATTTATAATACGCGCTTGAGATTGACAGCCAGTTTGAGTTCGTATCAGAAATGTCATTTCAGTACACAATGGCTTGTCAAATCCATACTTAATATTGCTCTCAATCTTGAGATAGCTTTACAAATACGAGCCTCAGAGGTGTTGGTTTTAGATGATTGTTACTTTTCATTTCATTTTAGGGATTTATATCCATAAGTAGAATTACGATATTGTTTTTTTAAAGAGAGCAGGCATTACATTTTGTAGTCTGTTTGATTGTTTACCTCACGTTTTACCATTGTGGTATTTTTTTTTCTTTATTGTTTATTTCTGTTTACATTATGTAGAAGAAAATAAAAGTTTATTTTCTTAAGATAACATTTTATTTAGTTAACCCATTTGCAATAAAAATTATGTTTTACAATAACTGCAAAACGCCTTCAAAGATGCATAAGGCAAAGCTATAGATTGTTCAAAACTTTTGATAAATTTTGTTGATAGGCATCAGGTTTCACATTTTCTATGCTTAAACGTTTTATTTTTTATTAATAACGCGTTCTCAAGATTGAGAGCAATATTAAGTACAGATTTGACAGCCGGTTTTGTACTTCTTCTTCTTCTTGTCGAGTCAATAGCAATCAGTCTCTGCGCCTATAAAGTGGCCACATCAATGGGCTGACAACCTGTCCCTACAGCAGTATACCTACAAATCTATTTTAAATAACCCTCAACTTTGACAGACGTGGCGGAACGACCTTTTGTGAGATCGTTTACGCTCTGCCTACCCCATTAGGGATAAAGGCGTGATTATATGTATGTTTGTAGAAAAATAAACTTATAAAGTATTACATACATATAATCACTCCTTTATCCCTAATGGGGTAGGTAGAGCGTAAACGACCTAATCAAAGGTCTTTCCGCCACGTCAGACAAAGTTTTGAGGGTTAATTAAGATACATTTGTATATATATTGCTGTAGTGATAGGTTGTCAGCCCATGTCCTAATTTGCAATATACTGAAACCCTCGGATCCCTTAGCTGATTTTTACAGCATGCCCAGGAGGAAATGGAGCTGGCACATTCTATGTTTTTCTCTCGCTCCCAGTCCAGCATGGAATAAATAAAGTATGTATTAATTATAAACCCCTCTATAAGTCCACTCATTTAATTTAGACCGCAAATAAGAAACTAGTTATAATTATAACCATAGCACTGGCTGGTGATGAATCACGATGTGAAATGACGGAGATATTTCAAAATCGGAAGTAATCGCTCGCGCAGTCGTCGCCCGCGGCGCAGGCGCATTCTAATTCGATTACACTTGTGAGCAAAGTATGAGGAAAGAAAATATTTTATTTTTTATCAAGAAAAGATCATTTTAAATTAGCAAATCAGCAAATATTTTAAGGTTTTAATGACGTCTAAAAATTGTTACTACCTAAAGCTTTATATTTTTAATAATAATTTTTTTGTCGAAATTTAAAATATTATTTGAATCATGTAGTAGACACTGAAATCCAATATTTTTCTGGAAAATGTTGTTCAGTAGACACGTCCTAACTGAGACAGAGTTGACGATGGAGCCTGTGGACCATAAAAATTTGATCCCGTAATTCGGCAAAACCAAAGATGATCAAACTTCTTTTCATATATCCTATTTGCTCTGTAGCTAACTGATACTTTCTAGGCCTGTCACACAACAGATAAAAGTACTAAGGCCTGTACAATGAAATTGCAAATACTACTAATGTATTCTCACAGTAAAGGACACTGGCTCGTCGGGACGACGGACGGTGGACCAAGGGCACTACGGAGTACATACATACATACATATAATCACGCCCCCATCCCTAATGGGGTAGGCAGAGCGTCAACGATAAAAAAAAGTCGTTGCGCCACGTCTGACAAAGTTTTGAGGGTTTAAGATAGATTTGTAGGTAGGTATATTGCTGCGGTAACAGGTTCTCTGCCCATCGCCTAAATTACAATATACTGAAACCCTCGGATCCCTTAGTTGGCTTTTACAGCATGCCCGGGAGGAAATGCAGCTGGCACATTCTATATTTTTCTCTCACTCCCAGGCCAGCATGCTACGGAGTGGCGGCCGATATCATCAAAACGATTAGCAGGCAGACCACTAGCTAGATGGACTGATGATTGATGACTGATGATATAGTGGCGATTGAGGGAAAACAGTGGATGCGGGAGGCCCAGGACCGGTGTAAATGGCGTATAAATGAAGAGGCCTATACTCAGCAGTGGGTAGATGTAGACTGATATAGGGTTCGATTCTGGATTTGCCGGCTAAAACTAAAATTAAAATCTATTTGTCACTTTTAGACTAAAAACAAATAAAAAGGACAGGAGATCTATTCGCTCCGGCTTTTGATTTAAAGTCAGTGGTTTTATGCGTTATCTGTAATTTTTATCCTCCGTCATATGATATGGCGGATAAAATTTACAGAAATACTGGGGAAACGTGCTAACACGCGTCAAAATCTAGTGGGCAAAGTGTACAACCATGGTGTATAAATCGCCTGTCCTTTTTCTATTTTAATTTTTTGAAAGTAAATGATAGATTTTAATTTTAGTTTTAGCCGGTGGAATCTAGATTCGAGCCCATAGACAGATAGATAGATAGATTTCCACAGTAACATACATAACGTCTCTTATCACGTGCTTATCATGTTGTTTTATCCAACAAATTTATTACTTATTTACGTAAAATGTAAACAAGACAATGTTGAAATAAGCAGAATACGCAGTTACAAGGTTTAAAACAAGATATAGATATTACCTATACCTAAAAATAATAATTAGTTTCGAAGTTTAAATCTCATTCAATCTCTAGCCAATCTCTTTGATCAAATTCAATTAAGTGTAAATTTATCGTATGACAATAAGTATGAAGGTTCCGTGCACTAGATGGCACGTTTATCCGTCGGCACCGGTGTGCGGATTTATATCTCCTGGCCATTACACAAAAACATACAAGGATGATTCTTCCATGCTGGGCTGGGAGTGAGAGTAAAACATAGAACGCGCCAGCTGCATTTTCTCCCGAGCATTCTGTAAAAACCAGCTAAGGGATCTGAGGGTTTCAGTATATTGTATTTAGGCGATGGGCTGACAACCTGTCACTACAGCAATAAACGTACAAATCTATGTTAAATAACCCTCAAAACTTTGTCAGACGTGGCGGAACGACCTTTGTTTAGATCGTTTACGCTCTGCCTATCCCATAAGGGATAAAGGTGCAATTATATGTATGTATGTATGTTATAAGGATGATGTATAAAAACTCTTACACACAGTTCATCGGGGAGGTCGTTCTGATCACCCTATACTGAAGAAGATGAGACCTACTGTGTTTTGTTCCAATGTATGTTCAGTCTAGTTTATCAATACCAGCAAGTGTACATCATGATCGCAATCACTTGAAGGTACGTGGACGTGGAGTACTCTAATTCAGCACACGTACTAGAATATTACCCCCAATGAGACGAGATGCAGCCATATTGATGTCCCACGTTAGCAGGGATCCACTTCAATAAAACTACAACTAAAAAAGTACAAGTACAATGTACATTGCGTGGCTGCGTAGCCAGTCTTCTTCTTATTGAATGAGTTTTTGAATCGACGTAAGATCTAAGGAGGGTTCCTTACACTGACAGTATTTTTAAATCTTACAACGAATAGGCCTCTGACATGGTTTGTATGTATTGTATATTGACCACTGACCTCTATCAAAGACGTGACCGGGATCGGTTCCGATTCTGATTCAGAACTGCCGACAGTTGTACGTAAGCTCCGAAGCACGGAAGGTTTCTTACAGAAAATTAGATGGGTCTACCTTCATTGTCCTTATCAAACTAGAGAAAAAACAACTTTGTGGTCCCGCGTGGGAATCGAACGCACGACCTCCAGATTGTGAACCCATATAATATGGCTCAGACCATTAGACCACTGAGACAGTACCTAAACCTTAAATATAACCTATATTTAAGGCTTAGGTACTGTCCCTTTTTCTGTTCAACGGCAATAATATGACCGTCAAATGCAAGTGAACGTTTGATATGTAGTCATTTTATGATATTATTCTAACGGAATCTGCTACCAATTTCGCGAGCTGTTGAAGGGGTATACTAGCGAGATTTATGAACCTATCATCCACGCAATGTACATCGAAATTGTACTTTGCATTTTTATGAAAAGGGCTTTAGATGACGTATGTTATATTTTGAAGTGTGTGCGAATAGGAGCAAGGATTATAATTTTATACATGGTTATACCACCAGTAATGCATAAGTTACACGGTGATTATGGTACTGTGTGTTATAAGGGAAGTCAAAGTTTCTGCCGTCTGTGAACACTTAAATAAGATCAATTTGTTTTCAAGTCTAGGGAAATTAATAAATAATTATGAGTTCATTTTTCTTCTGTGTAAGTACACATATGTGTATGTATATACTTACACGGTGTAAAGGACAGCTTCCCGCTTACTTAAAGGGGTTGCTCAGTTAATGAAACTGAACAACATTCACGAATTTTCTTTTCAGGTAATGTATTTTTTTGCATCCCCATACAAATTTTCTAGTCGGGGTAGTCAGGCTCATGGTTCTTCGTAAATGTTGTTCAGTTTTGTTAACTGAGCAACCGCTATCAGTTTGCGGAAAACTGTCCTTTATACTGCGGGTCAAACAGGGAAGGTTCATATTATGTTGTTGTAATGATCTGTTGAGATAATATGACTGATTGTTATTTACGTAATTGCATTATTATCACATATCTTCCCGTAAAATTAAGGCCCGTATTTATAAAGCGATCTCAATATTGAGAGCAGTATTAATTATGCATTTGCAGGTATAATGTACTGAAATGACCTTTCTGATACGAACTCAAACTCGCTGTCAGTCTTACGGGCCTTAATGTACTTATTATTGTAAAGGTTGCCTCGGCTTGAACTAAGATTTTGTATTATTTACCTTTGTGTCCTGTGTCCTTATGTGGCAATTAAGTTGGGTTTTTTGTACCGTGAAAGTCGTAATGAGATGAAAGTGTATATTTCTCCTTTCAGCATACAAGGTTATCTAGGTAATTTTCTTTGTTTATCTTTTGTGAAACTGTATAATTGCGTTATTAATTGGATTTATGCTACCTTTTGTTCAGTAAGTAATTTAATTACAAAATAATAATCATTAGGTAAATTTAATTAAGGGATCCGAGGGTTTCTATATATTGCAAATTAAGCGATAGGCTGACAACCTGTCACAACAGCAATATATCTACAAATCTACCTTAAATAACTCTCAAAACTTTGTCAGTCGTGGCGGAACAAACTTTGTTTAGGTCGTTTATTCTCTGCCTACCACATTAGGGATAAAGGCGTGATTTTATGTATGTATGTATGTTTATGAGCGTAAACGAAGGTCGTTCCGCCACGTCTGACAAAGTTTTGAGGGTTATTTAAGATATATTTGTAGGCATATTGCTGTAGTGACAGGTTGTAAGCCCATCGCCTAAATTGCGATATACTGAAACCATCGGATACCTTTGCTGGTTTTTACAGCATGCCCGGGAGGAAATACAGCTGGCACATTCTATGTTTTTCTGTCGCTCCCAGTACATCATGGAAGTTTTATCATTTCAGTGAATAATTTTAATTACTTTTTCATGATTCTCTATTGGTTAAGTTAAGTTCTACAATGTACAATGTTATAAATTATTTCAATTTGTACTGCTGATCCCAGTAGTCTTTATGTCTTCCTTTAACATTAACTAAGTACAAAAAATATCTTCTGGAAAAATATAACTGTTATTTATTAATCTTCCATGCTGGGCTGGGAACGAGAGAAAAACATAGAATGTGCCTGCTGCATTTCCTCCCGGGCATGCTGTAAAAACCAGCTAAGGGATTCCGAGCGTTTCGGTGTATTGAAATTTAGGCGATGGGCTGACAATCTGTCACTACAGCAATATGCCTACAAATCTATCTTAAATAACTCTAAAAACTTTGTTAGACGTGGCGGAACGACCCTTGTTTGGGTCGTTTCCGCTCTGCCTACCCCATTAGGGATAAAGGCGTGATTATATGTATGTATGTATCATCTGTAATTATCCTCAAAACTTGTCAGACGTGGCGGAACGAACTTTGTTTAGGTAAATTTCGCTCTGCCTACCCCTTTAGGGATAAAATCGTAATTTTATGTATGTACTCGTATTTATCTCATTTTTTTATTATCAGAAAATCACAAAATTATGATACAATTCATAAAATCTTAAAACTACCTTAATTTAAAATTAAAAAAATCTACAATAAAAAGGTCTCAACGCTTCACCATAAGGTAAAGTGTATTTGTATTTATTTAATAAGCAGATCCTCAGCAGTGTATGGTATATTTTGCTTACGACTTTGGTAAATGGTGTTAATTACCTGTTTAATTACTGGTATTGGTATGTAAGGTGCTATGTAAAGTATGCTTCGACGCGTACTTTTAATTAAATAATATAAGATCCGTAACGTGATATAATTAAATATAATTAGTGGGAAGCATATACGCGTAGGTATATCGAAACATAAATATTTATAATTTGGCTTTTCCCCGAAGGTAATACTGCCTTCGTGTAATATGTACAGGATAGTATATTAATGGCGGATGCAAGTCTAAAAATATATCTTTGGGTTTCTACTAATTATTATTACTAATTTAACTCGAATGTAGACCAAATATTTTTGAGGATTGTTAGCACTCACAATGCTATTTTATTTCATTTAATATGAAAGAAAGAATATAATAAATTCGTTTCGGGCAGGGCTTGAATCTGCGTCCCTGGAATGCCGGTCTATCGCTCTACCATTAAGCTACCGAAACGGTAGTGGAAGTGACGAATTTATTATAGCCTTTCTTTATGTACACGTCATAGCGACGTTAGCGACATCTAGCCGTGTAGTAGTGGTAGAGCGGACCGGCATTGCAGACACGCAGGTTCGAGCCCTGCCCGAAACGAATTTATCATTTTATTTCTTTCATACTTAAGATCAAATAATTATGCAATAGAGATGGGCGCTTCTTTTCATAAAACTGAACAACTTTACCCAAGGAACATAGGTCGAAATGTGACACCTTGTGCAGCTTTAACTGCAAGATTTAAACAAATAACACATAGATAAATAAGACAAAGTTTGAGAAAACGTGTCTACTTGTATCTGGAACGATTAATCATATTCTTCGAAATATAAACTTATTTACCTCAATTTTGATCCAATTCATACAAGTAACATACTAGATAAGTACGAACAAACATGTTCTCTTATTAGTTCAAGTGATAAACCGTGGTAGGGGTCACTTGAACTCGCCAGTTGCTCCTTCTTATCGATCGATCAGTTTTGACGTACCAGGATTGTTCAATACATCTACGTACTTCTAATACGTCACGGTTAATATAATTCTTAGAAATTGTAACCAATATCATACAAGAAGTAGGAAGACTATCAAATCTCAAGTACAAATTAATAATGTCTATGATTTTTTTGTATGTTAATCTTTTAGTGAAATAAATGGTTTTTTACTTGTGAATTTATTAAATTGCACTTTATATACATACATACATATAATCACGCCTTTATCCCTGATGGGGTAGTCAGAGCGTAAACGACCTAAACAAAGGTCATTCCGCCACGTCTGACAAAGTTTGGAGGGTAATTTTAAGATAGATTTGTTGTTTTAAGGTAGGTATATTGCTGTAGTGATAGTTTGTCAGCCCATCGCCTAAATTACAATATACAGCATGCGCGGAGGAAATGCAGCTGGCACATTCTATGTTGTTCTCTCGCTCCCATTATATTTGCCTGATTAAAATAGTGCAGTTATCCTACATTACAAGTTTAAAATACTTCTATGGAACAGTAAAGCAAGTTGTACGTAAATCTTTTGCAAGGAAAATTCTGAAAAGATATTTACGCCTTCAAAAGACTTCAACGCGCTCAGTGTTGAAAGATCAACACAGGGTTTTAAAAATAGGCTTATATAAATCGGTCTCGACTTGAGTTAAATATATAGGTAATTATATATCTCTTCCAGTAACAATCTAACATTAGCCGTTTCCTAGCCCGCAAGAACTAACCGCGAAACTACACTTACAACTTATACTTGCACCAAATAAAAAAGTAAATAGGAACACCGCTTATTTAACATTTTTTATACTATCTCGATAGATAGGTAAGATTTCATCGGAAAATGTGAGAAAAAACTTGGCATGGCCACTTGGCGTTTCGAAGTAGATCGATGTAGGTCGCCGCGGTCGGGCTGCCTCGGCAACTATCGGCGGGGCTCGCAAGTGTTCGGCGTCTGCGCGCGCGCATATCCACTCGAGACTCCGCCCTGTACGCAGTCGCGTTACTCGCGGTAAATTCCTGAGTAAAAACGTCACGGGAATACTTTTTTAAGTAAACACGCGCACTGAAATGGACTGAAACGTTGTTTATATAAAATTATACGTACTTTTTGAAAGAGTTTTGAAGCTGGACGTTTGCAAAGTGACCTGTGTCGAACTGTTTGAACGAAAACATGTTGTGGGAGTCAGGTTTTCTTGAGGAGTCAGATACGGTGAGTTTTTTTTGTTAATATTTTATGCTAGAATTAAATACCTGTTGCTCTGTGTGTTTTAGAGTTATGAAACGCAGCCGGTCGCGCGCACACAAGCGTGTTTTCTCGTTTGTATACGCTCCTGCGCATGTGTGCGTTAACTTTCTAGTTTTCGCTCGTCGCTTCGCGTATATTTGCATTAAACGTGAACGGTTTTTCATAATATAAAACACATGGAAGCGTTTTAAATGTATTTAGCATTGTAAATATTCATCACGCATCTTTCCTGATGTGACTGTGTTTGGAATCATTTTGTTTTATGTTAATTTATTTAATTTAAACTGTAAGCTTGAGAAAGGTCTGTATTTGATATAAGAGTATAAATACGGTATACGTATATAATTTTGACTACGTACGTACTTTGACTACGTGCAATCGGTTATGTAATTAACGTGACAACACCAGTCAGCAATGTACTTTAAAAGTCGCCTCTATCGACGTAGTTTCTTTTGCAATATTTTTATTAAAGTTTATTACTTTACTTTTTGTCAGATTTTTTGCGTAACAAGTTTTCAAATAAATTGGTATCCTAATATACCGAAAAACCGGATTGCTGACAGACTAATCTTGTCGGCCATTAAAAAGTTATTTGGCTGACTAATGGAGGCCGCCATCTTAAATAATTAAAAACTTAATAGCAATCCAAAAAACCGCTAGGAACAGGAGATATAAAAACCAATGATCTAAACTTAACAAGCCAACATCAGAATTTACGACCAAGTACAGTTTGCACCTTGTAAATCGTTTAGAACACCATTTAGGTAACTGTCATTCTTCTTGATATAAAAAAAATCTTGAAATAAAAATATATAATAAACCAGCTGATAGTTTTTTAGGCATACCAGCATTGAAAGTCAGTTAAGAGGGAGCCAATGGTATTTTGCAATTTAGCCGATGGGCTGACAACTCATCACTACCCGAGTATTTAGTACCTAAGTGACTTGATGTCTGTTATTTTTGTTGATTAAGCCAGAATTGGTTTATCAATATTATATTCCATTATCATTCATTTGAAATCACGTCCAATATAAGGAAAACTTTAGAGAAAATAATAAAAATCGTTATTTACACTTTAAACTGAAGATTGATTTTGTACTATTCCAATAAGTCAGGTGTCAAGTTAATTTGGTTTAGAGGACAAACAAACAACTCTGCAGATAACTTATCGATGTTTATGACAATAATTTATGGAAGAGATAACCGTGTAAGAGTACTGTTAACAAATACATAAAATAATGCTTATATCCTTTAAGGGGTAGGCAGGGCAACGACACATTTTTCGTGACGTCTGAAAATTATGTTTTTCAGATAGATTCGTATAAAATTGTTAAGGGGATGGGTTTTCAGTGCATTGATTTATCTCTTTCCGGCTTAAAATCAAAAACAGTTTTTTCCGATCCTACGTATACAGATTTTAGACATAGATCTGAATGAAACTGATAATTGAATGAAAACATATTTTTGGCAGTCAACCAAAACTATATCAAGCTCTTATTGCACTGCGTTCATCCAGAATACATTGCTTCCTACTTTGAGTAGTTCATTTGAAGTAAGGTCTAGTGCAACAGCAACGTAAATCAAATCGTAGTCTAAAGGAAGATATGCAAAGCGCCTTTGGAAAATTGTGGGAATAGTCCTATTTTGTTTACTAGGATTCTGTTGAAACGAAATCATAGGTTACGAGAAATAGTTTGAATTTATTTTATAATTCATGAAAGATCTTTTTTTTTCTTCCATGCTGGACTGGGAGCAAAAGAAAAACATAGAATGTGCCTGCTGCATTTTCTCTCGGGCATGCTGTAAAATCCAGCCAAGGGATCCGAGGGTTTCTGTATATTTAAATTTAGGCGATGGGCTAACAACTTGTCACTTCAGCAATATATCTAAAAGTCTATCATAAATAACCCTTAAAACTTTGTCAGACGTGGCGGCTCTGTTTAGGTCGTTTACGCTCTGCCTACCCCATTAGGGATTAAGGCGTGATTATATGTATCTATGTATGAAACCTCTTTAGAATACCCTCTCAAATCAAGAAGTCAAATTCAAGTCACCAAGTTGCATTTTCAAGTGTCTTCAATGAAGTTAATATGAGTATTGTTCAGCTGCGGAAGGTCTTCGTTTTCTGTTATTGAAAGTTCATTATCATAGCTCTTATTAAAATATACCCATGGCAACTATAATTAAACCCCATGAGACATCGCTGTTCGTGCGTGGTCACACACCATTTGCTATACCGCCGCCGGACGGCAATTACTTGCTTTCCCGACGTTGTGTGTAGCAGTGTGTGCTGAGCTTAATAGATATGGCGTGAAGACTATTTGATTAAATTTTCTTTTTCTTTTTTATTAGAAAATAACGGGATCTAAATAAGACGCTAAATGAGACGGGTTCATAGAGTCGTAGGTAATACTGGGTGTAAAGGAAAGCGTCCCGCAAACTGATAGGAGTTACTGAATCAATGACACAGAGCAACTTCCACCAGGACCTTTTAGGAAAAAGAAATTCGCTTTTCCATAAAAAATATTCAATAATAAATGTTTGTACGGAAAAACCATTTTTTTTTCTTTTCCTGAAAAGTTCCTGGTGGAAGTGGTTTAGTATCATTGACTGAGCAACCCCTATCAGTTTGTGGGACGCTGTCCCTTACACCCCGTATACCGTACCAAAGATCTTTGAATCAAATATTGTCACTTGTTTTAAAGCACTGTCATAGCTTTGTAGTAAAATGATATGTGTCAAGTTAAACAACGAAAAACCTTATAAACCTCGCCCCAGCTAAGGTTGTCTGCCACCAAAATTCTTGCTGTCTTCCGGCGGTCTATGAAAATCACAAAGCCTTTTTTTTTTTTTGGAGAGGTGGCTCCATCGTCACCTCTGGCCTAGACAAAAAAATATCACAGTCTAAATGAAGCCAATCACAAGTAAAAAATATGTTAAAACAATGGCGCCAACAAATCATTGAAACAATAGTAAAAAACAGCTTTTATTGATATTATCAAACTTGTTCGCTTCCGACTTGGCGGTCAAATCAAAGTTAAATCGTGCATTAAACATTTGTATACGTAGTACATGGACCTTGGAGGAAAAAACAACGACTGTGGATATGTAGAGTGCTTTATTTTTTGTGTAACGCAAATTAAATTAAACACAAATAATGAAACTTGCACGCTGAATTGAGAACGATAAAACACTTAAAATTTATCAGTCTATGACGCATTTTTACCCTGGGTAAATTTAACTAATTTCGAAGGTAAAGATGGAGAATTTATTTGTTGATACCATGCCCCGTATTTTTCCTTGATAAATTAATATTTTAACTGCTAGAAAACAAACCTTATTTGAAAACTAAACTACAATAAACTAGCTATATAGAAACTGTATAATACGGACTCCTAAATCCAGAGCTTTAAACGTGCTCTTGATCACTCGGAAGCATTCCCTTGAAGGTCAGTCGTGAAGCTATTATTGAATAAAAAAAACTACCTACTCCTTCGTCATCTAAAAATAAATGGAGCCTTTAATAGCCAGCAATAAGATACAGAATTGAACAACATGCAATCTGCTGCCTTATTTTTTAAATGAACCAGTTTTTGACACGAATATATTCTTGTAAATTAATTTTATCTTGTAGGTACCCTCAGTGGTAATCGGTGAACAAGATCTTATTGCTGGATCATATTTATAAAAGGATTTTTTTTATTGAACTTAATTTTCTCTAATCTCATTGCCCTTTTTGATCATCTTGTTTACAAAATATATCTTAGCTCTTTAAGATCTATAAATATAGGATAGTATTTTTAATAAACGTATAGTATTCGTTGTTTTCTTCTTCTTGTCCTGTCTAGCGTTTTCCTGACCTAGTGTTGGGCTCAGCTTTTTGGCTTCGTCTACTCCAGTTTTTCCGCTTTTGGCATCTGCTGGTGTAAGATCTTCACTCTTCCATGTTCAGTTTTCATAATATTTCTTTTATCATATCCACAAGAGCTATAATCATTTTCAGTCCATATTTTCCTTATAACTATTATGTTAGGATGCAAGCTCTGAGTAGCTAACGGTACACTGTTATGCAGTGTCTGACAGGAAAAGGAAAGGATGTTTGGCCAAAAACAAGTTTTGGCTGGCTTGTGTGGCCACCTATATAGCCAGGAGAAATGGTGCCAAGGTCCATTTCTTATTCGGCTTTCGAAGTAGGACCACGTGCAGGACCATGAACGTGAGTTTAATTTATTTGCAAATACTTTTTTAATCTGTTGGTGTTGAACTATCCGACCAAAGGCGTATACATATCTTATAATGTAGATTACATATTACATTTCATTTAGAAATGTTCTGTTTTTAAATATGACTCGGTTAGGTACTAAGGATTTAAACAATCATTGTGAGAAAGTATTAAGCTTTGCAATTTTTAAAGTGCTGTAACATTGGATCTGCCAACTGAGTAACGCAACCACAAGCTTATGTATGAGAAGCAAAGAATAAAGTTTGTTCAGTTTTTCATTATTTTATTAAAATAAAATGTATGTTGTACTATGACATTCTAACTCTGTCATTTGCATTCTACCTATGCAGATAACTCGTCTGTTCCCTAAGATGTCTTGAATAGCGGACATATTGCGCTTTTTTGTCTCACACTGTTAGACAATTTACACAATGCCCACACGAGGCTGCAGTGGGAAAGTTGGCACAAATATCACCTATTTAGATGCCAAGCAAATTGTGAGACACGCAGTGGACATAGTTGCTGAGGTCTAAATATCTACGTAACTGCCTTTACCGAGGTGACGTGCTTTACTGACAAATGCATGTGAAGTATGAGGGTTTTTGCGATAGGTTTACTCTAGACTATTTGTGACCGAGACAGAGTTGACGATAGAGAAACAAATCAACGGAAAACGGCATTGGTGACGGAACCCTCCCAAATCAA
Source organism: Scrobipalpa costella (assembly GCA_949820665.1). NCBI lineage: Eukaryota > Metazoa > Arthropoda > Insecta > Lepidoptera > Gelechiidae > Scrobipalpa > Scrobipalpa costella. The sequence continues at coordinate 4,879,513 of OX463298.1, forward strand.
CAAAACATAATATTATTAAATAGCAGGTCATGGCGCGGTCTAATTATAAAATCTTTAATTACGCTGTGGCCGCGCAGTAAATAATACGAGATTATAATGTTGTCAAAAATCTACCACCAAAAGACAAACTGACTTTATGTTTCAATATTTCATAACAGTGTTCTTAGAACAATCATCTTTAAGCAGTCTATAGTGGAGCCGCTGTTTGTGACCAATTTTCACTTTTACAACGAGGTCGAGGACGAAGCTTCTGTTACGTGAGTCTTTCTCGTAATATTCGACACACATTCACTCACGCCGACAGGTTTTTTGATTACACTGCTCGGTTTGGATCACGCTGAGTAGAGCAGGTTCATAGAAAAGTAACAATAGGTTGCATTCTTTTCACCGCGCTCTTTGGTTTTTCTTTTGGCAGAATCTTACTTATGAACATGTAACATTTTGCATTAGAAATTTTTACTCGGAAAACTAAAAACTAACATTCTGGCCAGCGGTGTCACCTTTGACTTAAACAGTTTTCCAGTTTAATAAAGATATTTTCTCTTGATAAAAAAGCATTAAAGTAAATTTGTTAACGTTAAGACATAATAGTGTAGGTAAATACATAAAAGAAATATCTATAATATAGACAAAGATATTGTTTTGTAGTCAATATTGTCACTGTGAAACTATCGCCACACCTAAAAGTTCACAAACATAGTAGTCACTCTATCTCGACATTCACACACGTAACTGTCTAAATATTCGCCAGGCGTTCAAAGATGGCTGAATCATACCGTTTCGAAACCTGCGCCGGCGCCGAAACAGGAAAATACAAGAGTTGTTTCGGTCAGCCTTTGGACTGCCCAGTTGAGAAAGAGTTTTATGACTCAAGCTAATTAGATCTGCAGTTTTGTAAGATATTTGCGGGTTTTTACTAGGAATTAGTTTGACGTTGTTATTGCTTAAGATGAGGCAAGCGATGACCTGAAATCTATTGATTTTAATTTTATGGTTGGACAATAACTAGGTAATCAGACTCCTATTTTATTTCATATGGTGATAAATAAGATTAAATAGGTCTCTTGTAGAAAAGTAGAACAGTGCCCGTTTACATACATACATATAATCATGCCTTTATTCCTAAAAGGGTAGGCAGAGCGTAAACGACCTAAACAAAGGTTGTTCCGCCACGTCTGATAATGTTTTGAGGGATTATTTCAGATAAATTTGTAGGTATATTGCTGTAGTGAGGTTTTCAGCCCATCGCCTAAATTGCAATATACTGAAACCCTCGGATTGCCCTTGGCTGATTTTTACAGCATGCCCAGGAGAAAATGCAGCTGGCACATTCTATGTTTTTCTCTCGCTCCCAGTCCATAATGGAAGAATTTTTGAAGCCCGTTACACTCAAGCGTAAAGTATGTTTTTTTAGTCTTACAGGTAATCTAAATGTTTGTGTGTTTGTATGTATTTGATTAACATTGTGTTTACTATAAGAAAGCGTACGTTATCTGGAAGTTGCATAGAATACTTTTACCGCGGGAAAATGTCTTTATAGTGTAGGAAATCGCATTAAACCACGAAATACCACCACGGCTATGGCATTATGCTGAGTTGGAACCGTTTCGGTATAGTTGTAAGGTCTTTATTTACTTTAGTTCTTGTCACTTATATGCTGTTCATGTGTTCTTCCATGCTGGACTGGGAGAGATAGAAAAACATAGAATGTTCCAGCTGCCCTTCCTCCCGGGCATGTTGTAGAAGTCAGCGAAAGGGATTCGTGGGTTACAGTGTATTGTAATTTAGGCGATGGGCTGACAACCGGTCAGTACAGCAATACACATTACAATCTAAAATTACCCTAAATTTTTGTCAGACGTGGCCTACCCCGTAAGGGATAAAGGCGTGATTTTATGTATGTGTTTTTTTTTTGTCACCTTTTTACTGCAATTATGCCGAATAAATGATTTTACTAACTGCCTCCGTGGTCTAGTGGCTAGTGCCATGGACTCCCGATCCGGAGGTCCTGGGTTCGATTCCCAGGGGGTAACACAAAGTTGATATTTGAGAATTTATCACTTTGTGATTTTTTCCCCAGGTTGGTTAGGACATTGCAGGCTGAATCACCTGATTGTCCGAAAAATAAAAAAGATTCCGTGCTTCGGAGGGCACGTTAAGCCGTCGGTCCCGGTCGCTGTCTTTGATAGTGGGCGTTAATCAAACCATGTCAGAGGCCTGATAGTTGTGCTACTAGGCGGTTTTAAAACTCTGACACCAGGGTTCATCGGGTCGATAGACTCGATACCCACTCGACAGAAAAAGAATGATTTTACTTTCTTTCTTTCTAAAGAACCTGCGGGGTGGAAAATGATTATTATGAAGGTTAGTTTTCCGAGTTTGTTTATCTTTATTTGTAAACCTTGTACTTTATACTATGAACTAATAGAATATTTTCTGTAGTGACCTATTTAGTACGACAACAAGTGACGATAATTATATTTGTAAACTGTGAAAAATTCGCCAATCATTTTCAAGTATTATCATGTTCTATTTATACTTAACATTATAAAGCAATATACCTAGAATTCTATCTTAAATTACCCTCAAAACTTTGTCATACGTGGCGGGACACCTTTGTTTAGGTCGTTTACGCTCTGCCTACCCCATTAGGGATACAGGCGTGAATATATGTATGTATGTAAAGTAAAATAAATTTATTTCTGTATGTTTGTTTGTAATAAATTCACAAATACTGACTTTAGTAAAAAAAAAGTTGCGATAGCAAGTAGTAAGCAACTAAGTCTCCTTTTTACCGCGGAGCAATATCTTGTTCCCGTAAGAAAACTTAATACAACTTGAGTAAATCCGCGGTTCTGTTAGCTAGTTCTGATATATAACGAATACATGCTAATTATTCATGGAAATAACATATTTCATACTTCCATGCTGGCCTGGGAGCAAGAGAAAATCAAAGAATGTGCCAGCTGCATTTCCTCCAGGGCGTGCTATAAAAACCAGCTCAGGGATCGGAGGGTTTCAGTATATTGCAATTTAGGCGATGGACTAACAACCTGTCACTACAGCAATATATACCTACAATGCGATCTTAAATAACCCTTAAAACTTAGTCAGAAAGTGGCGGAACGACCTTTGTTTAGGTGGATTACGTTCTGCCTACCCTGATAAAGGCGTGATTATGTATGTAAATAACACATTTATGTATGTGTATGTAAATTGCTTCATACTTGGGAATTCATAGTCAATTGTTTCCCAGAATATGTCTTCTGCAGCTCCATGGGAATATAAAACCATGATTGCTTCTGCAAAAGACCATTGTCTAGTTTTATTTCTTTACTAGTTACCCAGTATTCAGCTTTATTGATAAAGAACGACATAGTTATGTTCCTATTTATGTGATACATACATACATAATCACGCTATATCAATAATGGGGTAGGCAAAGCGTAAACGACCTAAACAAAGGTCATTCCGCCACCGCTGACAAAGTTTTGAGGGTTATTTAAGATATTTGGTTTTGATTGGTAGGTATGTTGCTGAAGTGACGGGTTGTCAGCCCATCGCCTAAATTACAATATACTAAAACCCTCGGATTCCTTAGCTGGTTTTTACAGCATGCCCGATACAGTTTCGTTGATTGAGCAACCCCTATCAGTTTGCGGACGCTGTCCCTTACACCCCATAATATACATGATAGAATAAGAAACGGAAAAAAAATATATGGATCTATCCACTTCAAATCTTAGAGTAGAGGTAGGTAGAGGAGAGATAAAATTAGAACGAGACATTTTTTTTGTTTTTTCGTACTGTTATACCTAGGAGTAACTACCATTATTTTATACCGTAGTTTCATTCGGTTATAATTCAGATCACTAGAGTTATAAGTCTTGGCCTGAATTTTAATCAAATTTAATTAAAATACCAGTGTTTAAATACTGTAAACATAACCGGACATGATTTAATTAACCAACATAAACTTCTAAATGATCTTGCGCCGTTGTTGCTATAAATTCCACTAAGGATCCGAATTGCGAACTGGACTTAATAGTTACGGCCTAAGGAGTAATAATAATAAATCTGTTTCAAGTGAAGCTGTCAATAAATCGATCTATGTAAATCGTATCAGCGCGCGCGCACCCAATCCGCACAGTGAAAGGGAAGTGTGACGTCACAGGTTACGTGTAAACGCAAAAGGCCTTCGTACACTCCTACACATAAATTCAATCACGAATAAGCAAAAAGCTACTTTAAGCTTTACGAAAAGAGCTTTATTGGAGAAACCCAGCGTGTTGTGGACTGTATGCGCGAGCGCAGTGTAAATTATACAGTCAGTGATTGGACAAACGTTTTATTGTTAATAAACGCTTGGTATTTACTTTACAAGTTGTTCTACTTACGTTTTGAGCGGATAAAACATTGAGCTTTAGCTTGCAGAGAGCTTTTTGTGCTCAAAGTAGGGTTTTTCTTTGGAAGCAAACAGTATTGTTATCTGAAACTAAACTTCATGTTACCTATATAAAAACGTATAATATTCACACACTTCCGATAGCATTTGTTAGTTTTTGTAGAACATCTCACCGGAGTCCGGCGCCAAACAGCATGCTGTGTTCCGTCACTGCGTGAGATTGCCAGTGCCAGGCATATTCTGGATGAGTTCGCATCATCTTCAACTCTGTCACGTTCATCCCTGAGCTAGTGTCTAGAGTCAAGAGCAAACCCATTTCGAATTGAAAAAAATAAACATCCCTAGAACATAAATATAACTTGCTTTTATAAGTTATGTTATCAAAACTGTTGTCTTATGGAATTTACTAAGTAATATTCTTTTAAAAATCTCTACACTTCAACAAAGCAATTATATTTCCTTTAAAACACCACATAACTTAACATATTCAAACACAAACGCTAAAATAATATAAATCATGTTGCTATAGCGAGTTATTAACAATGCTACAGGCGGCCATCTTGTTTCTTGGCGGGAAAACCTAAGGCCTTGATAACCGGTTTAGCGGCGCAAGAGTCGACGGCTCACGAGTTGTGTGCCTTAGGGGAATTGAAACGTGATCACTGCCTTATATTATTTAATAACTTTTATTTCAGGAAACAGGGCCCTTAGAAAAATACTAGTACCTACTGTACATGATTCTCCGTAGCCTTATCCCGTATCTCACGGGGTCAGCTACCTAATCTAGGGGATTGAACAAGGGTACTGGTTTTTTTACACACAGCGACTGCCACCTGACCTCCGCTACCCAGAAGGGAAAACCATTGGGTCTGGATTTAAATTATGCCAGACGATGAACTATATTAACCGGGACCAACGGCTTAACGTGCCTTCCGAAGCACGGAAAAAGCGCCGAATAAACGTAAACATGAAATGTAAATACAAAATTCGAAAACCGAAAAACACATTGGTACGTGGTGGGATTCGAACCACGATCTCCATGCTCAGGAGGCAGCGGCCCTATCCACTACACTATGGGGGTCTTAGAGCGATTTCAAGATTGAGAGCAATATTACCAAACTGGGGAAAACCTCACAAAGCGATAAATTGACAAACAGTAATTTTTTAACTTTTTGTAAGTTTTTCCTCCCGGGCATGCTTAAAAACCATCTAAGGGATTCGAGGGTTATAGTGTATTGCAATTTCAGGCGATGGGCTGACAACCTGTCACTATAGCAACATACATAATCTTCTGTATAAATAACGCTCAAATTTGTCAGACGTGGCGGTATGACCTTTGTTTAGGTAGTTTTTGATCTGTTTACCCCATTAGGGATAAGGGCGTAATTTTATGTATGTACATACATACATAAATCACGCCTGTATCCCTTACGGGGTAGGCAGAGCGTTTAACGCCTCGTAAAAGGCGCTTTCGCCACGTCTGACAAAAATTGAGGGCAATTTTAGATTGTAATATGTATGTATTGCTATAGTGACAGGTTGTCAGCCCATCGCCTAAATTACAATACACTGTAACCCTCGAGTCCCTTTTGCTGACTTCAACAGCATGCCCGGGAGGAAGGGCAGCTGGAACATTCTATGTTTTTCTATCTCTCCCAGTCCAGCATGGAAGTAAGTAGTTTTATGTATGTATGTATGTTTATTATTGTTTTGACGTTAAGTACTTATAGGCGTACTTCTCATATCTTGTAAGTAGGTAGTGAGTGCATACCGGGTGTAAGGGACAGCGTTCCACAAACTGATAGGGGTTACCCATTCAACGACACTGAACAACTTTCAGCAGGAAATTCTTCCAAGAATTGAATATTTTTTGGGCTTTTTCCACACAAATGTCTACCTCGATCAGTCAATTTTGAAGGAAAAGATTTTTTTTCTTCCTAAAAGTTTTCATCCGACAGAGTTTTGAGGGTTATTTAAGATAGATTTGTAGATATATTGCTGCAGTGACAGGTATCATATAAACAATAATTAATAAAATATAATATATCTATTTCTGACCTGCCTCCAGTTGGCAAGCGCGCCGAAGCATTTTAATTATATACATAATTTTATCTTATTAACTGGTTTTACTGGTTTGTGGCAGTTTTTGGCGGAATGATTCATAAAATAATATCTTTAGTGATTACACCTATTAAAAATATTTAAAAGTAAGCACATGAAATAACTTATACATATACTATATGTCCAATAACGTTGGCCATAACAAACAATTAAAAGTAAATTTAATAACTTTAAAGAATATTTAAAATTTAAGAAATATATATATATATATATATATATAGTCCACCAAGCTACAGATAGCCTATGTAAACCAATTATTTAGTTACTTCATAATATTTATTTATACTGGGTGTAAGGGAAAGCCTCCCCGTCAATGAAAATGAAAAACTTTCACCAAGAAATTATTTCAAGACATGACAAAAAAAAATACTTTCCCTTACAAAATGACCACCTTGACCAGACAGTTTGTATGGAAAAGCATTTTTTTCATTTCCTAAAAGAATTTCCTATTCATAGTTGTTCAGTTTCGCTGACTGAGCAACCCATGTCAGTTAGTGGGACGCTGTCCCTTACACTCCTTCGTAGCCATGGGGTAGTAATTGCGGGATCATTTGCCTACGGCGTAGCGGCGTAGCGCCCGTCATTGGCATATGATACGATGCAAAAACAGCAGTTTTATAATTTTCCTTTAAGCAAATTATTGAAAGTTCGTTTACACTACTTAATCGTATTTATAGTAGCATTGATTTCACACGAATCTATAAATAGATGACTTATGTTTTTAACTGATAATGATAACCCAAATTTAATCCTCTTTAGATTTTGATTTACTATTAAAACGTGCAACAGTAGTAGTGTAGTGTCAATTAAGTTGTACAAAATTTAAAAATTAAAACTAATATAGTCTAGTCTCTATATATTAGCAACAGGAAATAGATCAATGACTGACTTTATGTAAAATTGGAAACCAAATAAAAATGAGTACCTAACTTAACAAATGTTTTGTGTATTTGCCAGAATCAACACAACAAGGACGCATGTTTGCCGGTCATAGGTTAATGAAAAATAAAAATATATAAACTTGCATCAACTTTAAAATACTAGACGAGTAAAGACATACAACTCTTAGCAAGATATTAATTCATACTTGTTACCTTAAAAGGACTAGTGTCTCTTATCAAAGTATCGATAACATATCGATAAAGTCAAGAACTTTGGTCTTATGATAAACTCCCTCAGATAAGTAAAATGGTGGCAAAATAAATAACGGTATGTGCAAAAAAATGCGTATTTGTGTTTTAACAGTGGAAGTGTGAACATTGTAAAGAAAATTATATTTATAGAAAAAGAGTGAATAGAAAATCCGTGATTATAATAAACGAATTGACAAAATGATACAGTGGGATTATGAGAGAGGCACTGAGATGTATGGATATGGCTACGATTACTATCAGGTAAATACAAAAACTGATTGATCAAAATAAACGATTAGCCATTACCTAAAACCGAAATGTCTTATCAATTCTAGAAATTCATTACTTTAGATAAAATTGTGAAGCTATGTTTACTTCTTGTCTTAGTAGGTACATTACTTGTATAGGTACGTTACTTTTTGATTCCTATATTTCTAGCGAAATTAATAGTCAACATAAATTATTCAACATTTGTTTACGTCAAAAATTATTAGTTAAGCGATAGATGTTCTTTCATTTGTGTTATCAGGTCGAAGACCGACCCGATGAACCCTTGTGTTCGTTTACTATCAGGAACGGACAGTGACCAAACGGTTTAAAAAAACTGACATCAGGGTTCATCAGGTAGATCGACTCAAACCCACACGACAGAAGAAGAAGTGACCAAACTAGAAATAACCCTGCAAACGTCATCTTTCGTGTATCGAATCCTTTAGGCAATCTCCTATGAAAGAAAGAAAATAAATTCGTCTCGGGCAGGAGTCTTAGGCAATCGTTCGTACCCATAACGTATGGATGGACATGGACAGCACAGGTTCATACTGGGCTTAATTCTACATTTAACCAGCTAAAATGTATCTGTCACTTTCCGACTAAAAACATTGGAAAAGGACAGGAGATCTATTCTCTCCGCTTTTTGATTTATAATCTTTGGTTTTATGCGTTATCTGTCATTTCTATCCACCCTCATATCATATGGAATCATAAATACTGGGGAAACGTGCAAATGGGCGTCAAAATCTACTGGACAAAATGTAAAACCATAGAGTATATATAAATCGCCTGTACTTTTTCAATTTCATTATTTTGAAAGTGACAGATAGATTTTAATTTTAGTTTTAGCCGGTGGTATCTAGAATCGAGCTCACTCACATCATAGAGGCGGGTCGCAATGATTGGTATAGGTATTAAGGTATTGCGTCGTAAATAAATACCTGATAAACAAACGTTAATTATCGATAAAATAAGTTCCAACGTGGCATATCTTTATCATTTCATGCGAATTATATAAACTCATTGAAGGATAAGTCTTGAAATTTATCATAATGCTGAAATCTTTGAGATATATTATTTTGCCGATTTCAAAATTCTGACACCAGGATTGATGAGTTCGTTGTTCGTCTCGAAAATCCACTCGCTAAGACGAAAACTATGTACGAGTATATCAAACGTTTCCAACTCTGTTAATTTTTATACATTCAACAAAATGTCTTTTCAAATTTCCCATTCAAGTTTAATGCTAAACTAGAAGAACAATGTCTGACACAAAAAAAACTGTTTCTGACACTGGGGAAACAATAAATATTATTCCAGGTTCATCATCTCCCTAACCTTATCCCGTATCTCAAGGGGTCGGCTACCTAACGTAGGTGACTGAACTAGGGTACTGGTTTTTACAGAGAGCGAGTGCCATCTGACCTCTGCAACCCAGAAGGGAAACATATATTTTTCAGTTTCACTGAATATTATTAGTCAGACTTGGGACAACTTTTGTAATTGACTTTTAACGCCGTGTTAACCCTACATAGGTTATAGACGTGACTTGACACTAATATGCAACCGTCATAGAGCTCATTAGGTATTCGCCGGGGGCTTTATGAATGGGTTTTCGTAATGACATAAGGCTGCGCGTTAGTCAGTCGGCAAACCCACACATACATAATATTGATAGTGTTTATAAATAGAATGTGTACTTAAACAACAATCTATGAACGTACCTGTAAGTACTGATGTAAAAAAAGCAATGACTGTGGTGTTTTCTTTCGCGTTATATTGGAACAAATGACCGTCTTTTTTTTAAATTTTCGGCTTTTACGTTGACCATTGAGGTAGATCAGAGTTTACAGCAGCCCTGTTCTATTCACAATGGTTAGCGAGAGCGTTGAAGGTTTTCGACACGATTGATAAGTCTTAAGGTGAAATCACAAAATATAGTTGATGTGTTTCTAAAAATAAGACAGCAGCAATAGAATGAAAAACATTTATTTTCGGAAATGTATGCTAATTATACTTATTAATAGTGACATTTTGTGCGATTTCCAAAATTTTTATGTGTTGAATAAACGCGATTGCCAGTGACATAATAGGAGTCGTCTGCAAAAGCTATTTATAATTTATACAACGTCTTGCATAGTAATCTTCTATACTGGATTGGGATCGAGAGAAAAACATAGAATGTGCCAGCTGCATTTCCTCCCGGGCATGCTGTAAAAACCAGCTAAGGGATCCGAGTGTTTCAGTATATTGCAATTTAGGCGATGGGCTGACAACCTGTCACTACAGCAATATACTTACAAATCTATCTTAAATAACCCTCAAAACTTTGTCAGATGTGGCGGAAGGACCTTTTGTTTACGCTCTGCCTACCCCATTAGGGATAAAGACGTGATTTGTGTATGTATGTATGTTTGCGTAGGTACAAGTATAAGTGCACAATCTAACAATACAGTATAGTTTGCGAAAGATCAGAATCTTTTTGTTTTCTTTTTTGTAAATCTAGAATGACAAAGAAAGATTCAGATTGCCAATCGTAGCCTAATTATCATAAAGTCTAAGATATTTTATACAAACTACATCAAAAAATGTAGGTTGTAGACAATTAATTGATCTGCGCTATTACCCCATATACATGTTCCACACCGCAAAAGGTCGAAGTGATCTGATCCAATTGATCTGTTGCTTAATCATTGCATTTATTAAATAGTTGTAGAATCTTAATTGGCCTAAGCAGCCATTTTTCTGAGCTTTGATTACTTAGTTGGCCATATTTGGATGTAACAAGTAAACAATCACAATATAAACATTTTCCCACGTGTGCGATACATGCGTCAATTCACAAGCATGTATGCGTAGGCTAAGTACATGTAGACACACCTCTACATAGTGCTATTATTAGAGTATGAATGAAGCGCAAACGCCGTCTGATTACGTCATCGTTTGAACTACCAATCACGATACAAAGAAAATTTTGAAAAAATCCTTCCTGGTTATAAATAGCATTCATTACATATCAACAAGAATGCCCGATATACGTTTGTGTCAACTAAATTTTAATTGCATTGTCAATTTATATCAACAACTTCCACATTTAGGAAGCTCAAACAAGGTTAAACCTTCCAAAAGATGCGGATCTTAATTAATTTCTTATTAAACGCTGAAAACGCGCAATGGAAATACACGACACATAAATTAAATTTCTATTTATATTGGCGTCATCGATATGTAATTAAGTGCATAATGACGCGAGTTACACTTATTATAAGGTTCTATTCGGTTCTGTATTAGTTTAGGAGCGTACTTCCCGTCGTGACGTGCGTTCATTGAGGCAAAGGCTTCGAGCGCGCACGGCTCGCTCAGTGGCTGAGTGATCTACCGAGCACACGCACGCTAACATGGACCGAAAAAAACAAACGTGCTTTTTGAATACAGAACTGTATTCATCCTAAGTGATCTTGCAACGGCGCGGGCGCCGGCCGGCGAAACATAACCTCAAACTTGGACACAACCGGTGTCGCATCAACGCTTTGACATTCGCAGTTGATTGTGTGAGTGCAGTTCTTAAACTTTTGTTTGTCACAGTGACATTTGATTTAAAATGGATTATTGGCAGTACCAAGTGAGTTGATCTGTTAAGTTAGGTAAGAAGTGGGGAGGGACTGTTACTGGATCGAGTTCGCGATTGGTATCAAGCGGTACCATTTTGATATACCGAGTTTTTTGACCTCAATGCAGCATGTCAATGTTGCCACTTAAGCGGCAGAACTGTCACTTTGACATTTAGATAAGGTTATAGTAGTAACTTTTGAATCAGTTTAATTTTATATGATAATTACCTAGCTTTAGTTGGCACGTAACGTAATGTCAATGTTTTCTTGATATTGGGTATCTTTGTCCGATGAGAAAATTTCCTTTTTAGTACCCTAGCAAAGGGAGCCATTTAGCAAATGGGGTAATGATTACATATGTCCTATTCTTGACTAGACCAGAAGCAAAAACAACCAATAAACATCTTCATCTAAAGAGCAATAAAAATTCCTATTGGGTTGCGAATTCGTCTTTGACAGCCGTTTAATTGACTGATAATGTTCTGGGAAAACCTAAGCACGGACAGGTTTTATTTTATTACAGTCAATCAAAGAATATTTTGGTGATATTAAAGCATTAAATACCCATGAATACGTCTACTTGGAGTCTGTTCAAAGAATGTCAAATAACTTTAAACTTATTTTTGACATCCTAGCTAGATTGTCAACTTTCGTGTCGTAATGACAAAGAAGTTGTAGGCCTTATTGGAATGATATATAAAATTTTCCTCATTAAAAAGCTACTTACATTAAATGGGAGTAACATAGGTTTATTCACTGCGGGAGAATATTACATTCCTACGGAAAAAACATATTATTGAGCAGACGATACCTACTGATAAGGAATTAAAGGCTCTGCTAATTCCCCTAAGGTTCTCATATGAAATTCAGCCTTCTTGCTTAGTTACAAGTCCAAAAAAATATGGGCAGTTACGATTTATCTAGCTAAGACATCTTGTTACGAGTCATGTGTTCTTTATGAGAAGATTATGCTAAAAGTCACTTGCTATAAGCCTTTTAATGGTTCATTTCATGGCACTCAAGTCACGGTTTAAGTTAGAAAATGGCATCATTTATTTTGGCTTCCTTCATCTCGAGTTTGAACTTTGTTGAACTCGTGCCCTAAATGGTTTGACTAAAATTTTGTCTCTTTTGGTTATGCTTGTTTCTCATATCTGAAAAAGATTTGACTATTGGCTAAGTAGTACTCATAGTTGAGATTGTATGTTTATAAGCAGTTAATAATTAGAACGACCTTTTAAAGTCATTGCTACAATTGCTGCAAAATTTATGGAAACCAACGAAGTTTTCCCAATTTCAACTTCCCATTGGAGTCTTCCATAAATTGCTTTCTGTGACCCATTAGTTTATGGGACTGATATTGCCTCGACAGGTTTCTAGGCTATTCTTACTCCATCGTCTCTATTTCGGCATCTCTAGTCTAGACTACGTCTAAAACAAAAAAATCACAATAAACATAAACATCAACCGTAAAATCTGTAGTCAGTACTGCGTGAAAACCCCAAGGCCTAGCCGAAAATGTAGCAGGAGGCTGCAATTGTAGTGGTCACGCCGCCTCCGCGCATGCGTACTGCTCCACTATCCGACACAATGAAATGACGTCACGAGTTTTTTTTTTCGGACAATTAAAAAACTTCCTTATACATTACGTTGGCCTTTTGAATGGACGATATCGTGATTGTAATTCAATTTGTAATTTCATTGCAGGCTTACGATTTTACATAAGTTGTTTTTCTTCGGGTAGGTCCAACATCTACTTGGATATATTTGACAAAAGCTTTTTTATCAGAGCTTAAGTCAACAATCGTCAGACCTAAAATCCATACCTTGTAGACATTTCCGCATGCCAATTGTTAAGCGTGCAAATAATCGCATACAATTATTATAGGTATTCATATTAATATAAGCACACGCAAATAGCTATATTTGCGCTTATAAAAAAGTTATCGCACGGACGTCATATTATATTTTCATTACAACCGTGTTTCGTAGGCCATTTTAGGTTATCAAATTCAAGACTTCATGTTTTCTTAGTGAGAGGGTCATGCCAATGCTACCCATGAAACAATTAGCACTTTTTGTAAAAAAAACGTCCATTATAAAGTTAATTTGGACGTTCTCTTATTTTTTTAAAGAATCATCTCATCCTATTTAAAAATAGTGCACCTTGTTCGTCCTACGAAAAAAAGTAAATAGATTTACAATCCTATCTTACATCCATAACAATGTACCCTGTAAATACTCTCATAATCGGCTCAGAGAACAATGGCTAAAAACAAGTATAGATATTACAGACGTGGGAAACAAACAAGTTCTTTTTATAAAGAATCAGAGGAAATACTTACTTATTATGAAACCGGTCAAACCTGAAATATTTTCAATTGTGGAATCGAAGATTGCTTCAGTTTAGTTCTAGAAAGGCAATGGGGCTGTCACTTTTGCGAGTAAGCTTATTGATTAGTTCTATTATCTGTGTTTTATCTTAATATTTCCGTCTCAATTTTAAAATAGGCACATTTGTCACATTTCTTTGATAAGATTACCAAAAATTTTAGGACGTCCCACTGTTGTATAACAAAAAAATTGTTCATACGATTTAACGTTTAGATACCTACCTACTCTATTATTAATTTCTCAGAATATCCCAAATAAATCAACAGTTCGAGTAAAATTAACGGAGCCTAAAATTGGATCTCTTTGACTTTAGATAAACAAACAGACTAAATTCAAAAGTTGTTTTGCTAAAGCCATCTGGTTGCGCGTCAAAAGCGTTCAGTGACGTAGACGATGACCTAATACATCGAAAACTCAGTGTAGTTCAAATATTTGTCAGGTGTGACATGAAATGAGAATCGGTTATTAACATGAGGGTTCTAACGTGCTATTGACGATAGTAGGATATACTTCTTGGCACTAAAATTTTCCTTACCTAAAAATCGTAACAGATAAATATTTCTGATAACCAAATCTTTGTTTAACTTTAAAAAAGTTCAAAGTGGCAATGTGACTAACAGTTATTATTTTTGTCCCCAGATGCCACAGACGGTGCCGCGGTCGGGTCTCAGCCCGCCGTCGGCGTCACAGGGCGAGCGAGCGGTTCCCGCCTCCCCCACCGACATCCACCACCTCCTGCGTCTCCTAGGTGCCGCATCTCCCCCCGAGTCCATGCTTCACTCCCCGCAGCACAAGCCCCCGCCGCCTTACCCCACACAGCCTCAACATCAAACGCAGACAGAGGACAACTCCTTCCTCGAACGCCTTTACGACTTCGAAGGCTACCCCACACCTTCCCCATCTTCAGACGAAGGATCCATCCCCACAGTCGCCCTGCAGCCGTCATCGCCTTACAACTCCCTGGGGAACAACTACTCCCCAGTCTTCATCAAAGAAGAGCCAAACAGATTAAGTGTGCCAGGATTTGCTTCACCATACCCTCTGTCACCTTCCGGCTCCTGCGTGTCATACGGCAGCCATAACCAGTACTCCTCTCCCGTCCCACAACACGAAGAATACATCGACATTGAGGAGTTACTAAAAGAAAGTCAAATTCTCCAAGAGAGCGTACAGCACCACTACATCACACCTAAAATTGAGGTTGAAGAGCCTCGGGATCACGTTTTACTAAGATCCGCCCTGGAGGACACAACGTTCCAGAAAAGGTTGAATCTCAGACCGATCCCCTTCGAACTGGGGACAGTCAAAATGGAAGATAGCAGCGGAGGCACCAACGGCAATGGGGATGATCATTTGGTTGCTCCAGATATAGACAGAGTTCTATCCATGGCTATTGAACAATCTAAAAGAGACGTTGACAACACTTGCACAGTATTGGGAATCTCACCAGGTGAGTCATACAATTTTGGACACAAATTTTGATTGATTAAATCTTTTTGTAAAGCGATGATACCAATTTTTGATGAGGTTTTTAGGTGTTAGCTTTCCATTGATTGTGACTAATGGAAGGACCATTCTTATATATTTTTTTTTCAAATAATTATTCTTGCATTACGTGAATCATAAAAATACATTGTTGAGAATTCTCATACATCATCATAAATACGGTATCCACCACGATGACAAGACATAAGAATGCTGTAGTACTCTTGACGTATTAGTTAAGCAATTATCAATGACGTCATATTTCTAAAGCCAGCAAAAAACCGAGTGTTTCCTTGTATAGATCATGACAGCTACTGGTACAGATTATAATACAAATGGATTCACAGAATAAGGCATAAATAGATGATTACGTAAGCTCTGTTGCTACTGATGTTCTAGTAGTAATCATTTTATTTTTATAATTAATTGCTCGTATCTTGTTTTAAAATAAACATAATTAATGCCGAAGCTGACCTGATGACAATAATATAACCGAAATATTTAGACATTCCTGCGTTGTTACAGATCCAATGCTATGGAGTCCAACAGACGTCAAATCGTGGGTTAACTTCACACTGCACACCTTCAACTTGCCAATGGTATCTGAAGAATACTTTGCGATCAATGGAGCAGCTCTTGTTGCTCTCACGGAAGAAGAATTCAACCAAAGGGCACCACAGGTAATTATTTGTTAATTTCAACTTCAACAACTTCTTCTTTTCGAGTCAAATGACTCGATAAACCTTGGCGTCTGATATTGGGGACAATCTCATAAAGTGATAAATTGACAAATATCAACTTTTGTGTTTTCCCCTTAGGAATTGAACTCGCAACCTCAGGATTGGGAGCCCATGCCCATTTAAAACTTGTTGATGATAAAGGTCAACGTTGTTATGTCGATACCCATGTGACTGCTGTGGTAAACAGAGTCCATGACATGATAATTTTATCTTTACATTCTCTATCATTTTTGTTATTTAAATGTGGAATTTTTCGGTGATAATCTGTTGACCCTGAGAGCTATTGAGGGCGTGTTGTTCGAAGTCCAACACACACGCGCCTGCTGATAACTTGATACAAAATATATTCTGATTCAAATGACAAAACGGTGTAAAGGGCAGATTACCGCAAACTGATAAAGAGGTTGGAACAGTTTCCCACAAACTAATATAGTTAGTGGTTGCTCAGTTAACTAATTTAAATAACTTGCACAAACATAATATTTTAGAAGATCCATTTTTTTTGGCTTCCCTATACACATTGTCTGATCGTGGTGCTCATTTCATAAAGAGAAATCCATTTCATTTTTCATTTCTTAAAAGAGTTACTTCATTGTAAATACAATGAAGTAACAATGAAGTAACTCTTACCGATCAACATATTTTATCAGGTAGTGGGAAACTCTCCCTTACTCCCTATGTGTTCTAATTCAAGCCTTAATATGCGACCTAAAGTTACCAAACAAATTAGTCGATTTGATCACTGCTTGTTATTTCTCTAGGCGGTGATTTACATAATTTCCATCTCATATTCATGTAGCTTATCATTATTTATGACGTTTTTTACATCTTGTTAAAGCTTAATAGCAACCAAATAATAAATAAGCCCTTGTGGAAAATGAGTCATGTCAAAAATATTTCCAATAATATTGACGTCATTGACATCTTTTTTATTTTCGATTTCAGTTATAGGATAACTTTTATCTAAATTCTAGAAAACGATAACATTTATATGACTCAATGACTACAGTTTTAGTCGCGTGTTGAAATCACGTGTCGAAGGTCGAATAGTTATTACATTATCTATTAACCCCTAATTCATGTACAGTTTGCTCAACAACGTTTATAACTTGTTGGTCTCTTTTCTATAATTGTTCTTCTAAGATTCTGCTTCTAGATGATGGTAACGAACAGTTCGAATTTGTCTAAGGATGAGCTCACATCACTGTTTATTTCGGTAATGGCTTCCTAAGTTTTTGTATGAGTTGTATGACTTACATCATTGGTCGTGGTTTTTTCTCATTCACAATCATTAGCCGCTCGAGATGATCCAACTAGTGCAGATATAATAGAATGCAGCGCTGTCCCACTTTTGTCGATTTCTAAACATTACTTTACATCTTACTTTTCGCGTTTACTTTGTACATACTCTACTTACCGGGTGTTAAAAAAATGCTGACTAAACTTTAGGGTGACCCTGAAACTAAACAACTTTTCCCAAGGAACAAAGGAATAAATATGAAAAAAAAATTACTCTCCCATACAATGGTGCTAATTTATGGAGCCAATTTTGACTGATTTATGTTATGTTTCTTGGGGGAATTAGATTTACGTCCTTCAGGATGCATAGGTAAACCCTTTTTTTATACGATGAAGATGATCCCAGGGTTTAATCAATCAAATACTAATGTACATTTCAATGTAATTGTTCAAAGATAGAGGTATATCTCAATGATGTTTGCGAGTCCGTATTTTACAACAATGTTGTGTGATAGATAACTTTATCGGAATTGAACTTTGATAACTTGACAAGTTGTGTTTACTCTGATGCAAGTTACAATGCTATACTTAATTTCGTAATCAGTAACTGCTTTACTATTACGCAGCAATTTTTTTATTGCCTTTGTATTGAGTTACTTAACAGCTTTTTTGGTCCAGTACTTAAGGAAATCCGTAAAAAGGAACCGGAAAATTACTTACTTTACATAATATTTTCATTACGTAGTTATCTGTTTATGCTCTCGATTGTGTGTCGTTTGGTAATGATTATGACGGAAAATTTGGACATCCTTATTAATATCGTTTCTTTGAACTTTGATGTTTCCTTCAATCTCGACTGTTTCTATCATACGAGTTTCTAAATTGTTAGTGTCATCGTCATAGCCGAAGTCATTTCTTCCACCAAAACAATGACCACTTGCTAAACCGCCAATTATGCAACAGATTGCTCAGATGGAGTAGCTAAAGAGCGTCTAATCGCTTGAGGGGATCGAGGGGGGCGAAGGGGTAATCTCTGTTATCGTACGCCTTTGACTTTCACCAGGCAAGGCCGATGAAAGTCGCCTCGGCGGCACGTTCCACGCCGACTGGTGTCTGCATACAAATACTCGTTTGTTGACTAACAGTAAAACTACTAAACTAAGGAAAAACAAATACACCTTTTAAATGTGCAGCATGTACCTAGGTACCTACCTACTCACATATTGATTGATTATGAAATTCTAATAAGCATGTACCTACTTCTTTAAAACTTTTTTTTTTACTAAGTAGGTATTCTTCTGTATGTTCATCCATAATTATTTAGTATAACTTCTTCACTTTCCTCTTAGCATCATTCGGCAAAAATACTACTAGTTAGGTAGCATACATCTGTAATGACAACAACCATGCGAAAAAGTAGAAACATAACTTGAATGACATTTTTTAATGTAAAATATTTGTTTTAGTCTGGCAGCACATTATACGCACAACTCGAAATATGGAAGGCGTCGCGACATGAACCATGGAGACCACAATGGACAGAACACCAACCTTCACCCAACCCTACTCCAGCTGGATTACCATCGGCCGATGACATGAGTGATGGTAAGTCCACTAATTATGATTATCAAATTTCTTGGTAAACCATTAACAAAACATAACCAGGCGATTCTAATCTTTTTCGTGATAAAGTCGATGGGATTAAACTTGTAGCAACCACTATCGTAGATAAGGACGAAGAAAACTAATACGTAGATTTTGTGTTTACAGCAAAAGTCATAAATCTTCAACCAGCCAATAAATTCCAATATCACGAAGCCAATAAACAAAACTGATCATTGGCTTTCTAGTCTTAAGGTAGATAACGAGTGGTCAGCCTGCAGACCAATGTGGCACAGACATGCATCAGTGGAAACAGCCGCACGCATTGTGGCCACCGTTACTTTAAGCCCACATACGAGAAAAGACAAACAGACAAACAACCCATTGATGTATGTCTGCCTTCCCATTCAGGTCGTAAAGTCCCATACAGGGGTATTGAAGACGAAGACTTATTAGCACCGAAGAAATAGTTTGCCAGAAATATTAAAGTAAAGTTAATAAATACAGACTATAAACAAACATAGGTAAATTATATAAATGTGATTTTGGATTAAATGTTTTAAATTTTATTATTTATCTTTTCTGAATTAGAGTAGGTAACTAAAAATTTACAGTTATCTTTCAAAACAATGTGGGCTGAAATGAAGAACAGTATAATTTTAACGATCATATAAAACGATACAGAATAGAGACTATTATGGCAGCTAAACCGCTAGTCAATAAAAACTCGCCAGATAGTGGCACAGGAAATAGCTCTGGACAATTATCTCTTGCGTTTGCGCAGTTGTCACCACGCATGCGCGTTGACGCGGAGATTTATATCGATGGGCTTGCACTGAGTAACAAGACTTGATTGGGGAGAGTGGGCCATCTGACGAATTTCATTTACAT
Organism: Scrobipalpa costella; assembly: GCA_949820665.1. Lineage (NCBI taxonomy): Eukaryota > Metazoa > Arthropoda > Insecta > Lepidoptera > Gelechiidae > Scrobipalpa > Scrobipalpa costella. The sequence continues at coordinate 4,899,407 of OX463298.1, forward strand.
TCTTTTACACTGTGACATTCTTTTTACGATTATAGGGATTTACAGGTATCAAAGATCGCCATTGATTTTGTATTCTTAGAAGGAACAGAATTTGATATAATCTTTATCAGTTGTCATAAAATAAAAAGTAATTGACACAATAATGAGATCATCTACATCGATACTTAAATTTTGCAGAATGTTCAGCAAAATATACAATCTATGATATATTTGATTAAGCCAAAGAGAAATTTTGCTTTACTGAAAATAACGCCAAAGAAATGTGCTCAAATTCCAAAGATCTAAGATAGTAAGCCAATGAAAAATTCTTTAATTGGATTAAACCAATTCTAGATCTACCACACCCGTTAGAGTTGATCCATGAATCAGTCTGTCCTATTGCCATTCTGTCGTGAACATGGACCTCTGAGGCTTGGACCCCATATACGTCCAGTCGAGTTTTTGTATAGGTTTCCGACGACCCAGTTTATATGACTTGGCTTGTGCCACTGGACCGACAAGGTCGTCTGTCCGTCACCAGAGATTTGCTGCCTGACGGTAAAAATGTGGAACTAGGTTCAGAGGCTGCTACTTACTTGGAGGTTTACTGCCTCAACGATGTACTGAGGATACTTTGTTGTAAGGTTAATAGGTACTTGCCATTTTCGGGTTGTTTGGTATTTTGTTGCATGAATCTGCTTAGATTTATTGAACATGAACATGTCATAAATAATGTTGTATCTTTATCAAAGTCAAAATCTTTATTCTTTATGTCTTTTCTATTTCAATCGTTATAAAGGTAATCGAAGTATTTCTACTATAAGTGGGACAATATTATTTTATTTTTCAACTAAAGTGTGAAAGATAGCATTAAATTATCTTGTTCATCTTACTAATCTTTAACAGCTTTGGGTTTGAACGTGTAAGAATGGAAATAAAACAATCAACAAACATTCTTTCTGCGTTGTTTTAAGCACTATAAAAACACCATCACCTAAAACAAAGTCCGTGAAGTAACAGTTTTCACCTAGAGCTTCATTCCTTCGATTCGTTTAACATTCCGATGGAAACAGCTTTCTTTAAATAGCCTGTTTAACTGTGTTTATCTCTGTCTGTGTCTATCAGTCTGTTTATGTCTAGGCGTGAAGGTGAAGGTAAGCTTGTGAAATTTGTATTACAGCATTACAAACAATGTAGATTCTAAACATAATTATTTGTTCAAAGTCTTGTTGAACTACATTCATGATTTAACGATTTTAAATCACGCCTGGTGTTCCTAATATCCTACTTCTGTGAAGTAAAAGAAGTCATTAAACTATCTAAAGAATGTCGAAGCTGATCTTGCCTTGGAAATTACCCAATTTCGCTAATTTGTATGTTGCACCTTCTACACCAGACTTGGAAAGCGGTTCGTGGAACCCATCACACTATCGATGATCTCCGGGAAACTATACTACGCGTCTCTTGTGCTACCATACTGTCCTAGTTTCTGCTCTAGCTGTCATTAAACGTGGTTAATGCCTTTAAATCGCTGAAGATAATACTTACCCGCAACATTTATGATTTTAACGATTAGTTAGTATGGATTAAGGCCACATATGGCGATTCTTGATACAGATTTCTATGCACATAATGTTATTATAATTATATGCAAAACTTTTATTGATTTTTAGAAGTGTTTAGGTAAAAAGTAAGGCGGTTACAGTAAACTCGATCTCCTAGGGTGCTTTAGTAATAGTACAACGAAGAAATAGAAGTAAATAACAAAACTAAATTGTTTTCTTTGTCAACAGATGAGGACTCAGAATCAGCTGGAACCAGTGCAGCATCAGCGGGTGGGAAGGCCAAGACTGGCAGCACACATATACACCTGTGGCAGTTCTTGAAAGAACTGCTGGCGTCTCCACAAATTCATGGATCAGCGATACGGTGGCTTGACAGAAGTGAGTATTTCCTTGATAAAATAGTCTAGATATTTGAAGAAATAAATATAGGTACTTCACCTTTTCCACTATATTCGTAAGTTTTTCCTGAAATCTTATCCAAGGTATAGTTTTCGGTAATTAATTTAGGATTAGTCTAGATATCATGTATTTTAATCAAGATCATGGACTCACTTACTTATACTTACGACAATACTAAATAATAATGTTTCTATCAGTATCAGTCCATTATCTCATTAATAAATTCATTATATCATTAATAGTGCCAATCTTTTGTAATATTTAAATGGAAAATTTCATCACTTGGTAACAATTTTATATCTGTATCATTTTTATAAACAATTTTAAGTGCCGTGTTCAACTTTAATAGGCTAGTGTTAAGTCTCTTTTACAACATGTTGTTAAACCTGATTATAAAATTTACTGAAGATGATATTATCACTATCTGCTATTTACTTTATCGAATCAATATAGTGATAGTCTTGAAAGTCACCTTAATTATCAAGTTGTTGTTTATAGATGCCGTAAAGCAATTTATGCTAGTTGAAAACAAAATAGTAGGGATAATTATAATAGAACCAGTCGTTTCTAGATTCCTATAAATAAATCTGTGTGCATCAGAATTTCAATTGGCCAATCGTTGCCAACGATTGATTTCACATGGTCTATTCAGTTTCATTCGAATCACGTAATCGATTTCAAGTTTGCTGATTTGATCTGCGACTGCATTTGTATTCTCGTCATCTTTGACACGCAAAACTGTCGTTTTATTTTCTTTAGTTCAGTACATATTTTATTCTTCTTTTATTACTTTGGTTATTTCATTTGTAAACTAGATAAGAGTATAATCTTGTTATGTTACCAATTGATATCCGTTTGCTCAACGCCAAGAAAGCAGGTCTGCGTCCTAGGGCGTACAAAAAGCTGTTACAATGACAGGACAGACAAGATTCAGTGTAGCTCAGGAAAAACCTATACACCAGAGTAGTAAAAGCAACGTTTTTTAAACGGCGAAACTGGTTTTCATAAACCAGATGTCCACAATATGTATCACGCAATGATATGAGTGCTGGTCTGTGCTAGCTGCCATGTTGTAGCAAGTTCTTTGTCTCAATGGAGTTGAGTTGATAATTTATATGAGATTTAATTGGACCACATCACGGAATCTGATCGTTGGGAGCAGGTAAATAAAGGCTAGTGACGCACAAAATGAAAAAGTACTTACAATTTTTTGAGATAATTTCCTTGTGACTACGGAAAAGACGTATCATGTTCTTAATTTAATAAGTAATTTGGTTGTAGTTACTTACAGTCATATACGTAGGAGTAGGTACTAATAACAAGTATGTTATACGAAATCGTGCGGTATACATACGCAAATATTCCACGTAAATGCAAATATATTGTCCAATTTACATAATGTACAGGTATCACTGGTATCTGGGCACTCAACGCGGGCTTTTAAACAAAACACAACTTTGATACACTTAACAGCATTATTATTAAAATCATTGTTGGAAAATTCATTGTGGCGACATTCTCGGCCCAAGGTGATCCAGCCGCTTACTTTACTCTGAGTACCACAGTCTTAAGACGTAAAGTCTCACTAAAGGTTACCTCTGAATCGTGACTGGCCTATAACGCCATGGTACATGCATTGTACGATTTATACCCCATTATATGAGACAAGCCGAGCGTTGGTATTTCCAACTATATTTCACGAAACCTGTTTCGTATTGTTCTGTTTTTTGGGATGGATTCAATGACCTATATCACCACTTAGAGGTAATATAGCATTCGCAGGCACCACCCGAACGTTGAAATTCAAATTGTCATCAGATAAAGCTCAAGGCTTATTCTAAATTCTTGTTGCATTGTTGCAGGTACCGGAGTGTTCAAAATTGAGGATTCAGTTCGCGTCGCCAGACTTTGGGGTAAGAGGAAGAACAGGCCAGCGATGAACTACGACAAGCTGTCAAGAAGCATTAGACAGTACTACAAGAAGGGAATCATGAAGAAGACTGAGAGGAGTCAAAGGCTTGTCTATCAGTTCTGTCATCCCTATTGCCTGTAATTTTGATACTCCTTTCGTAGTTGTAAGTGTAAATATTTATTTGTAAATAAGTGCGTGCGCGCCGCGGTAATGCGGACGAATTAGCAAACTGATCAAGTTTTACAGGGTGTTGTAAAACTTGAGACAGTTGTAGAGTCGTGACTGCCGAAAGCCTCCGACAAGTAATGTTCAGGAGGCGACTAGGTGTCTGATCCCTCCATATAATTCGAGAAAGGTAATTTTCTCCAGAATTCTATTGGACGGGATTCGCTGTTTGCGTTAGTTTGTAAGTTTAGTATTTTACCGGCGACTAAACGTCAACGATTGTTGTTTTGTCTCCTTTTTGGAGTTAAATCGTTTTCGTCGAAAGCTGGTAATGTTTATCCCATATATCTATGATATATTTCTGGTACGTTCTATGAACTTTTAGGGTATAAGTTATCTTGTAAATAATCGATTTTATACGAAGCAATAATTGCAATAATTATTTCGATTAAGTACCTTGTTGCCTGTCTTATATTACAGAATACAGGGTGCTTTAGTTTTAAGTAAATTTTGTAGAGATGCATGTATGTTATCTCGAGACTCATGATATTTTTGAGTAGATTTTGTATAAATCGATATTGACACTATTAATCAAGAGATTATTAATATTAAACTTAATTTAAATTAAACCATGACGAGTTATGTCATACAACATGACGAGTTACGTCATAAACCCTGACGAGTTACGTCATAAACCATGACGAGTTATGTCATTAAATGTATAATATATTATTTTGTACAGTAAAGGCGGTAAATTTGAGCAATATTGGGTTTATGTGAAAATTTTGTGCCAAATAGACAGTATTTTTATTCGGGACAAAATTTGTAAATTGTGATTTATTAAGATACCCGCCGAACTACGTGAGGTTATCGTTAAAATCTAATATAAATAAAGGTGTTGGGATAGAATCATAAGAATATTATGTAAGTCAGTAGACTTAACGATATAATATAAAAAATAATACTGATAGTACAGGACCAAACTAATGTAGATTTTATAAATTTATATATTGTATCGTCGCAATAAAAAAAAACTTTAATAAAGAATGGCCATTCATATTCTCGTTTAATTTCCTTAAAGTTTAACTACACTCTACATTTAGGTACCTATATAAATTACATTTTATTGTAATAACCAATATCATACAAATATACTTTATTGCACAAGAACACATACAAGTGAAAATATAGCAAAAGAAAAGTGATACAATTTGCGGCCTTATTGCTAAGGACCCGTTTCTTCCAGGCAACCAGGCAATGAGGATTTATTTGATAATAAGTATTTTACCAAAAGCCTACTTAAGACAATATTAAACTGGTTGTGAAACACTACCAACCCAGTGATGTAAAACAAACTACTATCTTCTGCAGCAAACAAATTAATGAATATCTCTATGACATTATGTACTACATACATACATATAATCACGCCTTTATCCCTAATGGGGTAGACAGAACGTAAACGATCCAAACAAAGTTTTGAGGGTTATTTAATAATAATAATATTTCTGTAGTGATAGGTTGTCAGCTCATCGCCTAAATTGCAATATACTGAAACCCTTGGATCCCTTGACTGGTTTTTATAGCATACCCGGGAGGAAATGCAGCTGGCACATTCTGTATTAATCTCTCTCCCAAACCAGTATGGAAGAACTTAGGTACTAGTTGTTTCACATACATACATATAGTCACGCCTTCATCCCTTACGGGGTAGGCAGAGCGTTAAACGCCTCGTAAAAGGCGCTTCCGCCACGTCTGACAAAAATTGAGGGCAATTTTAGATTGTAATTTGTATTGTACTTGTTTCATAAACCTGATAAATCCTGGAGTCAGAATACATACATACATACATATAATCACGCCTTTATCCCTAATGGGGTAGGCAGAGCGAAAACGACCTAAACAAAGGTCCTGACCAAATGTTGAGGGTTATTTAAGATAGATTTGTAGGTATATTGGAGTAGTGACAGGATGTTAGCCTATCGCCTAAATTGCAATATACAGAAACCCTCAGATCCCTTAGCTGGTTTTTACACCATGCCCGGGAGGAAATGCAGCTGGCACATTCTATGTTTTTCTCTCGCTCCCAGTCCAGCATGCTGTAAAAGCCAGCTAAGGGATCCGAGGGTTTCAGTATATTGTGCTTTAGGCGATGGGCTGACAACTTGTCACTACGGCAATATACCTACAAATGTATCTTAACCCTCAAAACTTTGTCAGACGTGGCAGAACGACCTTTGTTTAGGTCGTTTACGCTCTGCCTACCCCATTAGGGATACAGGCGTGACTATATGTATGTATGTATGTCTGATGAATATGTAGCTTGCATGAAGGCAATAACGTACCAATCGAAACACGAATTGATGTTGCTTCTCAGAAAATCAGATGACTCAGTTTGAAAGCTTAAACTATTCTAAACTCGAAAGGTGTGTCGATTCAAAATTGAAGTCACCAACTATGGGTCACCAATGGACTCGATTCTAGATACCACCGGCTAAAACTGAAATTAAAATCTATCTGTCACTTTCAAAATAATAAAATTGAAAAAGGACATGCGATTTATACTCTATGGTTTTACACCTTGTCCGCTAGATTTTGACTTTTGCACGTTTCCCCAGTACCAGGCCACTCAGAAAGTATTGCGATAAATAGTTTTTATATATGGCAGACTGGCCGGTTAGAATCTTTTTTGAAAATATGATTACTTGTAAGTAAAAATATGTGTGTTCCATTTTCAAAATTTCCCTCCACATTTTTTGCGAGCCAATTCAAAGTATCGTGTCTTACTGAAAAATGGATCTGCGCCGGGAACATTTTAGAGCTATGATTTATTACGATTTCAAGTGTCGCCTGAAACCGGATGAATCGTTCGATAGACTTCAAATGGCATTTATGGATGAAAGCCCTTCCAAGGCAACCGTGTATCGTTGGTATAACGAATTTAGGCGCGGTCGACCAACCTTGGGGGATGAAGAAAGAAGCGGTCGCTCTTTGACGGCTATTACGGAAGAAAACGTGCTAGCAGTGAAAAATTTTATCCAAGATAATAGGCGAATTAAATATCAGGAGATTCAGCACATATTAAAGATTGGATCGGGAAGCGTTCACGAGATTCTACAAGGGCATCTTCGCGTGAGGAGGATAGTATCGCGCTGGGTGCCGCACTACCTCACCGACGCTCAGAAGCAGGCCCGGGTGGAATGGTGCCGTGATATGCTGAACAAATTTGAAGCAGGCTCGTCTCGGCGTGTTTACGACATCGTAACAGGTGATGAGTCCTGGATTTATCAATACGATCCAGAAACCAAGCGCCAGTCGACAGTTTGGGTGTCTCAAAATGAACCAACGCCTACCAAAGTGAAGCGATCTCGAAGCGGGGGGAAGATTTTGATCGCCAGCTTTTTTAATTTGACTGGCCACTTGGCCTAAATTCCCTTACGAGATCAAAGTAGCATTAACGCCGAATGGTATACTACCAAATGTTTACCAGAAGTTTTTTCTGTTGTGAGCAACAAGCGACCAAACACAGGGCTCCGCGGACTACTGCTCCACCACGACAATGCGCCTGCACACACCGCGCTCAAAACGAGGGACTTCCTGGACAGCACTCCAGTCAAACTCCTGGGTCACCCTCCTTACAGCCCTGATCTAGCACCGTGTGACTTCTTTTTATTTCCAATAATAAAAAATCAGCTCAAGGGGATAAAATTTTCTTCGCCGGAAGATGCGCTGGCTGCGTTCGAGCAGGCTGTAAACGAGGTGTCTACGGCGGACTGGAAAAAGTGTTTTGAAAACTGGTTCAGACGCATGAATCTTTGTATAGAGGCTGGTGGAGAGTACTTTGAAAAGATTCAATAAAAATATATGTACCTGTAGAACAATTTTTTTTAGTGTCGCAAATCTTTCTGAGTGTCCCACGTAATTCTGTCAATTTTATTCGCCATATCATATAATATAACAGCGCATAAAACCACCGACTATTACATCTAAAACCAGCGAGAATAGATCTCCTGTCCTTTTCCAATGTTATTGGTCTGAAAGTAAAAAATAGATTTTAATTTTAGTTTTAGCCGGAAAATCTATAATCGAACTCACTTACCACCTACTTTTTTCGAAATAAGCTTCACAATAACCCAAACATAAGTAAACACATTCTCCATAACAGCGAGTGACAAAGACACATGAAACTGGTGCAAGTTGCATCAGGTTGCGCAAACCTGACGTCACCGAAGCCGAATTCTTGTAGTGAAAGTCGCTTTCGCTCCGGGGAGGGGAGGACGACCTTAAAGGGGGGAGAGGGGAGCGAGGTAAGGTTGTTTAGGCGAAGCTTGTGAAGTTGTGGAAGAAAAGCTTATTTACGTCATAAATAGTTATTTAGTCTTACCTTTTTTTTTTTAAAGAGTATATTCAAGAAATTTTGTTAGGTACAGTGTTTTTACTTAAAATAAGACGCTTAAATATAAAACCTAAGTAAGGTTTATGCGAAGCAAATGAGATCGTGCTCGCCACATTTTACATTGATTTATGAATAAATAAATAAGAGGCATAAAATTTAACTTACATCAAGATATATTTTTTTTAGTATAACTTAGCATCTCTTCATGTTACTAAATACATTTGACAGTACATCTTTTGGTAATTGATTAAGAATATCTGATAGTATATATTCCCACATACATACACATTTTTACCTAAAAGGCTTTTAGCAAGATACATACATATATTCACGCCTTTATCCCTAATGGTGTAAGCAAAGCGTAAACGACCTAAACTAAGGTCCATGCCGCCACGTCCGACAAAGTTTTGATGGTTTTTTAAGATACATATTTTGTAGTCATACTGCTGTAGTGACAGGTTGTAAGCCCATTGCCTAAATAACAATGTACTGGAGCCTAGGATCCCTTAGCTGGTTTTTACAGCATGCTCGGGAGGCAAAATGCAGTTAGCACATACTATGCTTTTCTCTCGCTCCCAGGCCAGCATGGAAGAAAAATGCAAAGAAGAATAAAAAGAAGGATGCTTTTATCAAAATCATGTAAAATAATATTTTAGCCTTTGACAATTTGAATCAAATAACTTTTACAAAGGTACTCAACTCACTGCAAAACTTCTCCCATGTAAGTGACAATAGGAAGGATGGAATATAAAAATAATTATTACATACATACATACAATCACGCCTTTATCCCTAATGGGGTGGGCAGAGCGTAAACAACCTAAATATAGGTCGTTCCGCCACGTCTGACAAAATTTTGAGGGTTATTTAATATAGATTTGTAGGTATATTGCTGTAGTGACAGGTAGTCAGCCCATCGCCTAAATTGCAATAAACTGAAAGCCTCGGATCCCTTAGCTGATTTTTACAGCATGCCCGGGAGGAAATGCAGCTGGCACATTCTATGTTTTTCTCTCGCTCCCAGGTCAGAATGGAAGCAAAATAATATAATAATAAAATAATCATTCTAGTCCCTAAATCAGACAGTACTCTTGACCAACAAACAGGCTTTGATACCAAACACTTACCGGATGTAAGGGACAGAGTCCCGCAAACTGACAGGGGTTGTTCAGTCAACGAAACTGAGGAACTATCAGCAGGTTCTTTTTCAAAAAATTAAATAAAAAATCATAAAAAAAATTTAATCGAGGAGGTAATTTTGTATGGGAAGGTATTTTTTTTTCATTTTCTGAAACAATTTCCTCGTGAAAGTTGTTCAGTTTCGTTGTGTAAGCAACCCCTATCAGTTTGCGGGACGCTGTCCCTTACACCTCGTATTTAGGCTTATAATTATACGATATGGTTGCCCATATCCATGATATCGAAGCCAGGGCTGGTACCAGTTTTTAGGATAAGGCCTTTCAATTTGGGCCTTATCAGATTAAGGACTCTATCACCTGCAATCTTCCCAAGGTGCCCCAAAGCTAAGGTAAGTAATAAAAAAAAATTATCCATATTTTACATACATACATACATAAATCACGCCTTTATCCCTTACGGGGTAGGCAGAGCGTTTAACGCCTCGTAAAAGGCGCTTTCGCCACGTCTGACAAAAATTGAGGGCAATTTTAGATTGTAATATGTATTGCTTTAGTGACTGGTTGTCAGCCCATCGCCTAAATTACAATACACTGTAACCCTCGAGTCCCTTTTGCTGACTTCTACAGCATGCCCGGGAGGAAGGGCAGCTGGAACATTCTATGTTTTTCTATCTCTCCCAGTCCAGCATGGAAGAATATTTCGCCCATTCTTTTTCAAAACCAATGGTGAAAAGCGTTGATTATTATCAACAGTCACTGGTCCCGATTCCCCTGAAACTTGAACCTAACAAAACGAAACTGAACTTATCTTGACAAAAATTGTTGCCGTCCCTTTCTGTTCCCTCGTGGTACAAAACGACAGGTAACGATATTAGTCAAGATTTAGTGATTTTAAGCGCATAAAAATTGCCCCCAATATATGACTGACAATATATGAAACTTCCATGCTGGACTGGGAGAGATAGAAAAACATAGAATGTTCCAGCTGCCCTTACTCCCGGGCATGCTGTTGAAGTCAGCAAAAGGGACTCGAGGGTTACAGTGTATTGTAAATTAGGTGATGGGCTGACAACCTATCACTATAGCAATACATATAACAATCTAAAATTGCCCTCAATTTTTGTCAGACGTGGCGAAAGCGCCTTTTACGAGACGTTAAACGCTCTGCCTACCCCGTAAGGGATAAAGGCGTGATTTGTGTAGGTGTGTGTATGTAATATATGACTGAAAAGTAGTGTCTGATAAAAAACATAATGCAGGGGTGCATTGCATTGGTTGTGCATGGTACAAGGCGCACGTTTTACTTGTATTGGCTATGGTAGATAATCATCATTCGCTTGCCCTTATCCCATTTACTTGGGGTCGGCGCAGTACGTTTTCTTCTTCCATTCATCCCTGTCAGCCGTCAGTTCAACACATACATACATACATATAATCACGCCTTTATCCCTAATGGGGTAGGCAGAGCGTAAACGACCTAAACAAAGGTCGTTCCGCCACGTCTGACAAAGTTTTGAGGGTTATTTAAGATAGAATTCTAGGTATATTGCTGTAGTGACAGGTTGTCAGCCCATCTCCTAAATTACAATATACTGAAACCCTCGGATCCCTTAGCTGGATCTTACATCATGCCCGGGAGGAAATGCAGCTGGCACATTCTATGTTTTTCTTTCGCTCCCAGACCAGCATGGAAGTAACAACATGCAACAGCATGGGAGTTCAACACTCACACCTGTTTAAGACATATCATCTTTTCTTTGGTCGTCCTCTCCCAACATATCCATCCACATTCAAATTCATTACCCTTTTGCCTATATGACTTTCATCCCTCCGCATAACATGGCCATACCTCGCAAGGCGATTTCCTCTTACTTTGTTGGTAATTGGCGCAACTTTCAGACATCCTCTTATATACTCATTCCTTATCTTATCCATTCTTGTTACTCCACACATCCATCCCAGCATTCGCATTTCCGCAGCATGAAGTTTTCTTTCATCCATCGCTTTCATAGCCCAACACTCTGATCCATACATGACATATAGTAGATAAATAAGGCTGGTAAGTATTTATAAAGCGATCCGAAGATGGAGAGTAATATTAAGTATGGATTTACAGGTCATTTTGTACCGAAATTACATAACATAAAAATAGGTTATTGTACGTAAGAATACAAATCATACAACACAACAGATAACAACAAAAGACAAGTACAACATAGGCATACAAAATATTTCTAATACGGACTCAAAGTAGCTGTCAGTCTCGAGTGCTGATTATAATAACGGGCCTAAAAGTTTCATTAACTTTACAAAATACAATCAACCTAAACCACTGTTATTCAAACTTTTTGAATGTCGCGTATTCAAAAAGTTTGAATAACCTACTCTTATACTAAAAATATCTGGCAACCCCCTAGCTCAAAGGTCTTTAGTATTTTTCTTCTGTCGTTCGCTATAGTCATCTGAATACACATTTTTTCCATTACCTAAATATAGTAGTAATCGCGAAAATCCACGAAATATGCCAAATTAGAAGTAGGTCTACCTAGAAATATTGATAAAATTAAAGTAACCTTACACAGGTTACCTTACACTTAATTCATTTTCTTATTTTTTATTAGACAATTTAATTATTTTTTGTAAAACTTCCTACCTACTATTATGAATGCTGTGTACAATTTTAAAAGGATATTAGACTTATAGTGCTAAGCTGTTTATGTTCTTTAAGTATGTTTATAAAATAAAATAACGCGAGCGAAGCGAGTGCGATTTAACTCGTTATTTAAATTACCGTTATAGTTCAATGCAAACATAAAGCCATTGTTGGACCTATAAACGCAAACATTGGACTTTTTACCCGCAACCATCCAAGCTAGACATCGCGACTCACAGATTGAAATACCTAAGACAAAGAGACTGACCTAAACAAAAATATAAATGACTAAAAAGATAAGCTATTCGAATGAAACTCGATCTTACTAGTTTAATCCGGTATTTAAAATTCAAAAATCTAAACATTAGCAGCAGATGGTGAATATATACAATCAAAGTGGCAAAGGTCATCTACTCATCTGCTAAAAAAGTATAGGTACCTACTTTTTTTATGTTGTGCTGCTGTTTCTACCAACGACTGAGGTCGATTCTTTTATGCATAACGAAAAACCTATTGGTTGTAGAAAGAAAATGATGTAGGTACTTATTTTTAACTTAGTACATACATACACGCACATATTATCACGCCTTTATCCCTAATGGGGAAGTCAGAGCGTAAACGACCTAAAAGAAGGTCCTTCCGCCACGTCTGTCAAAGTTATAAAGGTTATTTAAGATAGATTTGTAGGTATATTGCTGTAGGGATCATCCCATCGCTTATTGCAATATACTGTCACCCTCGGATCCCTTAAGTAGCTGGTTTTTACAGCATGCCCGGGAGGAAATGCAGCTGGCACATTCTATGTTATCTCACGCTCCCAATCCAGCATGGAAGTTCAGAAGAAGTATTTAACTTGGTCATAAATTTTAATCGGCTCTACCTCGATCATCATCACATCACTGAAAAATATACGTAGACTGTGCAAAACGAAAACTGAAAAGGGCTGCACGCTCAGTGAACCAAAACTGAACAACATTATTATTATTTTGCTTATAAACATTTCCGTATATCTCCAGAGAGAAAAATAAATAAAGGCACGGGCCGGAGTCAACTGCATATAATTTATATTAAGTGAGAGAAAGAAATTTCCGCACAATTCTGCAGGTGTTCAAGATTACTGCTTTCTGGAGAAGTATGTAGATTTGTGGTGAATATCTAGAGTTCTGTGGCTAGGTAGGTATCCCTTCCTAGCGAGTGGATTCTCGAATCGAACAACGAACCGAAGACCCCTGGTGTCAGAGTTATAGATAGGTATTACTCCTGTCGTTAATAAAATTGTTGGGAAAGTTCTGACTGTATTGACTTTCCATTGTGATTTGATTTCTATTGCTAAGTTTCTGTATTTGTAAACTTTTCCTTTGTGTCAACTAAGAAGATTATGGGTGTTATTATTATTATATCAGTCTGAACAATATACCTACATATAAATTCTACTGAAGTAGAAGTTGAAGTAGTTGAACTTCTAAGAAAGCTATTTGTCTGCTACTTTGATTGAACTTTATCATTTTGTATAGGGAAAATATTTTTTTATCCTTTGCTCTATCGTCTAGACTAGACAATATACCAATGAAATTTAAAACCTACTCAGGTATGGTAATTTCGTTATGTTATGGCTATGCACAGATTGTATTTTGTGAATAGTTTCCTATTTGCGTAGTCTAAAATCATAAGCAAAGGCGGTGTTTTCCACAATCACTACATAGTATAAACAAAGTCGCTTTCTCTGTCGCTATATCCCTATGTATGCATAACTCTTTAAAACTACGCAACGGATTTTGATGCAGTTTCTTTTAATAGATAGAATGATTCAATAGGAAGGTTTATATGTATAAAACATGCATAATATAGTAGAGAAAAACTGATAGTTGCCATGCGAAGCCGGGGCGGGTCGCTAGTAAACAATAAGAAAAAAATATGATTCAGCTACACTAAAGTTTAGGTATTTTATAAGTATTAAGGTAAAATACAGATGCACCTAATAGCCAATAATAGGGGTGGAACCCTGTATTTTATTGCCATGAGTGATGACTGATGAGTGATATAATTTTTGAAATACCTAAAACACCGCGTCCATAAATTACTTCAAAGCGCACGATAAAAAAGAAAACGCGATCACATCAAAGGCCCCACTAGGATTCTCTGTATCGGGGTGCCATGGACATACACAGAAACAACCACAAATTACACCCAGACTAAACAGACATTTTAATTCTTCATTTTAATGTCTGCCCGGCCGGGAATCCAACCCAACTAGGCTGTGCGGGTCGTCATACCTACCAACTTAAGATTGTATGAATCGCTTCAGCCTGTCCTGTGTTCCACACTCCAAGCCGTTGTTCGAAGGTCGGCAACATTCCAAAAATCGGTCCACTCCTGCGCAGGCACCAATTGGCACCGGCTAGCAGTCGCCGACTAGAAGTAGAAATGCTAGGTATAACATTCATACATATAATCATGCCTTTAACCCTAATGAGGAAGGCAGAAAGTAAACGACCAAAAAAAAACAAAGGTCGTTCCGCCACGTCTGACAAAGTTTGAAGGATTATTTAAGATAGATTTGTAGGTATATTGCTGTAGTGACAGGTTATCAGCCCATCTCCTAAATTGCAATATACTGAAACCCTCGGATCCCTTAGCTGGTTTTTACAGCATGCATTGGAGGAAATACAGTTGGCACATTCTATGTTTTTCTCTCGCTCCCAGTCCAGCTTGGAAGTACTAGCTAGGTATAAATTGTGAACCTATTAGGTTACAGTTTTAGTTGAGCCCTATTATTATTTTATTTTTTGGATTACGTGATTTAAAAGTCCTTGTCGACCCGACCTTGTATCCCAAACGGGATACCGAGATCCTTCAACAACGGTTGGTTATGTAAACCGATTCCGCCACGACACGACACGTAATTTCAGATGATTGTGTGTACTACCGAAATTACAAAACATCAAAGTCCCCTTGAATCCCGGTATTGTTTTTTGGAACAAAACCAGCTGGTGCATTCTATCATAAATCTATACATATTTTTACCATCAGCGCCATCTATTGTTTATTGTGGAAACTTTTTCCAATACGTCTCAATGTAAGCACATTCAGTCGTTTTCTTTATGAATGTAAATGTACTAAGTCATGATTAAGGCATTTTCCGAACAGGTATTAAGTAAAATAAACAAAATAATTTCGACTTTTTGATGCAATTTCTAACAGATTGCAATATTAAAATAATCAGATTTGATTATTATTTAGCGCATATAAAATACCGCGTGCGTGTAACGAAACGTTTTCATTCATACACGCCCATGACGTCACGAATGACGTCATTCGATGTGACGTGACATTTGACATTTCAAACACCTTTGTTTTTAGAATTTTGGAATTAAATAATAATAGCCAATATTCATTCAAAAATGCGATAAAAACTGAGTTCAAAATGTGTAACGCATAAGTTAATTTAGTTTTACTTTAGTTAACTACATTTTCTGTTAGTTTGTGACCTTTAAAAAAAAAGTCAACTAGTTCGATATTATTGGTTTTTGCGTTGGTTTACAAGCGTAAAATACAGTAATGAAGCCTGGAAAGAGTACGGACGTGAAGGAGGAGATAGCTGAGGTCCATACAAGTGGTCGATCGCCCTCGCCAAAGCAGAAAAACGAGAAAAGCAAATCGCGATCTCGAAGTCGCTCTGGGTCGCGGAAACTATCGAACGGCCACCCTGCGGCCGGCGACAGCGTCGACACACCACCAGGACCTGAAGACCAAGAAGACAAACCCTCTGACAGATCAAAAGCAAGGGAAAGCTGGATAAAATCCGAGCACGAATCCTTGGACACAGAACTTCCGATTCACGAGCAAATAAAGCAGGGTATCATAGGTTTCGTCGAGAAAGAGATAAAGAAATCTGACAAGAATCCATCGTTTGTCTTCTACTCGCATGATCCAAATGGGTTGGATGAGAAATTCATGAAGAATTTGTCACGCCCGTCCAGTGGACATAAAGAAAAGCGGAGTCCATCATATAGGAAGAAGAAGAGGCATTCATCTAAGCATAGAGATAGAGATTTACATGATTTCGAGATTCCTGGGTCCAGTTTGAGTGCTTTGGAGAGGGTAATTTTTTTAGTTTTGTATTTTCTTTCAATTTCGTTATGTCATTTTAATTTTTTGAAATTGTTTTCCATGTTTTAGTGGCCTCATATTATCTGCGTAGCTTAATATTTGGATTGTATTGTTTTTTTTGCAGTCTTCTGTCGAGTGGGTATCAAGTCTATGGACCTGATGAACCTTGGTGTCAGAGTTTTAAAACTGCCTTGTAGCACAACTATCAGGCCTCTGACATGGTTTGAGTAACGACCACTACCAAAGACAGCGACCGGGACCGACGGCTTAACGTGCCCTCCGAAGCACGGAATCTTTTTATTTTTCGGACAATCAGGTGATTCAGCCTGCAATGTCCTAACCAAACTGGGGAAAAATTCACAAAGTGATAAATTCTCAAATATCAACTTTGTGTTACCCCCTGGGAATTGAACCCAGGACATCGCGAGTCCATGGCACTAGCCACTAGACCACGGAGGCAGTTAAACAATTACTTTTGAATTGAAACGGATTCGACTGTGGAACACTTAAGTATATTATTTTTGTAATATCAATTGAAATCTAAATGGTTTTCTTTATTTATGCAGGTGGACGATTACCTAAAAGAATACAACAAAGATGAGGTTGTAACACTGAGCGGTGAGTTGGAAATTGAAGCTAATGATGTTGAAAACAACAACGGTACCGGCACGTCCAAAGAACTGCGGCACAAACCAAGGAAGACCCGGCGGAAAGTCAGAGACGAGAGGCAAGATAGCAGCGCTAATGGGAGGGACAGAGATGTTAGTCCAAAGGTTTTCAAAACTGGAACCAAGAATAAAAGTAGTAAACCAGGTAAGTTTTGATATTCAGTTAGTATGGTGTCTTCTTATTTAAGTCTAGCTTAAAATTTTATTCCACTGCTGAGAAAGGCATCATTTTAATATAAATAAAAATAAACTGCTAGAAAGAAATGTTTCAATGTATTTAATTTTTTTCATTACTAATAATTCATGGAAAGCTTTACTTGAAAATTAAATTAAACTTTTATACATTTTAAAGTTTGTTGTTCATTATCATTTAGTAAGATTATTTTATCTTAGCATCTATGAGCAAGTAGAAAATTAAGACTGATTTATAATTCTAGCTCGACCGACAGACCTAACAGCAATGCTAGAAACCCTAGAATCCAGCATGCCCTACCATGACCAGTATATAGACAATCCCTTTTCGTCACCATCACCGCTGACCTCACCAAATGATGAGAGGTTGGACCCGTTTGGATCACGGAGACCGGAGAAAATATATCTGCAGGGTGGAGGAACTTTCAGAGCTGTTTCCAGGGATAGGATATTAGATTCACAGCAGTCTAGAGAAGCTGAGGATAAATACTTGAGGTACGTAACTTATTGTATGATTTGAATTAGAGACATTTCAATATAAATCATTAAAAACTATTAGTCAAAACTGCCATGCATATCCTGTCTACATACATAAATCACGCCTTTATTCCTTACGGGGTAGGCAGAGCGTTTAAAGCGTCGTAAAAGGCGCTTTCTCCACGTCTGCCAAAATTGAGGGCAATTTTTGATTGTAATATATATTGCTTTAGTGACAGGTTGTCAGCCCATCGCCTAAATTACAATACACTGTAACCCTCGAGTCCCTTTTGCTGACTTCAACAGCATGCCCGGGAGGAAGGGCAGCTGGAACATTCTATGTTTTTCTATCTCTCCCAGTCCAGCATGGAAGAAGTCCTGTCTGTATGAAGAAGTAATTGCAATGACAAATCTCAAACTATTTATGTATGTGTGAAAGAAATAGGCATATAATGAATTTGTCCCATAAAGTATTTCCAACTCAGTTTTAGAATAAAGGTAAATAAAGTTTCATGTCAAATTAAAGATCTTGTTTCTAAAATAATTTTTAGCTATTAGATATGACAACATAATTAAATAGTCGTTTTAGCAATTTTACTAATTTGCCAACATGTATCATTTATTTTTGAAATATGTTTTTTAATAAAAAGACATGAAACTTTGTTTACCTTTATTGTAAAACCAAATTGGAAATACTTCCAAATTATTATTATTATTATTTTTAGACGGACAGGCAGTTGGAACAACTAATAAATGCCCGCATCCAGCTTTACTTTGTTGACTTTTTCTTTTGGTGTGTTTGTCTAGTAAGTTTTTGAATTGGAAATACTGTAGTGTGTCCTCAAAGACTTTGTGAAGCGGTCGCTAATTTATTTGGTCGTTTGGAGAATTTGGCATCTCCGAATATGAGGACCAAAAAGAGTCCATGTGGGTTTAGTTGTTTTTTAAATAATGAAGCTTTTTCCGAGAAAATGGGAGAAAAGAATATTTTGTATTGTATAGCAATTCATTTGAATATAAGTCAGAATGATGCCATCTTTTAGGGAGATTTAGAAAAAGACTTGGTTGGGGGTAACATCTATAATCTTACATACATACCTATAATCGCGCCTTTATCCCTAATGGGGTGGGCAGAGCGTAAACGACCTAAACAAAGATCGATCCGCCACATCTGACAAAGTTTTGAGGGTTATTTAACATAGAGTTGTATTGCTGTAGTGACAAATTGTCAGCCCATCGCCTAAATTGCGGTATACTGAAACCCTCGAAACCCTTAGCTGGTTTTTACAGCATGCCCGCGAGGAAATGCAGCTGGTGCATTCTATGTTTTTCTCTCGCTCCCAGTCCAGCATGGAAGAATAATAATAATCGTACTATGAATTAAAATATTTACCATTTGCCTCTATTCCAGGCTAGGCGACCTGACACCTCTCGACGTGGCCTTAGCCCTGCAAAAGGCCTGGCGGTCCTGCGCCCCAGCTTGCCACGGAGTCCTCGGTGGACTGTCCATCATGCACCTGCTGCTCATCAGCTACTCAGACAGTCTGGACGCCGGGCACCTGTCCTTCCATGCTGTAGTCACCATGCCTTATGTTGCTACTTACTACTTCTTTTGTGTTCTTTGTCTTCTGTCTGTTTTGGATAGGTAAGCAGCTAAGGTCTTCTTGTGGGATTTTAAAGTCAATGTACGACCCAAAGAATCCTGGTGTAATTATTTTAAACTGCCTAATAGCACAGTTAATTGGCCTCTGACATGGTTTGTCTATCGATCACAAGCAACGACAGCAATGTCCTATGTTTTACAGACAATCAGCTGATCCAGCCATTCAGATTTTGAACTGCGTTATAGCACAACTAAGTACTAAAAGGCCACTGACATGGTTTTTGTAGCGACCCACTACTAACGGCAGCCATCGGGACCAATGGTTTAAGGTGCCCTCTGAAGCACGGAATCCTTTGTCTTACAGGCAATAAGGTGATCTATCCTGCATTGTCCTAACCAAACTGGAATTAAACCTCAAAAAGTCAACCCCGTAGAAATCGAAACCACGAACTTCATACAAAGGGTTCCCGCAAATTAAAAATAAAATATCTGGCTGAGACAGTCTTAATGATCAAACATCTTACTATTCCAGGTTGGACGTGACAAGCCTGGACCTATCCCGGGGCATGCAGCCGTACTTCCAGCCAACAGTCCTTGTAATTCTGTACATGGCTTGTCTGCTGGTCTGCACGGCCGCCAGGATGTATGACGAGCTGATGGTCTACCAGTATGCTCCGCTGGTGGCTAATATCACCGCCAATGTCACTACGGTCAGTATTGTAATTATAGTCCTCCCATCCCAACCGATTTTCCCTGAGTGGGACGGGTCTCAGTTTTAATTTTCCGACAATCTGCGCGGGACTTAGTTTTTAGTGTTCAACCGTCTGCGCGGGACTCCGTTTTTAGTGCCCGGAAATCTGCGCGAGACTTAGTTTATAGTGCCCGACCATCTGCGTGGGACTTAGTTTTTAGTGCCCAACCATCTGCGTGGGACTAACATTTTAGTGCCCGACCATCTGCGTGAGACTTTGATTCAAATGCCCGACCATCTGCACGGAAGTTAGTTTTTAGTGCCCAACCATCTGCGTGGGACTTACATTTTAGTGCCCGACCATCTGCGTGAGACTTTGATTCAAATGCCCGACCATCTGCACGGAAGTTAGTTTTTAGTGACCAGCTATCTGCGTGGGACTTAGTGTTTTTAGTGTCCGACCCGTTTTTCCTTCAATATTTTATTCTGATGGGACGGACTGACTGATACGACCAAAAAGAAATACAATACAATACAAAATTCTTTATTGCACAAAGAAACACATACAACAGAAATAAAAAGGAACAAACGTGACAGTACAATATAGGCGGCCTTATTGCTAAAGCAGCAATTTCTACCAGGCAACCTTTGGGTATAGAAATTGTACAAGCAGAAAGCGGGATAGTGCATATTACTACATATAATACTTAGACAATATTTACACACTATTAAATAAATATTTCAATAAAAAAATATACTGATACATATCTAGCCCTACAAACGAAGAAAAATATAATTGATTATGACGCAATTGAGAAAGAACTATTTGGTCTCCCCTGGGAGGATTACTTCTCAAAATTGGATGCTAATGTAGCAATTGAATGGCTCACTACCCATTTACAAAATGTTATTCTCAGCAACACTATAGTACGAACACTGCCGAGAAAATTTACACCTTTAAAGCCCTGGATTACTCCTGGTGTTGTCAGGATATTACGAAAACGTGACCATATGCACAAACGACAAAAATCTCTACCCGATGATGAACAATTTCGTAAACAATTTACATGCTATAGAAACTGGTGCTCTAAAATTGTCAAATCATTAAAAAGTGACTACTATAAAAATAAATTCGCGAAATATTCTAATAACCCCAAAGAAACCTGGAATACAGTAAAAGAGGTCTGTAAAATGGCCGATTTTTAGTAATCACCGACAAAATGTTATATCTGTTTAATTGTGTATCTGGCCCCTGCGATACAAGCTACGCTTAGTGCAGGGTCCGCTGTATAACTGTTATAAAATTAAGAATATTCTGCATGTTGTCTAAATAGTAATTCGTTTATAATCATGTTTGGTAAATAAATATTTTCATTTTCAACATACAACCTAAAAAAACTAATAACTTGAATAACGAATTACTGACAATAAAAGCATCTCCTAAAAGTTCACTAAATGAGGTAAATCTATTTTTGGTAGATATAGGAAGGAAATTGGCGAATAAAATTCTAAGTAAATTAAATAAATCAGATATTCAACTGGCTAATGAAGCCACATCAACTTGTCCCCCTGTCTCATCCATGTGTCTATTACCTACAGACGAGAATGAGATCTTAAAAATAATACATGATCTAAAGAGCGGCTTCTCGTCTGGAGAGGATGGACTTTCTACAGCTATCATTAGGAAATTTAAGAACATCCTCGCTGCACCTCTCTCGCATCTATGTAATATTAGTTACGAGACTGGAGTTTTCCCTGATGTTTTTAAAAAAGCTTTTATAACCCCTATATTTAAGTCAGGCGACAAAAAACAACCGACTAACTACCGTCCCATTTCAATACTCCCTACTCTATCTAAAATACTGGAAAAGTCGGTCAACAAAAGAGTAGTAAATTACTTGGAAACCAATCAGTTAATTGCAGGTAACCAATATGGCTTTAGAGCAAATCGTTCGACAGAAGATGCGGTGTTGAAACTAACATCAAGTATCACATCCCATCTTGATAAAGGCAAAAAATGCATTGGTGTATTCCTAGATCTACAAAAAGCCTTCGATACAGTTTCAATACCCATCCTTCTAACCCGTATCGAAAATGTAGGCATAAGGGGAAATCAACTATATTGGTTTAAAGACTACTTAAATAACCGCCGCCAGAGAGTGCGTCTTGGTACATGCATCAGTGATGAACAACCAGTCTTGTATGGTGTCCCGCAAGGTAGTACGCTCGGACCAACCTTGTTCCTTTTGTACATAAATGAGCTATGTAAATTAGAACTTAAAGATGCGGAACTCATTATGTTTGCTGATGATACAGTAATTCTCTTTCACGGTGAGACATGGGACGATACTCGTAATTTAGTGGAGGTTGGAATGGCAAAAGTAACCACATGGTTGGAAGATAATTTGTTGTCTCTCAATGTATCCAAAACCAAGTATATTTGCTTCTTTAAAACCGATGCTTCATCCCCTGATAATAATTTTGCTGTCAAAATCCATACCCATCCATGTAACAGGTCTTTGAATGACATGCGACCCTTGTGTTCATGTGAATACCTAGAAAAAACATCATCACTACGGTATTTGGGAGTGGAAATCGATGAGCACTTGCGTTGGGACATACAGATCTCACATGTCTCTGCACGTATAAGAAAGCTTATATACATATTCAAAAATTTGAGACAAGTAGCTGATTTCGAACTTCTTATGCGAGTTTATAAGGCCTTGTGCGAATCGATCGTAATGTACTGCATTTGTTCCTGGGGTAGTGCCTCTAAAACGTACTTAAAGGTAGAAGAAATTTCGCAGAGGGCTGTTCTCAAGGTTCTTATGAAACTTCCATATAGATTTCCTACAACTAAGCTATATGAAAAAGCAAAAACGCTCAGTGTTAGGAAATTATTCGTATACCAGAGCCTGCGTCGTTACCACAAAAAGACCATCCCTCAGTTGCAAATTTCTAATAAAAGACATAACCGATATCCAGTTCCTTCCACCAACACTGTTTTTGCTCAAAAGCATTACGATTTCCTAGCCCCGCGAATATATAATATTTTAAGTAAAAAAATTAATAATGTTAGAAATATGACACTACATCAATTCCAGAAAGAAATAATAAATAATTTTTTGGGTGATCTTGACTATGATGGCACTGAAAAACTTGTACAGATTGTAGCATAGAAAAATAAATAAATAACGGAACATCCTTCTTAATCACACACACACACACACACGTACACACACACACGTACACACACACACACACACACACACACATCATATTATTTAACAAGAAAACTTTTAAATTCATACCTTTTATAGTCTAAATTGTGTTAAACTTGTTTCTCTTACCTGCTGTAATATCACGTACACTGTGCGATATATTCGTCACTATGAACTTAGAATCTGTCTGCTCTATTGACGGTCGGGTGGGGGCCTGGTGCTCCGTGACACAGGTTTATCCTAGTATGGACACCAGACTCTCACAATGGAAACTGTGTAAACTTAATTTAATTGCCCTCGTACTTTGTGCTAAAGTGTTTCACTTGTGAGAGAAAATAAAGAATTTTATTATTATTATTATTAATATCTTATGATAAACTAATATATAATATATGCTACATAAGACAGGATACTCTACGTTATATATCAGAGAAATTGGTAGATAGAATATCACTGCATATACTTACTTAAATGATACTTATAAATTAGACAGCTACACATTAAACATTATTAGCCAGATAGAAATTTCTTGTTTGCTCCTTAAACGATTCGATAGACGGAGCTCGTCGAACATTCGAACGAAATCAGGCTCAGAACTGACTATTTACACGCCTATCTGATAGCATGGTTCGTCTTTCTTCTCGGATAATCAAGTGATCAGCTTGCAATAACCTAACCAAACTAGAATTAACAACCAAAAGTCGTTATCTTCCTCCGAAATTGAACCCGAGACCTCCGGGTTAAGATCCAACGGCTCAGGCCACTAGACCACGTAGGCAGTTAGAACTGTTAGATACGACCATTAAAAAGTCATAGTTTTTTATGGATACATTTATTGTCCATCGTCTTTATTGTAATACCTAAGTCGTTCTACCTCTTTAAAGTAAAATAAGGGTCGTAATAACATACGTTATATACTATCACACCTGTATCCCTTATGGGGTAGGCAGAGCATCTACGACCCAAACAAAGGTCGTTCTGCAACGAGTTTTGAGAGCTGTTTAGGATAGATCTGTATATTTCTGTAGAGACAGGTTGTCAGCCCATCGCCTAAATTCGAATATACTAAAACCATCGAATCCCTTAGCTGGTTTTTACAGCATGAGGAGATGCGGCTGGCACATTCTAGGTTCTTCTTTCATCCCAGTCCAGCATGGATGTTCATCATAGTAATTTATCATCAGCCTTATCCCGCATCACACGGGGTCGACTTCCTAATCTAGGGGATTGAACGACAGTGCCTCGTTTTACACACAGCGACTGCTATCTGACCTCCGCAACCCAGTAGGGAAACCAGACCCAATCCTAGATTAGGACAGAGTTTTCAAGCCGCCAATGCTTAGTACTGGCTTAACGACTAATATCTACGGTATTAAACGATATTAACCGGGACCAACGGCTCAACGTGCCTTCCAAAGCACGTTAAAAGCGCCGAAAAAACGTACATATGTTATTCGAAAACCGAAAAACACATTGGTACGTGGTAGGATTTGAACCACCACCTCCCGTTCAGGAGGCAGCGTCTCTATCCACTACACCATTGGGCTCACTTCATCATAGTAATTCATCACTATCACTACATAGTATAAAACAAAGTCGCTTTCTCTGTCCCTATATCCCTATGTATTCATAAATCTTTAAAACTACACAACGGATTTTGATACGGTTTCTTTCAATGGATAGAGCGATTCAAGATTCATCTCTTAAAATCTCTGTCTTAAATCATAATTAAGCATTAGTAATAAGTATATTTTTACATTGTAATGTATATTTAAGCGAGATTCTGATCTCACAGTCAAACTGTATGTACAGTTTTGTGGGGCAATGTTTAGTAATTAAGTTTTACCCTGTACCTTATAAAAATAAAATAAAATAAAAATAGAGGAAGGTTTATATGTATAATACATGCATAATATAGTAGAGTTACTTCCATGCTGGACTGGGAGCGAGAGAAAAACATAGAATGTGCTAGCTGCATTTCCTCCCGGGCATGCTGTAAAAACCAGCTAAGGGATCCGAGGGTTTCTGTATATTGCAATTTAGGCGACAGGCTGACAACCTGTCACTACAGCAATATACCTACAAATCTATCTTAAACAACCCTCAAAACTTTGTCAGACGTGGCGGAACTACCTTTGTTTAGGTGATGTACGCTCTGCCTACCCCATTAGGGATAAAGGCGTGATTATATGTATGTATGTATGTATATAGTAGAGAAACACGAAGTCGCTAGTATTAAATATTCTCAATTTCTATTCCAGCCAACAATCCCGACATTCTACCACACCTGGACTCACTTCTCAATCTGGCGGGCAGTGCTGGCTATCCTGGGGCTGGTTTACTTCATCATCTCCAACCCTCAGGACCTGGTGTATACCAACATGAGCAAACTGCTTCAGTTCAAGCATTCCTTGCAGAGTATCGGGTGATAGAACTGTGAGTGCTTTTGCTATGTTTAGTTTGTAAGGCGCTTTTCATACGGGGTGTAAGGGACAGCGTCCCGCAAACTGATTGGGGTTGCTCAGTCAATGACACTGAACAACTTCCATCAAGAAATTGATTCGGGAAGTGTAAATAAAAATTTACTTATCCGTACAAAATGTTCACCTAGATCAGACAATTTGTATGTTAATTATTTTTTTTTCAATTCCTGAAAGAACTTCCACTAGGATTTTTAAGGCTTTCCATACAAATTGTCTGACCGAGGTGAACATTTTGTATGAAAAAGCCTTTTTTTCACTTATTGAAAGAGAATCCTGGTGGAAGTTGACTGAGCAACCTGTATCAGTTTGCGGGACAGTGTCCGTTACACCTGGCAGAGTACGTAAAACATTATATTAATTTTTAGTTCGTTTAAAGAATCACCTGATTTCATAGTAAATGATATGGACAGTAATGGACATATTGTTAAATTATAATATAATTTAAAATGGAAGTCATCGCACTAAAGTGTTTCTACATTTATGAATATTAGCTAAAGGAGCATTTTATTTTATTTTATTCTCACACACATCAGCTATACAGATAAAGCCCTAAAAATATTCAATAAGATTAATTAAGTAAATAATAATAAATTAAATACTGTTTTGTAAGTTTGTAGATCTTACGTAAAGAAAAACATTGATTCTTCAGGAAATCTATGGCTTGTTAAAACTATCACTAATTTTATAAAATATGCTCGATTTGTATAAATTTAAATACGGGGTGTAAAGACTTAAAT
Organism: Scrobipalpa costella; assembly: GCA_949820665.1. NCBI lineage: Eukaryota > Metazoa > Arthropoda > Insecta > Lepidoptera > Gelechiidae > Scrobipalpa > Scrobipalpa costella. The sequence goes on from OX463298.1 coordinate 4,925,797, forward strand.
TAATTTTTTTTTGAGGTTGCTCAGTCAACGAAACTGAACAACTTTCACCCGTTTATTTTTTCAGGAAGTTAAACCATTTTCAACGCCTATTTCATATAAAAATTCCATCTCGTTCTGAGAATTTGTATTTGTTTCATTTACTGAAAGAATTTCCCGGTGAAAGTTGTTCAGTGTCGTTGACTGAGCAACCCCTATCAGTTGGTGGGATGCTGTTCCTTACACCCGGTATAGTTGTAAGTGTTTGAGTGTTACCATACTAAATAATATATTGTTTAAGTGACTGGGAATAGAGTAAGGAATTTGGTAAGACTGTTTGTTCGACATTCTAATAAATATAAAATACCTAATTGGCAGCTAAAATATCGCTTTAGTTAAGTATGTATTCATAATTAAAAATATTATACGTAATATATAAATACCTAAGATAAACTTGAATACTTTGTTTAAAGGCCTAATGTTTTTTTGTATATTTGAGGATTGCATCATAATCGCATTTAAAGAAAAAAGGGAAAGAAATGGCTATATTTTATTGCATAACACAAAATAAAACCACCTAATTATACATTTTTTCCATACATTTTTCAAATACATATATATTATACATAATTAAATAAGTGTAGGGTAGATAAGCGATTAAAAAACGGAACAGAAGAAAAAACAAAGGACCATTATAAGTCGGTGACTTTATTTTAATTTAAGCCGGAATTATTATTGCAATTATTGATTTTTCACTTTGAAAGTAAGGTAACATATCACATTATAATTAATATAAGTTTATGCAAAGATTTAAGATTTAGATAAATATCCATTGTTGACATGTATTATTAATTGATCTCAAAATATGCCTTGTCTAGTCAAAATATAGTCATATGACGTAAGTTTAAAATAAGTCAGACTTCATGTTCTAACATTAATATTTCGTTACTAAGTAAGTATTACGAATATAACAACTAACAGTCACTTGCATTTACTTATAAATAGTATTTCCAACTCAGTTTTAGAATAAAGGTAAACCAAGTTTCATATCTTTTTATTCAAAGACACATTTCAAAAATAAATAATACGTGTTGGCTAGTTTGTTAAGTTACTAAAACTACTATTTCATTATGTTGTCATATCTAACAGCAAAAACTTAGTTTAGATACAAAATCTTCAATTAAAAGTCATGAAGCTTTGTTTACCTTTATTCTAAAACTGAGTTGGAAATATTACAGAAGGGTTTATCCTGCTACATTGCGCCAATTTGTAAAAACCACTTTCAAATTCGTATATATTTTATCTACATTCAAATTTATTCAGATTACTATAGAGTTTACTAAACATATTTTAATTCGCAATTTTAAAAAAAGCTGGTTTCATAGAAGTTAAAATTATATTTTAAATTCAATAGTAACGTGGCGTCTTCCATAAATGTAGAGTACCAATAATTATCTCCAGGGAGCGGATCTGAAGAAGCTGTTGCTAGAAAAGTATTTATGCCCAAACTATTTTGTTATACAAGTAACAAAATTTTGATTAATTGTAAAATATATTCCTTCCATGCTGGACTGGGAGAGATAGAAAAACATAGAATGTTCCAGCTGCCCTTCCTCCCGGGCATGCTGTTGAAGTCAGCAAAAGGGACTCGAGGGTTACAGTGTATCGTAATTTAGGCGATGGGCTGACAACCTGTCACTATAGCAATACACTTTTCAATCTAAAATTGCCCTCATTTTTTGTCAGACGTGGCGAAACCGCCTTTTACGAGGCGTTTATCGCTCTGCCTACCCCGTAAGGGATAAAGGCGTGATTTTATGTATGTATGTATGTATGTAAAATATATGAGTGTAAATTTAATTGCGTGCCATAGGGACATATAAGAAAGTGTTTCGAAAAATAGTTCCTAAAAAACAGTTAGCTTCCCCAAACAAAACTACAATTTCGGACATACTATTTGTATGAAGAACACATTTTTTTATTCACTAGTATCTGTTTTTTAAAATTTTCGATGTGTCCGTTTATTGTTACGGAAACATACCATAGGCTATGAAACTCAATTAAATTAACATCATATATGATTTTCGTTTTATCTATTTTTTGACACTTCAGTAACAAAATGGATTATTCATATTCTTACATACATACATAAAATCACGCCTTTATCCCTTACGTGGTAAGCAGAGCGTAAAACGTTCGAACAAAATGGATTGTTCGTATTCATACTTTTCCAATAATAGCTTCTTCAGAACTGCTCCCTAATTAACTCATTTCATTTTGTATGCATGTGAATTGTGACTGTTCCATTCATTATTGCCAAATACCTTAGAGAATAAGGTAGAAAAAATCCCCAAGAAATTATTTTTCGAATGCTTTGTAAAAGTAACTTAATAATTATATGACTACCCGAAGGAAATTATAATTTAAATTTGATGCGGGAAGCCAAACAATGTTATCTATAAATATCTCGTTCAAAAAGAGGACTTATTTTGAAGTAAAGGTATGATATGTTAAGGTGAATACTGAATTTGAATAAGAGTGATAAACAATATTTTTTATTCGAAGTATCTAGTCTAGCAATATTTTTAGCATTTATTTTTCACTTTCATGTACTGTTGCCCGACTGTTATATTTTTTACTGCCTCCGTGTTCTAGCGGTCTGAACAAAGATTTAGACAAGCTCTCGACCCGGAGATTCCTGGTTCGATTCTCAGCGGGGGACAATGACTTTGTGTTGTTGTTTCTAGTTTGATTAGGACATTGCAGGCTGTTCACCTATTTGTCCAAAAAGTAAGATTATCCATGCTGTCGGATGGGCATGTAAATAGTCGGTCCTGCGCCTGATTTCTCTCTGGTCGTGTCTGTCCCACCAGAATAAAAGATTAAAAAAGAGAGTGCAAAAATGTGTAGCGTAAATACTTGGGCACTAAAAACTAGTACTGCGCAGTTGGCCGACCTCTGTGAGATTGGCCGCCGTCACCGAAAATCGGTGGGAGGACAATGATATTTTTTTACCCACTGTAGTTACAGTTTAATTTTGATTGGTTAAGAGATTTGAGATTTCCTTCCATGCTGGACTGAGAGTGATAGAAAACCATAGAATGTGCCAGCTGCATCTCCTTCCGGGCATGTTGTAAAAATCATTATTAAAATAATCGTATCTTAAGCAAGGCAATTTTATCTTGTCTGAAAATTCAGCCCAGTATTCGCCTTAAGATGTTAGATGTGGCTTTGTCTGCAAATTTAATTAAAATGTATTAATAAGCTTCGAACATAATAAAGCACAAAGTTTTATTTTATGCATTACCGAAACTTATTGATATGAAATTAAATTAATCAGAAGATATCTAATTTACTTTAGCTAGAAGAGAGAACATATTATATTAAAAAGACTCAAAATGTCGCACAAATATTGTATTGCATTTTTTTAAGGGCCCAATTAGTAATTTTAGTTTACTTTATCATTATTATGAGTTCTTTTTTTTTAAAACCTTGTTTTTTTTTCTTCTAGTAACATGAATGATTTTACGTTTGCACAATTTGGTATCAACAAAACTTTATTATTATAGTGACTAAGCTAATTATTATTATTGTTCTGTGCATAAATAGTATTTATTTATAGAAATATGTAAAATAAATTACGTGTCGCTATACCGGGTGTAACTGATAGAGGTTGCTCAGTCAACGAAACTGAACAACTTTCACCAGGAAATTCTTTTAGGAGATATAAGAAAACCTTCCTATGTAAAATAATCACCTCGATCAGACAATTTGTACGGAAAAGCAAATTTTATTTTTCACTTCCGGAAAAAAATGCTGCTGATACTTGTTCAGTTTCGTTGACTGAGCAACCTCTATCAGTTTGCGGGACGCTGTCCCTTACACCCGGTATCATTGTATGTACCTATATCAAGATATGTGTTATTGTTCAATGGTTGTTGGAATTGTATCACACAAATAAAATAATTCGTTTGTGATAAAAAATAAGTTATTATTATTTATTATTATTATTATATTATTATTTCCATGCTGGACTGGGAGCGAGAGAAAAACATAGAATGTGCCAGCTTTATTTCCTCCCGGGCATGCTGTAAAAACCAGCTAAGGGTTTCTGTACATTGCTATTTAGGCGATAGACTGACAACCTGTCACTACAGCAATATACCCACAAATCTATTTTAAACAACCCTCAAAACTTTGTCAGACGTGGCGGAACGACCATTGTTTAGGTCGTCTACGCTCTGCCTACCCCATTAGGGATAAAGGCGTGATTGTATGTATGTATTATTATATTCCATCCCACTCGAGTAGTTTTTCCCTGTATGATAGATTTTATAGTATTTAGAACTTGTAAATGTAAGCTTTCATGCTGGCCTGGGATCGAGAGAAAAACATAGAATGTGCCAGCTGCATTTCCTCCCGTGCTTGCTGTAAAAACCAGCTACTTGCTATGTGTATTTTTTTCTTTATTAAATGCAGGGTTGTCTGGAAGAGATCGCTTGAAGCGATAAGGCCGCCTTTGCGCACTGTTATTTTTAAGTTTTTCCAAACTGTACGATTTATGCGCAATAAAGAGTTTGTCTATCCATCTATCTATCTAAGGACGCCGAGGGCATTAGTATATTGCAATTTAGGCGATCGACTGACAACCTGTCACTAGAGCAATATGCCTACAATTTATATTAAATAACCCTCAAAAGTTTTTCAGAACGTGGCAGAACGACATTTATTTAGATCATTTACGCTCTGCCTACCCCATTAGGGATAAAGGCGTGATTATATGTATGTATGTAAATTTAGGCAAAGTTCTAATATCAATGTGTCATCCAAATAAATTTAGGATTAAAACCGCTCAGAACAGGCAATCGTTGCGAAATCGCGTACAATAAAGGGCCTTACATATTGCACATTGGCTATAATACACCGGGAGTAAAACAAATGCTGACCAATGTAAGTAAGTAATTTTTTATTGCACACAAAAATCATAAACATACCAGAAAACCATTTCAACAATAATGTGCGCAAAGGCGGTCCAAACGTTTGGCTGTGAATCTACCCATGAAACTGAACAACTTTCCCTTTCTCGAAATATAAAAACAAATATATCGTCTCTCCATACAGAATGACTCAAGCTGCTGATACCACTGATGGTAGGCTCCGCAAGGGGCCGCCTGGCTCGTAACCTTGCTCTCACCGGAGTCCGGCGCCAAACAGCTTGCTGTGCTCCGTCGATGCGTGAGATTGCCAGTGCCATAACAGGCATCTTCTGAGTGAGCTCGCTCCATCGTCGACTCTGTCACGGTCATCTCTGACTTAGAGGCTAGACGCAAGAGCAAACACATTTCTAATAAAAAACAATACAATACAAGATACTTTATTGCACAAAGAAACACAAATGCATACAGCAGAAAAGTAAGGAACAAAACAGTACAATATAGGCGGCCTTTCTGCTAAAGCAGTAATATCTACCACGCAACCTTTGGGTATTAGGATAGTACATAGCAGATAGCGGGATAGTGCATACTAAGTTCATCTTAATACTTACACAATATAAATACTACTAAATAAATACATAACTAAAATAAACTAATATATGTTTATAATAAACTAATACATATTATGCTAACGGGAGATAGGATAAATAACTAGTTATTATACAACTAAGAAGAACTTTCTTGTTCGCTCTTTAAATGTCTCAGTAGACGGTGCTCGTCGAACGTTTTTGGGAAGGGAATTCCACAATTTGACTGCTCGGACCGTGAAAGATTTTCCGTAGAAGTCCGTCTTGTGGGAGGGTAAGTTTAAAGAATAAAATAAAAATATACCACTCGTTTGGGAGACTCATTTATTTCTCTTAATTTTTAACCTATGTTCCTTGGGGAAAGTTGTTTAGTTTCATGGGTAGATTTGGTCAGCATTTTTTTTTACTTCTTGTAAAGCGTTATCTCTGTCGCATCTTTCAACAACTAGCAAACACCATTGCCTCGTTCCATATCGATGTGTGTTATAATAATAATCATTTATTTCAGGCATTTAAAATGTACACCCATATTCAAAATCACAATATAATCTAAATTAAATTATATTATGTTACATTAAATAAAATTAAAATTAAATAAAATTAAGTTATTTATAGCCCCTTACTGTACTCGCGTGATTTGCTTTATATTAAGACGATGCCTAAGTGGTCTGGATGAAACATAGGTGTTAATTAAGTCTGAATAGAGATTATGTCATTGTATAGAAATTGCTAAATAATATTTCGCTTGTTGTGTGATTAAATTAAACTCTTAGTTTTGTCTTGTTTGCTAGGTTTAATAAACCCAGCCGAAATATTAATTAACGTAATAAATGCCTGGTGACAGATCATACTCCTCATCCACACAGGGTGTAAGGGACAGCTTCCCGCAAATTGATAGGAACTGAACAACTATAGATAAGTATAATTATTAACTGCCTCCGTTACTCCGTGGACTAGTGGTCTGAGCCATGGGCTCCTGATTGAAAAGTCTTGGGTTCAAAGAAGTTGCGTCTGTAACAAAATTGGCACCATTAGAACACTAGTTTATTCTCACTGGACTTTATTGGCTGAACTATTAGCCGGTCGCAATATAAATCTTACGCAGTTATTTCGGGTTTAATTCTTCTAATTATTTACATAATTATCTTACAAATCTCACAATAAGATAAATTCTCACCAACAATATCAAAAACAAACTTCTTCAGCAGAAAAGTAGAAGGCGCCAACATTAAAATTATTTAACTCTATACTCACTGGACTTTATTGGATGAACGCAATATAAACCTTGAGGGGCCATTAGGGTAGCGCTTCGGCCCGTGTTACAGCTAAAATTTGTGCTGCAAAAGACTTTAGGCTTTTGGCCCCTATTTTAAAACTAGACTTAAAAAAACGACTAGTAGGCTTAAAACCTACGTGGGACACTCAGAAAGTTTTGCGACACTAAAAAAAATTGTTCTACAGGTACATATATTTTTATTAAATCTTTTCAAAGTACTCTCCACCAGCCTCTATACAAAGATTCATGCGTCTGAACCAGTTTTCAAAACACTTTTTCCAGTCCGCCGTAGACACCTCGTTTACAGCCTGCTCGAACGCAGCCAGCGCATCTTCCGGCGACGAAAATTGTATCCCCTTGAGCTGATTTTTTATTTTTAGAAAAAAAAAGAAGTCACACGGTGCTAGATCAGGGCTGTAAGGAGGGTGACCCAGGAGTTTGACTGGTGTGCTGTCCAGGAAGTCCCTCGTTTTGAGCGCGGTGTGTGCAGGCGCATTGTGGTGGTGGAGCAGTAGTCCGCGGAGCCCTGTGTTTGGTCGCTTGTTGCTCACAACAGAAAAAAGTTCTGGTAAACATTTGGTAGTATACCATTCGGCGTTAATGCTTCTTTGATCTCGTAAGGGAATTGAGGCCAAGTGGCCAGTCAAATTAAAAAAGCTGGCGATCAAAATCTTCCCCCCGCTTCAAGATCGCTTCACTTTGGTAGGCGTTGGTTCATTTTGAAACACCCAAACTGTCGACTGGCGCTTGGTTTCTGGATCGTATTGATAAATCCAGGACTCATCACCTGTTACGATGTCGTAAACACGCCGAGACGAGCCTGCTTCAAATTTGTTCAGCATATCACGGCACCATTCCACCCGGGCCTGCTTCTGAGCGTCGGTGAGGTAGTGCGGCACCCAGCGCGATACTATCCTCCTCACGAGAAGATGCCCTTGTAGAATCTCGTGAACGCTTCCCGATCCAATCTTTAATATGTGCTGAATCTCCTGATATGTAATTCGCCTATTATCTTGGATTAAATTTTTCACTGCTAGCACGTTTTCTTCCGTAATAGCCGTCAAAGGGCGACCGCTTCTTTCTTCATCCCCCAAGGTTGGCCGACCGCGCTAAATTCTTTATACCAACGATACACGGTTGCCTTGGAGGGGCTTTCATCCATAAATGCCATTTGAAGTCTATCGAACGATTCATCCGGTTTCAGGCGACACTTGAAATCGTAAAAAATCATAGCTCTAAAATGTTCCCGGTGCAGATCCATTTTTCAGTAAGACACGATACTTTGAATTGGCTCGCAAAAAATGTGGACGGAAATTTTGAAAATGGAACACACATATTTTTACTTACAAGTAATCATATTTTCAAAAAAGATTCTAACCGGCCAGTCTGCCATATATAAAAACTATTTATCGCAATACTTTCTGAGTGGCCTGGTATAAAGCCATATGTCCTTGCGGATAGGCTTGGACTAAGCCTATTCAAGCCTTTTGATTATAATACAATACAAATGCCTTATTGCACATAAGACAAGATATTACAAAGAAATAAAACAGTACAATTTAGGCGGCCTTATTGTGAGGGTAGCAATAAAAAAAAACTTAAATAGGCTCTTAGGCTTATAACCAAACCTAGGTTTGGAAGCCCCATTGGAATATCATGTGTGAATTTTATGCAGTTCCAATAATATTACATAACACGTATCTAATTGATACCCTCTTCACTCGGTAAAAATGCACTAAAAAAATATGTATCGACTCCAGTCCCGAAACGAACACTACTGAAAGCAAAAAGCTATAGGCTTTTTTAAAGCCTACTACTGTAAAAAAGGGCTAAAAAAAATGACGAACATTTAAAGCCCTATTTATCTGGCCTAGTCCCAAATAGGATTTTATAGGCCGAAATTTAGGGCTTAAAGCTCAGTCTTTTTTTAATAACTAATAGGCAACCCATTTGTCCGCCATCTCACCTGATGGAAAGTGACAATGCAGACGATGATGGAGCATGCTAGAAAATGCCTATTTACTCTTGCCTTAAAAAGGCCCTGGTTATATTGTTCCGGAAACATATCCGCAAGCAGGGAGTTCCACTCCTTTGCAGCACTAGCTATAATACTAGCAATGACTGCTTCTGCCGCTATAACTAGTATGATCCACGCAAACACGGTGGCATGGCTGATGGCGGAGAGTGATGAAGCAAATCGAGATCAGGATATAAACCCTGACGATAACGGGTCGTTCATTGAAATAATACACGTGTCGGTTTAAATTTTTGTAATTATTTACATAATTATTTCACAAATCTCACAATAAGCTACAGTCTAACCAACAATATCAATAACAAACTTCTTAAGCAGATAAGGCACCAACATAAAAATAATTTAACTCTATTCTCACTGGACCTTATTGGCTGAACTATTAGCCGGTCGCAATATAAAGCTTACGGAGTTATTACGGGGCCATAAGGGTAGCGCTCCGGCCTTTACTACAGCTATAATACTGGCAATAACTGCTACTGCTGCTAAAGCTAGTATGATCCACGAAAACACGGTGACATGGCTGATGAGGGAGTGTGACGAAGCGAGCTCTTCGCGGATCGATGGGGGTACCTCTGCGCCCTGCAAAAGAAACCGACATTTAGGAGGTAGTAAGGCGACTTTTGGCACCCTATAAGCGCTACGAATAGAAACGATCAGTCTTCTTCTTCTAGTCGAATCAATAGGCCCGATGAACCCTGGTGTCAGTTTTTAAACCGCCTGATAGCACAACTGATAGGCCTATGACGTGGTTTGTGTGAGGACCATTATGAAAGAAAGCGACCGGGACCGACCCGACGCGTCAGGCGGAGCTGTCGCGACTGCTAACCGTGGCCCTCCGATGTTTTCTTCCAGACAATCAGGTGGATTCAGCCTGCATTAGTCTAGCCTGCAGCGGAGGCAAACTGGGAATCAAGTCAAGGAAGTCAAAATCTTACATAGTGATAAATTGACGAAAATACCCTGGGAATCGAACCCATGACCTCCGGATCAGAAACCCATGGCTCAGACCACTAGACCACGAACGCAGTAGTGTCCTGATACGCAATTTGAAACTAGCCTGAAACAACTGCGCACGCGAAGGCCATTTTCTAGCCCATAAAAATGTTCGATTGATCCTAGACTTTCTGTTACCCACTACGGGTAATACTTATGGGATGTAAACCTTTCTTTTCTTCCTTCATTCCCTTCCAAATATGCATCATATTTTCTACTTTTACATAGTTAACATCAAAGCTCACATATCACTTCAGTTTGTCATGGTCATGACCTAACTTTCTACAATGTAAAGGGCGCAAGATTTGAGATAAAACGATGATATTACAATATTCTTGTAAAAGATATCGATAAAAAAGCAATGTTATAAAAAGTTACCTCTTCTATCCAAAGCAAAGGGAAAAGTCCTGTTCGAACTTTGGCCAGTTGTGGTGCAGCTGGCATATTACGCAGCTCTATATTGAACTGCAGACGCTTCAATCCTTTGAGAACAACGCCAGTCACCTGAAAAAAGACGGCAAATTTTATGTCTCTATTGCTTAGCATTAAAAAAAAAACACGATCACACTCATAGCCCTCACTAGGATTTCCTGTATCGGGGTGCCATGGACATACACAGAAACAACCACAAAGAACACCCAGACCCAGAAACAGACATTTAAATTCAAATGTCTGCCGTGGCCGAGAATCGATCCCGGGACCCTCTGCGTAGCAGGCAGGTACACTGCCAACTAGGCTGCGCGGCTTGAAAACTCTGACAGCTGGGTTGGCCAGCAATAATCCTAATCTAGGATTGAGTCTGGTTTCCCTTCTGGGTGGCGGAAGGTCAGATGGTAGTCGCTCTGTGTAAAAACCAGTACCCTTCGTTTAATCTCCTGGTAGCCGACCCCGTGATAAGGCTAGGAAGATGATGATGATGACTCATTAATTCCCTTTTCTTTAACTAAGACTTACTATTTCCTGATTATTTCGGGTCAGTAGCAGTTGGGGTTATGGATATATTGGCACCTTGGTCAATCATTCATTTTAATTACATGAAAATAAACAAGTTAGAAGTTTCAGTTGGGTGGGATTTGAACCCACGGTTATTACATTGTATTGTTATTTTCATATGTGTAAAATTTCTCTAATACTTATATACATACATATAATCACGCCTTCATCCCTAATGGGAAAGGCAGAGCGCAAACGACCTAAAGGTCGTTCCGCCACGTCTGACAAAGTTTTGAGGGTTATTAAGATAGATTCGTAGGTATATTGCTGTAGTGACAGGTTGTCAGCCCATTGTCTAAATTACAATATATTGAAATCCTCGGATCCTTTAGCAGATTTTTACAGCATGCCCGAGAGGAAATGCAGCTGGCATTCTATGTTTTTCTGTCACTCCCAGTCCAGCATGGTAGAAAATTTCCAAAACGTTGATGCATTATTACACCGGCATACGTAAAGAAATTTGGGATACCTACACTAAAATGATTAGTATTATTTTGCAAGATTGTTCCCAGTATGGTTAGTACAATTCATGCTGTTGAACCGTAATTTAGCTCGGTAAGCATGCGAATCTGTACAGTACAAGGCCAAACGTACGTTTTTCTGTTCCTAATTAAGCTAAAATAATAAAGTACCTATTCAGTAGGTTTTTAGCTGGAGGATTTTCCCATGATAGGAAAGACATTGTCTATTCTATTGTTAAATTAGCCAAATAGTGAGACGAGTTGTGTTATTTAGTTGACTGACGTGTAGAAGTAATAATAATTATTTTTTATTACGATATAAGTTGAATTTGAGATTTACAGAGATTACTGTGCAAGCTGTTGTTTAATGAACACATTGGTATTAAATATACATACAGACATAGCATCACACCTTTATCTCTAATGGGGTAGGCAGAGCGTGTACGACCTAAACAAAGGTCGTTCCGCCACGTCTGACAAAGTTTTGACGGTTATTTAAGATATATTGGTAGGTATATTGCAGTAGTGACAGGTTGTCAGACTATCACCTAAATTGCAATATACAAAAATCCTCGGATCCCTTAGCTGATTTTTACAGCATGCCCGGGAGTTATTACAGCTGGCACATTCCATGTTTTTCTCTCGCTCCCATGCCAGCATGGAAGACTATATAAATATGCAATTACTCAGATATGCCTATCAGTAAACTTGCTCTACCATCTACTGAAGTCAAAAGGAACCCTCTCCTCCCCTGCTCCCCTGAGCTAAGTGGCGCCCACATCAGTCAAAAAATTATAATTCATTGAAAACACATCAATCGAAAATCCGGTAGATCAGATTAAGGTTAAAGCAATGAAGGTCATTAAGAACATCATAAAGTGGCAACTTATAGTTCGTTGTAGTGACAGATAGATAATTTGCGAAAAACGGCCACTTTTATCACTTTTGCTATCTGTAACTGAAGTGAACACAAAATTATTAATTTATAATGTTTAAAATAAACTTTAGTATCTATACTTAAATCTGATCTACCGGATTTTTGATTTTTCAGTGAGTAATGATTTTTTAACAGATGAAGGCGCTGGCGTGCACCGGGGTTCTCCTTAGCGGAATACCTATTAGACGGAGAACCACCTTACAAGTTTTATGTGTAACTAAGTAGGACACAAGCTGCTTTATAGTCCACTGCACTGGAAGAATTGGGCCTCACCCATACCGGGTGTAAGGGACAGCATCCCGCAAACTGATAGGGGGTGCCTCAGTCAATAAAAACTCTTTCACCAGAAAATTCTTTCAGAAGATGAAAAAAATATTGACTTTCCCATTTTTTTCATGTCCTGATAGAATTTCCTACATACATACATATAATCACGCCTTTATCCCTAATGGGGTAGGCAGAGCGTAAACGACCTAGACAAAGGTCGTTCCGCCACGTCTGATAAAGTTTTGAGGGTTATTTAAGATAGATTTGTAGGTATTACTGTAGTGACAGGTTGTCAGCCCATCGCCTAAATTGCCGTATACTAAAACCCTCAGATCCCTTAGCTGGTTTTTACAGCATACCCGGGAGGAAATGCAGTTGGCTCATTCTATGTTTTTCTCTAGCTCCTAGGCCAACATGGGAGCAAATAGAATTTCCTATTGATAGTTATTCAGTTTCGTTGACTTAGTAACCCCTATCAGTTTGCGGGACGCTGTCCCTTGCACTCCGTATAGGTATTTGCCGAAGTCAAGACATTTAGCATTTTTTTTCATTCACAGAGAATGCTTCTAGCCATCACCTAATCTCTTTGTTGATTTTTAAGACAAAGGAGAATAAGAGAAATAATGAAAGAAATAAATCAAATCAGAAGGAAAGAAAAAACGGAAAAAAGATCGAAGGTGGGAAGGAAACTCACCGGATCAATATAAAGGTAAGTATTGTGCTTCTCCTTATCCGGGCTGACTCCTTCGCCGAAGTACTCCAAGAGTTCCTCCGAGGCCAGGTAGAAGTGGGGCAGCGAAGCGATGGCAGGGGCGCCCTGGCAAGGGTTCAGGTTCAGGATGCCCATCAGGAGGCAACCGTCGTGGTTAGCGCTCCAGTTCCTATAATAAGCATGGGTAAACATAAGTAAGAAGCGCAATAATTAACACTCGAAGAATTAACATGTTAGGCGAGCGAAGAGAGCGCGACATTTAACTATATAAAACAGAATCTATAGGTATGTTATGCGAGTTAAGCGAGCGAAGCGTAACACGATAGTTAAATCAATACGTTACGCAAGTGAAGCGAGCGCGATTTTACTCGAAAATTGAATTAATCAATACGTTACGCGAGCGAAGCGAGTGCCTCATCCCACGAAGGCCGAAAGAATGAATACTTTCACGACCGAAGCGAGCGAGATATTTTATGAAAGTCGAATCAACTCGTTATGCGAGCAAAGATAGCGCGATAACCCTAAGAAAATGTAATGAATAAACTACGTGAGCGAAGCGAGCTCAAAATTTCACAAAAAAATGTCTCCTTAAAACTTTATATAATACAAGGGAAGACCATTCTATAAAATGTAGTTAACTAAATAGGAAGCTCGACTTATACGCGAGCGAATAGTTTGTAAAAGTGTTCCTGACATGTTTGATATTTCTCGAACTCTTACCAACTACGCGCTTCGACATCCAACAATATTATTAACCCTTTACTTCACTTCCAGAAATTGTAGCCACCGCCTTTTAACTTACAGAGTTGACCTACTTTAGGGAAAAATGAAGGGCTTTTTAAAACCAAGTATTTTATAATTTGAACTTAGTTTAGTTCAAGAATGAGTTTCCCATTAAAAAACCCTAACAGCTAACTAATTTGACTACACATATACAACTCTACCAAAAAAAGCCGTAGCAGTCCACTTTCCCTACTGCTGAATATTATGGGACTTACCCAATTGGGTGATTTACCATACTTTTGATTGATTGAGGGCTATTTGCCATACACTACATCTGCGTTTAACAAGTGGTTTAGCAAGTGCAGTAGATATTGTTTATAGGGTACTCTATAGGTTTGCTAGAGCTTGGCTCTTGTGAGCTTAGCTTGTTTGGGTCGGAACGGAATCCAACTCTTTATGAGCAGATGTCCGCAGAGTGAGTCCTTTCCAACGTGTATCCCTGTCGAGATAATGCAATGTTTAGTCACTCTAAAGGTACTTTTTTGCCCATTTCTTGATACAAGCAGTGATGCTACCCTAACCATCATCTCACGGTTAAACAAACTTACCTTCTACAGAAGCATTTGTTATCAGGGTTAGCGCTCTTAGCAGCCAGCGCCATGTTGTCAATCTCATAGTAATAGGCGTCCAGGTTGAACATCGTCCTTTTGCCAACCAGACTTGCGTACAGAGATCTGTAAGAAGAATTATTTGATCAACAAAATGGCTAACAAGTAATTTAAAAAGTTCAAAAACCCGTAGCGTAGGAAATAAGCATCAACACTTTAAATCGTTATAGATCCTAAACAGTAATTCAAAACGAAAAATGATTTATAAATCCTAAAACTGATTTGCGAATACCTATTCAATGATACCTCAATCGGCATAGATAGTCAAATTATATTTTTAAATTTTTACAATATGGTGTCTGGTCTGATTATCGCCATATTTTATTTTGATCAAAAACATGTGTTTAGTGACACTCGCATGGTTAAGACATTCGTACAAAATCGGCTCACGCGTTTGATCTCTATAGTGCCACTAAGGAACAAAAATACACACTCACGTACATACATACATGGACTGATAAACACATTATCCTCCTTTGCGTTGTGCAGTAGGGTAAAAAGCGTAACACGTTAAAAGTTCCTAGAGAAAAAAAACTGTGTGAAAGTTGTTTAGTTTCTTTGGCAAGAAACCCCGTATCAGTTTGCGTACTAAATAAAAGTAACTCTGTATAGAATTAATGTGGACCTACTTCCATAACACATAACACACTTTTCATAACCAAGTCATACATCTTCCTAGCCTTATTCCGTATCTCACGAGGTTGGCTAACTTATCTAGGGGTTTGAACGAGGGTACTGATTTTTACACAGAGCGACTGCCATCTGACCTCCGCAACCCAGAAAGGAAACCAGACCTACTCCTAGATTAGATCAGAGTTTTCAAGCCGCCATTGCTTAGCACTGGCCTCTGACACGGCTTAACTACTAATATTTACGGAATTAAACGATATTAACCGGGACCAACGGCTTACGTAAGAAAAAGCGCCGAATTAACGTACATATGAATTTTGAAAGTGAAAAACACAATGGGACGTGGTGAGATTCGAACCACAACCTCCGGCTCAGGAGCCAGTGGCCCTATCCAATACACCATCGGGCTCTCATAATCCTGTCATAACCAATTAAGGAATAAAAAAATATCGTAGCTATATTGAACGTCACCTGGATACTATATCAAGAACTTGAATTCAAATTCTTGTCTTCCATGCTGGACTGGGAGAGATAGAAAAACATAGAATGTTCCAGCTGCCCTTCCTCCCGGGCTTGTTGTAGAAGTCAGCAAAAGGGACTCAAGGGTTACAGTGTATTGTAAATTAGGCGATGGGCTGACAACCTGTCACTATGGCAATACACATTACAATCTAAAATTACCCTCAATTTTTGTCAGACGTGGCGAAAGCGCCTTTTACGAGGCGTTTAACGCTCTGCCTACCCCGTAAGGGATAAAGGCGTGATTTTACGTATGTATGTATGTATCAATTCAAACAACCCGACTGTAGGAAGTATTAATAATTTATTTTTTTGATACATACACACAATCACACCTAAATGGGGTAGGCAGAGCGTAAACAACCTAAACAAAGGTCGTTCTGCCACGTCTGACAAAGTTTTTAGGGGTATTTAATATAGATTTGTAGTTATATTGCTGTAGTGACAGGTTGTCAGCCCATCGCCTAAATTGCAATATACTAAAACCCTGAGATCCCTTATCTGGTTTTTATAGCACGCCCGGGAAGAAATTCAGCTGGCACATTCTATGTCTTTCTCTCGCTCCCATTCTAGCATCATAATCAGCACCAATCGATCTAAAATTGAGCTTTATTTATTTAACACATGAATCAAATATGTTTTTGTAATCTCATTTTAATTACGTTTATTTTGATATAGGCCGTTTTTTAATTACCTTTGTTTCGATAGGTTCAGTCAAAAATTAATTTTAGAGGGCTTTAGCGCGCAAAATCCGCCATTATGATTTTGAAAAATGACACCTATATCTAGGAACACTCTAAGCTAATAAAAAAATATTGAAACATACACAGAAGATACGCCTTTCTTGACAGTCGGGTAAATTAAAAAAAGCCTATACTATTTCCACATCCAGTTTTAAAATATTTTTCCGAATTGTCTCGATTGTCTTGATTTCGGATTGCATGCATATCGTCTCTTTACACTGTTGTAAAATTTCTATCTTTCAATGTACCACCCTGATATCAAAGTAACACGTAAATATAGGAAGAAGATGATTTACGACATACGCCGCCGGGTTTGAGGAGATTGAGTTTGGATACCTTCAGTAAAGTTGTGATTTATGAAAATTGGAAAATGCGAACAGGTGAAAAACATAGATCGCAAATTATGGAAGGCCCAACTGATATAGCTTTACAAAGGGAAAAGATTTGTAGTAAAAGTGTGTGTTATTCGTAACTAGCGACCCGCCCCGGCTTCGGATTCTCCTCAATATTATGCAAGTATTATATAAATAAACCTTCCTCTTGAAACACTCTTATATATTAAAAGAAACCGCATCAAAATCCGTTACGTAGTAGTATTTACATTGTTTAAGTATTAAGATGAACTTAGTATGCACTCTCCCGCTATATGCTATGTACTATCCTAATACCCAAAGTTTGCCTGGTAGAAATTGCTGCTTTAGAAATAAGGCCGCTTATATTGTACTGAAATGTTCTTACTTTTCTGCTGTATGTATTTGTGTTTCTTTGTGCAATAAAGTATCTTGTATTGCATTGTATATTGCAATGTGCTTACAACCTATCACTACAGCAATATACCTACAAATCGATCTTAAATAACCATCAAAACTTTGTCAGACGTGGCGAACGACCTTTGATTAGGTCGTTTACGCTCTGCCTCTCCCATTGGGGATAAAAGCGGGATTATATATACGTATGTATGTATATACTATTTTTCCGAATATAACTGATGTAACCCATTCTTCGAATCGAGTGTGATTACTGAACAGGCTTCTTCTAGGAGAGATCTCTCTACCGTCAACTTTGTCTCTCTGTCACCTCATGGGTAAGGCCCGTATTTATAATCAGCACTTGAGACTGACAGCGAGTTTGAGTTCGTATCAGAAATGGCCAATGGTCATATCAGTACAATATGGCCTGTTTAATCTAAACTTGGTATCGCTCTCAATCTTGAGATCGCTTCTTAAATACGAGCCTTAGGGTCGTATTTATAATCAGCCAGTTTGTACTGAAATTACATTTCTAATACGAACTCAAACTCATGAGAGCTGATTATAAATACGGCCCTTAGTAACTCAAGAGCAAATCCATATTAAGTAATAAAACAAACTGCCTCGGTGGTCTAGTGGTCAGAGCCATGGGCTTACGATCCGGAGGTCCTGGGTTCGATTCCCAGGGGGAAACACAAAATTGATATTTGTATGTTTATTCACTTTGTGAGGTTTTCCTTAGTTTGGTTAGGATATTGCAGGCTGAATTACCTGATTGTCCGAAAAGAGGGTTCCGCGTTTCGGAGGGCACGTTAAGCCGTTGGTCCCAGTCCCCGTTTATTTATTTATTTATTTACTGTTTATTGTACACAAGTAACATGAGAAAGACAATACACAAGGAATACCGACACAACAGGTACAGCTTATTTCTACTAAGAAATTTCTTCCAGCTGACCTACGGAAGTGAGACTTAAAATGAGAGGCAAATTAGGCGTGCACAAATAAATCATAATATAAAAATAATACCAGATAATTATAAATTACATAAATAACTAATTATATAAATACTTAAAATCATAATAACTATATAAACATGAATATATATAAATACATATATATATAACTAATACTATACGGAAAGTTGCTGTCTTTGATAGTGGTAGTTACTCATACCATGTCAGAGGTCTAATAGCTGTGCTACTAGGCGGTTTGAAAACTCTGACACCAGGGTTTATCGTGTCGTTCGAATCGAGAATCCACTCGCTAAGAAGAATAAATACCTTTGTAGTAGCTTGTATTTAGTTTATGTATTACATGTAATGTAATGTATTTAGTACCTATATTTATTTGACTGGGTTTGCAATATAGCTTACCGCTACGATTTTTTCTTTCACTCAAAGGTTGCCTGGAAGAAATTGCTACCTTAGCAATAAGGCCGCCTATGTTGTACTTGTCTTCTGTTGTTATCTGTTGTGTTGTATAGTTTGTCGTGCAATAAAGTACTTTTATCTTATCTTATCACTACATAGTATAAAGCAAAGTCGCTTTCTCTGTCCCTATATCCCTATGTATGCTTAGATCTTTAATACTAAGCAACGGATTTTGATGCGGTTTCTTTTAATGGATAGAGTGATTCAAAATAAAGGTTTATATGTATAATACATGCATAATATAGTAGAGGAACACTGATAATTTCCGTGAAAAGCCGGGGCGGGTCGGTAGTCTTAAGAATAAAATAAAATTTACCTGCAGATATCTGGCTCAAAAGTGTATATCCTTTGCGGCACCTTACTCTCATCAATCGGTGGAAAGATGGAGGAGTCAGATCCGTTCAGCTGGTTGCAGTATTTGTTGCCCCAACTGGACATCTTGGACTGGTTGTGGTAGCCCACGATGTGCCCAAGGTCGTAGATGTTCTCTCTACCCCGCACCATGTCGTACGGACCTGATTCTGTGGTGTTCAGCTGAAATATGAAATGGTGTGTTCAAGAATGTTCCAGCTGCCCTTCCTCCCGGGCATGCTTTAGAAGACAGCAAAAGGGACTCGAGGGTTACAGTGTATTGTAATTTAGGCGATGGGCTGACAACCTGTCACTATGGCAATACACATTACAATCTAAAATTACCCTCAATTATTGTCAGACGCGGCGAAAGCGCCTTTACGAGGCGTTTAACGCTCTGCCTACCCCGTAAGGGATAAAGGCGTGATTTTATGTATGTATGTATGTATGTGTTCAAGAAATGTTCCGTGATGCGGAGGGCACATTATAGTGCGCTATTCTTCTTCTTATCGTATCGATCGTAATGGCTGAAATTAATTTCGACCAGTACTTTGCCAAACGCACTGCGACATCAGTGGCGTTGTAAAGGTCTTCTTGGGTGCAAGATGAAGGGCACGCGGGGCAAGACAAGGCGCTATTGATGTATCAGATAGTGGAAATATAAGTGTGGACTATGTATACAGGGTGTTGAATTAATATTTTTATAGGTTCCTTTTACGCTACTGAAACACCCCATAATCTATGGCACGTAATTAAATTAACACTTTGTATGGATCCATAGGAAGTCTGACACCGGAGTTTATCGGATAGTTTGCCGGCTCGAAAACCAGGGTGTATTGAAAGTGACGGGAAATTGAAGTTGAGTCGGATATCGACCCATATGTCATGGGTTCGAATCCCATTCAATTTTCCATTTGGAACAGCATAGCAACATTTATTTGCTAGTAATTTTGTATTTTATATGTTTTACATAGTATTACTAATTTATTATTAATTAATTAAAAATTATCTATATAGATTAGAATCAATCATAATTTTATATAACAATCACTAAACATGCACTGAGTCATTATTCTTTATTCTATTATTCTATATTTAATTAGTTTTGATGGATGTAGATTGTTTTGGTATTTTTAAAAACAGTTTAGTTTTACTCGTTTCCTACACTTAATCAGGGACTTGTCACTTCCTTTGGGTGAGAGCTGAAAAGCAGTGTTGTTCTTTATGAGCAATCATACACTGAGCTCTGACCTTCTGCATCGCTTCAACACACATACAACAAAATGTAGGCACTACTTATTTACATCCTTTTTTTATGTTCAAACCTGTTCTATGTTTTTTCTTAATTTGTTACATGTGTGTTGTTTTTATGCAATAAACGTTTATCTATCTATCTAGCTATCAACATCTTTGAAACAATTTAAATAATCTCAAGAAGGCTCTATCAAAATGCAAGCAACTCTTTAAACAAACATACATAAGTACGATGTTACTACTGGAAGTAGTTTAATAAGTAAAGTTCAAGTTAAATCACTGTATTAGCAAATAAATAGCTCGGAGTTGGCGTAATAGGTATTCCCAAGCGAGGTAAGTATCGATAAACAACGTATTTGCCGTGACTTGAACAAGTTATCAATTTCCCCTCTGATATCCACAGTCAATTGAGTTATGATCGAGTTACTTAGAGGAGCAAAAACAGCGACTGCCTCGTGCCTTGAACTAGTCTAAATATGAACAGGTTTTGGGCTCAATTCTAGAGCCGCTAACATTTTAAGTCTTAATTTGATAAGTATATTTTGTTTAATTAAGCGCATCAATTTACGCGGCTTAGAAACTTAAAATATCTTAAACGGGCATATCATAGCAGCGATTAAAGAGTTTCCGCAAATTATGGAATTTTAATCAACATCAAAAATTTAAGAGCTTTGCTTTTGTCGGTGGACTAATTGCCAAATTTCTCGGGATTGGGCCTTCTCTTTAACGTCTCTATACGACTTGACCTCAACCTCTTCTTTGATTTGGTCAATATAAACTCTTCTAGGTCTACCTCTCCCTCTTCTCCCCTCAATCTCTCCTTCCAATACAGTCTTGAGTAGTAGGTCATATCGTAATAGGTGTCCCAGCATCTTTCCCCTACTGTTTTCAATAATGTTCAATATATATATCGTTCAGCTAATTGGATACCGTAACCGCGTCTTCCTCTAGGTTGTAGCTGAAAACCAGCGCTATGCTCCTGAGCAAATTTTGACGCTGAGCTATTGCCTATTTGCACTGCTACAGCACACATTGTCTTAAGTTTACATGTACATGTTATCTGTTGTTTATTGTGTTTATTGTATTTTAATTTCAGAACATTTTGTTTGTGTAAAATTTGTGTGTCTGTAGTACCAAATAAACGTTTTATCTATCTATCTATCTATATTATCCTCTACCGGATGTAAGGGACAGCGACCCGCAAACTGTTAGGGGGTTGCTCAGTCAATGGAACTGAACAACTATCACCAGTAATTTCTATCAGAAGATGAAAATTAAATGGACTTCCGATACAAAATGACCATCTCGATCTGACAAATTGTGTGGGAAATCAATATTTTTCTGTCTCTTCCTAAAAAAAAATAGCTTCTGATAGTTGTTCTGTTCCGTTGACTGAGCAACCCCTTTCAGTTTTTGGGACGCTGTCCCTTACACCCGGTGTTGACTAGAATTTCTGAAAGGTAAGGTTGCCTGGAAGAAATTGCTACCCTAGCAATAAGGCCGCCTGTATGGCCGAGTAAATTTGGTTTTATACTTACTGATCTTTTCTTTGTAGATGTAATAATTTTGGTGCAATAAAGAATTATTGTATTGTATTGACATACCAGTAGCTAAGAATTGTTTTAAGTTAATTTTAACTTAGCAATTTTAAGTTTAGAGTTTTTAAGCGATGTGCATCTAAAATTCAGATCATTAACACTTCAAATATCGAAGGAGTGTTTATTATTATATCCAACTGATTGGCAATTTCATTTAGCAAATAATCACTATGTTGTAGGCAATTTAGTATTGATGAGGAGGCACAAATTAATTTTATCGTATTTGGATTCTGGAATTTAATTTACGAGTATTTTCCTTCTTCTTCTGTCGAGTGGCTATCGAGTCTATGGACCCGACGAACCCTGGTGTCAGAGTTTTTAAACCACCTAGTAGTATAACTATCAGGCCTCTGACATGGTTTGAGTAACGACCACTATCAAAGATAGCGACCGGGACCGACAGCTTAACGTGCCCTCCGAAGCCCGAAATCTTTTTCTTTTCGACAATCAGGTGATTCAGCCTACATTGTCCTAACCAAACTGGGGAAAAATTCACAAAATGATAAATTCTCAAATATCAACTTTTGTGTTTCCCCCTGGGAATCGAACCCAGAACCTCCGGATCAGGAGACCATGGCACTAGCCACTAGACCACGGAGGCAGTTATTTTCGGTTAATTACATGTCTTCACTGATTTCAGGAAGGCATGGATGTATATTGTTTATGTGCGATGGGTTTAATCCTTATTGTTCTTAGCGAGTGGATTCTCGAGTTGAGTAACCCGATGAACCCTTGTGTCAGAGATTTCAATTAATCTTGATCGTAGTCAACGAAACAGTAGATGCAAGACAGTAGAGGCTAATCTGCCTCCGTGGTCTAGTGGTAGAGTCATGGGATCATAATCCGGAGGTTGATATTTGTCAACTTATCAACTTACCACTATGTGAGATTTTCCCCAGTTTGGTTAGGACAATGTAGGCTGAATCACCTGATTGTTTGAAAGAAAAAATATTCTGTGCTTTGGAGGGCACGATGAGCAGTCGGCCCCGAACGCTGCCTTTGATAGTGGTCGTTACGCAAACCATGACAGAGGCCAATTAACTGATCGAGTAAATTTGGTTTTAAACGAGACCATACATTGATTTTTCGTCTGAGAGAAGTATAGTACTTTTTTTTCATGTTGCGAGGAAACAAGAACTTGCAATTCTTCCATAATAATTTGACATTTAAAAATGGCATGGAGCCTTTGACAGGCACACATCCCATTATTTATTTTTTATTGTCGTTTGGTGGAATTGCTACGAACACGTGTACCAATAAAAAGGTGTTCAAAAACTAAAACCCGACTACTGAAAAGTATTAAACAAGAAAATATTGTTATTTAAATTGATATTTAATACATTTTACTGATGTTCAGAGGATAGGCGTAGTCGTATGCCATTTATGGTCTACGCGTAAATTAATATGATCGCGTACCGCTGTTAAAATCTATTTAGTGGTAAGAATATATTGTTTACTTAGGATATTTGGCATACGACCACGGCTATCCTATGAATATCACAATAATGTATTAAATATCAATTTAGATAACAATGTTGTCTTCTTAATACTTTTCAGTAGTCGGGTTTTAGTTTTTTAACTAATTTTTCATATAAATCATTTTGGGGTTAAGAACATCTAGGTGGGTGCTTGGAAGCTTGGTGCACAGTCTGAAAGATCAACTTTCACCAGTTGACACCAAGAACTTCCCGGTCTTGATATCTGAATGCGGGCACTACTTCTAAACCGGTCGTTACTTTTTTTTTTCTGTGAGGAAGGCAC
This sequence comes from Scrobipalpa costella, assembly GCA_949820665.1. Taxonomy (NCBI): domain Eukaryota; kingdom Metazoa; phylum Arthropoda; class Insecta; order Lepidoptera; family Gelechiidae; genus Scrobipalpa; species Scrobipalpa costella. The sequence continues at coordinate 4,949,394 of OX463298.1, forward strand.
GCCCCCTTCAACCCCCGGGTCTCGATGTCTGTATGCGTGTGTTACTCCCAAACTGGACTATTACTTTTCTTTTTCTATGATTCATAGTTCCGAGAAATATGATCATAACTCCAAGAAACATGATCATAGTTCCAAGGAATATTATTATAGCTACAAGAAGCCCCCCGGTCTCACGAACCGGACTGTTGCTTTTCTTTTTCTGTGACGGGGGCAAGTCCCTCTCGACCCCCCCGGTCTCGCTGTAAAATTTGATCGCTACTCCCTAACCGAACTGTTACTTTTCTTTTTCTGTAAGGGACGGGACGCACGCCCCTCTCTAGCTCCAGGTCTCAATGTCTGAATGCGGGCGCTACTCCCTAACCGAACTGTTACTTTTCTTTTACTGTGAGGAAGGCAAGCCCCCCACAACCCCCCAGTTTCAATGTATGAATGCGGGCGCTACTCCCAAACTTTAGCTTAAGTTTTTTTCTGAGAGGAGGGCAAGCCCCCTCAACCCTCCAGTCTCGATGTCCGGATGTGGTCGCTACTCCCGAACCAAACTGCAACTTTTATTTTTCTGTTAGGTGGGCAAGCGCCCCTCAAACCCCGGTCTTGATGTCAGAATGCGGTCGCTACTCTCGAACCGAATTGTTACTTTTTTTTTCTGTGGGAGGGTGAGCCCCTCTCAACCCCCTGGTCTTGATATCTGAATGCGTGTGTTACTGACGAACTGGACTGCTACTCATATTTTGTATGATTCATAGCTCCTAGAAATATGATCATAGCTCCAAAGATTATTTATTTATTTATTTACTGTTTATTGTACACAAGTAACATGAGAAAGACGATACACAAGGAATACCGACACAACAGGTACAGCTTATTTCTACTAAGAAATTTCTTCCAGCTGACCTACGGAAGTGAGACTTAAAATGAGATTATGATAATTGTTTCAAGTTTTTTTTTCACCCCAGGCAGAACAAAGAAACACTAAAATGTATATCGCGAGCGAAGCGAGCGCGAATTTAATATATTATTTGGTGAAACCTTGAAATGGGTATTGTGAACGAAGGGAACGCAAAATTGTATACTCCAAGCAGACTTAAATCTAACGCGCATTGCGAGCGAATCGAGTTTGATATTTCACCATGGATACATGTAGGCTAATTATTTACTTCCGGTACACTTCCGTTGGGTCCCACTACTTGACTGACGACCTAAGCTAGGACTTAGGTGGTCCCCTGTCCCATCTTCCATATGGCCTAGGGCCTGAAGGGGGCTTGCGCAACTAAAGGCCCGGCTGGCAATACCGACCATGTATGGCCATTGGCCAGTCCGACCTTTGAAAATGTAATTTTTGAAAATGTTCTCATTTATCGAGTAAGTGCAATCAAAGCCGCGGCAAATTTTAGCAACATCGTATATTTTTGGAATGTGCAATTTAAGTCCTTTCATTTAAGAACCAGCACTACATTATTAAAAAGACGCTTCTTACGATACCTCATTTGTCCAATTCTAATGAGTAGTTTAGAAGTTATGAGGGAACAGATGAACACACATACCCACATACAAACATACATACATACCGTTTAACTCATAACCTTCCTTTTTGCTTTGCCGTAGTCGGGTAAAAATAGTAAATGTATGCTTCCTTTTAAAAAATAATAAAGCTATTTCCGAACAAGTGGGAGAAAAGTATATTTTAGAATATGAGTGTACTCACGTGTCCAAACATAGAGAAATAGAATCCATTCCCGTCCTCTGAAGGTCTCATAGTCGGTGGAGGTTCCGACTTTATCTTCCCGCAGACCAGACCTGGAATCAAAGTGTATGGTCATTCAGTGCTCATTATACCATTGGTTATATTCAATAGAAAAACATTGAATGTGCCAGCTGCATTTCCTCCCGGGCTAGCTGTGAAAACCAGCTAAGGTATCCGAGGGTAACAGTATTATGCAATTTAGGCGATTGGCTGACATCTTGTCACTAGAGCAACATACATACTTATAAATCTATCTTAAATAACCCTCAAATCTTTGTCAGACGTGGCGGAACGACCTTTGTTTAGGTCGTTTACGCTCTGCCTACTCCTCAAAGGCGTGATTATATTATGTATGTATCTATCTATGTAGATCATACGTTTGTTTGCTACTTCTTCAATAAGTACCTATTACAAAGAGAAAACATATTTTGTAACATCATTTCGAACATGCATCTTAATACTATAATGTAGTTATTAAAACACTTGTACTTGTTTCACTTAATGTAATTTAATCCTACCGGTTTCGCTAACTTATAGCATCATCAGGGATTTTATACACATCATACGCAACACATAAACAACAACAACAACATATGTTAACATATATATCAATTGTTGCACTTCGTTCGCTAAATATGAACAGTTTATTTAAAAGGTTTTATGTGTTGCGTATGATGTGTATAAAATCCCTGATGATGCTATAAGTTAGCGAAACCGGTAGGATTAAATTACATTAAGTGAAACAAGTACAAGTGTTTTAATAACTACATTATAAATATGGAGTTTCACCAAGTGCCGACAATCGCAAGTATAAATTTATGCATCTTAATACTTTTGAAAAAAAGTTTTCGGTCATGTCATGCAATTTGAAAAAAAGACCATTTTTTTATGTACCTATCATTATCACAAAAGAAATAAAATATATTTCTAACGAAAGGTATTATAAATAATTTTCCTCAAGAAAAGAATAAACATAATATTCGTAGGTTGTTGGCAGATGCGAAAAGTTATTTTTGGGGTATCCTATCCGTCCCAAAAAGATTAAGACGATATGTAGGCGGCCAGAATTCATGATAGTACAGGTACCGTAGGGAAAAATACGTTCTGTAGAGACGATTGAACAAAAATAATAAATCCTGCCTTAGGAAAACGTACAATACATCGCTTCATGCCTACCTTGTAATAAAAGTGTAATTGTATGTCTTTATTCTTTCAAACGCTTAGTTACTTTCTTACACAGCGCAGAATGTTAGCCGACGTAGTTCGGCTGTATATAAAAACTCGGACAATCAGATTTTTTGGATGTTTGAACACAGAAGATAAAATAAGAAAGAAAGTTTAATAACAATCAATAATATTGTGTTTGAAATGCATGTACACTAAATTATATTACAATCATACGATCATAGTTACATTAAAATACAATTTATACTTGCGAACTTTACTAACTATAATTTATATTAGCGAACGAAGTGCAACAATTGATATGTTAGTTATGTTATATGTATAATAATAATAATTTATTTCAAAAATAAAAATGTTTACAATATGAAATGTGTCCTGTGTCCTGTTAGTTAAGTAGTCTTTGATCATTTTATGTTGAAGACCGCGGATTCCTAGACTTTCCAACTTGAGTAAAAGTAATGGAATTGAAACAGTATCAAATGCTTTTGCAAGGTCAAGAAATATTGCCAAACATTTATTTTGCGAGTCTAATTTTCTAGTTAGGTAGTCTGTTAACTCGTGTACAGCATTTTCTGCGGACATTCCCGATCTGAAACCATGTTGAGTTTGGGCCAGTAAATTATTATCTTCTAAATACTTAACAAGTAAATATACAGTACATATGTGATATGTATAAAATCCCTGATGATGCTATAAGTTGGCGAAACCCCGTAGGATTAAATTGTATTAAGTGAAACAAGTACAAGTGTTTTTAATAACAACATTATTACATTAAAATGTCTAATAAATAAGTAATGAATGATGTTAATGAAACTAAATAAGATGATGTCAATTTACATGTCAAATTTAAATATTATAAAAGTAAATAATTGTGAATAACATTGAAGGCAGCAATTGTTATCAATAATCGTCAATGGAATACAAGCACCTTTCCAGCAAGAAAGCTTTAATTTTTTGTTGAAATTCGCTTAACTTGCGTCATACATATTAATTATGTAGGCAATTTATTAAACAATTTAACATCCTGGCATCGAGGACAGAGAAAGACGATGTTAAAATTTGGCAAAATCACATTATTTAGGTCTTTCCGTCTAGGTGACTCTCTAAGTTCCATTTCAGATGCAGATTCAAAGATAAACCTTTTTTTATCACGCTCGTCAACAAGATGAAAATATATAGACTTGGTAATGTTAGAATACCTAATTTTTAAAGTGTTCTACGCACCACTCCCACGGTGGGGCTCGGACAACACACATTTACATTCGATTCTAAGTCCAGAAAGCCGCATATTTTACCGAACTGAACTTTTTACAGTCAATAACTTTAAATTGTCTATTTCTCTCAACTAAGATAAGGGTTCCACCTCTTGTCTTATTTTTCCTAGAGAAATGTGTAAAAAGTTCATAGTCTTCGAAATTTAGATATTTAATAGACTGGTCGTTGAGAAGATGTTCACAAATACAAACAATGCATGGTTATGTTTTAATTTCATTAAAATAATTTTCTAAGGAATCTCTTTTTGTATTGATACCGCATACATTTTGAAAGAAGATATTTGATGGGCACTTATACGACACAATTTTCTCAGCAGGAACACAGTCAATTACTTTATTGACAGTATCATCAATAATTGGTATCACTATCTCTTCGTTACCAACGAAAAAAATGGTTCTTGTAATACAACTCAATTTTGTTAACCTTGCTATAGATAGAGTTAGCAAAAATACATTCCATGCCATAGTTATTTACTCTACCTGTGCGTCTATCAAACATAAAATAATCATACTCTAAGAATTCATTTGAGTCTACTGCATAAGCTTATTCATATTTTTTGTTATTCAAATACAATTCATTTTTAAACAATTCTACTCGTGAGTTTATAATACATTTTTTGCGAGCTTGAAAGTAGATGAGCATATTACAATATTTGTATAGTTAAATTTACATAGCTCTACCTGGATTTGCCTTAGAATGTCCGCATAGTAGTTGGTAAAAACAAAATCTGCCTAACCTATCATGATTATACAAAAGTCGTTAATTGTAAAACCCTTTATTATAGATTCTATCTTACGAATTGAACTTAGGATATCCAAGTAGACACTTAATAATAATATATAAAATGGCAAAATTGGTAATCATTTTGAAGGTGTCCTCTGCGATACGTAGAATGTAATTGTGACTGTTTGAGCTAACTAGACACATTTTGTTTTTCATTTTAATCGCAGCTTTCATATGACTTATCCTTACAAATTGTTACAAAGTTGTGACTTGTGTCTGCCTCGCCGGCTGACGATAATGTTAGAAAACTCTCTTTACCAGTGCCAGTGTAAGTAAGGTCTTCTTCTTTCGAGTGGGTATGGAGTCTATCGACCCGATGAACCCTGGTGTCAGAGTTTTTAAACCGCCTAGTAGCACAACTACCAGGCCTCTGACATGGTTTGAGTAACGACCACTATCAAAGACAGCGACCGGGACCGACGTGCCCTCCGAAGCACGAAATCTTTTTTTCTTTTCGGACAATCAGGTGATTCAGCCTGCAATGCCCTAACCAAGCTGGGGAAAAATTCACAAAGTGATAAATTCTCAAATATCAACTTTGTGTTTCCCCCCTGGGAATCGAACCCAGGACCTCCGGATCGGGAGTCCATGGCACTAGCCGCAAGACCACGGAGGCAGTAAGTAAGGTAACAAGATAAAAAAGAAAGAAAGAAAGAACTCCACTGCATATTATAAAGCTGCTGATCGATGCTTCCTTACAAAATAAGGTGCTTTCATACTAGATTTACGTGGCGTACGTGTTGTGTGCTGACGTGTTTTACAGCTTCACATATTTTTAACACATTTTCTAAGAAAACCCGCGTAAGGCTAGTGTAACGCACCTTAAAATATTTATTATTTACTCAGCGCAGAATGTTCGCCAACGCAGTTCACCCGGAGAAAGGGGTCAGTCAGGTTGGTGAAGAACTCCCCCAGCGCCTCGTTCACCATCCCCACCATGGAGGGAGGAGGTCAAACACTCACAAAGCGGGTTGAACACTCAGATACTGGTTTTATTGTGTCAGATCGTTTGAGTGGATACAGATGATAAGTAGAAAAAGAAAGGAATAAAGAAAAAAAAAGAAAGCAAGAAAAAAAGTATGAAAAGAAATAAAAGAAAAGAAAGTATATAAATGAAAAAAGTAATTTACTTACTCAGCGCAGAATGTTCGCCAACACAGTTCAAGTATATACCGTCGAAGAAAAGATCCTTGACCTTCACTCTCAGGAAGGGGTCAGTCAGGTTGGTGAAGAACTCCCCCAGCGCCTCGTTCACCATCCCCACCATGGAAGGAAGAAGGTCATTCACTGACAGGATCGCTGCCTGCGGGAAAAAAATATCGTTACTAGTACATATATAATAACGCCTTTATCCCTAATGGGGTAGGCAGAGCGTAAACGACCTAAACATAGGTCGTTCCGCCTCGTCTGACGAAATTTTGAGGGTTAAGTATTTTGGATATATTTTTAGGTATATTGCTGTAGTGACAGGTTGTCAGCCCATCGCCTAAATTGCAATATACTGAAACTCTCGGATCCCTTAGCTGGTTTTTACAGAATGCCCGGGAGGAAATGCAGCTGGCACATTCTATGTTTTTCTATCGCTCCCTGTCCAGCATGGAAGTCTAACCATACTAGAAACAACAACACAAAGTCATTGTCCCCCGCTGGAAATCGAACCCGGGACCTCCGGTTCGAGAGCCCACGGCTAAGACCGCTAGACCACGGAGGCAGTTATTTTACAGTAAGTAACAGTAGGCCTATGACATGCCTTGTATGACGACTATAATCGAAGAGAAGTGACGAGGGGTTGACGTGCCCTCCGAAGCATGGAATCCTTTTTTGTAACAGACCATCGGGTCATTTGGCGACTCAAAAACCCACTCGATAAAAGAAAGAAAAGAAGTACTACTAAAGAGTTACTTCCATGCTGGACTGGGAGAGATAGAAAAACATAGAATGTTCCAGCTGCCCTTATGACCTTAGGACATGCTGTTGAAGTCAGCAAAAGGGACTCGAGGGTTACAGTGTATTGTGATTTAGGCGATGGGCTGACAACCTGTCACTATAGCAATACATATTACAATCTAAAATTGCCCTCAATTTTTGTCAGACGTGGCGAAAACACCTTTTACGAGGCGTTAAACGCTCTGCCTACCCCGTAAGGGATAAAGGCGTGATTTATGTATGTATGTAAGAAGTACTACATAAACTACGCAGAAAAAGATAATTTTATCTGCGTATAGTATCATTTTCAGCACTTTTTCACATTTTAAGAATTCATATTATAGGTGGAACATTATAAGTGGAACAATTAGAAAAAACACTCTCTTTAAAAGCAAATATCTCGAGACTGAAACGTTTAAATTATTTTTTTCTTGAAAGATTTTTTTATGAAACCTTTCGAGCGTAGAAAAAAATGATATATCGTGTCTTGAGTGTTTGGGTTAAAGTTTCGAAATACATTGAAAGAGGATTGTCGCTATGACGTATACATAAGAAAGATTATTATAAATTCGTCCCTAGCTCTACCGTTTCTGTAGCTCAGTTGGTAGAGTGATGTACCGGCATTCCGAGATCAGCTTCTAGAGGGGGTCTGCTTTTTATTGAATCCTGGTGGTCCCTAGTTAAGCAACAAGGTCGTTTGTGATATCATTTACGTATAAGCAAAGCGTGTTGAGCTCAATTCTAGAACCGAATTTGCATTAAACAAAGGATGCTAAACTCAATTCTAAAATCAAACTTGCATTATTTTGATGTAATACTCACAAAATGACATTTCAGTAATTTTTATTCAATTATTACCAATTTTTTCAACAGCTTGAATTTGTAAATAATAAAAATGTATATTATTTATTATAAAAATGTATTTGATATCACTATAACTTGTTCAAAGTTCTATTTAAATGAAAACCGTAATATTTTTGAATATTAGGGTTCGGTTTCTTTGTCAAATACTACAAATCTTCAAATTTTATATACCAACAAAAGATACTTAGTAATCTCAACAATTTTTGATTAGGTGACTCCTCTGAAACTCTGGTAGATTAGCTGGGCTGTTAGGTTTCTTCGTCAGGTACTTCAGATCTTCAAATATTAATACATTAACGGAAAGTGCTCATTAAGTGCAATACCTCTTGTCATGGTGGCCCTTACATAACTTTCCTAAGCCTTTAATATTTGTAGAAATAGTTTTTTTTTTTTATAGAACTTTAAACAAGTTATAATGATTTAAAATATATTATAATAATACAGAATAATAGTGCTAAGTATGAGATTGTATTTTAATTCTTACAAAATTCAAAGCTTTGAAAAAGTTAGACACATGTTAAAGCAAAAAAAATGTAAGTCATAGTTACTAAAATATCATTTTGTGGGTTATTACTTCAAAATAATGCTAAATTTAGAATTGAGTTCAGCATCCTTTATTTATACGAAAATGTTACCACACTCGATTTAGTAGCTTAATTAGGGACATCACCATGGTTCAATAGAAAGCAGAACCCCCCTAAAAAACCGGTCTCAAAATTCAAAATGGCCGAACATCGAAAATCAATTCTTAGGTTCTAAGGACTAATCCTGCCAAAGGAAATCTAATGATCACTGTCAGTCGTATAATTCCGACTTATATTGTCTGCAGACCCAGCTACATTTGAAAATGCGTATTACTTAATTTCCTATGTTTCGGAAGACCCTATAAAAGAAATTAAGAGAGCTACCGCAGACAGACAATAGTCGCATTTTAAACACTTGGCGCGCTTCTAGATTCGCCGGATAAAACTAAAATTAAAATCTATTTGTCACTTTCAGACAATTGAAACATTGGAAAACAACAGGAGATCTATTCTCCGGTTTGTGAATATAGTCGGTGTTTTATGCGTTATCTGAAATACTGATGAAACGTGTAAAAGGGCGTCAAAATCTAGCGGAAAAAGTGTAAAGCCATAGAGTAGGTATAACAACTCGCCTGTCCTTTTTCAATTTTATTATTTTGAAAGTGACAGATAGATTTTAATTTTGTATCTACGATATCTAGAATCGAGCCCAGTGTCACCTTAAATGGGCTCAGCCTAGATTTAAACAATAGCAGATTGCTTACAATAAAATAAATAACATTTTCATTTCATCGCAACCCCAGTATTTTGCAATCGCAATGGAATCCAGCCCCATGAGATATTAAAAGCGCTTAGCTGCGACAGCGTACGGAAATGTATTGCTTTTAATGTGAAATACCGCTGTAGTCTAGTTGTTTGAGTCTTGGGCTCCGGATCTGGAGCTCGTTGGGGTTCGATTCCTACGAGTGGAACACAAAGTTCATATAGGTAATTGTCAATTTATTACTGTGAGATTTTCTCGTTTAGTTATGACAATGTAAGCTTAACAACCTAAAAATTTAAATAAGTAAACAAATAAAAATAACAACAAAAACAAGATTAAGCCTCTTTCTCCCAAGTTGAGTGAATGTTTTCGGTTCGTCATCATCTCCCTAGCCTTTTCCCGTATCTCACGGGGTCGGCTTCGTAATCTAGGGAATTGAACGAGGGTACTGGTTTTTACACAGAGCGACTGCCACCTGACTTCCGCAACCCAGAAGGGAAACCATACCCAATCCTAGATTAGGTCAGAGCTTTCAAGCCGCCAATGCTTAGCACTGGCCTCTGATATGGCTTAACGACTAATATCTACGGTATTAAACGATATTAACCGGGACCAACGGCTTAACGTGTCTTCCGAAGCACGGAAAAAGCACCGAATAAACGTGAAGTGAATGTATTTGGTTCGTATCCATGAAAAATCATATCGAAGCTGTCATACATTTTCACGCCAATCCATATGATTTATCACGTTTACAAACCGAATACGGAGCAGTGCAAAACCTCGCTAAAATTTAGTTTTTCAAAAACGGATGATTGTGTATTTGATTATTACCTACTTCGGTTTGTTTATTCGCTATTCTTTGTACATACATAAAATCACGCCTTTATCCCTAATGGAGTAGGCAGAGCGAAAACGACCTAAACAAAGGTCGTTCCGCCAAGTTTGACAAGTTTTGAGTGTAATTACAATTGATTATGGTGTATATTGCTTTAGTGACAGGTTGTCAGCCCGTCGCCGAAAACTGCAATACACTATAACCCTCAAATCCCTTACGTGGCTTTTACAGCATGCCTGGAAGGAGATACAGTTGGCACATTCTATCATTCTTTGTTTGTCTATCACAAATGAGGTATTCTTTGTAATATTTTCATAATAGGAAACTTGATACGCAAGATCACAAGATATTGAAATATTAAAAACAATGTCATCGACCCCGCATAATTAGTAGAGCATGTGATTTCTTCTTCTTAATAAGTTGATTCTCGCGTGTAACAATGAATCGATGAACCCTGGTGACAGAGTTTTGAAAAACCTAATCCTCTGACGTGGTTTGAATAACGACCACGATTCAGCTTGCAATTTCCTCTTCGAAATGGGGAACTTTATTCTTCACAAAGTGATAAATTGCCATTGTCCAATCCTGGGAATCGAAACCAGGTCCTCCAGATCAGAAGCCCATGGCTCAGACCACTAGACCACGGGGTCAGTAATTTAATTCTTTGTTATATATTCATTGCTCTACCGTCGTCACAGACATTATTTAATTTAAATTTTCACGTCAACCTGTTTTTGCATTCTGTATAATAAATGCTATTATTACAAAAACTGTTTCTGTTTGGTTTCTTGAATAAACGAAATATTCAAGAAACCGAGTGCAAACATCTACCCACAAGGGTATTCATTTCAGAAATGCTTTCAGCTTCCACATTGCTTTAAACAGGAAGATTCAGGAAATCGTTCTAATAGACTGTGGAATTCGCTGGCTGGCAACAACTTTATTTTACAGGTTAGATAGATAGATAACCGTTTATTGCATAAAAACAACACACATCTAAAAAAATAAGGAAAAACAAAGAACAGGTATGAACATAAAAAAGGAATATAAATATGAAGTGCCTACATTTTGTTGCATGTGTGCTAATTTATTTTTATTTTATTTTAGTTTATTTGGAAAACACAACAGGTAACAATCGATACATGAATGAGATAACTATACATTTTTAACTTAACTAGATTGATACCCTAAGCGTGTTTACACAGCATGATAAAGTTGTTACAATAAACAGTTTTTACAAAACAAAATTATAGGTAAAAAAATAATAATTTTGGTTAAATCATATTTAAAAAGTAAATATTTTACAATTGGATGGTATTTTACATTTGGTGGAGTCTTTTGAGGATATCTGTAACAGCCTTTTTAAAAGTGTAAGGCCGTGAATCAAAAATATCAAGTTCGTGCTGAGAAGATGTCTCGTTGTAGAGACGACACATTCTAACTACTGGATTATAGTAGGAAGTATTATTGGTGTATGTTTGGAGCAAAAAGTTCTGGGTTTACGGAGGTTATGAGCAGTATTAATATTTAATTGAGAAAACAGGGATGAGGAATCGAGTATTGAGTGAAGTATTTTGTGTAAGTATATTAAATCTGTTCGTTTACGTCTGACAGAGAGAGAAGTAACATGGAACTGTTTCAATGTATTGGTGTAGTGAAATAGAGTTCGACCAAAATGATATCTAAAGCTAAGCATTCGTAGAAAACGTTTCTGCACTCTTTCAATACTACTATCGTGAACTAGGTAACAAGGAGACCAAATAACTGCAGCATATTCTTATATGCTTCTCACTAAACTGTAATAAAGTGTTAGTATTGTAGATGGGCGTTTAAAACCTTTAGTAGACCGCATTATAAACCCGACAAGTTGAAAACCTCTATTGGTAATATATTTGTAGTGATCCCTAAAAGACAGTTGATCGTCGAACAAGACCCCCAAGTCCTTTAAAACGGTTTTTCTTTCAAGTAAATCATTGTTGATGGTATATACACAATTTATCTTATGGTTTTTTTTCGTAAAGGATATGACATAACATTTTTCTATATTAAGTATCAAGCAATTTTCTATGCTCCAATTATATATAGTATTAACATCATTTTGAAGGGTGAGACAGTCCGAGTTGTTATTAACATTACTAAACACCTTCAGATCATCATATAGTAAGTTTGGGCAGTTCAGTTTACCAGCTAGGTCGTTTATGAAAACGATGAAAAAGAGTGGTCCTAAATGGGATCCTTGAGGGACACCAGATTATATATCAACTGCATCAGAAACATGACCTTTTAGTGAAACGAGCTGACTTCTTTTAAAAAGATAGGACTGAACTAATGCGATGCAGATGGTCAGAGCTCAGTGTAGGATTGCTTATAAAGAACAACACTGCTTTTCAGCTGTCAGTCAAAGAAAGTGACGGGTCCCTGATAATTTAACACACACACACACACATGATCACGCCTTTATCATTAATGGGATAGGCAGAGTGTAAACGACCTAGACAAAGGTCGTTCCGCCACGTCTGGCAAAGTTTTGAGGGTTACTTAAGATAGACTTGTTATATTGCTATAGTGACAGGTTGTCAACCAATCGCATAAATTATAATATACTGAAACACTCGGATCCCTTAGCTGGATTTTACAGCATGCCCGGGAGGAAATGCAGCTGGCAGATTTGATGTTTTTCCCTCGCTCCTAATCTAGCATGGAAGAAGTAATTTAAAATTGTGATTAATTATAATTTAAATAAATAATTATTAAATAAATTAAGTATCACAATAAATTAAATCAACATAATATTAAACATTTAAATAAAATTAAAAAGAAAAAAGTGTTTACAAAATGCAAATTCAGGTTGTATCAGAGTTAAATGATATTTGGTTTTCAGCTGTGAGATACCGTGATTGTGGAATGTGTGTTCCTTAAACAAGTTCCCAGAAAATCAAATAGGGTCAAAATTACAACACAGTAGCTACAAAAGAGGTAATTATTTGACTAACCGTTCCTAATTGAATTTAATTACATCCCATCCAACATGAATTAAACAAAATTGGGACTTAAAGTCCTTGAAACCTTCTATGCTAAAACGTGTCCTGAGGAAAGTTATTCAAGTGTAATGATAATGAAGGCTAGATTTTCCTTCTAGGAACCATAGTCGTACCGTATCTACTCTATAAATATTGCATCAGAGTTAGAGCTAGGAAAGATCCATGTCGTTAGCAGCTTTGTGTAATTCTATTGTTTAGAGCTAACAATATAATTTTACAAAGTTTGGGAGATTGTTTTTATTCAATGCTGGACTTGGAGCTGCATTTGGAAGGTATGTAAGAGGGTGAACAAAATATTTCCTTTGGCAAAATTCTTTCTTAGGATCAATAGATGGATTTTCTAAGAGCAGCTGCCTTGATTTTGGTGTTATTTTTTGGGGGTTATTGTTGGATACTACACCTCCATTTCACTATCACTGGCTGACTGGCTGGTGTCTGCTGTCGTTTAAACGGCGTCACTGTTCATTTGCTTGTCGATTATATGAGTTTGGATTCTCAAGTGTACAAAGCCTCGCCTAGCCATAACTATATTTACACCTACATTCCAATGTATTACTTGCTCTGCCGCCCATATCCCCCAACAAGGGTTATTGGGATAACTAGTGGATGGAGGATATGGGCGGCAGTGCAATGAATATAGTGGAGTGTGAGCGTAAAGATTTAATTGTATTGCTTTGGATATTTGTGTGTGCAAGGCCACAGCTCGGACACTCCTAACTACAATGTCATTTTGGTCATACATCGACAGACGGCATGTTGCACTTGGCCTGAGCTTGTGTGCGTGTTATAAGGGTTGACAAATTTTGTTATACCGGTCATAATCATCACCAGTTATGTTATTGGGCACATGACTTCGGGTTATCCTTGAACTATCAAAAAACCAAAGTAACGCATATCCACTCGCCTTACCTAAAGACTACTGCTCAATTGCCACTTGTCGTCGCCCATGAACATAACTGTATGCACTCTCAAAATAAGAACAACTGTGCTTGTAAACCCTTGGAAATTGTACAATACCATACCTACTTGGGTCTAAAAATTGATAGCAGGTTTAACTGGGCTGCACATGTTGACCATGTATGTAACAAACTTAGAGCTGTATTGGCAAAGCTTACTAAACTGAAATGTAAAATGCCATATAAAATATTACGTCTACTGTACCTGTCACTAGCAGATTCTGTTATTAGTTATGGTTTATCCAGCTATGGTAGGACTTATAAAAGCTATTTAAATAATATATATAAACATCAACTAAGGATATTAACAACAGTTGCTCCTTTAAAAATTAAACTTAAATATAAAAATAATGATGATAAATTATTTAAACACTGTAAAATCCTGAATATTTTTGATAAACTACAAGTCACAATTGTATCAGAATATAAAAACAAAATCGAATTGTTAGAGAAATATAATAGACCTAATAATCTGCGTCAGCTGTCTCATATACCTAAATACGAAATTCCAAAAAGCAACAATGTATATGGAAAGAGACACTGGTGGTGCATCTTTCGATGAAGTCCTGTTATATATATATTAACTGCCTATAGATATAATCAACAAAATTAATAATTGTAAAAACACTAAGCAAGCTCATTCTATTATGAAAATGCACTTCTTAAAACAATCCGAAGGGGAGAATGTACCTTCTGTGACTTAAGTATAGATAAGTACCTACCGCGTCAACCTGTTAATTTAGTTTAATTAGATTTAATTATGTATAAGCTACCGCACTGCAAGCGGATCACTGGGCGCACATAATCTTTGTTTAGATTAAGCACCCTTAATGATACAAAATATCAAAATATAATTTAATGAAATAAACAGATTTAAAATAATAATAATAATTAATTACTTGATTAATCTGGTTCTTAATTAAACAAACGTTTTAAAGTAGTTCACTGTAACTGAATAGTTAGAATAGTTAGGTTGCATATTTTGTATGAAGTTACTTACCGTCACTCATCACTTGGGAATCTAAAAAAGTTCCTATTGGAGAGCCATGTTGCTCTAAAGCTGAGGCAGTAATGTAAAAATAATATAGAAATTGATACAATTACTATTAAAATCTTTCCTTTGCGTAGGTTTTTGATTTGAGTTTCCGAACTCTTTAAATTGAAAACGTGCTTCTATGTAGGCTTTAGGGATTTCACCATCTTACAACAGAAAATATATTTCGGGAAAGATTTTCAAAAATCTCCCAAATACCTTCAACTTGGCACTATATATACGTAGATTATATCTATAAATACATAGGTAACTAATTTTACCCATCTTTGCAACACAAAAATTTATTATTTCCGTTACCCTGGGGAACATGCGTCCACCATGCCCGCTAAGCGTACCCACATTGTGACCCACAATCCGGCGCGGAGTGTGACTTGTATCGGTCTGGGGAGGGGAGGTGAGTATCCATTCTGTATGTAGTACTATTATATATTCTGTGACAAGGCGTCACCTATCCAAAACTATAATATTAAATCTTTACGCTCACACTACAGTGGTATTACTTGCTCTCTACTCTAGGCTCGTATTTGTAAAGGTATCTCAAAGATGGAGAGCAATATTAACTATGGATTTGACAAGTAATTTTGTACTGTAATAAAATTTATGATACAAACTCAAACTGGCTGTCAATCTCAAGTGCGGATTATAGTTACGGGCCCTAAAGAGTTAGATCTAAAATCGATCTTGGTTATTAGTGCTTGGAAATTATGGGCCATTAGGGATAAAGACGTGATTATATGTATGTTTGTATATATATTATGGGCTAGCAACCTGTCATAAAAACTCAGTCTCATGGTTGCATAAAGAAAGGCGCTTCACCGCCTTTGTGAATTATCCCGAGCCAGGCCGTAAGCTTGGTTTTTGTAGCGATGAACCCTTACTTACTTACTTACAACTCGTTTAAAACTTCTGGAAATGGAATTGCCTTGTTATTTCAGTTTAACATAGATAAGTGCGCGAAATGGGGGTGATAAAAAGAGTTTGAGTTGTTTTCTGTTTTTTACTAAGCGATAAAAATGTTTTGTGATTATACAATTGAGTTCACAAACTTTTCTCAAAACGTGCTTGGAATAAAATTAATCACGAGTGTTAAGTATGTGTTTCATGTGTTGTACTATGTGTAATCAGTGAGAGCGCTTACATCGAAGTACTTAGTAGGTCTCATTGAGCATGTATCTGATTGTGTCATTAGCTCAGGATCTTACCATAGACTTAGGAGGAGTTTATGACGATGACCATGACATCTTCAGTGAGCATGCCAGATTAACTAGCGTTGAAGTAGTAGGTCTTATTAAGCATATATCTGATAGTGGATCTTACCATATAGGAGAAGTTGATGACGGTGACCTCATCATCCTCGGTGAGACTACCAGACTCATTAGCGTCGAAGTGGTAGGTCTTCTTGAGCATATATCTGATGGTGTCATTGGCGCCGTAGCCTAGGATCGTCTTCTCTCGGTATTGTCTGATGAGGGAAGAAATATGTTTCAATACTATGATGAAGAAAGAAAACCGAATACTACTTGAATTTGAGCTTTTAAAATAAAATTAATATACTTTACTTAATATAAAGATTTAAAACAAGGCTAGAACGTATGGCCATAACTCTACCAAACACTGTCTAGTACTAACGCCACCCAAAGAGGGTCTTGGCATAAAGTTAAAAGAATAATGTTTTATGGAACGCATTCACTTACTTGTAAACATAAGGTCCGATTTCATTAAGTTTTGGTTTCGCGCCATTGTTTACATCATCGACATTCGTCACGTTGAACACGTAGATCTTAAACTTGAGCGGGAATGGTAATTTCCGCCATTTTTCGTACATTTGTGACGAGTTGTCTATTTGGATGTTCTGAAACAACAGAAATAAATAGTATGAATTATGAAGATTGTTTGAATTTTACTTCCATGCCATAAACATATGCCAGCTGCATTTCCTGGGCATGCTGTTAATACCAGCTATGGAATCAGAGGGTTTCAGTATATTGTAATTTAGCCGATGGGCTGACAACCTGTTACTACCGACCGTTGGTCAAGCATATTTGCTTTAACTTTACATTTTGTATGCAAAGCAGTATAATACCTTTCTACTTTCTTTGTGGTCTAGCAGTATAGGCTTTGGACTCTTGATCGGAGGGGCATGGGTTCGGTTCCCGCATTGAAGTTGATAACAAATAATAATAACTTTCTGAGAGTGTTTTCCGTCTAGCTAGGACAATTCAGACTGTTTTATAGCAGGAAACGAAAAACAATTTGCATCAAAATTATTTGGTAGTCCTAAATCACGAAATTCAAATTTCTTGATTGTATAATTAAAATTTAAGTTTATACCTTGGAAGCCAAAATTCACAGTTAAATTTCTTCACAGAAGCGTTTAATTAGGCGAAAGCTTGATTAAATTTGCCTTCCGGTTAATACTCCGGAACCTTTGCACTGCTCCGTATTCGGTTGGTGTCCGTGAAAATTTTTATGGATTGAAAATGGCGCGATAATGTTTGACAGCGTCTATATATTTTTCACGGACACGGATACGAATAGGGAGCAGTTTAGGGCGGTTTTGCACTTGTATCCGTTTGGCTTGTATCTTTGAAAAATCCACATTAAACGGATATGGATGGCTGCAGACTTAGACAACTTGCTAACGTACTGCGCGCCATCGCGCTTCTCAACTCCATACTTGAAGCAGCACCACAGTGTGACCTGTTTGCAAGTTCGGTTGTATATTTGGTCAATGAGTGTAGGAAGAATTTTGAAAAGTTGATGCCTGCAAGTTCTATACCTGTGTAATTTTAAATTTATACTGTTATTATTGTAATTTTTTTTTTATTATCCATGTTATTCAACCATGCTGGACTGGGAGAAATAGAAAAACATAGAATGTTCCAGCTACCCTTCCTCCCGGGCATGCTGTAGAAGTCAGCAAAAGGGATTCGAGGGTTACAGTGTATTGTAATTTAGGCAATGGGCTGACAACCTGTCACTACAGCAATACAAAACATTATAATCTAAAATTTACCCAAAATTTTTGTCAGACGTGGCGAAAGCGCCTGTTACGAGGCGTTTTACTCTCTGCCTGATTTTATGAATGTATGTATGTTATTTATATTATTTGAAATTCTTTTGATGTTTTCTTTTTGTTGCTATTGAGTGTATCTTTGTAACGCCGTGGATTTTAAATTACAATACACTGTAACCCTCGAATCCCTTTTGCTGACTTCTAAAGCATGCCCGGGAGGAAGGGTAGCTGGAACATTCTATGTTTTTCTATCTCTCCCAGTCCAGCATTGAAGAATAACATTGATAGTATAAATATAATAATATAAATAACATGGATAATAAAACTTTAATTACAATAATGACAGTATAAATTTAAAATGCATGCTGCATTTCCTCCCGAGCATGCTGTTAAAACCAGCTAAGGAATCCGAGGGTTTCAGTATATTGCAATTTAGGCGATGGGCTGACAACCTATCACTACAGCAATATACGTACAAATCCATCTTGAACAACCCTCAAAACTTTGTCAGACGCGGCGGAGCGACCTTTGTTTAGGTCGTTTACGCTCTGCCTACTCATTAGGGATAAAGGCGTGATTATATGTATGTATGTATAAATAAATAAAACAGCTGAAGCCATAGAGCAGCACGGCCTTTTATCCGGGAACGCAAGGCCATGTTGCTCTTAGGCTGAGGCAGTAATGTAAAAATAATATAGAAATTGATACAATTACTATTAAAATCTTTCCTTTGCGTAGGTTTTTGATTTGAGTTTCCGAGCACTTTAAATTGAAAACGTGCTTCTAAGTAGACTTTCGGGATTTCACCATCTTACATCAGGAAATATATTTCGGGAAAGATTTACAAAAATCTGCCAAATACCTTCATCTTCGCACTATATATAAGTAAATTATATCTATATATACGTAGGTATCTAATATTAAAGGTTATAATAAGATCTTTTGTTATACTAGGTCAGCTTAGGTTTTTATTATCGTAAATAAAAATTGCTTTTGTTAAATAAGTTAATTATGGCGTTATCCTATCTATTTTATCTTCCATGCTGGCCTGGGAGCAAGAGAAAAACATAAAATGTGCCAGCTGCATCTCCTCCCGGGCATGCTGTAAAAACCAGCTAAGGGATCCGAATTTAGGCGAAAGCTGACAACCTGTCACTACAGCAATATACCTCCAAATCTATCTTAAATAACAACACAAGAACAACAAAAAATGCAAAAATAGAGTCAGTCAAATGATTATTTTGTTATTCTGACAAAGGACATCTTGTTGAAAAACAAAACAATTTAACTATCATTGACTCTAAACGTCAAACCAACTGACGTTTATTTTTTTTAAATGCAATGTAAGGCCCGTATTTATAATCAGCACTCGAGTCTGGCAGCGAGTTTGAGTTCGTATCAGAAATATCATTCCAGTATATAATGACCTGTCAAATCCAAACTTAATATTGCTCTCAATTTTAAGATAGCTTTATAAATACGAGCCTATGACAGCTGTTACTTGCTATCACAAGTCATCACTTTTTAAATTACGCGATTATAAACTTTTGATGATTTTATTAAGAAGTAAACAAAGTTAGATTGGTTACCCTTCACGTAGTCTTGACCATACTCTTATAATAATACATCATCATCCCCCATCCTAACCTTACCTAATCCAGCTGATTAAACGAGGGTACTAGTTTTTGCACAGAGCGACTGCCATCTGATCTCCGCAACTCAGAAGTGAAACCAGACCCAATTCTAGATTAGGCTCGAGTTTTTAGCCGCCAATGCTTGGCACCGATCTCTGACATGGCGTAACGACTAATATCTACGATATTATCGGATTCGAACCACGACCACGAAGGAGGCACAGTAGGATGCGGCCCTATCCACTACACCATCGTGCTCTACCGGCACTCATGTAATAATACAGACATACAGAAAATCACGCCTTTGTCCCTATTGTGGTAGGCACAGCAAAAACGACCTAAACAAAGGTCATTCCGCCACGTCTGGCAAGTTTTGAGGGTGATTTTGATAGTGACATTTTGTCAGCCCATCGCCTAAATTACTATATACTGAAGATATTTCCATCATGCCAATATTTTGGAGATGTACCTGGCACATTCTAGGTTTTTCTATCGCTCCCGGTCCGTCTTGGAAGCATGATTATTAATCGTCATATGTTTAATAATCGTGAGAAGAAAACTATAAACAATAGCCATATACCTTTCAATTATACGTATCTTATTGCAAGCTAAAACATTATTAGCATGTATGTGTTTTTAAGATTTTATAGTAAGAACAAGAGAAAAACAAAAGTTAAAAAAACGTTGTTTTTGGTGATAAAAACAGTTCAATGTCCCATTTGGGTTTTGTTCCGATGACGTTCGAAAAACTGGTTTTATAGAGGCGAGGTGGTCATTTATATCATCTATTTTAGGATCCTTAAAAAAAGTTTTTTATTATTTCGATATGTGGTTTTGATAACTTTTTTGTTAGTATAATTTCTTGCTAACGTCAGATATGAAGTTGAAATTCTACTAGGTTGGCATGATACGCACGAAAGCTTAGTCGGTTAGAGCTACGGCATGGATTACCGTGGTCGTGGGTATGAATCTCGCTATCATAAAATTCTTGCTTAGTCAATGAACAACTCCACCGATGGTTCGATTCCTAGCCACTGCCTCCGTGGTCTAGTGGCTAGTGCCATGGACTCCTGATCCGGAGGTCCTGGGTTCGATTCCCAGGGGGGAAACACAAAGTTGATATTTGAGAATTTATCAATTTGTGAATTTTTCCCCAGTTTGGTTAGGACATTGCAGGCTGAATCACCTGATTGTCCGAAAAAGAAAAAGATTTCGTGCTTCGGAGGGCACGTTAAGCCGTCGGTCCCGGTCGCTGTCTTTGATAGTGGTCGTTACTCAAACCATGTCAGAGGCCTGATAGTTGTGCTACTAGGCGGTTTAAAAACTCTGACACCAGGGTTCATCGGGTCTATAAACTCGATACCCACTCGACAGAAGAAGAAGAAGAAGATTACGCCTTTATCCCTAATGGGGTAGGCAGAGCGTAAACGACCTAACAAAGGTCGTTCCGCTACGTCTGACAAATTTGGAGGGTTATTTAAGATGGATTTGTAGGTATATTGTTGTAATTACAGGTTGTAAGCCCATCGCCTAAATTACAATAAACTGAAACCCTCGGATCCCTTAGCTGGTTTTTACAGCATGCACGGGAGGAGATGCAGCTGGCACATTCTATGTTTTTCTCTCGCTCCCAGGCCAGCATTGAAGTTGAATTTGAATGATGAGTTTAAATGTCTGTTTCTGGGTCTGGGTGTGCTTTTTGGTCGTTTCTGTGTATATCCATGGCACCCCGATACAGTGAATCCTAGTAGGCGATGAGTGTGATTGTGTTTGTTTGTGCTTGTGTATGTTAGTAGGCGCCCCATATAGGTACTACAAAACGATGCTGATTATGAGACATCCAAAAGATGGGCCGAAGCAGACACGGCTTTACTTGCCCAACATTTAACGCACTTCTTTTTTTGTTTAAATTAGAAATAGGTTTGCGCTTGACACTAGGTCAGGGATTACCGTGACAGAGTCGACGATGGACCGAGCTAACCCAGAAGATGCATGTTATGGCACTGGCAATCTCACGCATAGACGGAAAACAGCTAGCCAGTCGGCCTACCCAGTAAGGGATGAAGTCGTGACTTTATATGTATGTAAAAGTTCTTGAATCTTACCTTCTGAATCTGCCGCCGGATGATAGTAGGCGCTCCCCATACTACAAGCACAATGCTTACAATAAGGCACCCGAAAGATAGGCCGAAACATACCCTACTCTGTTTGCCTAACATTTTCACACTTCACTGCGTTTGCACTGGGTTCATATGTCTTTGGATCACTTTTAAAAACTTTTTTGTTATATGTCTTTCACTGCACTTTCAGATGATATGATAAGTTTTATTTATTTCAGCTTTCATGGAAACCTAGAACATTTTTACATTAGAAATAAAATAGCAAGATTCACTTTCGTATTTTTTTAGTCTTTATGATTTTTCGAAGGGTTTGTGACGTTGAAATAATATATAAGAAAATTTAAATGCTATTCCATACAAACTGTATGATCAAGGTGGTAATTTTGTATGGGAAAGTCAATTATATTTCATCTCTTGTAGGAATTTCCTGGTTAATATTGTTCAGTTTTGTTGACTGAACAACTCCTATCAGTTTGCGTGACAGCCCCTTACTCCCGGTATGTAAGTAGTCAAGGTGCATATTATAAAAAGCTATTTTACGCAAGCTTTATTAAAAAAAGTAATAGTTGTAGGTATTACGCATGTTTTTTCTTATATTGTTTATTTATATTGTAAAAGCTTTTATAAAAATGCAGGACCATACATACATACATACTATCACTACTAATGGGGTAGGCAGAGCATCAATGACCCAAACAAAGGTCGTTCCGCTAAGTCTGACAAGTTTTGAGGGTTAAGATAGAACTGTATATTGCTGTAGTGACAGGTTGTCAGCCCATTGCCTAAATTACAATATACCTTCGAATCCCTTAGCTGGATTTTACAGCATGCCCGGGAGGAGATGCAGCTAGCACATTCTACGTTATTCTATCGCTCCCAGTCCAGCATGGAAAATGCAGGAACATGAAGCAATATTACAAAGTAGCGTCATTTCTTTCCATGATAAAAGTAAACGGTTTGGATGTTAGACAGTGATGGACAGCGATCTTAAAAAAAGTGGCCTGGCCAAGGCCTGGTAATATTTTACCTAAATACTTATTATTTTTAGTTCACATTCTGAGGAAAATTTTATTAATTTTAAGGAGAATTTATGAGAAGACTTATTAAGTCTTTTAACTTATTGCTGTGAGTGTACGTCCATATTCGACGAGAAGAAAAAAGTACATATAATATACAAGCCCGGGCATATACAATAATCTTAGAAAAGATAGCCTATATATTTTCCATATAACCTCTATATGTAAGGCGAGCAATTACTTGTAAAAGCAATTCTCAGGATCTTGGCCTCAGGGCGACGTGGTCAGGCAGATCAAGGTAGACCAGTTGCCGTGAACAAGCAATTGTAATAGATAAACTATGATTTGATCGCATATATAGTTATTTACCTAGTGTAACCGCGTAATAGCTCGGTTTCCTAGATGCTAGTAAAAAATAGCAGGAAGTATTAGTAGCGTAGCGTCGTTTTTACTTATTAAGTTATAAGCAGCTGCAGGGTTTCCCAAAGTGTGGATAGCGACCCACTGGTGAAATAAAAACGATTTTTGAAACACACCCAAGTTTGGGCCCTTCGTCACAGAAAACTACTGAATGATATCCTTATATTATCTGTAATTTAACGGTGTGGTACAATTTTGGATTCAGCTCACAGAGCCCTTTTATTTAATGCCCCACTTGATGGGTTTCTGAAGAAAATCTTTTATTTTACATACAAAATATTGATAACGTCACGTAACGTACTTCTACTAAGAATTTCTGAAATAAAATTCTCTATACGCGACTTTACCCCCCGGCTCTTAGAAAGATACCGGACTTCTGGCTTTAGAACGACTCTCCAACCTACCGAGCCAACAGCCATAGGCGGCGAGCGGGGGACGCTGGATTTTCTAATATGGGAAACATTAAAACTTAATACCTAAATTAATTGGACTGCGATTAATAATAACTCGAGTTGAAGTGATGTCAAAACTATAATGGCGAAACATAGAAAACTATTTCATCCTTCCCACTGAAATAACTTTGTTGATGTATTTATTTAATGAAGTAGGCAATAAAAAATTGTATTCAAGCTTTGTTTGTTATTTGAAAAGATCTTTATTCATTATACAGCTAACGGTCAAATTTCCTAAAGGTGGGTCCCGAGTTTGTAAACTTGTATTAGCTGGGTCGGTGCCCAGACAACTTTGGGAACCACTGAGCTACTGTGTTATTGACTGGTAAGCATAATGAATTAATGTGAGATCTAGTATTATTTACTGACTATACGGATTATTGGATCGATAAATCGATATATTGGTTAGTTACTTTTTAGTTAAAGGCTGTATGTAGTAGTTTTCCTGTGATGTAGTCCATGTGTGTCAATATAATTCACTCTGTCTGTGGTCTTTTTTACAAGAAACACGCATTTTTATTTAACTAATCTAGACATCTTATTTCCACTTCGATTTCTCGATGTATAATTAAACGTAACCAGTTACGATGCTTTAATTTTCGGCACTAAATGTCAAAAGCGCGCAAAGGTTTTAAGCTTTGCAAAAACTGGCGTACACTGGTGTGTAGGGGTGGGATATAATCTACTTCCTAGTGGTCCACCCTGGGCAACGGCAACACAGGAATGCCTGTGAATAAGTCCGGCTGAACGATTCCAACAAAGCGGCGGTAGGTTCCGCAAGAGCGGGCCTTTCCTCGCTCTTGCCGGAGTCCGGCGCCAAACAGCTCTCCACAAACTGTTAGTTATCTGCTATCACAAATAGGTGTGAACCTTTTAATTTAAGTGTTCTCACTTTTAATTTTAGTTACGTTATAGTACCAAGTACTCAATTTATCTTATCTGGATATTTCATGATAACTAAGCTGAATATTTAATTAAAGTAGAGCTAGACAGAATTTAGGATCAAATTACCTAATATCTAATCTGAGCAATTATAATAACATTTATTTCAATAATGTAATTTATGTAAATGCTTAGTTTAAATATCAATGTTGTTTAATCTTCGATTAGCACCTTGTTAATTGTAAATTATTGCTAGCAATTTTCACTTTTGTGCAGCTCTTACGACACTTCAGCACCTCACTTCTCCCACCCAAAAATTAAACTTTATTCACTCGCGGAAAAATTCAATTAAAAAAATAATAGCAAGAATTAATCGATTAATTGCACTAGTCTACCCGCGCCCATGGAGGCTGCGCGGCCAATGGGCTAGCGATGGCTCTCGACCTACCTGCGCGTACGTCATTTTCTCGTCACATTTTTTTCCTATAATGAATGGCAATTTGCACGGATGTAAGCGTCTTTTGTATTGCAGTAATAAGTTGAGGATTGATTATACGTTTAAGTAACACCGGTGTAATAATGTTTATTTCCTATTAGAGTTCATGCTCGACAGGGGGCGATAAAAAATATGCTTATTGCTTCTCTTTCGAGATTCATGTTAAACCAAACTTGGTGTATGTAGTAAGTCCCTACTGAAATACACATCGGGCTCGATTCTATGTAGATACCACCGGCTAAAACTAAAATTAAAGTCTGTCTGTCTCTTGCAAAATAATATAATTGAAAAAGGACAGGCGATTTATACTAGGTGGTTTTACACGCTGTGCGCTAGATTTTACCGCGCTTTTACAGGTTTACCAGTAAATTTTATCCGCCGTATCATATGGTGGATAAAAATGACAGATAACGCATAAAACCACCAACTATAAATCAAAAACCGGAGAGAATAGATCTCCTGTCCTTTTCCAATGTTTTTAGTCTGAAAGTGACACATAGATTTTTATTTTAGTTTTAGAGGCAAATCTAGAATCTACTATTGTTTAATATGGTTCTCATATGGCTGAACTTAGTCTATATGCGTTCTGCCTAAAAATTTGCATGATGCTATGTGTTTCTTTAGAGAAAAAAAGAAATAGAGAATTTTGCAATATGCTTTGTAAAGTATATTTACTAAAGTTGTAGTTATTCCTTTTGTATTTAGTTTTAGTTAGTTATGAACTAAATATTTCAAAAGACACCATTCTTTAGAACCCGATTAAAAGTTACGAGTGTAAAATACTTAACTACTTGTTAACAAAAGTAAAAAAATATTTAACAAAAAGTTTTAAAACTAAAGTTGAATTCAAGGGTCAAAGTACTACTATTCTGAACTTGATCACTGACTATTAATTTGAAGTATACTTTACTTCACTTAGTATGGTTTTTTATCTCAAACTCAAATGCAAAACCCGGAAGAAAAATAGCATTAAATGTTAGCAGAGATAACATTCTAAATTCATGCAGCAAACAGTATGCTCGAAAATATTGATTTCAACGATTTCCCCATAGTACAATTCCGTACCGCATCAAGGAAAATCCATAAAATGCTACGAATATTATGATAAGTACTTGTGGGTGACCCAGGGTGAAATCGTCATATCCGACTCTGGTTTTAATAACCTCACTCAGACCTAGTCTAGAAACAACAGCAAATGAATTTTAAAAACACTATCGCATGTGATCAAAAATCGTTACAATAGTTTAAACCATATATGGGCTGTCAAGGCATTTCATCTGGCCTACGGGAGGATTTTGAAAAAGCGTTTAAAGCCAGTAAAGATATCTTGTCATCACAGAAATATAACTGTGATCTTTGGCAAGGACTTTCAGTTTTGTTCTGGGCCTATTTGTAACAAAATACTCGAGCTCGCTTAGCTCGCTACCTTTTTGCCATAAATATTCCTGGGGCGCATCGTACGGGATCACCCCCATTTCTTACACGTACTAACTTCATCAATTGCAAATGATTAATAATATTGTGCACGTTGTATCCGTTTCACGACATCAAATCTCACTTCTGTAGGTTTGCTAAGAAATTTCTTCATAGAATTAAGCAGTGCCTGTTGTGTAGTTTTGTTGTTCCTGTAGTGTTTTTTGGGGCCTGTTTAGTTTTTAGGTTTTATGTTTATGTTAAATTTCAGTGTAAACAATTTTTTTGTCCAGTTTCCCGAATAAAACGCTTATTACCGTTTCATTGTGTACAATATTTTTTTAAATAAATAAATAATTGATTCAGGGGTATTCTATTGAATATCCCCGGGTGTCAACCGCCAGTACTGCATCTTTTGCATAGTTCTTATATAATGCAGGTTGTACCGAACCCCCCTTTTTTTTTGTGATATATATTAAGAAGAATTAAAGAAGATAAGCAACTTTGATTAAAATAAGAAACTCACGTTTCTGGCCTTTAGTGATACGTCTAAGTCTACGAAGTGAAAGAAAGTAACCCTGGTCCTTAAAAAGGTAAGATAATATCCAATGCATCGAACGTCAGACTAAAACATTTTGGCAATAAGCCTTCCTATTTCTACTAAGTAGAGGTTGATTACGTTCCTTCCTCCCTCAAACTATTTAACTAATTTCTCTGAAATAAATCTAAACTTGAAACGGAACGTTAATTTTTAAGCCTTCAGATTCACATAAAACATTAAACATATTCTTCTAATTTTCTACTCTGTTAATAATAAATTCCTCTAGAAATGTGTCAGATTATTATAGCAGTAAAATCGTCAAATTTATGAATTGATTTATATAAGGCTAAGTTATTTCTTGCGCGACAATCAAAAATTACTTCGTAACCTGTAAGGATTAATATCCTATCTTCCAAGCCTAAACTCAAAACTGTCATCGACAAATTTAAAAAGTAATTTTCTTAACTCAAATTGGCAACATAGTTTTACAATGAAAAATACAAAATCCACTAATAAAAAGGAAAAGCATGCGGCTAAAAGCTGCGCCAAGGTTCTATCAACAAGTTCTCAACTCCACAAGTTCAATCCCTTCCCAATTTAACAGGTAAGAACACTTCTGCAATACTTTCCAAGTATCATAACTTCAGATCAAAATATGAACTTTTCCTTGCTACTATTTTGCTAAACTTGTTAGATTATGTATACTTACCACCATAATTTAAATCTCTTATCTAACCTATCATTACCAATTCCAGGATAAACCCTGAAACTAGAAGATTTGCAGAAGATTCTGTCAACATAAGTTCCTCAACAAAACTATTGTTACCAACACAAGAATTGCGGTTACAACTAGGATTCCTAGGTAAGTTTTGTTTGGCTAGTAATAGAAACAATAGGTTCCAGTCAAAATTGCTATCACTAATGTTTTAAATACCTAAATCACTCCATAACATTCAACAGTAAAGATAACAAAAACAAATGACTTTCCTTACAGTCCCAGCCGCTGCTGAGAAAGATCTTTCAGTTATGAAACCTACAAATAATGCAGTCAATGCAATAACTCTCAGACTGGTCTGCGCTTAAGGACAAGCTTCTACGTCTGATCACAAGTTCTCATCAGGATTCCAACGGTAAAACATGATTTAATTTAGCTCATAGTTACTGAGTTAGTTTGAATGTTTATAACATAAATTCCTTTTGTAAAGTATCACCCTAAGCTCATTCTACTAGAATTTAAAGTATGTACCTTACCTAACTATGTGTTTTAATTTCAGTTGTTCCTGCATATTAATACAGAAAGAGGATATGAGCCTAAACACAACAATGGAAGAACACCTACTATGGAAACCAATTATTTGATAAAATTATTCCTATGTCATTCAATTTAAAATTCGGCTTGGATTAAATTCTTTCATGGTTTTGGTTTATTATTTCTGGCTTGTTTGAATAGAAAAATGTGTACCAGGAGTTGCTATTCTATAAATATTACTTTATTTACATTCGGAGTCAGAAGTGAGTTTGTGAACATACTACCTGTTCTAATGTAATTGAATATGCTATTGAATTAAGATACTGTCCTAGATTTTTGAGATAGCGTCACATACTAATGCTTAGAAACCTTTAGACATTTTTATTGTGGTTTTTAGAGGATCAGCTCCGGCCATACGCTGCATAGGTATTGATTTAGTTTGACTATGCCCTAATCTGCCAATTAATAATGAGGATGTTTTGTATTTTATTATAACCTCTAGCCCTACAACAGATCAGGTACCCTGTCTCCTTTCAACCATTGACTTTGGATAGAAGCCCACCACACATTTCCAATACTTTGCTCCTATGCTTGATTTAAATTACCACCTTTATTTTATGTAATCAAAATTTCAACATTCTTTTTGCTATTCTAATTGAGAGGATTTTATAGTATAAATAAATATATATTTTATATCAAAAGCTACATAGAGTATTGTTCCTTAATACTCAGCATTGTTTCATATAGGTTTCTATCAATAAAGGTGTTGCAAACATGATTCTAAGAATAGCCAACTGTATTGGAAATCTCTTTTTTCTGAATTTAACTTAATAGTGAATTTATTTGGAACTTCCAAAATATAGGTAAAACTTGTCAGTCTATAGTCATGGACAAAATCTTAATCCAAAGCAACATTCTGTATTAATTTGTCACTCAGTTTGTCTTACTTTTCCAAACAATTCTTTCTCTGACTGAATTTATCAGGAAATAACAAATTTCATTATGAACATAGGTACAGTTTCCTTTCAAACAACCAGTTAAGAATATCCTTTATCCCAACATTTGATACTATTTATTTATTATCACCTTTTTCCCAATCATGACAATTATACTGCCAGATAAATAATTTTATTAGATATCATTTGAACCATTAATGTAGATTCAGTTTGTCTTACTTTTCCAAACTATTCTTTCTCTGACTGAATTTATCAGGAAATAACAAATATCATTTTCAACATAGATACAGTTTCCTTTCAAACAACCAGTTAAGAATATCCTTTATCCCAACTATTGATACTATTTATTTGTTATCAACAATTTCCCAATCATGACAATCAATTATACTGCCAGATACATAATTTTTATTAGAAATCATTTGAACCATTAATGTAGTTACCCTTGTTTTGAGCGTTCTACTAGAATATTATATTTTATTCAATAAATGGCCAAACAACTGTTACATCTTATCATCAGTCAGCACACCAATGTCAGATCAAAGTAATTGTTGATGTATTCCTATATATCAAAGATTTATGATTAATATTAAATACAGGATAACTTTAACCAATTGTTTTCAATAGGTAATTCTTTTCTTACATAAATTTAGTTTCTTTATAAATCATTATCAGCTTTAGGACCCTTCAACCAAATCTAGCCTCTATCTACTACCTATAGGGTTCCTGAGAATTGAATTCACCAGTACCTACTCAAGGTACACTACTATGAATCACGTCTGACACGCTTCGGGAGCAGGTAGGGTAACAAAGTAGGTATTATAAACTTAATAGAACAGTCTTGAAGTTAATTTAATAGCAAATTTTACTTTAAGACTAAATAAATATATCCCTACAATCCTAATGAATCTATTAATAAGACCTATCCCTACTTGATGCCTAAAGTCCCTCCCTAGTAGATATAAAATCGAACTAAGTAATCCTATAGTCTAACTTTGTCTAATCCTAATTGTTTCTACTGTGAAGATGCAAAGCTAGGGAGATCCCGACATTTATTATTTAATTGTGAGGTGTGTAGTGTGATGTGGATGTTCTAGAAAGCCTGAGTTCAAACTTCTAGAACCCTATTTCTGCTAATTTGTACGTGATGAGGTTGTCACGATTTAGAGTGCCTATTACATCCTATACCCGTGTGGATGATTACCAGCTTGACGAAGATAAGAGATAAGCCGATAATCGCGTGTGTTGTGTGGGGGACAGATAGGAAATCCTTAACAAACAGTCGTAAGTCGTCCGTATCGGGGCTGGAGACGGAACAGTTCGCTAGAGGTGGTTCTAGGTACTCCTTACACCGTTTTGCTAAGTATCCCATACCTGGGCGCATAAAACTTGCGTTTGGGGCAAGCCGATCGTACGCACCAATACAATCTCCTAGGTTCTTTAGCCAAAATTCCTGGTCTGAGAAGTGGGTACGGAGAACAGGTATAATGACCAAAGCATGGTTCACACGAATACTGTCAAAATAATCTCCCATTCAATATGACCCTAGCTCCAGACATGCACTCCGAAACACGCAAATGCAACAGCTGCAAGTGCGCGCCCGAAAGCACCTCCCCGGAATTATGACCATAGAGAATCTTCAATACAAAACGTAACTGAATTTAAAGTTAATCTTTCAAACTCAAAACAAATAAGACCCCAAATTTACCAAGTATAACGTGTGAACTGACGAACGATAAACGCGTAAAAAAACTAAATTAACAAAGTACAACGTATGAACTGATGAACGATTAACACGTAAAAGAAATAAAATTTGCGAAGTAATACGTGTGAACTGACGCACGATTAACACACAAAAGCCCCCGAGCACTCGTCCGTTCCGCTTTAATACTATTTTTTCCAAGAATCTAGTCAATTTCCATTTTCAACCTTCCAACCAACAAGACAAAGTTCACTTCCAGTCTTCCTAAACTAAAACTGTCTAAATTTTACGATTCAAATCCGTATTTTGTTCATGTGGCCTACAGTCAATCCAATTTCATCCATATTAATAGTCCATAAGATTCAAGTTTGCAGCTGTCACAAATATTTCCTTGAAAAACTAATGAAATCCACTTTTCAAAAATTCATTTTACTAAAATTCGCTTAATCAAACCATTCACAGCCTTTTCACCATAGAAATAAAGTTCGATTTAAACTATCAACAGAATTTGTCCGCTATTCTCGTTTTTATTTCTGAAATTTGCCACCTTTAGTCCAATTTGATCCTTATAACAAAGACACACGTCTTAATTTTAAACCATAATGTCCATCTGTCCTCATTATTTCAAATCGGTTTTAAATTTCAAAACATTCTCATTTTTCAGCAGCATTCGACAGCTTCAATTCAATTTAGACCTTATTTCTATGACGACACGGTCAAATTTACTATTATCAGTGGCAGCTGTCATGAAAATTTCTTGAAAAATCTCTAACTTTTCATTTTCTGTAACCTATTCTTATGGAGATAAGGGTCAGACCTTTCTACTATGAAAATAAAGATCATTTTCAAGGAACACCCGAACCGATTTATAAAATGAATCTTTTCGACCTGTGTAATGTCAAATACAACGTCTACTCATTATGAATCATATGTCTCAAGAAATAATTCTCAGTTTTGCTTAGTTTCAATAACTATCTTCGTAATCGAACATTTTATGATCAGCTTTTGCTTGTTATTTTGACAATTGCAAAAGCAACAGTTAACCGCTATTTTCTGCTATTCATGAACACCTCCGCACAAATAAACGTCCACGCTGGCTACAAATTTAAACCACATCAAGTGCGGCTACAACCCAATTTCGCGCATTTCCAATGAAGTTTGTATTCTACCTATAAGTTCGTGTGTAAAATATCTTTTCGTTTACCATTCTTACCACCAACATAACTTTCTTTTCCTTACAGCTTTTTCCTATGAAGGTCGAATGATATCTGAATAATGAATCCGATTTTATCTGAAAATGCCTTTATAATAATAAAACTTGTTTGTTTACAATATGTATTTAATTACTCTCATAATGCAAACATATTTGTGGAATAACAATAGAACGAGGCCCTGAATCGTTACATTCAACTCCCTAAACATTCGAAATGATAATAATAATGAAGAATGTTTACCTATCTACCACGAAGATATCTTATTTTCACATATATGTTTGTTATGAGATATTGCCCATCCTTTCATAGATGCTCATTTGTTATGTTTGTGTAAAATGACTAAATCGTTAACAACCATAACTCAATCATGATATTCAAAATCTTTGAAAACCTCAAATTAATAAACAACAAGGTATTGTCGCAGGATTAGATCACACCGCAGACAAGGCGCCGAGTTGTGAATTCAACGAATTAGAAGAATTGAACTTATAAGATCCACATCAAGACTCGTATTTATTCTGAATTGAAATGGTGATCTTTAGATAAGAACCCCTGTATAGCTACGGTGCAGATATCCTATAGCTAAATCATCTTGCTGGGTATATTGATCAAGGTTCTCTATTTGAATTCCACCCTTTAGCTATTTCGTTATCGCTTTAGCTGATTGTTAATCATATTATGATATGATTGTGTGGGGAAAATTGGCTTTGCCTGTTAGCGGCATGTAGAGTTTCGAATCTTTATGAAACTGCTGTGAAATCACAGATTTATGACATCTGTCCTAACCTCAAATCCAAAGTTTCATATAAATTCATGTGTCATGTGTAATGTCTGATAAAAGGACGCACAATAAATTGCATTCAATGTAAGTAGCCTTGAAGTTCTGAATGAGCCTTTCATTCAGCCATTTAAATACCTTTTAAAGACATTTATCATTCCTCTGCGCAGAATTTTTCCTCTCAACAAAATCTCAAAGCCCCATTACAAGAATGTGCACCAAAGTTCTCAAAGTAGTTGAATATTTATGTCATAAATTTCTCAAGTAGGTACCTACTCTACGGGAAATAAAACAAATAAACTTGTGGTGTAAATTTTTATGGTACATTTTTACTTTACACATAACAACTAAATAATAGCCCTAAGTTACCATCAAGGTCTCGTTCAAATATTCCACTATAGTTTCTTATATCTAATAGTAGCATCTGTATTAGATTATTTTGGTTTAAATGTAAAAGTAAACTTTACATTTATTTTGGAGAACTTTACCATCTATTCACGGTAAAACTTGATGAACTGACATACGCACATACAATTACATACATTCATACACTCACGCTCCCATCCCCAACGAGGTAGGCAGAGCGAAGACAACCTAACAAATTTGGCTCCATCTCGTCTGACAAGACAGAGTTTGGAAATCACTGCAATGACTTGCCGTCAACCCATCACCCAAATCGCAACACACAGAACCCCCAGGATCCCTTAGCTAGTCTCTACAGTAAGCTGAGGTGATGCAGCTGACACTTCTATATAAGCTATAGGCTATAAGCTATCTTTTCGTCTGTCCAGCATGGTATAATGAACACCATGTAAAACACTTTTAGTAATGTTTTAAGTAAGTCATGATAATAGAACTCCACCATCAGTAATGCCTGCTGCTGCCTCCGTGGTCTAGTTTTCTATTGCTCCAAATCAAGAATGAAAGAATTAGACACAGCTAGCTTTAACGATTTAATACTGACTGCCTCCTCGGTCCAGTGTCCAGTGCCACGGACTCCCGATCCAGAGGTCCTGGTTCCGATTCATAGGGGGATATTTGAGAATTTATCACTTTGTGAATTTTTCCCCAGTTTGGTTAGGACAATCCAGGCTGAATCACCTGATTGTCCGAAAAGAAAAAGAATTTCGTGCTTCGGAGGGCACATTAAACAGTCGGTCCCGGTCACTGTCTTTGATAGTGTCAACTGTAACCTATAATTTAATTAAATAAATTGAAATAATCAGAGGCCTGATAGTTGTGCTACTAGGCGGTTTTAAAAACTCTCACACCAGGGTTCATGGGGTCCATAGACTCAAACTAGACTACAGAAGAAGACCACAGTAACACTATTATCTTCAACAGTATTCCATCGAACAAATTCTTGAACAGGTAACCAATGATTTGTCTTGTAACTTTTCCTCTTATAAAACACTGTACTTCGTACTGTCTCCTGTAGTTCAGCTGTTAAGGATGTAGTTGTTTTGTCGTTAAATCCTAAAATTTGCCTGAAACACATAAAAATAGTTAAAATAACTTGACAAAATACAATTCGCTTTCCGATTTACTTTTTTTTTCAATTCTCCATGCTATAGGTAGCAAAAGAGCATAATCTCATACAGCCTAGTCTTTAGACTTTACAATTTACATTGACGTATATTTTTTTTTTTTTTTTTTAATTGCTCTGTATTGAATTTAATACTAAGGACTTATGGCTTAAATTTTCTTGATCTAGGCGCGGCGTCACCTTTTAAATTTCGAACACTTGATAAAATTTTCATTCTAAAACCCCTGAAACTTTGCTTAGAGTGGACGGAAAAAAGAAATATATATTTTGAAAATGGATTTCGAATCGAAATTAATACACGCCGTCTCCTCGCGGGACTACCTTTATAATATCATAAACCCCTCGTACAAGGACACGGCTATGAAAAGTGCAGCTTGGAAAGATATATCCGCGAAACTCAATACTGATGGTAAGTACTTTGCTACAACTTTTAATCCAAACTTTCCTAAGTTGAAGTCTAGACCGAAATGTTATATAAAAATTTCGTAAATCATACCAAATCACTATACAAATCAAATTCACTCTTACAAAAACCCTAATAGTATTGAAACTCTCTTCAGTACATAATATTTTCCCTTTACTTTTTCGCTAATTTTATTTTCGTTTGTTCACAGCTCATATTTGTAAGACTACATGGGACAAAATACTCGGCAAGCTGAAGTTGCAGCTGATGTACAAAAATACCTGTGACCCTTCAATAAAAATTGATTTTGCTGAGGACTTCTGCTCAATAATTAAAATCGTAGACCCTACTTTCGACTCCTTTCCACATCACAACCCTACATCCTATTTTAACCTAGATTCCCTATTCGATTTACCCCCATATTACCCTTAAACATTACAACCCCCAAAACAAAACCCTCCATAACTT
This sequence comes from Scrobipalpa costella, assembly GCA_949820665.1. Lineage (NCBI taxonomy): Eukaryota > Metazoa > Arthropoda > Insecta > Lepidoptera > Gelechiidae > Scrobipalpa > Scrobipalpa costella. The sequence continues at coordinate 4,984,644 of OX463298.1, forward strand.
TAACCATCACCCCAATTACAGTCATTGATATTCCTCCTACTACTTCTTCCGTACGACAACCATCGACCGACTCCCCTACTACGACCTGTCCTACTATTACTACATCTATTTTCTCAACATTACCTTCTATGACTCCGCACCTTCCTGTTATAACGACTACCCCTTTAACCTCCCTAACCAACTCCCCAGCTTTCCATATTCCCGAATCGTCTAATTATCTTTCTCCGTCTCCTACATAATACTTCTTTTTTTCTTTATTACTATTGTACATACTAAAATATATTTTGTTTGTTTATCTTACCTTATTTGTTTGATTTCTTACCCTAGAAAGAGTTCATACTTACTTAAATTACCTTTGCACACCTTTACCTTTTACCTATTATACCAATTTTTACCATACCTAAATATGAAAATAACTTTACATAGTCTGTCCGCTTACCTTCATACCAACCCATTCATTGTACAGTAAGTATGTGAACACAGTAGGTATTGGATTATCAGATGTACCCTAAACTAAATTTATGTTCATGGTGACAAATAAGGATTTTTCTATTCTATTCTATTCTAAACAACTCCCAGACTAGAAAACATACTTTACTAATTCAGAAAAATCCCCACCATGAATGTTCAATGCATAAGACATATCTCACCTTCATCCAACACACGGACAACAAATTGTGACTAATAAAATAGTCACATTATTAAAATTAAATAAGGTACCTACATAATGAAATAGAAATCTTTACATATAAAAACAAACGCCGTAGTAACCCATTAAACCCATAATCCTGGTCACGGTATAACAAATTGTACCGAACCCCCCTTTTTTTTTGTGATATATATTAAGAAGAATTAAAGAAGATAAGCAACTTTGATTAAAATAAGAAACTCACGTTTCTGGCCTTTAGTGATACGTCTAAGTCTACGAAGTGAAAGAAAGTAACCCTGGTCCTTAAAAAGGTAAGATAATATCCAATGCATCGAACGTCAGACTAAAACATTTTGGCAATAAGCCTTCCTATTTCTACTAAGTAGAGGTTGATTACGTTCCTTCCTCCCTCAAACTATTTAACTAATTTCTCTGAAATAAATCTAAACTTGAAACGGAACGTTAATTTTTAAGCCTTCAGATTCACATAAAACATTAAACATATTCTTCTAATTTTCTACTCTGTTAATAATAAATTCCTCTAGAAATGTGTCAGATTATTATAGCAGTAAAATCGTCAAATTTATGAATTGATTTATATAAGGCTAAGTTATTTCTTGCGCGACAATCAAAAATTACTTCGTAACCTGTAAGGATTAATATCCTATCTTCCAAGCCTAAACTCAAAACTGTCATCGACAAATTTAAAAAGTAATTTTCTTAACTCAAATTGGCAACATAGTTTTACAATGAAAAATACAAAATCCACTAATAAAAAGGAAAAGCATGCGGCTAAAAGCTGCGCCAAGGTTCTATCAACAAGTTCTCAACTCCACAAGTTCAATCCCTTCCCAATTTAACAGGTAAGAACACTTCTGCAATACTTTCCAAGTATCATAACTTCAGATCAAAATATGAACTTTTCCTTGCTACTATTTTGCTAAACTTGTTAGATTATGTATACTTACCACCATAATTTAAATCTCTTATCTAACCTATCATTACCAATTCCAGGATAAACCCTGAAACTAGAAGATTTGCAGAAGATTCTGTCAACATAAGTTCCTCAACAAAACTATTGTTACCAACACAAGAATTGCGGTTACAACTAGGATTCCTAGGTAAGTTTTGTTTGGCTAGTAATAGAAACAATAGGTTCCAGTCAAAATTGCTATCACTAATGTTTTAAATACCTAAATCACTCCATAACATTCAACAGTAAAGATAACAAAAACAAATGACTTTCCTTACAGTCCCAGCCGCTGCTGAGAAAGATCTTTCAGTTATGAAACCTACAAATAATGCAGTCAATGCAATAACTCTCAGACTGGTCTGCGCTTAAGGACAAGCTTCTACGTCTGATCACAAGTTCTCATCAGGATTCCAACGGTAAAACATGATTTAATTTAGCTCATAGTTACTGAGTTAGTTTGAATGTTTATAACATAAATTCCTTTTGTAAAGTATCACCCTAAGCTCATTCTACTAGAATTTAAAGTATGTACCTTACCTAACTATGTGTTTTAATTTCAGTTGTTCCTGCATATTAATACAGAAAGAGGATATGAGCCTAAACACAACAATGGAAGAACACCTACTATGGAAACCAATTATTTGATAAAATTATTCCTATGTCATTCAATTTAAAATTCGGCTTGGATTAAATTCTTTCATGGTTTTGGTTTATTATTTCTGGCTTGTTTGAATAGAAAAATGTGTACCAGGAGTTGCTATTCTATAAATATTACTTTATTTACATTCGGAGTCAGAAGTGAGTTTGTGAACATACTACCTGTTCTAATGTAATTGAATATGCTATTGAATTAAGATACTGTCCTAGATTTTTGAGATAGCGTCACATACTAATGCTTAGAAACCTTTAGACATTTTTATTGTGGTTTTTAGAGGATCAGCTCCGGCCATACGCTGCATAGGTATTGATTTAGTTTGACTATGCCCTAATCTGCCAATTAATAATGAGGATGTTTTGTATTTTATTATAACCTCTAGCCCTACAACAGATCAGGTACCCTGTCTCCTTTCAACCATTGACTTTGGATAGAAGCCCACCACACATTTCCAATACTTTGCTCCTATGCTTGATTTAAATTACCACCTTTATTTTATGTAATCAAAATTTCAACATTCTTTTTGCTATTCTAATTGAGAGGATTTTATAGTATAAATAAATATATATTTTATATCAAAAGCTACATAGAGTATTGTTCCTTAATACTCAGCATTGTTTCATATAGGTTTCTATCAATAAAGGTGTTGCAAACATGATTCTAAGAATAGCCAACTGTATTGGAAATCTCTTTTTTCTGAATTTAACTTAATAGTGAATTTATTTGGAACTTCCAAAATATAGGTAAAACTTGTCAGTCTATAGTCATGGACAAAATCTTAATCCAAAGCAACATTCTGTATTAATTTGTCACTCAGTTTGTCTTACTTTTCCAAACAATTCTTTCTCTGACTGAATTTATCAGGAAATAACAAATTTCATTATGAACATAGGTACAGTTTCCTTTCAAACAACCAGTTAAGAATATCCTTTATCCCAACATTTGATACTATTTATTTATTATCACCTTTTTCCCAATCATGACAATTATACTGCCAGATAAATAATTTTATTAGATATCATTTGAACCATTAATGTAGATTCAGTTTGTCTTACTTTTCCAAACTATTCTTTCTCTGACTGAATTTATCAGGAAATAACAAATATCATTTTCAACATAGATACAGTTTCCTTTCAAACAACCAGTTAAGAATATCCTTTATCCCAACTATTGATACTATTTATTTGTTATCAACAATTTCCCAATCATGACAATCAATTATACTGCCAGATACATAATTTTTATTAGAAATCATTTGAACCATTAATGTAGTTACCCTTGTTTTGAGCGTTCTACTAGAATATTATATTTTATTCAATAAATGGCCAAACAACTGTTACATCTTATCATCAGTCAGCACACCAATGTCAGATCAAAGTAATTGTTGATGTATTCCTATATATCAAAGATTTATGATTAATATTAAATACAGGATAACTTTAACCAATTGTTTTCAATAGGTAATTCTTTTCTTACATAAATTTAGTTTCTTTATAAATCATTATCAGCTTTAGGACCCTTCAACCAAATCTAGCCTCTATCTACTACCTATAGGGTTCCTGAGAATTGAATTCACCAGTACCTACTCAAGGTACACTACTATGAATCACGTCTGACACGCTTCGGGAGCAGGTAGGGTAACAAAGTAGGTATTATAAACTTAATAGAACAGTCTTGAAGTTAATTTAATAGCAAATTTTACTTTAAGACTAAATAAATATATCCCTACAATCCTAATGAATCTATTAATAAGACCTATCCCTACTTGATGCCTAAAGTCCCTCCCTAGTAGATATAAAATCGAACTAAGTAATCCTATAGTCTAACTTTGTCTAATCCTAATTGTTTCTACTGTGAAGATGCAAAGCTAGGGAGATCCCGACATTTATTATTTAATTGTGAGGTGTGTAGTGTGATGTGGATGTTCTAGAAAGCCTGAGTTCAAACTTCTAGAACCCTATTTCTGCTAATTTGTACGTGATGAGGTTGTCACGATTTAGAGTGCCTATTACATCCTATACCCGTGTGGATGATTACCAGCTTGACGAAGATAAGAGATAAGCCGATAATCGCGTGTGTTGTGTGGGGGACAGATAGGAAATCCTTAACAAACAGTCGTAAGTCGTCCGTATCGGGGCTGGAGACGGAACAGTTCGCTAGAGGTGGTTCTAGGTACTCCTTACACCGTTTTGCTAAGTATCCCATACCTGGGCGCATAAAACTTGCGTTTGGGGCAAGCCGATCGTACGCACCAATACAATCTCCTAGGTTCTTTAGCCAAAATTCCTGGTCTGAGAAGTGGGTACGGAGAACAGGTATAATGACCAAAGCATGGTTCACACGAATACTGTCAAAATAATCTCCCATTCAATATGACCCTAGCTCCAGACATGCACTCCGAAACACGCAAATGCAACAGCTGCAAGTGCGCGCCCGAAAGCACCTCCCCGGAATTATGACCATAGAGAATCTTCAATACAAAACGTAACTGAATTTAAAGTTAATCTTTCAAACTCAAAACAAATAAGACCCCAAATTTACCAAGTATAACGTGTGAACTGACGAACGATAAACGCGTAAAAAAACTAAATTAACAAAGTACAACGTATGAACTGATGAACGATTAACACGTAAAAGAAATAAAATTTGCGAAGTAATACGTGTGAACTGACGCACGATTAACACACAAAAGCCCCCGAGCACTCGTCCGTTCCGCTTTAATACTATTTTTTCCAAGAATCTAGTCAATTTCCATTTTCAACCTTCCAACCAACAAGACAAAGTTCACTTCCAGTCTTCCTAAACTAAAACTGTCTAAATTTTACGATTCAAATCCGTATTTTGTTCATGTGGCCTACAGTCAATCCAATTTCATCCATATTAATAGTCCATAAGATTCAAGTTTGCAGCTGTCACAAATATTTCCTTGAAAAACTAATGAAATCCACTTTTCAAAAATTCATTTTACTAAAATTCGCTTAATCAAACCATTCACAGCCTTTTCACCATAGAAATAAAGTTCGATTTAAACTATCAACAGAATTTGTCCGCTATTCTCGTTTTTATTTCTGAAATTTGCCACCTTTAGTCCAATTTGATCCTTATAACAAAGACACACGTCTTAATTTTAAACCATAATGTCCATCTGTCCTCATTATTTCAAATCGGTTTTAAATTTCAAAACATTCTCATTTTTCAGCAGCATTCGACAGCTTCAATTCAATTTAGACCTTATTTCTATGACGACACGGTCAAATTTACTATTATCAGTGGCAGCTGTCATGAAAATTTCTTGAAAAATCTCTAACTTTTCATTTTCTGTAACCTATTCTTATGGAGATAAGGGTCAGACCTTTCTACTATGAAAATAAAGATCATTTTCAAGGAACACCCGAACCGATTTATAAAATGAATCTTTTCGACCTGTGTAATGTCAAATACAACGTCTACTCATTATGAATCATATGTCTCAAGAAATAATTCTCAGTTTTGCTTAGTTTCAATAACTATCTTCGTAATCGAACATTTTATGATCAGCTTTTGCTTGTTATTTTGACAATTGCAAAAGCAACAGTTAACCGCTATTTTCTGCTATTCATGAACACCTCCGCACAAATAAACGTCCACGCTGGCTACAAATTTAAACCACATCAAGTGCGGCTACAACCCAATTTCGCGCATTTCCAATGAAGTTTGTATTCTACCTATAAGTTCGTGTGTAAAATATCTTTTCGTTTACCATTCTTACCACCAACATAACTTTCTTTTCCTTACAGCTTTTTCCTATGAAGGTCGAATGATATCTGAATAATGAATCCGATTTTATCTGAAAATGCCTTTATAATAATAAAACTTGTTTGTTTACAATATGTATTTAATTACTCTCATAATGCAAACATATTTGTGGAATAACAATAGAACGAGGCCCTGAATCGTTACAAGGTTTATACGGCCGGCGACTACATTAATATTGGCAAATCTGGCCCGCAAAATTCAAAAGGTTGCCCACCCCTGGTTTAAACTCTACCGCTGTCATGACATGGTATTAGATTTTAAAAAAATATCCTTAAAAAATTTTGTTTTCAATTTGTTGACAATTTAATATTGCAACAGATCGAGCCAACTTCTAGCTCCAAATAAGGTAATAAATTGTAAACAATAAAACACCTGTCTGTATCATGATATTTACAAAGATGTGAAGGAACATTGGTACAGTGAACTCATGTTTATGTTTTTTATTATGTTTAGTTGTTTCACACAAAAAATATTATAAATCTAATAGTTAGAGTCCCGGAGCTTCCAGTACTAGGGTGTAGAGTCTGTGAGGGGTAGGCTTCGAAAACTTGTTCAGAGTACTTAGGGAGAAAGCATACTAAAAGTTCAGATATGTAAGTAGATGGCCTGCCAGAGGGGTGGGGGCCAACATTAGGTCCCGATTTTTACCCGACTACGGCAAAACAAAAAGGCGGGTTATAGCTTTTCCGCTTATATATCGAAAACGATGCTTTTTAGTATAAAATTTGCAATCGCCAATAAAATGGTGGGGAAATTCTGTACAAAAACGTGGTATAATTTTTTCTTCTCAGATCAACACTTTAAAAGATATGGTGAAAGAAAAATTAACGATAATATTTCTTACATACATACATACATAAAATCACGCCTTTATCCCTTACGGGGTAGGCAGAGCGCTAAACGCCTCGTAAAAGGCGCTTTCGCCACGTCTGACATAAATTGGGGCAATTTTAGAATTTTTTATTTTTATTTTATTTCTTACTGAGTGAATATTGACGGACACATCAACGCATAGACTAAACTACTAAAGCTAGAATCAAATTTGAACAGCAGGTTTTTTTTCTAACGTAGCCTTCCCATGAGAAAAGATTTATCGATTTTCCACACCTAAAGGGGTTAAACAGGGGATGAAAGTTTTGAAATTAGGATCTTCCAATTTTATGTTTAGCTTATTTACTAACAAAATAATAGACATGTTTTTCAGCATTTTATGAGAATCAATTAGATAATAGCAAATTAGACTGCAATAAGATCGAAGAGAGATTCACTCTAAATTAGTATATAATTAGTGTTTTGTTTTTTGAATATTGTAAGACACTATCGGCCTAGATATTATTTTCCGTCCGTGAATCTCAAGTTGCAGATTTCTAGCCATTCTAACAGTTTTCTTCTCTATTAGCTAGGTACTGAGGTTTGAAATTGGTCCGTATTTTCTTTAATAAAATTTAATTTATTTATTCAAATTGTAATTTTTTCTAGTCACAGCACACGTATGGTAATCACTTTTTAATGACATTAGCATTGACGGATTTTGTTTATCATAAAATGGTATTTATGTTTCGCTATACGGTCGGTATATCATTATGAAAATATATTAGCTTTTGTCATGAGAAGGTCATAGATGGAACATAATTATTGGATAAGTTCCGTTTCAAATCATGTTATAACAAAATACCAGCATTATATTCTAACGAATTTTCATGAAACTAGCATAAAATTATATGTTTTACTTGTTTTTGTTTTAGTTAGTACTAGCGACCCGCCCCGGCTTCGCACGGAAATTATCAGTATTTTTCTACTACATTATGCATGTATTATACATATAAACCTTCCTCTTGAAACACTCTATCCATTAAAAGAAACCGTATCAAAATCCGTTGCGTAGTTTTAAAGATCTAAGGATACATAGGGATATAGGGACGGAGAAAGCGACTTTGTTTTATACTATGTAGTGATTATTGATAAAGCTTCATACGTCTTATACCGGGTGTAAGCGTCCCACAAACTGATAGATGTTGCTCAGTTAACGACGCTGAACAACTTCCACCAGGAAATTCTTTCAGTAAGTGAAAAAACAAAATGCTTTTCCATACAAAATTACCACCTCGATCAGAAACTTTGTATGGAAAAGCCAATTTTATTTATCATTTCCCGAAAAAAATATTTGTTGATGTTGTTCAGTATCGTTGACTGAGCAACCCCTATTAGTTTGCGGGACGCTGTCCCTTACACCCAATATAATTTTTAGAATTATGTTTTGCATTTAAAGCAAAAATAATAATTTCCTGTAAGTTTTCAGGATAACTTCGGTACAGATAATCTGTTGTTATCATCTTCAGGTTATAAAAACATACATACATACATAAAATCACGCCTTTATCACTAATGAGATGGACAGAGCGTAAACGACCTAAACATAAGTTCCGCCACATTTGACAAAGTTTGGAGGGCTATTTATGATAGATTTGTAGGTAGTGACAGATTGTCAGCCTATCGCCTAAATTGCAATATACAGAAACCCTCGGGTCCCTCTTTTGGTTTTTACAGCATGTCCGGGAGGAAATGCAGCTGACACAGTCTATGTTTTTGTCTCGCTCCCAGTCCAACATGCATTACTTCAGTTATATATTTTTTAGAATTTTGTATTGTATTTAAAGCAACTACAATACAGTACAGTCTGTCTACCTATGCCTAAAAAAATATTTTTCCCGTAAGTTTACAGGATTCTTCTTCTTCTGTCGAGTAGGTATCTAGTCTATGGACCCGATGAACCCTGGTGTCAGAGTTTTTAAACCACCTAGTAGCATAACTATCAGGCCTCTGACATGGTTTTGTGTAACGACCACTATCAAAGACAGCGACCGGGACCGACGGCTTAACGTGCCTTCCGAAGCACGAAATCTTTTTCTTTTCGGACAATCAGGTGATTCAGCCTGCAATGTCCTACCCAAACTGGGGGAAAAATCACAAAGTGATAAATTCTTAAATATCAACTTTGTATTTTACCCCCTGGGAATCGAACCCAGGACCTACGGATCGGGAGCCCATGGCACTAGCCACTAGACCACGGAGGCAGTTAGTTTACAGGATAATTTAAGTATAGGTAATCTGTTTTAATAATCTTTAGGTTATAAAAAAAACACGGGTGATTAGGTCGTTTACGTTCTGCCTACCCCATTAGAGACAAAAGGGCTCATTAAATGTTTAAAAAAACTGTTTTAATTTCAGGTAGATAATATAACGATGATTGTTTGCATCTCACTTATCTCCTGGAAATTGCATTTGAGACGCAAAAGCAAACAGATAACATAAATTGATTCGATACGCGCATTACCTAACAGATCAACTATGCAGCATCGTTTACCTTCGCAAATGCTATAAGCCTATTAATAAATTATGTAACAATGGTGATAGTGACTGATGAACACACGCTGTTTTTCCACTATACGTCACGGCATCGTCGCCGATACCGTAGAAAAGCTATTTGTATGAAAATCAATGAAATTATATGGCACGCTTTTCCATTTGCCGGCACGGCATTAATTCCCACCGGTATTGTCGCCGGCCGGCCAAAATACATGATTGTGCTTTGTATACGTACGAAGCATACGAAGCATGCTCGCGCGGTGTGTGGGCTCACAGAGTGAAACTGGATGGATAATACATACATACATACATATAATCACGCCTTTATCCCTGATGGGGTAGGTAGAGCGTAAACGACCTAAACAAAGGTCGTGCTGCCACGTCTGACATTGTTTAGAGGGTTATTTAACATAGATTTGTAGGTATATTGCTGTAGCGACAGGTTGTCAGCCCATCGCCTAAATTACAATATACTGAAGCCCTCTGATCCCTTGGCTGGTTTTTACAGCATGTCCGGGAGGAAATGGAGCTGACACAGTCCATGTTTTTCTCTTGCTCCTAGTCCAGCATGCACAATACAGTCGACGATACTACCATCTTAGTGGAAAAAACGAGCCACGGTATCATGACGATATCGTTATCGTGCAATTTAGTGGAAACCCGCACAATTGCTGGTCATCATCACAATGCCAATTGAAGGTTACAGATAGAGATGGAAAACTATTTGCAATTAGAAATTGTGATGAGCGATCGAGATCACTCGGAAACTATTTCTATTGATTTAAATGTAGGTATTACTTTCAATGAAAAGCGTTTTATTGTTTATTGTTTACTTCCATGCTGGACTGGGAGCGAGAGAAAAACATGGAATGTACCAGCTGCATTTCCTCCTGGCCCTGCTATTGAAACCAGCTAAGGGAGCTGCCTACCCCATTAGGGATAAAGGCGTGAATATATACGAGGGGCGGCTGATATAAAATCTACTTGGTTAAAGAAAGTTTTGAAAATCGAACTGGCCATTGCAAAATCATATTCTATATTTATTCCTTTTTCAAAATTATGACGCTTATTTTTTTTCGCTTGCTTTTGTTTTTTTGGCGCGGCTTTGATTTCACCATGTCGAAAGAAAATTGCAAAATGATGAAATTTGAGCATCGAGGGTAAATTCCTAAGTAATTTCTTCCATGCTGGACTGGGAGAGATAGAAAAACATAGAATGTTCCAGCTGCCCTTCTCCCGGGCATGCTGTTGAAGTCAGCAAAAGGGACTCGAGGGTTACAGTGTATTGTAAGTTAGGCGATGGGCTGACAACCTGTCACTAAAGCAATCATATATATATATGACAATTTAAAATTGCCCTCAATTTTTGTCAGACGTAGCGAAATCGCCTTTTACGAGGCGTTAAACGCTCTGCCTACCCCGTAAGGGATAAAGGCGTGATTTATGTATGTATGTAAAGAAGGAAATACGCCTACGCAGATCTGAGAGCGCATGTTAAAGGTGTTTGGTGATTCAAGTCCTTCTGAATTCGTCATAAAGTTTTGGTCGAAGCAATTTAAACATGCCCGTGAGAGCCTGGAAGACGACACACGTAGTGGAAGGCCAATTTCTGCTGTTACCGCAGATAATGTTGAAAAGGTGAAGAACCTGATTCTTGCAGATCGGTGAATCAAGCAGTGGGAGATAGTCAGAGATGTGGGCATTAGCAAGGAACCAGTTCATGAAATTATTCACGAACATTTGGGCATGTCCAAGGTGAGCGCGCGTTGGGTCCCTAGAATGTTGACCTCCTTTGACAAACAAAGGCGAGTAGAATGTTGTCAGTAATTTCTAGACCTGGTCAAAGGTAAAGAAGAAGAGACTATCTCTCAAATTGTGACCTGTGATGAAACTTGGATTCGCCAGTGCGATCCGGAAAGCAAACAAGAGTCAATGCAATGGAAATTTAAAGGAGAAAAGCCGCCAAGGAAGTTCAAGGTTCGGCCGTCGGCTGAAAAACTAATGGCCATCGTATTTTGGGATGTCGAAGGGATTTTGATGATAGATTATTTGCCTAAAAATACAACAATGAATGCTAAATATTATGCAAACTTGCATGACCAGCTTCGTGAACAAATCAAAGAAAAGCGGAGAGGCAAACTCAGCAAAGGTGTTCTGATTTTACAAGACAATGCTCCTGTACACACAGCCTTAACGGCGAGGTCAGCCCTGAGCAAAAACGGCTTCACAGAAATTAACCATTCACCTTATAGTCCAGATCTGGCTCCCTGTGACTATTTCTTATTCAAAGATTTAAAGAAAAAATTGAGGGGTCGCAGATTTTCGACCGACGAAGAAATGAAAGAGGCTGTGACTGACCATTTTGACGAGCAAAATAAAAATTACTATTATAACGGCATGATGTCACTTATTTGCAAATGTCATAAGTGTATTTCACTTGCAGGAGACTATATAGAAAAATAAAAAATAAACTAGCCATCAAAGTCTTTTCTTTCATAGTTAGGTAGATTACTTATCAGCCACCCCTCGTATACATGTATATATGTATGTTTTTTAATGTAAGCGGATAATGACACGGATGAGACAAACTTGATTAAGGTTTAGCGATAGCATTTAACTTGTTAAATTGTGTTATGTAAATGTTGATAATAAATAAAAAATAAATGTTAAGTATGTACCTAAAATATGTGCATTTTGAAAGTATAGTATGACGATAGATTATACGCCTATATTGTACCGTCACGTTTGTTGCTTTTTATTTCTGTTGTATGTGTTTCTTTCTGCAATAAAGAATTTTGTATTGTATTGTAGATTACATTTCTAATGCATCGTACCTATAATTCATTGTTTAGTAGCACTTTACTCATTTGATAGATATAGGCTCGTATTTACAAAGCAATCTTAAGATTGAGAGCAATATTAAGTATGTATTTGACAGGCCACATTATACTGAAATGACGTTTCTGATACGAACTCAAACTAGCTGTCAGTTAACTTGCAATGTCCTAACCAAACTCGGGAAAACCTCACAAAGTCATAAATTGACAAAAATCTAACCGAGGACCTCCGAAACGTAAGCCCATGACTCTGACAGTAGACCACGGAGGCAGTTATAAAAAGTTTATTTTTTGTTTTAAATAATACATACATACATACATATATTCACGCCTGTATCCCTAATGGGGTAGGTAGAGCGTAAACGACCTAAACAAAGGTGTCCCGCCACGTCTGACAAAGTTTTGAGGGTTATTTAAGATAGAATTCTAGGTATATTGCTGTAGTGACAGGTTGTCAGCCCATCGCCTAAATTACAATATACTGAAACCCTCGGATCCCTTAGCTGGATTTTACAGCATGCCCGGGAGGAAATGCAGCTGGCACATTCTATGTTTTTCTCTCGCTCCCAGACCAGCATGGAAGTAAATAATACATTAAGTAAATGAGTAGGTACATAATACAATCACATCTAATATAGGTCTGCAACAAGTTATTGCTTTTTAGAAATAAGCAGTAAATATTAGTAGCAATTCGGAGTTGCAAAAATCACGACCTAACTATTTTAAGTCTATACCTGTCATTTTTTATCATGAGAGAACAGACAGGGATGGCAATAATCAAAGCCTCGATTTAGTTAAGTTGTGCCCGTGGAGGGAGTGAACTGAATTGATAGCATGGAGTTTGATCTTTGTCCGATGTCATATTTCTGTGCACAATAAGTTGTAAAATTTTATCATAGTTTCTTATAGGGCACAAATCTGGCATTAATCTACAATGATTGACAGTATTACGTATTTTTATGTCTTGCGGTTTTACAAAGGTGATTTATTATGGTGCTAGTTTCATAATGATCACATACTAAAACAAAAATAACTTATTTAAATTGATCAAGGAACTTGTTAATATACAAGCACATCAAGTAATATGATTGAGACAATAAAGTTTATGTTAAGATCAATTTATTCTGTTCATTGAAATTATTAGGAACTTGGTAGTGGTTATCAAGTAACTTGATTAATTTAGGCCCGTATTTAAAATCAGCACTTGAGAGTGAGAGTGAGTATCAATAATGTAATTTCAGTACAAAATGGCTTGTCAAATCTATACTTAATATCGCTCTCAATCTTTTGATCGCTTTATAAATACGAGCCTCGATTTTTAACATTATTGTCATAAACACATTACTATATGTGTACGTGTTCAAACAAGTATTTTTTTCAATGCATGTTATGCTTTTCGTCTTCCGACAGGCCATAATTTGATTTTTTAAAGATTTGGTTACAAATAAGTTATTTAAAATGCATTTCCTATTACGTACCTACTCAGTAGCTACAATTTAAAACTAACGCGAATATTTTTAATATCACTTTTTGAATGTCACTTAAGTCCAGACACTACATCCAAACATATTTGTTTAACAAAACACTGGCCGAAAACTGAACTGATAACTTTTTACCGGCCGATAACTGGCGTTGTCGATGACTGACGGAACTACGGTCACGCTAATGCTGAAGATAATTGTTGATTATATCTTTAGGCTCAGTCTACACACGAGTCACGATCCTTTTAGCTGACCAATGGCCCAGAATAAATAATAATACTACCAATGGCATGATAGGGGTAAACATAATGTGACGTTCAAAATAGTGGTGTAAGGGGACACGGATGCTTTTTGTTTGAAAGGTTTGACTAGAAATAAAAATACATACATATATATAATCACGCCTTTATCCCTTATGGGTTAGGCAGAGCGTAAACGACATAAACAAAGGTCGTTAGGCCACGTCTTACAAAGTTTTGAGGGTTATTTAAGGTAGATTTAGTTACATTGCTGTAGTGATACGTTGTCAGCCCATCGCCTAAATTGCAATATACAGAAACCCTCGGATCCCTTAGCTGGTTTTTACAGCATACCCGGCATATTCTCTCTCTCCCAGTTCAGCATGGAAGAATCATACATCCTTGCTAAAAATAACTAAAAATAATTCTAACAAACATACATATAAGCACGCCTTTATCCCTAATGGGGTAGGCAGAGCGTACGCACGTATAAAAATTGACAAAATTGATGCTTTTCGTTTGATAAGTTAGCTTGTAACAACCCCCCCCTCCTACCTACCTCTAACAACCCTATCAACCCCAAGTAATATGTGAAAGGAAATGTGAGAGGAATGTGTTGAGGAGAGGTAGGAACGTGGAGAGATTAGAGGAGAGGAAGGGAATAGGAAAGAGGAATAGTGGATGGGAATAGTGGCACATGCTATGGCTCGTGATTGTGATCGTCTAGTATTAAGAGTTAGGACCGCACGTTGTGTAATGAAATTTATAAAAGTAACCCAAATCCTTTAAAATGGTAGTGGGATGTCATAACTTAGCTCTCTTTAGGTTCTTGGGACAACATGGGGACAGTGCGCAGCGGGATAACGGAACCTCCGATTCCAGCTCCAACCATTCGCTGGTAGAGGATTTATGTGCTCGCCAACCATCAACGAATGAGATTTACTTCAATTACCAATTCCCAGACACTAATAAAGACAGTAAATAGCCTAGGAACTTGTCCTTGATGCAAAACCCATCATGCGAGCCCCAGAAAAGGAAAGAGGAGGCACTTCTGTGCCCTCCAATTGGTTTTTGTTTTGGCCAAGCCTCAGGCCAGAGATAAGTGACAGCGCACTTAGGAGTTTTGGAACGAGTCCAGACTGATGAACAGCATCATGTAAAATATAATTAATTTGAGCTGATTTATTGGTCAGCCAACCAAGACAGAGCAAGTCATGTCTGATGTAATTTGTAGTAAGTTGTGATGTCCAATTGAGAAACATTGTCCCAACAAAGGTTTTATAAATTGTTGTCCAGCTATGCTGGAAGCACCGACTATGATACTGCACCAGTCATCGATCTCCACTTATGATATGCACATCCAGGAGTCAGTAGAATAGATAGGGATGCCGAAGCTAGTCCCAGATAATATAACAATCATTCACACCGCAAGCCATAGATTCGTTGTAGATATAGGAGTGATAGGCAAGAGCAAGTAGTGACTGATTGTTAGACTTCTTTAGTGCAAAATAAGCTTCTGTGATCTAAACGCCGTTACAGACATATCGAATGCTAAAATGTAGTATGTGATGGAGGTTTGACCATGGCTGATACCATGTCGCTCAATTGACATCAAGTCAAGTAGTATTTCAGTAGTATAATGGCTTATCAAAGCCAACCGACCATAAATCAGTCATATAAAATTCACATAAAGTGAATAAATATATAATTTTAATTCCAGACCCGTTCCAGGGTAATTTGAGGTTGTAGGTAGGATACAGATAACATCATCCCACATTCCATGTTGTATTGGTTTGGTAAGTATAATGAATACTCCCATTAGGTAGTTGGACCATAGTCCCAATAAGTTGCAAGTATAAAACCCACACATCAGTAGGTATATTATCAAAGATAAACTTTGTCAGTCTGTAGAACAGGATCATCAATTGTATAAAACCTACATAGTAGGTATCAGAGGTGAACGTTCCCACCAAGTTTGTAGCTGGTGTTCTAGAGTCTAGAACATACATACATATAGGATCATGAATCCAATAAATGTTTCAAAACATTGTCCGTTGGACATATTTCACAATAAAGTGAATATAAAATCAATTCAGTATCCACTGCCAGAATAAGCATCTAGGTATGAATGACTCATACATAGGTATTAAATCCACAGTTAAGTGAATATAAATCAGTTCAGTAGTTTATTTGAGAAGAATAGGTAAGTATTTTGTCTCCTCTGCCAGGATAGGTAGGTATGAACAATTCATACATAGATATAGTTATAAAAACATAGAATGTATTAAAATAATGTATACATTCCACTGCTGGGCATTTTATGAAATATTAGGATGATGCTTCTCTGCTTAAAGGAAAGGTAAGGCAAGAATTTTGGTAAAGGGAAGGGAGAGAACTACCTACCTAAACACAAACTAGGATCCCAAATAGCTACCCCCACCTACTTTCCTAGATATTGTCCTAATTCTTATTACTTTGGATACCTATCCATCTAAACCTACCCCTACCTAACTTACTCCTACAATGTACCTAAACTACCTATTTACCTAACCGCATAGCTGTGTATGAATTATGTAATTGCATGCTAAACCGACCTACAATCCTACATATATCTCATTAACCGTACCTATCATATAAGAAATATTGGAAATTATATATATATATAATGAATAGAACGGCCTTTGGCAAGTATGAAATATCATAAAAAAGGATTGTTAATTGAACAGGGAAAAACCTTGTCAATAAACAAAGTCTGAAGTGGACAAGATAATTAAATAAATGTAGAAATGGTAAAGTAAATAAAACACAATGTAAATTTATTCAATAATAAGTAAATAAATGAAAGCATCATGATTTGATGCAGGAATACCTTGTGTGTGGGTTTACCCATCCTTTAGAATCCTTGTAGTTGGCACTCCACCAGCTCTGCAAGGCTCCACTGTCAGCATCCTCCACTCCACCACGTACAAGCACAGCTGATCGTCAGGTCACCGCCCTCCGTCCACAACAGGAACAACTGATGGCACCAACATCCCACCAAAGTAGGTCTCTTGGTTGCCTCCCGGCTGCATACTCTCCTCTCCTCTTTGATGTGTACACTTTCACTGGTAAAAGTCAACTAAACTTCAAGTAAAACTAAACTTCCACTCAAACTAAAACTCCAGGTCAACTAAACTTCTCCCTGCTCGGTCCCCGACGCTATATTTCTTCCCCGGCGTCCTTCTCCATCTCTCGTCGCCCTCCTCTTCCCAGTTCCGGCCCCATTCCCCCTGCTCAAGCCCCCGACTGTTTTATCTTCCCTCTTCTAGACCATCCCCGAGTTTTCGAGAGCCTTCCTTCGTACTTCTCTTGATAGTTCTCCCATTCTCCTCCAGATGGCACCGCGTGTCCTTACTTCAAATTGAAGTAATTTCAGTTCGATCTGGCTACAATATTAGTTCTCTACTCAATCAACACTAGATTGGCATTAGTTTCTCGTTTATAGTGATTCTCCTACCAATCTGATAGATGGCGTTACTTGTATTTTAAAACAGTGAATTAGTTTTGAATAGCAGAAGCTAAGTTTATTACAAGCTTCGAACTATAGTGTCGCCCCGTAAGGGATAAAGGCGTGATTTTATGTATGTATGTGTCGCCCCATCATCATCATCTCCCTAGCCTTATCCCGTATCTCACGGGGTCGGCTTCCTAATCTAGGGGATTGAACGAGGGTACTGGTTTTTACACAGAGCGACTGCCATCTGACATCCGCAACTAAGCAACTAAACTCGCTAAGTGGCGCCCCAATCAGTCAAAACATCATAACTTACTAAAACACAATGAATCGAAATCCGGTCGAACAGACTCAAGTAATAGTTACCAGGCCACTCAGAAAGTATTGCGATAAATAGTTTTTATATATGGCAGACTGGCCGGTTAGAATCTTTTTTGAAAATATGATTACTTGTAAGTAAAAATACGTGTGTTCCATTTTCAAAATTTCCCTCCACATTTTTTGCGAGCCAATTCAAAGTATCGTGTCTTACTGAAAAATGGATCTGCGCCGGGAACATTTTAGAGCTATGATTTTTTACGATTTCAAGTGTCGCCTGAAACCGGATGAATCGTTCGATAGACTTCAAATGGCATTTATAGATGAAAGCCCTTCCAAGGCAACCGTGTATCGTTGGTATAACGAATTTAGGCGCGGTCGACCAACCTTGGGGGATGAAGAAAGAAGCGGTCGCCCTTTGATGGCTATTACGGAAGAAAACGTGCAAGCAGTGAAAAATTTAATCCAAGATAATAGGCGAATTACATATCAGGAGATTCAGCACATATTAAAGATTGGATCGGGAAGCGTTCACGAGATTCTACACGGGCATCTTCGCGTGAGGAGGATAGTATCGCGCTGGGTGCCGCACTACCTCACCGACGCTCAGAAGCAGGCCCGGGTGGAATGGTGCCGTGATATGCTGAACAAATTTGAAACAGACTCGTCTCGGCGTGTTTACGACATCGTAACAGGTGATGAGTCCTGGATTTATCAATACGATCCAGAAACCAAGCGCCAGTGACAGTTTGGGTGTTTCAAAATGAACCAACGCCTACCAAAGTGAAGCGATCTCGAAGCGGGGGGAAGATTTTGATCGCCAGCTTTTTTAATTTGACTGGCCACATGGCCTCAATTCCCTTACGTGATCAAAGAAGCATTAACGCCGAATGGTATACTACCAAATGTTTACCAGAAGTTTTTTTCTGTTGTGAGCAACAAGCGACCAAACACAGGGCTCCGCGGACTACTGCTCCACCACGACAATGCGCCTGCACACACCGCGCTCAAAACGAGGGACTTCCTGGACAGCACACCAGTCAAACTCCTGGTTCACCCTCCTTACAGCCCTGATCTAGCACCGTGTGACTTCTTTTTATTTCCAAAAATAAAAAATCAGCTCAAGGGGATACAATTTTCGTCGCCGGAAGATGCGCTGGCTGCGTTCGAGCAGGCTGTAAACGAGGTGTCTACGGCGGACTGGAAAAAGTGTTTTGAAAACTGATTCAGACGCATGAATCTTTGTATAGAGGCTAGTGGAGAGTACTTTGAAAAGATTTAATAAAAATATATGTACCTGTAGAACAATTTTTTTTAGTGTCGCAAAACTTTCTGAGTGTCCCACGTATAAAGATAATTTCAGAACCTTATAAATTAGCGATTCTTAGTTCGTAGTAGTAACTGGCGATAAACGGTCATCAAAGGCAATTTTTCTAGCTGTTTGGTTCGTTTTTGAAACGATTTTTTTTTTTTTAGATCTTTTACGCTCTGCCTACCCCATTAGGGATAAAGGCGTGATTATATGCATGTAATTTATGATTTTTTTAACTGATGGGCGGCTCCACTTTTCCTATATCGGGCAATGTACCAACTGCAAAATTGGTGTTGTGCTAAGGAAGCGACAATTTCCGGATCTTAGGCCATTCTTCTCCGCAAGGAAATGAGTTTTCTTTGAAAAACAACTATAAGCTCTATCTTTACCTAACTACGTTTAGCTTTACTACGACTAGCTTTTAATAATATTTTCACTTCTCATGCTCTAAATAAGCTTTTTTGTGCAGGGTGTAGATTGTCTCTTCCATGCTGGCCTGGGAACGAGAGAAAAACATGTGCCAGCTGCATTTCCTCCCGGGCATGCTGTAGAAACCAGCTAAGGGGTTTTTCCCAAGGTTTCAGTATATTGCAATATAGGCGATGGGCTGATGGGCTGTCACTTACAGCAATATACGTACAGATCTATCTTAAACAACCCTCAGAACTTTGTCAGACGTGGCGGAACGACCTTTTTATTAGGTCGTTTACGCTCTGCCACCACCATAAGGGATAAAGGCGTGACTATATGTATGTATGTGTAGGTTGTACAAAATTGAATTATGTGCACAAGAGCAAATGCATCTCTTCTAAGGCAAATAAAATTAGGCCATACAGCCAAACACAATAAGAACTTCATAAATAAAACTTATTATTTTATAATATTTACTTAAAATTATATTTTTTTGTGATTTTATGACATAAAACAATATTAAAATTTAAATTCAAGTATAATAGTGCATTTTACTCATCATTACAAAATTACAAAAAGGCTGTGTATGTATTCAGTCCATGGCTAATATTTCATGTCGAAAGATTTAAAAAGTTAAATGGCGGGAATGAATTTATTGTTTCGTTTTTAATATTATTGTAGAAATTCTTAAATTTTCCTCGCATTCGAAGTGATAAGCAGATTTTATAAAACAATTTATGTCCGCGACTTATATCAACCCCGGGGCAGCTAAAAATCTCGGACAAAAATGACTTGGTTTTTGCACTTGTCGTAAAATTTACTATTTATGAAACATAAAAGTGGGTATTGAAAAATATTGCAAAATAATGTAACTTTTTTGTCCTGATAAATAAAATGTGAAACAAAACAGATCAATACAACATAAATACGAACTCTATAGCCTTAGAATGTTACAAATACATATCAGATGATTTAAAAATCAACAAAAGGTTTATCTAATCTTATCAATCTTCCATACTGGACTGGGAGAGAAAGAAAAACATAGAATGTTCCAGTTGCCCTTCCTCCCGGGCATGCTGTATAAGTCAGCAAAAGGGATTCGAGGGTTACAGTGTATTGTAATTTAGGCAATGGGCTGACAACCTGTCACTACAGCAATACACATTACAATCTAAAATTGCCCCCAATTTATGTCAGACATGGCGAAAGCGCCTTTTAGGAGGCGTTTTACGCTTTGCCTACCCCATAAGGGATAAAGGCGTGATTTTATGTATTTATGTACAAAAGGTTTAGAGGTTTTAAGGGTTTTAACATTGTGCTTTCCCCTTAAAGATGTGACTATTAAGTCACAGTTTATTTATAAGCTGGTATATATATCTGCCGTGCTAAGCTAAAAAGTGTTTTTTTTTTATTTTGTAGAAATTGACTTTTTAGCAATTAGTATTTTTTTACGTGTTTTTCTATCATGGACTCATTTCGAAATTCCCACTAATAACTGAGATACCAATATGCAGAAATACGTAATTGCGCAAATTTCCCCAATGATACTAGCCTAAAAAAACGAAAGTTACGAATACTAAGTTAAAATGCCGTAACTCATAAAAATATTCTAAGTTTTAACTAACTTTTTAAACCGTATTTCAATTGTGCTAAGCTAAAAATACGTATGTGCGCACATACGGCTTTTTAAGTTCTAATGACCAATACTTTGACATACTAGCCTAAAAAGCGGTATCCTTCATATATTATACGGTGTTTTAGCTTAGTTTTAGTCACTTACGCCCTTTATGAATTATTAGACCTACATTTAAAAACATGATACTAGCCGGTAAGTGCCAAATTAGAAAATTTGCTTAAAGCTATAAGTGCTAACGCAGTATTTTTTGTTTTAAAAGTTGCCCCTATACAATACATTCCATGTATTCTAAGTTTAATTTGAATAAGATAATGCTAATCAATTTCTCCAGATTTAAATTCTCACTTATACGCAAATTGTGAGAAATTACGTATTATAAAAAAAACATCTTTTAGCTGAGCACGGCAGATATCAGTGTGTCCATACCTTTGCGATGATCAGTCAATTGGAAAAATCATCAAGATTAAATTTTCAAAAATGTTTATTATAATCGTTCTAAAATTATTCAAGATGACCTTTGGTCATTTATTTGATACACTGGACCCGTTTCATATAGCTTCAAATTACAATAATACTTAAATGTATAATTAATTCGAAGTACATTTCGTGGGATGTTATGTATGATTAATCCCTCAGTATATTATAGGCGTACTCGCTACGCAATGAACATCAAATTATTCTTGTAATTTGTGTATTGTTGCTTTATAAAACGGGCCTTTAATGCTATTACCTGTACGTACTGTACAATAAAATTGACATTTGGTAAATGACGCGTAATTGTTGATATTGACCCTGATAGTGAACAAATAAATTGAATACAAAATTAACATTTACGGCTTTTTCCACAGATTGTCTGAAAGGTCACAAAGAGTCTGAATGGGTTTTAAAATACCTGTATATTTTTTTCATAGGTACAATTTGTCTACAACAGCTGCGTAAATTCTGAAACGCTTATTTACATTTTTGTCAACTTATAGTTTGCATTTTATACAAACATACATATAACTGTATGTAATTTACATTCGCCCTCCAAGATAATAGTATTAGGTGACCTTAATTTGTATAGTGCAAGTACCACTATTAATAATTATTTTACATATTTTAAATCTATTTGTGACTTTGAAGAATATAATAATATACCTAATAGGAATGAGAGAATGTTAGATGTGGTGCTGACTGGGTCGCAGCTGTCGGGGGCGGTGCGCGTCCGCGCCGCGGCGCCCGAAGAGACGTTCACTAAGGTAGACCTTCACCACCCACCCTTAATTGCTAGTATTGGGTACAGATTCTCGAGTGACGTAACCAGGGTCGAACCCTCTAACATTAACAGTCAAAATGATTGGAATTTTGCATGTGGAGATTATGGTAAACTATACTGTATGATTCGAGATTTTAATTGGAATGAAATTTTTAATTTTACTGTCATTAATGACGCTCTGGATTTTCTATACTTATCGTTATATGCTATATTTGACGTATGCATACCTAAAAAAAGACGCACTAAATCGGTAGGTCGTACTTACCCCGTATATTATAATAAAGATATAATTCGAGAAATTAGAATAAAATCAGCCTGTCACCGGCAGTGGAAACAAACAGGTGATCTGGAGGCTCGCGATAGATTTCGGAAGCTTCGCTCTAAAATAAAAGATGATATTAAAGTTGCCTACCAGGACTATAATAACAGAGTTTCAGTCAACTTATGTAAAGATCCTAGGCAATTTTACCAATTTATCAATAGCCTTCGCTGTCGTGGTGGACTGGAGCCAAAGGTGACGAGGGGTGAGCAGGCGTTCAGCGGTGCGGGGGCGGCGGCGGCCTTCGCCGCCCACTTCAGCTCGGTGTTCCTGCCCGAGTCGCCGTCGCTGGACCCCGCCGCCGCCGCTGCCGCGCCGGCTGACCAGCGCCGCGTCCACGTGAACACCATTGACCGTGCCGACGTGCAACGTGCGTTAGGCAAACTAAAACCCACAACCTCTGCAGGACCAGATGCTGTTCCAGCATTTATACTGAAGGCGTGTGCGGATGAGATTATACCGCCTATCACATTTTTATTTAACCTCATATTAAAAACAGGTAAATACCCCTTAATTTGGAAGAAATCTAGGGTTACTCCGATTCCGAAATCAGGGCCTAAAACACAGGTTGAAAATTATCGCCCAGTAGCAATTCTATGTGCACTGGCGAAACTATTCGAATCAGTGTTACATGCTCAATTACTACCCCAATGTAAGGCCTACATCACGCCGGCGCAACACGCGTTCTTACCTAAGCGCTCGGTGACTACTAATCTGGTAACCCTGGTAGAAAAAATCTCGTCTGACATGGATAACGGCAGACAGGTGGATGTTATTTACCTAGACTTTCAAAAAGCGTTTGATCGCGTCGATAACGATGTACTATTGATGAAGTTAGGAATTATGGGTTTTACACCGAGACTAATAAATTTATTTTCAGACTACCTAATGGATAGGATGCAGTATGTTAAGTACGGACCGTATGTATCTGACTACTATAATACCCGTTCAGGCATAAGTCAGGGGTCGAATTTGGGGCCATTGTTGTTCGTGCTATTAATTAACGACCTTCCTGATGTTGTGTCCAACTCAGATATCTTAATATTTGCTGATGACGTTAAATTGTATCGAACTTGTGAATCTCAGCGGGATTGTGAATTACTACAAAAAGATCTCGATGCAGTTCATGCTTGGAGCATAAGTAATAAATTATTTTTCAATCCGTCCAAATGTGAAACCATGTCATTTACGCGGACAACAGATCCGCTGAGATTTCCGTATACGATAGGTAACGCGACGGTGTCGCGAGTACAACAGGTGCGCGATCTCGGCGTGCTGTTCGACCCGGAGCTGACGTTCCACGAGCACACGGAGCGCGTGGCCGACGCGGCTCGCCGCCGTCTCGGCTTCGTGCTGCGCAATGCTGGGCCGCTCACGCCGCACGCGACGCAGGCACTGTACGGGGCGCTTGTGCGAAGTTTACTAGAGACTAGTTCTGTTGTCTGGAACCCCCACGAAGATAAAAACATACTTCTTCTGGAGCGCATACAGAAGCAGTTCCTGCGTGCGCTTTACAAGAAAGTATTTTCCCGCTACCCATTCATGTATCCCACCCTCTTTCTCAGGACAACTGGGGTACCTAAACCTAATTAAAAGCAAAATAGACAGCATAGATTTAATTTAAGTGTTCACTTGACTATCTGTACCCAAAATTCAATTCCTGTGCTCATTGCGGCCGCGGTACCGGGCGCTGCTGGCGCAGGAACAGACGCGCACGGTGGCGCGGCGGCAGGCGCCGGCGGCGCGCGCGCGCACCATCATCGACGCGGTGCTGGAAGACGCACCGCACTGCGACCTATTTGTGACTGGGATAGGATGCCTGATGATGGAATGCAACAGAGTATGCGAGAAGATGTATGCAAGAGCCAGCACCATAATAAATTAAACAAAATGTACCCTTAAATTTTAATTAGTTAAACCTATTGACATATTGACATAATGAGAATAATTTACAAATTGTAACTAAATCTATTTATTTTGACATAATGATGATAATGTTATACCTACTTTTAATTTTATTTAAATTATATTTTTTGTTAGACTGCTTTACTCAGTAAAGTTTATGTTTATAATTATAAGTCAATTATTGGTAACGCTTTGGTCCTGAACTGTTATGTTACGAATGAAATAAACGAATTATCAATTATCAACTACGCTTTGATCCCTAATGGGGTAAGCAGAGCCTAAACGACCTAAACAAAAGTCGTTTCGCCACGTTTGACAAAGTTTTGAGGGTTATTAAATATATATTTGTACGTATATTGCCGTAGTGCTAGATTGTCACCCCATCGCCTAAATTGAAATATAATTAAATCCTCGGATTTTACAGCATGCTCGGGAGGGAATGCAGCAGGCACATTGTATATTTTTCTCTCACTCCCAGTCCAGCATGGAAGTATATCATATTACAAAAATATACAAACAACTTTACTTTAAACAAACCGCTTCTTCGTGAAAACATGTTTCCAAACTATGATAAAATATTTTATCTAACTCGTACAAGATCTTTGAATTAAACATTGACCGACGTATATTAGAAACATGATGAAGGAGGTTCTAGAAGGGGGTAGCATAATTTGTAGAGCGATGGAACAGTTCAAATATTAATTAGGTATGCTCCATAGGTGGAGAAAGATCCTTGTATTATTTTGTTTGACTTAATGCTCCAGAGAGAAAGTTGTTCAGTTTCATGGTCTAAAAAGCCCTCATTCATCAAAATAAAATTTTTCGTTGTGCCTACTTCGTAAAAATCTTATGAACTATTTTAACTATGCTTATTATCTGACTGTCATGGAAGGGTTGACTGTCCTCCTGAACTGCCCTGCGTGCCCCGACACCTGCACGCTGGAAGATCTCTGGGCAGCCACTCCAAACGCTATTTGTGTGGCAACTTTTTGGGCTGAGAAAATATGATTCGCCGCGACACGCAAAGAAGAAGAAGGCGGAAGGGTATTTCGCGCGTATTTTGTATATATGTATGTATGTACGCACTAATATTTTTTTTATAACCTCGTATCTCCGAAATGGCTAAATGGCATTCGACGATTGGGATATCGTTCGATTCGTCTCAAGCACCTCAGTGTTTTTAGATAGGTATAAATTTTTGAAATTCAAAATAGCGAATTTTAGGCGCTAAATTGCAAGTTTTGAAAAACTTTTTTTCGACTAAATGGGGTAATTCCGATCGAATGGGGTATCAAAATAAAGGTGTTTAAAAGGAAATAACAAAATACATATATGATTCATTATGTTAAAGCTCAATTTTAGAACAATTCAATGCAATTACTTCCAAGCTGGACTGGGAGCGAGAGAAAAACATAGAATATACCAGCTGCATTTCCTCCCGGGCATGCTGTAAAAGTCAGCTTAGGGATCTGAGGGTTTCAGTATATTGCAATGCAGGCGATGGCAGCAATATACCTACAAATCTATCTTAAATAACCTTCAAAACTTTGTCAGACGTGGCGGAATGACCTTTGTTTAGGTCGTTTACGCTCTTTTTACCCCTTAGGGATAAAGGCGTGATTATATGTATGTATGTGTGTATTCAATGCACCAAAGGTACCAAAATCATGTAGGTTTCTCAAAACTTGCAATTTAGCGCCTAAAATTTGCATTTGTGAGTTTCGAAAATCTATACCTATCTAAAAACACTGAAGTGCTTGTCATTCAGGTTATTTGAATTCTTTTTTCAAATACTTGTTTTTACATAGCATTTTCCATCACACTGACATTCATGTGAAATTATCACGTCGCGTGGTTTTTATATGCGTGTAAATTTTAATTGTATCGTTTGTGGTCACGGTCGCAAATGCATTCACCATTAATTAAATGCACTTTATTGATTTTTGACACTAAAATGTTTAAAAGTGTGCTGCAAACAATTCACTGGTATTATCGAAGTGATGTCAAATCTTGTTATCGTAATAGGAAGTGTATTACTGCAGTCTTCGTTTCAGCCTTATAGCGATACCCTACTTTTCAATAAATACACACATACATATAATCATGCCTTTATCCGTAACAGGGAAGGCAGAGCGTAAACGACTGAAACAAAAAAATAATTATTTCTATTATTTCCACAAATTTCCATTATTCATTTTGATGAAAGACATTTTTATGTAACAGATTTACTTAGTTTGAACTTGTATTTAATTTGACACTCGAACTACGAAATCTTTGAAAGAGCTAAGTTCGTAGTAAAAAAAAGTTACGAGTTCCAAACGTCACAGTGCCAAAACAATAATGCCTTATATTGTATAGAATTAAGTTGTAACTTTGCAAATTATAGAAAACTTAATCATAGAGAAAATAATACACATTATTAGTTTTGTACATACACACATAAATCACGCCTTTATCCCTAATGGGGTAAGCAGAGCGTCAACGACCTAAAAGGTCGTTCCGCCACGTCTGACAAGTTTTGAGAGTCATTACAGATAGATCTGTATATTGCTGTAATGATAGGTTGTCAGCCCATCGCCTAAATTACAACACACTGAAAGCCCCGAATCCCTAAGCTGGTTTTTATAGCATGGCTGGGATATCCAGCTGGCGCATACTGTTTTTCTATCGCTCCCAGTGTAACGATTCAGGGCCTCGTTCTATTGTTATTCCACAAATATGTTTGCATTATGAGAGTAATTAAATATATATTGTAAACAAAAAAAGTTTTATTATTATAAAGGCATTTTCAGATAAAATCGGAAGAAGGAGAACTAAAGGTAGATGCTGATGTGAAATTTAATAGAGCAGAGTCATGTTGCAAGACACTAAACTAAAATTTAAGATTTGTAATGAAATGTAAAGACTACTTATCTTAGGGCATCTTGGGTATATTAGCAGGAGAAATACTTTAGTAAATACTGAAGCTAACATGAGGTGTTCATGAATAGCAGAAATTAGCGGTTAACTGTTGCTTTTGCAATTGTCAAAATAACAAGCAAAAGCTGATCATAAAATGTTCGATTACGAAGATAGTTATTGAAACTAAGCAAAACTGAGGATTATTTCTTGAGACATACGATTCATAATGAGTAGACGTTGTATTTGACATTACACAGGTCGAAAAGATTCATTTTATAAATCGGTTCGGGTGTTCCTTGAAAATGATCTTTATTTTCATAGTAGAAAGTTCTGACCCTTATCTCCATAAGAATAGGTTTCAGAAAATGAAAAGTTAGAGATTTTTCAAGAATTTTTCAAGAAATTTTCATGACAGCTGCCACTGATAATAGTAAATTTGACCGTGTCGTCATAGAAATAAGGTCTAAATTGAATTGAAGCTGTCGAATGCTGCTGAAAAATGAGAATGTTTTGAAATTTAAAACCGATTTGAAATAATGAGGTCAGATGGACATTATGGTTTAAAATTAAGACGTGTGTCTTTGTTATAAGGATCAAATTGGACTAAAGGTGGCAAATTTCAGAAATAAAAACGAGAATAGCGGACAAATTCTGTTGATAGTTTAAATCGAACTTTATTTCTATGGTGAAAAGGCTGTGAATGGTTTGATTAAGCGAATTTTAGTAAAATGAATTTTTGAAAAGTGGATTTCATTAGTTTTTCAAGGAAATATTTGTGACAGCTGCAAACTTGAATCTTATGGACTATTAATATGGATGAAATTGGATTGACTGTAGGCCACATGAACAAAATACGGATTTGAATCGTAAAATTTAGACAGTTTTAGTTTAGGAAGACTGGAAGTGAACTTTGTCTTGTTGGTTGGAAGGTTGAAAATAGAAATTGACTAGATTCTTGGAAAAAATAGTATTAAAGCGGAACGGACGAGTGCTCGGGATCTTTTGATGTGTTAACCGTGCGTCAGTTCACACGTATTACTTCGTAATTTTTATTTCTTTTACGTGTTAATCGTTCATCAGTTCATACGTTTTACTTTGTTAATTTAGCTTTTTTACGCGTTTATCGTCTTATTTGTTTTGAGTTTGAAAGATTAACTTTAAATTCAGTTACGTTTTGTATTGAAGATTCTTTATGGTCATAATTCCGGGGAGGTGCTTTCGGGCGCACACTTGCAGCTGTTGCATTTGCGTGTTTCGGAGTGCATGTCTGGAGCTAGGGTCATATTGAATGGGAGATTCTTTTGACAGTATTCGTGTGAACCATGCTTTGGTCATTATACCTGTTCTCCGTACCCACTTCTCAGACCAGGAATTTTGGCTAAAGAACCTAGGAGATTGTATTGGTGCGTACGATCGGCTTGCCCCAAATGCAAGTTTTATGCGCCCAGGTATGGGATACTTAGCAAAACGGTGTAAGGAGTACCTAGAACCACCTCTAGCGAACTGTTCCGTCTCCAGCCCCGATACGGACGACTTACGACTGTTTGTTAAGGATTTCCTATCTGTCCCTCACACAACACACGCGATTATCGGCTTATCTCTTATCTTCGTCAAGCTGGTAATCATCCACACGGGTATAGGATGTAATAGGCACTCTAAATCGTGACAACCTCATCACGTACAAATTAGCAGAAATAGGGTTCTAGAAGTTTGAACTCAGGCTTTCTAGAACATCCACATTACACTACACACCTCACAATTAAATAATAAATGTCGGGATCTCCCTAGCTTTGCATCTTCACAGTAGAAACAATTAGGATTAGACAAAGTTAGACTATAGGATTACTTAGTTCGATTTTATATCTACTAGGGAGGGACCTTAGGCATCAAGTAGGGGTAAGATAGATTCATTAGGATTGTAGGGATATATTTATTTATAGTCTTAAAGTAAAATTTGCTATTAAATTAACTTCAAAACTGTTATATTAAGTTTATAATATCTACTTTGTTATCCTACCTGCTCCCGAAGCGTGTCAGACGTGATTCATAGTAGTGTACCTTGAGTAGGTACTGGTGAATTCAATTCTCAGGAACCCTATAGTAGATAAAGGCTAGATTTGGTTGAAGGGTCCTAAAGTTGATAATGATTAAAGAAACTGAATTTATGTAAGAAAAGAATTACCTATTGAAAACAATTGGTTAAAGTTATCCTGTATTGAATATTAATCATAAATCTTTGATATATAGAGGAATACATCAACAATTACTTTGATCTGACATTGGTGTGCTGACTGATGATAAGATGTAACAGTTGTTTGGCCATTTATTGAATAAAATATAATATTCTAGTAGAACGCTCAAAACAAGGGTAACTACATTAATGGTTCAAATGATTTCTAATAAAAATTATGTATCTGGCAGTATAATTGATTGTCATGATTGGGAAATTGTTGATAACAAATAAATAGTATCAATAGTTGGGATAAAGGATATTTTTAACTGGTTGTTTGAAAGGAAACTGTACCTATGTTGATAATGATATTTGTTATTTCCTGATAAATTCAGTCAGAGAAAGAATAGTTTGGAAAAGTAAGACAAACTGAATCTACATTAATTGTTCAAATGATATCTAATAAAATTATTTATCTGGCAGTATAATTGATTGTCATGATTGGGAAATTAGTGATAATAAATAAATAGTATCAAATGTTGGGATAAAGGATATTCTTAACTGGTTGTTTGAAAGGAAACTGTACCTATGTTGATAATGAAATTTGTTATTTCCTGATAAATTCAGTCAGAGAAAGAATTGTTTGGAAAAGTAAGACAAACTGAGTGACAAATTAATACAGAATGTTGCTTTGGATTAAGATTTTGTCCATGACTATAGACTGACAAGTTTTACCTATATTTTGGAAGTTCCAAATAAATTCACTATTAAGCTAAATTCAGAAAAAAAAAGAGATTTCCAATACAGTTGGCTATTCTTAGAATCATGTTTGCAACACCTTTATTGATAGAAACCTATATGAAACAATGCTGAGTATTAAGGAACAATACTCTATGTAGCTTTTGATATAAAATATATATTTATTTATACTATAAAGTCCTCTCAATTAGAATAGCAAAAAGAATGTTGAAATTTTAATTACATAAAATAAAGGTGGTAATTTAAATTTAGTATAGGAGCAAAGTATTGGAAATATGTGGTGGGCTTCTATCCAAAGTCAATGGTTGAAAGGAGACAGGGTACCTGATCTGTTGTAGGGCTAGAGGTTGTAATAAAATACAAAACATCCTCATTATTGATTGGCAGATTGGGGCATAGTCAAACTAAATCAATACCTATGCAGCGTATGGCCGGAGCTGATCCACTAAAAACCACAATAAAAATGTCTAAGGTTTCTAAGCATTAGTATGTGACGCTATCTCAAAAATCTAGGACGGTATCTTGATTCAATAGCATATTCAATTACATTAGAACTGGTAGTATGTTCACAAACTCACTGCTGACTCCGAATGTAAATAAAGTAATATTTATAGAATAGCAACTCCTGGTACACATCTTTCTATTCAAACAAGCCAGAAATAATAAACCAAAACCATGAAAGAATTTAATCCAAGCCGAATATTAAATTGAATGACATAGGAATAATTTTATCAAATAATTGGTTTCCATAGTAGGTGTTCTTCCGTTGTTGTGTTTAGGCTCATATCCTCTTTCTGTATTAATATGCAGGAACAACTGAAATTAAAACACATAGTTAGGTAAGGTACATACTTTAAATTCTAGTAGAATGAGCTTAGGGTGATACTTTAGAAAAGGAATTTATGTTATAAACATTCAAACTAACTCAGTAACTATGAGCTAAATTAAATCATGTTTTACCGTTGGAATCCTGATGAGAACTTGTGATCAGACGTAGAAGCTTGTCCTTAAGCGCAGACCAGTCTGAGAGTTATTGCATTGACTGCATTATTTGTAGGTTTCATAACTGAAAGATCTTTCTCAGCAGCGGCTGGGACTGTAAGGAAAGTCATTTGATTTTGTTGAGTGTTATGGAGTGATTTAGGTATTTAAAACATTAGTGATAGCAATTTTGACTGGAACTTATTGTTTCTATTACTAGCCAAACAAAACTTACCTAGGAATCCTAGTTGTAACCGCAATTCTTGTGTTGGTAACAATAGTTTTGTTGAGGAACTTATGTTGACAGAATCTTCTGAAAATCTTCTAGTTTCAGGGGTTATCCTGGAATTGGTAATGATAGGTTAGATAAGAGATTTAAATTATGGTCGTAAGTATACATAATCTAACAAGTTTAGCAAAATAGTAGCAAGGAAAAGTTCATATTTTGATCTGAAGTTATGATACTTGGAAAGTATTGCAGAAGTGTTCTTACCTGTTAAATTGGGAAGGGATTGAACTTGTGGAGTTGACAACTTGTTGGTAGAACCTTGGCGCAGCTTTTAACCGCACACTTTTCCTTTTTATAGTGGATTTTGTATTTTTCATTGTAAAACTATGCCGCCAATTCGAGTTAAGAAAATTACTTTTTAAATTTGTCGATGACAGTTTTGATTTTAGGATTGGAAGATAGAATATTAATCCTTACGGGTTACGAAGTAGTTTTTGATTGTCGCGAAAGAAATAACTTAGCCTTATGTAAATCAATTCATAAATTTGACGATTTTACCGCTATAATAATCTGAAACATTTTTAGAGGAATTTATGATTAATAGGGTTGAAAATTAGGTAAATATTTTTTATGTTTTATGTGAATCTGAAGGCTTAAAAATTACCGTTCCGTTTCAACTTTAAATTTATTCCAGAGAAATTTGTTAAATTGTTAGAGAGAGGAAGGAACGTAATCAATCTCTACTTAGTAGAAATAGGAAGGCTTATTGCCAAAATGTTTTAGTCTGACGTTCGATGCATTGGATATTATCTTACCTTTTTAAGGACCAGGGTTACTTTCTTTCACTTCGTAGACGTAGACGTTCACTCAAGGCCAAAAACTAGAAACGTGAGTTGCTTATTTAAGCTCTTCTTAAATATGAACAGAAAAATTAAGGGGGGGATCGGTACAATTTGTTATACCGTGACCAGGATTATGGAATTAATGGGTTACTACGGCGTTTGTTTTATTATGTAATGATTTCTATTTTATTAAGTACTTTATTTAATTTTAATAATGTGACTATTTTATTAGTCACAATTTGTTGTCCGTGTGTTGGATGAAGGTGAGATATGTCTAATGCATTGAACATTCATGGTTTGGATTTTTCAGAAATAGTAAAGTATGTTTTCTAGTCTGGGAGTTGTTTAGAATAGAATAGAATAGAAAAATCCTTATTTGTCACCATCAACATCAGAAATAGTAAAGTATGTTTTCTAGTCTGGGAGTTGTTTAGAATAGAATAGAATAGAAAAATCCTTATTTGTCACCATCAACATCAGAAATAGTAAAGTATGTTTTCTAGTCTGGGAGTTGTTTAGAATAGAATAGAATAGAAAAATCCTTATTTGTCACCATCAACATCAGAAATAGTAAAGTAGGTATGTTTTCTAGTCTGGGAGTTGTTTAGAATAGAATAGAATAGAAAAATCCTTATTTGTCACCATCAACATCAGAAATAGTAAAGTAGGTATGTTTTCTAGTCTGGGAGTTGTTTAGAATAGAATAGAATAGAAAAATCCTTATTTGTCACCATCAACATCAGAAATAGTAAAGTATGTTTTCTAGTCTGGGAGTTGTTTAGAATAGAATAGAACAGAAAAATCCTTATTTATCACCATGAACATAAATTTAGTTTAGGGTACATCTGATAATCCAACACTGTGTTCACATACTTACTGTAAAATGAATGGGTTGGTATGAAGGTAAGCTGACAGACTATTTAAAGTTATTTTCATATTTAGGTATGGTAAAAATTGGTATAATAGGTAAAAGGTAAAGGTGTGCAAAGGTAATTTAAGTAAGTATGAACTCTTTCTAGGGTAAGAAATCAAACAAATAAGGTAAGATAAACAAACAAAATATATTTTAGTATGTACAATAGTATTAAAGAAAAAAGAAGTAGATAATAAAAATAAAAAATATATCTATTTACAATTCGATTCATTTAATTGTTGGACCTCTGCCTCTGTCAGTAAAGTAAAGATTTTTAATTTTGTCTGTGCCAGGAGGTGAGGTGAAAGTCTGGAGAGAGATTGATCAACGCAAGAAAGAAAAGGGATGTAGTCAATGATAAATTGTGGATATGTAGGAGACTGAGGAAGATAATTAGACGATTCGGGAATATGGAAAGCTGGGGAGTTGGTTAGGGGCTTTAAGGGGGTAGTCGTTTTAACAGGAAGGTGCGGAGTCATAGAAGGTAATGTTGAGTAAGTAGATGTAGTAATAGAAGGACAGGTCGTAGTAGGGGAGTCGGTCGTTGGTTGTCGTAGGGAAGAAGTAGTAGGAGGAATGTCAATGACTGTAATTGGGGTGATAGTTAAAGTTATGGAGGGTTTTGTTTTGGGGGTTGTAGTGAGGATAATATTTGAGGGTGGGGGTAAGTCGAATAGGTAATCTATGTTAAAAGGGGATGTAGGGTTGTGATGTGGAAAGGAGTCGAAAGTAGGGTCTACGATTTTAATTATTGGGCAGAAGTCCTCAGCAAAATCAATTTTTATTGAAGGGTCACAGGTATTTTTGTACTTCAGCTCTAGCTTCAGCTTGCCGAGTATTTTGTCCCATGTAGTCTTACAAATATGAGCTGTGAACAAACGAAAATAAAATTAGCGAAAAAGTAAAGGGAAAATATTATGTACTGAAGAGAGTTTCAATACTATTAGGGTTTTGTAAGAGTTAATTTTATTTGTATAGTGATTTGGTATGATTTACGAAATTTTATTTAAACATTTCGGACAAGACTTCAATTTAAGAAAGTTTGGATTAAAGTTGTAGCAAAGTACTTACCATCAGTATTGAGTTTCGCGGATATATCTTTCCAGGCTGCACTTTTCATAGCCGTGTCTTTGTACGAGGGGTTTATTTTATTATAAAGGTAGTCCCGCGAGGACACGGCGTGTATTAATTTCGATTCGAAATTCGTTTTCAAAACTTTTTTTGTCCGCTCTATGCAAAGTTTCAGGGGATTAAGAATGAAAATTTTATCAAGTGTTCGAAATTTAAAAGGGGACGCCGCGCCTAGATCAAGAAAATTTGAGCCATAAGTCCTTACTATTCAATTCAATACAAGAGCAATTAAAAAAAAATATACGTCAAGGTAAATCGTAAAGTCTAAACACTAGGCTGTATGCGATTATGCTCTTTTGCTACCTATAGCATGGAAGAATTGAAAAAAAAAGTAAATCGGAAAGCGAAATGTATTTTGTGAAGTTATTTTATCTATTTTTATGTGTTTCAGGCAAATTTTAGGACTTAACGACAAAACAACTATATCCATAATAGCTGAACTACAGGAGACAGTACGAAGTACAGTGTTTTATATGAGGAAAAGTTACAAGACAAAACATTGGTTACCTGTTCAAGAATTTGTTCGATGGAATACTGCTGAAGATAATAGTGTTACTGTGGTCTTCTTCTGTAGTCTAGTTTGAGTCTATGGACCCCATGAACCCTGGTGTGAGAGTTTTTAAAACCGCCTAGTAGCACAACTATCAGGCCTCTGACATGGTTTGAGTAACGACCACTATTTCAATTTCAATTTATTTAATTAAATTATAGGTTACAGTTGACACTATCAAAGACAGTGACCGGGACCGACCGTTTGGCGTGCCCTCCGAAGTACGAAATCTTTTTCTTTTCGGGCATTCGGGTGATTCGGCCTGGGATGTCCTGACCAGGCTGGGGAAGAGTTCGCAAAGTGATAAATTCTCAAATATCCCCGCCTTAGAATCGAAACCAGGACCTCCGGATCGGGAGTCCGTGGCACTGGCCACTGGACCGAGGAGGCAGTCAGTATTAATTCGTTAAAGCTAGCTGTGTCTAATGCTTTCATTATTGACTTGGAGCAATAGAAAACTAGACCACAGAGGCAGCAGCAGGCATTACTGGTGGTGGAGTTCTGTAATCATGACTTACTTAAAACATTACTGAAATCGTTGTACATAGTGTTCATTATACCATGCTGGACAGACGGATGGATAGCTTAAAGCCTATAGCTTATATAGAAGGGTCAGCTGCATCACCCTCAGCCTGCTGTAGAGACTAGCTAAGGGATCCTGGAGGTTCTGTGTGTTGCGACTTGGGTGATGGGTTGACGGCAAGTCACTGCAGTGATTTGCCTACAACTCTGTCTTGTGTAGCCCTGGACATTTTGTCAGACGAGTTGGAGCAAAATTTGTTAGCTTATCTTCACTCTGCCTACCTCATTATTGATGGGGGCGTGAATGTATGTATGTATGTAATTGTATGTATGTATGTCAGTTCATCAAGTTTTACCGTGAATAGATGGTAAAGTTCTCCAAAATAAATGTAAAGTTTACTTTTACATTTAAAAAAAGAAATCTTATACAGATGCTACTATTAGATATAAGGAACTATAGTGGAATATTTGAACGAGACCTTGATGGTAATTTAGGGCTATTATTTAGTTGTTATGTGTAACGTAAAAATGTACCATTAAAATTTACACCACAAGTTTATTTGTTTTACTTCCCGTAGAGTAGGTACCTACTTGAGAAAATTGTGACATAATTATTCAATTACTTTGAGAACTTTGGTGCGCATTCTTGTAATGGGGCTTTGAGATTTTGTTGAGAGGAAAAATTCTGCGCAGAGGAATGATAAATGTCTTTAAAAGGTATTTAATTGGTTGAGTGAAAGGCTCATTCAGAACTTCAAGGCTACTTATATTGAATGCAATTTATTGTGCGTCCTTTTATTAGACATTACACATGACACATGAATTCATATGAAACTTTGGATTTGAGGTTAGGACAGATGTCATAAATCTGTGATATCACAGCAGTTTCATATACATTTCAAACTCTACAAGCCGCTAACAGGCAAAGCCAATGTTCCCCCACACTATCATATCATGATATGATTAACAGTCAGCTAAAGCGATAACGAAATAGCTAAAAAGTGGAATTCAAATAGAGAACCTTGATTAATGTACCCAAGTTGATTTAGCTATAGGATATCTGCACCGTAGCTATACAGGGGTTCTTATCTAAAGATCACCATTTCAATTCAGAATAAATACGAGTCTTGATGTGGATCTTATAAGTTCAATTCTTCTAATTCGTTGAATTCACAACTCGGCGCCTTGTCTGCGGTGTGATCTAATCCTGCGACAATACCTTGTTGTTTATTAATTTGAGGTTTTCAAAGATTTTGAATATCATGATTGAGTTATGGTTGTTAACGATTTAGTCATTTTACACAAACATAACAAATGAGCATCTATGAAAGGATGGGCAATATCTCATAAGTCATAACAAACATATATGTGAAAATAAGATATCTTCGTGGTAGATAGGTAAACATTCTTCATTATTATTATCATTTCGAATGTTTAGGGAGTTGAATGTAACGATTCAGGGCCTCGTTCTATTGTTATTCCACAAATATGTTTGCATTATGAGAGTAATTAAATATATATTGTAAACAAAAAAAGTTTTATTATTATAAAGGCATTTTCAGATAAAATCGGAAGAAGGAGAACTAAAGGTAGATGCTGATGTGAAATTTAATAGAGCAGAGTCATGTTGCAAGACACTAAACTAAAATTTAAGATTTGTAATGAAATGTAAAGACTACTTATCTTAGGGCATCTTGGGTATATTAGCAGGAGAAATACTTTAGTAAATACTGAAGCTAACATGAGGTGTTCATGAATAGCAGAAATTAGCGGTTAACTGTTGCTTTTGCAATTGTCAAAATAACAAGCAAAAGCTGATCATAAAATGTTCGATTACGAAGATAGTTATTGAAACTAAGCAAAACTGAGGATTATTTCTTGAGACATACGATTCATAATGAGTAGACGTTGTATTTGACATTACACAGGTCGAAAAGATTCATTTTATAAATCGGTTCGGGTGTTCCTTGAAAATGATCTTTATTTTCATAGTAGAAAGGTCTGACCCTTATCTCCATAAGAATAGGTTTCAGAAAATGAAAAGTTAGAGATTTTTCAAGAATTTTTCAAGAAATTTTCATGACAGCTGCCACTGATAATAGTAAATTTGACCGTGTCGTCATAGAAATAAGGTCTAAATTGAATTGAAGCTGTCGAATGCTGCTGAAAAATGAGAATGTTTTGAAATTTAAAACCGATTTGAAATAATGAGGTCAGATGGACATTATGGTTTAAAATTAAGACGTGTGTCTTTGTTATAAGGATCAAATTGGACTAAAGGTGGCAAATTTCAGAAATAAAAACGAGAATAGCGGACAAATTCTGTTGATAGTTTAAATCGAACTTTATTTCTATGGTGAAAAGGCTGTGAATGGTTTGATTAAGCGAATTTTAGTAAAATGAATTTTTGAAAAGTGGATTTCATTAGTTTTTCAAGGAAATATTTGTGACAGCTGCAAACTTGAATCTTATGGACTATTAATATGGATGAAATTGGATTGACTGTAGGCCACATGAACAAAATACGGATTTGAATCGTAAAATTTAGACAGTTTTAGTTTAGGAAGACTGGAAGTGAACTTTGTCTTGTTGGTTGGAAGGTTGAAAATAGAAATTGACTAGATTCTTGGAAAAAATAGTATTAAAGCGGAACGGACGAGTGCTCGGGATCTTTTGATGTGTTAACCGTGCGTCAGTTCACACGTATTACTTCGTAATTTTTATTTCTTTTACGTGTTAATCGTTCATCAGTTCATACGTTTTACTTTGTTAATTTAGCTTTTTTACGCGTTTATCGTCTTATTTGTTTTGAGTTTGAAAGATTAACTTTAAATTCAGTTACGTTTTGTATTGAAGATTCTTTATGGTCATAATTCCGGGGAGGTGCTTTCGGGCGCACACTTGCAGCTGTTGCATTTGCGTGTTTCGGAGTGCATGTCTGGAGCTAGGGTCATATTGAATGGGAGATTCTTTTGACAGTATTCGTGTGAACCATGCTTTGGTCATTATACCTGTTCTCCGTACCCACTTCTCAGACCAGGAATTTTGGCTAAAGAACCTAGGAGATTGTATTGGTGCGTACGATCGGCTTGCCCCAAATGCAAGTTTTATGCGCCCAGGTATGGGATACTTAGCAAAACGGTGTAAGGAGTACCTAGAACCACCTCTAGCGAACTGTTCCGTCTCCAGCCCCGATACGGACGACTTACGACTGTTTGTTAAGGATTTCCTATCTGTCCCTCACACAACACACGCGATTATCGGCTTATCTCTTATCTTCGTCAAGCTGGTAATCATCCACACGGGTATAGGATGTAATAGGCACTCTAAATCGTGACAACCTCATCACGTACAAATTAGCAGAAATAGGGTTCTAGAAGTTTGAACTCAGGCTTTCTAGAACATCCACATTACACTACACACCTCACAATTAAATAATAAATGTCGGGATCTCCCTAGCTTTGCATCTTCACAGTAGAAACAATTAGGATTAGACAAAGTTAGACTATAGGATTACTTAGTTCGATTTTATATCTACTAGGGAGGGACCTTAGGCATCAAGTAGGGGTAAGATAGATTCATTAGGATTGTAGGGATATATTTATTTATAGTCTTAAAGTAAAATTTGCTATTAAATTAACTTCAAAACTGTTATATTAAGTTTATAATATCTACTTTGTTATCCTACCTGCTCCCGAAGCGTGTCAGACGTGATTCATAGTAGTGTACCTTGAGTAGGTACTGGTGAATTCAATTCTCAGGAACCCTATAGTAGATAAAGGCTAGATTTGGTTGAAGGGTCCTAAAGTTGATAATGATTAAAGAAACTGAATTTATGTAAGAAAAGAATTACCTATTGAAAACAATTGGTTAAAGTTATCCTGTATTGAATATTAATCATAAATCTTTGATATATAGGAATACATCAACAATTACTTTGATCTGACATTGGTGTGCTGACTGATGATAAGATGTAACAGTTGTTTGGCCATTTATTGAATAAAATATAATATTCTAGTAGAACGCTCAAAACAAGGGTAACTACATTAATGGTTCAAATGATTTCTAATAAAAATTATGTATCTGGCAGTATAATTGATTGTCATGATTGGGAAATTGTTGATAACAAATAAATAGTATCAATAGTTGGGATAAAGGATATTTTTAACTGGTTGTTTGAAAGGAAACTGTACCTATGTTGATAATGATATTTGTTATTTCCTGATAAATTCAGTCAGAGAAAGAATAGTTTGGAAAAGTAAGACAAACTGAATCTACATTAATTGTTCAAATGATATCTAATAAAATTATTTATCTGGCAGTATAATTGATTGTCATGATTGGGAAATTAGTGATAATAAATAAATAGTATCAAATGTTGGGATAAAGGATATTCTTAACTGGTTGTTTGAAAGGAAACTGTACCTATGTTGATAATGAAATTTGTTATTTCCTGATAAATTCAGTCAGAGAAAGAATTGTTTGGAAAAGTAAGACAAACTGAGTGACAAATTAATACAGAATGTTGCTTTGGATTAAGATTTTGTCCATGACTATAGACTGACAAGTTTTACCTATATTTTGGAAGTTCCAAATAAATTCACTATTAAGCTAAATTCAGAAAAAAAAAGAGATTTCCAATACAGTTGGCTATTCTTAGAATCATGTTTGCAACACCTTTATTGATAGAAACCTATATGAAACAATGCTGAGTATTAAGGAACAATACTCTATGTAGCTTTTGATATAAAATATATATTTATTTATACTATAAAGTCCTCTCAATTAGAATAGCAAAAAGAATGTTGAAATTTTAATTACATAAAATAAAGGTGGTAATTTAAATTTAGTATAGGAGCAAAGTATTGGAAATATGTGGTGGGCTTCTATCCAAAGTCAATGGTTGAAAGGAGACAGGGTACCTGATCTGTTGTAGGGCTAGAGGTTGTAATAAAATACAAAACATCCTCATTATTGATTGGCAGATTGGGGCATAGTCAAACTAAATCAATACCTATGCAGCGTATGGCCGGAGCTGATCCACTAAAAACCACAATAAAAATGTCTAAGG
Organism: Scrobipalpa costella; assembly: GCA_949820665.1. Classification (NCBI taxonomy): domain Eukaryota; kingdom Metazoa; phylum Arthropoda; class Insecta; order Lepidoptera; family Gelechiidae; genus Scrobipalpa; species Scrobipalpa costella. The sequence goes on from OX463298.1 coordinate 5,025,360, forward strand.
TTTCTAAGCATTAGTATGTGACGCTATCTCAAAAATCTAGGACGGTATCTTGATTCAATAGCATATTCAATTACATTAGAACTGGTAGTATGTTCACAAACTCACTGCTGACTCCGAATGTAAATAAAGTAATATTTATAGAATAGCAACTCCTGGTACACATCTTTCTATTCAAACAAGCCAGAAATAATAAACCAAAACCATGAAAGAATTTAATCCAAGCCGAATATTAAATTGAATGACATAGGAATAATTTTATCAAATAATTGGTTTCCATAGTAGGTGTTCTTCCGTTGTTGTGTTTAGGCTCATATCCTCTTTCTGTATTAATATGCAGGAACAACTGAAATTAAAACACATAGTTAGGTAAGGTACATACTTTAAATTCTAGTAGAATGAGCTTAGGGTGATACTTTAGAAAAGGAATTTATGTTATAAACATTCAAACTAACTCAGTAACTATGAGCTAAATTAAATCATGTTTTACCGTTGGAATCCTGATGAGAACTTGTGATCAGACGTAGAAGCTTGTCCTTAAGCGCAGACCAGTCTGAGAGTTATTGCATTGACTGCATTATTTGTAGGTTTCATAACTGAAAGATCTTTCTCAGCAGCGGCTGGGACTGTAAGGAAAGTCATTTGATTTTGTTGAGTGTTATGGAGTGATTTAGGTATTTAAAACATTAGTGATAGCAATTTTGACTGGAACTTATTGTTTCTATTACTAGCCAAACAAAACTTACCTAGGAATCCTAGTTGTAACCGCAATTCTTGTGTTGGTAACAATAGTTTTGTTGAGGAACTTATGTTGACAGAATCTTCTGAAAATCTTCTAGTTTCAGGGGTTATCCTGGAATTGGTAATGATAGGTTAGATAAGAGATTTAAATTATGGTCGTAAGTATACATAATCTAACAAGTTTAGCAAAATAGTAGCAAGGAAAAGTTCATATTTTGATCTGAAGTTATGATACTTGGAAAGTATTGCAGAAGTGTTCTTACCTGTTAAATTGGGAAGGGATTGAACTTGTGGAGTTGACAACTTGTTGGTAGAACCTTGGCGCAGCTTTTAACCGCACACTTTTCCTTTTTATAGTGGATTTTGTATTTTTCATTGTAAAACTATGCCGCCAATTCGAGTTAAGAAAATTACTTTTTAAATTTGTCGATGACAGTTTTGATTTTAGGATTGGAAGATAGAATATTAATCCTTACGGGTTACGAAGTAGTTTTTGATTGTCGCGAAAGAAATAACTTAGCCTTATGTAAATCAATTCATAAATTTGACGATTTTACCGCTATAATAATCTGAAACATTTTTAGAGGAATTTATGATTAATAGGGTTGAAAATTAGGTAAATATTTTTTATGTTTTATGTGAATCTGAAGGCTTAAAAATTACCGTTCCGTTTCAACTTTAAATTTATTCCAGAGAAATTTGTTAAATTGTTAGAGAGAGGAAGGAACGTAATCAATCTCTACTTAGTAGAAATAGGAAGGCTTATTGCCAAAATGTTTTAGTCTGACGTTCGATGCATTGGATATTATCTTACCTTTTTAAGGACCAGGGTTACTTTCTTTCACTTCGTAGACGTAGACGTATCACTTAAAGGCCAGAAACGTGAGTTTCTTATTTTAAATCTGAGTTTCTTATTTTAATCAAAGTTGCTTATTTTAAGCTTCTTCTTATTATTATTTAACAAGAAATAAAAAAGGGGGATCGGTACACCAGTCCAGCATGGAAGAAATATTAGTTTTGTTTCTTTCTTTCTGTCGAGTGGGTATCAAGTCCATGGACCCGTTGAACCCTGGTGTCAGAGTTTTTAAACCGCCTAGTAGCACAACTATCAGGCCTCTGACATGCTTTTGTGTAACGACCAGTATCAAAGACAGCGACCGGGACCGACGGCTTAACGTGCCCTCCGAAGCACGAAATCGTTTTATTTTCGGACAATCAGGTGATTCAGCCTGCAATGTCCGACCCAAACTGGAGAAAAATTCACAAAGTGATAAATTCTCAAATATCAACTTTGTGTTTTACCCCCCTGGGAATCGAACCCAGGACCTCCGGATCGGGGGCCCACGGCCCTAGCCACTAGACCACGGAGGCAGTTATTAGTTTTGTTAATGCGGCGTTTGTAATTAAAAATATCTTTAGTATTAGGTAGTATTCTTTTATCCTTGTTATGATCAATTTTATAGTGTAATAAAATAAGCGCAGTCATGCATATGTAATCTAGAATGTCGAGATCACTCCCTTCTACGAAAACTCATTAGCATATTCACGTAATCTGCAGTTAATGTTTATCTATGTATCACAGTTTTTTCCTGTTAATGACTAAATTGCTAGCCTTCGATTGTTCATGACAAGACTTAATTAAAAAAATACTAGTGCAAACGTTAAAAGAGGTTTGTCTTATAACTCAGAAGATGAAGTGTTGTCTGTTATTGGCACAACTGCTTATTTTTTTTAAAAAAACCCTTTCTACGGACTAGGGATTACCTGAATGACCCTGAACTAAGATAATTTTGTGCTTTGGAGTGCACGTTAAGACTTTTGTTTCTGTCCCTGTTGATTCACCTAAAGTTGATCTTATGTTCGTAATTATAAGGCTATCTCAAACTTGAGTTTTTTGGAACCGAATGGGTACCTGCGAGGATATATTTATATGTTTTCTTTTATACTAATTGAAGCTCGAAATATGGTATAATCCCTTTTCACACTTAAGAGATATTGGGTCTTAAAAAAAATGATTTCTATAATTGAGTCTGAAAGATTGGCATCGACCATGAAAACTATTAGTATTTCATGAATTGCTTATAGACACTATCCATTACATTTTAACGATATTTTAATATATTTTTTTGAAATAACTTGGATATGAATATTTCAGTAGAACAGTAATCCAATCAACTCACTTTGGAAATTGGTAACCGCTTTTCTATAATTTTCTCTGTATGTAATTGTAATTGGTCTCTGCCCACCCCTCCGGGAAAGAGGAGTGATTATGGGTATGTATGTATGTAAATTGTAAATGTAATTTGTATATTGAATTATTTCATACATACATACATATAATCACGCCTTTATCCCTAATGGGGTAGGCAGAGCGTAAACGACCTAAACAAAGGTCGTTCCGCCACGTCTGACAAAGTTTTGAGGGTTATTCAAGATGGATTTGTAAGTATATCGCTGTAGTGACAGGTTGTCAGCCCATCGCCTAAATTGCAATATACTGAAACCCTCAGATCCCTTAGCTGGTTCTTACAGCATGCCCGGGAGGAAATGCAGCTGGCACATTCTATGTTTTTCTCTCGCTCCCAGTCCAGCTTGGAAGTAATGAATTATTAAGGCTCGTATTTATAATCAGCACTTGGGACTGACAGTGTGTATGAGTTCGTATCAGAAATATAATTTCAGTACATATTGGCCTGTCAAATATATACCTAATATTGCTCTCAATCTTGAGATCGCTTTATAGATACAAGCTTTAATGTGCGTAAATAATTTAGTGATTAGATGTGCATGTATAACTATATATACAGATGAGTTTTTAATTAGCAAGGAACACCTACGACATAATATCAAAATTGGCATAGTAAATCCGATACCAATAAACAGACTGCCATTTTCCAAATACCAGTGGGCCATTTTAGACGGGACTGGTATCGATTTATTGAGTACCTTAACTGCCTCCGTGGTCTAGTGGCTACAGCCATAGACTCCTGATCCGGAGGTCCTGGGTTCGATTCCCAGGGGGGAAACACAAAGTTGATATTTGAGAATTTATCACTTTGTGAATTTTTCCCCAGTTTGGTTAGGACATTGCAGGCTGAATCACCTGATTGTCCGAAAAAGAAAAAGATTTCGTGCTTCGGAAGGCACGTTAAGCCGTCGGTCCCGGTCGCTATCTTTGATAGTGGTCGTTATTCAAACCATGTCAGAGGCCTGATAATTGTGCTACTAGGCGGTTTAAAAACTCTGACACCAGGGTTCATCGGGTCGATAGACACGATACCCACTCGACAGAAGAAGAAGACTACTTAAGTAAATCTTGACTATAGTTAATTGATGCCGTCCCTTTCTGATCTCTCATGACTGAAAATGAGAGATTAAGGTTAGTCGAGATTTGTGTGCATACGAATAACTCCCAATGTCGACGGTAATATAGTAACAGGTTGACGTTCCACCATTGTAAATATACTACTATATATACTACTAGTTGTAAATATTTACCAGTCATTTTCAATCATGAGAGAACAGAAAGGGACGGCAACAATTTACGTCAAGATTTACTTAAGTTGTGTCCTCATTCTTCCATGGTGGCCTGGGAGCGAGAGAAAAACATAGAATGTGCCAGCTGCATTTCCATCCGGGCATGCTGTAGAAACCAGCTTAAGGGATCCGAGAGTTTCAGTATATTGTAATTTAGGCGATGGGCTGACAACATGTCATTACAGCAATATACCTACAAATCTATCTTAAATAACCCTCAAAACTTTGTCAGACGTGGCGGAATGACCTTTGTTTAGGTCCCTATCTGGGATAAAGGCGTGACTATATGTATGTAGGTATGTGTCCTCAATAAATCAACAACAGTCCCGTCTCAAATGGCCCACTGGCATTTAGAAAATGGCATTCTGTTTATTGGTATCGATTTTATTATGCAAATTTTGTTACCATATGTTTTAAATTATTACTTCCGGACAAAGAAAGAAGGTGTTTTTTAGTCTTTGCAACATCTTTAAAGGTGCCCGCCCTTTTATAGTACATCTGTTATAGGCATAAAATTAAATATTAGCACTTATCCTAGTGACGTGACGATCATGGTAGCTATACATAAACACATATAATCACGCCTGTATCTCTAATGGGGAAGGCAGAGCGTAAACAACCTCAACAAAAGGTCGTTCCGCCACGTCTGACAAAGTCTTGAGGATTATTTAAGATAGATTTGTAGGTATATTGCTGTAGTGACAGGTTGTTAGCCCCTCGCCTAAAATGCAATATACTAAAACCCTCGGATCCCTTAGCTGGTTTTTACCATGGAGGAAATGCAGCTGGCATATTCCTTCCTTTTGTCTCGTTCCCAGACCAGCATGGAAGAAACTACTATATACTACGCCAATTATTTAAACGTATTGCTAAAATTGCGTACGCAAAACACGCACGTAAATCGCAAATACTGTCAACCACACATGAAAATAAACTCCACACTTCAATAATTACCTTTACTCGTACGTGGTAGAGGCCATGTCAGGGTCAATATATTTGCTCTTACATGCGTTTGAGTGTACATACGTCACTCGTCCTTCACAGAACTACCAGAGCCACATTGAATCATGCGCATAACGGGCTTTATGACAGTTAACAGATTAAAACCCATGTCATGCGGGTAATTTGCATACGATAGTCAAATGAACAATCCCGATATATACCCCCGCCTCCCGCACTTGGTCGCATTGGTTTTTCTACTATAGGCTTTATTTGTTTGTGGCCATGTTTTTAGTTTTCTTCGTTGTGGTGGTTTTCTCTTTCAACTATGTTTGCTCTGGTAAGCGGAATCAGTATTTCTGAGTGGAGTATTATAATTTAGGTAGAGGTTTCTTAGAAAGAAAGTACCTTAAATGGGTCCTCCTCTAGATATTTGCATTTAAATTTGATTATAATATTAATTTAGTTTTATTATATATATAGTTCTTCCATGCTGGACTGGGAGCGAGAGAAAACATAGAATGTGCCAGCTGCATCTCCTCCCGGGCATGCTGTAAAAACCAGCTAAGGGATCCAATGGTTTCAGTATATTGCAATTTAGGCGATGGGCTGACAACCTGTCACTACAGCATTATACCTACAAATCTATCTTAAATAACTCTCAAAACTTTGTCAGACGTGGCGGATCTACCGGATTTAGATAGGTTACGCTCTGCCCATCCCATTAGGGATAACTGCATGATTGTATGTATGTATATTATAGTCAAACAGGGATTTGGCTGAACTCAGAATGCCATCTGAAATATGCAAAATAAAAAATACCGTAACAGAAGAACTCTACAATGACTTTTATTTCACGCGAATATTTTAACAATAAGATTTTTTCTGTTACAACACGTGATTCTTTTGAAAAAGCTTTCTTCAAACCTCCATAATTCTTTTGCTCCATAGCTTTAGTGCTTTTACAAAAGATTTCCTCGTGCATGTATTGTGGGTATTTTTGCTTATAAAAAGAATTCATGTCACTCTTTCAATCCTCTCATCAAAATATTATCGTTTAACTGAAGATTGGATTGCAGTTGAAAAGAAAAATATTTACTTTTCCTTAGCTCTGAAGATGTTTACTTACTTGACTTACATTGAGGCTTGTTCTGTAATCAGATTTACTTACTGCTAGATTATAAAGTTGCTGATATCTTAGAATTAGCAACTTACCTACTTGAAACTGAAATTTTGCGTTCAGAAATTCTTTAAAACTAGTTTGATATTATTTAAAAGCGTGGATATTTTTTTACCGTATTTTTAAACATTCTAATTGTGTAATATATATTTTTTTTTAATTCCGGAAAATTCTAATTTGAACGCCGTATTTCTCAGACCCCATTTTTTTTTGTTACATTTTCTTAATTTTCCTTACAGACATAAGCCCGAAAGAGCTTCCGCCACCATGGCTACCAAACCCTCGACAACCACCTCGTAACATCACCAGGTTTCCTCCAAGTCTCCCCCTCTCCTTTCCAAATTCCAAGGACCCTAGTGACAAGGACAACAAGATCGTAGGGGGACAAGAGACCACGATAGAAGAGCACCCTTACCAAGTGTCCTTCATAGTGAATAACTCGTATTTCTGCGGTGGATTCATCGTCAGCGAAAACTATATTTTGACAGCTGCTCATTGCGCTCAGGAGTAAGTTGTTCAATTATATTTTAAGAAAGATACGTTACGTTCATACTGCACGCACATTTTAATTGTTCCGCGACACATATACATACATATTTATAACATTGCATATCTAAAAAAACGCTGAGTGCGACACAAAATAGGTAAAGCGTAAGAGTGAAACAGATAGTTATTTGTAATCAGTGCAGCCTTGAATATAATTTAACGTTTTTCTCACTTCGCAGCTCGCAGCTCGACTGGCTAAAATTATCACAATTAGGACCATTTGACGGCACGAGCTTCACGCGTTGTTCACGTATCTATATATAATATCATTGAAGTTGTTGCATTTTGTTACCCGACTGTCATTATCCGAACTGCCTCCGTAGTCTAATGATCAGAGCCATGGACTTACGATGGTCTTTGGAGGTCCTGGGTTCGAATCCCAGGGGGGAACACAAACTTGATATTTAACAATTTATCACTTTATGAGGTTAAATACAAATTTTCATAACGGGCACTCACTTTGAAATATAAGTCGCGTACTTCGGCCCCCTCTGCCCGAGCGCTGCGAGCTCAAACCCGCAGTGCGAAGCGGGTCCTCTTAGGGTACACAACCCTGCAACCTACACACTTAACCTGATGAGAGGATTTCAAATGTCCCGAAACATGTCGTGAAGTACGCGACTTATTTTCCAAAGTGAGTGCCCGTTATTAAAACCTTTATTTAGAATGTCTCACTTAAGTTTAAATTGTTTATTTCCCCGGTTTGGTTACGACATTGCAGGCTTAATCACCTGACTGTCCGAAAAGAAAAAGGTTGAGCCCGATGGTGTAGTGGATAGGGCCGCTGCCTCCTGAGCAGGGAGGTCGTGGTTCGAATCCCACAACGTACCAATGTGTTTTTCGGTTTTCGAATTTCATATGTACGTTTATTCGGCGCTTTTTCTGTGCTTCGGAAGGCACGTTAAGCCGTTGGTCCCAGTTAATATCGTTAAATACCGTAGATATTAGTCGTTAAGCCATATCAGAGGCCAGTGCTAAGCATTGGCGGCTTGAAAACTCTGACCTAATCTAGGATTGGGTCTGATTTCCCTTATGGCTTGCGGAGGTCAGATGACAGTCGCTCTGTGTAAAAACCAGTACCCTCGTTCAACCAACTCGTGTAGCCAACCCCGTGACATACGGGATAAGGCTAGGGAGATGATGCATCAGAGGGCACGTTAAGCCGTCGGTCCCGGTCGCTATCTTTGATAGTGGTCGTTACTCAAACCACGCCAGAGCTCTAATACCTGTGCAACTAGGCGGCTTGAAAACGCTGTCCTAATCTAGGATTGGGTCTGGTTTCCCTATATGATAAAGCTGAATTTTAGAACAATTTAATTAATTAAAACATGTTTTTATAGGTACAGTCGACATGAAGACTTGGGATCATGTTCTTTAAAGGTCTTCAATTAGATTCACACGAGAAACACAATAAATGATTGACTTTGTTCATAAAAAACGTACTTGCAACACGAGAAGTGTTCTTTATCCATCTTTAGGTATCTTCAAGTAAGATTACTAAAGTAAAAGTAAGTACAGCAATACAAAGGCGTCACTTACTGTGCGCAAAGTTGCGCTCAAAACGCTGTCAATGTTTTTTGCATTGCCTACAAGATACATGTGTCACTTTACGCTCTACGCGCTCGTACTGGCAGAGGCACGCGCCGACGTAGAATTTATTTATTTACTGTTTATTTTACACAAGTAACAAGAGAAAGACAATACACAAGGAATAACGGAAAAATAGGTACAGCTTATATCTACTTACAAATTTCTTCCATGCTGGACTGGGAGCGAGAAAAAAATATATAATGTGTTAGCTGAATTTCCTCCCGGTCATGCTGTAGAAACCAGCTAAGGGATCCGAGGTTTTCAGTATATTGCAATTTAGGCGATGGGCTGACAACCTGTCACTACAGCAATATACCTACAAATCTATCTTAAATAGCCCTCAAAGCTTTGCCAGACATGGCGGAACGACCATTGTTTAGGTCGTTTACGCTCTGCATACCAATTAGAGATCAAGGCGTGAATATATGTTTATGTAATGACCTACGGCAATGACACTTAAATTGAGAGTTGATCGCTACGTTAATGTTGTAGACAATGCAAAATGCAATGACAGCGTGTTGAGCAGAACTTTGCGCGCAGGAAGTGAACCATGTGTGTTGCTGCCCTAATTGTACCTTTATAGTATCGGTAAGTCAAGTCACGTGTCTCTACAAAAAACTCCATCAGAACGAAACTATAGATATCTTCCGCAATACGACTGAAAGGCATTCTGTACAATTAAGCCCAACTCATTCAAAATCTGAAAATAGGTTCTCTCAAACAAACCCAATTAATAAAACAGTCGACTCAGGCGTCGGCGTGGGTTTAGTTTTCAAACAATTGATGAATAGGATAAAGTTTCTATATGTGTATTTGTCCAATTTAAGTGAATACTTCTACTAATTCCCTGAAAAACAGTTTTCAGCAGAGGAATTTTATTCACGGCTTTAAACGACAACATTTTAGTCAATTTCCGTGAAAATGAGATTTTTATAAATTATGAAGAAACGAACGTATATGAGGTGCTTTGTTTAAAAGCTGTAAAAATCTTTGAATAATTATGAAAATCATTCAGGAAAAGGATTTCATGTATCGAAACAATAATTCCATTTTAACAAAATATAAACTTCCTTACTTTCATGCTGGACTGGAAATGAAAGTAAATCATAGAATGTGCCAGCTGCATCTCCTCCCGGGTATACTGTAAAAACCAGCTAAGTGATAAGAGGGTTTCCGTATTTTGTAATTAAGGTGATGCGCTGACATCCTGTCGCTACAGCAATATACAAATCTATCTTAAACAACCCTCAAAACTTGTCAGACGTGGCGGAACGACTTTTATTTCAGTCGTTGACGCTCTGTCGATCCCATTAGATATACATATATAGTAAGTATGTATGTAAATAGAAACATGTCAATAACTTTTATTAGAAGACTGAATTTCTAAGAAACTTTTTTATCCAGCTAGATTGAAACTTGCTTTTCAGTCAGCTTTTTCTTTATGTTGTTGATGTCATGACAGTATAGACGATATTTTTGCGATCTCAGAATAGAAAAAAGTGTTTCGTAGTGTACCTTTTACTTATGTTTGCGCTAACAAGACAGTTATACAATCAAAATATAGACGTAGCCCAAGTTAGAACTAAATTGAGCGTGAATATTGTTAAAGAACTCTTCTTTTTTCCACGAAGGCTTTTTATGAATGAAACGTAATTGTACCGTTGATCCGAATACATCAAGCGTTCATTCATAAATATCAACTATACTTTACTTTCTATACATTTTTCCAGTGTCGATCCTACAACAGTCGTACTCCGAGCTGGCAGTACCTTCCGTAAGAACGGTACAATCATCCCCATAGCTTCAGTCATACCTCACCCAGAATACAACAATCCAGCTTTTGATAAGGATGTAGCTGTGATGAAGACTGTAGAGCCTATCAAGTTTACGGAGACCATTCAGCCGATTGACTTGCCATGGAGGGGGAGGGCTATGAGGGGAGGCACGGAGATTGTGGTCAGTGGATGGGGAAGAACGAAGGTGTGTATGTTGATGATGTTATTGTTTGTGCCCTTCCATACTGGACAGGGAGCGGCAGAAACACATGGAATGTGATAGCTGCATTTCCTCCCTGGCATGCTGTAAAAGCTAAGGGATCCGAGGGTTTCAGTATATTGTAGTTTATGCAACGGGCTGACAACCTAAATCTATCTTATATAACCATCAAAACTTTCGATGGTGTAGTGGATAGGGCCGCTGCCTCCTGAGCGTGGAGGTTGTGGTTCAAATCCCACCACGTACCAATGTGTTTTTCGGATTTCTAATTTCATATGTACGTTCGGTGCTTTTTCCGTGCTTCGGAAGGCACGTTAAGCCGTTGGTCCCGGTTAATATCGTTTAATAACGTAGACATTAGTCGTTAAGCCATATCAGAGGCCAGTGCTAAGCATTGGCGGCTTCAAAACACTGACCTAATCTACGATTGGGTCTGGTTTCCCTTCTGTGTTGCGGAGGTCAGATGGCAGTCGCTCTGTGAAAAAACCAGTACCCTCGATCAATCCCCTAGATTAGGAAGCCGACCCCGTGACATACGGGATAAGGCTAGGGAGATGATTATAACCCTCAAATTTTTATCAGACGTGGCGGAACAACCTTTGTTTAGATCGTTTACGCTCTGCCTACCCTATTAGGGATAAAGGCGTGATTATATGTATGTATGTTATTGTTTTAGACGAGGACACAAAACTTCTTTTTGAATTGTGAGGACCAAACCCGGCCACGAGGTACAAGAGACTTTTTTCGGTGTATTTACAGCTATCTTGAAAAGAGTCCATGTTTTAAAATGTGACTCGGAACATCCCGGAAAAGAGCTCATAGCACATATTTCCCTTAGTAAAACCTACTTACTCGACTTTTATACCGAGTGTAAGGGACAGCGTCCCGCATACTGATACGGGTTGCTCAGTCAATGGACAACTTCCACCGTAATTTTGTTCAGCAAGTAAAAAAAAAAAATATATGGAAAAGCCTTTTTTTATTACTTCCTGAAAAAAAATCCTGGCGGAAGTTGTTCAATAATATTGACTGAGCCACCCTTATCAGTTTGCGGGACGCTGTCCCTTACACCTGGTATGGTGAGAGCTTGTAAACAACAACGACATATGAAAATTCGTTTTCCCAGTCGATTGTAGAGCTCAAAAAGGTTGAACTAAATGGAATCCAGTTCTATGATCTGATGATGAATTTCAGCAAGGAGCCTCCTCAATACCTGATCGTCTGATGGACGTGCAGATCCCTGTGGTCTACTACGCGGAATGTCTGACAGTCTATGCAACAGTCCTCACCAAGAATATGTGGTGCGGAGGAAACTTCTTCTTGGGCGGTCAAGGAACTTGCCAGGTAAATAAAACTGTTTCCGCAATGAGTCTCATGGATTCCTGACGGTTTAATATTCGCCCAGATCCCTGTGGTGTACTACGCAGTGTCTGACAGTTTATGCAACAGTCCTCAACAAGAATATGTGGTGCGGAGGAAACTTCTTCTTAGGAGGACAAGGAACTTGCCAGGTAAATAAAACTGTTTTAGCAATGAGCCTCATGGATTCCTGATCTTCTATTATTCGCCTAGGTTCCTATGGTGTACTACGCAGTGTCTGACAGTCTATGCAACAGTTCTTACCATGAATATGTGGTGCGGAGGAAACTTCTTCTAAGGAGGACAAGAAACTTGCCAGGTAAATAAAACTGTTTCAGCAATGAGTCTCATGGATTCCTGACGGTTTAATATTCGCCCAGATCCCTGTGGTGTACTACGCAGTGTCTGACAGTCTATGCAACAGTCCTCAACAAGAATATGTGGTGCGGAGGAAACTTCTTCTTAGGAGGACAAGGAACTTGCCAGGTAAATAAAACTGTTTTAGCAATGAGCCTCATGGATTCCTGATCTTCTATTATTCGCCTAGGTTCCTATGGTGTACTACGCAGTATCTGACAGTCTATGCAACAGTTCTTACCATGAATATGTGGTGCGGAGGAAACTTCTTCTAAGGAGGACAAGAAACTTGCCAGGTAAATAAAACTGTTTCAGCAATGAGTCTCATGGATTCCTGACGGTTTAATATTCGCCCAGATCCCTGTGGTGTACTACGCAGTGTCTGACAGTCTATGCAACAGACCTCACCAAGAATAAGTGGTGAGGAGGAAACTTCTTCTTAGGAGGACAAGGAACTTGTTTCAGGAATGAGCCTCATCGATTCCTGACCGTCCGATATACGTCCAAATCCTAGTGGTCTACTACGCAGTGTCTGACAGTATAGTTTGTATTTCTAACGAACTAGTAATCGATACCAACGTGTAATGGGACCCAATAAGCTGCTTTTTCTTTGCAACTTAGAAGAGGTTCCACGGAATTACAAGACAGTAACCTTGTTACAAACATATGTTTTGCGGTTGACTTTCTTTAAAGTTGTAAAGTAAAGGCAGGTCGCAAAACAAGTTGGTATCGATAACGCAATGTTAAAAAAATGCAGTATATATGCAACAGTCCTCACCAAGAATATGTATAGTGTGGGGAAAACTTCTTGGGACAACATCTTCCATGCTGGCCTGGAAACGAGAGAAAAACATAGATTGAGCCAGCTGCATTTCCTCCCGGGAATGCTGTAAAAAACAGCTAAGGGATCCGAAGGTTTCAGTATATTGCAATTTAGGCGATGGGCTGACAACCTGTCATTACAGCAATATACCTACAAATCTATCTTAAATAACCCTCAAAACTTTGTCAATCGTGGCGGAACGACCATTTTAGGTCGTTCACGCTCTGCTTACCCCATTAGGGATAAAGACGTGATTATATACATACATACATACATAAATCACGCCTTTATCCCTTACGGGGTAGGCAGAGCGTTTAACGCCTCGTAAAAGGCGATTTCGCCACGTCTGACAAAAATTGAGGGCAATTATAGATTGTAATATGTATTAATTATTGATTATATGCATAAAACATTGGGCTATAGAGGAATATACCTACTCGGATCAATGAGGAAGATCACATTTCTCTGTCGCTATTTTGCAGGGTGAATTAAAAAGGTGGAAGGACGAGTAAAGTAAACGATATAATAGCCTTTGCTTTCAAAACAAATACATTTTAAGACATATAATATGAACGAAATAATATGAAGCATGGAAATGCTGGACTGGGAGCGATAGAATAACGTAGAATGTGCCAGCTGCATCTCCTCCCGGGTATGCTGTTAAAACCAGCTTAGGGATTCGAGGGTATATTGTAATTTGGGCGATGGGCTGACAACCTGTCACTACAGCAATATACAATTCTATCTTAACCCTCAAAACTTGTCAGGCGTGGCGGAACGACCTTTGTTTGGGTCAAAGACGCTCTGCCTACCCCATTATTGATACAGGCGTGATAGCATGTATGTAATAAGAAAGAAAGAAAATAATAAATTCGTTTCTGGCAGGACTTGAACCTGCATCTCTGAAATGCCGGTCTATCACTCTACCAAGTACCAACTGAACTACAGAAACGGTAGCGGGAGTGACGAAATTATCATAGTCTTTTTTATGCACACGTTTTTATAACGTATTATCACTACATAGCATAAAACAAAGTCGTTTTCTCTGTCCCTATATCCCTATGTATGCATAAATCTTTAAAACTACGCAACGGATTTTGATACATACATACATACATATCACGCCTTTATCCCTAATGGGGTAGGCAGAGCGCAAACGACCCAAACAAAGGTCGTCCCGCCACGTCTGACAAAGTTTTGAGGGTTATTTAAGATAGAATTCTAGGTATATTGCTGTAGTGACAGGTTGTCAGCCTATCGCCTTAATTACAATATACTGAAACCCTCGGATCCCTTAGCTGGATTTTACAGCATGCCCGGGAGGAAATGCAGCTGGCACATTCTATGTTTTTCTCTCGCTCCCAGACCAGCACGGATTTCGATGCGGTTTCTTTTAATGGATAGAGTGATTCAAGAGGAAAGTTTGTATGTAAAATACATGCATAATAAAGTAGAGAAACATTGATAATTTCCTTGCGAAACCGGGGCGGGTCGCTAGTATGAATTAAAAATAGCATTGTGAGTCCTAAAAATCCTCAAAAATATGAAAGACAACATGATACAAAATTGAGGAGTATAGTAGGTACATGCCCTAAATCATTTTGTTGTTTTTAGTTCTGTTTTCTTAGGCGCGAAATAAAAGCCTATGTTGTTGTTTTGGGGCTTGAAAAACAGGTCTCTTGCGTGATTTTCTGAGAAAGTAAATACCTATATACCTACGTTAACCCTTACCCAGGCTTTAGTAACATACCACATTTTTTTTTAAACGAGCTGATTCCATATATTGACCACAAAATGTCATAAAAAATTGACTCTAAATGGGTTGATTTCTAAACGAAAAAAAAAGTTGGTTTATCCGAACAAGTTGTTTGACATTTCGATTGTCACTACATAGTATAAAACAAAGTCGCTTTCTCTGTCCCTATATCCCTATGTATGTATGCATAAATCTTTAAAACTACGCAACGGATTTTGATGCGGTTTCTTTTAATGGATAGAGTGATTCAAGAAGAAGGAAAGTTTATAAGAAGAGAAGGTTTATATGTATAAAACATGCTTAATATAGTAGAGAAACACTGATCATTTCCGTGCGAAGCCGGGGCGGGTCGCTAGTTGAATATAAATCTTTGTTTCAATTGCCGCTTTTGGTATTCTGTGTTAAATTTAAAAGTGATTATGCCGAAAATAAACAATGTATATTTATTGTAACTTTTTCATAGTATATATGTTTATTTATCCTGTGATATAATTACTGTTTAAGTATGTGGTCCTCATACGACCTCTGCCCATTTGATAAATGTGTATGTGGTCTCCATGCGGCCATTGTCCTACAAACTATCCAGCCAATTATTGATGGTGAGATCTCACTCACGAGATACATTGCATGAAAAATCGATGAACTTACGATGAGTCGATCGATCCCTGATTGAAATTTATAACTAAAACAAACTTTTTTTCTTCATTCTTGTGTAGTTTTATTAGATCAACGACTCATTTCACCTTCACGATCGTATTCTTCATTACCTTCATAACTGCTGTTGTTGTAGTCAAACCCTTAACTAATCTAAAAATAACTTGCCGGGTAGTGGTCGCATACAGACCAATTTTTTTTTAGCAATGGGCAGTTCATATAGAGACCACATGATTTTTTTAGAATAAATTAAGATTAAAAAAAAAATAAGGAAGTAATTTTTATTTTTAACCCTGTTATCTACCAAAAATAAAATCGCTGAGGCTGGCTAAGAGTTAACGCTCTAATTGTACACGTGTCTAAGATTATCTAATGCTTAAATTGTTTACGTGCTTACCGTAATCTAAACTAATTTCAACTTCGGAACAAACCGCGAAACTACTTATATCAAACTTTTGGAAGGCGGTAAGTGAGCTCAAAACTATGCGAAGCTACCTTGCAGATTCTTGCTATAGTACAATTATTTGTAAGTTGTAGACTTGTTATCGGCTTGTTATTGATTTTCGCTACGTGCGAAGCGATGCAAAACTACGTAATTTTTCGGAATAAGCCAGTTAACTACGGAAATTTTACGGTCATTTATATAGATTACGGTCAAATTACCAGCGACTTATAATAACGTTTTAAGAGGAACTTTTATGAAGTGATCACTAGATTCTTAAAAGGAAAATTGTTCAGTGTCTAGAAAAGGTGTTCAGTTTTATAATAAGGTGCTTAGATTTGATGAATGTTGTTAGTATTGAGAAAATTGGTTCAGTTTGCGAAAAGTTGTTCAGTTTCGAGAAAAGTTGTTCAGTTTCAAGAAAAGCCTTTTAGTTTAAGAAAAGATGTTTAGTTTAATGAAGTCACTAGGTATCATACTCAGGGTATGGTATCTATGTCTGTAAACACAATGCTGTTACCATATTTTTCAAGTAGTCCTGTTATACGTTTTTTACTGAATCTAACTGTATTATACGGTAAGATATATTATTTTACGGTAAATTACGTTTTTTAACGTACTTTACCGTGGTAATTTTACCGCTTCACATCTCTAAACGTACGTGAATACATTGGCTCCCACTCATTTGCTTTCGAGTTCCCATTGCGGCAGCTACTGCTGAAGGTCTCAAACGCCGGAAGTACTACGCTGATTTACTGAACAATTTATGACACTTCAATATTTTTACATGAAACTTTTAATTAATTTATGTGTAGATTATCACAATTTTACAGACTTTTATTTATAATTTTGTCGAATTTTCCTTTCTTTCCAGTGGATTTTTTAAAAGTCGTTACTCACAAACCCTCCATTTCAGGGGTTTCTTCCATGCTGGACTGGGAGCGAGAGAAAAACATAGAATTTGCCAGCTGAATTTCCTCTCGGGCATGCTGTAAAAACCAGCTAAGAGATCCGAGGGTTTCAGTATATTGCAATTTAGGCGATGGGCTGACAACCTGTCACTACAGGAATATACATACAAATCTATCTTAAATAACCCTCAAAACTTTGTCAGACGTGGCGGAACGACTTTTGTTAGGTTGTTTACGCTCTGCCTACCCCATTAGGGATAAAGGCGTGATTATATGTGTATGTGTGTTAGTCACAAAGTTACATGCGTCCTGCACGGCTCCTCTGATTTTACGATTATCGAGTTATTAATTACTAATGTGGCAGGACATTCATTTTTCTTCGAGCATCTCCATGTATCGTGTTTGTTTTGGTTTTTGCGTCTAAAAGTGTATCGATAACCGTTATACAGTAAAAGTTTGCCACCTCTTTGAGGTGGTACTATTGTAAATGCTTCATCACTTGTAGAAGTCTTGTTATCGTCACTCATGTTTAAAAAAATAAAACAAGTAAATCCTCGGTGTCATATACAAAGTTTTGAATGGGACTAAGAATTCTAGGTGACAACTATTGCTACCAATAATAATGTGGCACAGTTACCAAAACCCTACAAAAGATTTTAATTATTACAGAACCTTTTTCAAAAAGAATAAACACATTAGGTAGATACTTACTAAAAAGATCAGTCATCAGCGGAAATTAGAATCTGTACTATTGACAAAAACGCTTTGTACCTGTGTTAAAATTGAAATGTGCTTAATTTATATTAAACGTAAACAATCACAATTACGTATTAAAAATTTAGTGTAAAATCATAATATTGTTGAAAGTTTTGATTGGTTTATATAAAACCTTAACTTTTTGTGAAGTCTATTTAAAATAATGTCTTTCAGTTGGCTTTTCTTAACCGTGTTTTAACCCTGATTTTGAGACAGACTATTCAATTTCGTATGACGGGTTTGCCGGATTTACTACTCCGATCAATGTGAGGTGTAAACTCGGTATGAGATGAATTATCTATTGGTCGAAAAGACGGCATCAAATCGGCAACAGCCGAGTTTTTGTTTGCCCGAGTTGACGCCTGATCCCCTGCATGTAACTTGTTAACTTTTCCTGTGCCAAAAAAAAATATCACAGATTAAATAGTATACATCAAGTAGACATCAACTTGATGTCATTGTCAGTTTTTTTATAGGCATACCTTGATATTAGGCAAATGGTATTTTGAGATAAATCCGAGATCGGCAAAACAACAACACATTTTAATTTTTACTCAAATCACATTTTTTTTAAATTATTTATTAAATATTGTATTAAAAAAATTAAAAATATATGTACTGCTATTCAAAGAGGAATGCTGCCAGCCTATTGGGCACTTTGCCTCATGGACATACGTTAGAGACATAGGTTAGAGGTTTTTTTTACGTAGTATAAAATAAAAAAAAGTTGTATTTAAGTTCTTATGAATTTATTTTTGGGTGGAATGTTCACACCGCTCTACCAAAGGAAGTAGCCTAAATAATGAAGATATAACATTTTATTAAAATGAAACAACATTCCTTATTTTCTAAAAGAAGCAAAACTGCATTCACATTTTTTTTATCGGTTCCCTGACCCGGGAACATTTTGTTCAAATAAACAAACACTAAACTTGAGGAAGACTATGAAATGTTAAATCAAAGCACTATAAATACTCTAATAGTTTACAAGAAGAGTACAACCCAAAGTCAAAATAACAAAAAATCTTTGAATACAGTTTTGTTTTTTTTTAGAAAAGGGAATGCTTCCTTTGAGTAAAACTTGCTATCTAGCTATTTTATTTAATAGCGACCCTCCCCGGATTCGCACGGAAATCATCAGTGTCTCTCTACTATATTATGCATGAATTATACATATAAACCTTCCTCTTGAATCACTCTATTTATTAAAAGAAACCGCATCAAAATCCGTTGTCGATAAACGTTTTCAGAGCTAGGCACGCTTTGTGTACACTTTGTAAACATTTTAGATGGAATTTACACATTATTTTGTATATATTGTTAGAATCTGCAGCGCACATAGATGGCGCCACGTCAAGATACAACAGTCCTGAAACGCGGTAGGTATCGAAGTTATAATAAAAATATTTCTTTCGCAGGGTGATTCTGGAGGAGCAGCTATACAAGACGGCATGGCAGTAGGTATAGTCTCCTTCGGGCGAGGCTGCGGGCAGGCGCTGTCTCCAAGTGTTTTTGCTGACATTGCTGCCCCGACTATAAGGAATTTTATAAAAGAACACACCGATTTATAACATAAATATATTATCATCATCATAGCGTATGGCAATCCCTGCTTGGATCAAATGTCTATCCAGATTTTTCAGCCAGCTTTCTGCGTCAGCGGTGAAGTTGTGCATAAATATATCAATTGATATTAAATTAAGAAATTATACCTACGATGAAAATATGTTTGGCTTAAAGTATGTGTGAATTTAAAGATTGTAATAAAAGCATTTGTAAATCTAGAAGTACTACTCGTAATACGCTATGTATAATAAAAGGTGTGGACAAATAGATCCCTTGATCGGCTTTGGAAGGATTTAAGCTCGTATTTATAAAACTATCTCAAGATTGAGAGCAGTATTAAGTATGGATTTGACACCTCATATTGTACTGAAATGACAGTTCTGATACTTACTCAAACTAGCTGTCGGTCTCAAGTGTTGTTAATACGGCCCTAAGGGTCGTATTTATAATCAGGTCACATGGATGACAGCGAGGTTGAGTTCGAATCAGAAATGTCATTTCAGTACAAACTGGCCCGTCAAATCCATTCTTAATATTGGTCTCAAGTTTGATATCGTTTCATAAATACGAGCTTTGCTATCAGATCCTTTGATTGATAGAAAGAAATATAATTCATATCTTTATCTTTAACAAAGTAGAGCTATGTTGTGACAAAAAAGGTTCATTTTCTACGAACTAAAATTCTTGATTTTAGTGCAGTCGAGTTACTATTACTACCGATAGAATCAAGTGCCTATATTTTTAAACCGCTTAGCCTCGAGAAAAGTATAATACAAGAGATCTTATTTTTAAGAGTGCTTGTGAGATGTTCTTTTCTTTTTATTTCCAAGAACGTTAGCACGTGAATGGTATAAAACTAAACCTAAACATAAACATACAATCACGCCTTTATCCCTAATGGGGTAGGCAGAGCGAAAACGACCTAAATAAAGGCCGTTCCGCCGCGTCTGACAAAGTCTTAAGGGCCATTCAAGAAAGATTTGTACGTATATTGCTGTAGTGACAGGTTGTCAGCCCATCGCCTAAATTACAATATACTGAACCCTTGGATCCCTTAGCTGGTTTTTACAGCATGCTCGGGAGGAAATGCAGCTGGCTCATTCTATGTTTTTCTTTCATTCCCAGTCCAGCATGGAAGATAAAACTAAACCTTATAGTAAAAATTAGGTCACTTCCTCAGAATTGTTAATTTAAAGGGTACCTTAATCTTGATCTTTGTTGAGAAGGTTCCTGCCACGAGGATTATAAAGAACAGAGATACAAAATACGTTTCACTTTTCTTGCTCTGAAAGTGACTGCACAAGATTGAATTTTATGCACAAGGGCAAAAACGTATTTACTCATAAAGGCATCTCTTCTTAGGCAAATACAATTAGATCATACAGCCAAACACAATAAGAAGTTCGCGATAATTTACTTGAAATTATTTGCCATTTTCTTCCATGTTAAACTGGGAGCGATAAAAAACATAGAATGTACCAGCTGCATCTCCTCCCAGGCATGCTGTAAAAACCAGCTAAAGCATTTGGGGGTTTCAGTAAATTGTAATTTAGGCGATGGGCTGGGCTGACAACCTGTCACTTGTCGTTGATCATGAAACCTCAAACTTTACCACACTTTCTTAAAACTTACTTTTCCGTTTAGTTTAATACGGGTTGTAAGAGACAACGTCCCGCAAACTAAGCTGAACAACTATCACCAGGATTTTTTTTTTCAGGAAGTGTTTTTTTTATTGACTTTCTATAAAAATTGTCTTATCAAGGTGGTCATTTTTTATGGGAAGATCAAATACTCTTTTCATCTCATAAAGAATTTCCTGGGGATAGTTGTTCAGTTCCGTTAACTGAGCAACCCCTATCAGTTTGCGGAACGCTGTCCCTTACACCCGGCATATTTCTTCTTCTATTGGATGACCCGATTTACATTAAATAAAACAATGAGGGGATATACTTTTTGGAAATTATTTATTTAAAAAACAGAGATTTGCATGATACGCCTATTACTGCTTACGATAAAAACATTTTTTCGAATCAGTTCATAAATGACGGAGTTATGAGGTAACAAACATACAACAAAAAAAGCAACAAAAACATACAGACAAATTGTAAACTCTTCCGTCTCGAAGTTGGCTAAAAATAATAAACATAGGTGAGGCACGACGTTAAAATGGCGTCAAATATCTTGAACACTATTCGTTCGCATTTCAAAGACGTAAGTAAGTTTAAACTACCTACTAACCTCACAAGCCTATAATATTCTCCGACAGAAAGTATAAATTTCAAACTAATCGTGAGTTCTAATTGGCAATTGTACAGGATGTGCTGGATCCAAGAATAGCCTTCAACTAACGCATGTCATGGTGATGAGTTTCTGCTAATCATCTAAGACGGAGGATGTGTTTTTTTATCATGGGGAACTGAGTGTAAACTAAAAAAAAAAGATATAACATCTGTAACATCAGTTGCTGGCACTGGTATTTAAAAAAAAAAATCACAAAACTTGTGCACAAAATTCAATTTTGTGTAGCCAATACCCTGCACAAAATAGCACTTTCAGAGTATGAGAAGTAAAAATAAAATTTCTTTTAACTACTGCAAGTAAGACTCTTATTATAATAGGCATTTTAGAAGGAGATTAAAATTCACCTGTTTAATGTATTATTAACCTACTCATCAAATAATTATGACAACTGTAACAATATTATTCAAAAACATAGGTAGGTAAGGTAGTGCATTTCATCCTGTGTTTTCATCCGGGCTGAAAATGATTTTTCAGTACAAACTATACAGTTGTCATAAAAGACGATCATATATCATCGAGATAGGTAATCTAATATAGTAGGATCTTTCTAGTATTATTAAAAATCCTGCGAGCCTGATGGTCTAGTGGATAGGGCCGCTGCCTCCTGAGCGGGTGGCCGTGGTTCGATCCCATTACGTACCAATGTTTAGAATTTCATATGTACATTTTCATGCTTTGGGAGGCACGTTACGACGTACCGTAGATATTAGTCGTTAAGCCAGAGGTCAGTACTAAGCATTGGCGGCTTGAAAATTAACCTAACCTGACCTGACCTAATCTATCTAGTATTGGGTCTGGTTTCCCCTTAATGGGTTGCGGAGGTTAGGTAGCAGCCGCTCTGTATTAAAACCAGTGCGCTCGCTCAAGAACTTAGATTAGGTACCCGACCCCGTAAGATACTGTATAAGGCTAAGGAGATGATGACTTATGATAATTGCCAATTTTATTATTTTGTGTTTTTTAATAGTATTACGACATTTGATTTTATAAATTTTATACAACTTCTCGGAACTGGCTCAATAGAAAAGCTAAAGAACAAATAAAACAATATTGGTAGCAAAGTTTAAGCCCTGTTTCGAATCGCAAGTGCTATGCTCTTGTGAGCTTAGCTTGTTTGCATCGGAACGGAATCCAACTCTTTAGGAGCAGCTGTTAGGCATGATCTCCGCAGAGTGGTCCTCCCCGCAAGGGGGCCCTTTCCCACTTGTATCTCTGTCGAGAAAATGCATTTGTATCGCTCTGTTATGATATGCAGGATGTATTTTGATTCAGTGAAATAAGTGAAATGTTTAAAACATAACGATCTGAATAAATTAATATTTAAAAAAATACTAGAAAAACACGCTTTTATAAATGCACGCAAAAAATAAAAATAAACTTAATCGTGGTCAAAGTTCATCACAAGACCTTTCTATCAACAGACAGATGGCGCTGCCGTCACGTATACATCAGCTAGAGTATTTTTAATTTTGTTAAATTTAAATATAGCTTATTTTTACCAATTTTAAAGTAAAATATCGTTCATAAATAAGTGACTCGTAAGTGAAAACGTTTGTGACGATCTACATAAAAGAATACGCGAGTGTAAACTAAAATTGCATCCAGTGACTACAAACCACATTTCTCTAAGAAACTATTCAATTAATGCAATAGAATGGAAATAAATCAGTGACATTTAACATTAGAACAGTGTTGAAAAGTGTATTTTATCCATATTGCTAAAAAATCCTTTCTATAGAGACCGTTTCTTAATTCAAACTTAAAGTGACCTTTGGACTCTATAACATAATACAAAATCACCTGACATCACAACAACAATCAGTCAGCTGTCCCACGTGAACGTCCACTACACAACTATATTGACACCAGATCCTATATTTCGCCGGACTGAACATCGACTCCGTGTCGTAGTGGTCTATTGCGCCAAGTCATTTTTGCGCATATTGAAGATTGTGGAGAACAGAGTTCGATCCCCAATATAAACACAAAAAAGTTTGAGAAATTTTTATTTGCATTTATTGATCAATCTGCAAAAAGAAACGAGTCATCTAGGATTAATTCACTGATACAATACATTGACACATTGACATCTACACAGAACTTTATTTAGCTCAAGCGGCTTAAGACAAGAATATCCACAAACAACCGCAAGGTGGCAGCACACATATGATTAGAGCTAGGATTAGAGCTTATAGTGATCAGGTCAGACTTTATACAGCCAATCAAAGGTAATAAAAACCATGGTTCCTACAGTATTAAAATGCAAGAAATGCAAAAATGTAGTAAAACGGAATAACTTCTTGTGTTGCTCGCTCTGCAAATCCTGTTTGTGTGTGGATGACTGCTCAAATGTATCCAAAAAAAGGTACATTTTAATGGAAAAATCACGTCGTGACGCATGGAGGTGTGATAGTTGTAAGAAAGATGTCAAGACTCCAACACCTAAAATGAAGACAAAACTTAGACCACTACCTAGTAGGCAGGTAGAGCTTACAAATATGACACATCGAGATGTGAGGAGTGCATTATTAACGAGTCCTCAGGAGGAAAATAAATCTTTGTTTAAGCCATCTCACTCCTCCACCCCACCAGAAAAAAGTCCTCTGAATTTCGTTACACAGCGGGACAAATACGTTATTAACGTTCAAACAGAAAACTCTTTTAGTTATTTAGACAATGATGACATTGAAGATGTTTCTACATCCAAGACCGACTCTGTTTTGAAAAATAATAGTGGCTCAAGCTCACCTACGCTGGAAATACTACAAAATCAATTATTAGAAGCTAGAAACGTCATTTCTAAACAAAATGCTGAAATTAACTGTCTGCAAAAAAAGCTTGAAGAACAAAATCAAGTCATATATCAACTCGAACAACCTTCCAAGGAACAGAAATCACAGTCTAATCATCTGGCAAAAAACTTAGACCACAGTCACTCTCCCTCTACATCCAAGCTACAAACAAAAATCACACCACGAAACAAATCTACGGGGAAGGCCACTAATTAGCCAAGGGATGAAAACGAAGATCATGTTTTGATCAACGAGAAACAAAAGAAAAATAACAGTTACTTATCCTGCACTTCAGGTTCAGAACCATGCTCTACAGCTAAACTGTGTTTAATCAGCAGTAACAACCAAAATAAATTATTAGATTCGGCAAAGTCGACATTCCATACTGCGGAGATATGTCATTACGTAACTCCTAATGTAGGAGTTGAACACCTGCTTGCTGACATAGATATGAAACTTAAACATTTTTCTTTGAATGATTTCTGCATTGTCATTATAGGCGAATCTGATTTTAATACTACTAATAATTATAACAATTTAGTTAATATTATTAGGAACAGGCTTATGAAAGTTCAACATACTAATGTTATTATTTGTGTACCGACTTACAGACAAGATCTGTATTCAACTTTATTCAATGAGCGAGTGACATTATTTAATAATTTAATTTACAATGACAATTTAATTCATAAATATGCTTATGTGATGGACAGCAATAGGAATCTCGATTATTCTGAAACCATGTTTTCTGTACGTAACGGCAAATTAAATAACAGGGGATTGCGAAGAATTTTTACCGATTTAAAAGTGTTGGTCGATGATATTCTAGGCTCATACATCCAGTTTGAAAATGACAAGCTGTTTACTAATGCTACAAACTGTGAAAAGACAGAGAAAGAGTTATCGTTTTTTCGTTCAAAATAGTGATGAAAAAATTACTGTATTTCACCAAAACATACAGGGTATTTTAAATAAAACTGATTTAATTGTATTTACTTTAGATGACTTATCAAGAAAAGGTAAAACCGTAGATATTCAATGCTACACAGAAACTTTCATTTTAAGAGGCGAGGAATGCAATTTGAAACTGCCCAATTTTAAGTTAGGGCATTTTTACTCCCGAGAAAGGGGAAAAAGGGGTGGTTCTTGCATACTTGTTAGGAATCATTTAAATTGCGTCCCTCTTGTACTTTGTTATGAGTTATGTTGTTCGCATGCTTTTGAGTGTTGCGGTGTTGAGATCGAGGAACTTGGACTTATTATAGTTAACATCTACCGTGTTCCATTATCAATTTATGAAGAAACGTTTCTCAATAAACTCGAAACTTTGTTACATCGTTTAACGCAAAAACGAGGCACTCGAAAAATAATAGTTTGCGGTGATTGGAATTTTGATGTCAGAAGTAAATCCACTAGAGTGAGAAGATTGTTGAATATTCTTTCTCATAATAATATGATTCCCCATATCGAAAAGCCCACTAGAGGTTTAGCGTGTCTTGACCAGATTGCAAGTAATATTCGCAATATTAATCCGGAGGTCTACGTATCTGCGCTCTCTGACCACGAGACTGCGCAATTAGTTACATTTAAGGTCAAATATAAAAGTATGTTTAAAGATTTCTTTGTCGAGAGACGGGATTATAACAAAGATAATTTGCATAAATTCTATAAGTGTTTATCAGCACTGTCTTTCACAGATACTCTACGTCAGAAAGATACAAATGACGCGTATGCAGAGTTTCATGAATTAATAACACTTTTTTATAATCTTTGTTTCCCACGTATACGTGTCAAAATAAAAACAAATTCTAGGAAGGCTCTATGGCTTACCAAAGGGATAAAAAAATCTTGCTGTATAAAAAGAAATCTCTACACGAAGTACCTTAAATCAGGCCTCGATAAGACCATTAACAAAAACTGCTATACTTCTTATTCTAAACTGTTAAGAAGATGTATTTCGACAGCCCAAAAGACACATAATAAAAAGAAAATTTTGCATTCCAAAAATAAGTGTAAGGCTTCGTGGGATATTGTGAATGGCGCGGGTCATGACCGAAATGTACACAATATAAATAAAATAGAACATAACGGTCATAATTTTACAGATCCTAAATTTATTGCAGAACTTTTTAATGACTATTATATTAATCTGACAAACAATCCAGACGGTAAAAATAAAATTGATTTAAGTGACATAGACATGAATCTAAGCACTATCTTCTTAGCTCCTACAAATGAAACTGAAGTGTTCAGAGTCATAGCTTCGTTAAAAAATAGTAGCGCGGTTGGTTGTGACGGTATAAGCACTAAAGTTTTAAAACTTTGTGCCCCGTTAATTTGTAAGCCCCTGGCCTATATAATAAACCTGTCCTTTGAGCAAGGCCGGTTTCCTGTACTGCTTAAACAATCAATTGTAAAGCCTCTATTTAAAAAAGATGACAGAGCCAATATGGGAAATTATAGGCCCATAGTTCTTGTGCCTATTGTTTCGAAGATTTTTGAGAGAATTATGCATAACAGACTTCTTGAGTTTTTAAATAAACATTGCATTTTGCATGAAGATCAGTATGGGTTCCGAAGGAAAAGATCAACAACACTTGCTTGTTTTAACTTGATAAAAGAAGCCACAGATTCCATTAGTGCAAAGACACCAGCCGTAGCTGTATACCTTGACATGAGCAAGGCTTTTGACTTTGTTGATCACAGATGTTTGCTTCAAAAAATATATAAGTATGGCGTAAGGGGCAACGCATATAGTTGGCTAGATAGCTATTTAGCAAATAGAACCCAGTATACCGAAATACAACAATTTGACAGTAAAAGTCAATTGTGTACGTATCAATCATCGACCAAGATTAATAAATTCGGTGTTCCTCAAGGGAGCATCTTGGGGCCCTTGTTATTTATTTTGTATATAAATGACCTACCAAAAAGCATAACGCATAGATGTATTATGTTTGCAGATGACACCACTCTAATAGTTAAGTGTAAAAATCTAGCTTCCTTTAATAATGACATCAATATTGCTTTGACAAAAATAAATAATTGGCTTAGAGAAAATAATTTAAGAATTAATGTTAATAAATCAAATTTTATGCAATTTCGGACATGCAAATTTAATGATATTCCTTTGACAATTAAATACAATGATGACATTATTAATGAAGTAAGTATGGTAATTTTTTTGGGTTTGACTCTAGACAAATTATGTAATTGGAAAGGTCATATTTCTGGTGTATGTCAAAAAATTAATAAATTTGTATTTGTTTTAAGAAGACTGAGCCGCACTGCATCGTCAGAAATAGCCCTTATGGCTTATCATGGATTTGTGTCTTCCGTATTAAGATACGGTCTTATTTTGTGGGGAAATTCAGTTGAAGCTGAAAGAACCCTCTTAGTCCAAAAGAAGTGTATACGAGCAGTATGCAGAGCTCATTACTTGGATTCATGTGTACCACTTTTTAAAAGCATAAAAGTTTTGCCAGTGCCATGCCTGTATATACAACAGATTTGTATTTTTGTGAGGGAACATCCTAGTTATTTTAAAAAACAAGGTGATGTTTGTGTCAGATCCACTAGGCATAGAAACATGTTATATCAACCATATTCTAGGGTTGAATTGGTAAGACAGAATTCATTTTGTATGGCTATCCGAGTTTACAATCATTTGCCCAGACACATTAAAGATTGCAGTTCCTTCACATTATTTAAGAAAAATATTACTGAATGGCTTTTATCAAAATGTTTTTATTCGGTGAACGAATACTTTAGTGGCAAACACTAAAAAATATTTGCATATCGAAATCGATGGAATATATGAGACTCAAAACCTACTTTGTAACACCTATCCTTGCACTATATTCTAAAAAATAAACGCATTTCATTTCATCAAGTTCAAACATAGCTATGATACGATGTTCCATCATGAAGCTCTAGTTCATATATTCCGGCTCCATCATCGATTCAGTCATTCGATCATTCGATCGTTCCAGATTGGTTTGACAGTATCATATTATTGTATTGTCATCAGAATTACATACATCTGCCAATTTTCATGACAGTACGCTCCTTCTAAGATGGTTAAATTAGTTACCTTAGATTCCATTACATAGATATATACAAGTCGATCTAATAAATTGCGTGTTAAAAAGAAAGAAAGTAAAATTAAATGCGACCTAACTTTAAGTTTTTATAAAAGTTTCTTACAATTTGTGACTCCGCTTGTATCAAGTTTATAAAACCTTTACAAGATCCTTTGCAACTAAAATAATGACAAACATTTTAATCCAAGCTTTGTTAGAATAAGGAAGGATTTTATTAACGTCTTTCATGCTGGCCTGGGAGCAAGAGTAAACATAGAATCTGCCAGCTGCATTTCCTCCTAAAAACCAGCTAAGGGATCCGGGGGTTTCAGTATACCTACAGCAAACCTACAAATCTAACTTAAGTAACCCTCAGAACTTAGTCAGACGTGGCGGAACGACAGTTGTTTAGGTCATTTACGCTCTGCCTAACCCATTAGGGATAAAGGCGTGAATATATGTATATTGTACGGGGTAGGATATAAGAAAAGAAACAGATTTTCATTAACATACATTTAATTTAAATAATAGGATTCATACTATAAATTTTTCACTGGTAACTTTACATAAAGTAGGTACTTAAAAGTATCACAATTTGGACATCATAATATGATATTCTTTCGGTATAGATGAAAAAATTAAAGATTATTAGATTTATTATGCTTAAGTACATTAATAACTATTATTAAAAAATAAATACATACGTACGTAACCCGTGCTTTCGGTGAGATGATATGTTTTTTAATGGTAAATGAAAATTATAAGTTTAGGACGGTCAATGGTAATATAAAAAAATTCATTCACCACGCTTACAAAAATACCATTGTTTTTTTAGTATTTTGTACCTAAAATCACGTCAATACCTATCTAATATGTCGTAAAGGTGTAGCAAACAAACACATTTTCCTGTTACCTAACGGACGAAGGATTGTCGAAAATGTGTAAAGCCTGAGTTCTAGTATCTACAAATTTTCTCTTAAATTACACCCTGAAAACCACACAATGCTTTTAAAATTCGGAAGTATATGAAAATATTATGTTTTCATATATATAATGTCAATTTATTTTTTTTCCATTCTGGCCTGGGAGCGACAGAAAAACATAGAATATGTTAGCTGCATTTCCTCCCGGGACTATTGTAGAGACCAGGTAAGGGATCTGAGGGTTTCAGTATCAGTATATTGTAGTTTAGGCAATAAGCTGATAACCTTTCATTACAGCAATATACCTACAAATATATCTTAAATAACCCTCAAAACTTTGTCATACGTGGTAGAACGACCTTTGTTTAGGTCGTTTACGCTCTGCCTACCCCATTAGGGATAAAGGCGTGATGTATGTATGTGACGTATATGTATGTATGTAACTTACTAAAAGGGCTCTATAAGAGATTAAGTTCTAATTACAATTATCTTATGTACTATTACGTCATTAACTATTTTTTAAGTTAATATACAAAATATAAATTTACTGAATCAACATAAGTTTCATCCACTTAAACTTACACTTATATCAGGTTAAAATTTGTAATAATTTCGTTCTATTCTTGCTTATTGATAGTAGCCATTAGATCAACAATAGAATAAGCTACGCCAGAAAACATAGCTATAATAGCAAATATCACTATTAGGGCGTTCTTCCATACAACGTAGTGGCAAGGGGTGATGTCTTTGTTCCATCGCCAGATTACTTCCGTGATGGCTGGGAGGAGTAGTCCCATGATGGAGAGGCATACAGCACCGACCAGGGTCATGATGAATTCCAAATGTGGGACAGCGCAGGCGATGGCCACTGAAAATGAAACACGGACATTATAAAAAAAAAAAATTGTCTTCTTCTTTGCGAGTGGATTCTCGAGTCGAAAGACCCGATTAACCCTGGTGTCAGAGTTTTTATTTTAGCATTATAGCACAGCTATTTAGGCTTATGACATGGTTTGAGTATCGACCACTGAAAGACAGTGACCGGGATTGACGGATTAACGTGCCCTCCGAAGCAGGGAATCCTTTTTTCTTTTCGGACAATCAGGTGATTTAGCCTGCAATATAAAAACCTCACAAAGTGATAAATTGACAAATTGCAACTTTGTGTTCCACCCCTGGGTATCGAACCCAGGATCTTCGGATCGTAAGCCCATGGCTCTGACTACTAGATCCCGAATGCAGTTTAAAAATATGTGTTAAAAATATTTTAAATGTGTTGTGTGTACTCATGAAACTGAAAATGCTAATATATTTTTTTCATGAAATTTTTAAAAAAATAACTTTACGTGAAAGGCAGACACTTCTGTATGGAAGATGCAAATTGGTTTCTTTATTTTCAAGATTTATCAAAATACGTATAAGGTATGTTCATATAAAATGTACCATTACTTAGTAAGGTGGACCGTAATACAAATTGATTAAAAACCCCAAATTGAACTACCTCCGTGGTCTAGCGGTCTGAAGCATGGACTCACGCACCGTAGGTCCCAGGTTCGATTCCCGGCGCGGGACAATGACTTTGTGTTGTTGTTAATAGTTTGGTTAGGATACACGCTGATCACCTGCTAGTCCGAAAAGTAAGATAATCTATAGTGTCGGATGGGCATGTAAATAGTCGGTCCTGCGCCTGATTTCTGGTTGTGTCAATCTGTCCCATCAGAATTAAGATTGAAGGAGAAGAAAGTGCACAAAGACACTAAAAACTAGTCCTGCGCAGTTAGCCTATGAGAAAATTGCCATTGCCATCACCGAAAATCGGTGGGAGGACTTCTAAAAATCCCAAACGAAACTATAATGATCGTTTATTTTTACAATATAGGCTCATATTTCATTTAACCTAACCTCTGGCTGTCACCATTTATACCGCCTTATACAAATACAATTTCATGTATTAGACAATTGCAAGATAAAGAGGAATAGATTTATTATAAGTCTGGCTGGCTATTGTTCCACCTATGTACGATACTACTACGAACGCTATAATTAAATCCTTATCCAAGAATTAATCGAAATATTCATTGGAATATTCTTAAAATTAGTACTTAACATAATTTCTAAAAGTTTCAGCGGTATTCAGAAATTTCAATAAAATGAATTCAATTTGCGTATCTGAAATAGTTCTGCCACGTCAACTGATTGGTATTAAAATATTTTGAAAGGGTTAAACTTATTTAATTTATTCAATGTCACATAAAACTCAATGTATTAATTGTACATGTCAATCTTAAAACAACAATCAAAATTAATTCTTTGAATAAAATATTGCATCTGTGTATTTTTTCGCAGTTTTTTTAAAAATTAACAATAGGCAAACCGTTTGTCTGCCATATCACCTGCAGGACTATGATGCACACTGTAAACTTCGATCTGTCTACATGCGTTGCATACTTCACTCCCACTAATGCCTAACCTTTTCCAGTGTGAAGTGCGCAACGGAAGAGATAATGCGTAGACTAAACGAAGTATACAGTGCCCATCATAGCCCTGCTGATGGAATGTGACGATGCAGACGATGATGGAACATGTTTGCCTATATGATGCCTCTCTCTTGCCTTGAAAAGGCCCAGGTTTTAATGTTCGGGAGACAAGGAGTTCCACTCCTTAGCCGTTCGCATTAAAAACTCCATTCTGGACTGGGGAATTTATATTTTTCTTTCCTTTTCTTTCTGCTTTCTTTCGTTCTTTACTTGTATTGCGGTCCGTGACGGATTTTGCTTAACAAAAGGTGGTGCAGTAAAAGATTTTACAGTATGTTGTTAAGGTATGGAGGCCCAATTAGAATGCAATTTTTTTACTTTGGGGAGCGCTCGGGTTAGCCGCCATCTTGAATTTAATGTACCAAAGTGTTTCTTTTTTAAATAACGACTCAACCATTGACTCTGTGACAAAGTATTGTGCCAGCCTAAAAGATGAATACGTACCTAACAGCAGAGTGCCAACCAGCCTGATCCCCGCTAGCGACCACATTTGCGCACTCGCCGGGATTCGATCCTGCACTCTCCGCCACACAACATCCACTGGCACGTAGTACACTAAAGCGAAGGAGAGCAGCATCACACACGCTACCAGGATCTTGGCCACTTGAGCAAGTCTGAAAAAGATTAAGTTCAATATTTATTATTATTTATTTTACACTGCATTTACATACATACATAAGATCACGCCTTTATT
Source organism: Scrobipalpa costella (assembly GCA_949820665.1). Classification (NCBI taxonomy): domain Eukaryota; kingdom Metazoa; phylum Arthropoda; class Insecta; order Lepidoptera; family Gelechiidae; genus Scrobipalpa; species Scrobipalpa costella. The sequence goes on from OX463298.1 coordinate 5,057,838, forward strand.
CCTAATGGGGTAGGCGACCTAAACAAAAATCGTTCCGTCACGTCTGACAATGTTTTGAGGGTTATTGAAGACAGATTTGTAGGTATATTGCTGTAGTGATAGGTTGTCAGCCCATCGCTTAAATTTCAATATACTGAAACCCTCGGATCCCTTAGCTGGTTTTTACAGCATGCCCAGGAGGGAATGCAGCTTTTGCTACCAGGCCAGCATGGAAGAATCACTGCAATTTAGTCAATCAACATTTGTCCAGTCTATTTTTGAAACAGTTCACTGAGGGAGCACTTATTACTGATTCTGGAAGTTTATTCCACGAGTCCACTACGCGGTTTGTTAAGAAGTGGGGCTTGGCATTGCTTGCACTCTCCTCGGAGCATAAAAGTTTTAATGAGTGTCCTCTCAGATTCTTGTTTTGGTAAAAGACGAGGATATAAAATGCACCTGTTAAGAACCTGGGTTTTTTTAAGGCAAGTGTGAACAGACAGTATGTAAGCGTACTTTAATACGGTCATAAGTAATTGTCAGTAGAGATAGTGGACAAAATGCTTGCCTATCTAAAAATAAGTCCAGTGGGATATTAAACTTCTTCCGTGTTACTTGTCTAATTCAATGAGCTAGTGTAATATCACTTAGCTAATGCGTCGTATACATTCTATCAAGGTGGACGTGTAAAGGTTAGCCCGCACTAGGACGTCGCTGTAGCGAAGCGGCGCACCGCGGCAACGCGCGTCACTGCGCTACAAATGATTCTTTGTATGAAAATGTATGAGATGTATCACACTGCAGCGGCATTGTAGCTGCAGCGCACGGTGCGGCAATGTCAGTTCATACATTTTGACAGATTTTGTCGCGCCGTGCCACACCGTTCCTAGTGCGGTCTTACCTTTATCCTCCTTGCGTTGCATAAATAAAATAAAAGGAAACACAATACACTATAAACCCTGTCCCATTTCCTAGTAGTTCCCTAGAAACTGGGGTCTAATATCTTTACTAACTATGAAGCCAGAGTGCAGTATAGCATAACGCCATCTTCTAGGGATTACACCTAGATGTGAGGCTTCAAGGGGCTTTGAATTTCATAGCTTCCTGGACTTGGAATTAGATTTAGACTGAAGCTGGATTAGTAAGAAGAAAGAGGAACATCTATTCCAAACAGTAAGTACATTAAGTTTCAATTTTTAATGCAAAATCAATGGGTTCTAAAATTGATTGCATTAATTGTTTAAATAGGCTTTATTTTCCACGTAAAGTATTTTTAGATTGTAGCTTGACCCTTACTACTATTCACTTATTTATTGACAAATATGTTAGATAAATTCAATTAAAATACATTAACATGTCTAACATGTAATCATGCCTGAAACCTCAGTAGACAGAGCATCAACGGTTTACTAAAATCCACTTTCGCCACGTCTGACAAAGACGATGTTGAGGGTGATCTTCACTACATAGTAAAAAACAAAGTCGCTTTCTCTGTCCCTATATCCCTATGTATGCTTAGATCTTTAAAACTACGCAACGGATTTTGATGCGGTTTCTTTTAATGGATAGAGTGATTCAAGAGAAAGGTTTATATGTATAAAACATGCATAATATAGTAGAAAAAACACTGATAAATTTCGTGCGAAGCCGGGGCGGGTCGCTAGTAGATTATAAAACCATTAAGTAACATAACTCACACTTCATCCTGCGGCAAGTTGAGAATCAGCTGTCCTTTGACATCGTCTCCATATCTAAGGTACCCAGCAAAGCCCACGAAGCCGTACATGACGATGACCACCATCATGGCCAGGTTGAGTACCCCTGGACAACCCAGGAACTGATGAGGTTTCTTCATCTCGTTCTCTATTGGCATCACGACGCCTATGCCCTCCATGGCGAAGAGACTTGTGCTGGAAGTACAAATGTTCTTTTTTAGAGAAGGGAAATGAGTTTTAAACTTCTTTTTCAGGAGTGTCGCGTAACATTATTCGAACTCTTTTAGTTTTATCTTAATACATACATACATACATATAATTACGCCTTTATCCCTAATGGGGTAGGCAGAGCGTAAACGATCTAAAAATAGGTCGTTCCGCCACGTCTGACAAAGTTTTGAGGGTCATTTAAGATAGATTTGTAGGTTTATGTTAATTTAGGTACAAAAACATTATACAAGATCTTGGATCCAAGATATTTCTCAACAGTATGAGAATATGATAGGAAAATTTTCAGATACAAAGTTTGGTGGTGGACACCAAAAACCTTTCTTCTTCTTCTTCCTCTTCTTCTGTCGAGTGGGTATCGAGTCTATGGACCCGATGAACCCTGGTTTCAGAGTTTTTAAACCGCCTAGTAGCCAAACTATCAGGCCTCTGACATGGTTTGAGTAACGACCACTATCAAAGACAGCAAAAGGGACCGACGGCTTAACGTGCCCTCCGAAGCACGAAATCTTTTTCTTTTTGGACAATCAGGTGATTCAGCCTGCAATGTCCTAACCAAACTGGGGAAAAATTCACAAAGTGATAAATTCTCAAATATCAACTTTGTGTTTCCCCCTGGGAATCGAACCCAGGACCTCCGGATCGAGAGTCCATGGCACTAGCCACTTGACCACGGAAGCAGTTGCGAAAACCAATAATCTCTAAGGGAAAACCGGAATACGATAGGGTCCGATCCGACAAAGGTCATGGTTATTTGTTACAAAGCATACATACTGTCATGCCTGTATCCCTAATGGGGTAGGCAGAGCGTGAACAACCCAAACAAAGGTCGTTATGCCACGTCTGACAAGTTTTGAGGGTTGTTTAAGATAGAACTGGATATTACTGTAGTGACAGGTTGTCAGCCCATCGCCTAAATTACAATATACCCTCGAATCCCTTAGCTGTTACAAAACATACTCGAATAAAAACCGTTATTAAATTATATTTGTTTCCCCGAATGACAGATGATTTTATAAAACTATCTAAAATGCATTTAGGGTTTTAATGATAATTCTTCTTTCGTATAGCTCGACGATTTCAATAAAGCTAAAGAAATTGTAATAAAAAGAACTATAAACTTCAAATAAACGTGAATGTGATTGTAATTGCTTTAACACAGGTGGTTTAAAAGACCCTAACAGCGCAGACATTCTCATTCCAATCGCAAATTGAATAAAAATATTTTTTTCTCCATGTTTTCTAAAAAGATGTGAGTTATCATAAATATTATTTCGGCATGAAAAAGGTGGTAAAAGGTTGCAATTGTAATGTTACAGCTCCCAGTTTTGGCTTTTTATTTCACGAATATTAGACTTTCACCTTTAGCAAGCATTATCTAAAAATGTATTAGGTTTTTTCAACTGAAAGTAACGGCTTTACCCGTGGCTCAAAGTGTCTTCTGTCATTCTTCGGTGGTATTTTTTTTTACATTGTGTTATTACTATGTCATGTTATGTATTCCTGATAAAATACTTAGCTTTAAAAAAAATATACGGTGTTTAAGGGACAGCGTCTCGAAAACTGATAGGGGTTGCTTAATCAACAAAACTGAACAGGATTTTTTTTTCAATGAGTGAAAATTGCTTGTCCATAAAAATTGTTTGATCGAGGTGGTCATTTTGTATGGGAAGGTCATATTTCTTTTCATTTTCTTTCGACGCTGTCCCTTACACCCGGTATATCATATTCTTCTGCATATTTGTTTAATTTATAATTGATCAAAAAAAAACATACATACATATAATCACGCCGTTATCCCTAATGCGGTAGGCAGAGCGTAAACGACCAAACAAAGGTTGTTCCGCTACGTCTGACAAATTTTGAGGGTTAATTAAGATACATTTGTAGGTACAGCCCATCGCCTAAATTACAATATATTGAAACCCTCGGCTTCCTTAGCTGGTTTTTACAGCATGCCCGGGAGGAGATGAGCTGGCACATTCTATGTTTTTCCCTCACTTCCAGGCCAGCATAGAAGAAAAAAAATACAACTTGCTATATTTGGACAAAAGAGTAGTACAACCTATTATCACAATGATTCTTTGTACAGACCCATCATCATATTACACAAAAGTTTATTTATAACATAGCTTCGCAATAGTTTGGAAGTAAAGTTTCAGTTTCAGTAAGCGGCTTGATCAATTAATATTCAGGAGAGATGCTAGAGTGACGCCGCTGTAAAGTTACGAAACATGAAACCAAGAATCTCTCGACAAGTACTTAAACAATGCCACAGGAAAGTTATGAGGGTTCAAGGCTTGTCATAATACTTGGATGTCTATATATAAACAGGAGAAAGATACCTACGTTACTTGTGTCAAAACAACAGAAGTTATATCTTTCTGTTATTCAAATTCAAAATTCAAAACAATTTTATTTCGGAAAGCATCCATAGTTGATAGCAAAACTTAAAATTAATTAATTCTAGGTAGTGTTAGTAAAACTTAAAATTTAATTAATAAACAATTTTCATCCATTTCATTACTACATTACATTACAATTTCATTACATGTTATGGCCATCTAGCTAAAACAAATCCATACTTGTTTTAGTTAGATTCTGTGAAACGCCAAATCAAAGCTTCTATGACTGTATTTTTAAAACTCGATTATATAATTGATTGATATGTTTTGTATTTTTTACTTCGTTTTCGAAGCTCGACGGGACGACAATTCCGAAACCATTCAAATTTAAACTACATACTTATAATCACGCCTTTATCCCAAATGGGGTAAGTGGTGGTAGAGCGTAAACGAACTAAACAAAAGTCGTTCCGCCACGTCTAACAAAGTTTTGAGGGATATTTAAGTTAGATTTGTAGGTATACTGCTGTAGGTTCATCCCATCGCCTAAATTGCAATATACAGAAACCCTCGGATCCCTGAGCTGGTTTTTACAGCATGTCCGGGAGGAAATTGCTTTAGCAATAAGGCCGCCTATATTGTACTGTCACGTTTGTTCCTTTTTATTTCTGTTGTATGTGTTTCTTTGTGCAATAAAGCATTTTGTATTGTATTGTATTGTAAATGCAGCTGGCACATTCAATGTTCGTTACCAAGTTCCTTTAGTTGTCTTTTCCAATTAGAAATTCGAAATACAAAACGTTCCGTTCGTGAATTATGCCAATTAATAGCACTACTCGTATTTGTAAATGAACATTGTCAATGCACAATTCTCAAAGCCATTTGTGAAGAAACTGTGAAAATATTTTTGTTTCATTGTACAATTATGAAATTTAATACATAATTAAATCGTTCTTTAGTTATGTAGGTATAGTAAGAGATAGGTATTGGAAACGCTATTGCTTATATTTAACTACGATATCATAGAACCTACGCATAGTACGAAAATGAAGAACTTTTTAGAAATATAACAGAATAACTTTCCATAAACAAAACTGATTAATTTTCCCCCCAAAAACATAGCTGAACAACTTCACTCAGTAAAATTTAACAACTTTTCAACATAAGTACAACTTAAAAACTTTCAAGATACAACTGAAAAAATTTTTCATTTAAAACTGAACAGGTTTTCATTATAAAACTGAACAACTCAATACAACTGAACATTTTTGTGCATAAAACTAAAAGCCTTTTCAATGCTTACCTGATGAAATTGGGAACTCCTTGTATAGAAGTGGCAATCTCTCGATCCTTGATCTCTATGGGGTCTCTGAGGCAGTAATAGATGGATATGCAGATGGAGCCAAGCCAAACAAAGTTGGCCAGGGTCGAGAACACCACCAGGTACTTAACCACCACTAACTGAACAACTTATTCTTACATTAAACTGAACATCTTTCCCCAATGAATCTGAACAACTTTTAGCATTGAACTGAACAATTTTTCAGCACAAAACTGAACAACTTTCTAGAAACAAAACAGAACAACTTTCTAGTAACAAAACTGAACAACTTTATAGAAACAAAACTGATCAATGTTCTATAAACAAAACTGAACAACTTTCTAATTTGTAACTGAACAAATTTCCAATACAAAAACTAAACAACTTTTTAGCAATGAACCTGAACATCTTGTCACCATAAAACTGAAAAACCCACTTCAACTAGGTACTGAACATTTTTTGTGTATAAAAATGAAATACTTTCAATGCTTACCTGATGAAATTGGGAACTCCTTGTATAGAAGTGGCAATCTCTCGATCCTTGATCTCTATGGGGTCTCTGAGGCAGTAATAGATGGATATGCAGATGGAGCCAAGCCAAACAAAGTTGGCCAGGGTCGAGAACGGCACCAGATACTTCAGGTTCCTGATCTGAGTTAGAGGCACCAGCACTACCAGGGTCAGGCCGCAGAAGGCTGCCACTGACCAGTTTGGACCACCATATTCGTTGGAGACCTGTCGAAAGGAAAAAAAATAATGAGATTTGAAGGCACATAACATATTAATTTCATCATCATCATTTGCTTGCCCTTATCTCATTTACTTGTGGTCAGCGCAGTACGTTTTCTTCTTCCGTTCATCCCTGTCAGCCGTCAATTCAATACTCACACCTGTTTTAGACATATCATCTTTCACGCAGTCCATCCATCTTTTCTTTGGTCGTCCTCTCCCAACATATCCATCCACATTCAAATTCATTACCCTTTTGCCTATATGACTTTCATCCCTCCGCATAACATGGCCATACCACGCAAGGCGATTTCCTCTTACTTTGTTGGTAATTGGCGCAACTTTCAGACTTCCTCTTATATACTCATTCCTTATCTTATCCATTCTTGTTACTCCACACATCCATCTCAGCATTCGCATTTCCGCAGCATGAAGTTTTCTTTCATCCATCACTTTCATATTATCAACTTAAGTAGCTGAAATGATAATTGTATTGAACTAGTTCAAGTTTGTAGGTATATTGTTGCAGTGACAGGGGGAATGCTGCCAGCCTATTGGGCACTTTACCTCATGGAGATGCGTTGGAGGGTCTTATTTATTTGTAGTTTTTTGTTTTATTATTTTTTAGAAATTAGGATAGTTTAAGATTTTATGAATTGTACGATGATTTTGTTTTTTTTTTTGATAATAAAGATTTAATTTTTGTGATATGTTTTAATATTAGTCACATTTTTATACTATACAGGATGTAAAAAAAAGACTACGTTCCTTTAAACCACGTATTTTATTTAATGTGTGTATTGTGATGTATATCACTAATACTTTTTTTACACCTGACTCTGATAGCCGACACGCAAAGTTGAAGTGACCAGAATGTGTAAATATTGTGCTCAAAATTAAATTAGTAATAAAAAAATATATATGGAATATTAGCTGTGCCTAAAACACTGACATCCATTTTTTTGGGGTCTTTCGTCGATAAAAAAAACCCGCTCAATAAGGGCAGCAACACACAGGCGTCACTTACTGCGCGTAAGGTTCTGCTTAACACGCTGTTAATGCTTTCTGCATTGCCTACAACACACATGCGTCACCTTACGCTCTATGCCCGCGTACTGGCTGAGGGATGCGCCGACGTTTATAGTATTTTAAGTTTATTATTATTATTATTAACAGCCTGAGGTGTCCCACTGCAGGGCAAAGGCCTCCCTCCCCTTCTTCCATTTCTCCCTGTCTTGAGCCTCTTTTAACCAGTTTCGGGCGAGTGCGTCTAGCTCGTCTCGCCATCTCTTCCTGGGACGACCTCGTGCCCGTCTCGCGTTAAGAGGGACCCAATGTGTAGTTATTTTTGCCCAAAGTGCGTCCGGCATCCCAGCAATATGTCCAGCCCAATCCCACTTAAGGAAAGCTGCCTTCTGACCTACGTCTACAATTTTTGTACGGGATCTCAGCGTCGTATTCCTTACTCTGTCGATCAATCTGACCCCGAGTATGCTGCGTTCCATAGTTCTTTGACAAACAATTTTAAGTTTATAGTATTATTTACTGTTTACTGTACACAAGTAATCTGAGAAAGAAAATACACAAGAAATAACGACACAACAGAACAGGTTCAATTTCTTCCAGCTGAACTACGGAAGTGAGACTTAAATTGAGAGTTCATCGGTACGCGCGTACTCCAACTCTACGTAGGCGCATCCCTCTGCCGATACGCGCGCGTCGAGTGTAAGGTGACGCATGTGTGTTGTAGGCAATGCAAAAAGCATTGACAGCGTGTTGAGCGCAACCTTGCGCGCAGGCGGTGACGCCTGTGTGTTGCTGTACTTAGAAGAAGAACATACGCACGAGTATAGATGGGTCAATTTACCTGTCTAAATGCTTCGCCTATGACCACAACGTACACACAACACGCTCCAGCATGTGTTAATGCTAATGCCCAATCAGCAAGCTCCCTGAAAATAAAAAAAAAATATTTTTGCCTTTATTTTTATACATCTTTAAAAAATGATAAAGAAAATATTTCAACGTTCATGATACGTTTTAACGCTTGGCAGGTGGTTTATAAAATCAGATTTCTATCCGAAGGTCACTCAATCTTTTGGTATATTTCTAGGAAAAGTGTGATGAAATTTTAGGGCACCCTTCAATCCCCATTGTTAGACATTTTATTTTTCCTTATTTCAGGCTTTTTCGGATAATCGTACTCATTATTACAAATGTAAAAGTTTTATCCCAAGTTGGAAAAGTCGGGATTGTGTTTCTCGTACAGGATATTTTTCTTCTGTCGTGTGGGTATCAAGTCAATCGACCTGATGAACCCTGGTGTCATGGTACAATACAATATAATTTGTACGCTAAAATTTTTTTTTTCACTTCCTGAAAAAGGTTCGTCCTCTACAAACCTTTTTTGTTGTACATTGTTATTGTCTGAGCAACCCCAATCAGTTTGCGTGACGCTGTCCCTTACACCCGGTATGTTTGGTGAATAAAACTTACGTTGGTTTATTTCTGAATAAATATGTGGTAACAAGGGTCGTGACAGCCTTAAAAAAGGTTATGCTCTATCCTCGTGTACAATGAGGTCGTTGACTTCATTTTTTAACACTAAATAAGGAAAAGTACATACATATATATATAATCACGCCTTTATCCCTCATGGGGTAGGCAGAGCGTAAACGACCTAAACAAAGGTCGTTCCGCAACGTCTATCTAAGTTTGGAGGGTTACTTAAGATATTGTAGGTATACTGCTGTAGTGACAGGTTATCAGCCCATCTCCTAAATTTCAATATACTGAAACCCTCGGATGCCTTAGCTGGCTGGCTGGCCCGGGAATAAATGCAGCTGGCACATTCTATGTATTTTTGTCGCTCCCAGGCCAGCATGGAAGAAGATCCACGAACGTTTCCACGGGAAGATCATCTTAATGTTCATTACCTGGCAAATGGCGCATATTTTCGTACCGGCGGTGGTCCATTCTGAAACACTAGGTCGCAGGTTGCAGCATATCCTAAGCATGGTTTCTTCACTTCTATACATAATTGTTGTGATGTTTTTACCTGCAAATAAACGTAACATTATTACATACATACAAAAAATCACACCTTTATCCCTAATGGGGTAAGCAGAGCAAAATAATGAGCCAGACCTAAACAATGGTCATTCCGCCACGTCTGACAAGTTTTGAGGGTTATTACGGTTAATTTTGCTGTATATTGCTATAGTGACAGGTTGTCAGCCCATCGCCTAAAATTGTAATAGACTAGATAACCCTCGAATCCCTTAGCTGGTTTTTACAGCATGCCCGTGAGGAGATGCAGCCGACACGTTCTATATTTTTCTATCACTCCCAGTCCAGCACGGAAGAAACGTCACATTATTTACTTATCTAAACACAGTCAATTGTCAAACAGTCGTTTGACGATCATATTATCTTCGGTATTTATATTGGAATGTAATTATGAAATTAATAGTTTGAAATAAATAAATTTAAATCTAATTAAATATGACTTGTGATCATCCTAAAAGAAAATTTATACATTATTATGCAGTGCTTCATAACTCACATAATATCGGAGTACATAATACAGGGTGTGATGGACAGCGTCCCGCGAACTGATAAGGGTTGCTTAGTCAACGACACTGAACAACTATCAGCAGGATTTTTTTTTTCAGGAAGTATAAAGCAAAAAAAAATGGTTTATCATACAAATTTGTCTGATCGGAGTGGTCATTGTGTATAGGAAGGTCAAAAAATTTTTATCTCCTGAAAGAAAATCTTCCCGGTGAAAGTTGTTCACTTCACTAAACAACTAAAACACCAGACAATTCTTTCATGAAGTGGAAAAATAAATGGCTTTTTCATACAAAATGACCACCTTGATCAGAAACTTTGTATGGAAAAGCCAATTTTATTTTTCACTTCCTGCAAGAATTTCTTGGTGGAATTTGTTCAGTATCGTTGACTAAGCGACCCCTATCAGTTTGCGTGACGCTGTCCCTTACACGCGGCGTATACAATCATTTTATACCTATTGGATAGCAAGGTGTTATTGCTCGTTGTACAATATGAGGCACTGGAGATAAATTTATTGGATCCAATATCAAATTGTCGCCAAATTATTATGTGTGTTCAAACTTCCATATGGTTTAACTAACATATTGAACATACAACTTCATCAACACGATCCTCCTTCAACCCATCCTATTCATCCAGCATACTATGTGATGAATAATAATGGAAGCTCAACTTTGGTTGCAAAACATGATAGTAAGCTCAACAATATTTACATTCAACTATGAATAACTCTGTAATACCCTGGAAGCTTTAGTATTAAAGTATATATAATAGGTACGTACGTATGTACGTTCTTGTAATAGGTACGTACATACGTACATACGTGCGTACCTATTACAAGAACCTCAAATACAGATCCGCATATTTTATTTAAAAGAACATGCGTTTTTGCAGAAACGTCAAATAGGTTGTCATTGGTACTGTTGTCTCATTACCAATGACAACCTATTTGACGATTGTGCTCAAAAAATATGAAAATAATTTGACCTCCCATGATATAGGTAGGTTTGTCATTCAGTAAAAAAATATTATCAATTTAATGTTTTTTTTTTCCACGCTGGATTGGGAGAGATAGAAAAACATAGAATGTTCCAGCTGACCTTCCTCCCAGGTATGCTGTAGAAGACGGCAAAGGAGATTCAACAACCTGTCACTACAGCAATACACATTACAATCTAAAATTGCTCTCAATTTTTGTCAGAGTGGCGAATGCGCCTTTTACATACATACATACATATAATCACGCCTTTATCCCTACTGGGGTAGGCAGAGCGTAAACGACCTAAACAAAGGTCATTCCGCCACATCTGACAGATTTAAGAAATATTTGTAGATATATTGCTGTAGTGACAGGTTATCAGCCCATCGCCTAAATTACAATATACTGAAACCCTCGGATCCCTTAGCTGGTTTTTACAGCATGCCCGGGAGGAAAAGCAGCTGGCACATTCTATGTTTTTCTTTCACTCCCATTCCAGCATGGAAGAAAAGCGCCTTTTACTAGGCGTTTATGCTCTGCCTCCCCTATAAAGGATAGAGGCGTGAGTTTATGTTTATTATGTATTTTTTTGTGACATACATCAATAAATTTTGATAAAACCAAAATCACGAATAAGATAATTGCTATACTAAATATTAAAAATAGACCACTTTAACCGCAACCTATCAAAATAATGCCATTAGAAAGTGTTCTTACACAATAGTGGGAAATTAACCATTGTCACACACCACATAACTTCTCGCTTGCTGACACGAAAGCCTCAATATGAATGAAGAGACAGAAGTTCCGAGTTCTAATGACGTAACTTGGCTATTATAAGAGCAATGCTTTTAGCCAACTAAGCAGCCATACAATTAATTACATACATACATACATCACGCCTTTATCCCTAATGGGGTAGGCAGAGCGTAAACGACCTAAAAAAAGGTCGTTCCGCCACGTCTGACTAAGTTTTGGGGGTAGTAGTGGCAGGTCGTCTCCCTAGCCTTATCCCATATCTCACGGGGTCGGCTGCCTAATCCAGGGGATTGAGCGAGGGTACTAGTTTTTACACAGAGCGACTGCCATCTGACCTCCGCAACCCAGATGGGAAACCAGACCCAATCCTAGATTAGGTCAGAGTTTTCAAGCCGCCAATGCTTAGCACTGGCCTCTGATATGGCTTAACGACTAATATCTACGGTATTAAACGATATTAACCGAGACCAACGGCTTAACGTGCCTTCCGAAGCACGGAAAAAGCGCCGAATAAACGTACATATGAAATTCGAAACTCGAAAAACACATTGGTACGTGGTGGGATTCGAACCACGACCTCCCGCTCAGGAGGCAGCGGCCCTATCCACTACACCATCGGGCTCTAGTAGTGGCAGGTGTGTCTTACTATTTAACTATTTTAGAGCGTTACCAAATTTAGTAACGTTATGCAAACGCAATGAAACATAGCGTTTAATCTAATTTTCGGAGAAAATTTTAATCAAGGTACTTTTCGAAGAAAACTTTATCTGCTGGGCAACAACAAAAATAATGGCATGCTCACTACAGTTACAAATCAACGCGTAAACCTCGTAATTACCTAAGTACCTAAAAACTGCCTAATTAAGAGAAGCTCTGAAATAGGGCTCTAGGATCTGTATTACTTCCATGCTGGCCTGGGAGCGAGAGAAAAACATAGAATTTGCCAGCTGCTATTCCTCTCGGGCATGCTGTGAAAACCAGCTAAGAGATCCGAGGATTTCAGTATATTGTAATTTAGGCGATGGACTGACAACCTGTCACTACAGCAATGTACCTACAAGTTATCTTAAATAACCCTCAAAACTTTGTCAGACGTGGCGAAATGGCCGTTGCTTAGGTCGTTTACGCTCTGCCTACCCCATTAGGGATAAAGGCGTGATTATATGTATGTATGTATGTCTGAAATAGGACAGAACAAACTGTGAGCTGAAATCTCTGCAACTAGCTAGAAAACTGACAAAGCCATTTCCAGTTTTGAATAGTTTTCAGTCTTTTGTTTTCATTTATGAAATATCATACGAATGTAGCAGTCAGTTTAAATATAAAAAAAACTTCACACAAAGTTATCAATGCTTCAACCGATGTCCCTATCTAATAATTTATTAATCACTAGCTGTACCTAAATAGTCATCTCATTATGTAAAATTGTATCTACGTAATTTCATACAAAATAATGAATCTTTTATTATTACCAGTGGTTGACCTAAAACGTTGCGAAAAAAAGCTTTACTAACAAAAAAATACAATTCTACAAAAGTCTTTGGTCCACTCATCTCAATGACCCAATCTATCAGAACCATCCGGTCCTTCAGCGGTCCTTAGGTTGATAGGTTCTTGCAAGAAACAAGGTGTATTATAAATGAAAGGATATATAGAGGACATCAAATTTGTTTACCTTTCTTTTGTGTTTTCAGTTGTTGTTTGTTACGCAGAAGCAAAAAAAATATTGAATCTGAAATGCTGTGTCAGACGTGGAGGAACGACCTTTGTTTATGTCGTTTACGCTCTGCCTACCCTCATTTCTATTAGGGATAAAGGCGTTATTATATCTACGTATATATGTAATGCTTGATTTTATTCTTCCATGCTGGACTGGGAGAGATAGAAAAACATAGAATGTTCCAGCTGCCCTTCCTCCCGGGCATGCTGTAGAAGACAGCAAAAGAGACTCGAGGGTTACAGTGTATTGTAATTTAGGCGATGGGCTGACAACCTGTCACTAAAGCAATACATATTACAATCTAAAATTGCCCTCAATTTTTGTCAGACGTGGCGAAAGCGCCTTTTAAGCGCCTACCCCGTAAGGGATAGAGGCGTGATTTATGTATGTATGTATGTATGTTGATTTTATTTGTGATACAATATTTATGTTCACGCCTGTATCCCTTAAGGGTTATGTAGAGTAAAATTGATCTTCAACGCCCTCGCTACGTCTGATAAAAAGTGCAAAGTAGGAAACAGTATGGAGTTATAATTGTTTTTTTGCAGGTAATCATAAAAAATATTTGTGATCAAGTTCATCGGGTCCATAGACTCGATACCCACTCGATAGAAGAAGATGAAGTTCAACGTCTTAATTTGAAATTTATGTATTAGGTATAATTTGATGTGCCTATTCACGGCATAAAATATAATACTTATTAATTTCAATTAACTATTTGACACAATTGAACGGAAATATAATGTGAATTACTTGATTATGAGTCAATAATTTATGTTTATATTTATGCTTTTTTTATGATTTTTAATTAACCATTACGTAAGTATATAGGGATTGAATACGTATGTTTTTTTTTAATGTTTATATTTTATACTGCATGTTTATGCTATCGTAAAATTCTATAGTTATATTACTGTGCACTTTGTATCCGCTTCTTGACATCAAATCTCACTTCTGTAGGTCTGCTGTAAGAAATTTCTTCATAAAAATTGGCATTTTCTGTTGCGTCTTTTTTCGTTGTGTTTCTTTTTGTCTTTTATTGTGTACAATAAATTGTTAAATATATATGTATAAATTACATTGATTTGATGTAATTTATGCCACTGATTGCTTCACAGATAATCATAAATGAAGTGTTTAAGTACAAGCCAATTAAAAATGAAAAAAAATGTAACATTCACTTACCAAAACATGTATGACATGTCCACAAATAAATCCTATGATGATAGTTCCTAAAGACCCAACTAGCAGTCCAGCATTTTTGAAGGCCAGAGGCATAGCCAGCACTCCCGAGCCCAGGGAGGCTTTCAAAAGATGCGCTAAAGCTCCGAAGCTCCTGAAAAGGTAAAATAAAGGTTATACTGTTTCGTTGACTTTCTTCCTATTATCATTGGTACCTGTAGTTACCTGAAGCACTCATCACTCATATTACCTAAGTGAGATCGTGTCATTAATCTCACATTCATATTACCGGGTGAAAAGGACAGCGTCCTGCAAACTGACAGGGGCTGCTTAGTCGACGAAACAGGAACAACTATCACCAGGAAATTCTTTCAGGAAAAAAAAATGGACTTCCCATACAAAATGACTATCTCAATCAGAAAATTTGTATGGCAAACCAAATAAATTATTTCACTTCTTGAAAAAAAATCTGCTGATAGTTATTCAATTCCGATGACTGAGCAACCCCTATCAGTTTAGGGACGCCGTCCCTTACACCCGGTAATATGAATTTGAGATTAATAACACGATCTCACTTAGGTAATATGAGTGATGAGTGCTATGGCTCCCACTACTATTCTCTGTATCGGGGTATCATAGGCATATACAGAAACAACCACAAAGAACAACTAAACGCAGAAACAGACATACATACATACATATAGTCACGCCTATATCCCTAATGGGGTAGGCAGAGCGCAAACGACCTAACAAAGGTCGTTCCGCCACGTCTGACACAGTTCTGAGGGTTATTCAAGATAGACTTGTATGTATATTGCTGTAGTAACAGGTTGCCAGCCCATCGCCTAAATTACAATATACTGAAACCCTCGGATCCCTTAGCTGATTTTTACAGCATGCCCGGGAAGAAATGCAGCTGGCACATTGTATGTTTTTCTCTCGCTCCCAGGCCAGCATGGAAGAATTTGTATGGTTTTTTTCTTTTTTTTTTTTTAGTTCCGTGACTGAGCAACCCCTATCAGTTTGCGGGACGCCGTCCCTTACACCCGGTAATATGAATTTGAGATTAATAACACGATCTCACTTAGGTAATATGAGTGATGAGTGCTATGGCTCCCACTACTATTCTTTGTATCATAGGCATATACAGAAACAACCACAAAGAACACCTAAACGCAGAAACAGACAGACATCATTAAAATAGCTGCCCTGCTGGGAATCGAACCCCGGGATCCTCTTAGAGGCAACCATCCAGAATACAATTTGTATTTTATAATTTATACAACTTTACAAGTATTTTATTTTATCCTAAGTTCAAAAATTTGGACCGTTGAGAATTGTATTCGGGAAATATACATTAGTGCTTCACAACTTCTATCTACTCTTTCTTCTAACTTTCAACAGTTGGAATTTGCTATTTCTATTAAATACACAGCTCTTCCAGTACTTTGCCTACTTCTAAGACAAAACGTAAACGTAGTATTGAGACATTTTGAACTCCCTGAACCGAACAGAGCGTACCAAATTAGTAAATTACTTGAATCCTTTGGCAAAGACATTACCCATTTCCTAAAAGAAGAAGCACAAAGAAGGTGATTTTGTTTTTTATTGAGGTTTGATTTCCTTTGATGTTTTGCACGTGTCGTAAAAGCAAGGACTTTGCCCCTAAATGAGAGAAAAGACCCCCTTATCATCAAATAGAGTTGATTAATATCCTATTCAGTATTTTCACGTGCTCATATCATAGAAATCTATTTATAAATACTGCCTCCGTGGTCTAGTGGCTAGTGCCATGGGCTCCCGATCCGGAGGTCCTGGGTTCGATTCCCAGGGGGTAAACCATAAAGTTGATATTTGAGAATTTATCACTTTGTGAATTTTTCCGTTTGGGTAGGACATTGTAGGCTGAATCACCTGATTGTCCGAAAAGAAAAAGATTTCGTGCTTCGGAGGGCACGTTAAGCCATCGGTCCCGGTCGCTGTCTTTGATAGTGGTCGTTACACAAAACCATGTCAGAGGCCTGATAGTTGTGCTACTAGGCGGTTTAAAAACTCTGAGACCAGGGTTCATCGGGTCCATAGACTCGATACCCACTCGACAGAAGAAGAAGAAATTTATAAATAACCTCACGTGTGCTTTTCGGTAATATACCTAATATTCCATAACGCCTTTATGGTTTAACCAATTTTGATAACCTACGTTTAAAAAAAATCAGAAAATTTTATAATGTCGCACTCTATCCCCTCAAAATTCATGTCATATGTGATACTATCTGTAATATTATATCTTAAGACACCATGTGACAGCAAAAAAATTATATGAATTATTCACTTTCTCTTACTACCATTCGGTTGGCTGGAAGAGATCTCTTAATAGAGATAAGTTCGCCCTTGCACACTATGTTATTAAATTACATTTCTTTTGTCTTTATGCAATAAAGGATATATATACTGTCACACTCCGTTTAGTTTTTGTGTTTTTTTTTTACAAATGAAATCTTCATTATTGTGTAAAAGTCTACTCTATGGTATTTATAAGACTTAGTAAGTACGTCCTTTGTCAAAAACATTATACTTTGAATTGTGAAAAAAGAAGTACCGTTACAGACTGGTAATTAAAATTTGTAAAGGCACTTCAGTATTTCAAACTGACACGGAGTCCCCTAATTTTTTTGTGTTTCTTACGTACTACCTAAACAAAGGTCTTTCGGCCAAGTCTGACAAAGTTTTGAGGGTTATTTAAGATAGATATGTAGGCATATTGCTGTAGTGGCAGGTTGTCAGCTCATCGCCTAAATTGCAGTATACTGAAACAGCAGGATCTCTAAGCTGGTTTTAACAGAATGGCCGGGAAGAAATTCAACTGGCACATTCTATGTTTTTGTGTCGCTCCCATTCCAGCATAAAAGTATTTGTGTTTCTTGTTTAAAGACAAATATTGTTTCTAAATAATTCGGGCTAGGGAACGTTCAGAAGTTGTTCTAGTATTTGCACACAGAATATTCAAGATGCCTGAACAAATTGAAAGGGAATTTTGTGCGGAAGATCAAGCAGAAGTTATATTTATTTAATACGACGTGAAAGGACAAAGGACATAAAACACAAATCTTCACTATTATTTACTTCAATCATTTAATCTTAATTAGTTATACTTAGTATTCATTTTATGTTATTTGTTGATTTGCTTAACTTTGTTACGAGTTTCTCAATTAATCAGCAATATCTTGTCTTGTCTAGCCGTTAATGTCCCACTGCTGGGCAAAGACCTCTCTCCGGTCTCTCCACGACTCTCTATCCTGCGCTTCCTCCGGCCACTCCTCGAGGAAGGAGTCGAGCTCATCTCGCCACCGGCGTCTGGGTCGGCCACGCCGCCGTCTGTCTCTTCTAGGCATCCACTCGGTGGTAATTTTGGCCCATAATTCATCTGGCATACGACAGACGTGACCTGCCCAGTCCTACTTTAATTTAGCTGCTGTATAGGCTACATCAGTAACACCAGTTTTAGAGCGAATTAAGGCATTTCGGACTATATCCGTCAGTTTCAAGCCTAGTATACTTCGCTCCATTGCTCGTTGGCAAACTCCGAGTCTGAATCTCTGAGCTTCTGTCAAAGACCAACTCTGTGCCCCATATGTCAGTATCGGGAGAATGCACATGTCCATGAGTTTTCGTTTCAATGATAAAGGCAGTTCGCCTTTCATGTGCTCCTTCATCGACCAATAACTCCTCCAGGCATTTTATATGCATCGCGTAACTTCTTTCTCTTGGCGAGCCTCAAAGGAAATTAACTGGCCGAAGTATATGTACTCATGCACATATTCCATTCTCCCGCCATCGACTGTTACTGTCCTTTCGATGCTATTTGATATAAGCTTGGTCTTCGACATATTCATCATTAATCCAGCCTCCAAGCTTGCGGTGCTTAGATCTTGAAGCATGAGCTCTAGTTCTGCAGCTGATGCAGAGAGCAAGACGATGTCGTCCGCAAAGCGAAGGTTTGTCAACTTCACTTCACCAACTTCAACGCCTCGCCCCTCCCACTCAGCACCCACTTTCCTGAAAACTTCCTCCAAGGCGCTAGTGAACAATTTGGGGGACAGCGGATCTCCCTGTTTGACGCCTTTTTGTATTCTGAAAATTGGACCTGTTGTTTCTAATTTTATTGCAGCTTTACTATTAATATAAATCACTTTCAGGAGGTTAGTATAAGTTGAGTCAATTTCTTGGTTATGGAGTGCGTCAAACAGGGAAGAATGCTTCAGGCTGTCAAAGGCCTTGGAGTAGTCAAGGAACGCTAAATAGAGAGGCAAATTAAATTCAATATGTTTTTCTATGATTTGATTTAATGTGTGTAAATGATCGGTTGTGGAGAGATCGAGTCGGAAGCCAGCTTGCTCAGGAGGTTGGTGTAGGTCAAGTTTGCCTGCTATTCGGTGCTCAATTACTTTGGTAAATAGTTTGTAAACATGGGATGTAAGGCTTATGGGTCGGTAGTTATTGATATCAGATTTATCTCCTTTTTTATGTAACAAAATTATATTAGAATGGCAAAAGTTTGCTGGCAGCTTTCCCGTTAGTAAAATGGCATTAAAAAGATTCGTAAGGTGGGGCAAAACTACGTCTCTTAATATTTTAGAGCATCAGTGGTAATGCCATCTTCTCCTGGGCTTTTATTGTATCTCATCTTGCGTAAAGCTCGATGGACTTCTTGTCCGGATATTAATGGGATGGCAGCGTCACACTGATACTCAATATTGACATTAGTAATGGGAGAACAAGAGTCTGAATAAAGGTTTTTATAAAAATCTGTGCTTATGCTAATAATTTTTTCTCGATTTCCTGTTTTAACACCGTTAGAATCGCGAAGGCATGTTATCCATGGCTTGCTTTTTGTTATTCCTTGTCTGGCTATTCTAAGGGACTTGTTTTGTTCTAGGGCGTTTTCTATGAGGTTCTTGTTATAGCTTCTTACATCTCTTCGAATGCTTCTTTTGACTTCCTTATCTATAGATCTAAATTCTGCGCTTGTTGTATCATTTCTGTAAATTTCTCTTTTGTCTATTAGTTGAATGGTGTTACTCGACAGTTTCTGTTTTCTAGCTTTAACTTTTTTTTTTTTATTTCAAATTATCATTTTTTATAGATCTTTGGATGTTGTCAAACAGTTTATCTACGTCTCTGTTCTCTACTTCTATGTCAGTTTGTAAAAGGTCAAATGAGTTCTT
Organism: Scrobipalpa costella; assembly: GCA_949820665.1. Taxonomy (NCBI): domain Eukaryota; kingdom Metazoa; phylum Arthropoda; class Insecta; order Lepidoptera; family Gelechiidae; genus Scrobipalpa; species Scrobipalpa costella. The sequence goes on from OX463298.1 coordinate 5,077,596, forward strand.
GAGTTCTATCTTAAATTGATCTACATTTTCTATAAGGGTATCTTTGTATACTTTTTTAATTTTGTGTTTAAAAGTTCACTTGATGTTTTTTAGGGAATTTTCAAGTTCGATTAGACGTTCTTCGGTTCTGAGTGTCCTGACATTATAAGTTAGAATGTTAAGCTCGGAGTCCGTTTTTGATAAAGCTAAAGTCGTTTGATGGTGAGAGATCGCCACCCGGGGATTCTTCGCACCCTATGCTCCGGGGCTGCCCCGCCTGCCATCATTGGCGGGGTTACCGCCAGAGACGCCGGGCACTAGGGGCCTGTCGTTAATAGGAGACTTCATATTTTAGGAGAGGTTTAGACGTTTAACCCACCACGCTTGTCTGGAACGGGTTGGCAGGTATGCAGTAAGCTTGCTGCTTCGCCGCTAGCTTTGTGAGCGCCACCGATGATGTGCGTGGTACAACATTTATGCGTCACCGCTCTTAGACGATGCCCTGCATTGACACCGTCGGAACCAATAATACCTTCAATGAATAATTCACAATTGCTTCATGAGCTATTATGGTTGACTTGGGTTTGATTTCGAAGTGGTCCTTCTCCTAGATGGGTTGCAGTAACCGTGCTAAGGACGCCCATCTCATCAGCAATATAACATATAAATATAATCACGCTTCCATTCCCAATGTGGCTTGCAGAGCGGAAACAACAAAGGTTCCGCCACGTCTGACAAAGTTTTGAGGGCTATCCAAGATAGACTTGAATGTACATTTATATAGTGACAGGTGGTCAGCCCATCGCCTAAATTGCAATATATAGAAACCCTCGGATCCCTTAGCTGGTTCTTACAGCATGCCCGGGAGGAAATGCAGCTGGCACAATCTATGTTTTTCTCTCGCTCCCAGTCCAGCTTGCAAGTAAATAATAGTTGAGTATTGAGTAAACTATACTTAATAACTTTGTTCTAAGGAAGAGGCTGGTTAGTCACAACACCATAGGTATCCAAGTTTGGGGATCAGAATGTTTTGTATATTGAAAAGTTGTTCAATTGAATAAATACTTTTAACTTTATTTTTATTTACTTTTGTTTTTATATATTTTTGGTGTTCGGTTCGATGGTGGTATTCAGCGCATCGCCAAATTAACAATACTCGGGAACCGTTTAGTCAATATCCTGATATTTACTATACCTACGAGGTGTAAGGGACAGCGTCCCGCAAACTAATAGTCGTAGCTCAATCAACGGGACGTAAGTATTTAAGTATTGTAAATGGTAAAATATATGTAGTTTACTATGCAATATTTATTTTTGAAAATCAAAAGCGACTGAAACTTGACGCGAAACGAGATGCTCTTAAGGCCAGACCATTTTTTAGACGGTGTCCTTACGTGTCGCCAGTGTTTGCGCACGTTTAGCAATAAAATTGGCTATTGTAGCCACATAAGGGCACATGATTGGGCAAACCACCATGGTCCCTTTGTTACGGATTAATTGCAGACACCGTAGCCGAAATCGGCCCGGGTGTATATATATATACAATATTTACTATACTATAAGTTTTTTTGGTTCATCGGTTTTCTGTTCGACTTGAAAAACCCACTCGCTAAGATGAAGATTGACTCTTGTTTTGCCAGTACCTTTCAGTCTTCAGGGTGGCTTCACTTAATCGACGATTCAATCTTAGGCCCGTATTTATAATCAGAACTTGAGGCTGACATCGAGTTTGAGTTCGTATGAGAAATGCGAAATGACATTTAGACTTGTCAAACCCTACTTAATATTGCTCACAATCTTGAGCATATTTAGTCTTATAAAAAAATGGGTACTTACGAAGTATTTGAAGCGCTAGGTCTGTGGTTGGCGGGGACGTAGGGGTCGAGGTCTTCTCTCGAACCATTGTAGGCTAGTTCTATTCTGTAAAAAATAAATATAAGCTTGTAATTTGTATTTCATATTCAGTCTACAACGTATTTTAAAATATAAAGGATTTTTTGTAGTTACAATGTAGAGTTAGTGATGGATGATAATGAATGACATAATGAGCTAGAATAAAAAAAAAATATTTTAATGTAATTAATCTGTTTTAATAATAATAATAATTTTATGTTATAATATGAGTGAATGTGTGTTTGTTTGTTTTGTTATTGTAAAAAATATGGGTGATAAGCCTGAAATAAAGATATTTTATTTTTATTTTTTATTTTTATAAGTTAGCCTTAGCCTTCAAAAAGTAACGATCAAGTGACTTATTAATAGAAAATATATTTAAGTCGATTTTTCAAATAATTTGTAAGTACAAATATGTTAATTAATATTTTGTGAACATATACTTATTTTACTTCTTTACATGACTAACTATATTCTTTGGATACTATTTCCTTTATGTACTCTCACTTGCACACATGTTGTAAGTAGTTCAATATGTATTAACTTTTTACCATTTAAAATACAAAAATTCTTGAACACAGAAATTTAAATAAATATTCTCTGACCTTTTGGTGTCTCATTCCTTATAATTTGTTTCTGGGTTTCTACCCTGTTTTGGTAAGATAGTGATAAAATAATCAATAATAAATTTTACAATACTAAAATACATGATAGGTAGTATACCAGGTGTAAGGGACAGCGTCCCGCAAACTGACAAACTGATACGAGTTGCACTGAACAACTATCAGCAGAATAAAAAAAAAAAGCCTTTTTCATACAAAATGTTCACCTAGATCAGAGAATTTGTATGGAAAGCCATTTTTTTTTCACTTTCTGAAAAAAATAAAGTTGAGTGAGCAACCCCTATCAGATTGCGGGACGCTGTCCCTTACACCTAGTATGTAGTAAAACCAAGTAGGTGCTACACAAGCGATTACTTAATGACGTTAAAATATTGATTTGTTTACGTTACGCACACACTCACTCAAAACTAAGATTCAAATGACTGTTCCCTCATTGAAACACTTACACGTATAATTTGTACCACAACAGCCCCATTTTTTTCTCCACAGAGCATGTGTTTACAACAAGTTTAGGTGATAAAGTGATGTCTGATGTAAGTCATGACAGACACCTATCATTTACTTGGTTTTGATTGATACCACTCGACGTGGTACTCAAATTGGCTGCAATTTAACCCCAATCTATGAATGAGATCAATTATTTACGGAAAATCTGATGAAATGTGTTTATTTTATTGCATCAGCCGTATGCAGGGGATTTGAATGAGCAAATGAACGTAAATGCATATTCGATGAGTGTTTATTAAAAATGTCGTTACGTTTTATCTGGGTAATGAATATTTGATGGGACCCCTTGAGAAACCATTTGTTGTGGACGCAGTTAAGTTTTTTCCAAGTTGGGAAAAATTTATCATCCTATTAATAAAGAGAAAATATTAGATTGTTTGTTTAAATATATCATTAGAAAGGAAAATTATTCCCAGGTCACATACCTAGTTATTTTTAGTGTGGGTAAATACCCAAATAAAATATATATGTATAAAATAATATCACTTCTGTAGGTCTACTGTAAGAAATTTCATTTTAGAAATAAGCAGTGCCTGTTGTGTCTTAGTTTTTTACGTCCTGTATATATGATATTTTGTATACAATAAATATAATACTAAGCACCGTCAAATAACTATGACCCATATTTTTAAGGACCATGATAAATTAGTTTGAAGAAAATACGAGGTAAACCGTAGCAAGCATACATAAATGAAAAAAACTCCAGATTTAAGGGTAATAAAACAGTTACAGACGGTAAACATTGTCGTTTTTATAATACTATTTAAGATAATAATGTCAACAATGTGTAAAAGTAGTAATTTGTACCTCTGATAGGTATACAATACGATACAAATATTCTTTATTGCACATAAACTATACATTGTACAGAAACAAACATTACAAAACAAATAGAGTACAATTAGGCGGCCTTATTGCTAGGGTAGCAATTTCTGCCAGGCAACCTTTGGGTAAAGGAGTAGTTTTCTAATATTTTCTAATATAGTGCAGTTACTATTGTTATAAATTTAAATATAATACATAGACAATGTACTTATTAGTTATATAAATACGAAAGGTACAATAGACTAATACATAAGTACCATTAGCATATAATAAACTAATATAATATGCTATAAGAGAGACGAAAATGCAATATTTCATTCAGATGGGGAAGTGAGACTGTGAAAAACAAAATAACAAACTAGATTCTATAATTAAAACACAGTAGGTAATTACTTAAGTCAATCAGGTGCTATTAAGCAGAATGTATAAAATATGTTTTAACACGCTCTTTAAAAACTACAATAGAGGGTGCCCGCTTGATTTCCACAGGTAAAGAATTCCACAATTTGATTGTGGTATAAAATCCGTCCAGTAGTTTCATAAATAATTCCACTTGACATCAAACTTTAATCGCAATATGCGTTTGGTTTATCACATTACGAACAATTTTCACCAGGAAATTCATTCAGGACATGTTTTTTTTTTGCTTTCCCATACCAACATGATACCCGCATCGATGAGACACTAATTTTCAGATCTAATATATGTTAAGTAGTAACTATAATTATATGGCCAATTGTTTACATTCCTTTTATTTTCTAGCAAATAATTTAATGAAATAATAAGTAATTGTGTAGTTTATACTTCCCTGCTGGACTGGAAGGGATAGAAAAACATAGAATGTGCCAGCTGCATCACCTCCAGAGCATGCTGTAAAAACCAGCTAATGGATTCGAGGGTAATAGTATATTACAATTTTAGGCGATGGGCTGACAACCTGTCACTATAGCAATATACGTCATGATCATCTGTAATAACCCTCAAAACTTGTCAGACGTGGCGGAACGACCTTTGCTTAGGTCATTTACGCTCTGCCTACCCCATTAGGGATAAAGGCGTGATTTTATGTATGTATGTATGTATGTAGTTTATATTAGTCCGTAAGTAATAACTGTAAACAAATTTTATGAAATAAATCTATTATTTTTATTTATTAATTAGTATGAAAAAGCAAATAATATTTCAATTTCCTTAAAGAATTTCCTATCAGTTAATCAGTTTACGAAACGCTGTCCCTTACACCAAGGATATGGGTAACTGGATGTGCTATGTGTGTGAAATGAAGGGTGACATGTTTAGAATAGGCTGTGGGAGTAGTTATTAAAATGACTTCTAACAAGAAAGATGAAGAAATATCCTCGATCCCAAATAAGATGATTATAATATAATACGAAAGAAAGAAAAAAAAATCGTTTCAAGGAGGGCTCGAACCTGCGTGTCAGGAATGTCGGTCCATCGCTCTTCCACTAAGCTACCGAAACGATAGTGGAAGTGACGAATTTATCATAGCCTTTCTTTATGTACACGTCATAGCGACGTTAGCCCTGCACGAAATGGATTTTTGTTTTTCTTTATTTCATATTATATTAAAAGAAAATACAATTGTGAGTGCTGAAAATCCTCAAAAACAAAAAAAATATTATAATATTTTAGTATTTTCATATTTATAGATACTATATGTGAGAGTTCATAAAACTTACTTTGAACTGTAAGCATCTCCTATGGTGGAGATCCGTGGGGCCGAGGGCTTGACTTTCTCCATGCTGGGTCCGGTGGTTATAAGTCAGTGAAAAAAACCGCTCCTTTTAGCATTTCCACTAAACTAACATTAAACCTGGAACAAAAGAAAATGTAATTAACGTAAAATATATTTTATGAGATTTTTTTGAAAATATTAACAATAACAAATCAAAAATTCGACCGTCTTTGGATAACCAGAAAAACGCTCTAAACCGCTAAACTACAGCAGCAGTCGAATTTTTGATTTGTTATTTCTAATATTTTCAGAAATAAAATAGCACTGTGAGTGCAAAAATCTATCAGAAAATGTTTATTTTAATCTTAAGTATTTCATATTATTTTTCCTTTTTACAGTTTTGTAGCCAGCGTAGAGCAGTAAGTAAGAATTGATCTTGTATTTACCATACAAGATCATACTCATGAGAAGAGCTGATTATAAATACAGCCCTTAGATCAAATATAGAATGTACCAAATAAATTTACCATACAAGATCAATTTGTATGAGCTATCTTTAGTTTTACGTACCTATGTTAACTTTAACTTCAATGAACAACAAATATAGTTCTTTATGTAGTAATGTAGTAACTATATTTGTTTTAACGAAAACTAGTAGGTGTTTTTTTAAGCTATTTGCCTACAAGTCAAATCAGCAACTTTTTATGAAATGTTTAAAAGGCTTTTTTAAATGAAAATAGTGGGTTATGAGACGTCTCACCGCGACGCGAGAGATGACTCGCAAGTAAATATTGACTACTCAAATCAATAACTTTTATATTTTAAACTCCATTATCAAATCTGAATGTGCATTAAAAAAAATGATGAACGAGATTCACAGTATTTTAGCCATCAGTTTTAATTATATAATACGTATTGGGTTTTTTTAGCTACCCAGTGAATATGCCTATTGACAGTTATACATACTCTTTCTCCTTAATTTTTCATTTAAATAAAAATCAAATTGCAAAGGCAGAATACGAAATGAATTAGAAATATCTCCAGCAAGAATATAGTTTCAAATATCAAAGAACACTCTAAATAAAGGCATTTTTAGAAAATTCTTATGCATATTTGAGTAGGGTCTAAAACTATTCAAGCATAATATTAAATGTTATTTTGAAAAATGTTATCGAAACTAAGAACGACATTCTAGTCTTAATATTATGTTGCGTTATTGAGAAAATAAATCAATTTCAAAGTTCTTTCGTAGATAATAATTTACGATGGTAAAAATGTTTAGTTAAAAAGACTCAGTCCGAATAAAATGATTTACTTTATTTATTTTTGTCATTTTTCTTTAGGTTTTCTCTCTCAAGAATCCACTCGTTAAGAAGAAGACTCGTAGGTCGCCGTTTAGTCTAATCATAACTTATCAAATCTAATAAGTAGAGCTGTTTGTTTCGTCAGTGTGTGGGAGTTCCAACGCCTTGAAGGTGAGCTCGCTCTCGACCAATTTTAGGGTTGAGCCAATTTTCTATCGTTATAAATAAGAAGTAAAATAAAAAAAAATATCAGTTTTGACTTTTTACTTTTACTCCGCGAGCATGGAATCAAACCTGCAAACTTCAGCTTGAAAACTGCGGACCTCACGTCACCCTTATCAGTTTCATGAGTACGTTGATCTTTTCAATAACCAGATTGTTTTCCTGACCCTCTATGAATAAAAGAAAAAGCTGACCTACCCGGGGTCCCGTCCAAATTAGGTAGGTTTTTGTAAGGTATGATGATTGATCAATCACGGACCGTACCTACTGGTGATAATAATTTGTCAAAAACTCTTTAAAGCTGGACGGGAGACAGTCATAAAAAAAACAGATCTTAGGCTTATTTTTATGAAGCGATATTAAACTTGAGAGCAATATTAAGTACGAATTTGACAGGCCTGTTTGTACTGAAATAAAATTTCTGATACGAACTCAAACTCTCTGTCACTCATGAGAGCTGATTATAAATACGGCCCAGATTAGATCAAATATGAATGTACCAAATAATTTTCCCATGAAAACGATAAAAATAATTAAAGGGATATATATGATGGTTACGCGAGCCCGATGGTGCAGTGGATAGGGCCGCTGCCTCCTGAGCGGGTGGTCGTGGTTCGAATCCCACCACGTACCAATGTGTTTTTCGGTTTTCGAATATCATATGTACGTTTATTCGGTGCTTTTTCCGTGCTTCGGAAGGCACGTCAAACCGTTCGTCCCGGTTAATATCGTTTAATACCGTAGACATTAGTCGTTAAGCCATATCAGAGGCCAGTGCTAAGCATTGGCGGCTTGAATATTCTGACCTAATCGAGGATTGGGTCTGGTTTTCCTTCTGGGTTGCGGAGGTCAGATGGCAGTTGCTCTGTGTAAAAACCAGTACCATCTTTCAATCCCCTAGATTAGGTAGCCGACCACGTGAGATACGTGATAAGGCTAGGGAGATGATGATGATATGATGGTTACGTCGTAACGTAACCATCATATCATCATCATCTCCCTTGGTGATCCTCACGGTGCACTTCTTCTTCTTAGAGTGTCGATGGAACACGAGAAATTACATATTGCCCAGAATTCAGCGACTCGTATTGCGAAAATACAACCTAGATGAGATGAAAATCCGTCTACAGTCATATTCGTATTTTAAATAGATCGATTTACGTCTGCCTGAAATTTTGTTTGTAGGTACGAGGTGTTTTCCTGTGTGTTAAGTGTATTGGGTAGTAAGTTATCAAGTAGCCACTATCGCCTTCAGTATATTTTATGTGTTACTTACAATTCTCGCTCATTGGCCGGCAAAAAACGACATTTTGCGAATTATTAAATGCTATACGCACAATCCGCGAAATGTCCTTTTATTAAATTATATATGTAAAATTAATTTATATATGTAAAACAACCATTTCTTGAACTGGAAATCACCAAACGACCAATGGCCGAAGTTATAGAAGGAATTACAAATTCCAGGTGTAAGTGACATTAAAATAAATATTTTAAAAGGTATATTTTTTGACTTCTCCTTTCCAAATGATCACCATGATGATCATTTTCTGATCAAAGAAGTTCAGTTTCATAAACTAAGCAGCCAAATTATTTTACTTAGACAGAGACAAAATAGAAACGTATTAATAAAAAGAAAAAACTGTAGGTTATATAAAAAGGGTACCTTTCTAACAATTTCTTCCATGCTGGACTGGGAGCGAAAGAAAAACATAGAATGTGCAAGCTGCATTTCCTCCCAGGCATGCTGTAAAAATTAGCTAACTGATCCGAGGGTTCAGAATATTGCAATTTAGACGATGGCCTGACAACCTGTCACTACAGCAATATAGCTACAAATCTATCTTAAATAACTATCAAAACTTTGTCAACCGTGGCGGAACGACCTATGTTTAGGTCCTTTACGCTCTGCCTACCCCATTAGGGATAAAGGTTTGACTATATGTATGTATGTACCTTTCTCACAAGCATCGCAAGCACAATAAAGTTTTTATCCACTAGCAAACAAAATCCACGTAACCGCCAAAATAGCACTTTCGAATATAATCCACATAAGACGCTGATACGAATCACGATGAAAAGTGACACTAATTTAACTAGCCATTAATTTGAGATGCTTTCGACACACGCTATCTATTCTTATCAGTTTATCTTAAGATTTTTGTCTCGTCTCGCGCATTGCTCGGTAATAACTAAGTACTTATTCTTAATTGACGACAATTATGACAGGTGATTGTAGCGAATAGAGTGTTTTCTTTACACAAAAGGTGTTATCAATCACTTAAGAGAACTATTCGATGGAACAAAGGTGATAATGTTCACTGAATAGAATTTGTTTGAGGCAGCTGAACTATATTACAATGCTATTATTCAAGAAAATGAAAGAGTGATTATACACACACACACACACATATAATCACGCCTTTATCCCTAATAACGTGCGTTAACGACCTAAACAAAGGTCGTTTCGCCACGTCTGACAAAAAAAAATGGCTTTTCCATACAAAATGTCCACCTCAATTAAACAATTTGTACGGAAAAGCCCTTTTTTCACTTCTTGAAAGTATATCTCGGTGGAAGTTGTTCAGTGTCGTTGACTGAGCAACCCCTAGCAGTTTGTGGGACGCTGTCCCCTACACCCGGTATACTTTAACGAAAGAACTTATAGGTAGGTGCAAACCATATGTATGGTATCTAAGTATATAGGTAGGTATATAGTAAGTGAGGGAAAAGACCGACACTCGTGCTTGTTCGTCATAATACGGTTCATTTTGTTAACACGCACGGGTATTATATACCATATCGACGACTTAAATTGGAAACACATACATATAATCACGCCTTTACCCCGCATGGGGTAGGCAGAGCGTAAACCACCTAAACAAAGGTCGTTTCGCCACGTTTTACAAAGTTTTGAGGGTTATTTAGGATAGATTTGTACGTATATTGCTGTAGTGACAGGTTGTCAGCCCATCGCCTAAATAGTAATAATCTGAAACCCTCGGATCCCTTAGGTGGTTTTTACAGCATGCTCGGGAGGAAATGCAGTTGGAACATTCTATGTTTTTGTCTCACTCCCAGTCCAGTATGGAAGTACAAGTGGCAACGTTCTGGGCCGCCACTTTGTGATAGTTACGTGTTCCATCGACACGATAAGAAGAAGAAGAATTGGACATTCATACATACATACATAAAATCACGCCTTTATCCCTTACGGGGTAGGCAGAGCGTCAAACTTCTCATAAAAGGCGCTTTCGCCACGTCTGACAAAAATTGAGAGCAATTTTAGATTGTAATGTGTATTGCTATAGTGACAGGTTGTCAGCCCATCGCCTAAATTACAATACACTGTAACCCTCGAGTCAGTAACTTCTACAGCATGCCCGGGAGGAAGGGCAGCTGGAACATTCTATGTTTTTCTATCTCTCCCAGTCCAGCATGGAAGAAAATTGGACATTAGATTATTAAATTAAATCTGCAGGGCTATGATGCGCACTGTACACTGTGATTTGTCTACACGTGTTGCACACTTCACTATGATTAATACCTGTCCTTTTCCGTTGTGAAGTGCGTCACAAAAGAGATAACATGTAGACAAAACGAAGTCTGCAGTTGTCTAAAGATTTTTTGAAGTATGTATTGAATACTATCGCATTTTCAGTGTTAGTTAATTTCTGTGACTAATTTATAGATCTTGTTAAAATAAACATATTAAAAACATAATCATTATTATAAATTTGACTGCTTAGAATGCGAATCTTTTACATAATTTTATTTTATTAGTCACTTAATCATACATACACACATATATATACGCACGCCTTTATCCCTAATGGGGTGGGCAGAGCGTAAAGGACCTAAACACAGGTCGTTCCACCACGTCTTACAAAGTTTTGAGGGTTATTAAAAACAGATTCGTAGATATATCGCTGTAGTGACAGGTTATCAGCCCATCGCCTAAATTGCAATATACTGAAACCCTCGGATCCCTTAGCTGGTTTTTACAGCATGCCCGGGAGGAAATGAAGCTGACACATTCAATGTTTTTCTCTTTCTCCCAGGACAGCATGGAAGTAATCATCATCATCATCATAAACTTAAGAGCGCTGCTCTTGTCGATGGAGTATTAAATAAACGATTCCGCCTTCTCCTTAACTTCCTTGTTATAGTCACTTTAATGACATCTTCTTCTTCTGTCGAGTGGGTATCGAGTCTATCAACCCGATGAACCCTGGTGTCAGAGTTTTTAAACCGCCTAGTAGCACAACTATCAGGCCTCTGACATGGTTTGAGTAACGACCACTATCAAAGACAGCGACCGGGACCGACGGCTTAACGTGCCCTCCGAAGCACGAAATCTTTTTCTTTTTCGGACAATCAGGTGATTCAGCCTGCAATGTCCTAACCAAACTGGGGAAAAATTCACAAAGTGATAAATTCTCAAATATCAACTTTGTGTTTCCCCCCTGGGAATCGAACCCAGTACCTCCAGATCAGGAGTCCACGGTACTAGCCACTAGACCACGGAGGCAGCAGCAGGAGAGCAGAACACTTTAATGACATTAAAATAACAAACAAGTTTAAAACACAGATCTGTTTCCGGTAATTACTTTCAATACCTACTTGTTTAATTTTATTGATTTTCTTACTTTTTATTTTCCATGTTTTGAGAATGAAACAAGAAAGTTAAATTGTTACTTGAACTGCCTCCGTGGTCTAGTGGTCAGAGCCATGGGCTCATGATTCTCCGGTCCTGGGTTTGATTCCCAGGAGGAACACAAAGTTAATATTTGCCAATTTATGGTTCTGAAGAAAAAAGATTCCGTGCTTCGGAGGGCATGCTAAGACGTCAGTCCCTGTCGCTGTCTCTGATAGTGGTCGTTACACAAACCATGTCAGAGGCCTATTAGCTGTGCTATTAGGCGGTTCAATCCGGTCGATTGCCTCGATACCCACATGACAGAAGAAGTTTGATAACAAAATCCGCTCTTATATTTCTACGTATTTGAGATCATCCTGTACACGAAGAAAATAAAACCCGCTAATGATTAAACAACAAAGTTTTATCTTTACGTACGTGTATTTGTAAGACGATATAAGTGTTTCAAGAGTTTCTTCGAGGAATGAAGCGAAATCCTTGATACGGCCTTAAGGGCCTCGAGAAAGGGTTTAAGGTTTTGAGGTTCGGGTTACTGAACTGTATCGCTTCTTAGAAATATTTGCGGCAATCCTCGAAGTACACAGTTCAGACAAGGGTAGTGAAGGCCCGTATTGATAAACAGCACTCCAGATTGACAACTAGTTTGAGTTAGTGTCAGAAATGTCATTTCAGTACAAGACGACCTGTCAAATCCATGCTTAATATTGCTCTCAATCTTGAGTTCGCTTTATAAATACGAGCCAATAAATGTTTATGTTTTGCTCGTTTTAATCAAGTTTGTTTTGTATATTATGCAAATCTGTAAATAACTCACACTTTGTCGCTGATAAAAATATCACTGCAAATCAAATTTGAATGGGCCTCAAAATATCAGCGATATTTCGAACAGACGCGTTAAACCAATGTCTAGGACCAAATCCGGAAATATGAAGTTCAAACAAAGGACAATGGCTTGATTCTGACAGACTCACTTAGCTATACGAGGTGTTGTGGACAGTGTCCCGCAAACTGATAAGTAGGGGTTGCTTAATCAATGACATTGAACAGCTTTCATCAGGAATTTCTTTCAAAAAATTTATATTTTTGCCTTTCCATACTAAATGTATACCTCAATAAGAATTTTTTTTTTTACTTACTAATAGAAATTCCTGGTGAAAGTTGTTCAGTGTCGTTGACTGATCAACCGCTGTCCCTTACACCCGTTATATAAAATAATCCTTTAACATATTATGTTAAGGTTTTATTTATATGCATACTTCTTTGTAATATCATATTTTTTAGATATAGTTTTTATTAGAAAATCTTCCAAATAATTCAGTAGCCCAATGTGAGTAGCCATAGTCACCGCAGCAGAAGCCGCATCGTGAGAAAGAAAAATAATTTTATTCTTACATACATAACTGCCTTCGTGGTCTAGTGGCTAGTGCCATGAACTCTTGATCCGGAGTTCCTGGGTTCGATTCCCAGGGGGAAAACACAAAGTTGATATTTGAGAATTTATCACTTTGTGATTTTTTCCCCAGTTTGGTTAGGACATTGCAGGCTGAATCACCTGATTGTCCGAAAAGAAAAAGATTTCGTGCTTCGGAGGGCACGTTAAGCCGTCGGTCCCAGCCGCTGTCTTTGATAGTAGTGGTTACTGGAACCATGTCCGAGGCTTGATAGTTGTGCTACTAGGCGGTTTTAAAACTCTGATACTAGGGTTACATCGGGTCGATAGACTCGATACCCACTCGACAGAAGAAGAAGATTATTACCTTTGTGGCGACCGTGACGTTCAGAAAACAATTGCATCTGCATCCTAGCTTGCAGAAACATCTGCGTTTAGATCCATCAAGCGGACATAATCAATATAGATAGATTATGTTTTTGCAATAAACAACTTGGATTATGAATACACAAAACCAGCAGCACCATTTCATCGGCATAACGTATGTCTTTTAGGCTCGTATTTATAAAGCCATCTCAAGAATGAGAGCAATATTAAGTATAGATTTGATAGGCCATTAGATACTGAAATGACATTTCTGATACGAACTGAAAGTTGCTGGCAGTCTCAAGTACTGTTTATAAATACCTATACACACACATATAGGGCCGTATTTATAATCAGCGCTCATGAGTGACAGCGAGTTTGAGTTCGTATTTGAAATGTCATTTCATTACAAGCTGGCCTGTCAAATCCATACTTAATATTGCTCTCAAGTTTGGGATCGCTTCATAATAACGGGCCATACAGCATTTGAGATTGATGAAAAAAGAGCCCGATGGTGTAGTGGATAGGGCCGCTGCCTCCTTCGAATCCCACCACGTACCAATGTGTTTTTCGGTTTTCGAATTTCATATGTACGTTTATTCGGCGCTTTTTCCGTGTTTTGGAAGGCACGTTAAGCCGTTGGTCCCGGTTAATATCGTTTAATACCGTAGATATTAGTCGTTAAGCCATGACAGAGGCCAATGCTAAGCATTAACGGCTTGAAAAACTCTGACCTAATCTAGGATTGGGTCTGGTTTCCCTTCTGGGTTGCGGAGGTCAAATGGCAGTCGCTCTGTGTAAAAACCAGTACCCTCGTTCAATCCCCTAGATTAGGTAGCCGACCCGTGAGATACGGGATAAGGCTAGGGAGATGATGATGACAGCATTTAAGATTCACAGCGACTTTGAGTTTGTATCAGAATTGTAATTTCAGTACAAAATTACCCGTCAAATCCATATGATCCTGAAATCGGTCTAAATCTTGAGATCACTATGTATACATACGAGCCATAATGCATTAACGCTTCAGACAGGGTTGTAAATACTTACCCCGTGAAATTTTGAAATGGTGAATACTATTAAAGCAAAGTCTGGTTGTAGATTTTATGAGTATTTACCAGATAATTTATTGAGTGAGATATTTACCATACCTGTTAAATAATGTGGTTCAGCAAAATTATTTACCAATACGATTGGTTTTTGAACGAAACGATTTTTTGGTTTATTTGTAGATATATCCCACCAAAAACATAAATGTAAAAGTGAAAGCCAAGCTCAGGTGGTCTGGTGCGTGAATCGCACAAAAAGTTGTGAGATTTAAAAGGGAGCCAAGTCTAGGGTTTATTATAGTAATTCTTAAGCTCTTCAATAAGGTTCATTTCACGTAACTTGGCCGTTGTAGAGAATAATTCGACCTGTCACCTACAACGCCACTCTACAATGGCCAAGTCACATGAAATGAACCTTATTGAAGAGCTAAGAATTACTTTAATTAGACCGAATAGACTTGGCTTTCCCTTTACTTTTTAGATCTCACAACTTTTTGTGCGATCCACGCACCAAGACCACCTGAGCTTGGCTTTTACTTTTACATTTATTGTGGGATATCATTAATTTTTGTAGGTAAGTAAATAATTTGATTCTTAATGTTTTTTTTTTAAATCTCTAGGTATATTGTTTTTTCTTTAATATTTTCTTATATTTCTATTATTCTGTCATTATAATCAATTTTCATTCCAAATATCAGCTTCCTAGATCATTGGGTTTTTGATTAATAGATTTTTGATATGAATGTCAGTCAATCAGTCATCAAAAATACGACTTTTCAGAATTTATATTTAAATAATATAATTTGATCTATGTTTATAAAATTTGGAGTACTTGTTTATGTAGAGGATCTAAATATATAAACCAAATTTGGTGTATTTAAGTTCAGTAGTTTTAGAGTTATGAAGGGGACCAAAATGGCTCCAAATGGTTCCTGTAAATATACGCACGGTGCTGACGGCCAGTTATTTCCGTTTGGCTTGAGCTTGGCTAGGACACGCTACCGCGTGTCTAGATTCTATTTTGTTTTCAACATTTAACAAAAAACTCACGTTTGTTTCAGAGAACATTTTAAACTTAATAATATTCCTT
This sequence comes from Scrobipalpa costella, assembly GCA_949820665.1. Classification (NCBI taxonomy): domain Eukaryota; kingdom Metazoa; phylum Arthropoda; class Insecta; order Lepidoptera; family Gelechiidae; genus Scrobipalpa; species Scrobipalpa costella. Next base: position 5,093,200 of record OX463298.1, read on the forward strand.
CAGATCACCTAGGTTTCTGGAAATTCTTGTATAATTGTTTTTTGTTTCACGCTAAAATGGTCATAAGATACACCTACTTGTCAGAAAAAAATAACTGCAATACTGGCAATATATTTATATTTTCAGCATTTTTCTTCCTTCTGTGCCTTTTATAATATAAATATAATAAGCAGATAATTATTTTTAGTCTATCGACTTCCTCATACGTATAATGTAATTTCGAATAATACCGAGTATCACCGCACAGATTACAATAAGAAGTTATTTTGCGGTTGCCTTCAATATATTGGTTTTCCTATTTATTACAAAAAGATGGGCAAAGACGCATTGTTGAACCACAATAGGAAATAAATTAGATACTTATCTAATTATTACAGGAATAGATGAGTAAACAAGGTATTTATGTACTCATCATGATGGTCTATTGATCATAATTACGTGTAAATTGTGTTTCAATAATACAATTTCTAATAATATTCCCGGCAATTACCAATTATATTAAGAGTGGTATTTTTTGTGCGTTACTAGTTCATTTGGTGTTATTACATACATACATACATATAATCACGCTTTTATCCCTAATGGGCTAGGCAGAGCGCAAACGACCTATACAAAGGTCGTTTCGCCACGTATGACAAAAGTTTTGAGGGTTATTTAAGATTGATTTGTAGGTACATTGCTGTAGTCACAGGTTGTCAGGCCATCGCCTAAACTGATACCCTTGGATCCCTTAACTGGGTTTTTTTAGCATGCCTGGGAGGAAATGCAACTGCCAAATTCTATGTTTTTCTCTTGCTCCCAGGCCAGCATGGAATTAATTATTAAAAGACATTTTAGAAATACACGTACCTGACGGTACATTATAATATCAAAATTATTATAACTTACATACATACATATAATCACGCTTTTATCCCTAATGGAGTAGGCATACCGTAAACGACCTAAACAAAGGTCGTTCCGCCAAATCTTACAAAGTTTTGAGGGTTATTTAAGATAGATATATGGTAGTAGTGACAGGTTGTCAGCCCATCGCCTAAATTACAATATACTGAAACCCTTGGATCCCTTAGCTGGTTTTCACAGCATGCCCGGAAGGAACATGCTTCCAACATGGAAGAAATAAAATATACTTACTTGCATAATTTGCTAAGTACACTTCCCAGACCAGCAATCAATAAATAGGTGTTATTTAACACTTCCAAGCCATTATTTTAATTTATGTATATTTAATGAATTTTATGTATATTTAATAAATACCCACATATTAATATGGCAAATAAGTAAACAGCTGCTAAAAAACTAAAACAAAACAGAGCTTCAAGGTATTCACAAACAATTGAAATTTACGTAAGATTAGGTACTGAATATTATTATGGTGTTGACAATGACTTCCATGAATATATTTATACAGAATAAATTAATCCATGGTCATTAAACCATACTCGTACATCCCAAATTTCAGAGCGTATAAAACTATTTTTTTTCTATGCTGGCCAGGGAGCGACTTTTGTTTAGTTCATTCTGCCGACCCCATTAGGTATAAAGACTGTTTGTGTACATGTATGTATGTATTAACTATCTTTTTACCCGACTGCGCAACGCAAAGAAGCGTTATGTGTTTATCAGATTATGTATGTATATATGTTTGAACCTGTGTGGCGCTCTAGAGACCAAACGCGTGGACCGATTTTAATGTTTCATACGACAATCGATTCGTCTTAATATCTACCATCTTGTCCCTGACTGCATGAGATATTTGTGAGATTTTGCAGTAAATAGACGTCTTTTACTGATTCAATTGGCAAAAGAGCGTTAATACTAGTCAATGGACATGGAACTCGGCTTAAGGTGTACTATCGGGGTGTTAATTTGGAGGCAGAAATAGGTCTCCTTGTTTTATCTTTTTAAAAGTAAAACAAGTGAAGTAAGTAACATTACGCAGTTGGGTAATTTGATTTTTTAATTATTATAGCGTAGTAGTTCGAGCCCTGAGCAATTGCACAGCTAATAGGTCTAGGCTAGGCTAATAGGCATCTGACATGGTTTGTGTAGCGACCACTATCAAGGACAGCGACCGTGCACTCAGAAGCACACATTTTTTTTTCTTTTACACAATCTAGTGATTCAGCCTGCATTGTACTGACAAAATTTCTTCCCCGGGAACCGAACCCAAGACCTTGGAGGCAGTTACAAACTCGCTGAGCAGCATTTATCACTACATAGTATAAAACAAAGTCGTTTTCTCTGTCCCTATATCCCAATGGTTTTACATTTTGTCCGCTAGATTTTGAAGCGCTTTTGCACATTTCACCAGTATTTCTGACAATTTTATCCGCCATATCATATGACGGCAGATAAAAATTACAGATAACGCATAAACCGTCTGTAAATCAAAAACCGCAGAGAATAGATCTCCTGTCATTTTCCATTGTTTTTGTCTGAAAGTGACAAATATATTTTAATTTTAGTTTTAGCCGGCACATCTAGGATCGAACCCATTATGTGAAATGGTTGAATTGTCAGGGCTATTCATAGACAATTAAGTTTACTTTGTGTTGTTAGGTCGTGCTTAGGTATGCAGCATAATTATTATGCAAAGTGGCGTGGCAGCGCTATATTAATCCATTTTGTAAATTATACGTAGATATCTATTCACATACAACCTGCCAGCTGGGAGTACATAATGGGCAACCTGCGGCCCGCGGGCCGGAACCGGCCCGTCAAGGCTTTTGATTCGACCCGCGGAATTTAAAATAGAGTTCTGTGTCATAAAATTGCGATAGTAGCGTCATACACAGAAGAAAAAAACCAGGGATAGATCAGTTGGGATCGGATCAGACCATGCTGGAATGGGAGCGAAAGAAAAACATAGAATGCGCCAGTTGAATCTCCTCCCACGCATGCTGTAAAACCAGCTAAAGGATCCGAGGTTCTCAGTTTATTGCAATTTAGTCGATGGGCTGACCACCTGTGACTACAGAACAAATCTGTCCTAAATAACCCTCAAAACTTTGTTAGACGTTGTTTTTAAGTCGTTTACGCTCTGCCTACCCCATTAGGGATAAAGGCGTGATTATATGTATATGTGTATGTATAGATCGGTACTCAGTGAAAGAGTTTTGGGACTTAGCCTATTTGTGAGATAAAATTTCGCGCTCGCTTCGCTTGCGATATTTTTAGTACCGTATTTACACATAGTGCCCTTCGTACAGGATCTCCACTATTTCTTTACAAGACACGATACAATGGACTACATTAAAACGCGATAGCAACTTAATAGTTAAGTACTTTAGTGGATTCGGGGGTACTCTGTTAAAACCACCAGCACAGCTTTTTTTCATAGTTCTTATGATCCATGTTAATACGGCCCGCGACTTCAGTAATATCGTCATACCTGGCCCGCATCTGGCCCGCAACATTCAAAAGGTTGCCCACCCCTGTGGTAGGGCTATCGAGGGGACTCAGGTTCAGAATTGCTTCTTGAGAGATTTGGAACTTTGTTCAAGGTGCTTTTTAGTTTTTAGTTCTTGTATTTTAGGAATAAATTAGAGCTCAAAAAATACTCAGTAATAATAATTAAGTTTCATGGCATAGTCGGTAGGTATCTATTTTGTTAATAAAAAAAAAACTACAATGTTATGCGTACACCGAATCGTACCTATAATTAATCACCTTTTTATTTGAAGATCAGTTTCTCGACCTTGAATTTTATTTGAGGAGTTTTTGCAGCGACCTACCTTGGTCCACTTTTAAAACGACCTTAGCCACTTAGAAGACAACGCCTTGCTATATAAGCACAGCAATTTAAAAAAATTACTTGTCTACGTTCAATCATCATCATGATCTCCTTAGCCTTATCCCGTATTTAACGGGGTCGGCTACTTAATCTAGGTGATTGAACGAGGGTACTTGTATACGTTTAATAATTAGGCAAATTTTATTCAAAGGCAAAGAAAAAATATGTGTAATATTTCGATCAAGTTTATGTATGATTATTTTTATGTTTAAATATAGAGAATAACCTCAAGGATTTACTAGAATGGAAGCAATAAAAAGAATCAGCTTTTTGTCTCTCTTAGTTAAATCTCAAATCCAGTTAAGGTGATTCCTAACGGCGAACGGTTGTTTTTAAGAGCTTATTTCTCCTAAATGAATAATTGGAAAAATAAAAAAAATATATTAATGTAAGAAATTAGTTATAGGCCTGTAAATGCAACATTTAAAAATATTCTAGTTCATAAATAAGTATGCTAAATAAATCTGGAAGTAAAGTGTTTTTTATAAGTAAATTATATACTCCTTCTAAACTATTAGCAGCGCTTTCACGATTCTTTAAGAAAATTATTCGCATTATGGTTTCTAGAATCACAACATAGCTGTTTTAAATCCGACTTGTAGTACATACATACATACATAAAATCACGCCTTTATCCCTTACGGGGTAGGCAGAGCGTTAAACGCCTCGTAAAAGGCGCTTTCGCCGCGTCTGACAAAAATTGAGGGCAATTTTAGATTGTAATGTGTATTGCTAATGTGTAGTGATAGGTTGTCAGCCCATCGTCTAAATTACAATACACTGTAACCCTCGAGTCCCTTTTGCTGTCTTCTACAGCATGCCCGGGAGGAAGGGCAGCTGGAACATTCTATGTTTTTCTATCTCTCCCAGTCCAGCATGGAAGAAATTAGTTATACTTGTAGTTTTTATTAAATAAGCTGTTTTGTGCGCTTTTCGCACATTTTTGTCGCGGCCACGTACACCATTCCGTGGCGCGCGGTGTTTTGAACGATATTCTAAGGCATTACGGGCGATGATTGCATATCTTGAAATCTACCTATTCGTCTGCCGTTGGGATACACCTTAAAGGGCCATAGGATTTTTTTCGCGGAGATCAGATGGCAGACGCTCTGCGTAAAAACCAGAGTCCATGATCAACTCCCTAGATTAGATAACCGACCCCGTAGAAGGTATAAGGAAAAAGACTTGGGAGATGATGATGAACATTACTTACTTACTAGGGAGTTCACTTGATCATCGGAAAACCGAATGTCACTATTTAAAAACATAAGTACCTACAAGTACTTTTGGTAGAGTTGATGCCCAGCCTTGGCCTGCATTGGCCAACCTTACAATAATCGTTGGTAGCATCATAACTATTCACTAATTAAATAATGGCCCCAGTGCCGGATTTGATGTGCCTTGTTTCAAGCGCCATCATAAATCTTCTTCTTCTGCCTAACGTTTTCCTGGCCTGGTGCTGGGGTCCGCTCTCCGGCTTTTTCTACTCCACTTTGCCCGGTCTTCGACATCCACAGGTGTGAGATCGTTCTCTACCAGTGCTTTTTTGGTCTGCTGCGTGATCTAGGGCCTTGGACAGTGAGGGCAGGCGGTCTGCGACTTAAATGCCCATATCATCGGAGACGACTTTCCTGCAGCTTATCTGCTACTTCGCGGACTCCAAGGCTGCCACGGATGTGCTCGTTACGAATGCGATCTAATCTCGTAACGCCGCATATCCATCGCAACATCTTTATCTCCGCGACGTGAAGCTGCTGGACATGTCTTCCAAGGATGAGGCCAGGTCTCGCTGTCGTATATTAACCATAAATAAAAATAAATATTTAAATATATCGTGGAATTCTATTTGTATCTAGTTGAAATTCCACCAATGCAAATTAAGTCGTTCACACAAGATTGAAACAATCCGGCCCATTTTCTATGTAATATGGGCCAATTTTGACGTACAATATGTCAAATGGCTGAAATGGTATTTAATTTTCAACCACGGCCATAAACTTTTAATTAAATCAAGAGCAGAAGGCATATACAGCTCGCATTATCATTCATTCTGTGTTCGTCGCCTCTGACCTAGACTAAAGTCAAGATCAAACCTATTAGGCCTGTGAATGAATATTACGAGTACGTTACGATACATAACTTTATGCAATAAAATATACATACACACATATAATCACGCCTTTATCCCTAATTGGGTAGGCAGAACGTAAGTGACCTAAACAAAGGTTAACTGTAATTGTAATTGTTAATTAACTGTAAAGAAACTGAATGTGCTTTGCACTGTTCTACGCAGACTTGCTGCGCTTCTCCTTGATGTGTAGAGTTTTGCTAAAATGGCCTGGATCCATTGTTTGCCCACCTGTTTCTTGCAATATTGCCTTTGCTGGACGACAATATGATGTGTTGAGCTCAAAATTGTATAATAAGGTACACAAGGATATCGATACTTGCAGATTAACAACTAAACTAAGAAAATGGTTACTGTCCTTAGATTATGTTTCTACTGAAAAACTGTTGATAAGTATTGTGTAGACTATAAAGGCTTGATATCAGTTTTTTTTTTGTTATTTATGTCGGATGTTCACGGAATCTCGCTTAGCAATATGATGCAATGCTTCTGTACTCTGGTAGTAAACTATAGTTTATAATTTGGGGAACTACTTAACTCCTATCATACAAGCATGCTTAGTTTAGAAGTTATTGGTTTGTCTTCTTTTGTATCTTGTACAACCTCATACAAACTAACAATGTTATTAGTCTAAGTTTTTGTTGTACATTCTATTAAATAAAAAATATCTTAAATTATCGTATCTTAGGTGATTCCACCACGTCTGACAAAGTTTTGAGGGTTATTTAGGATAGATTTTAGGTATATTGCTGTAGTGAGGTTGTCAAGCCATCGCCTAAATTGCTATATACTGGAACCGTTGGATACCTTAGCTGGCTTTTACAGCATGCCTGGCAGAAAATACAGCTGGCACAGACCAACAATCAATAGGTGTTATTTAAATTTGAGTAGCATATCCTACCATAATAACATGCCTCTATCATAGCGCTATTGATCTACCTTGGTCTACATTTTACCCATTGCATCATGCACTCATATTTTATGTACACCTACCGCCATTACAAATCAGTGCCAGAGATTTGCGGGTCCATACATCTCGCCTTTCTCTATTATGTCACTGTACTGTAATATGTATATTCCATTAACGCGCCATTAAAGATCGTTGTGCAATGTACTCGGATCTTAGTTCGCGCCCATTTGCTTAATTTAGAATAAGAATGTAAGACGAATTTTATGGCTCATAGAAAATATACGTTCCTGCCTTGTTGTATAAAGCGGCCTTACAATCTTGTCAATATTGTATGGGTATGGAATAATTTATAAATACTCAGTAATGTAAAGTAGCGCAGTGTTTTAAATGTATAATGTTACCTATTTTCTTCCATGCTGGCCTGGGAGCGAGAGAAAAACATAGAATGTGCCAGCTGCATTTCTTCCCGGGCATGCTGTAAAAAACCAGCTAACGGATCCGAGGGTTTCAGTATATTGTAATTTAGGCGATGGGCTGACAACCTGTCACTACAACAATATACTTACAAATCTATCTTAAATAACCCTCAAAACTTTGTCAGACGTGGCGGAACGACCTTTGTTTGGGTCGTTTACGCTCTGCCTACCCCATTAGGGATAAAGGCATGATTATATGTATGTATGTTACCTATTGCAGTTTTGCACAAAAATGGAAACTTGATCGAAATGCTTGAATGCCATAGTTTACCGCGGAAGTAAGTTATTTAGACAGAAAATAGTAAAAAACTCATAATTATATGGTCATGACTAATGTAAAGCTGAAAAATGATACGGATTATACCTATATAAATTGTTATGATAAAAAAAAACATTACATTTCAAGTTGGAGAAGTTTTGGATTCTTTTAATACTTTAATGACAATCAGTCACTACAGCAATATACCTACAAATTTATCTTAAACAACCCTCAAAACTTTGTCAGACGTGGCTGAATGACCTTTGGTTAGGTCGTTTGCGCTCTGCCTACCCCATTAGGGATAAAGGCGTGATTATATGTATGTATGTATTTTCTATAATTTTGATCTAAAAATACGTTCTTCTACATGTTTATCTCTTCATAAAATACCTCTTTACCTACCTGCTGCTCTAATCTACAATCAATACAATTGCTGGGGATTTGTGGCGCAATTAGTATGCAAGTCAAGCTGGCTGTGTAGGCCACAATGATTTGCCTGAATACATCCCTGTGTTACATTTAATGCCCTGTCGTGTACATTTCAGTGACCATCTCTGGTGACGAGGGTCGACAAAGAGATGAATTTAATTAGGCACGTGTTGGAAAAAGATTTTTTGTGCCTCAATATTGGATTATTGGACAAAGCTGAAATTGATGCGGTTTTGTTTTTGTGTTTAGAGTCGGATTTTTTTGTAAATTTTTTTTTTGCGGCATTCGACAAATAAAGTTGTGTTTTTGATATCAAATTTAGATAGCTTTTATCATATGTACTTCCAAGATTGTTGTATCTTTTTCTCAATTTGGCGGAGAAAGCTATAAGAAATACTTTAATTGTCGCCTAATTGTTTATCTAAACAGGTTCACCTAATTTGCTGAATGTTTATCAATTAAACTAAATGTTCATCACCTGGGCTATTAAGCATATTATTTTGGTGCCCAGACTGAATAAATATATAAAACAAAATATAATTTGAAGTATGTAATTTTTTGTTACTTTTTATACTGATATACATACATACATAAATCACGCCTTTATCCCTTACGGGGTAGGCAGAGCGTGTTTCGCATTGTGTGATGTTTGTTGTTCTATGGAAAACACGATTCCGCGCGCGAGCTAGCAGATCCCGCTCCTACGCGCGGAGATGCGTTTTCAGTATTTCGACACAGCGTGTTTTCCATAAAAACTGGGGTACTTACTTAATATAGAATGGTTTGCGTGATTATTTCTAACCTAGGCTGGATATCATCATCTCCCTAGCCTTATCACGTATCTCACGGGGCGGCTACCTAATCTAGGAGATTGAAAGAGGGTACTGGTTTTTACACAGAGCGACTGCCTTCTGACCTCCGCAACCCAGAAGGGAAACCAGACCCAATCCTACATTAGGTCAGAGATTTTTTCAAGCCACCAATGCTTAGCATTGGCCTCTGTCATGGCTTAACGACTAATATCTATGGTATTAAACGATATTAACCGGGACCAACGGCTTAACGTGCCTTCTGAAGCACGGAAAAAGCGCCGAATAAACGTACATATGAAATTTGAAAACCGAAAAACACATTGGTACGTGGTGGGATTCGAACCACGACCTCCCACTCAGGAGGCAGCTGCCCTATCCACTACACCATCGGGCTCCTATTTCTAACCTAGGCTGGACACCAGGTAATTAAAAAGACTCAGTCAAATAAAAAGTCCCTTTTAACTTGGTAAAAAACGATTAGAGTTCTATTTCCTGCTAAGTCAGGTAGCGTTATTATTTCTATCGTAACTTTGAGTTTAAGTAACGCTTAGTCAAACAATAAAAGTTCCATAAAAATCGGTTAATAACGACCGGAATTCAATTTCCTACCAACCTCCTAAGTCAGGTGGCGTGATTATTTGTATCGTTACTTTGAGTTTAAGTAATGCTCAGTCAAACAAAAAAGTTCTATAAAAATAGGTTAAAAACGACCGAAATTCAATTTTCTACCTACCTCCTAAGTCATGAGGTGTGACTTTGATTTTAAATAATGCCTGAGCAGAAATTGGCTGATTCTTAACCGATTATCATGGATTTTTTTTTATTCGACTGATCGAATAAAAAAAAATCCATGAAAATCGGTTAAGAATTAGCCAAATTTCAATTTCCTGCCTACTCCCTAAGTTAGGTAGCGTGATTTTAGGTATCCTAAGTTGCAACCCGGGTAACACACAGTTGAATAAACAAAGTCCCATTGTCCCATATTGACCCATTGACCCATCGATCGACACACGTCGACCAGATGAACCACGTCGACCTATCCATCCACGACAACCCCACGAATCACGTTGAGCCCACGAACCTCGCCGAACCATCGACCCACGATGACCCCATGACCCACGCTACCCATCGACCCAAGTCGACTCAACAATCGATCGTCGTCGAACGATCAATCTAGTATTTCAAGTGAACAAAAGGGACTAATTAGGTGAACATACATTAGGTTAGTGTTAGGTATATAATATTATATTGTGCACGTCTTATCTGCGTTACGTTCTTGTGCAATATCGCTTATTAGGTCTACAGTAAGAAATTTATTCTTAGGAATAAGCAGTGCCTGTTGTGTCTTAATTTCCTATGTACTTGTTCTGTAAATGCTTCTGTGTACAATAAACAGTTAAATACGTGGGACACTCAGAAAGTTTTGCGACACTAAAAAAAATTGTTCTACAGGTACATATATTTTTATTAAATCTTTTCAAAGTACTCTCCACCAGCCTCTATACAAAGATTCATGCGTCTGAACCAGTTTTCAAAACACTTTTTGCAGTCCGCCGTAGACACCTCGTTTACAGCCTGCTCGAACGCAGCCAGCGCATCTTCCGGCGACGAAAATTGTATCCCCTTGAGCTAATTTTTTATTTTTGGAAATAAAAAGAACTGACACGGTGCTAGATCAGGGCTGTAAGGAGGGTGACCCAGGAGTTTGACTGGTGTGCTATCCAGGAAGTCCCTCGTTTTGAGCGCGGTGTGTGCAGGCGCATTGTCGTGGTGGAGCAGTAGTCCGCGGAGCCCTGTGTTTGGTCGCTTGTTGCTCACAACAGATAAAACTTGTGGTAAACATTTGGTAGTATACCATTCGGCGTTAATGCTTCTTTGATCTCGTAAGGGAATTGAGGCCAAGTGGCCAGTCAAATTAAAAAAGCTGGCGATCAAAATCTTCCCCCCGCTTCGAGATCGCTTCACTTTGGTAGGCGTTGGTTCATTTTGAAACACCCAAACTGTCGACTGGCGCTTGGTTTCTGGATCGTATTGATAAATCCAGGACTCATCACCTGTTACGATGTCGTAAACACGCCGAGACGAGCCTGCTTCAAATTTATTCAGCATATCACGGCACCATTCCACCCGGGCCTGCTTCTGAGCGTCGGTGAGGTAGTGCGGCACCCAGCGCGATACTATCCTCCTCACGCGAAGATGCCCATGTAGAATCTCGTGAACGCTTCCCGATCCGATCTTTAATATGTGCTGAATTTCCTGATATGTAATTCGCCTATTATCTTTGATTAAATTTTTCACTGCTAGCACGTTTTCTTCCGTAATACCCGTCAAAGAGCGACCGCTTCTTTCTTCATCCCCCAAGGTTGGTCGACCGCGCCTAAATTCGTTATACCAACAATACACGGTTGCCTTGGAGGGGCTTTCAATAATAAATGCCATTTGAAGTCTATCGAACGATTCATCCGGTTTCAGGCAACACTTGAAATCGTAAAAAATCATAGCTCTAAAATGTTCCCGGCGCAGATCCATTTTTCAGTAAGACACGATACTTTGAATTGGCTCGCAAAAAATGTGGAGGGAAATTTTGAAAATGGAACACACATATTTTTACTTACAAGTAATCATATTTTCAAAAAAGATTCTATCCGGCCAGTCTGCCATATATAAAAACTATTTATCGCAATACTTTCTGAGTGGCCTGGTAAATAAAAAAAATTAAACATATTTACAAGGTGGCGCAAAAGAAATCACCCTATTGGAAGATGCTCTCATTTTTGCAAATGGCCGCCAATGTCAAATCTGTTTTGACATTTGTGGACTAGACAGATGCAGAATACAAGTGAACAAGCCATGGAGCGATACACTCCCCAAGAACGCGGAAAAATCGTGTCTATTTTTTTGAGTAACAATTCGTCTGTGGTGTTGGCGCAGCGCGAATTCCGTCGCCGATTCCCCGGCCGTCCGACACCGACTGCGCAAACACTGCGACGTTTAGCCACCAACCTTGAAGAGTATGGGACCACACGAGACGTTGCTAAGAGTGGCCGGCCCCGGAGCGCCCGTTCTGCCGAGAATATCGCCGCTGTAGCCGAGGACGTTGAAGTGAGCCCCGAAACATCGACCAGACGACGTGCCACGCAATTGGGCCTCAGCCGGCGGTCCTTGCAGCGAATTTTGGTGCGAGACTTGAAGATGTTTCCTTACAAAGTCCAGACCGTGCATCAGCTGCTGCCTGCCGACCGCCAAACGCGCGTAACCTACGCCCAAGCCATCCTCAATCTCGAGGAAGAATTGGACAATTTTTCGACCAAAATCATCATGAGCGATGAGGCTCATTTCCACCTCAGCGGTTACGTGAATCGGCAAAATTATCGCTTCTGGGGCACCGAGAATCCACGAGTGATGCACGAGGAGCCGTTACACCCGCTCAAAGTGACTGCGTGGTGCGCTGTTCACGCTGGAGGAGTCATCGGGCCATTTTTTTTCGAGAACGCCGCGGGTCAAACGACAACAGTGGACGGTGCGCGCTATAGGGCCATGTTGACCGAATTTTTTCTGCCGCAATTGGACGAATTGGGACTGGAGGACATGTGGTTCCAACAGGACGGGGCAACGGCGCACACTGCACGAGCCACAACCGACATTCTGAAGGCGGCATTTCCGGGTCGCCTAATCTCTCGTTTTGGCGATTTGCACTGGCCGGCCAGATCGCCCGATTTAACGGTCCCGGACTTCTTTTTATGGGGTTTTTTGAAGTCTCGTGTTTACGTCAACAAGCCTGAGACCTTGGAAGCCCTCAAAGACAACATTCGACACGAGTGCGAGAATCTGTCGCCCGAAGTTCTCGCCGAAGTGATGAAAAATGCCATAAAACGAGCCCGTATGGCAATCAATTGTAACGGCGCCCATTTGGCCGATATCATCTTCTCGACTTGACCAGTAAAATTCTAAAGGTGCAAATAAATATAATCAAAAAACAGATTCGAAGTTTTTCATTTAGAAAAAAAATGAGAGCCAAACAACATCGGATGACTTCTTTTGCGCCACCGTTATTTAGGTGAACAAAAGTGAATAAATTGGTAAATATTATTATTTAGATGAACAATCCTGTATTTATATGCCTGTATATATTATAGTGAATATAATGCCAGGAATTAGATTTTTTAGGTGATCAAAGTCAGTAGGCGAACGATCTAGTATTTTAGGTGAACAAAATGGAAATAATTAGGTGAACATTCAAATGTATGGTAAAAATAAATCCATACCCCAAAGTGCAGCAACAATCTGTGAACACGGTAATTTATTACTGAAATAAGATTTCTGATACGAACTTAGGCCCACATTTATAAACAGCACTTGAGACTGACAGCGAGATTGAGTTCATATCAGAAATGTCATTTCAGTACAAAATGAACTGTCGAATACATACTTAATATTGCTCCCAATATTGAGATCGCTTTATAAATACAAGCCTTAAACTATCAATCAGTCTCAGGTGCTGATTATTAATACGGGCCTGACACTAGTCAGATCACTAGTCAGTCTGACAGTAGTCAGATTAAGAAGAAAAATCTTTGTTTAAAAAATATTGTTTGCATAGAGAAAAAGGTATGTTTTCAAAAGTTTTAACCGTGTTCCAACGCGAAAGTGACGTGAAAAACAATATTAAAAAGTTCCTGTTAAATAAAATTTACTATAACATAAGTGAATTTCTACACGAGAAAATTAATCAAATAGGTTTAAGCTAATAATACAAATTTTATTGTCGTTTACGGCATTGAAATGTTATATATACATTTTATTAAGTTGTAAGGAGTATTAGTATTATTATAAATAATTACTATTACTTATTATATGGCCTTGCTCCACCGGGGCGTCACATGATGTCTAACATTGTACGGGTTTGTTCAGATATTTAAGTGATATGCTATAAAGTTTTATTGAATTGGCCACAGTCAGGAGGAGTATTAAAGCACTATCATATTTTTTTTTGATTGATCATTATTAAAAAAAGACTCAGTGTTTGATGTATCTTAGCGTAAGTATGCCAAGACAATAAAATAGCAATGAATATCTTTATTCTGCATAATGCTATTACGGCAATGGGCTGACAACCTGTCACTACAGCAATATACCTACAAATCTATCATAAATAACCCTCAAGACTTTGTCAGACGTGGCGGAACGACCTTTGTTGTTTTTGTTTTTTGTAGGTCGTTTACGCTCTGCCTACCCCATTAAGTATAAAAGCGTGATTATATGTATCTCTCCCTAGCCTTATCCCATATCTTACGGGGTTGGATACCTAATCCAGGGGATTGAACGAGGGTACTGGTTCTTACACAGAGCGACTGCCATCTGACCTCCGCAACCCAGAAGGGAAACCAGACCCATTCCTAGATTACACTGGCCTCTGATATGGCGTAACTACTAATATCTACTGTATTAAACGATATTAACCGGGACCAACAACTTAACGTGCCTTCTGAAGCTCGGAAAAAGCGACGAATAAACGTACATATGAAATTCGAAAACCGAAAAACACTAGTACGTGATGGGATTCGAACCACGACCTCCCAGCTCAGGAGGCAGCGGCCCTATCCACTACATCGTCAAGCTCTATAATTATGTGGCACCTGGCACTTAACTTTAATGTAACGGGGTTTTGATTAAGTATATGGGGGTAAAGAGGGGAAATTGAATGTACGTTAGTGCTTCTGAAAGTGACATCCCAACTGTCCAAAAGCCATTATGTAGAGAGAATTTAGTGACGAGTACTTGAAAGGGACAAGGGACAATGCAAGTGATTGTAATAGGGTATATGCATAACTATATAGAAAAAATAGTAATTATGACCAGCAATAAACAAATGTGAAAGAGTTTTCGCAAAATACTAATTAGTTTTCGACTTATTCAGCTTTGAAGAGGTTGGTTAAAAGAGAGGTCCGAACTAGCATATGACGTCAGGTGACAGGAGCGCCATACTACTTCCATGTAAAATATAGTTTTAAAGAGAGAGATAAATAGACTAGCTTTATAATGGTATATCTATCTCCTTCCATGCTGGACTGGGAGAGATCCTTCCATGCTGGACTGGGAGAGATAGAAAAACATAGAATGTTCCAGCTGCCCTTCCTCCCGGGCATGCTGTAGAAGTCAGCAAAAGGGACTCGAGGGCTACAGTGTATTGTAATTTAGGCGATGGGCTGACAACCTGTCACTATAGCAATACACTTTTCAATCTAAAATTGCCCTCAATTTTTGTCAGACGTGGCGAAACCGCCTTTTACGAGGCGTTTATCGCTCTGCCTACCCCGTAAGGGATAAAGGCGTGATTTTATGTATATGTATGTATGTATATCTAGAGGTGATTTCTTGATTAATTTTAATTTTGTTTTCACTGAATTTTGAATTGTTATGACTGTTGTTTTAATTTTGTTTTTTTTTTCAGAATATGTGTAAAATCCGAAAATATCTTATACAGGGTGTAAGGGACAGCGTCCCGCAAACTGATAGAATGTTCAGACAACAAAGCTGAACAACTACCCGCAGGTTTTTTTTTAGGAAGTGAAAACAAAATTCAGGTTTTTCATACAAATTGTCTGATCGAGGTAGTAATTTTGTATGGAAAGTTTTTTTGTTTTTTCATCTGCTGTAAGAATTTCCTGGTGATATTAGTTCAGTTTCATTGACTGAGCAACCTCTGGCTGATAAGTAATCTACCTAACTATGAAAGAAAAGACTTTGATGGCTAGTTTATTTTTTATTTTTCTATATAGTCTCCTGCAAGTGAAATACACTTATGACATTTGCAAATAAGTGACATCATGCCGTTATAATAGTAATTTTTATTTTGCTCTTCAAAATGGTCAGTCACAGCCTCTTTCATTTCTTCGTCCGTCGAAAATCTGCGACCCCTCATTTTTTTCTTTAAATCTTTGAATAAGAAATAGTCACAGGGAGCCAGATCTGGACTATAAGGTGGATGGTTAATTTCTGTAAAAGCCGTTTTTGCTCAGGGCTGACCTCGCCGTTAAGGCTGTGTGTACAGGAGCATTGTCTTGTAAAATCAGAACACCTTTGCTGAGTTCGCCTCTCCGCTTTTCTTTGATTTGTTCACGAAGCTGGTCAAGCAAGTTTGCATAATATTCAGCATTCATTGTTGTATTTTTAGGCAAATAATCTATCATCAAAATCCCTTCGACATCCCAAAATACGGTGGCCATTAGTTTTCCAGCCGACGGCCGAACCTTGAACTTCCTTGGCGGCTTTTCTCCTTTAAATTTCCATTGCATTGACTCTTGTTTGCTTTTCGGATCCCACTGGCGAATTCAAGTTTCATCACAGGTCACAATTCGAGAGATAGTCTCTTCTTCTTTACCTTTGACCAGGTCTAGAAATGCCTGACAACATTCTACTCGCCTTTGTTTGTCAAAGGCGGTCAACATTCTAGGGACCCAACGCGAGCTCACCTTGGACATGCCGAAATGTTCGTGAGTAATTTCATGAACTCGTTCCTTGCTAATGCCCACATCTCTGGCTATCTCCCACTGCTTGATTCGCCGATCTGCAAGAATCAGGTTCTTCACCTTTTCAACATTATCTGCGGTAACAGCAGAAATTGGCCTTCCACTACGTGTGTCGTCTTCCATGCTCTCACGGCCATGTTTAAATTGCTTCGACCAAAACTTTATGACGAATTCAGAAGGACTTGAATCACCAAACACCTTTAACATGCACTCTCTGATCTGCGTAGGCGTATTTCCTTCTTTACTTAGGAATTTAATCACTGCTCGATGCTCAAATTTCATCATTTTGCAATTTTCTTTCGACATGGTGAAATCAAAGCCGCGCCAAAAAAACAAAAGCAAGCGAAAAAAAATAAGCGTCATAATTTTGAAAAAGGAATAAATATAGAATATGATTTTGCAATGGTCAGTTCGATTTTCAAAACTTTCTTTAACAAAGTAGATTTTATATCAGCCGCCCCTCGTATATGTATATTGTAGGTATAATTGTGTCAGAATACGAAAGGCATTCACGATCATCCAGGATATTGACTTACCTATGAACTAAATAGACATGAACTAAATAGACATGGCTTCGTACCTATTGTAAATATCAGGTATCAACTATATGAATAGCTTAGGGAATTGAAATTTAATTCTACCCTGCACGTGTTGTATTTTAATTTAATTGGCGTAGAAAACGAGAGTTTACGGTTAAAGGGTGATTTACTCGCAGCTATCTTAAATTGAAAGAATAGTCCTCCTTCCTATCGCTTAGGTTTTCGAGTCAATGAACCATCGTCTCAGAGTTTTTAAACCGCATAATAGCACAGCTCATAGGCCTCTGATATACCAATATGAGTTGTCATAGCATTTTTTAAAGAATTTAGTTGTATTTCTTCTTTATTATACTAAGGCCCGTATCTATAATCAGCTATCAAAAGTGATAGCGAGTTTGAGTTTAAATCAGAAATGTAATTTTAGTACAATCTCAATCTTGAGGTCGCTTTATAAATACGAGCCTTAGAGCAACACAGCCTTTCGTTCCGTTCCATTTTGATTATGATACTGAACATATAAAATTAATTAGAGAAAAAAGTTTTTACTAAATAACTTTACATAGAGCACGAGATACTCTGTAAGTGCTTGCATTGCTTCCCTAAAAGCTGGGTTGTTATATTACATACCATAAAAACACTTGGCCATTAATTAAAAATTACCTCGCTGCGCTCGGGCGCCAAATACCTCGTATGCAATTGATGTATAACAACTCTTGGTTACCAATGTATTATTATTTACAACTTTTTAAAATCTTCTTCTTCTGTCGAGTGGGTATCGAGTCTATCGACCCGATGAACCCTGGTGTCAGAGTTTTTAAACCGCCTTGTAGCACAACTATCAGGCCTCTGACATGGTTTGAGTAACGACCACTATCAAAGACAGCGACCGGGACCGACGGCTTAACGTGCCCTCCGAAGCACGAAATCTTTTTCTTTTTCGGACAATCAGGTGATTCAGCCTGCAATGTCCTAACCAAACTGGGGAAAAATTCACAAAGTGATAAATTCTCAAATATCAACTTTGTGTTTCCCCCCTGGGAATCGAACCTAGGACCTCTGGATCAGGAGTCCATGGCACTAGCCACTAGACCACGGAGGCAGTTAGTTTAGTTTTTAAAATGATGGTCAGTTTAAGCACCGTACAACCGTACCGTTATAGACCTTAAACTGTACTCACAAAAGACAATAAAATTCATTGATTAAATGGTATCAAATTGGATATTTACTATGTACCTAGTGGGCGAAGTCTGAATAGTTAATTGCTATAGTAAACATTGCAAAACGTGCACAGAAAATACTGAAACAATCAAACCTTTGTAATTTTCTCATTAGCTAACTATTACATTTGACCATGAATTTGACATAATATATTATGTACTAGAAGTAACATATATGCGACCAACCACGTGAGTTTGACAATAGAATCCAAGTTGGAATAAAACATAGGTATTACTGTGTTACGTAGTAAGTCTGTAACTCTGTTTTATATCTCTGTGGTTATAATTCATCTGGGTCTACATTTAACCCGGGATAATTACGATGTAATCCGAAAAGTAACAAAACATTTAAATTTCGGCGTTTATTCTGATCAAGCTTAGATCTAAAAGTTGCGGTTAGTTCAGGTAATAGCAGAAATTTGATAATCCATCGTAGTATTTCCATACTTTATCGAATTAGTTTACAGATAATCCTAAAACCCGGGCGTACCCTAGTAATCCTGGATTAATCAGACGATTAATTCAGGATTATAGACATAATAGCATAGAATAGAATAGAAAGAATAGAAAAACGTTTATTCATGGAACAATACAAAACTCAACATACAGTAAGTGGTCTTATTGAATGCTCTGATCTGTATTGCACAAGAAATGGTACTGACTCAGCATTTCTTACAAGTTATATCTATAACCAGTAACACTGATATTCTGTCAGCACCGTAATACACAATATAATAATACAATACAAAATCTCAAATTTAACATACATACTATAAATACACTACAATATTGAATATAATTAAACTTCTAAGTAGGCACTTTAAGCGACAAAAATGGCTCGTGTTTGACTTTTTTTATATAATTTTAATTAGATATTTTAAAAATCTATTTTAATGTGTAATTGTTTCAAGAAGGGTTTAAAACGCGCTAGCTTAAGGCTTTAGAAGAAGGTAGTCAACATATTAACTTATACATACATTTATACATATCCCTAATGGGGTAGGCAGAGCGCAAACGACCCAAACAAAGGTCGTCCCGCCACGTCTGACAAAGTTTTGAGGGTTATTTAAGATATAATTTTAGGTATATTGCTGTAGTGACAGGTTGTCAGCCTATCGCCTAAATTACAATATACTGAAACCCTCGGATCCCTTAGCTGGATTTTACAGCATGCCCGGGAGGAAATGCAGCTGGCACATTCTATGTTTTTCTCTCGCTCCCAGACCAGCATGGAAGTTAAATTATTAACTTACTTATTAACTTATACTACAGAACAATTATAAAAATCAGTATGCATTTTAGGTTATTAGGATAAATCAGCAGGTAGGTCCCTATAAATCATATCAAAGTCAGTAAATCATACTTGTACCTATTAAATCATATAACTTTACCTATAAATTATACTTCCATGCTGGACTGGGAGAAAAACAAAGAATTAGCCAGCTGCATATCCTCCCGGGCATGCTGTAAAAGCCAGCTAAGGGATCAAAGGGTTTAAGTATATTTCATTTTAGGCGATGGGCTGACAACCCGGTCACTACAGCAATATACCTACAAGTTGAACTTAAATAACCCTCAAATCTTTGTCAGACGTGCCGGAACGACCTTTCTTTAGGTCGTTTACGCTCTGCCTATCCCATTAGGGATAAAGGCGTGATTATATGTATGTATGTAAGTATGTATGTATAAATAATAAACTGAATGCAGCACTCGGATAAACAAAGGTTTCGTAGATTACAAAATAAATACAAACAACATTGATCTTAACAATGCAGACCAGTTTCACATTGCACTTACTTCATTGCCTTTTCGATCAACTGATATTTTCTCCTCCTATGCTCTCTCTTCTTTACGCTGGTCTAGGAGAAAGAAAAAAATAAGGAATGTGCCAACCCCATTTCCTCCCGGGCATGTAAAAGCCAGCCATGGGATCCGAGGGTTTCAGTATATTGCACTTTAGGCGATGGGCTGACAACCTGTCACTACAGCAATACACATACAAATCCATCTTTAATAACCTTCAAAACTTTGTCATACGTGTCGCAACAACCTTTGTTTAGGTCGTTTACGTTCTGCCTACCCCGTAAAGGATAAATGCGAGATTATATATATGTATGTATTTTTCCTTATTTAGTGTTAAAAAATAAAGTCAACGACCTCAGTGTATACGAGGATGGAGCATAACCTTTTTTAAGGCTGTCACGACCCTTGTTACCACATATTTATTCAGAAATAAACCAACGTAAGTTTTATTCACCAAACATACCGGGTGTAAGGGACAGCGTCACGCAAACTGATAGGGGTTGCTCAGTCAATAACAATGAACAACAAAAAAGGTTTGTAGAGGATGAATATTTTTCAGGAAGTAAAAAAAAAAATGTTTCCGTACAAATTAACCGATCGAGGTGAACATTTTGTATCGAAAAGCCAATTTCTTTTTTTTACTCCCTGGAAAGAAATCCTACTGGAAATTGTTGAGTCATTGACTGAGCAACCTTACACGCTGTCCCTTACAACTGGTATTTTATGTGCGAATTTACTTTAGAATTATACTACCTTTAACGTATCTTTATTTATAAAAAATCGGCCTGTTTATTATTAATTTATTCAGAATTATCTTAAACAAAGTGTATGTGCATTTTGTGTTTACTGAAACATTTAAACAAGTTGTTCACAACAAATGGTTAAAGATAAAATTCCTACTGAATTTATTATGTTGATAATCATTCCGTACTAAAAAAAAAATGCATTTTTTTTTAATTTTAATTATTTTTACAGGGCGTAATGGTAGGTAAGTTGTTGCGGAGTCAATGATACTAAACCACTTACTGCCACGAAGAAAAAAAAAAATTCACAAATCAAATTATCTGAACGAAGTGGTCGTTTTTATAAGAAGGAACCTATTGCCCATTCCAGTTTTGGGTACATCAAACTGAAAGTTCACCATGCATAATCTCCATTCATTAAACTTTATTTTTCTGGTGTTTCCAAACGTATGATTAATTTTTCAGTAAAATAAAATAAAAACCTTTTCTTTTCGTCGTGATGAAACACAAATTAATTGTAAAACTAATCCAGTTTCAAATAAAGTTTACTTTAAATATAAGTTGGTTATTTGTTATATTTCAAAACTCCATTAAATTATATAAAACATGAAGTTTGATTAATTTTATTAAATGTTTTCAATCGGAAAAGTATGAAAACAATAAATAGTCCGAATTAATTTAATACTAGGTCTAACAATAAAGAATAATTTACAAGTCGGTGTACTCATGAAACCGTTAAAAAAACATTCGTAAGCAGAATAGAAAAAAAAGTTTATCAAACGTCATGTCAGCTGTCAGTTTTATTTGAGTTAATAAATCATATTTTCAAGTTCCGACTCATGTACCATGGTTCCTCTGTCATGGTTGTTTTACCCTTTTTGTTACACCTTGTATAGCTTAATACCTATTAGTACAACCTGAAATTGGTTAAATAATATAGTATAATACTTACAAACAATTCAATGTCGTATCCTTTAATATTTTTAAATACACTCCTTCCTTCACTAAAATTAACCACGCACTGGCCACAAAACACCAACACAATAATAAACACAAACTATTCGAACTTCAATTTCAAATTTCGTTCGAAACTCAAATTCGTGGGTTATCGGCGCGCGCGCTCAATGTGCCCAAGCATGGAGGTTTGTGAGCAAAGGCTACAACAGTTGGCAAAGTAATGAGCAAAGGCTATAGAAAAGTTGGTTAGAGAAGAGGCAGCGTGTTCATGGACAAATCGCACTCGCTGGCCTTTGCAAAGGTGAACAGTGCCGACCCAAACTGCATTTCGATACGGCTTTTGTCGTGGTACCTTGACTTCCTATGTACGTCAGTAGTATGGATATATCTGGATAAACACAGTGAATAATACATTATTGATGTAAAATTGCTCCCTTAAAAAATAGTACAAGAAATATGAAACCAGTTAAGGTATCCGAGGGTTACAGTATATTGCAATTTAGGCGAAGGGCTGGCAGCCTGTCACTTCAGCAATATACGAATCTATATTAAATTACCCTCAAAATTTTGAAAGACGTGGCAGAACGACCTATGTTTAGGCCGTTTACGCTCTGCTTACCCCGTTAGGGATAAAGGCATGATTATATGTATGTATGTATGTAGAAATACTAGACTTTATGGCTGTCAAAGTGATGTAAAATTTCGCGAAGTCGGAGACCATGTTAATCTTAATTATGTATGTTGTTTAAATTCGTGTATTTTTTCTTTCTCTTTTTCCCAATGCCATAAGGTTATTCCACGCCTTTTTCTAAATTGTCTCTATCTTTTATTATCTGTTAGGTACACTTGTCGGTAGATTGTACGTATTATCATGTAAATTTCAATATTCAAAAGTGTGAACCGTGAAAAACTTAGACGTCATTAATTTCCGTTTTAAGCCATACACGTAATTAACATTCAAAGCTAAAATTTACATACATACATACATATAGTCACGCCTTTATCCCTAATGGGGTAGACAGAGCGCAAACGACCTAACAAAGGTCGTCCCGCCACGTCTGACACAGTTCTGAAGGTTATTCAAGATAGACTTGTATGTTTATTGCTATAGTGACAGGTTGTCAGCCCAACGCCTAAATTACAATATACTGAAACCCTCGGATCCCTTAGCTGATTTTTACAGCATGCTCGGGAGGAAATGCAGCTGGAACAAAATTAACCTGTTAATGTTTCACGTATGTATGTAATACATATATATAAACGCGTATATAAAGCGTAAACGACATAAACAGAGGTCCGTTCCGCCACGTCTGACAAAGTTTTGAGGGTTATTTAAGGTCGATTTATTACATTGCATTACATTGCTGTAGTGACAGGTTGTCAGCCCGTCGCCTAAATTGCAATATACAGAAACCCTCGGATCCCTAAGCTGGTTTGTACAGCATACCCGGGTGGAAATGCAGCTGACACATTCTATGTTTTTCTCTCGCTCCCAGTCCAGCATGGAAGAATGATTATATGAAGATGTATTGATTAATCTAATTAGATCATTTTCAGACTGTAAGACTTGTAAAAACTAAAGTATCTAAATTAAATTGTTAACCTAATTAGTTATTATAAGAGCCACGTGTATCGAATTAAAATTAATTGGATTTAAATTAAAATTATTTTGTCCAGTCTAGCTTCTATATTTTGAGCTTTAAATATTATTTGTTACATTGAAACTTATTAGAATACCTTTTGACTAAGTTATATTAAAATACCGAACGAAAATATACGTTTAAAATTAAGAAAATAAATAGGGTTCTACCAGAAATACGACGTCAAAATAATAAAAAATACTATGAGCATAATATTTTAAGATAAGTTAGGCTCATATAATTATAAATTGATCTCAAAATTGATCGCAATAATTAGTTTGGATTTGACAGGTCGTTGTGTACTGAAATTACATTTCTGCTACAAACTCAAACTTGCTGTCACTCTTGAGAGCTGGTTATAAATAGTAATATTATTTTGAAAAGTTGCAATGTATATATTGTATTTTTTTTATATATATGATGTTGGACTGGGAGCAACAGAAAAACATAGAATGTGCCAGCTGTTTATCAACCCGGCCATGCTGTAAATAACAGTTACTTTTTTTTTCATTTCATTTATTAGGCCTTAAATTACATGTAATATACAGTTTACATCATATAAAACAGTTCGACACAATGAAATTTTACCTGTTAGATGTAGCCTTTATTAACGAGTTTAATTGAATTTGAGGTGTACAATTTTAGATAAAGCAGATTTTTTTGAAATTTAACTATTTTAATCACATTTGATTAAATTTAATGTCACAATTCGTCTATGTCAAGAAAATATACATATAAATATATTAAAAAATATATATAAATAAGAAGATATTATCAATAGATTAACATTTAATTTTATCCTATTTATCAAGCATTAAGTGTCAAATGTACATAGTCAAAATTTAAAAAACATAATAATTCAAATAAGATATCAATACAATGTCAACAATTAAATAAAAATGATGTCAAAAATCCGCCCTAGCTATACGGTCATGATTTTAACAAGCAGAACAGTTAAAGAGTTTATGTATATTACAATTTAGGCGATGGGCTGACAACTTGTTACTACAGCAATATACCTACATTTCTATATTAAATAACACTTTGTCAGACGTGGCGGAATGATTTTTGTTTAGATCTTTCTACGCTCTGCCTACCCCGTTAAAGGCGTGATTATTAGTTCGTATGCATGTATGTATAATCCATACTTTTTGCTTCATTTGAAAATAAGTCTGTATTTTATTCTACGTACGTTATATTGTTTACAGTGCACGGTGTAATACCGTATCGTAAAACGCTGTTATGTAGATAATTGTCTTTTTCCGTTTTAATCTTACTTGTAATCGCGTCACAGTATAAGAAAGGATATAGAAGAACGTTTTAAAAGTCTTTTTGCAAAACATTTAGCTAACACAATAAAGGCTAAATTAAGTGCTGATGATTATGATCACAAACAACTTTTGTCAAATAAAATATTTTCGCGGTCATATAAATTTTTGATCAGCTGATTCATTCACAAATTTTATTATTTCAATACATCTATTATACGTGGACCTTGTTTATATTGTCAGTTCCTATTAAATGTCTATAGAAACCCTTGCCGATGTCTATAGAAAACGCCTTGAACAATCGTTATTTCTTGAACTGTCGTGAGCCAAATACAATTTTTTTTAAAGGACTGATTTTTATTTCTTATAATGAAGACGTTTTACTGTTTTTTTTCTTTTATTCTTGTTATTCCAACAGTAATTCTCCAACACTCGATGGTTTGATAAGATAGCATAGCACTTCTACCTTCAATGAAATGAACCCAAGTACCTAGCTACGTAAAACTAAATAGTGGGATTATATAAAAGTAAATTGCGGCGCCGTCTTTTTCCAAGCATTTTTCAAGTTTTGGAAAACATAACTTAAAACAATTATAATAGTAGTTGCTTAAATCACGCTGGGCTGGGAGCTGGACTAGATAGCTTCCATCATGAGCGATAGAGAAACGTAGAATGTGCCAGCTGCATCTCCTCCCGGGCTGTAAAAGCAAGCGAAGGGTTTCGAGGGTTTCAGTATACTGTAATTTAGGTGATATGCTGACAACCAGTTACTACAGCAATATACAGTTTTATCTTAAACAACCCTCAAAGAGGTGTAAGATGTGGCGGAACGACCTTTGTTTGGGTCGTTGACGCTCTGTCTTCGCCATTAGGGATACAGGCGTTATAGTATGTATTTACATATGTAGAATCACGACTTAACTAATTTAAGTCTATACCTGTAATTTTCTATCATTAGAAAACAGAAAGGGACGGCAATAATTTAATCGAATCGGTTAAATATCAATGACGATGGAATCTAGATCTTATAATCTTTATTGTGTACAAAAAGTTTACTATAAATAAACAATGGTTAGTTCACAAAGGTGAGCTTATCTCTGTAAAGAGATCTCTTCCAACCAACTCGTAATACTGAATATGAGATAACAATATATACCGGGACAAGACTGTACACGCAATAGACTTCTACATATACATATAACCTAGAACCTACATAAACATAATAATAATAATAATAAGCCTCTCACAAATTCTAACACCACGTCCGGCACGAACATCTGTTGCTACGTGGGGGGCGGACATTGGCAGCTTCTAGCTTATTACTCACCAATGACCAACGGTGCTCTAGTGTACCAAAATGCGATATGCGTCTAAGAAATAGGCAAATTAATCCTCAGGTGGGTCCTCGGGAGAGGGAATCCCACCCCGGGCCGTCAGGTTCGGGTAGCCCCGTTGTATATGAGGGGGGCAACATGTCGCATTCTGCCCAGTGTCACACTGTTGCAGATCAGGAAAATATTCCTTCAACAAAACCTACAACCCAACAACCTTCGTCACCTATTTCATCAACTCGCAGTCTTTTTCAATCACCCAGTTCCTCACCTAACCCTTTTGAGTACCATTATCAATCCCGATCATCAACTGCAACGCCATATTCTGTAGATGCTGAACTAGAGGCAGAAGCCATTGAACTAGTTCCCACTACAAGTAAAATACGCCGTAAGCGGAAAATTTGGTCTAAGGACATGAATAAATTCATTTGGCGATCATACCTTATTGCAACAAATATGCAACAAAAGAAGAAAGGATATCTTGATACAGTACATAGCCAATTTAATACTGAATTCCCAGTAATGCAAGTCAATAAACAAAGAATAGGAGAACAGATAAGAACTATATCTAGAGATAAATTACTGACACCTGAAGAATTCGAACAAATAATAACCGAGGTAGAACATACACTACACTTGACACAACAAAATACACTATCAAATAGTATTAATACACAAGCCTCATGCAGTACACAAATAAGTTCTAACACTACTAACAACAAACAAATTCACCAAAACTCTGACTACCGTTCGAATAATTTACTCAACGATATAAGACCTCTTACCACTAAAGCTGGAAAAAACAGACAACGATTGTGCTGGGCCACAGTTAACAAAGATCTCTTAAAGTGTTACTACATCGCTACAAATAATGAAACCAACCTTACTGGATATAGGCCGACAGTACATAATTTATTTATAGAAGCGCACCCAGAATTACATTTTTTATCACAACAAAGGTTATCGGATCAAATAAGATCAGTCATAAACAATAACTTAGTTTCACGGGAAGAGAGAAATTTAATTAAAACTAATTTAATTAAAGAACATCGCATATCCGCACACACACACGCCTCTCAACCCGCCATTCACACAAATAACGTTTACATTCAGACTAATACCAACTCAACAACAAACATAAATTTCCCTAACACTCAGACTCTGTCACTCACCCAAACACTATCAGACCTTAATTTGACCCAATCAATTTCGCCTGATGAAAACCTCGATCACACATTAAATGAACAAACACACATACAACAACCAAGTAGCCAAGAAGAATCTAACTTGCAAACCCAAACCACCAGCATTCGTCCGTCTCGTCACTCAAAGAGAGCACCAAATAGTGTTATAGATAGAGATAAAATAGACCAGAAACTACAAGAACTTTTGCTTAAATATAAAGATATACACCCTACTAAACGACCATACATACCAAAACAAAACACTTCTAAAAAATTTGCTGAAATAGTAAACATTCTAGACATTGATATTCTACCAAAATATATTCAAAGAGACCAAGATTTCACAGCTACTCAAACTCTGATTTATTGTGCAGCATATACGGCTGCTGTATGTAACGGATCTAAAATAAGAGAGACAGAAAAAACTGGAGAAAGATACACCAAAAAAACCCCCGCATGGCAGAACCGACTGAAAAACAAGATTGAAATGCTTAGGAGAAATATAGGACGCATAACTCAATACGCTCAAGGAAATAGAAGTTTTAAACTCATCTCACACGTACAACAAATAAAACATAAATATAGAATTCATTCCATTCACGAAGAGCCTAACTTAACAGATGAGCAGTTTTTGGACACACTTAAACAGAAACTTAATGCAGCCAGCAGCAGACTAAAAAGATACATAAATTGTACTCAACGAAAGCAGCAGAACGCTGTTTTCTCAAATAACGAAAAACAGTTTTATAGAACAATCGCTATGGGATCACATAATAATCAGACATCAAATAATAACATGCTTACACCCTCACCAGAAGACATGCACCGATACTGGTCTGATATCTGGGCCAACCCGGTGCAACACAATCAACATGCCGAATGGCTACATAATGACTCTGAAACTACTAACCTGATTAACGAGATGAATTTTGATTTCATTCCTATAGATATTTTTATCAGGACTTTAAAAAAGACACATAACTGGAAAGCACCGGGAAGCGACCATATTCACAACTTCTGGTATAAAAAGTTTACTTGCACCCACCCTCTAATTCACAACCACATCAACGAGTTCATACAAAATCCAGAAAAAATGCCAGTTTACATCACACAAGGAACAACTCTAATGATACCCAAAGACATAGACCACCAAAACCCTGCAAAATATCGACCAATTACGTGCCTACAAACCATCTACAAAATTTTAACGGCCTGCATTGCAGAACTAGTATATGAACATGTGACTACAAACAATATCCTAGCCGAAGAACAGAAAGGATGTCGGAAGCAGAGTAAGGGGTGCAAAGAGCAACTAGTAATAGATTCGATTGCTATGCGTCAAGCCATCAAAAATAAAAAAGACATAAACGTCATGTATGTCGACTACCGTAAAGCATTCGATTCGGTCCCCCATAGCTGGCTAGTTCATATTTTACGTCAGTATAAAATTAACCCAATAATTATTAAATTCTTAGAGGAGTCAATGCGCCAGTGGAAAACCAAGCTTAAAGTTGTAGGCTGCACTGATTTTGAAACCCCGGAAATCTCGATAAAAAGAGGTATTTTCCAGGGTGATGCGCTTAGTCCGCTTTGGTTTTGCCTCGCATTGAATCCTCTCTCAAACATGCTCAACCAGTCAAATCAAGGACTACCTATAGCCAGACAAAACGATGACAATCGGACTTCACTTACACATCTCATGTATATGGATGATATTAAATTGTACGGTAACACGCCACAATCCCTCCATAATTTAGCCGATATAACACTCAAATTTTCCCAAGACATTCACATGGAGTTCGGGATTGACAAGTGCAAAACATTTAGTATCAA
The DNA here is from genome assembly GCA_949820665.1 of Scrobipalpa costella. NCBI lineage: Eukaryota > Metazoa > Arthropoda > Insecta > Lepidoptera > Gelechiidae > Scrobipalpa > Scrobipalpa costella. Next base: position 5,122,057 of record OX463298.1, read on the forward strand.
AAACGGCGCTATTGTAGACAATAACTATGTACTAGAAGATGGAAACTGCATAGAATCTCTAAACGAAAATAGTTTCTACAAATACTTAGGATTCCTACAGGCCCGCCAAATTCCACCAAGCCAAACAAAATCAGAACTTCGAAAGAAATTTAAACATAGGCTTAACATTTTACTACGGTCACAGCTAAACTCACGCAACCTTATTAAATCAATAAACACTTACGCCATACCGGTGTTAACATATTCATTTGGAGTTATCCCTTGGTCGCAAACTGATCTTCTAAAAATACAACGCATAATAAATACTTCACTTACAACTTACCGTAAACATCACCCAAAATCGTGTGTACAAAGGCTAACACTGTCAAGAAAAGAAGGCGGCAGAGGTGTCATAGACATAGTAAACCTACACAACAACCAAATAAAGTCACTTAGAAAATATTTTCATACACGCGTACAAGACTCGATTTTACACCAAAAAATTGCACAAGCTGATGTAAAAATTACTCCTCTTAATCTCCATGACCACAACATTCAACGTAACGAACAAACCACAGAAAACAAAGATAAAATTGCCGCATGGGAGCAAAAGTCTCTACATGGAAGACACCGTCACGATCTCGAGCAACCTCACGTCGACAAAGCTGCGTCGAACTTATGGTTGCAGAGAGGTGAGCTCTTCCCGGAGACTGAAGCGTTCATGTTGGCTATCCAGGACCAAATCATAAACACCCGCAATTATCAAAAGTACATTTTAAAACTACCGAACCTACCTACAGACTTATGTAGACACTGCCACAGCAACTCCGAGACCACCCAACACATCACCGGCGCCTGTAAATCCATAGCCCAGACTGACTACAAACACCGACATGACCAAGTTGCAGCAATAATACACCAAAATCTCGCATTCCAATATAAATTCATAGAAGAAAAAGTCCCATATTATAAATACCAACCAGCCGCAATACTTGAAAATAATAGCTATAAAATGTACTGGGACCGCACCATTATAACCGATAAAACAATACACTATAATAGACCGGACATAACAATATTAGACAAAGTTAATAAAACTGTATTCCTCATAGATATTGCTGTTTGTAACACTCATAATTTAACATCCACACATACTGAAAAGAACGCTAAATACACCGATCTATCAATAGAAATAAAAAAACAATGGCAAGTTACTTCAGTGAAAACAGTGCCAATCATACTCTCTAGCACTGGAGTTATACCAAAAACCCTTCATACTAGCCTCCACCTACTTAACATGAACAAATCCACTTTAGTACTTTTACAGAAAGCAGTCATCCTTAACACCTGTAGAATAGTCAGGAAATTTTTATCTTTAGATCCCTGTTAACACTTGGCCCCGGCCCGTGTAAAAACTACCTCTTCGGAGAGATAAAATATAAATAAATATAAATAATAATAATAATAATAAATTTATTTCATAAAATTTGTTTACAGTTATTACTTACGGACTAATATAAACTATAAAATTACTTATTATTTCATTAAATTATTTGCTAGAAAATAAAAGGAATGTAAACAATTGGCCATATAATTATAGTTGCTACTTAACATATATTAGATCTGAAAATTAGTGTTTCGATACCTAAACTAAGTAAATATTTACCTGTATCTTAGGTATCTCACACTAGTAATAAAAGATGATATTTTTTTTGTAATAATGGACAAATATTAATGAAGAATATACTAATTACTAATTTACTCTTATAAATTAGTGTTAGTTTTTTTCTTAATTCTATGTGTTAGTAGACAGTAAATAAGTTAGGTATATAATACTTTAGGCAACTACCAAAAGGAGTTCTTCAGTGTCTTCATAAGTTTTACCTATGAGCCACTTTTGTATGGACTTCTTACATGGATTTTTGTGCAAAGGATAGAGATCTAGGATGCGATTTAGCTTGTTATAGAGATGAGTGCCCAGAAAACAAAAGAATTTATTTGCTTGTTTAGTTCGAAAACTGTCTTGTCTGCAGACCATATCTGCTCGTCTTGTGTTGGCCACAAAAGACGGGTCATAAGGTGTAAGTAAATGTTTTTTAATGACAGTTTCCTGGATAAACAATTGCCGCACTGAGAGTACGGCGCATTTGTTAAGAAGTTCAGCGGTTGGGAAGAGGTACGGTCGGAAAGTAGCAACTTTTAAAACAGCTCTTTGTGCTCTTTCTAATTTGATTGTTGTGGTTTTATTGGCACCACCCCAGGATGTTATACAGTAAAGCAGCAGTGACTGACAGAGTGCGAGGTAAACTGTCTTCAATAAACTTTGACTAGCCGCATGCCTCAAGTTTTTAAAGACAAAGATTAACTTTCGTACTCTACCTGTAAGAGCTTCAATGTGCGCTTTAAAGTTTAAATGGTTATCTATAATAACACCTAGGTATTTAATTGTTATGGTTGAGCTTAATTTTGGACAGTTGCAAGTTACAGGGTTTCGTAGTAAACAATTGTGGGCTATTATGTTGTACACATGTAACGGTGGCTGAGTATGGGATCTATATGAGTATGTCATGAACTTTGTTTTGTCAGCGTTCAGAGTCAAGGCATTTTCTCTAAGCCACTGATTGACCAGATCAAATCCCTTTTGCGCTCGTGCAAAAGTAGCGCGCCAGTTTTTATCACTAAAGATTAGTACTGTGTCATCAGCGTATGAGATCAGTTTGCCATTCGGTAAATGTAAAAGACATAAGTCGTTGATGTAGATGAGAAATAGTATAGGTCCTAATATACTTCCTTGGGGAACCCCGTATTCTAGGGGTATTTCGTCACTTACTATATCACCTATTTTAACTCGTTGTGTCCTGTTGGTCAGATAGTCTTTGAGTAGTTCATGCTGAAGACCCCGAATTCCAAGTCTGTCAAGTTTGTTTAAAAGTAGAGGAATAGAAACGGTATCAAATGCTTTTGCAAGGTCAAGGAATACAGCCAAGCATTTCTTTTGAGAGTCTAGTTTTCTAGTAATATAGTCAGTTAGTTCATGAACAGCGTGTTCTGCGGACCTTCCAGATCTAAAGCCATGTTGCGTATGGGCTAGTAGTTTATTAGCTTCTAAATACTTAACAAGCCTTTTTTGTATTAATCTTTCCAATAGTTTAGAAAGAGAAGGAAGTATCGCAATCGGGCGATAATTATTGACAACGCTTTTATCACCACTTTTATGTATGGGTTGGACGACGGCCCTTTTCAGTGCATTGGGAAATATTCCTTCTGAGAAACAAAGGTTGAAAATGTATGTCAAAGGCTGTATTATATAGTCTTTATAGGTTTTTAGAAATGAACAAGATATCCTGTCTATACCAGTTGCACAGTCATTTCTCAAAGTCAAAATTAGTCTCTCAATTTCAGATTCGTCTGTAGTAAGTAGGGTAAAAGAGTGTAAATGGGAATTCTGGGTATGGAAATTCGGTCGTCGATAGTCTGTAGTAAGTGTTTTGGCTCTTTCAGCTAGAGTTTTACCTACGTTGGCAAAGTATGTATTTGCTATATTTACGGATTGCGCAGCATTTGCTGAATTCGCTATTAGAGCTTGTGCTGGTATTTTAATTTTAGTTATGTCAGTTACGTTTTTAATGGCATGCCACAACTGTTTTTTATTTTGACCCGCTTTATTTATTTGCTCTCTGTCATATAGTCGTTTCAGTTTTTTTATTAGGCTATTGCAAAAGTTGCGATAGCGGTAATAGGTCGTTTTTAGAATCTGGTTGTCCGGTGTTTGTTTATGTTTTTTATGAAGTTTATCCCGATTTCTAATACAGCGCAGAATTCCAGGGGTGATCCACGGTTTTAAAATTACATTGCGTCGTTTCATTAATACCGTTTTTGTATTGTCATCAATAATAGTCGTCAGTGAGGTAATAAGAAAGTCCGTAGCTAAATTTGCATCGGTCATGTCAAATATTGGGGTCAAATCCAACTTTTCGAGGTCGTGTGCTGCAGAGTTGTAATTTAGTTTTGTGCATTTAAAGGTCATATGTGTCCTAGTGTGAGTATTTTGCATGCTCAGCACTACTGCATTGTGATCAGTCAAGGTTGATGATAAAACTAATGTTTTGAGGGGATAAGTTGTTTTGGCTAAAATGTGGTCTAAGCAGTTCTTGTCTCTAGTTGGTAAAAGGTGTGTTGGAAGTAGTCCATGATATGCAGTAAAATTTAAATATTTAGCAGATCTCCGATCTTCATTACCGTATTTGATATCAATATTTATATCACCGATTATGAAGGTATTCCTAAAACTTTTAATTGATAATAATATAGCATTGAGAGACTGTAAAAAGTTACTAATGTTCCTATACGACGGTGAGCGGTATATTGTTACTAAAGCTGTGTCATTTCCTAATTTGGCGATTAGGCAGTTACCGTCTAACATATCGGGTTCCTCTACGATTACTTCTGAAAATTTATTTGAAATATATAGTACAACGCCGTCATTTTGCAATACATTTGTTTTACACGTATTATATGAGTTATACCCTTGTAAATGCGGGATATGATGCGGTGTAGATAGCCTACATTCGGTTAGTACAACCACATCAATTTCTACATTAATTTGCTTTAATAGTGTTAGTAGACCAGAAAAATTGCAATTAATACTACATATATTCTGCGTTAGTAATTTAAGATTACGTGTGCTGTTAGTCAGTATTTTTGAGCACTCATCTGTATCACAAGCCAGCGATTCGTATTCTAAGGTAGAATCAATGTCGCTTCCTATATCCTCACTTACATTACCCATGTTATTCCTGGTTTTACGCAAGAGGTGCGGCGCTCTAGGCGCCCTCATAATCTATGGAATTCAGGAGTCTCATTTCTGCGCTTTTCCTTGCTGGACAATGTTCATCTCCAGTTTTGTGGTTGTTTGGTTTGTTGAAGCGCTGGCAAGTTGAACACTTTTCTGGTTGGTCTTTTTTGGTGCACTCCTTGATACTGTGCCCAAGCTGGCCGCAGTGACCACAAGTAGATTCGGTATCCCGACAAAATTTGGCTGAGTGACCGTATTGCTGGCATTTGTAGCATCGGGTCACTAGAGTGAAATCTTTTACAGGGCAGGAGGTCCAATTAATAAAGATGCGCCCTTGCTGTATAAGGATTTTCCTTACGTCCGGCGCAACTTCCAGGATAAAATTGCATGACGGAGCATCCTTTCGTCCTGATTTATGGCTCAGCTTGATTGAGCTAATAGTTTTTTCTTTGTTTAATGCTGGGTGTTTGTCGGCAATATTTTGCTCATAGATGCAGTCCTTAAGTTCCGCCTCAGTTGTATTTGAGGGCACTCCTAAAAGGATAACACGGGGATATTTTTTGGTTGTCTCTTGAAATGTTAGTCCTGAAGTTTTAAGGGTCTCGGATTTCTTAATCTTATCTAGGTCATCTTTTCTATCCGTACTTATAATCACTCCGCCGTTTTTGGTCTTCCTTACACCACGAATGTGTAACTTTAATTCCTCTGGCTTGATTAGGGTCTGGACTAGTTTCTTGGTCTCCTCACTAGATATCGCCTTATTTTCTGGATAAATAGCAATGCTGCTTGTATTTGAGGGACGAACAACAGAGTTGCTACTAGTTTTGACTGCATCGGCAAAAGATAAGGTGGGCTGTGCTGTTGGAATTGGGGCAGATTTCACGCACATTTTTAGGTCCTCTATTTGTGCAACTATTTCATTTTCTTCTTTGCAGCTGATGAGTTCTTTACTGGCCATTAGGTATTTATATTTTATAGACTGATATTGTACAGCCATTTGCGATACCCCAGCGAGAACGTTTCTAGCTAGGTGGCTAATCCGTTGTTTTTGGTCAGCATCTAGTTTTTTAGTGGATTCACTTGATATAGCGCAGATGTCATCAAGGCTTTCCTGGACTGAATCAATAAAGCGCTCTATTTCTTTAGTCGCCACAATTTGCACCTCGGAACCCATCGTGGTAGGCGCTGCTCGTTCCCGTTGCTCAGGAGGACTTCGGGGTGTTAAAGAGCTCCGATTGAACGGACTGTTGCTCGCACTCATATCTTAGAGTCAAAAGTTTATCACAAACATTACGCACTGACACACTTACAGTACGTGCACATTTGTCGCGCGCTGACTATTGCGGAAATTATTTTAACACTATTGTATGAGTTAAATTAATTTTATTGTGCAGAAAACACGTCTGATCACTGTCTCGACAAGAATTCATACATATATATTACTTAAATAAATATCTATAACATATAATAATTAATACATACATATAAAAATACATATATCTACATACATAAATACTAATTTTGTTGCGATATGAAGTGCTCTTTCACTATTTTTTTTTTCTAAACCTTCAGTGTGATCAAAATATCCTTCTACTGATTGATGCTGTCATCATATGTAACTAGATTTTGCCAAATACACTAGTATCCTTTGCCAAAGATGCTTTTTGCATTGCCTACAACACACATGCGTCACCTTACGCTCTACGCGCGCGTACTGGCAGAGGGATGCGCTGATAGAGTTTATCGCTCCGCGCGCGTAGAGCGTAAGGTGAATGCATGTGTGATGTAGGCAATGCAAACAGCATTGACAGTGTGTTGAGCACAACCTTGCGCGCAGTGAGTGACGCTTGTGTGTTGCTGCCTTAAGTAACACTAGTAGACACTACACAAGGATATTTCTGACACCAACTGATAGATAGCATCTAAATCACGTAGTTTGCCTATAATTAGTTTTGTGCAATCGAGTTCTTTAGGGACGTGGTCATTAGAATGGATGTGAATTCCGGCAGCGCCTGCAAAGTTATACTTAAGACTCTGATGCCTTTACCGGAGTTATACCTTATACGTACATACATATAACCACGCCTTTATCCGTAATGGGGTAGGCAGAGCGTAAACGACCAGAACAAAGGTCATTCCCCCAAGTCTGACAAAGTTTTGAGGGTTATTTGAGATAGATTTAAAGGTTATTATTAGATTATACCTTATTGTTGTTATAATTATACTTTATTGTTATACCGGATGTCCCTTAGGACAGCGTACAATAAACTGATAGGGGTTACTCAGTCAACGAAACTGATCAACTTTTAGCAGGATATTATTTCAGGTTTTTTGTCTTTTCCATACACTGAAAAAAATTCAATGAATCAAGTTACTTGATAACCACTACCCTGTTCCTAATAATTTTAATAAACAGAATAATTGATCATATTACTTGATGTGCTCGAAAGAAAACAATTTGACTTGATCAATTTAACCAAGTATTTTATTTCAGTGTACAAATTTTCTAATTGTAGTGGTCAATTTGAATGGAAAAGTTATTTTTTGATTGAGAAAGTTGTTTAGTTTCTTTGACTGAACAACTCTTATCAGTTTATGGTACATTGTTTCTTACACCCGGTATAATTACGAGATGTAACTAGGAGGTAGAGCTACTTTGGCTAGGCTTTTTTTGTCTATTGTATAATATAATATTTTTTGTTTACGTTGTTATCCAAACAGGTCCTGATATGCTTAGCATTTTTTGTTTATTTATGTGGAGAAACTTATAAATAGCTTTGTAGTTTTTTAGTTTTGTAATCTAGAAAAAACTGTGCTCTTTTAGTTTAGATACATTACAAAACTATTAATGGTCACATTCAAGAACTTTACTGCATACGTCACATTACTATTATTTTAGTATTGATAATTATGTTAAATCAATGTAAGAAATGTTCATTTACCAAAATGTTTATTAATTATTATTTCGTCTGCTTTACAAAAAGGGCGACAGATCTGATATAAGCAATTACCGACCAATTGGCCTGATTTCCCATCTATACAAGGCATTTATAAAAGATCTGGTCTGATCGATAGAGCTCAACCGCGTGAACAAGCAGGATTCCGTCCCGATTTATCGACCTCTGACCACCTTCATGCCCTCAACCAGATCATTGAGAAACACCAGGAATATAATCGACCATTGTATCTGGTTTTCGTCGATTACTCGAAGGCATTCGACAGCATTACACATCAATCAATATTTGCAGCTCTCGAAAAACAAAATATCCCTTCCACGTACATAAACCTCATTCATAATATTTACCGCAACAGTACTGCTACTGTAAGACTTCAGTCACCTGGGCCATCTCTTTTTCAATTGAAAGGGGCGTAAAGCAGGGTGACCCTCTCTCCCCCAAACTATTTACGAGCGTTCTCGGGAAGGTATTTCAAAAGTTCGCTCTAGAGTGGGAGTACTAGGGTGTCGATGTCAGTCAGGCTAAGCTTACCAACCTTCGTTTCACTGACGATATTGTTATCTTCTCCTCAATGGCCTCCGAAATCTCGGCTATTGGACAATGAAAAATCTGATGAAAGGTGACTTACCTCTGGCTTTAAAGCGCAAGTTCATGGATATGTGTATTCTTCCCATCCTTACCTACGGCGCTGAGACCTGGTCTTTGACTGACATCCAAAAGTTCAAACGCGGGTTTTGCCAAAGAAATATGGAACGCAGCATACTTGGAGTCAAACTGATCGACCGAGACGGAACTCAGTGCAGAAGGCTGCCTACTTGAAGTGAGATTGGGCCAGTCACGTCACTCGAATGCCAATAAAAGAACCACCCTATGGGAAGCCGCAAATGCTAGGAGACAACGTGGTCAACCCCGAAAAAGGTGGCGAGACGAACTTGACGCACACAAGACCGAATGGCGAGAACTGGCACTAGATCGCGAAAAAATTAAGGAAGGGAGAGAGGCCTTTGCCCTGCAGTGAGACAACACAGGCTCTTAAATAAATAAATACATTTCGTCACATAAATCATGTCTTCATGGTTACTTTTAATCCCAACGAATAATTATAAGTTGAATAATACCGGATGTAAGGAACAGCGTCCCGCAAACTGACAGGAGTTGCTCAGTCAACAAAACTAAACTACTGTCACTAGGAAATTCTTTCAGGAAATAAAATAAATGTTTTTCCATACAAACTGTCTGTATGGGAAACTAAATTTTTTCGTCATTTCCTGAAATAATTTCCTGGTGAACGTTGTTTAGTTTCGTTGACCAGCCCTTATCAGTTTGCGGGACGCTGTCCCTTACACCCGGTATACCCAGAAGACAATCTGCTTGTTTTCATTACTTCAAAATTTGACTTTACTTCAAAATCTCCGTATCTATGTATGGAAATTTAAATTCAACGTTGCATTATGCCTAATGTAGGTAAATATTCATTAAATTGTGTTCAGACAAAACAACTAATTTGCAAATTTTAAGCTTATGTAGTCTGATTTGGTTAACTTCCGGTCAATATGATATATTTGTTTTGGTTTCCCATAGTAGTCATTATTTACAATTTGTGGATATGATTAATAAACTTTACCTCTAATTTCGGCAACACGGCTGTTCATTTTTAAAAGAATAAACAAGACAAATCGCGTCCTAAAAATTAAATTGTAATAAACACAGATACAATCGAAGCCGAACGATAAAGTTTGATATACGTATTTGCGGGTGCATTCAACTCCAATTTGACCTTCTTAAAATAAATGCGTACTGAACTTCCATACTAATAGTGTAAATGCGAATACTCTAAATGTCAGTAAGGCTCGTATTAATAAAGCAATCTCAATATTGAGAGCAATATTATATGGATTTGACAGGCCATTTTGTACTGTAATTACGTTTTTGGTACGAACTCAAACTAGCTGTCAGCGTCAAATAATGTTTATAATTATGGGCCTATGTCTGTTACCTTTTGATGCCTAAACGTATTTTGATTAAAACTTTATAGGATGGTAGATGGAATCCTGGATTTGGATACAGAGTTATATATATTATCACTTCCCTATTCACTAAATAGTATACGGGGTGAAAGAGACAGCGTCCCGCAAACTGATAGGGGTTGCTCAATCAACGAAACTGAACAACTAGCAGCAGGATTATTTTTCAGGCAGTGAAAAAAAATATGGTTTTCCATGCAAATTGTCTGATAGAGTTTTTCATTATGAAAGAATTTTCCTGTGAACCCTATTAGTTACACCCGCTAAAACAAAGACGCTTCCCGCTGTCTGTGTGTATGTCTGTTTGTATGCTTAAATCTTTAAAACTACGCAACTGATTTTAATGCGGTTATTTTATAAGATAGAGCAACTCAAGGGGAAGTTTTATATGTATGATACAAGCACAATATAGCAGTGAAACACTGATTATTTTGTAGGTTTCTAATGTGAACAACATAGAATGTTCCAGCTGCGTCTCCTCCCGGGCATGCTGTAAAACCCAGGTAAAGGATCCGAGGGTTTCAGTATATTGTTATTTAGGCGATGGGCTGACAACCTGTAACTACAGCAATATACAATCTATCGTAGACAACCCTCAAAACTTGTCAGATGTGGCGGAATGACCATTGATTAGGTCGTTTACGCTCTGCCTACCCCTTTAGGGATAAAGGCGTGATTATATGTAGTATGTATTATCTTCAAAAGCCGTAAAACAGGCGCGGGCATAACCATAGGTCAGAAAAGGTATTTAATACTACAATATAATACTTAGGTATTAAAGGTTATTCCACGCTGGACTGGGAACGAGAGGAAAACATAAAATATGCCATCAGCATATCTCCGGGCATGCTGTAAAAACCAGCTAAGTGATACGAGGGTTTCTGTATATTGCAATTTAGGCGATGGACTGACAACCTGTCACTACAGCAATATATCTACAAATCTATTTTAAATAACCCTTAAAACTTTATCAGACGTGGTGGAACGACCTTTGTTTAAGTCCTTTACGCTCTGCCCCATTAGGGATATAGGCGTGATTATATGTATGTATGTATGTACATAATAGGTATGATACAAAGGTGGTTTACACAGGAAATATAGTATATCACAACAGGCCTACAAACGACTACATAGCAGTAATACAATGTCGTAATTGCAGTTCCCTTTCAACGGCCTTCGGATCAACCTTGCAACGAGCTAGTTCGTAGTGGGCTCGATTCTAGATACCACCGACTTAAACTAAAAGTAAAATCGATCTGTCACTTTCAAAATAATGAAATTGAAAAACGGGTGATTTAAACTATGGTTTTATACTTTGTCCGCTAGATTTTGCACTTTTCCCTTTGATAAACAATTAACTTACTAGATGCAGAATCCCACTTAAAAAGTGTCAGGGGCAAAAATCTGCCCATCACGTCAATCGGGGAGAATTTTCATTCAGTATCTATCACTTTGCTCGCTCGCGGCTTTTGACGTGCCACAATGACGAAGTGCTCAGTCAAAATGATAGTAGGTATGTGCGGGTGCCCTTTCTTTGACGCGTTAAGGTCCAAATTTGTATAAATATTTTTATGTTATAAATATAACAATAACTATACGTTTGTGCAGTGCGGCTCGGACATCTTTTGGTCGGGGTTTCTTCGTGATTGTGCATCTAGTTTGTTTATTGTTTATCAAAGACTTTTCCCCAGTATTTGTCAATTTTATAACATATCAAATGACGGCGGATAATAATTACAGATAACGCTTTATGCGACCACCGACTATAAATCAAAAACTGGAGAGAATAGATCTCCTGTCCTTTTCCAATGTTTTTAGTCTGAAAGTGACCAATACATTTTTATTTTAGTTTTAGACGGCAAATCTAGAATTGAGCCCAGTATCTAGTTATGTACAAGACTAGTACGTTCATTATTTACAACGTGTTGGAATTCTTCGTCTGTCATGTGACCGAAACGAATGACCCGATGAACCTTGGTGTTAGAGTTTCAACCGCCTAGTACAGCTAATAGGCTTCTGACATGGTTTTTGTAACGACCACTATCAAAGATTGTGCTACTAGGCAGTTTCAAATTTTTGGCACCAGGGTTTATCGGTTCGTTGTTCGATTTGAAAACCCACTCGCTAAGAAGAAGGTCGAAATACGAAACAAAAATTTGACCTCCCATATCACATCAGCTGATAATACACACGTTGTTATCTTTGTTACACGCTATATGCATACATTCATACACATAATCACGCTTTTATCCATAATAAGGCGTTAGGCAGAGCGTGAACGATCTAAACAAAGATCGTGCCGTCTGATAAGTTTTGAAGATTATTCCAGATAGATCTAAATATTGCTATAGGTGGTCAGCCCATCGCCTAAATTACAATACTGAAACCCTCTGCTGCTGATTTTTACAGTAAGCGCGGGAGGAGATGCAGCTCTCACATTCTATGTTTTTCTATCCCTCCCAGTCCAGCTTGGAAGGTACACGTAGTATAAATAATATATTGTAATTTAGGCGATGGGCTGACAATCTGTTAGCAATATACCTACAAATCTATCTTAAATAACCCTCCAAGATTTGTCAGTCGTGGCGGAACGACCTTTTTTTGGGTCGTTTAAGCTCTGCCTACCCTATTAGGGATAAAGGCGTGAATATATGTATTTATGTACATTTGTCTATATTAGGTATATTTGTCTGTACAAATCTATCTTAAATATCCCACAAAACTTTGTCAGACGTGGCGGGACGACCTTTGTTTAGGTCGTTTACGCTCTACCTACCTCCTTAAGGATAAACACGCGATTACATGATGGTATCATTGTTAAACATGAAATAATTTATAACCAAATACCTAACTACTACCTATTTGATTAATAACTTGTACATGTTGAAAAGGGTATTAAGTTTTAGGTCCAAGTCATTTCTGTTCTGTATTCATAAAAATGAAAAAAAAAACTGTATTCATAAAAGTGTATAAAATGAATACAGAAATCCAAAGTCTATCACTTTGGATTTTTACTTTTTAATTTACTTAATAAGATAATAAAACCAGATATTATTAAAAAGCAAATTTATTGCATCAAAAATAGGCTGTGTTAACTTAAAACTTAATTTATTAAGTATCACATTTTATGATCAATTTATTTACTTACTAACCCTTAACTTACCGGTCAAAATTGTACTAAGATATAATTTAAGTACAAAAAAACAAAAATAACAAAAAGGTAGAAAAATAAATTAAAAAGTGGGGAAGTAAAAGTAGAAACTATAAGTAGATGGACATTTTATATAAGGTTGTTCCTGCAAAAATATTTTTTAACAAAAATTAACAGAAATATACTAATTCGTAGATGAAATCTGACATGCTTACCTAACTTAACTCCTAAAAGTATGGCAATAATACAATACAAATTATGACAATTTTTTCAAAATCTATAAGTTACATCGATTTTATTATGCACGCTTGTAGTTAGATAAATTTACATTAGAGTCATAGGACTAATATTTCGAAAAATAAAAATATTTTGAAACTGTTTTCGCAAACTTGATTGCCCTAAATATCTTTCAGAAGCCAAAATTTTATAACAATCACAACCTTTTTGAGATACGTACTTCACATTATTATTAAAATACTCGTTCTAGATACTTTTAGTGTCCCAAGGACTTTAAAGAAACCAAAATGATTATTAACTTGTTAAAAAAGCTAATAGTAGAAAGTGTCACATAACATATAACATTAACTTATTCCTATTTGTCTTATCTTATGCAGATGTAAAAGGTAACATATTTAAAATTACCTAATTATCATACGAAAATCGTTCGCGTTATATTCATTTAACCTTAAATAAACAGACAAGCTATAATATTTTGGTCCATGCGGCAGTTTTTTTTAAATTGAATAAAATAGGTAAATTGCAGTATGATATTTTAAGAGAAAAAGTTATTTCAGAGGATTTTTATTAAGGCACATCACTGAAAATAGACAACACACACATTTTCATATTTAATGGAATGTCATATTATCTTGAATTTATAAATGAGTCAAACTCTTCTTAAATCTATCACAGTATATTTCTTGCAGCAAAGAACTGTGACAAAAATGTTTGACCTAGGTACATCTTAATTACTGTTTTTAAAAGAATGTTATTGAGTCCTAATAATAAAGATGTATAAAAAGTCACTTTATCTGCCACTTTGTTCTCTTACTCAACATTTAAATTTTCTTAAATTTTGTGACATGAAAATGGGATTAAAGAAATCGAGTTTTACTCCACATTTTACAATCACATCATTTTGTACGTGGCCTTAAAAATATTCGAGTTGCACGTTTATAACATTAAAACATAATATTATCCTAATGGTACTCGTAAGCTCTTCAAACTAGACTAAAGTAGAATTCACAACAGTGATTGTACTATTCGACATTTCCAAGAAGGGAGCTGACGCATGGCCTTTGCCCATGAACTTTTCTTGAATGCCCATAATAGAAGTATAGGAGCCAGCGACTAAGGCAACTATAGAGAGGAAGGCAACGAAGATGTTCTTCCAGAGAACCCAGTAGCCGAAGCCGAGACCACGTTCCCAGCGGTGGACGGTGTCGACGATGGCTGGGGTGAGAAGACCGAGTGTCGAGAGGAAGATGGCTCCACAGAGGCTGATGAAGAGCTCCAAGTTGGGGGCGGCTGCGGCGAGGGCAACTATAAAAAATGTATCTGGTTAAATTTCAGTGTCCAATAAGATGATGAATAACAGGAAAGTTAAAACTAACTAAACGGCATTTAAAGATAAAAAATCTGTATCTGTACAAAATCTGAGCTCCTTAAATCTAACTAGCAAGATGATAAACAAGAAGTGTGTAGTTTCAGGAAAACTTATTTAATGTTTGTACATTTTGAATTAAAAAAGTGTAGGGTAGTGGTCCAAGTCTAAATTATTATACCTTTCCTACTACGTTAATCAATAAAATTAACAAAGAGATTTGATTAAATTTGGAGACAGGTCTTCCATGCTAGGCTGGGAACGAGAGAAAAACATAAATGTGCCATCTGTATTTCCTCCAGGGCATGCTGTAAAAACCAGCTAAGGGATCCGAGGGTTTCAGTATATTGCAATTTAGGCGATGGGCTGACAACCTGTCACTACAGCAATATACCTAGAAACGAATCTTAAATAACCCTCAAAACTTTGTCACACGTGGCGGTACGACCTTTGTTTAGGCCGTTTACGCTCTGCCTAGTCATTAGGGATAAATGTTAGAGACAGCTAACTTACCAGAACCAATAACTGCAGCAGTCCTGATACTAATCTGGGTGATGTTGTGGAACCGCACTGCTATCTTGTCATGGAGTTGTCTCCAGATCATCTCCATGGGAACGTAGAACTGAAGACTGTAGGTGAAGAGGATGGCAAGAGCCATCAGGATCTTCGCGATTTGGGCTAAGCTGTAATAAAAAAGTTAAATGCATACTTTTCTACTTTTCGTCAAATTGTCATTCAAAAACTCACAGATTAAGCAAGCTAGTGTTGCAGCTATAAAAAAAATGGGTCTTCTGTCCCTTTTCAATAGAGTTGGGTGTCAAGTTGATGAATGATCCGAAGAACCCTAGTATCACTTAAACTCGCTATCATACCTCTGACCAATATAAAACATAATTTTTTTTCAGTTTTGTTTTAATCTACGATCAGTGGTGAGACTATAAGTAGATTTTTTGGGAGATTTTCACAATGTTTGAACGTGTCCTCCAGTGAGGACATCTACCCATAAAGATTTAACTTCTTAGCGTTCTTTTGATCAGTTTATTATGTCCTTCCTTTTGAGACGTTTGTTGTAGCTTCGTTTCGTTAACTGTGTTGCCAACTGACTGGGAAGATTCTTTTGATGATTATTTTTCGCTGCAATTCAGAATTTCTTCTTTGACTGTGTTCATTTCCAGATTGTCGTGAATTTCATTATTTGTAATGAACCATGGCACATTGCTTATTACTCTAAGAATAGTGTTTTGCATTCGTTGCATGATGTTAATGTTAGAGTTGCAAGCATTTCCCCACAGTTGAAGGCATTCAATAATAATTGACATTGATAAAATAATAATATATCCAAACGGGCTTGAGGATTGTTTTGTAGATAAGCAATTTGTTGTCAGTAGATAATTTGCTGTTACAGCTTACAAGCCAATACAAGTTTTTGTATCTTTTGTTATCTCCATGTCAATCGGCGGTCAAGGTGGGTATCTCAACCTGAGTATCTCACGCTATCTTGATAGGGGAGCGTTGTGTTCTCTAGCTGTACAGGTGGACAATTACCCCTATTTAGTGTAAAAGTAACTTGGACCGATTTTGCAGAGCTGGCCTTGATCTTCCACTTCTTCAACCTCTCAGTAACTGCATCCAACCCATTTTGCAGTATCATTGAAGCTGTTGTCGGGTTTTCATAGCTCGCTAAAAGAGCCGTATCATCAGCGAATGTTGCAGTAGTTACGCCATTTACTTGTGGGAGATCAGAGGTGTATAATGTGTACAATACTGGGCCTAGCACCGATCCCTGAGGGACTCCAGCTCTAACTTCGAAGAACTTCGAGGTTGCGTCGGACTCTTTAACTTGATAGATTCTATCAGACAGGTACGAGTACATGACTGTGAAGTAGCTATGTGGAAGGCTAGATTTAATCTTACAAAGTAGCCCTTAGTGCCAGACACGATCAAAAGCCTGTTGTATATCCAAGAAAACTGAGGCGCAGTATTCTTGATTTTCAAGTGTCTGTCTGATTTTATGCTAATTCGATGAACCTGTTCAACTGTTGAGTGTTGGTGTCTAAAGCCGAATTGATACATACATACATACATATAATCACGCCTTTGTCCCTAATGGGGTAGGCAGAGCGTAAACGACCTAAACAAAGGTCGTTCCGCCACGTCTGACAATGTTTTGAGGGAATTTATTAAAGATGGATTTGCACGTATATTGCTGTAGTGACAGGTTGTCAGCAAATCGCCTAAATTGCAATATACTGGAACCCTCAGATCCCTTAGCTGGTTATTACAGCATGCCCGGGAGGAAATGCAGCTGGCACATTCTATGTTTTTCTCTCGCTCCCAGTCCAGCATGGAGAAGGCTAGATTTAATCTTACAAAGTAGCCCTTGGTGCCAGACAAGATCGAAAGCCTGTTGTATATCCAAGAAAACTGAGGCGCAGTATTCTTTATTTTCAAGTGTCTGTCTGATTTAATGCAAATTCGATGAACCTGATCAACTGTTTAGTATTGTTGTTTAAAGCCGAATTGATGTTGTGGTATTATGTTGTTGATCTGCAGGATTGGCATTATTCTATGTAGTAGTAGTTTTTACAATATTGGCAGCAGGCTGATAGGTCGAAATGATTTTACATCATAGGGTGGTTTTCCAGGTTTGTGTACCATCAGAATTTGCGACACTTTCCATAACTGAGGGAAAGATTGAACTCTTAGTATGCCAATGAATAGCATTGTAAGGAAGACTGTAGCTTACTTTGGTATTTTCTTTAGGATTTCCTTTGTGATTAGATCAAAGCCTGGTGCTTTTTTGTCTTTGAGATTTGATATGGTCTTCCACACTTCTTGTACTGATACAGGTTTAGGTGGAGGTGATAATTGAAAATCTTGGTCTAAAATTTCATCGATAGTATCATCTTGGGCCGTGTTTGTTTTATTTGGAATGAATACTTTAAATAAGTGTTCAGAAAAAGTGTCAGCTTTGTCTTGAGATATTCTCGAATAGCCTGCATCAGTTTTTAACGGTGGTTTGACTTCTTGAGGTCTAACAAAAATATTTGTAAACTTCTATAAAGAATAGTTTGTAGCAGTAGTGGCAGCAAAGTTTTTAGTTTTGCCTACAATGTATCATAATGCCATTTTTGCAATATTTCCTTCATCTCACCAGAAGATTTATTCACATCAAGCATACCAGTTTGCCAAACTCGACGTAGTCTTCGCTTTTCTAAGACGGCCTTTTTTATTTCCATGGGTATGTTAGCAGGTCCCGTTTTGGGGTCTATAGTTGAGGTGGTGATCCAGCACGCCACTTGTATTAGAGATGTTACATATTTTGTGGCTTTTTCAATATCTTCAGGTGTTTTTAAGGCAACTTTGTGTACGATATTTTCTTCAATGTAGTGTCTGAAGGATTCCAAATCTGTATGTTTTTTTTTTTTTATATAATGTTTCTGGTCTATCATATTCAAATAGCATTGTACTAATTGTTAGCAGTACAGGACTGTGGACCGAAGAACCATCACGCAAAATTCTGGTTTAAAATAGTGTCTTGTAATGCCTTTAACAATAAAGAAATCAAATAGATCAGGCAGCCTGTTGGTGTCTGTTGGCCAGTAAGTCACTTGTCCAGTGGAAATTACGACTAAGTTATCCTCATCTACAGCTTGTTTAAGTTGTCGGCCTTTGGTAGAAGTGAATCTGGAACCCAGGTATATGTGTTTTGAGTTCCAGTCCCCTCCAGCTACGTATTTATTTCCGAGTGTATCTAGGTAGTTTGTGAATATTTGCTTCGTTATTTTATGTCTAGGCGGACAGTAGACTGCGCTAAAATTAAGTTGTACAGTTTTGTCTTCCACGGTTATGGTCATTGGTTTAATCAAAGAATATATCGATACTTACATTTCATCCTGCGGCAGATTCAAAGTGACACTTCCCCTCACATCGTCTCCATACTTGATGTAACCAAAGAAGCCCACAAGGCCGTAGAGGGAGATGACGATGGTCATGGCTACGTTAAGGACTCCAGGACATCCGAGGAACTGTTGGGGTTTGGCCATCTCATTCTCCACTGGCATGACCACGCCAATACCTTCCATGGCGAAGATTACAGTACTGGAAAAACAACAGTAATGAATTACAAAATCTCCTTCTTCAACCTAGAGTTTTCCCTGCCTATTGCTGGGGTTTACTTCCCGGTTTTATCGCTTCACTTTTCCCAGTTTACGGTAAGTGGGTACAAGAAATATTATTATAGAAGAATTCTATGAATCTATTAATTAGTTTCAGCAGAATGCATCAAAGGAGCAAAATTGTTTGGGAAGTGATCTATGAACCAAAAGCTGAGATGCCACTTCGTAAATATGACAACAATATTTGTGTTTGTGCTTATAATACTTTAGCATCTAGTAAAAACCTTTGCATCATAAAATTTCTATGTTCTCAATACTGTCCGGTCTGATTTTGATGCAACTTCGCACTAAGGTGTACTTGAGGTAACCCTACCTAACTGCATCATCAGATCGCTGTTGTTCCACTATCACTACATAGTATAAAACAAAGTCGCTTTCTCTGTCCCTATATCCCTATGTATGCATAAATCTTTAAAAGTACGCAACGGATTTTAATGCGGTTTCTTTAAATGGATAGAGATATTCAAGAAGAAGGTTTATATGTATAATACATGCATAATATAGTTAAGAAACACTGATAATTTCCGTGCGAAGCCGGGGCGGGTCGCTAGTATATATATTTATATATATATTCGCTCCGGGTTACTTTATGAAATTTGTTTAGTATTACTGCTGTTCAGGCTTGAACTTCTTGCTTTTTAACAATGTTTTAGCACAAATTGAAAAATCCAGAAAAAAACAATGTTTTTAATAGACTTTTTTTTCATATAATAATACCTTATCATCTCCCTAGCCTACTTCTACGAAAATGAGGTATATAAATTCGTTAATCAAGATGAACTGTTTTATTTTAATTACTTTATGAAGAAATTTGTCAAGATGTCTTGATAAAATTATGTCTGTAGATCTTAATTAAGAGACAAATTTTGGAACGGAAATTCTAGGTATCTAGATGAACAACCTACTATACGGGGGGGTGTAAGGGACAGTGTCCCGCAAACTGATAGGGGTTGCTCAGTCGACGAAACTGAACAACTATCAGCAGGTTTTTTTTTCAGAAAGCGCAAAAAAAAGTTTTTTCATACAAATTGTCAGATCGAGTCAGTCATTTTGTATTGGAAGTTTTTTTTTTCATCTTACTTACTTACTTCGCTGGCTCAGCGACAAGAAGTCGATTTTGGTCTCTAGCCTGACATAAAAAGAATAGCGCTCGTTTTTTCATCTACATAACGTTGTTCAGTTTCGTTTACTGAGCCCCTATCAGTTTGCGGGACGCAATACCTTCCATACATACATATAATCACGCTTTTATCCCTAATGGGGTAGGCAGAGCGTAAACGACCCAAACAAAGGTCGTTCCGCCACATCTGACATAGTTTTGAGGGTTATTTAAGATAGATTAGGAAGTATATTGCTGTAGTGACAGGTTGTCAGCCCATCGCCTAAATTACAATATACTGAAACCCTCGGATCCCTTAGCTGGTTTTTACAGCATACCCGGGAGGAAATGCATCTGGCACATTCTATGTTTTTCTCTCACTCCCAGGCCAGCATGGAAGAAATATACCAATACCTTACATACAGCCCGTATAATAACTTACACGTTTAACATAAATCTCTATAAATCATTGCCTTATTGTTTTTTAAAAAAAAACTTACCTAATGAACAAAGGCCATTGCGCAGGACTCGCGACCAACTGTCTGTCTTTTGGATGAGGCATATCATCGAAGATATAATACATGGTGATGGCGAAGCATATTACAAGGAAAACGTTTGCTATGGCCGAAAATGGTACCAGCCATTTTAGGTTTCTGATCTGACAGATGAGCACTAGAGGAACGAGGGTTAGGGCACAGTATGCTTCGACCGAAAGTTTGTAGTCTGGGACATAGACGTCTAGGACCTGAAAATAATTTAAAAAAAACTTTAAAATTTAGAAATAAATTACAGTTTTATGGAATTGATTTTTCAAAAGGATTCAAACATACTCGGTTGTTTGTCTCTAAGCCTATACCTATATTTTTCTGTAATCTCCTTTTAATTAACTTTAGTTTGATACCCCACTCGATAGGGTTAGGTAAAAAAAAATATTTTTTAATCCGTCATTTTGAATTTTAGATAATTACAACTATCTAAGAACACTCGGGTACTTGAGATCAATCCAACGATACCTCAATTATTGAATTCCGCTTAGCTATTTAGTTTTAGATACGAGGTAATAATGAAATATTGAAACATACATACATACAAGATACGCGCGAAAAACAAAACCCTTCCTTGACAGTCGGGTAAAACGAAAAAAATTACAAGAGATTTAGTTCTGTGATTATACGCTTTCGCATATTTTTTCAGAAACCTTATAATGCCGGGTGGCATTCTGAATAGTTTTAGAATGCCACCCGGAATTATTTTCAAATTCATATTCCTGTGAGAACATTATTAAGAGATTACTTCTATTAATACATACATACATATAATCACGCTTTTATCCCTAATGGGGTAGGCAGAGCGTAAACAACTTAAACAAAGGTCGTTCCGCCACGTCTGACAAAATGTGGAACGTTTGAAATAATATTTAAGATAGATTTGTAGGTGTTCTTCTATTAATTGTGTAGGCTTTACGCATGGGACCATTTTTGAAATGTACAAACTTGGTACAAACTTTTAAACTATCTATAAAAATATAATAGATATGCCTGAGATAATTATTACTATTATCTATTTATACTACTTTTATTTTAATCATGAACTAGAAACTTACTTCTTTAAAGTTTTCTGCGATGAATACAACGTAGACACAGAGGGCTGCTAAATAGGTGCATGTTAGGGCATAGTCGGTGAAAGTTCTGAAAAATAAAACATACATACATATAATCACGCCTTTATCCCTAATGGGGTAGGCTTAGCGTAAGCGACCTAAACAAAGGTCGTTCCGCCACGTCTGACAAAGTTTTGAGGGTTAATCAAGATGGATTTGTACGTATATTGCTGTAGTGACAGGTTGTCAGCCCATCGCCTAAATTGCAATATACTGAAACCCTCAGATCCCTTAGCTAGTTTTTACAGCATGCCCCGGAGGAAATGCAGCTGGCACATTCTATGTTTTTGTTTCGCTCCCAGTCCAGAATGGAAGAAAAAAAAAACTATTTTATAATTTATGATTTCAAAAACTATCTACCTACATAGGTAGTATATTCTAGAATGTGTATGTCTATGTAGATAATCCAATATCTTTGAATAATTATTACGACACATTTAGAAGAAAAATCGATGATGTACTATACGACACCTGACAATGTCATAAACATAATTTATGTTCCGGTCAAGAATTCCAAACACGTTCAAACTTCTATTAATGCAAACATAAAATTGATTGTTTGTTCATATTCATATTTATTTATTGCATTCACATACTTTATTTCATTAACGGGTCAAATGTTTAAGTTAGTAGATAGTATATGACCCTGGTAGGGTATCGCAATGTTCACATAAAATCAACATGTTTATTATATTACGCATGCATTTGCCATTACATTAGATATGTTAATTATCACATTAATTAAAAAGTAATTGATCCTACAAATTAAGCTAATACAGATTCAATAATATTTTGTCCTAATAAATTGAATTAACTAAAGATGTCATAGAAAATTTCTCATTATATTTATAATGTCAGTTAAAAATAAAAAAATACAAAATAAGTCAATAAAATAATAAAAAATCATGAGGGTTCAATTAAACAATGACATCAATTAAAAAAAAACATCTATATAACATACTTATTCTATTATCAATTATTTTCAGGAAATAAATTATTATTATCAATTCGTTTATTTATTTAATTTGTCTTTTTAATATAATTCAAAAATTCGTCTACTTCATAAAAAACAAAAATTAGATAATCTTTTAATATTTTGTGGAATTGTCTGTATTTTATTTGGGATTTTATTATTTCCGGTATCGCATTTTTATTTTTATTGCTAAAAAATTGGGCCCTCTTTATACATTTCCAGACAGTTTTGTTTGTATTGAAAAGAGGGTTGATGAAGATCCCCATATAGGATCAAAAGGTCGAGGGCTAACCCTCCTATCAATACAAACAAGAAAGCCGATCAATTTTCAGTATGGATAACACTTGTTTATGGTTTAGTGTTAAAATAAAATTAATCAGTTATTCGTAATATACACGATGAGCTGAATTAATTTTACATAGATAGGTTTTACTTTAAGAGATTTTGATCTGCGCCAAAAATATTTTAGTCGACGAAATTTGACAATATCCATGTTCTTTCACGCTTAGCTTTTTTCGATCGGAACGGAATCCAGCTCTTTAGGAGCATCCGTTAGGTAAGATCTCTGTGAAAAATAGTTGCCTACCATACAAATAATTAGTCTAACAGAAGTGGTAATTTTGCATATTATATTGTTTCATTCTCTGAAATAAAACAACACATATCAACACTATAAATGTAGGTATGACAAAGCAAGTCCTTTACATATCTTATACCAGTGGGGGCCAAAATCAGATCAAATCTATCGGGTCTAGAAGGACTAAGGAAAGGAAAAGTTTGAAACCAACGTTTTTTTGTTTACTTTTAGCAATAGTTAGTTTTAGCACCTGTCGGCAATTGAAATTGTCTTTTTGGATTTAATATATCAATATTATAATTGACTGTGTCGGCCACTATCCTGGCAAAAGCCTAATCTAGGATTGGGTCTGGTTTCCCTTCTGGGTTACGGAGGTCAGATGGCAGTCGCTCTGTGTAAAAACTAGAACCCTCGTTTAATCACCTAGATCTGGTAGCCGACCCCCTGAGATACGGGATAAGGCTAGGGATATGATTCTCTAAAATAAAAAAAACATTAACAGTTGTACAATTTCAACAAAGCAACCCCTATCAAATAGCGGGAAAGTATCCCTAACACCCTGTATAGTAACTAAAAAGCTTACTTGGCAAAATTAGCCCAAGGTCGTAACCGTTTAGGCCCGAATTCGAAAGCCGCACCGCAAGTTTCTGCGAACCCCATGGAAGGCTTCTTGGCTTGAACACATACTTCTTGTGACGTTTTTACCTGAAAATAAATAAAATGTATCAAATAACATTAGAATAAAACTACAAGACCGTATCCGAAATACTGATATCTGACACCGTACTAAGGTGGAGGACGTAGGTAAAAGGATTACCAAGTTGAAGTGGGCGCGGGCAGGACACTTGGCAAGGCGGAAAGACGGCAGACGGACAAAGGCAGTGACAGAGTGGCGGCCATGGGGTAGAATACGCCCAGTAGGCAGACCACCAGCAGACGATATAGTCTCTGTGGTGGAAAAGAGCTGGATACGGATAGCACAGGATCGGAAAGAATGGCGCATAAAAGAAGAGGCCTATGCTCAGCAGTGGGCTAATATAGGCTAAATATATAAATACATACATACATACATAAAATCACGCCTGTACCCCTTACGGGGTAGGCAGAGCGTTAAACGCCTTGTAAAAGGCGCTTTCGCCACGTCTGACAAAAATTGAGGGTAATTTTAGATTGTAATGTGTATTGCCATAGTGACAGGTTGTCAGCCCATCGCCTAAATTACAATACACTGAAACCCTCGAGTCCCTTTTGCGGACTTCTACAGCATGTCCGGGAGGAAGGGCAGCTGGAACATTCTATGTATTTCTATCTCTCCCAGTCCAGCATGGAAGTATAATAGAACGATAGATAGAACATTAGAAAAATATGGACCTCAAACAGTGATAGGCAACGCCGAATTTAATAAATTGGTACGAATTGAATAATTGGTACGAATGTTACGATTTTTTACACACATATATCTAACTAATAACTGGTTGCCCCCCTGATCAGAATAGCAAAGTCCGAACGGTATATCTACCACCTATGCCCTAAAGTTTATAACAGGCTACCGGCAAACGTTCGAGATGCACCTTCTGTCCCAACTTTTAAAAGCAGACTGAAAAAGTGGCTATTGAATGAAATATTTTACGATTTTAATAATTTTCTGTCGTTACCGCCGACACCTTACAAAATATAATGTATTTTATATTGATTATTACGCTATTATTTATCTTTAATATTGATATTAAGTTGTATTTTATGTTATGTAATCTCACGCTTAATGATGTTTAAAATAATTATGTTTTATTAACTATATTGTTAATAAGAGGACGTGTAACCGAATGTTATCAATAAATTTTATCTTATCTTATCACGCCTTTGTCCTTAATGGGGTAGGCAGAGTGTAAACAACCTAAACAAAAGTCATTCTGCCACGTGACAAAGTTTTGAGGGTTATTTAAGATAGATTTGTAGGTATGTCGCTGTAGTTACAGGCCTAAATTACAATTGACTGAAACCCTCGGATCCCTTAGCTGTTTTTTACAGCATGCCCGGAAGAAAATGGATCTGTCACATTTTATGTTTTTCCGTCGCTCCCAGGTCAGCATGGAACACAAAGATTTTTTAATTTAGTTTAATACCAATAGCAGCATCTATTGCAAAGATAAAACTGCTGTTTTGCCATAACGATCACGACCTTTAGCAGAGGAATGGCAAAAGGTGACCCCGTGCATACTTAGTTCAATAAAGCTACTTCATAATTTCCTTAACGTGAATACCTCCAAGTGCCATTTTGAATGTTACATCAAAGGCAAAGGTTACCTTCTAAAATCACCGCTGACAAAGGCGATCTACAGCCCAGAGGCGAAAGGTTGGATGTCAATATACCTTTCCAATACTTTGATGCTTTATTGTGATTGTCATTTTGTGCTCAAAAGATCACTATATTTAAAATGTTTCCATCCTGTTTACTATTTAAACTAGAAAGTGTTGAAAAGGTCGGATGTGCACATATTATTCTTAGTTATTACAACTGATTTTACTCTTCTGTGATTATTACATACACAAGAGAAAATATATCTACACTTGCATCGGACGGATGTCCCGCTCAGAAAAATAATGAAATTATTATAGTGCAAGTTATTAGTATTCATCATCTCCCTATTATAAACACAAATAAGGGCTAATTGTATTTCCTATTAGGCACCTAAACTTAGACAATATTTAAAATTGGTCCAAATTAATTTTGTTTTAATTTTTAGTCAAAAACCTGAATAAAAACAGGTGCTTGTAGTACTTGAATTGAAAACTTAAGTTGCAAATATGGACATTCGACCTTTCCCCTCTGGGCTTAAGAAATTTGCTCAATAAATCTCTTACTTAAAATTCCATTTTACTTAAGTGCTTGTAACGCCTGTTAGGAAAGAGCCGTGAAGTCGCCTAAATGATTTCTCGGAATTCCAATAATGACCTTAACTTAATTGTTAGGTGTTTGTTGTTGTTGTACAATAAATTCCCTTGTGTTTAGTTTCCACAATTTATTAAAATATCGATTTTTTTTGTCATTAAAAATAAAGTATTCCATTATACCATTAAAACTACTTCCATGCTGGACTGGGAGTGATACAAGAATATAGATATAAATATATAATATAAGAGTGTGCCAGCTGCATCTCCTCCCGGGCATGCTGTAAAAACCAGGGTTTAGAGATAAAAGTGTGATTGTATATTATGTATGTAAGTTAAAACTACGCTGCTATTACTGGCAGGTTTCCGTAACTACTTCGAGTTAGAAAAACAAAATATGGAACTTCGTGTATAGCTACTTTATCAGGCGTTCATATCCTAATAATTATAAAAATCTGAATACATACATACATACATACATAAAATCACGCCTTTATCCCTTACGGGGTAGGCAGAGCGTAAAACGCCTCCTAAAAGGCGCTTTCGCCACGTTTGACATAAATTGAAGGCAATTTTAGATTGTAATGTGTATTGCTGTAGTGACAGGTTGTCAGCCCATCGCCTAAATTACAATACACTGTAACCCTCGAGTCCCTTTTGCTGTCTTCTACAGCATGCCCGGGAGGAAGGGCAGCTGGAACATTCTATGTTTTTCTATCTCTCCCAGTCCAGCATGGAAGTAATTATATTTCCATTCCAGTTATATATTTCCATATCGTACAAAAGTCAAACTGAGACTGTAAATGAAAAGTTAGTCACTAACAAGCGCTAATGTAATTTCTACGAGAGGGTTGCAATGTTTTTAGAAACGGAACTCAGTTATACTTCAGGTCATGGTTGATTGTATACGGGGTGTAAGGGACAGCGTCCTGCAAAAAAAAAATGGTAATAGTTGTTCAGTTTCGTTGACTGAGCAATGACGCTGACCCTTACACCCGGTATTTATGTGCTATGGATTGATCCAGAAAACATCACTACATACGAGAGTATAAAACAAAGTTGCTTTCTCTGTCCCTATATCCCTATGTATGCTTAGATCTTTAAAACTACGCAACGGATTTTGATGCGGTTTCTTTTAATGGATAGAGTGTTTCAAGAGGAAGGTTTATATTTATAATAAATGCAATATATAGTAGAGAAACACTGATGATTTCCGTGCGAAGCCGGGGCGGGTCGCTAGTTAAATATAAGGGGGATTTCTTATATTTCGTCCGGTGATTTGAACACAAGATAGCTCAGTTAGGTAGCACGAATCGTCAAGGTCGCAGCTTCAAATCCCACTCATATATATTTTTTTTTCATTTCAATATTGTCATAGTATGATTATTAAGTTCACTAAACGATCACACATACCAGCACATAAACACAGTGAGTGCAGATGAAGCCAACGATGATGGTTCCAATAGCTCCGAAAGCCAGTCCAGCATTTTTAAAGGCAGCAGGCATGGCCAGGATACCAGATCCTAGCGAAGACTTCAGTAAATGCGCCAACGATCCTATTGTCCTGGAAATATATACAAATTATAATATTAGACATGCCTTATCTCAGTATAACACGGTTCGCCATCGCAGTGTTTGAAAAATACAGAGAGAGTTTTTAGTAAATAATATCTGACGCTATTTATATCGCTTGCTATCTTTATTTGTATCGTCTGTCGCCTAAATTGCAATGTACCGAAACCCACCCCCACCTATTGGTTTTTACAAAATGTCGGGGTAGACAAGCAGTCTGGGGCCCCTATATATAAATAGTACTTGAGATCGACTGCAGGTTTGAGTTCGTATCGGAAATGTCATTTCAGTACGTCATGATGGCCTATCAACTATATACTTAATATTGCTCTCATTCTTGAGATCGCGTTATAAATACCGGCCTGGGTATTTTTGTCACGTCAGCCCGTCAAGTCTGAGAGAATACCATCATAAATACACGCTTAAATTAAAAAGCATCGTAAAGAAAAGGGAAACTTTGTTTAAAATTTTGTCTGTTGCGGTGAAAGCTGTTTTTGATAGGCAGTTGATTATTGTTTAATTTAAATCAATTAATATATAAAAAGGACCTACCGCAAAATTTTCAGGAGTTTATATTAAAAGTCTGATAATGAAAGAGAGAAAAAGAAAGAGATTGGGGCACATTCAAAACTTCCTCTCATTTATGTTCATAATGTATATGTTTGAACACTGTTGTGTCATAATAGATTTTTTTATCCTAATATATATTTCTATACTGTATGTTCATCTAAAACACGGAACTACTATTTAATTATGTCGTCATATCTAATAGCTAAAACTTATAGAAACAATATCTTCGATTAAAAGACATGAAACTTCGTTTACCTTTATTTTTAAACTGAGTTGTAAATCCTATAGCGAAATTACCGTTCTTTTTTCAAATGTCATTAACTATAACAACCTAGCGTTTAGGGAAGAATTGGGCACGTTTTTTAATAACTTATAAAGATACCACCTACCCACTTAGCTATTAGTAAGACAAGTGAAATAGCACCTGTGCTGGGTGTAAGGAACAGTGTAAAGTGGACTAAGTGGTAGCGTAGTCCAGAAGTTATTTTTCGGAAAATGAAATTCGGAGCCAGAAACTTTATTTTTGTGAGGGAATTTCCAGGTGAAAGTTATTCAATTTCATTGACTGAGCAATCCCTGTCAGTTTACGGGAAGCTGACCCTGACACCCAATATAATAACATGCAGCCAAATTCCGAAAAAAAATTCCGAAAAAAATAGAATAAATTGATAAAATTTTGTACATGGCTATCAATTATCAAGAATGCCTTTTTAAAACACTAATGTTATCGAAACTACATACATATAATCACGCCTTTATTCCTAATGGGGTAGGCAGAGCGTAAACGACCTAAGCAAAGGTCGTGTCGCCACGTCCGAAAAAGTTTTAAGGGTTTTTTTAAGATAGATTTGTACCTATATTGATGTAGTGATAGGTTGTCAGCCCATCGCCTAAATTACAATATATATATATTTGTGGATACCTAAAAAAATTAAGTAAGTGCATATTTAGGAAGAATTGTGTCTCCCGACACAGGCAATTTAGCTTAAAGGGAGACACCAATCACTATTCTGTTTAAAAATTGTTTGTAATGCCCAATTTAACTTTTTTTTTTACAATATACTTATACCCTTAGCTGGTTTTTACAGCATGCTCGGGAGGAAATGCAGCTGGCACATTCTATGTTTTTCTCTCACTCCCAGGCCAGCATGGAAGTGTTATCAAAACTACCACTTAAAAAAATCTGTAGGTACAGTACACCCCTCCTTGAATTAAAAAAAACCATCATACTTACGAGTTAGGATGTTCAACTTGTCTGTGTTCGAAGGGTATGTACGGCTTCTCACTGACGTTGGCAATGCTGAGTGTTGACTGAAATCCTGTGTTTGTTGTTAGATTCGCCCTGTAAGAATAAATAGTAAATTTTACGACAAGTGCACAAAACAAATAGAAACCTTTAGAATAGAACTAGAAACCCTTTGTTCGGTACCAATATACAGACAAAGATCTTAAAAGTTATAACATAAAGGTTACACTCGATACCGAAAAGGTGTCCGTTTTCAGCCGGAACCTTATTACAAACTAACTTAACCCAAGTGGGTGGCGGTGTATAACCTTATTTTAACAATACATTTTTGGCCGAGATTTTTAGCTCATGTTAAGTCAAGGTCAAAAATGGTTTTGTGCACGAGTTATTAACTCTGCTTTTCACTTCGATTGCGAGGAAAATTTAAGAAATTCTCCAAAAATATTGTAAAGTAGTTAATATTCATTCCCGTCATTTGACGTTTTAAATCTTTCGACATTAAATAATAGGTTTGGGTTGGAAACCTATACAGCCTACTAATAAATTAATTGTGTAATAATAAATCAAATACATTATCGTACTTGACTTTCAACTTTAGTATCGTTTTATGTCATAAAAGCACGAGAAGAAAATTATTTAAAGTAAATATTTTAAAATAACGAATTACATCAATAAATATCGTCAGCGGATGAATTTTTGGTTTGTTATTTCTATTAGTTTTTTGGGACTCAATTAAAGAGTATTTAATTTCTACTTGCAAATGTTTTTTTTAACTTACGTGGAACTGAAGTTATCAGTTTTTACATTTTTGAGGACAATGTCCCCCATATTCTTCTCGCCGTGGCCCATTTTAATATTTCTGTAACAAAAAGAAATTGTTAGTTATAACATAACTTACAAAATTATAGTAAATTTAAATTCTTTTTCTTAGCGAGTAGATTATTGATGAACCCTGGTCTCGGACTTTTCAAATTGCCTAGTAGCACAGTAATTTAGGCCTCTGACATGGTTTGAGTAACGACCACTATCGGTTAACGTGCCATCCCAAGCAAGGAATCCTCTTTCATTTCGGAAAATCAGATGATTCAACCTGCAATGTCCTAACCAAACTGGGGAAAACCTCAGAAAGTGATAAATTGACAAATATCTACTTTGTGTAAGTTCCCCCCAGGGAATTGAACCCAGAACTCTGACCACTCGACCACGGAAGCAGTAAAAATAAACAAGTTACCTTACTATTTCTAACCCACAAACAGTAATTAACTATGTGGACAAGAGTCGTTCAAAGACCCTATAGGACTTTATGTAATAGAAATCAGTAAATATTGACACTAGCAAAGTTCATATTCATTAGATGAACTCTGACAAAGTCTTATACTAATCGCCGGTCGACCCGAATAGCAGAAGTTTGGACATTGCAGGCTGAATGTCCAGAACTTTACTATAATTTACATAGATACATACATATAATCACGCCTTTATCCCTAATGGAGTAGGCAGAGCGTAACCGACCTATATAAAAAAGAAGTCGTTTCGCCACCTCTGACAAAGTTTTGAGAGTTATTTAAAATAGATTTGTAGATATATTGCTGTAGTGACAGGTTATCAGCCCATCGCTTAAATTACAATATACTGAAACCATCGGATCCTTTAGCTGGTTTTCACAGCATGCCCGGGAGGAAATGCAGCTGGCACATTCTATGTTTTTCTCTCACTTGCAGGCCAGCATGAAAGAATTGGACTATAATTTATTACAGGTAATAGTCCGACCAAGCTTTAATTAAATGAACGTCGCAAAAACGGAAGTAACGGTGCCAGTTAAGTTTTAACTACCTCCATGGCCTAGTGGTCAGAGTCATGGGTTCGATTCCCAGGGAGGGGATCACAAAGTTGATATTTGTCAATTAAGGCTCTGGAAGGATGAATCGCCTGATTATCTAAAAAGAAAATGATTCCGTGCTTCCGTCCCGATCCCTGTCCTTGATCGTTACTCAAACCATGTCAGACGCCTAATAGCTGTGCTACTGGGCGGTTTGAAAAATTTGACACCAGGGTTCATCGGGTCGTTGTTAGACTCGAGAATCTACTCGCTAAGAAGAAGTTGAGATTTGACAGTGGTTTGACAGTTCTTCTTATACTGCAACGCCTCCGCCTACGTTATATTGAAAAATGCCTGGTGCTGTGTATGTTAATAGCCTATATATGTTCAAACAAGCTTCTATGAAGAGTTAGAGCATTTATGCACAACTCCGTATTCGGTTCGTATCCGTGAAAAATCCATATAAAACGGATATGGACATGTGCAACCACAAGCTGGCATACATTTACTAGGAAGGCCAATTCGGATACAAATTGGATACGAACCGAATCGTGTCCGTGAAATTTCTATATAAAACGGATAAGAGTGCGCAAGCTGTCATATATTTACAAGTAAGGCCAATTCGTATCGGAAAATATTTTAATACGGAATATTTTGTGCATCATATATATAACTTCCATGCTGGCCTGGGAGCGACAGAAAAACATAGAATGTGCCACCTGCATTTCCTCCCGGGTATGCTGTAAAAACCAGCTAAGGGATCCGAGGGCATTGCAATTTAGGCGATGGGCTGACAACCTGTCACTACAGCAATATACCTACGAATATATCTTAAATAACCCTCAAAACTTTGTCAGACGTGGCGGAACGACCTTTGTTTTGGTCGTTTACGCTCTGCCTACCCCATTAGGGATAAAGGCGTGATTATATGTATGTATGTATGTATCTATAATATTAATTAGTTTTATAATTTAAAAATGAATTCCAGACGTACTGGTTAGTAACACGAACAAAAGTTGACGTTTAAGTTTCATTACTTGAAAAAATGTAGTTGGGGTCACAAGGGTCACCTGCAAAACGTATTTTAATCATACTTGAAATTTTTAAAAGATCGTCGAATTTTTAAAATGGTACTTTCAGGTATTACAAAACTTCTAAATTGTATTAAAATTCTAATTATACCTTTTGATGACAAAAGTTATTTTAGTTACCTATAAATTAATTTGACTTATTTATTATGCTTCTTACTGAAAGAGAAAAGTCTTTTGTTTAGAATCCAAAAACTTCTTAGAATAGAATAAAAATAAATCATCTTTAATTTGTAAGCATTTTTACGGTCGAAAGAGAACAATCAGATAAAATAAAAAGATCAAATATTTTTTTTTGTCCGATGTTCTCTCTTTATATGACGTGACATTTTATACATTTAATGTCACGTAAAATCATAATTTTTTGGTAGAAACAGACGCTGCTAAGATTTGAGAAAAATATTGTTGATTTGTCCTTTTTACACTCGCAATCGCAAATAGATTTATCGAAACTATTAAGGTCGACAAGTCTTTTGAAATTATTTGTAAATTTAATTCATTTTCATTTGACAAGGAGTTTCAACAAACTTTCTTCGTGATTACTCCTAAATTTACATACATATAATCACGCCTTTATCCGTACTGGGGTAGGCAGAGCGTAAACGACCTAAACAAAGGTCGTTCCGCTACGTCCGACAAAGTTTTGAGGGTTATTTTAAGATAGATTTGTTGGTGTATTGCTGTAGTGACAGGTTGTCTGCCCATCGCCTAAATTACAACATACTGAAACCCTCGGATGTTTTTTACAGCATGCCCGGGAAGAAATGCATTGGGCACATTCTAAAGTTTTATTTTCGCTCCCAGTCTAGCATGGAACTTAGGCATGGAGCCTAAATTTATGTTTAGACATCATTGATATTGTGAGTACTTCTATATGCACTTTAAAATATACTTACAGTAATGATAACTTTTATTCTACTTTTCGCCATAAGCTACACATTCATACATACATAACGTCACGCCTCTTTCCCGGAGGGGTAGGGTATATTTAAAAGATTAAAAAAAATATCAAAACTCTTTTTCACACAGTATGAGCATTCTGACACATGTTAAACGCATACATTACTTGACAGTTATAAAAAAGCCTGTTTCGCACTTATAATGTTTTTATATTTCCTACCTGCTGCCAGGAGAGTCATGCTATCTGAAAAGTACTATAAATCATTTCCAAATACGGTTGTAAGTCAGATTCTGAATTTCTATATTTAGAAAGAAAGTTTCTAATTTAAGAAAGTAACAGGACTAACTATACATTAATTAAGTTACTTCCTAGAATCGACATCCACAATTCAACATCTAAAGTATATATTCCTGAAGACTTGCTCTATTTCAAAGGAATTCGTGTTGAAATCACAAGTTTACACTAACTAGGTGTGACCGATGTTGTAGTTGCTGATTTGACTGATTAGATAGTGTTATGGGTCGGTTTTGAAACAACTTGTATGTCAACTTTAGGAAATATTCCATTGGTACAAAATAAATTGTAAATACTTGTAGTTAAAATGCTTACCTATCCTTAACTATTAGCCATTTAATTATTTTTTCACCGATGAAAAAATAAGTTTTTTAACATGGTTTTTTTTTTCTCTTCTATGCTGGACTGGGCACGAGAGAAAAACATAGTATCTGCCAGCTGCATTTCCTCCCGGGAATGCTGTAAAAACCGGCTAAGGGATCCGAGGGTTTGTGTATATTAAAATTTAGGCAATGGGCTGCCAACCTGTCACTACAGCAATATACTTACAAATCTATCATAAATAACCCTAAAAACTTTGTCAGACGTGGCGGTACGACCTTTGTTTAGGTCGTTTGCGCTCTGCCTACCCCATTAGGGATAAAGGCGTGATTATATGTAAGTCTTTTTGTATTTTTAAAGAAAATACTTAATAATATTTATTGTAACTTATATGTTTTAGTTGATATTTTGAAGCTAATAGTTATTCGTGCAACAAAAGTTTCTTTGAAATATATTTTCTTAATTAAATTCGGTCGAGCAAAAGTAATTTTTGTTGTTTCATTTGATTAATTAAAACTTTATTTTGTTATTTTAATATTGTTAAATATTTTGTATAGTTTTATTTACAAAAACAACAATTATTTTCTAGTTTTTATTGTGTTTATTCTAGACATAATATAATTGCGGTATTATCCCCAATTAAATTATATAAGAATAAAAATACTTTTTGATATTAGCTGTAATTTCATATTTATTTTATTCACAGTTGTTTTTCTTTGTGATCAAAACAAGACTTTTTTAAATAAGACAGAAATACATAAATAATTTTGCGAATAATGTTCACGTATTTTTATGGTAAATCGCAGGTATATAAAAGGAAAATAAATATTTACCCATAATTAACGAAAATGAGTACACAAACAATTAATATTTCTTTTCCTGTTTCTAATCTATACATATAATAAATCTTTAGGAGGGTCGTGTCTGTACATTGAATATTTTTACAAAAAAATAATTGCAGCAAGCATTATTAACGATATAAAGATCAAAACGATATTTTTTTTTATTTTTGTCTGTCTGTCTGCATGTTACCACATTACGCCAAAACTACTGAACCGATTTCGATGGGAGTTTTTTTATTCAACTCTGTGTTACCCGGGTTGCAACTTAGGATACCTAAAATCACGCTACCTGACTTAGGGGGTAGGCAGGAAATTAAATTTGGTTGCTTCTTAACCGATTTTTATGGAACTTTTTTTATTCGACTGAGCATTATTTAAAATCAAAGTTACGATACAAATAACCACGCCTCATGACTTAAGAGGTAGGTAAAAAATAGAATTTCGGTCGTTTATAACCGATTTTGATGGAACTTTTTTTGTTCGACTGAGCATTACTTAAGCTCAACTTACGATATAAATAATCACGCCACCTGCCTACCCAGCAGGGAATTGAACTCTGATCGTTTATAACCGATCTTAAAGGGACTTTTTATTTGACTGAGTTTTTTTTATTACCTGGTATCCAGCCTAGGTTAGAAATAATCACGTAAACTATTCTAATATTGAGTAAGTACCCCAGTTTGTATGAAAAATACGCTGTGTCGAACATTACATTAATTATATACAAATAATGATACAATTTTTTCATTGAATTTGTCATTAAACTATTGAATATTTAAGATTACATCGCTGTTCAAAATCATAACCACCACGCGTACAGAGTCGCGGGCACAGCTACATACATACATACATATAATCACGCCTTTATCCCTAATGGGGTAGGCAGAGCGTAAACGACCTAAACAAAGGTCGTTTCGCCACGTCTGACAAAGTTTTAAGGGATTTTTAAGATAGATTTATTCGTAAATTGCTGTAGTGATAGGTTGTCAGCCCATCGCCTAAATTACAATATACTAAAACCCTCAGATCCCGTAGCTGGTTTTTACAGCATGCTCGGGAGGAAATGCAGCTCCCACATTCTATGTTTTTCTCTCACTCCCAGGCCAGCATGGAAGCTACAATAGATATATTTGATCTAGATGATTATTCCTTATACAATACGCAACATCGTGTACGAATACGAAAATGTGAAGGTTCTTCTTATGATTGCCAATATTTATTTGGAATGAGTATGTCGGTAGATGTTTAGTAAAAAATAAAACATCAAAAGTTTCTTCCATGCTGGACTGGGAGAGATAGAAAAACATAGAATGTTCCAGCTGCCCTTCCTCTCGGGCATGCTGTAGAAGTCAGCAAAAGGGACTCGAGGGTTACAGTGTATTGTAATTTAGGCGATGGGCTGACAACCTGTCACTATAGCAATACACATTACAATCTAAAATTGCCCTCAATTTTTGTCAGACGTGGCGAAAGCGCCTTTTACGAGGAGTTTGACGCTCTGCCTACCCCGTAAGGGATAAAGGCGTGATTTTATGTGTGTATGTATGTATCAAAAGTTAAGAAATACTTACGTATTATTTAGCTGCTTTGCTTAAATGCTGGAAAAAATACTTGCTTTTAACAAGCATGAAATAAAGATTTTGAAATTTCGCTTAGGTGGTATATGAACCCACGATGAGGTTCGGTGTACCGTCCCGTGCAAAATATACTTGTTTGCCAAGACTTTTCATATCTAAAGTTTCAAATTCAACTGTTTATTCCCTAGTTTACATGTGGAAGTATTAGACTTAAAATGTTTCAAACATCTTGATAGAAAAGCAACCAAAATAGTTTGCTAAATCTATGACTAATCGCCGTTCAAATGAATCACCGTCACGAGATGTGAAGGTAAACTAGGGTCAACAAACTTTATTTGGGTGTAACGAATTTGCTCTGCGATTTCAAGCTTTAACAGGTCTCTCTAATGCCTAGACTGCTTTAACTGTATCTAGTGGTCTAAACTTAGGCTTTACAGCATCCGAGGACATAGTTTAAATTATCACTTCGAAGTTTAAAAAACTAACAATAAGTTTATTGGTGGAAAATTGTTTTTATAGCGCTCGAGAATATATGAATTATTCATATAATTAAGATACATTTATTCCTAGATATAATATAATGTAAAGGCTATATTGAAGTGATAAATAATAATGTTGTGATAATGTAAATAATAATATAGAATTAGTTATGTTATGTGTGTATATCTGTAAGGCTAGAATTTGGTGAAACTAATTATGTAAGCAAATGTAATAGCTACTTGTAACCCAAATTTATCGCACAATAATAATTCATTAATTATTTTTGAAATTGATCCCAGCACGCCACTGGTTATACCTACTGCGAATAACACACCATCATCCACCTTCCTAGCCAGTCTCTTCTGCCAGGGGAGCTGTCATTATTATCATCTTTAAGATAGGAACCGCATTATGGTGCAATGAAGGCTCTATAAAAAAAGTTCGACTGTCAATAATAATAAATATAATTACGCCCTACGGTAGTCTCTATGATTGTGAATGATGTGATTAAGGACGTGATTGTTAAATACAGAAATCATTCAGATTTCTATTAAAAACCAACACCAAATTTCATTGGTCATTTCGACTTGTCGATTCACAGAACTCTTAAATACAGAAAAGAAGAATACAACATGCTATTGAACTTAAATTGTCTACTAAACTTAATTTTATTTGCAAAATTAACTAAAAGAAGTCTATCTTTTTATCCTTGATTTGTCAAAGCAAATTGGAATATGCAAATTGGATGATGAAGAAATCTACAAAATCTACATAATATTTGAACAGATTGGCCAATTATTTTCATGCAGATTTAGTCGCTCTCGTATTGAGTCAACAATCTCAACAAGGTCTCATAAAGGAGGATAAATTCAAAATAAACGTACCTTAAGATATTATAAGGCTCAGGCATAAACTAAATTACGCGTTCTTAAAATTTGGCTCCGTTTTAATATACATTGCTGTATCAGTATACGAGTGATATGGGTTCTTGAGTCCACTTTGCTGTCTAAGTATATGAGTTATATGGGTTCTTGAGTTCTTAAGACTTTTGGCCTCCAACTAGATGGGGTGATGATGTTCATAAAGCAGTGAACACAGATAGGATGAACATGGCAGAAAATTGAGCTCAGTGGCATAGTCAGGGAGAAGTAAGCAGTGGACTGACACGGGTTGATGTTGATGAAATTTCTATTGCATCGCGGTCTTATTTGAAATTAAATACAAACGGTAAGAAGCAATGTAGTCTCCGCAATAATAAGCACCGGATTTTGGCATGCTTTATGGCGAACAAAAGATCATTAAGAACCTCAAGGTCTATTGGTAGTGAGTGGTTAGGTCCGGTTGCCGCTTACGGAGTAGGCTACTACCCAGAGTCACGTTTGATTAATCCTACACTTTAAATACCCGAGGAATGTAGCATCAAAATTGTATGACCGCGATAACTAGGTGTCATTTTAATTTCATTAAAGTTCTGCCGTGCTGCTAAGAGCGGGAGAAAAACTTAGAATGTGTCAGCTACATTTCCTCCCGGGCATGCTGTAAAAACCAGCTAAGCGATCCGTAATTTACGCGATGGGCTGACAACCTGTCACTACAGCAATATACCTGCAAAACTATATTAAACAACCCTCGAAACTTTGTAAGACGTGGTGGAACGATCTTTGTTTAGGTCATTTACGCTTTGCCTACCCCATTAGGGATAAAGGAGTGATTATGTGTATGTATGTATGTTTTTTTTTCATTTATTCAATTTAATTTTAAATTTTGTTAACAAAAAACAGAACTGCCATGCTGGCCTGGGAGCGAGAGAAAACATAGAATGTGCCAGCTGCATTTCCTCCCGGGCATGCTGTAAGATCCAGCTAAGGGATACGAGGGTTTCAGTATATTGTAATTCAGGCGATGGGCTGACAACCTGTCACTACAGCAATATACCTAGAATTCTATCTTAAATAACCCTCAAAACTATGTCAGACGTGGCGGAACGACCGTTTTTTAGGTCGTTTACGCTCTGCCAACCCCATTAGGGATAAAGGCGTGATTATATGTATATAAGTATGTAAAAAACAGAATCTATTGCTCAAAAACAACCCTGGGTCCGGTGTGGTTTACTTTCCTGTTAATTATATGGATGATTACTTCTGGTATAATTCAAATTCAAGGTTTTCCCAATACAAACAAAATCATCAAACAATCTGCAATCAGGTTTATTTGTCAAGAAAATTAGGATTCGTTTTTTTGCGTCAATAAGGGCGGACAACCATAATAGGTATTTTTACAAATCGGTTAGGTGAGCGGAATGTTGTCAGCAAATATTTTAATAAAATAATTTTATTTGATTTTCGGGAGCGCTGATTTTTAGAAACCAGAAATAAATCTCTTTGATATAATATTATTCTAAGGGTTCGGGTCGATAGTCTCGATACTCACTCGACAGAAGAAGAAGAAAAATTCAAAGAACGAGACAAATGAAAGGAACTGTCATCAATTTGACTATACAGGGGGTTAATTTAATAGCTTGCCGTAGCTTACGATGTGTTTCAGTAACGTAAAAAAAACTCAGGTATTTATAATAATTCCCAGAACTGCATCTGGCCACCGGGTTATAACCAATACCGCGCGACGCGCGAGTCGCTAATCGTTTCCATAGCCTGACGGCCAAATGCAGCTTGGGATCATAATAAATAACGACTATTATCTTTTTTATTTTTGGATTTGTTTTTTTTTTTAATATATTTATAGGCTCCTTTTACTACGTTACTGAAACACCCCAAAGCTATGGCACGCAATTAAATTAACACCCTGTATAATATTTTTTGGCGATTTTAAATTTTTAGCGATATGTTTTGCAAATATCTACGAAAATAATATGTGAAACGATCGCGATCGACTTACATACCTGGCATAAGGGACAGCGTCCCGAAATGGCTTTCCCATACAAAATGGTCATTTCGATCAGACCGTTTGTATGGAAAACCATTTTTTTTTTAACTTCCTGAGAGAATTTCCTAATGATAGTGAGCAACCTCTATCAGTTTGCGGGACGCTGTCCCTTACACCCCGTATATCAAAATAGGTAGTAGAAGTCTAGATCGTACAGTTTTGTTTATTGTTTACCATTTATCTTAGGGTAATAATCGTAGGGGAATATGTTTGTAGCTCGATATCTTTTCGAAGACATATTTATTAAATTTCTGGACTGGGAGCAAAAGAAAACCATGAACAAGAATGTGCCAACTGTATTTCTTACAGGGTTTGCTGTAAAAACCAGATAAGGGATCCAAGGGTTTCAGTATATTGCAATTTAGGCGACGGGTTGACAACCTGTCACTAAAGAAATATACCTACAAATCAATCTTTAATAACCCTCAAAGCTTTTGTCAGATATGGCGGAATGATCTATCTTTAGGTCGTTTACGCTCTGCCTATCTTATTAGGGATAAACGCGTGGGATTAGGCGTGTTCCTTAATAAAAATATATTATACATAAACCTCAACATTCCCATAAAATATGTTGGTATTATTCGAGGAAAATTTCTGAGACGATTCCACGAAATATTAATTTTATTCATAGCTTAACTCCAGTTCCAAAACCAACTAAACACTTTCTGGTAATATATGATTTTGGTACATAACATTAACGTAAATATTTGTTTTTTGACGATGTTAGCAATCACAATGCTATTTTATTTCATAAAATATGAAAGGAAGAATTCGTCTAAATTCGTTTCAGGCAGGGTTCGGCAAAATAAGCGAAAAC
Organism: Scrobipalpa costella; assembly: GCA_949820665.1. Lineage (NCBI taxonomy): Eukaryota > Metazoa > Arthropoda > Insecta > Lepidoptera > Gelechiidae > Scrobipalpa > Scrobipalpa costella. Next base: position 5,162,412 of record OX463298.1, read on the forward strand.
CTAGAATGTGCCAGCTGCTTTTCCTCCCGGGCATGCTATAAAAACAGCTTAGGGATCCGAGGGTTTCAGTATATTGTAATTTAGGCAATAAGCTGACAACTTGTCACTACAACAATACACCTACAAATCTATCTTAAATAATCCTCAGAACTTTGTCAGACGTGGCGGAACGACCTTTGTTTAGGTCGTTTACGCTCTGCTAATGGGGTACCATTAGATCCTTGAATATTCGAATGCTTGGAAAAATTAAAGGTCTTAACGAGTTGGCGCGTTTTCTTTTTATACATAAAACTGGTGTCGGATTTTTGAACCGCTCGTATCCGTATCCGAATACGAAAAAGCAACATTCGCATACGAAATCCCAAAATCACTATTTTTCAACTGAACTCATACTTATGCGACTCCGCAACGAGTCGTTCAAACCACTCCTTTTCTTTTCTACTACTCGAAACCTATGTAGTCTATGATCATGACAGTGACACAGACAATTACTTGACAAGTGACATTTCAACTTTTTAATTTACTTGAATTTACGTTCCGTTTCACTGCGATTCATTTCCGGATTTTCAAATCAACGATTTTTGTTAGTAGTAGTGGTGGTATAGTAGGTGTATTTCTGCTTAGAACGAAACCAATTTATGGGATTAGACTTTATTGGCAACACGGATTTCTACTGCTTTAAACATACCTAACATCGTGTGTGATAGAATTTGATTTCGTACACGAAAGATTTTCGTTCGCGTTTTCAGTTTTCATAGGAGCGGTTCAGAAATATATCTCCTGTGCTTTAAACTCTGCATTAGAAACTACACAAGCGCTTAATCGTGTAGGTATATAGTAGACCAGTACTCAATTTCACTTTGTTATCAACAGAAATTTTAGCCCCAAATATATATTCTGTGCCCTAAATAGCCTTAGCTTAACATATTTAATCAATGTTTGTGAACAAACTATTTTACCACAGAGCACTTAAACACGTATAAAATCTACTGTACACACTTATTTATTTATACAACAGTTTATTGTACACAATAGAATACAGTAGAGGACATATGGGAATATATCCTATCAGATATTCTGAATCAATTTCCAAAAGATGTACTGTCTAATTAATTAACATGGAGAAATGCAAAGAAAAACTAAAAAATCTATCTTGATGTGAGTTACATTTTTTGCCTTTTATTTATTTATTTATTCATAAATCAATGTATAATGTGGCAACCACGATCTTCGAACCTTACTTACGTTTTAGATTAAAGCGTTTTATTTTAAGTATAAACACTGTACCTAAAAGTTTCTTGAATTAACTCTTAAAAATTAAAAATATATGTATATATATATATATATTATATAAAACAAAAACACAACAGGCACCGCTTATTTCTAAAAATAAATCTCTTCCAGCAGACCTAGGCTAGAGCAATAGCATTCTAAGAGGCAGATACGATGTTAGTTACACATTCATTTGTGGCAGTCTAGACTTGCTCTCGGGCTAATATCTCACACGAAACATTTAATTCGTTTTATCGAGATGCTTCACGTCACGTTGATATATATTTTTTGTTGTATTTATAAAAAGCTATGATGACCATTGTTAGATATATTGTCGAAACGTTGAGGCTAATAATATAATAATTACTTTATTGTCAGTTTTTCATCCATAGATTTTTAGTGAAACACAATACATTTAAAAATAATTGTTAGTAAGGCACATATAAAATAAAATTAATATATAATCACACGTAACAAGATCTGCCGATACTGCAACCTTTAATAGAGGTCTTATCGACATGTAGTCGTACCCAGCGCTGCAGTATAGGGGAGTCCCAGCGATCTGCGAGTGCGCGCAAGATGCTGTTTGAGCTGTCACGCATACGACTTACCAGTGAGGTGGGTCGACTGCATATTATTGCGAAAAAGTCGTTAGTGTTAGCTTCTGCAAACATCGCCGACGCGCTGCAATAACGAGGCATCCCAAACAGCACCCTGAACGCGTTATTATATTGCATGCGTGAAATTGACCCACAGGTTGCACATGTAAAAGGACTGACAATAAGCTTTAAAAAGCGTCACTTTAACCTCGTCTGTACAACCTGTGCAAACCTACAAGCCTCCATGTCTAGATTATCTGTCAAATCTTCGACAACCCAGTGACCCAGATACTGAAAGTTTTTTACTCTATTCAAGGGAGTACCATACAAAGTTACGTTGGGTACTGAAGAGTGTGATTTCATTTTGGATCTGAATACCATCAATTCACTCTTCTTAGAGTTGTATCTGAGCCCATGGGATGTCGCGTAAGTCTCACACAATTTCAACAGCCTACGCAGGGTACCTATTGACGGGCTCAGCAGCACCATATAATCGAAGTAACTAATATTATTGATGCACACCCCGTCAATATGACACCCTATGCCGGTACTGCTGAGCTCTTCAATAAGCTGATTCATGTACTGGTTGAAGAGCCGTGGAGAACTCAACCCTCCCTGTCTCACACCGCACTCGAACCTATACACGTCCGAATACGCTCCTGCCCATCTTATACAATTTCTTTAAAAATCGTACCAATATCAAAAGATGGATGTTACATCGTGTGGTAAATCAGTGTCACGGTTTAGTTTTGGCCGATATTTATCGTAATTAACTAAAACGAATGTTTTCGATAAATCAAGAAAACATGCATACACAGCGGTTTTTCTTGAGGTATAGTCGTTTAATAACAAATTTGTTTAATTGTTTTTGATGTTACCTATAGAGGTTCCTAAAAGTAATTTTGCCAGCGAAATATTTCGTTTTGAATTGCATTTTGTGGCTTTATTTTTGGTCTGCCCGTCAACTGAATCATCTTTAAGTTGGCGGCATTTAACTTGACGAAGAATTCCAAAGACCGCGCATCGAAAATTTAATCTTAAATTGAAGTGTATCATTTTGATTGGCTTTAACAAAATTATTTCAAAAAGTCTGCCAGTAACTGTAGCCTGGCTATAAGTATAATTCCTATTTGGAGGTCACATAAAATAACGATAGATGATTTATAATTATGATGAAACCTTTGGGAAGAGACGGAAGAGACGGAGTGTTGCTATTCCGACCTAGCACCATGAGGTCCTCATTTAGGTGCTAAACAACATAATCCTTCAACCTAAGTATTCAACGACAAGTCTAACCTTGTCTTTCATTAATTCGTAATGTATTGAGTAAAGCAATCTCTTAAATTAATTTTCTCAATCCATATAGATAGAAAATACGTTTAGGTTTTACTAATGGCTAGGTAATAAATAACAAAGTCTAGTAAAGGTATATTGAAGGGTTTTACCCAGCTAAGTAATTTATTTTATTATACTTACACATACGTACAGGTTGGGCCGTAAGTTTATTATTTTCTGAAAGAATTTATTATTTTTTTTTTCTTTTATATTCTATGATATAAAATAGCATTGTGCTAACAATCCTCAAAAATATAATTTTATCATTGTGGATTTTGAATGGTATGCCCTATGGCCGCCAAATCCACAATTCAAAGTAGTCCAATGCATTTTCAACGTCCCTACTGTTTTGCACAAAAAAACACATGTTTAATACTAGTAAATAAATATATACGTATAACAATATAGCAAAATAAAAAATACATCACAGGCTTCTTCTTCTTAGCGAGTCGATTCTCGAATCGAACGACCCAATGAACCCTGGTGTCAAGAGTTTTGGAACCGCCTAGTAGCACAGCTATTACTAATATTTTAATAATAATTTCTTTCAGGCAACAAAGAACATAGGTTACCCTGGTGGTATCCACTAGGAAAGTTTAGCTCATCCGTTAATAAGTAATATAAGATCCGATATAAGCGGTGTTCAAGTTTTGTACAGCTTTTGGAAGCTTGTGCCAGCAACTTGCTCTTCTTCTTATCGAGTTGAATGACCCGATGAACCCTGGTGTTAGAGTTTTGAAAGCACAGCTATAAGGCCTCTGACATGGTTTGAGTAATGACCACTATCATAGGCAGCAACCGGGACAAACGACTTAACGTGCCCTCCGAAGCACGGCATCCTTTTTCTTTTTGGACAATCTAATTCAGCCTGCAATGTCCTAACGAAACTAGGGGAAACCTCACAAAGTGATAAATTGACAAATAGCAAGTTTGTGTTCCCCCCTGGGAATCGAACCCTAACGAAACTAGGGGAAACCTCACAAAGTGATAAATTGACAAATAGCAAGTTTGTGTTCCCCCCTGGGAATCGAACCCTAACGAAACTAGGGGAAACCTCACAAAGTGATAAATTGACAAATAGCAAGTTTGTGTTCCCCCCTGGGAATCGAACCCAGGACCTCCGGACCGTAAGCCCATGGCTACGTCCACTAGACCACGGAGGCAGTTGCTGTGTTGTGTAGCGTGGAATGCGATTGCACCAAAATGCGACTACGTAAGGAATTCGGGATTGAATTAAAGCGCTTCACTGTGTTCAAATGTATTAGGAACTGTGCCAATATTGTGTGCCTTGTTTTACCCGACTATCAAGGAAAGGTTATGATTTCGCGCGTAACAGCTTGCTGTGTTCCGTCGGTGAGTGAGATTGCCAGTGCCATAACAAGCATCTTCTGGGTGAGCTCGCTCCATCGTCGACTCTGTCACGATTATCTCTGACCTAGTGTCTAGAGTCAAGAGCAAACTCATTTCTAATAATAAATAAAGTGTATTATATGTACTGTGTATATATGTGAAATATGAAAAATATGAAATATGAAAATATTTATTATTTGTCTCACAAACAAAACAAAACATTGCATTCAATGTGTCCATAACTAGTTTATAAATTAAGTTTTATTTGTGAGAGTCTGGTGTCCATACTAGGATGAATCTGTGTCACAGAGCACCAGGCTCCCACCCCTTAGTCGCTGTGCGGACAATAAAGTACATACGTGGGACACTCAGAAAGATATGCGACACTAAAAAAATTTGTTCTACAGGTACATATATTTTTATTAAATCTTTTTAAAGTACTCTCCACCAGCCTCTATACAAAGATTCATGCGTCTGAACCAGTTTTCAAAACACTTTTTCCAGTCCGCCGTAGACACCTCGTTTACAGCCTGCTCGAACGCAGCCAGCGCATCTTCCGGCGACGAAAATTGTATCCCCTTGAGCTGATTTTTTATTTTTGGAAATAAAAAGAAATCACACGGTGCTAGATCAGGGCTGTAAGGAGGGTGACCCAGGAGTTTGACTGGTGTGCTGTCCAGGAAGTCCCTCGTTTTGAGCGCGGTGTGTGCAGGCGCATTGTCGTGGTGGAGCAGCAGTCCGCGGAGCCCTGTGTTTGGTCGCTTGTTGCTCACAACAGAAAAAACTTCTGGTAAACATTTGGTAGTATACCATTCGGCGTTAATGCTTCTTTGATCTCGTAAGGGAATTCAGGCCAAGTGGCCAGTCAAATTAAAAAAGCTGGCGATCAAAATCTTCCCCCCGCTTTGAGATCGCTTCACTTTGGTAGGCGTTGGTTCATTTTGAAACACCCAAACTGTCGACTGGCGCTTGGTTTCTGGATCGTATTGATAAATCCAGGACTCATCACCAGTTACGATGTCGTAAACACGCCGAGACGAGCCTGCTTCAAATTTGTTCAGCATTTGTGCACCATTCCACCCGGGCCTGCTTCTGAGCGTCGGTGAGGTAGTGCGGCACCCAGCGCGATACTATCCTCCTCACGCGAAGATGCCCATGTAGAATCTCGTGAACGCTTCCCGATCCAATCTTTAATATGTGCTGAATCTCCTGATATGTAATTCGCCTATTATCTTTGATTAAATTTTTCACTGCTAGCACGTTTTCTTCCGTAATAGCCGTCAAAGGGCGACCGCTTCTTTCTTCATCCCCCAAGGTTGGTCGACCGCGCCTAAATTCGTTATACCAACGATACACGGTTGCCTTGGAGGGGCTTTCATCCATAAATGCCATTTGAAGTCTATCGAACGATTCATCCGGTTTCAGGCGACACTTGAAATCGTAAAAAATCATAGCTCTAAAATGTTCCCGGCGCAGATCCATTTTTCAGTAAGACACGATACTTTGAATTGGCTCGCAAAAAATGTGGAGGGAAATTTTGAAAATGGAACACACATATTTTTACTTACAAGTAATCATATTTTCAAAAAAGATTCTAACCGGCCAGTCTGCCATATATAAAAATTATTTATCGCAATACTTTCTGAGTGGCCTGGTACATTATGTTTTTGCAATTAATGAAAACTAAAATTAAAATTAAGGTAACAAGAAAAAAAAATGTATTGGTGTGTTTGTGTGTGTGTGTGTGTGTGTATGTGTGTGTGTGTGTATGTGTGTGTGTGATGTATGTTTTGTTTTTTTTTCCAACACAGCTAAATGGAATTCGTCAATTATGATACCGTTGGATTGGTCTCAAGCACCTTAGTGTTCTTAGATAGGTGTAATTTTTTAAAATTCAAAACGGCGGATTTAAGGCGCGTAACTGGAAGCATTTTTATTTATTTTTTTCGTCTGAACGTAAGTATTACGTATTAAAATAAAGTTAAGTAAAAGGAGATTACAAAAATACGTATAATTTATAATGTACAGCTCAATTTTAGAAAAAATAATGCATGGTAACTTTTTTATAGATACTACAGTTGGGTTGTTTGAATTCTTACAATACATACTATCACGCCTGTATCCTTAATGGGGTAAGCAGAGCGTCAACGTCCCAAATAAAGGTCGTTACGCCACGTCTGACAAAATTTGAAAGTTGTTTAAAATAGATCGTTATATTGCTCTAGTGACAGGTTATCGGCCCATCGCCTAAATTACAATATACTAAAAACCTCGAATCCCTTAGCTAGTTCTTACAGCATGCCCGGAAGGAAATGCAGTTGGCACATTCTAAGTTTTTCTCTCGCTCCCAGTCCAGCAAGAAAGTAACAAATCTTACAATACAATACAAATATACCTTATATTTGTATTGTATTGTAAGATAATTAGATAAGATATTAAGATATCTTATAATATATATATATGTGTACTTGTGCAACACATATATATATTATAAGATATCTTTATTTCAAAAGAGTACAAACGCACAATGTTTACAGGGCTTCATAGTAAGTAATTAGGAAATACTTGTACTTCTGAATTAGGAGTAAGTTGTCATTTAAGCTCTTTTTTGGCTTTAATGACTTAATTTGATCTCCTCTGTTTAAGGTGCTTCCTGTCGGCAGATGGACAGGTAGATTTCAAGATATGAAACCATCGCCCGTAATGCTTTAGAATATATATATTGTTCAAATCAGCGCGCGCTACGGCGGCGACGCGGTTACGTCCGCGGCCGCGTCAAAAATGTGCGAAATACGCACAAAAAAGCTACTTTTTGAGCATTTGTCCGCCATCTCACCTGGTGGAAAGTGACGATGCGGACTATGTTGAAGCATACTCACCTATGTAGTGCCTATTCACTCTCGCCTTGAAAAGGCCCAGGTTATATTGTTCCGGAAACAGATCCGATTCCATAAAAACTACGAATCGGATTTAAAAACAAGCTTTGTTGCGATTTTAGATGATCATAGTACGGATATTTTGCGGAAGGAACCGTGAAAGCGCTCCTAATAGTTAAGAAGGAATATCAAATTTACTGATAAAAACAGCTTTACTTCCAGATTTATTTTAGCATACTTATTTATGACCAAAATATCTTTAAATGTTGCGATTGCAGGCCATAAACTAATTTCTTAGATGTATATTTATGTAGAATTTTCCAATAATTCGTTTAGAAGAAATAAGCTCTCAAATAACCATTTGCCGTTAGGAATCACCTTAAGGCAGTCAAGAGGTAATCCATTGAGAAAAAACCTGAAGCCAGTAAATCCCTGAAGTTTAATTATGAGCTAAAATTCTGCCTGCCGTAATAAAATTGAAATTGCCCATGAAAATAAAAGATTGAAAATTTAAGGAAGCAGTAAACTTTTAATGTCGCCTAAATCCTGTGCCCAAAACTGTTGAATTTCAAGTTTCTAAAATAGTATGATATTAACATGCTGGCCTGTGAGCGTGAGAAAAACATAGAATGCGCCAGCTACATTTTCATACAGGCATGCTGTAAAAACCAGGGAGATGAGATGAGATGGAGTGAGGGATCCAAGGGTTTTAGTATATTGCAATTGCAAAAATATTTCATTAAAAGGAATCCAGCCCGGATCTGAAGTGGAATAATTGAAACGGTAAAAGATTATTCCCGAAATTGTTCGATAAAATTGTTTAATAAATGTGATCCAAAGCTGAGGTTTTGTGGAGCGGAAGCTTGTTCTTAATCTTCTTTTTAACGAATGGGTTTTCCAATCGATGATCGATCCTATGAATCTTGATGTCAGAGTTTTTAAACCGCCTATTAGTAATTCCATGCTTCCTTCCATGCTTGACGGGGAAAGATAGAAAAACATAGAATGTGCCTGCTGTATCTCTTTACAGGCATGCTGTAAAAATCAGCTAAGTGACTCAAAGGTTTCAGTATTGTAATTTAAGCGAAGAGCTGATATCCTGTCACTATAGTAATATACAGATCTATCTGGAATAACCCTCAAAACTAGTCGGACGTGGCGGAACGACCTTTATTTAGGGCGTTTACGCTCTACCTACCCCTTTATAGATAAATACGTGATTATGTGTATGCATGTATGTATTAGTAACAGCTAAAATAGGCCTCTGACATGATTTGTGTAACTACCACTAACAAAGATAACGATAGCGGATTTCTTACAGGCAGCCATAGGTGATTCAGCCCGCATTGTCCTAACCATACTGGGGAAAATCTCACAAAGATACAAATAGGCAATATTTAACTTTGCGGGAATCAAACACACGACCTCCGTATCCCGTATCAGGAGTTTATGGCACAGACGACACTAGAACACAGAGGCAAAAAACGTTGTTGAAAACTTCAGTTTTTATGGAATACAAGCTGGAGAAGTTTATTTAAATAGAATTATTGACTTTACAAAATATTGGAGCGACTGATCACCGCCATGTCTAAAGAGGAAGCGAGATGAAACTATACAATGCTAAGACGTATAAAAGAACGTCTAATAATATAGAATAGCAAAATCACTTCATGAACGATTTGATTTGAAACCTATATCAGGCACTTAACTATAAAAATATTAATTAAAACAATAAAAGCAAGCAAATAGGACACAACAAACATGATTTAAAGATGAGCTCTTGAGGACATAAAAACTTGTTACCTATTACAGCTTTTACTCAAAGATTGGCGATTTAAAAGGATCCTCTAAATTTGACTAAATGTCAATGAATTTGTATTAAAAGTCAATGCCGAATGAATTATTTACTTATTATAGAGCGGCTGGCTATACAACCTTATTGACTTTGGTTAATCATAGCCAAGTAATAGATTTGTAGGTAATGTGAATCTTCTTTGTTTTAAAATTACAATGATTTACCTACACTGTCTGTCAAAAAAGAAATTAGAAAACAAAAAATATTAGATAACTTTTTAGACACATCAAAATTACTGAACGTACTCCACGAGCACAAAATAATTCTTGTTAATCTTCAGTAAATTGAATGAACGTAATTTTACTCTCCGTAAACTTAAGTCTTACAAAATATGGTGGGATGATTTAAGGAGACAGTTCCTTCGCATCGAATAAGTAAACTTCATTATTTTCAATTAAGCACGTTGCGTAATAATGTTAACACAATTTATTACTTGTTAGGCTCGGGAGTTTTATTTTATAGTATGTATGTCAGTATTTTTTAAACGACTTACACAAAACGTCGTTAATTATCATTACAGTTTGTCACTTTCCTCAGTTTACATGAGTGATGGCTGAAAACCAGTGCTTCACCCTCGCTGGGTGAAAATGCACTGAGCCTTGACCAATTATTTTTTTTTGAACTTCGTGTATTTTACCTGTACTTTTTTTGTTGTTGTTTTTATATGTCCATTTATCAAAATGTATGTCTGTTTGTGTGTGGTGTAGTTGTGAAAATAAACGTATTATCTATCTATCTATTGAACATACTTATTTAGATATATTTCATACGTTTCAAAAAGAAGACGGGATGTTTTGCTGGTGAAACAAAACAACATTTCCTATGAGGAGATATATTTCACATTGAAAATCACACATACACACGCATACCGAAGAATATACCTAGGTATAGATAAGCTAACGCTACCTATACGATTTAAGTTGGTGAACGTTTTTTGGTTTTCAAATGACTAACACAAAGGGCTGTATTTATAATTAGCGAGTTTGAGTTCGTATCAGAAATGTCATTACAATGCAAACTGACCTATCAAATCCATACTTAATATTAGATAGATAGATATACTCTTTATTGCGCATAAATCGTACAGTTTGGAAAAACTTAAAAATAACAGTGTGCGTAAAGGCGGCCTTATCGCTTCAAGCGATCTCTTCCAGACAACCCTGCATATAATAAAATTTCGATAATAGATAAATAATTATTAAATTAAACATGCATATCACATACAAACATACACATACTTACATTCATATATTAATAGATAAACATATATTGCTCTCAAGTTTGATACCGCTTCATAAATACGAGCCTAAATGTGATTTTAAACACAATGGCATTTTTTTGGTGATACTCCGAGATTACTATCATTAAATTAGTAACCTAAAACACAGTAAAAAAATGAGGTTCGGCTTTATAGAAGCGACCAAATCAGCTTTACATTCACAGATTCGCATGTTACATTGAATTTCGATTAAAACTGGTTCAACCGGGATGCAGATCTTATTTATTAAAAAAAGCAAGTGAGATTTCAGGACAGACTATACACCGAATTCTAGTTACAATTAGTGACGCAATTCTTTTTTTTTGCATTCGATCTTACTTGTGACTAAGGCCCATATTTACAATCAGCTCTCAAGAGTGACAGCGAGATTGAGTTCGTATCAGAAATGTCTATTCAGTACAAAAGCTGTAAAATCCATACTTAATATTGCTCTGTCCAAACAACTAAAAGTTGAAGTTGAATATTGCTCTGAATCTTGATATCGCTTTATAAATACGAGCCTAAATATGTGTAGAACCATGACGATGATGCGTTGTTTTGAGCCAGTTAACATAAAAGAGTCGGGGGCCATGGCCGACTGGGAACTTCACGGCTAACCACTAAAACCTGCTTAAAAACATCACGGATGTGATCGTGATAATGTTTTTTAGAGCAAAAAGAATGTGCCTGTGCCTATGAAAATATACGCATCAACAGTAAAGATATTGCAATCAGTTTAAAGAACTGCCTCCGTGGTCTAGTGGCTAGTGCCATGGACTCCCGATCCGGAGGTTCTGGGTTCGATTCCCAAGGGGGAAAACACAAAAGTTGATATTTGAGAATTTATCACTGTGAATTTTTCCAAAGTTTGGTTAGGATATTGCAGGCTGAATCACCTGATTGTCCGAAAAGAAAAAGATTGCGTGCTTTGGAGGGCACGTTAAGCCGTCGGTCCCGGTCGTTGTCTTAGATAGTGGTCGTTATCAAAGGCCATGAACCATGTGAACGTTGTGAAAGCCAATAACCATGTCAGAGGCCTGGTAGTTGTGTTACTAGGCGGTTTAGACCTAAACAAAGGTCGTTCCGCCACGTCTGACAAAGTTTTGAGGGTTATTTAAGATAGATTTGAATGTATATTGCTATAGTGACAGGTTGTCAGCCCATCGCCTAAATTGCAATATAAAGAAACCCTCGGATCCCTTAGCTGGTTCTTACAGCATGCCCGGGAGGAAATGCAGCTGGCACATTCTATGTTTTTCTCTCGCTCCCAGTCCAGCTTGGAAAAAACAATACAATATGTAAAAAATGTCTAAATTTCTATATTTTGAAACTGCTTCAATTCAATGGTAATTTATCTTTTTCTAAGCTCTTACGCTCTGTCTGTCTCGTAAGGGATAAAAGCATGACTGTTATGTTATATGATAATTATTTTAAAAGTAATATATATCCCTATGTATGCATAAATCTTTAAATTTACGCAGCGAATTTTAATGTGGTTTTTTTAATCGATAGAGTGATTCAAGGGGAAGGTTTATATTATGTATAATACATGTAGAATATATTAGAGAAACACTGATGATATCCGTGCGAAGCCGGGGCGGGTCGCTAGTAATAAATAAAATACAAACATACATACATATAATCACACCTTTATTTCTAATAGGGTAGTAAGAGCGTAAACGACCTAAACAATGATCGTTCCGCCACGTCTGACAAAGTTTTGAGGGTTATTTTAGTTATATTTGAAGGAATATTTCTGTAGCGATAGGTTGTCATTCCATAGCCTTCCATCCATCTCCCTAGCCATGTCCCGTATATCACGGGGTCGGCTTCCTAATCTAGGGGATTGAACGAGGGTACTGGTTTTTACACAGACCGACTGCCATCTGACATCCGCAACCCAGAAGGGAAACCAGACCCAATCCTAGATTAGGTCAGAGTTTTCAAGCCGCCAATGCTTAGCACTGGCCTCTGTAAGGGCTTAACGACTAATATCTACGGTATTAAACGATATTAACCGGGACCAACGGCTTAACGTGCCTTCCGAAGCACGGAAAAAGCACCGAATAAACGTACATATGAAATTCGAAAACCGAAAAACACATTGGTACGTGGTGGGGTTCGAACCACGACCTCCCGCTCAGGAGGCAGCGGCCCTATCCACTACATCATCGGGCTCATCGTCATTCCATAGCCTTAATTACAATATATTCTATGTTTTTCTCATGCTCCCAGGCCAGCATATCTCATGTCAAATATAATTTTACGTCAAATAGGTATTTCTATGACGCCGATGACATAGTAGTGTAGCAGTAAATAGCAACTTATAACTTATTTTCTTATTCATTACCTATTGACTTCTTTTATTTGCAACGTCATGATCATTGATAATCATTTTTATTTCATATTAACCGCAAAGAACTTTATTGTTTTTTATATTACCCATTTAGCTAATCCAATATCTTGCAAGCAAATAAAGTGGTTTTCTATACACCTTTGCATACAATATTTATTTGATCCACTTAAGCTCGTATTCATAAAGCGATCTCAAGATAGAGAGCAATGTTAAGTACAGATTTGACAGGTCGTTTTGTACTGAAATTACATTTCTAACATGAACTAAAACATGCTGTCACTCTTAAGAGCTGATTATAAATACGGGCGTCATTGTCATTCTATCTATCACTTTGTACTTAGAGCAACACTGCCTTCCGTTCCGTCACTTTGTCTAATAAAATTGTCTTTATGTGCTATTAGATTGAATAAATTGCTATTAAGTATGCAGATTCCAAGCACGTGGTCGACATTATTTAAATAACTTACGAGATAAATAAATACCTACAAATCATCATCATCATCATATCTTTATTTCTAAAAACAGTATTACTGTATGTGAAATTGAATAACATCATAAAATATTAAAAAATAAAATTAATAATTACAATAAAATTACCAAATAATAAAGTCACAAAAAAGAAATGTCAATTCATAAAAAAATTATAATTATAAAATCTAATAAAATAATAACAAGTCAAACAACACTACAACTTCTAGAATTCTTCAATGCTATAACATTTTTTTTCCAATAGTAAGAGTTTTAATTTATTCTTAAATATGCTGACACTTGTTATAACTCTCATTCCATTTGGTAGTCTATAGTACAATGCAACAGCTTGATACACGGAGCAGTACCTGGCTATATTAAGACGTGGTAAGATTATGTGGTTCAATTCTTTTCTTCTGGTATTTATTCGCAATAGCATTTCGTCATCAGATTCAAATATATGTCTATGTTTAATCAAGTCAACTAATATAACCAATATGTAAAGGATAGGCACAGTCAGTATCTGATACATCCGGAAATAGTCCATGCACGATTCCCATGGAGGTATTCAAGCGATCCTTCTTATAGCCCTCTTTTGAATAGTAAAAGCTTTTGACATATTGTATTGGTAGCCATTTCCCCAATGTTTAACACTATAACGTAGTTTTGATTCAATTAGTGCAAAGTAAACTACCTTTAATTGATCTACCGTTAGTATATCTCTAAGACTCCTCAAAGCATAGCACGAGGAGCTAACTGACCCTTCCAATTCACTTAACTCAGGCTTCCAATTCAATAAAGAGTCTATATAAACATCTAAAAACTTAACTTGCTGCACAAACTCAACTCTTTAATTATACAAAAACAACTCAATTGTTTCCCGATTTCCCGCGGTTGTCTTGAACAAGATAGCATTCGTCTTATGCGTGTTAAGCTGAAGGTCATTAACAGAGAACCAAGTACTAAAAGCCGATAAAGCGGCACCAGTCAAGTTTTTCAAATCCTCTAAGCTAGCGCCAGATAGAACTGCATTAGAATCGTCTGCAAATAATACCAATTCAGCACCAGGCACTTCAGAAACAACATAATTAGCCAAATCATTAATAAAGGCTATAAAGAAAATGGGACCCAAGATGGAGCCTTGCGGTACACCCCTGTAAATGTTAACATGCTCCGAGATTTTCGCAATTTCCTTTCCATCATTTCCAATTTTTCTCATCTCTACAAACTGTTTTCTATTTGTAAAGTAAGATTCTATAAGCTTTAGGACGTTGCCTCTGACACCATAGTGCTCCATTTTATTTAGTAAGATCGTATGATTTACCATATGAAAAGCCGAAGTCAGATCTAGAAATAAACCAGCGACTTTCAGGTTATTATTTAGTTTAAACAAGCGACTTTCAGGTTATTATTTAGTTTATCAACTATGACATTAATTAAAGCATCTATGGCATCCGAAGCCCCTATCCCCGGTTGATAGCCAAATTGTATTTGGTTTAAGATTCGATGGAGATTAAGATGCATAACCAGACGAGATTTAATAATTTTCTCAATTTTATTTTGACCAAATTGGCAATAAGGAAATTGGCCTGTAATTTTTTGGATCCAGGTTACATTTCTTTTTATGAACCGGAAGTATTTTAGCAATCTTAAGCTGCTCGGGAAAAATACCTGCATCTATACAATGGTTAAAGAAAGAGAAATCTATCTTAATTAACCCTAGAACTTTGTCAGACGTGGCGGAGCGACTTTTGTTTGGGTCGTTTACGCTCTGCCTACCCCATAACGAATAAAGGTAGATAGATAGATAGATAAATCCCTGATATTAGGGCATGTATGTATGCTGCAGCAGTGCAAAAGGTCATAGCTTAGCGTTTATATGCTTTTCGGGGAAAATCGCTGATTTCAGCTTTTACCTTAAGTTACAGGCGAGACTATATGTATGTATGTATAAATAAATCGAACTATCCCAATGTTGCAGATATTAAATCAGGTAGGTGTCCTCTGAAACACTTTGATGTTTTGAGACGTGTATTTTTTTATTGGGTAGGTATTTGATAGTTGTGATATCATAATATAATAATGCATTAGTAGATGGTTCCATATAAAATAATTAGGATGAACTTTGATTTATACATACAGATACCTAAAGAAAAGGACTAGCGCTTTAAGCGTTTGAAATAAACCCTACAAACTAAAATTAGTGGAGACAAAAGGTACCTTTGTAAAAATGTAAATTAGTTTAGTTTTGCTAATAATAAAATAATAATAAATTTCCAAATTAACTATATTTCAATGTATTTGAACGGTATTTTTTTTGATACCTGGAAAAGTTGATTCTATACAAAAAGTTAGCTTTGTTCTGTCATAGGTACATATAGTGACGCCTTTATTCCTAATAGGGTAGGTAGCGCGTAAACGACCTAAACAAATGTCGTTTCGCCACGTCTCACAGTTTTGAGGGTTATTTAAGATAGATTTGTATTTAGATATATTGCTTTAGTGAGTGACAAGTTTTCAGCCCATAGCCTAAATTTCAATGTACAGAAAACCTCGGATCCCTTAGCTGGTTTTTACAGAATGCCCGGGAGGAAATTCAGCTGAAACATTGTAAGTTTTTCCTTCGTTCCCAGTCTAGTATGGAAGTAATAAATTGATACGACTTGTAATAAAACTGATGTTGTGTAAAATAAGTAGACAGTTAACTATATGATTGATTAATTATGGAACGAACTTACCATCATAATATAAAGTCGTACGACGAGATATTTTTTGGAACTTCATTTTGACCTACTAAAAACAAGATTTTACTAGAGGACACTTTAAAATATCTTAGCTTTTTACACAATCATATAGCTGGTTCATTACATAAAAAAACCATTAGGAAGTTGACTATACTTAAAATCTCAGTTATATAATTAGAGAGCCACTAGGATAGGTATACCTAGTTTCTTACTTTTATAACCGGTGCTTATGATCAAAAAGTACTTAATATTCATTATCATTGAAGAAGAGCTCATCACTACATAGTATAAAACAAAGTCGCTTTCTCTGTCCCTATATCCCTATGTAGGCATATATCTTTAAAACTACGCAACAGATTTTGATGAGGTTTATTTTAATGGATAGAGTGATTCAAGAGGAAGGTTTACATGTATAATACATTTATAATATAGTAGAGAAACACTGATAATTTCCGTGCAAAGCCGGGGCGGGTCGCTAGTATAAATATAAAATTATACCCTACAACCTTATAACTACAAAATGTTATCATATAATGATTATGTTTGGGTCAATAGAATGATAAATATTAAAACATGTCTCACCCTCACGTTGAAACTACGTAATTTTCCTAGTCTTTTTGATTCTGTATGAAAGTGTAGGTATTCAACTATTTCTAATCGTGTGTCTAGTAAGTAAGGACAGCAACACACAGGCGTCACTAATTGCGCGCAACGTTGCTCCCAAACACGCTGTCAATGCTTTTTGCATTGCCTACAACATACATGCGTCACCTAACGCTCGACGCGCGCGTAGCGATAAACTCTACGTCTGTACGTCGGCGCATCCCTCTGCCTGTACGCGCGCGTAGAGCGTCAGTTGACGCATGTGTGTTGTAGGCAATGCAAAAGCATTGACAGCGTGTTGAGCGCAACCTTGCGTGCAGGAAGTGACGCCTGTGTGTTTCTGCCCTTAGTTTAATAATAAATGTCATTTTGCCAAAGACTGCGTAACTTGTAGGATGAACATAAAATCTGGCATGTCCGTAAAAAAATAATTAACATTACTTACTTTATATGGCTATGTCGTTAGCTTTACGACTTAAGTACCAACATAATATTAGTTGATGATATAATTCTCTAGTATCATGTCCTATTCAAGACCCCTAGAAATCCAATCTTAGGCCCGTACTGATAAACAGCACTTTAAACTGACAGCTAGTTTGAGTTCGTATCAGAAATGTCATTTCAGTGCATTATGGCCTGTCAAATTGATACAATTAATATAGATCTCAATCTTGAGAACGCTTAATAAATACGACCCTAAATATAGTTTTAAGAGTAAAAAGGATAGGTACAAATACTTTAATCACTCTGTGTTTTCAACATACATACATACATACAAACAATCACACCTCTATCCCTAATGGGGAAGGAAGAGCGTAAACGACCTAAAACGTAGGTCGTTCCGCCACGTCTGACAAAGTTTTGAGGATTGTTTAAGATAGATTTGTAGGTATATTGCTGTAGTGATAGGTTATATTATTAGCCCATCACCAAGATTACAATATACTAAAAGCCTCGGATCCCTTAGCTGGTTTTTACAGCATGCTCGGGAGGAAAGGCAGCTGGCACATTCTATGTTTTTCCCTCGCTCTCAGGCCAGCATGGAAGTGTGTTTTAAAATTTTCTTGTATTCTATTTGACGTTGGTTACTTTTTTCGTTTTTTTTTGGCTTTTGTTCTAAACCAGTGGTGATCATGATAGGTTTAATAAGTTATCTCATCCAGATTTTTTGTATTTTTACTGTTTAAACAGAGAACTTACCTACAGTGTTTGTGAGAAAATAAATATATTTATGATAATAAATTTTGGGGTGGGATGAGATCTACCTCCTAGTCCCGGACTTATTCACAGGTTTACCTGTGAATAAGTCCGGTAGGCTCCGCAAGGGCCGCCTGGCTCGCGACCATCCTCTCACCGGAGCCCGGCGCCAAACAGTTTGCTGTGTTCTGTCGGTGCGTGAGACAGCCAGAACAAACATCTTTTGGGTATGCTCGCTCCATCGTCGACTCTGTGACGGTCATCCCTGACCTTAGTGTCTAGAGTCAAGAAAAAACTCATTTCAAGTTAATAAAAAAGACAAAAGATTTGGACAAATAAAAATAACACTATTATACATTATACAGTATCATGACGAGTGGAGGTCTACAAATCTCTCACACTTAAAACAATAAAACATAACTATTAGTCAAAGTCTGAACGTTGATTGCATGTACATGAAACCAAATTGCCTTTTCTATGTCTTTAAAATATGCTCGACATAAGTACATAACCCATCGCAAAAACCGCATATTACATACAATAGGAGTTCCGTTACATATACAGAATTTTATTGCCTAAATAACCCACAAACCTACAATCTAAGTTTTATTACAACAATAAGTGGTAATAGTTGCTCTATGATTCTTATTGTGTGGACATTTTACTACTAGGTACGACTTATTATAATAACGGGTACTTTTTTAAGGCTAACACTAAGGCTCGTATTTATGAAGCGATCTCTAACTTGAAAGCAATGTTAAGTATGGATTTGACTGGTCAGTTTATACTGAAATGACGTTTCTAATAAGAACTCAATCTCGCTGTCACTAAAAGAGAGGTGATTTTAAATACGTCCCTAATTCTATTTCGTCGACGATTATTTATTTCTATTCGTCGACGTCGCGATGTGCATGTTCTGTCGACTTTGTACCAAATACTGAACAACCTAGTCACTCCGCTTTACCTCCGTGAGCGCTTCCAGTATATGGTCCCTCGTGGGCAACCATGTCGGACCATTAGATCCCTCCTCCTGAAAATCCCTTCCCACTCCTCAACCTGGTATGGCAACTCGTTTTCGGTGCATTCTATGCGTTTGTGGAACTCCTTGCCCCATGAAATCCGTGCAAGCCCTTCTTTGGATGTTTTTAAGAGAAGAGTGAAGGAGCATTTCTTATCCTCATAAATGTATTCATATGTCGAATTATTTTTACTATATGTAAGTGTGTATAATATATATTTGTTTATATTCCACGTATTGTATGTACTAATATTATTTATATAATTATTTAGTTAGTATTTATACTTATGTATTTAAGGATATTTATATGTAGCTTATTATAGTCTTTGCGTACACTCTTACCTGCTGTTATCTATTTTTTTTCCTCTCACACGGTAAGCTGGAAGACAACTCAAATATTTTGAGTTAAGCTCGCCTTTGTACATAATGTATCTAGATTAAGTTAATTTTAAGAATATCTGAGTGTACAATAAAGAATTAAGAATTAAGAACAGATCTCCTGTCCTTTTCCAATGTTTTTAGTCTGAAAGATATTTCTTCAATGCTGGCCTGGGAACTAGAGAAAAACATAGAATGTGCCAGCTGCATTTCCTCCCGGGCATGCTGTAAAAACCAGCTAAGTGATCCGAGGGTTTCAGTATATTGTAATTTAGGTGATGGGCTGACAACTTGTCAATATAGCAATATACCTACAAATCTATCGTAAAATAACCCTCATAACTTTGTCAGACGTGGCGGAACGGCCTTTGATTTACGCTCTGCCTACCCCATAAGGGATAAAGGCGTGATTATATGTATGTATTTATGTAAGATTTTAGTTTTAGCCGGCAAATCTAGAATCGAGCTCAACATAATGTATGACGTTATAGTCACTCTAAGCAAACTTTAATAAGGTATTGTGAGATGATATACAATTGAATACGGAACTGGCATTTATATGCATTCTTTAGTGATTGTATAGGTAACGGCCTTCGGTAGATCACGATTTGCCATAATGATCCTTAAAGCATCATCACCAGATTAGCATAGAATATATAGGGTGTTACAAACAGCTTCACAGACATTTTTTTTTTTCAGGAAATGAAAAATATACGAATGGCTTTCCCATAGGTATAAATAATCTGATCGAGGTCGTATTTTAATACGGGAAAGTATATTTTTTATCACTTCCTGAAATAATTTAATTGAGTAAGTTGTTCAGTTTCGTTGACTCTTTATTCAATTTATGAAAAGTTGTGTACTACCTTTATAATTAGTATTAGTACCTTATATCTATGACTCTCAATCCGGAGGGCAAGGGTTTAGTAATTACTTACCATGGTTTCAGTTACTGTCTCTGATTGAGGTAGTTACATTAAATTAACCACGTCAGAGGTTTATTTACGTTTAAAAACTCTGACACGAGAATTCTATAAACTAAAAAGTTAACATAACATAACATAACATAAAATCACGCCTTTATCCCTTACGGGGTAGGCAGAGCGTTAAACGCCTCGTAAAAGGCGCTGTCGCCGCGTCTGACAATAATTGAGGGTAATTTTAGATTGTAATGTGTATTGCCATAGTGACAGGTTGTCAGCCCATCGCCTAAATTACAATACACTGTAACCCTCGAGTCCCTTTTGCTGTCTTCTACAGCATGCCCGGGAGGAAGGGCAGCTGGAACATTCTATGTTTTTCTATCTCACCCAGTCCAGCATGGAAGTAAAAAGTTAACTAAAAAGTTAAGTTTAACTAATACCTTAGTGAGGGGTCCGTTGGATCTTAATAAGAGATCTGAGGGTTTCAGTATATTGTAATTTAGGCGATGGGCCGACAATCTGTCACTACAGCAATATACGTACAAATCTTTCTTGAATGGCCTTCAAGACTTTGTAAGACGTGGTGGAACGGCCTTTGTTTAGGTCGTTTACGCTTCGTCTACCCCATTAGGGATAAAGGCGTGATTATATGTATGTATGTTTAACAAAAATATGACGTGATAGACAAGGTAAAACCAGAGACAATAACATTAGGTTTTTATAATCTAGGTTTACTCTAGCTAGGCTATAAAAAGGGTGTTAATTGGATACATTGTATTCATGGATTTATTCACATATAAAATGCACATAAATGCAAGCATACCTTTACACATGCCTGCATGTAAGTAAGATGTTAATATGTCAGTTACTAGGAAACCTTTTGTGATTTATTATAATACACAATATAGTGAATAAATAGTCTTAGTATATGTATGATTCCTAATTAATAACTTACTGAGATTCCGGTATTATGTATTAATATTAACTTATTCACTTTTGAAGGTTTACTAAAAGTACTTTGCCTTCCATGCCGGCCTGGGAGCAAGAGAAAAACATAGAATGTGCCAGCTGCATTTCCTCCCGAGCATGCTGTAAAAACCAGCTAAGGGATCCGAGGGTTTCGGTATATTGTGATTTAGGCGATGGGCTGACAACCTGTCACTACAGCAATATACCTACAAATCTATCTTAAATAACCCTCAAAACTTTGTTTGACGTGGCGGAATGACCTGTATTTAGGTCGTTTGCGCTCTGCTACCCCATTAGGGATAAAGGCGTGATTATATGTATGTATGTACTAAAAGTTCTAATATTGAGGTGGGTATGCAGTTACTATCATGTCTTGAATTGCATTATGCTGTAGGAATACATTGCAGCTATTTCACTACATAGTATAAAACAAAGTCGCTTTCTCTGTCCCTATATCCCTATGTATGCATAAATCTTTAAAACTACGCAACGGATTTTGATGCGGTTTCTTTTAATGGATAGAGTGATTCAAGAGGAAGTTTCATATTTATTAGACATGCAGAATATAGTAGAGAAACACTGATGAATTCCGTGCGAAGCCGGGGCGGGTCGCTAGTATTATATAAAATAAATAATTTGCGTGTTTAGTTCACAAAATGACAAAGTTCCCGCGAGATAAGATCGATTTTTGCAGAGAATTTATTTTATTGTTTCCATGCTGGACTGGGAGCGAAAGTAAAGAATGTGCCAGCAGCATTTCCTCCGGGGCATGCTGTAAAAATCAGCTAACGGATCGGACGGTTTTAGTAAATTACAATTGTGGTGATGGGCTGACAACCTGTCACTACAGCAATATAACTACAAATCTTCTTAAATAACCCTCAAAACGTTGTCAGACGTTGTTTAGGTAGTTTACGCTCTGCCTTCCCTATTAAGGATAAAAGCGTGATTATATGTATGTATGGTATATTCTGTAACGGTTATAATTTTTGGGCTTAACTTAGATTTGATTTTTTATAAGGACAAAAAATATACACGTGTCCAGGAAAACTGCCAAAATAAAGGAATACTAGGGTATTGAAAGTCGTCCAAAGTTTTAAAAGTGTTGAGTCTGAAAATTAATATCGGAATTTTCGAGGGCTTGAAAATGTTTTATTTTAGTTATTAATAATTTAGGCTTTTCCTGCTTTGCTACATAAAATCTATTAACTAGTACAAATAACTAAGGCCGAACAAATGTTTGTTATAAAAGGAGTTTATTTTTTACGTTCTTTTACCTAAGTATTTTCATTTTGCATCGATATCAAATAAATACTTACTTTCTTAACTGCAGTTTCGTATGTATGTATAGTGAGCTATGAATATTGATTACCTACTGTTATTAGTTTCTGCTCTGTATATTAAAAATAAAATACTGTGTCATGTTTTGTTCATGAAAATGTTTTTTCTTTGGTTCTCGAATTAAATAATTGTTATCTATGGTACTGTACTTGTACAGTACTGTATGCGATTGTACCCATGCGCGGGCGCACCCGGATATTAGCTTGTGATAAAAATCGCAGCGTTTTATTGCGACATCGACCAACATGACGCACCACCAATAAAATGCGATTTGTTTGTGCTTGCTTTTATTGAACGCTTATGTACATACATAGTAATAGTACTAGGCATACCTAAGCGTACGTTTCGTAAACAGTTTTGAGTTGCCCTTTCACTTGTCTTCTATCGTCTACATACCGGGTGTAAAGGACAGCGTCCCGCATACCGATAGGGGTTGATCAGTCAACAACGAAAGAAAAATTCAAATTGTGTAAATAAAAACTGGATTTCCATACAAAATGACTACCTAGACCGTCTGATCAACGTGGTCATTTTGTAAGCAAACTGTCTAGTTTGAAAGGAAAAGCATCTTTTTTATTACATACATACATACATAAAATCACGCCTTTATCCCTTACGGGGTAGGCAGAGCGTTAAACGCCTCGTAAAAGGCGCTTTCGCCGCGTCTGACAATAATTGAGGGTAATTTTAGATTGTAATGTGTATTGCTAATGTGTAGTGACAGGTTGTCAGCCCATCTCCTAAATTACAATACACTGTAACCCTCGAGTCCCTTTTGCTGTCTTCTACAGCATGCCCGGGAGGAAGGGCAGCTGGAACATTCTATGTTTTTCTATGTCTCCCAGTCCAGCATGGAAGTTTCTCTTTTATTATTTTTCTGAAAGAATTTCCTGCTGATAGTTACTCAGTTCCGTTGACTGACTAACCCCTATCAGTTTGTGGGACGTTGTCCCTTACACTACGTATACTACATAAATACCTATTTACTTCCATGCTGGCCTGGGAGTGATGGAAAAACTTAGAATGTGCCAGCTGCATCTCCTCCCGGGCATGCTGTAAAAATCAACTAAGGGATTCGAGGGTTTCAGTGTATTGCAATTTAGGCGATGGGCTGACAACTCGTCACTATAGCAATATACATAATCATCTGTAATGGCCCTCAAAATTGTCAGATGTGGCGGAACTACCTTTAGGTCGTTTTTGCTCTGCCTACCCTGTTGGGGATAAAGGCGTGATTTTATGTATGTATGTACTACGTAAATAGGCGGCATAGTTTTATGAAATTGGTCCCAGATGCCAGTTTCAGAATAAGCTCTTACATGGTTGAGATAGTAGTGATCATAAGTTTTGTTAATTTTATTTGTCCCAAAGGACTAAAATTCTACCCTTTTGATGTCGGCTGATGTAAAATATGGATGGTCGGTCAAAAATTTAGGTGAATGAAAACTTTCTATAAATACTCGTACTCGAATACTTCTTCCAGGCTGGCCTGGGAGCGAGAGAAAAACATTGAATGTGCCAGCTGCATTTCCTTCCGGGCATGCTGTAAAAATCAGCTAAGGGATCCGAGGGTTTCAGTATCTTGTAATTTAGTCGATGGGCTGACATCCTGTCACTACAGCAATATATTATTATTATTCTTGAGCACACACTACACATACTTACAAATCTATCTTAAATAACCCTCAAACCTATGTTAGACGTGGCGGAACGACTTTTGTTTACACCATTAGGGATAAAGGCGTGATTATACGTATGTATGTAATAATCTGATCCGTTTAGACCGAACCTGCCCGACAATCGCCTTTGCTATATCCTACAAAAAAATATAGGCTTCAAACATATATTAAAAAGATGGGATGGGTAGAATAACAGACGAGCCCCCCATTACATATTATTACCCATTTTCGTATGTGCAAATATTACTTCCATGCTGGACTGGGAGCGAGAGAAAAACATAGAATGTGCCAGCTGCATTTCCTCCCGGGCATGCTGTAAAAACCAGCTAAGTGATCCGAGGGTTTCTGTATATTGCAATTTAGGCGACAGGCTGACAACCTGTCACTACAGCAATATATTATTATTATTCTTGAGCACACACTACACATACTTACAAATCTATCTTAAATAACCCTCAAACCTATGTTAGACGTGGCGGAACGACTTTTGTTTACACCATTAGGGATAAAGGCGTGATTATACGTATGTATGTAATAATCTGATCCGTTTAGACCGAACCTGCCCGACAATCGCCTTTGCTATATCCTACAAAAAAATATAGGCTTCAAACATATATTAAAAAGATGGGATGGGTAGAATAACAGACGAGCCCCCCATAACATATTATTACCCATTTTCGTATGTGCAAATATTACTTCCATGCTGGACTGGGAGCGAGAGAAAAACATAGAATGTGCCAGCTGCATTTCCTCCCGGGCATGCTGTAAAAACCAGCTAAGTGATCCGAGGGTTTCTGTATATTGCAATTTAGGCGACAGGCTGACAACCTGTCACTACAGCAATATACCTACAAATCTATCTTAAACAACCCTCAAAACTTTGTCAGACGTGGCGGAACGACCTTTGTTTAGGTCGTGTACGCTCTGCCTACCCCATTAGGGATAAAGGCGTGATTATATGTATGTATGTATGTATGTTCGTATGTGCAACGTTCTGCCGAACACACTTAAACCGCAGTTAATTCTAAAGTTGCGAACTAAACAAAGCTTTTACATCTTCTTCTTTTCGTGTCGATGGAATTTTTTTTTATACTTTTTTGGTCTACCAGCTTTTTCTTACACCTTGTACAATTTGTACATGACATATATATGAGATCAAAGAATTTCTTTTAAAAAATTTGGTCACGTTCAGGTTTATTTCACGCACAATTTTCTCACAATTGAGTTTTCGGATTGAGAATTATTGAACTGGAATACTTTATACCATAATCCTGCACGTACTTACATTTAAACGCTGATAATAGTAAAACTATTGACCTTAAGCCGATCTCAATTTATGATACTTGTAAAAACCTATACATATTTAATAGTATACACATATTCTTATTGTACACTAACTCTCTGCCCCGCGGTTTCACCCGCGGCTTAATTTGATTTCCCGTGGAAATGAGTTATTTTCCCGCGGTAAAAAGTAGCTAAATCCGTCTCCAGGTTACCCGCTATCGTCGTGCCAAATTTCAACAAAATCGGTTCAGCTGTTTAGGAGTGAAATAGCAACAAACAAACAGACAGAGGTACTTTCGAATTTATAGTATGAATATGTAATGAAGAAGACAAATGTACCTATCTTAAAACTTCTGAACCAATTCCGGAGTACTCTTTTCTAAATAGAAGAATAATACGGGACAGCTTCCTCAAAACTTATAGGGGTTGCTCAGTCAACACAACTGAACAACTAACAGCATGATTTGTTTTAGGAAAGAAAAATAAATTTTGGTTTTCTTTACAAATTATCTGATCGAGGTGATAAGTTTGTATGGGAAGTTCAATTCTTTTTTTCATCTCCTGAAAGAATTTCTAGTTGAAAGTTGATCAGTGTCGTTGACTGAGCAACCCCTATCAGTTTGCGGGACGCTGTCCCTTACACCCGGTATAAAGCCCGAAGTATAAAATCAAACTCGTTTACACTGAAAAAAATACTTGATTAAATACGAGCACATATACTTAGGTATATGTTTATGACAAGTATGTTAAAAAAATTATTGATCAAGTTTCTTGATAACTACTTCTATACCAGTTTACTAATAATTTCAACCAACTGATCTTAACATTAACTTTATTGTCTCAAACCTATTACTTGATTTGCTCATATCTAAACTAGTTCCTTGATCAATTTAACCAAGTTTTTTTGTCAATGTACAGTGGTAAAAAAATCAGATAGCCAAATCAAGGCAACTAAACTGCCTACTTAGGTACATAAAAAATATAATTTCTCTAGTTATGTACATAAAAGTGTAGGGGTTTGTTTAGTTGCCTTGATTTGGCTATCTGATTTTTTTACCACTGTGCATTGACAAAAAAACTTGGTTAAATTGATCAAGGAACTAGTTTAGTTTTTCCTAATAGACAATACAATACAATACAAATTTCTTTATTGCACAAAGAAACACATACAACAGAAATAAAAAGGAACAAATGTGACAGTACAATATAGGCGGCCTTATTGCTAAAGCAGCAATTTCTACCAGGCAACCTTTGGGTATAGAAATTGTACAAGCAGAACAATACCTTATTTAACCGCAAAATTTACATTAACATGGTCTACTAATTTGGACTAATTTAGATATGCAAGCATCCCTTTATTTAATTTTGTGTGTACAGACACAATTAAATAAAGGGATGTATAGACGGAAATATCACGAGATGAAGAGAATATCTCAGGACCGGAGGGAATACCATATGCTGACCTCCAAACTTCAGTATGAAGATGATGTACAGACACACATTTTGTGGTATTACAATGGTTCTGTATTTAGTACCACACATAGATCCGGCTTTTGGAATAGCCGAAACTAATTCTATAGTATTTACTCTAATTTTAGTTTCTGTCACACTTTGATTCTGATGCTCCGGGCATTATTCATAGGATTATTTTATAAATACCAAAATCACACTTTCTATTTGCACCAAGTTACTTCAATCATTGTTGTAACATCTTAGATATTTTATCTTATCCATGCTAATAATATTAGGTGATAGATAGTAACCTGGAGACGTACATAAGCTATATATAATCACTCCATCGTACTAAGGGGGAATGTAGTTAGGCAGGGCACTGAATTTAGTTAGTGATTTTTAATCCTTTTTGATGGAACGTTTTTATTGAACTAAGTGTTACACAAAAAAAAGCTAAGGTACAAATAATCACTCCCCAGAGGGTAGGCAGTAAGCAGGGAACTGAATTTAGTTTGTGTTTTTAACCGATTTCGATGGGTCTTTTCTTTTCAACTGAGTTCTACCAAGAAACAAACAAAATATATTATAATCAGGCCGCTCTACATAAGGGGTAGGCTGTAGCAGAGAAATGAATTTAGTTATTGTTTTTAACCGATTTCGAGGGGACTTTTTTATTGAACTCAGTGTTACCGGGACACAAACTTAAGATTCAAATAATTACGCCACCGTACTCAGGGGGTAGGCAGTAGGCAGGGAACCGAATTTAGTATGTGTCTTTAATTAATTTTCATGGGACATTTTTGATTCAACTGAGTTTTACCTAACACAAAAACTAAGGATTAATATAATCACACCACCTTACTAAAAGGGTAGGCAGTAGGCAGGGATCTGAATTGAGTATGTATTTTAACTAATTTTGATAGGAGTTTTTTTTTTAGTTTACTCAGTGTTACCTCGATTTATGGATGGGAGGACTAGACAGACACGGTGACTGTTTAGGGACCCGTGTGATAGTTACATACATACATATATACATAAAATCACGCCTTTATCCCTTACGGGGTAGGCAGAGCGATAAATTCCTCGTAAAAGGCGGTTTCGCCACGTCTGACAAAAATTGAGGGCAATTTTAGATTGAAAAGTGTATTGCTATAGTGACAGGTTGTCAGCCCATCGCCTAAATTACGATACACTGTAACCTTCGAGTCCCTTTTGCTGACTTCTACAGCATGCCCGGGAGGAAGGGCAGCTGGAACATTCTATGTTTTTCTATCTCTCCCAGTCTAGCATGGGAGGAATAGTGTGATAGTTAGGACAGGGGACACGTGTGGTAGGTACGTGAGGAACGATGACGAGAGAAGAGGGTTGACCCTACTCTCACCGCCACCGTCGTCACGATTTCGGACCAGACCCACAAGACGCTGCAGATAACCACGGGCGGACGAAGGAGAAAAAAAACTTCGCAGATGAAGTCGCGGGTAAAAGCTAGTTAGTCTCTTATTAATCGTATCATCATCTGTCACTTTCAATGAGGTTCAGTAAATCATGGATTTTTCCTTATCGTGTTTCTAAGTCAAGGTTTTAAATTAAGTATCGGAGGTTCCAGAGTTTACATTATAGATCGAAGACCTTCAGAAAATCATCATTAAGGTTAGATCACACTATACTACTGCAGCGGAGCAGCGCGGCGGCGCGGCAGGGCACTGCAGCGGTGCGACACTGTGCGACAAAAACTATCAAAGTATATGAACTAACATTGCCGCGTCGTGTCGCGCCGCGACACTAAGCTGCAGCATAAGTGCCGCTTTAGTGCGGTACATCTCATACATTTTTATACAAATAATCAATTGTCACGCAGTACCGCGCCGTGCTGCGCCGCGCCGTTCCGCTGCAGCTATGTCCTAGTGCGGTCTATCCTTTATCGTCACTTGTAAAATGCTAGACACCTCTACTATGCACTATTATCTACTCTGTGATCATCCCTTCCATTCTGGACTGGGAGAGAAAGAAAAACATAGAATGTTCCAGTTGCCCTTCCTCCCGGGCATGCTGTAGAAGTCAACAAAAGGGATTCGAGGGTTACAGTGTACTGTAATTTAGGCGATGGGCTGACAACCTGTCACTACAGCAATACACATTACAATCTAAAATTGCCCTCAATTTATGTCAGACGTGGCGAAAGCGCCTTTTAGGAGGCGTTTTACGCTCTGCCTACCCCGTAAGGGATAAAGGCGTGATTTTATGTATGTATGTATGTATGTGATCATCCCTAAGCATACCTAAGCATAAGCACAGAATAGATGAAGCTTGATCATGTCTAAATACGAAGAGCAAGGTAAGAAAAAACATATTCATTGGTACAAAAGATCAAAACCTTTTACCTCTACACTCGTTTGCAACTCATCCTTTTTCATGTACCTATTCATGGTCATGGAAGTAGGCGAGTAGCATGCGCATCTGTATTAATTAACCCAGTTTCGGTAATTTACTGCGATTTTCCTTACATACATACATACATACATAAAATCACGCCTTTATCCCTTACGGGGTAGGCAGAGCGTTAAACGCCTCGTAAAAGGCGCTTTCGCCGCGTCTGACAATAATTGAGGGTAATTTTAGATTGTAATGTGTATTGCCATAGTGACAGGTTGTCAGCCCATCGCCTAAATTACAATATACTGTAACCCTCGAGTCCCTTTTGCTGTCTTCTACAGCATGCCCGGGAGGAAGGGCAGCTGGAACATTCTATGTTTTTCTATCTCTCCCAGTCCAGCATGGAAGTAATTTTCCTTATACTTTACATATGTCGTTTTGCCATTTATATCTGCCAGAAAATAGTGATAGTGCGGTGTGTGGGGGGTTTTGATATAAATATATTTTACAAATGTAGGTACAGTAAATGTTTTAACAGTATGTTGTATAGGTGACAGCCTGATTAGAATCCAAGTTTTTGACATTGGGGAGCGCTCACGTTAGCCGCCATCTTGAATTTAATTCACCAAAAGTAGTTTTTTTTTTAAATAAGCGTTGATTTTTTGTGTCAAAAGTGTGTCCGTATGTACTGAAATACCGCTGAAATTTTGAATACGACACCTTACGCCAGAAGGTAATAAATTACAACCAAATGGAAATGAATTACCCACCAGACCAAATAATTTTACATCCCATTTGTCTAGGATACGATAGGATTAGTTTAGAATGCCACAGAATAGAATTTATAGTGTTATTTTAGTACTTAGGTATTCAATTTATTTTGTAATTATTATTTTGTTTGACTAGTTTATGAAGTAGTTTCCAGACAGGACGGGCTCTTGTTTTGCCATAATTTTGTTATCAAATTTAGTTGGAAATTATATTCAGAACAAAACAAATACTTACTTATCAATTTTATAGGCTCTATCAGCAATATTTTCGGTGATCGTATAAAATACAAGCAACCCTCCCCGGCTTCGCACGGAAATTATCAGTGTTTTTCTACTATATTATGCATGTATTATACATATAAACCTTCCTCTTGAATCACTGTATCCATTAAAAGAAACCGCATCAAATTCCGTTGCGCAGTTTTAAAGATTTATGCATACATAGGGATATAGGGACAGAGAAAGCGATATTGTTTTATACTATGCAGTGAACACCAAGAACCTGTTGTTGTTTCTAATACCTATCAAATTATAGAAAAATATTTTTATAGGCTCGTGGTACATTTTTAATATGGAAACATTTTTTTACAACATGTTGAATGATGAAAAGATAAATGCTTTAGTTTATAAATAAAATATATTTATGAGTTTAGTATCACGTCATTCTTGAATAGAATACAAATCAGCTCATAACATAACTAACGGTCAGAGTTTGTTTGGTTCAAATCATTCGATGATTCACTGCACGGTTGACTGGTTAAAACCTTGCTTAAAATCAGACAACCGGTTTCATGTTTTCATCATCGCGTTTTATTTTGCACATTTTAAATATCATTAAGCGATTTTTTACATTTAAAATACATTAAATAGATATGGCATAGGTTAGGGATTTAAAAATTATGTTTTTTCATCTTATAAACACCACATCCTATCTTTTCTATCTCATCACAAAAATGCCCTTTCATCGCGAGTAAAGTAGATAAATCCCCAATCTATTAGATGAGGTTTCCCTTCGTATTCCAGATATATACTACCTGGTTCCTCTATTTGTGATAAAGGGAAAACTTGTATATAGTGGTATATTGAAATCCCTTATTGTCCAATTAGAACGTAATCGATATGATTATTACTTGCTGATGTTGAACTTTTTTGACACAGAATTAGCTGTCTAGAATTTTTAATTTTAGCTGTAATTTTTTAAAAAATTATCAATGTTTAATTACCTAACTATAAAAGTGTCATCCAGAGTCAAAATATCTTATCTACTTTCATAAACATAATTATATTTATCCATTATATTTTATAACAGCTGCGTAGATTCTTATCATCTGAAACTCAGCGTAAATGTAATGATGAATAATACAACTATTCAAAATAAGACAGTATTTTTCCCAAAGAAAACAAGAGAGTTTTGTTTTGTAATTATTTGTACCTAATTAGTTTCGCAAAAAAATTGTCATAAGAATGCTGAAATTATTAATGCATTTATACAGAAGCATTTTTTGAAAAGACTGAACTTGCATTGAATTACTAACAATAAACTTGATTTGCATATAAAGAACATAAAGTAAGCCTTTGACATGTAATACGTATATATAATTTCAAAATACAGGTATAATGGGCTTGATTGTAGATTTGCCTGATGATTTTAATTTTAGTTTTAGCCAGTGGTATCTAGAATCGAGTCCAATATAAACAAATAAAGCAGTTACATACATACATACATAAAATCACGCCTTTATCCCTTACGGGGTAGGCAGAGCGTCAAACTCCTCGTAAAAGGCGCTTTCGCCACGTCTGACAAAAATTGAGGGCAATTTTAGATTGTAATGTGTATTGCTATAGTGACAGGTTGTCAGCCCATCGCCTAAATTACAATACACTGTAACCCTCGAGTCCCTTTTGCTGACTTCAACAGCATGCCCGGGAGGAAGGGCAGCTGGAACATTCTATGTTTTTCTATCTCTCCCAGTCCAGCATGGAAGTAAATAAAGCAGTTCTTAAGCTTAAAACTGTATACATAGGTAAGAATAACTTTCCAGATACGAGTATATTGCTCCTTAAATGGG
Source organism: Scrobipalpa costella (assembly GCA_949820665.1). Classification (NCBI taxonomy): domain Eukaryota; kingdom Metazoa; phylum Arthropoda; class Insecta; order Lepidoptera; family Gelechiidae; genus Scrobipalpa; species Scrobipalpa costella. The sequence continues at coordinate 5,194,581 of OX463298.1, forward strand.
ATACTAACACTAAGTAAACACATGGCATGCACGCTCGTGTTCGTGCTACGTAATACAGTGCATTTTTGCTTACACGCACAAGTACCTATTACTTCATTAAATGTATGTGCGTAAGCGTATTCTATAATCATCATAACATATTTCAAGGCAAGTGCTTACTTTGGGACGTCACGTGCGTCAGCACATTTACTGCCTCGCACCTTGGTCGCACAACTAAATTAGCGGGCTCGGCTGCCAAGTTTGCAGCCAAAAAACGTTCGCCGCGCTCGCCGACAACTACTGTTTCGTACCGATGGCAGTGGAACCCACCGGCTGCTGGGGCAAGGATACTAAGAAGTTCATTGCTGAACTGGGCCACCGACTCAGGGAGAGCGGTCAAGACCCCCACTCCGGGTCACTTCTGGCTCAAAAGCTGTACATCGCAATTCACTTCGGGAACGCGGCGAGTGTGATGGGCACCTTTGTGCCAGGGGCGACACAGGGCGGGTTATTTGCGTTACTTATCCCTTTAGTTTTTTTCTTATTATTAAGTATTGTAAATACAGTATTGTATACTCATGTCAATAAAAATTTTCAACTTTTCCAAATTAAATTTTTCAAATCTGTTATTTTATTTAGAGAATACTAAGGGCCGTATTTATAATCAGCCCTCATGAGTGACAACTAGTTTGAGTTCGTATCAGAAATGCCATTTCAGTACAAACTGGCCTGTCAAATCCATACTTAATATTGCTCTCAAGATTGAGATCGTTTCATAATTACGAGCCTAAATCTTTGATTTTATTTACATAATTTTCATTTAGTTGTTTCTCTTATACTATACCTTGTATTTTACCCTCAATAGGCCCACTGGTCGGCCAAGAGGCATTTTCGACGCTCGTCAAACCACTTCTGTCCACCAGGTATCCTTGAGTTCTCGACTCACGTGAATAAAGTCTTATTTGTGGGCTCAATGTACGCGAAAATATTTCATATAAAAGTCAAGAGGTAGGATAAAATAAAGCTAAGTGCGACAAGATTATTTACTGACAGAAACAAGACATAAATACTCAGTTACTATTTTTTACGTTTCGGTATTTTGTTTCTGGATCACTTCTTTGTATCCTAGAAAATTCTAGAGGAAAGGCAAGTCAGATTAAAATATTATTTACAGAATAGTACCTATAAGTATTATGAATTATGATAATATACCAAGTGATTTTTTAGTCGTATCTATAATGAGACAGTGTGAATATATCTACGTAAAAATATATATATCGTCATTATTTTTTTTAGTTCTCGAACACATACAACAGTTTGTATGCCTAATTTAAAATCAAAAACACCTTAGCAGGATGTAGCAACAAGCTGAATTAATTAAATAGTAATAAAGCATTGGAAAATATTTTATGTTTCTGTTTGCGGTTTTATATTCTAGGAATTATTTCCATTAAACATAACATGTGTCAGCGCTATCAAGAAATTCAAGACGTCACTTGATTTAAGGTAGTAACTTGTTAAAAACACTCATTAATACACCAATCAATCGACTCATCATGAAATGCATCGAATACATATTACTGGATTTAAGGTACGCAACAGAGAAACAGCTGTTATATCTATTTTATACATACATACATAAAATCACGCCTTTATCCCTTACGGGGTAGGCAGAGCGATAAACGCCTCGTAAAAGGCGCTTTCGCCACGTCTGACAAAAATTGAGGGCAATTTTAGATAGAGAAGTGTATTGCTATAGTGACAGATTGTCAGCCCATCGCCTAAATTACAATACACTGTAACCCTCGAGTCCCTTTTGCTGACTTCTACAGCATGCCCGGGAGGAAGGGCAGCTGGAACATTCTATGTTTTTCTATCTCTCCCAGTCCAGCATGGAAGATATTTATACATTTACTATTTTATACATTATTTATAAATATTTTTTTATATATTATTTTACCAGGTGTAAGGAACAGCGTCTCGCAAACTGATAGGGTTTGCTCAGTGAACGAAACTGAACAACTATCAGCAGGTTCTTTTTTAGGCAGTAAAAAATAAAATATGCTTTTCCATACAAAATTGTCTGATCGAGGTTGTCATTTTGTATGGGAAGGTCAATTTTATTTATTATATCCTGAAAGAATTTCCTGGTGAAAGTTGTTCAGTTTCGTTAACTGTGCAACCCTGATCAGTTTGCTGGACGCTGTCCCTCACAATCGATATAATTATATTACTATCAGTCCATCACGGAAGGATATATTGTAACAAAGATACAACCGTGATAGACAGAAGTAAAATGGGACGTTATCAAGTCATAGTTAATATTTCACAAAGTTGAGTAATGACGAATCTATTCACGATTCTCTCACGTAGCATTCTTCGAAGCGTGATAAAATCCTGATGTTACTTAATTTTCTGAAGATATTGTTTTCTCAATAAGAATCATGAAGTTATAATAGTCTTCGTCTTCTGTCGAGTGGGTATCGCGAGTCTGTCGACTCGATGAACCCTGGTGTCAGAGTTTTTAAACCGCCTAGTATCACAACTATCAGGCCTCTGACATGGTTTGAGTAACGACCACTATCAAAGACAGCGACCGGGACCGACGGCTTAACGTGCCCTCCGAAGCACGAAATCTTTTTCTTTTAGGTCAATCAGATAACTGGAGAAAATTCTCAAATATCAACTGTCTGTTTCCCCCCTGGGAATCGAACCCAGGACCTCCGGATCGGGAGTCCATGGCACTAGCCACTAGACCACGGAGGCAGTTTGAATGAAGTTATAATAGTGACACAGTGCCTCGAAGGGCACGTTGAGATAGTGATCCCGGTTGCAGTCGCTAACAACCTAAACCATGTTAGAGTCGTAATTCCTTTATACATAGTCACGCCTTTATCCCTAACGGGGTAGGCAGAGCGTAAACGACCTAAACAAAGGCCGCTCCGCCACGTCTGACAAAGTTTTAAGGGTTGTTTAAGATAGATTTGTAGGTATAATTCATATGACGTGGTAAAAAAAACTAGAGTATTTAGGGTCATTGACTTGAAAATCACGGCATAGAATTATGATGAAACTGATTACAATCTTACAGAATGATTGATTACCATAACCACGAAGGCAGTGGATAAAAAATGCAAACAGCATTGAAGGCCAAACTTATAGACGATAATTTTTCCTAGTAAGTAGTAGGATGATTACTACGGGCCGATGGTGTAGTGGATAGGGCCGCTGCCTCCTGAGCTGGAGAGGTCGTCGTTCGAATCCCTCCACGAACCAATGTGTTTTTCGGTATTCGAACTTTATATGTACGTTTATTCAGCGCTTTTTCCGAAAGCACGTTAAGACGTTGGCCCCGGTCATCATCGTTTAAAACCGTAGATATTAGTCGTAAAGCTATGTCAGAGACCAGTGCTAGCATTGGCAGCTTGAAAAACTGACCTAATCTAGGATTGGGTCCGGTTTCCCTTCTGTGTTGCGGAGGACAGATGGCAGTCGCTCTGTGTTAAACCCTCGTTGAATCACATAGATTAGGTAGCCTACCCCGAGAGATAGGGGAAAAGGCTAGGGTGACGATGAGTAGGATGACTTGTGGTGCGTACAGAAATGCTCCCTTGTGTGCGTAACTCTATAGGTACTGTGCCTAACCCACGCACACTAAGGCAATGTGGGTGTAGGTACATTTACACACACAAGTTTGGCCAAGCGTCAGTCGTAAAATAAAACGACTATACTTAGTTGTCAATAGAGTCATAGTTGTTAATGGCGTAACCTACTGAGTGAGCCCTTGAATAGAAACGTGCGAGGTCTGGTTATGATGAAACACACGATCTTACTATGTCAGACTGACTAAATCAAGTCAGAGTCAGTCAGTTTCTTTATAGAATAGAAAATGAGTCAGTTTCTTTATAGAATACAAAATTATCACCTGTACCTCTAATAATCTATTCAGGGTTTCTTAAGTTACTTATTTTTGCATGCATTTCATATTGTAATTTCTATGAAAGTTACTTAAATAACAATACCTAAGACTGATTCGGTGGATAAGCAAAGTTTTCAACATGAGAAACAAGCTTAAAAAAACTAGACTAAGGCTCATATTTATAAAGCGATCTCAAGACTGAGAGCATTATTAAGTTTGGATTTGACAGGTGGTTTTGTACTCAAATTACATTTCAGATGCAAACTCAAACTAGATGTCAAACTCGAGAGCTGAGTATAAATACTTTTTTAGTAAAGTAGGAAATAAACAAACACAAGGCTTGCTTGATCGAAAGCGATCATAGTAACTCCGATCCTTCTTCGACCCATTTAGTAATTCTTAATGATAACTTTGAGATAGAAAGTTTTCATGTTAGGCCATGTGTAGCAAGCACCATTTTCAAAATGAGCATAAACTCTTCTATGATAATGATCAGAAGTGATTACTTCTAATTTGCTATGAACTACTTTTTAAGTAATTGCTCATTACATTAATCAACGATTTCTTATGCGATTTCCTCCGTTCGTTGAACTGTAATTAGGCTCTTACAGACGGACTGCAATGAGACTGCAAATGTGAATCTTTCAATTTCTGTTGATAAATAATAATAGTGACCGAATATACTTACTACTAACATCTGTGAAGAAGTGGCCTGTGCCGTCCAGTGGGTGGATGTGGACTGAAGGATGTTAATAATTATAAATATTTTCTTTTTTGCTTCTTTTTAAATGTAAATATTATTATATATCTTAACATTGTTACTGTAATAAATAATAACATTTGCAATTAGGTATAGCAATTTCACAAATGAACTGGATTTAACGATTACATTTTCGTACTTCGGAGAGCATGTTAGCAGCTTATCTTATGTGAAGACAGAGCACTGGTCAAAATTCATTTGATTCAACCATCGACACGACAGAAGAAGAAGAAGAAGAAGAAGAAGAAGAAGAAGAAGAAGAAGAAGAAGCAGTAGATCATTCTTCCATCAAGATTCATCGGGTCGTTCGGCAACAAAGATATAAATATAAGAAGCAGATTTTGCTGCGGACATCTGCACTAAGTGACTCCGATACGGTTTGAGTGCAGTCCGTCTGTCAAGTACGATTACCTACATTTTATGTGTATACTCACACATGTGCAAATTACACTCGTAAGTAGGCAATATCATCGTAAAAATAATAGGTATCACTTACTTATGCATTTTAGCGGCTAGTGCCATGGACTCCTGATCCGGAGGTCCTGGGTTCGATTCCCAGGGAGAAACACAAAGTTGATATTTGAGAATTTATCACTTTGTGAATTTTTCCCCAGTTTGGTTAGGACATTGCAGGTTGAATCACCTGATTATCCGAAAAAGAAAAAGAATTGGTGCTTCGGAGGGCACGTTAAGCCGTCGGTCCTGGTCGCTGTCTTTGATAGTGGTCGTTACTAAAAACATGTCAGAGGCCTGATAGTTGTGCTACTAGGCGGTTTAAAAACTCTGACACCAGGGTTCATCGGGTCGATAGACTCGATACCCACTCGACAGAAGAAGAAGCGTACATTACTTTTCTGATAAAACTGTAGGTAAATATTATTCAGTTCTGAAAATATCACGTGTATTTTATAGAATATATTTTTTATGATATCTGGTCTTGAAGATGTAGTTTTAGCTAGTAATTTGTAATTAAGACATAAACGTCTACAAGTGTATTAATACAAGATAAGTTTGTTTATTTCATGTTGGTTTGGGAGCAAGAGAAAAACATAGTATGTGCCAGCTGCATTTCCTCCCGGGCATTCTGTAAAAGCCTGCTAAGGGATCCGAGGGTTTCAGTATTTTAACATTGTAGTTTTGGCTGACAACCTGTCACTACAGCAATATACCTACAAATCTATCTTAAATAATCCTCAAAACTTTGTCAGACGTTGTGAAAGAACCTTTCTTTAGGTCGTTTACGCTGTACCTACCCCATTATGGATAAAGGCGTGATTATATGTATGTTTGTGTGTAATCGACAAATGCTGAAACTTTGTATTTTGGAAATTTGAGAGATTTAGGTTAGTAAGATTTGTATTTTGCACGCAAATTTAATTGTTGTTATTTTATTGATTTTCGTAAGTAAAATTAAAAAGTTATCATCAACCTAAATTCGTTACCATTCAATATTTGAACCGCCTTTTGCTAATACGATTTATTGGTCCTTTATCTACAGAAAATCTTAGAAATGGAATGAAAGTCTTCTTATGTTGTCAACTATTGACATTCAATTTAACTTGCTCCAATATTTGATGAAACGTAATACAATCTTCAAAGACCTTTGAATCAAAGTAATATAATGATGTGTTTGATCAAAAAATCCCAAGTTATAAAAAAGTAATAAATCCCGCAAGAACTTTGAAAATTAAAAAGCGCGTCGAAGGTGTCGAAACTTAAATTGAAACCAAACCCGCCTTTCATTCATTCAGAAAATCTCATTGAGTAACGAAATACCCGCATAAACTGAGTTAGCGAAACCAACAAAACATAAACAAAATTCTTGCTTAGTTGTGCAAGCGTAAAGCGCAGACAAAATTGTGCAATGCAACACTTACTAGACGAATCCCTTCACTTTGAGTCGAGCCCTTTTGTGCTAAAACATCACTTTCTGTCTGTTGCGAAACTTCACTCACGCCGCGTGACTTGTCGTACCGAATCGTGGACAAATGGTCACATCGATGACTTCTCACGTGCGACTCTTTTGGCGGCCGACCCAGCACTACCTGCCTCGAATTTTGCGAATGAGCGCCCGCGCAAGATTGGCCAACACACGGGCGGTTATAAACCGCGCGGGTTGGTATCGAGGAATTGGTTTGTTTTGGACAAGTGGTTGCGGATAGAAGAGCGGATAATCTTTTTATGTATTTTTATTTTACAGAAATTTTAGGACCATCCAGCGTTTATTGTTACATTGTATAAATATTAGGTACCTTAATTTTAATTTAAATATCGTGAATGTTACCCATTTTATTCTCTTTGGTATCTCCTACAGTTCAAATGAGATGAAGAGGTAGCTAGTACACTGTTGTGTCGCAGAAAAAGTCCATAGGCAAAAGGTATTGTTGCAGCACTAAAGAAATAATTAGTATATTTTGATAAATATATCAAACTATAGAGAATTTCCAAAAAAAAAAGCCAAGGTCTTTAAGGAAGTCTAGATCCTAAGTACTAGATTCTACTAGAACCTATCGCATAGTTCAATCGTGTTCACATTCCATCGTAACTTGCAGGCTGGTGCAATAATGCGGATATTAATTGAGCTTGCTCTCAGTTCTAACGAATCGCTCGTGTGTACCTCCTCGAAAGCTATTGCACTTGGACCTCTGACTCTGACACTCGGGTCTGATAAGGTCAGTTTCCACAGTTTGTTTATCAGGGATGTAACATTTTTGTATGGAACCTGGCATACTGTGAATGGCGACACATATTTTTTTTAAAACAAACATCACGGACTACGATTATCTACCATTCAAGACTACACACAAAAATAAATCAAAAATTCTTTTTGGCTTAAGCGTCAAATTACCGAGATATTTTAAATAAAAAAATAAAGGAGTTCCGACAAATCATTTTTAAAGTGAAAATATCTCAGTAATGTGACGCTTTAGACAATAACCATCTCCTTAGCCTTATCCCGTATCTCACGGAGTCGGCTTCCTAATCTAGGGGATTGAACGAGGGTACTGATTTTTACACAGAGCGACTGCCATCTGACTTCCGCAACCCAGAAGGGAAACCAGACCCAATCCTAGATTAGGTCAGAGTTTTCAAGCCGCCAATGCTTAGCACTGGCCTCTTTTATGGCTTAACGACTAATATCTACGGTATTAAACGATATTAACCGGGACCAACGGCTTAACGTGCCTTCCGAAGCACGGAAAAAGCGCAGAATAAACGTACATATGAAATTCGAAAACCGAAAAACACATTGGTACGTGGTGGGATTCGAACCACGACCTCCCGCTCTGGAGGCAGCGGCCCTATCCACTACACCATCGGGCTTTAGACAATAACCACCACCAATATTTTAGGTTTTTATTTACGTACAGAATCGAATAATTTAGATCTAATCGTGCGCCGAAACGCTTTTGTAAAATATAAGTGTCGCCATTCACCATATGCCAAAAAGGTTACAAAGGTTTTTCACATCAATCATTTTAGTGTTCTTCATTCTGAAGGTACTAGTTTTTTAGTCTGATATATAAAGTATTTTATTTTCATTTCTTTTTATCTAATAATACTTAGGTCTTCTTCTGTCGATTTGGTATCGAGTCTATCGACCCGATGAACCCTGGTGTCAGAGTTTTTAAACCGCCTTGTAGCACAACTATCAGGCCTCTGACATGGTTTGAGTAACGACCACTATCAAAGACAGCGACCGGGACCGACGGCTTAAAGTACCCTCTGAAGTACGAAATCTTTTACTTTTTCGGACAATCAAGTGATTCAGCCTGCAATGTCCTAACCAAACTGGGGAAAAAATCACAAAGTGATAAATTCTCAAATATCAACTTTGTATTTCCCCCCTGGGAATCGAACCCAGGACCTCCGGATCAGGAGTCCATGGCACTAGCCACTAGACCACGGAGGCAGCTACTAATAATTAGGTATAAATACATTAGTCAAGAAACAAGACAATATTTAAAAATGGTTGGTTATCTAGAAAGGTGGTGTCAAACCATTTTACAACTTAGGTATGCAATAAGTGTAGGATACTAGGGCTCGTATTTATAAAGCAATCTCAAGATTGAGAGCACTGTTTAGTAAGGATTTGACAGGCCACATTGTATTGAAATGACGTTTCTGATACTAACTCAAATTAGCTGTCAGTCTCAAGTCCTGTTTCTAATTACGGGAGTAGGTATGAGGGCAATAAGGACATCTTAACATTTCAGGGTTCACGTATAACTGGTCATCACTTTTTACAAGGTTCTCGTAATTATCGACTTATTACCCACCCATACAAGATGTTGAAATACTTAATACTCCCGTGTCGGTTATGGCAGTTTTGGGTTCAGTGACTTTCCAATGGCGATTTCCAAAGGGGTTTTTGGGAAAAAACTTGTCGTGTCGTCGTCAGAACTTGATCCTTGGCCCGATTTTTTGTGTTTGTAAAGGTTCGCACGCGATCGTATTTTGGATTTAGTGTCAGTATTTTAATGTAAGTTGTAAGATCTTGAGTCAAATCTAGACATGTGGCAAAAAAAGGTTGAAAGTGAAGCAATGCGAGATCATCCACAATTCTTCCATACTGGACTGGGAGAGAGAAAACAACGTAGAATGTGCCAACTGCATTTCCTCCCAGGCATTCTGTAAAAACCAGCTAAGGGATCTGAGGGTTTCGTGTGTATTGCAATTAGGCGATGGCCTGACCACCTGTCACTTCAGCAATGTACCCACAAATCTATCTTAAATAATCTTCAAAATTTTGTCAGATGTGGCGGAACGACCTTTGTTTAGGCCGCTTACGCTCTGCCTACCCCTATATGAATACAGGTGTGATTATATGTATATAAGATCTTGACTCAAGTCTAGACAAGTGACAAAAAAAGGTCATCCACATACCTTACAAGCATTGGCAATTCTCACGTACAAACGTTTATAAATTAGGGGTTGCTCAGTCAAACACACTGAATAACTATCGCCAGGAACATCATTCAGGAAGTGTTTTTTTACCTTTACCCTAAAAAATGTCAGGTCGAGGTGGACATTTTGTATGGAAAAGCCTTTTTATTTAAAAAAAATCCTCAAAGAATTTCCTAGTGAAAGTAGTTCAGTATCGTTGGCAAAGCAATCCCTATCAGTTTGTGAGATGCTGTCCCTTACACCCGGTATGATGTATTTGTCATTACTGTGACCGGGTCTATTACTATAAAATTGGTGCCAAATAAACCATTACCACAGAATAATACTACATATGCCATTACCTTGAATAAAAACGTTACAGTAGTACTGGGTCAGATTAGAATACCAGGTGTAAGGGACAGCGTCCCGCTAGGCTCAGCGTGGTGACTGCGTGCGTGGCCTAGTGGTCTGAAACTTGATCTCCTAATCCGGAGGTTCTGGGTTCGATTCCAAGGGGGGGGACATACCTAGTTGATATTTGTCAATTTATCACCTTGTAAGCTTTTTCCTAGTTTAGTTAGGACATTGCAGACAAAGAAGAAAGATTCCGTGCTACGGAGGGCACATTAAGCCGTCGGTCCCGGTCGCTGTCTTTGATAGTGGTCGTTACTCAAACGATGTCAGAGACACCTGGGTTCATCGGTTCGTTGTTCGACTCAAAAACCCACTCGCTAAGTAGAATCGTGGTGAGTAGGTATGATAATTCCTCCATAAACGGAAGACACTTGTTGCAGCTGATGTAGAGTAGTAGTACAATATGACCTTGATCGCTGTTGAGAGCCTGATGGTGTAGTGGATAGGGCCGCTGCCTCCTGAGAGGTCGTGGTTTGAATCCCACCACGTACCAGTGTGTTTTTCTGTTTTCGAATTTCCTATGTACATTTATTCGACGCTTTTTCGGAGCTTCGTAAGGCACGTTAAATCTTTGATCCCGGTTAATATCGTTTTATACCGTATATATTAGTCGTTCAGCCATGTCAGAGGCCAGTGCTAAGCATTGGCGGCTTGAAAGCTCTGACATAATCTAGGATTGGGTCTGGTATCGGTCCCTTTTGGGTTGCAGAGATCAGATGGCAGTCGCTCTGTGTAAAAATCAGTAATCTCGTTCAATCACCTAGATTAGGTACCCGTACCGTGAGATACTGGATAAGGCTATAGAATGATGGCCTTGATCGCAGTTACGAGTATTAAATTACAATTTAATGGGTTGATGAATTTGCAGCATTCGTAATAATTATGGTAACGATAGTTCGTGAATTTCAATGTATTCTTCATCTGTCGAGTGGGAATCGAATCTATCGACCCGATGAACCCTGGTGTCAGAGTTTTTAAACCGCCTAGTAGCACAACTGTCAGGCCTCTGACATGGTTTGAGTAACGACCACTATCAAAGACAGCGACCGGGACCGACGGCTTAACGTGCCCTCCGAAGCACGCAATCTTTTTCTTTTTCGGATAATCAGGTGAATCAGCCTGCAATGTCCTAACCAAACTGGGGAAAAATTCACAAAGTGATAAATTCTCAAATATCAACTTTGTGTTTCCCCCCTGGGAATCGAACCCAGGACCTCCGGATCAGGAGTCCATGGCACTAGCCACTAGACCACGGAGGCAGTTAAGTTTTTAATGTATTAAAATGTAATAAGACCCATGAAAAATACATAAATTACGCCTTTATCTCTAATGGAGTAGGGTGGGTAGGCAGAGCATAAACGACCTAAACAAAGGTCGTTCTGCCACGTCTGACAAATATGGTGATATAACACCCTCAAAACTATAATATAGATTTGTAGGTATATTGCTGTAGTGACAGGTTGTCAGCCCATCGCCTCAGACACCCTGGCCAGATAACCTACAGACTCAAATAATCTAAAGAAGTATTTGAATAAGATACTTATTGTTTTTATTTATTTATTATTATTTATTTATGAGCCTATGGTGTCCCACTGCAGAGCACAGGAATAATATTATATTTTCTTTGGCAAAGGCTTCTCTTCCTTCCTCCCACGTTTCTCGGTTCAGTGATATTATTCTCATTTTTTTTTTATATGCGTTAAATTAAACGCGCCAACTCTTTCGGAGTCGTCCGCGTCGCCTTATTGGATTTGGTTCCCATTCTGTGGTAATTTTACCCCATTGAAAATTCGGCGTATGGGTGACTCAGCCAGCCCAGTCCCACTTTTAAGGCCCGTATTTATAAAGCGATCGGCCTAAGGCCCGTAATTATAAACAGCTCTTGAAACTGGCAGCTAGTTTGAGTTCGTATCAGAATTGTAGTTTCAGTACAATGTGGCTTGTTAAATCCATACTTAATATTGCTCTCAATCTTGAGATAATTTTATAAATACGTCCCTTAGTAAGCGGCCTTCAGAGTAACGTCAACAATTTCTGTTTGGGAACACAGCACTCAGTTCTGAACTCGGTCGAATAGTTTGACTCCTAGAATGCTGCGCTCCATGTTTCGTTGGCAAACTTTGAGTTTGAATTTTTTAACACCAGTCAAAGATCAGGTTTAAGCTCCGTAGGTAAGGATGGGACGAATACACATATTCATGAGTTTGCGTTTTAAGGTAAAAGGCAAGTCTGCCTTCATGAGGTCTTTCATTGCCCAATAGCAGTCTTTGGACTTCTTTATTTTGTCTCGCCCGGAAAGAGACCTAACTTGGCCTAACTTAAGGTATTCATAAAACATATGCTAATTTCTTCCCATCCACTGCCGTAATTTGCTCGGCACTGTAAGTCTTAAACTTGGTCTTTGATATTATTAAATCATCTTACGACATCTATAAAACAAATTGTATAGATTCTGTTTTAAAGTAGGTAAATTAAATAACTCACTTTATAGTGCAATAATTGGGGTGTGAATTCTCAAAATGCGCTGCTTACGTCAATGTGAGTGCGTCTTATGATATTTTTCCAAGGATTATAATAATGTTTCCGAACAGCAAATGAATCTCCAGCGAAATGGTCTGATTGTAATTCTATCTAAGCTGCGTTAAAATGAATAACCAGCTAACGGCAAATAATTACATAATGAACTAAGAAACACAACCTTTCTCAAACTATAATTTTATGAACAAAAATCTAAAGTTCCAACGAATATTCTACACTTATGACCAAATTACTGAACATCCAGCTATACATGTGCTCCTATAATAATCGTTTTTTTACTTACTTAATTCTATTTCTGGATATAAAATATACACATTTTTACTCTCAATTTCAATGAAAATCCGAAATATGTATGGAAAAATTACAGTTGGACAACCAACTTACGCATTAATGTTCAAAACTACAGCGAACTACGAACCATAAAAAAATACCTTCCTACACAGATCCGACTCAGTAGGTTCGGTTAGGTTAGAACAGTGACACTTTGGAGCGAATGAATTGAGCACCTGAGCCGCGGTAGTGGTGCGGGTAAATGGAAATTAAGCTAGAAGAAAAGTATTTCCGTCAGTAAGTTACGAAATAATTGATTGCAACTTAAAGCTACATTTCCTCCCAAGCATGCTACAAAAACCGGCTAAGGGATCCAAAGGTTTCAATATATTGTAATTTAGGTGATGGGCTGACAACTTGTCACTACAGCAATATAACTACAAATCTATCTTAATCCTCAAAACTTTATCAGACGTGGCGGAACGACCTTTGTTTGGATCGTTTACGCTCTGCCTACTTTATTAGAGATAAAGGCGTGATTAAATGCAAACGTGATCAAGATTGAATTTTCGATGCGCAAACTTATGCCATTCTAACTCAAGTCGATTGCTGGGAATTCACAAGTATAATAAAAAATGAGTTCAAAAACTAAAACTCGACTACTGATACGAGGGGCGGCTGATAAAAAATCTACTTTGTTAAAGAAAGTTCTGAAAATCGAACTGGCCATTGCAAAATCATATTCTATATTTATTCCTTTTTCAAAATTAAGACGCTTATTTTTTTTCGCTTGCTTTTGTTTTTTTGGCGCGGCTTTGATTTCACCATGTCGAAAGAAAATTGCAAAATGATGAAATTTGAGCATCGAGCAGTGATTAAATTCCTAAGTAAAGAAGGAAATACGCCTACGCAGATCAGAGAGCGCATGTTAAAGGTGTTTGGTGATTCAAGTCCTTCTGAATTCGTCATAAAGTTTTGGTCGAAGCAATTTAAACATGGCCGTAAGAGCCTGGAAGACGACACACGTAGTGGAAGGCCAATTTCTGCTGTTACCGCAGATAATGTTGAAAAGGTGAAGAACCTGATTCTTGCAGATCTGCGAATCAAGCAGTGGGAGATAGCCAGAGATGTGGGCATTAGCAAGGAACGAGTTCATGAAATTATTCACGAACATTTGGGCATGTCCAAGGTGAGCGCGCGTTGGGTCCCTAGAATGTTTACCCCCTTTGACAAACAAAGGCAAGTAGAATGTTGTCAGGCATTTGTAGACCTGGTCAAAGGTAAAGAAGAAGAGACTATCTCTCGAATTGTGACCTGTGATGAAACTTGGATTGGCCAGTGGGATCCGGAAAGCAAACAAGAGTCAATGCAATGGAAATTTAAAGGAGAAAAGCCGCCAAGGAATTTCAAGGTTCGGCCGTAGGCTGGAAAACTAATGGCCACCGTATTTTGGGATGTCGAAGGGATTTTGATGATAGATTATTTGCCTAAAAATACAACAATGAATACTGAATATTATGCAAACTTGCTTGACTAGCTTCGTGAACAAATCAAAGAAAAGCGGAGAGGCAAACTCAGCAAAGGTGTTCTGATTTTACAAGACAATGCTCCTGTACACACAGCCTTAACGGCGAGGTCAGCCCTGAGCAAAAACGGCTTCACAGAAATTAACCATCCACCTTATAGTCCAGATCTGGCCCCCTGTGACTAATTCTTATTCAAAGATTTAAAGAAAAAATTGAGGGGTCGCAGATTTTCGACGGACGAAGAAATGAAAGAGGCTGTGACTGACCATCTTGACGAGCAAAATAAAAATTACTATTATAACGGCATGATGTCACATATTTGAAAATGTCATAAGTGTATTTCACTTTCAGGAGACTATATAAAAAAAAAACTAGCCATCAAAGTCTTTTCTTTCATAGTTAGGTAGATTACTTATCAGCCACCCCTCGTAAGTATGAAAAATCAAATGTTGCCTTTTTTTAAATATAGTTTTTACTCTGCATAATACAAACCCAGGCAAAGTCGGGGCTGGCCGCTAACATTAGGTAAATGATAAAAAACATGTTTTTTCTGTAAAATGCAAATCTGTTTTTTATACCGGTTTCAGCTGGTGAGGGTAATTTCATCTGGGGCACGTTTAGCGTTAACGATGTAATGAAGATAAAGTGAAACTTACCTACTTATAAATTACTAGTATTAAATATTTTTTTTAGACTGCAGCATATATTATGGGCTTTGCTGTGCAATGTTTTGTTTTTTTTTTTTAATATTTATTCAATACAATCAATTACAGAATATTATTACTCACTTCACATGCTCTGAAAGTGCTATTTTGTACAGGCTGTAGTCGGTACAAAATTGAATTTTGTGCAATAGGGCAAAAACGTCTCAGCTCATAAATACATCGCTTCTAAGGCAAAGGAAATTAGCCCATACAGCCAAACACAATAAAAAGTTCATAGATAGTACTTATTATTCTATTATAATGACATATTTCTTTTTGTTTTTATGCCTTTTGTGTTTTTGTGACATAAAACGATATTAAAAATTACGTTCAAGTACGATCGCTTAATTTAATTATTATTACACAATTCATTTAATAGAAGGTCTCCAGCCAAGCCTAATATTTTATGTTGAATGATTTAAAAAGTTAAATGACGGGAATGAAATGTTTAATTTATTTACAATATTTTTGTAGAAATTCCTCAATTTCCCTCGCAATTGAAATGAAAAGCAGATTTTATAACTAGTGCACAAAACCATTTTGGTCCTCGACTTCAGGGCGAAGGCTGCTAAAAATCTCGTACAAAAATGACTTGTTTTGTGCACTTGTAGTAAAATCCGCTATTCATTTATTAAGTTTTGCTTTTGTATAAATGGAACCCACGATTTCAGAATCATAAGACCAAATCTCAGACCACTGAATCAAACTTCCATGCTGAACTGGAAACGAAAGGAAAATATGGAATGTGCCACCTGCATTTCCTCCCGGGCATGCTGTAAAAACTAGATAAGGGATCCGAGGGTTTCTGTATATTGCACTTTTAAAAACCTGTCACTACAGCAATATATCTTATATAGATATATCTATCTTAAATAAGGTATAAGACCGGAGAGAGGCCTTTGCCCAGCAGTGTGACACTATCAGCTAAATAAAATAAGAAAAGATGTACCTTTTCTTCCATGCTGGACTGGGAGAGATAGAAAAACATAGAATGTTCCAGCTGCCCTTCCTCCCGGGCATGCTGTTGAAGTCAGCAAAAGGGACTCGAGGGTTACAGTGTACTGTAATTTAGGCGATGGGCTGACAACCTGTCACTATAGCAATACATATTACAATCTAAAATTGCCCTCAATTTTTGTCTGACGTGGCAAAAGCGCCTTTTACGAGGCGTTAAACGCTCTGCCTACCCCGTAAGGGATAAAGGCGTGATTTATGTATGTATGTATGTATGTACCTTAAATAAGCCTCAAAACTATGTCAGACGTGGCGAAACGACCTTTGTTTAGGTAGTTTACGCCCTGCCTACCCCATTAGGGATAAAGGCGTGATTATATGTATGTAAGTATGAATCACAGCGCAGTTGAACAGAATTCGAAGTTGGTTAAAAACAAGGTGACAATCAATGAGTCAGGTGTGTAAAGGTCAGTAATATAAATTGGATATTTTTCCTTGTTGCATTTCCGCTAAACAGGTCCGTCGTAATTGTTGACCCTGTAAATTATGTAGCTTTCAAAATTGCTGCTGCTTTATTGGGATAATATAGTTTCTAGAGATATTCGTATCATTGATTGATTAAAATTTGTATTGACTGACACAAAACAGATACGGCAAATGGAACAAACAAGAGAAAAAGTTACAATGTAGAACAATGAGGACAATAATAAAACGAACATAACATTAACAAACGTAACATGACAAAAATACAAAACAAACTAAACATGCAAAAACAACAGTGCCAGTGTACCATGCTGTCCACATTGTGTCAGTCAACTTGGCGCTGACTCAGCATTGTACTGTAGTGAAAGTACTACAGTGCTGATATTCTGCCAACACCAAATTAACTGTGCGCGCAGTTTGTGAAACTATCATGGACTAATATAACATACATACATACATATATTCACGCCTTTATCCCTAATGGGGTAGGCAGATCGTAAACGACCTAAATAAAGGTCGTTCCGCCACGTCTGATAAAGTTTTGAGGGCCATTTAAGATAGATTTTTATGTATGCTGCTGTAGTGACAGGTTGTCAGCCCATCGCCAAAATTGCAATATACTGAAACCCTCAAATCCCTTAGCTGGTTTTTACAGCATGCCCGGGAGGAAATGCAGCTGGCATATTCTAGGTTTTTCTCTCGCTCCCAGTCCAGCATGGAAGATAATACGAGTATAACATAATATAACATACTACCTCATATGAAGGGTGTAAGGGGTGGGCGGTGAACTGACAATTGAACGTGTATGTACTTACTATCAATGAAATTAAACTATATTCCCTTAGGAGTGATAATAAAATTTGATTTTCCCACCACATTTGATTTCCCAGAAGAATTTCTTTGTTAATTATTAATACTGTGTACTAATGAGGTAACCAAATGCATTAAATTACAGTAGGTTTGAAGTTTTGTTAGAGCTGAGCTATAGGCTACTAACGGCGTAGGTGGGGGATAGTGTAACGGCCATCAAGATATAGTGGTTAGCTGCGAATATATAGAATAAGCAGTCCCCGACCAAACAGCGGCAAGATCATCAGGATGAGGTGGGGAGTCCAGTGGGATAGATTTCCCTAAAAAAATGCCCCGTGTCCGAAAATTATCTTGTGACGTAGCGAGTCAATGCCGCCACTAAATAAGCATTCCCCTGATGACAGGCAGCAGTGGCACCAGTACTGGTTGGAGACCGAGACAATGGATTCTGGGAGGGCTCGTGTCCAGCCTATAACTGCCTCCGTGGTCTAGTGGCTAGTGCCATGGGCTCCCGATCCGGAGGTCCTGGGTTCGATTCCCAGGGGGTAAAACACAACGTTGATATTTGAGAATTTATCACTTTGTGAATTTTTCCCCAGTTTGGTTAGGACATTGCAGGCTGAATCACCTGATTGTCCGAAAAGATAAAAGATTTCGTGCTTCGGAGGGCACGTTAAGCCGTCGGTCCCGGTCGCTGTCTTTGATAGTGGTCGTTACTCAAAGCATGTCAGAAGCCTGATAGTTGTGCTACTAGGCGATTTAAAAACTCTGACACCAGGGTTCTTTGGGTCGATAGACTCGATACCCACTCGAAAGAAGAAGACTAATACAATACAATACAATATACTTTATTGCACAAAAACACAGAAATTACAAATTGCTAAAAAGAAAAGAAGTACAATTGGCAGCCTTATTGCTAATGTAGCAATATCTTCCAGGCAACCCGGCAATAGGAAACAGAGGAGTAAAATAAATTGACGCGGGTCAGTGCAACAAATATGTTAATAAATTAAATATACATATACTTAAGTATACAATAAGTATACAAATACAAACATAATATATACAGAAGCATAAACAATTTATAATATAGAATACAATTTTCCTACATACCATACATACATGCAATACTTTCATACACAAATGAATAGAAAAAAGTAACTAAGTAATGAGGTAACCAAATTCATTATATTGTAGTATATATTACTTCTATGCTGGACTGGGAGCGAGAGAAAAACATAGAATGTGCCAGCTGCATTTCCTCCCGGGCATGCTGTAAAAACCAGCTGAGGGATCCGAGGGTTTCTGTATATTGCAATTTAGGCGACAGGCTGACAACCTGTCACTACAGCAATATACCTACCAATCTATCTTAAACAACCCTCAAAACTTTGTCAGACGTGGCGGAACTACCTTTGTTTAGGTCGTGTACGCTCTGCCTACCCCATTAGGGATAAAGGCGTGATTATATGTATGTATAGTAGGTTTGAAGTTTTGTTAGAGCTGAGCTGTAGGCTACCAATGGGGTCCACGGGTGGCGGATAGTGTAACGGTCATCAAGATATAGTGGTTAGCTGCGAATATATAGAATAAGCAGTCCCCGACCAAACAGCGGCAAGATCATCAGGACAAGGTGGAGAGTCCAGTGGGGATGGGTTTCCTTAAAAAAATGCCACCGTGTCCGAAAATAATCTCGTGACGTAGCGAGTCAATGCCGCCACTAAATAAGCATTCCCCTGATGTCAGGCAGCAGTGGCACCAGTACTGGTTGAAGGCCGAGGGAATGGATTCTGGGAGGGCTCATGTCCAGACTATATGACGCAGACTAGCTTCGCTTCATATACTGCGGTGTGGAAGGCAAGAGAGAAACCACCACACAAAAATGTCATTAAGGGGCTCATCAGTAAAAAAATCATAATTAACTGAAAACAAAATCAATCAAAAATCCGGTAGATCAGATTGAGGTTAAAGTATGCTATTATATATTCTGTGGTTAAAGCAATAAAGGTCATTTGGAACTTCATAAAGTTGCAACTTATAGATCGTTGCAGTTACAGTTAGGAAATTTGCGAAAAACGGCCACTTTTAGCACTTTTACTATCTGTAACTGAAGTGAACACTGAATTATTAATTTATGATGCTTAAAAAAACTTCAGTACCCATACTTCAATCTGATTAACCGGATTTTTTATTAATTGCGTTTTCAGTGAGCAATGATTTTTTGACTGATGAGGGCGCTGGCGTGCACCGGGAATCCCCTTAAAAAGGAGAAATATGAACAGGATTAAAGCCGGCGATTACTCCACCGAAAAGAGCAAAGCTCTTAAATTTAATTTATGATGATGATGATTACCTTCTTACAAATACATACATACATATTATCACGCCTTTATCTCTAACGGGGTAGGCAAAGCGTAAATGACCTAAACAAAGGTCGTTTCGTCACGTCTGACAAAGTTTTGAGGGTGATTTAAGATAGGTAGGTATATTGCTGTTGCAATATACTGAAACCCTCGGATCCCATAGCTGGTTTTTAGATCATGCCCGGGAGAAAATGCACCTGGTACATTCTATGTTTTTTCTTTCGCTCCTAGTCCAGCAAGGAATGCAAAAACCTTGTATACTTCCTTAACACAGGGTGTCCCCTGTGTGTTGAACCCTGTTTACTTTTACTTACGTACCTGACTCCGTACGTAATGTTAATGACATGTGACTGCGTCTGCATTTCTCGGTTGGTAAATAGAGAGAACGTGACATTTGAACCCGCCATGTGATGTGTTGGGCACTAATGCGAAAGACAAACATTCACTTTCTACGGTAAAATTCCTACATGCTAGGTACCTAAAAATATTATGGTAGAAATATTATTAAAAAAAAAGCTTCAGGCTCGCAAGGTCCTATTACTGCAAAGTCCACTAGGGGCAGTAAGTACCATTTCTTGGAATGTCCATTCCCTGGATGTCCATTTCCCTGAACGCCCATTTCCTCGAACGTCTATTTCCTTTAGAGTCCATTTCACGTTAGGTTCAATTCCTACAATCAGGTGATGAGCCTGCAATGTCTTAACCAAACTAGAAACAAAAGTCAATATTTTATTTGCTGGGTATTGAGATATTGCTCCAAAATTTTATAAAATGATGACACTGCGAAATCGCCGTATTATGTTAGATCTTGATTTTCTACATAAAAGCATTAACGGAATCATTAAAAACGAACAACTTCTCCCACTTCTCTGTCTCTCTGCTCCACGTAACTTGCCAAGACAACCAATCACCAGGACATTTTGTCCTCCTCGAAGCCGCACCAATCTGGGGCAGCACGCACCTATCTCCAGGATTAAAAATTGCTATAATTCTATGAATACTGCGCTGCCAGACCTAGACATATTTTTTGACTCTCCTCAGTCATTTAAAAATAAGTTAAGAAAATATTTATATAACAGTTGATCTCATAATTTTAAATATTTATAGTTTTTGTTTGTTATTACTATATATTTTATATTAACATTCAATATTTAATTCAATATTCATACATTTTAATTTTAAGTTCATAACTGCCTTAATTTAAAAAATGTTGTGTATACCTGTAATTGGTTTTTACATTAGACTAAACAACCTAATTAT
Organism: Scrobipalpa costella; assembly: GCA_949820665.1. NCBI lineage: Eukaryota > Metazoa > Arthropoda > Insecta > Lepidoptera > Gelechiidae > Scrobipalpa > Scrobipalpa costella. Next base: position 5,215,448 of record OX463298.1, read on the forward strand.
AATATGTTTGTTACAATGTGTAATGTATTAACTGTTGGTGTACCTATTTTAGTAAATAATAAAAATAAATTGTAAAATTTGCCCTAGTTACTCACGTTACGGATCTCGTCAAGACATCATTCGTCCTTCTCTACACAAAGGACCATAACACCACTGGACAAGTAAAGGGACTACATATAAAATGGACAATTTAGGAATTGGACCTTCCGTGAAATAGACTTTAAAGGAAATGAACTTTCAATTAAATGGACAATCGGGGAAATGGACCTTTTGGAAAATGGACATTAATGCCCCTATTGGACATTCCGGTAATTGAACCTTCCGTGCCTGAGGGAAAAAACTTGAACAGTTTTCTATGAGGCCTGAATTATTTTATTTTGATAAAATATTAGGTACAACGAAATGTTTAGCACCACGGGTAGGATTTTGCACTTCAAATTTGTTTAAAATATAGAAATTGTAAATATTATGGGGATGTTTTTACTCATGACACTGCCCCCAATAAACAAACATACATACATATAATCACGGCTTTAACCCTAATGGCGTAGGCAGAGCGTAAACGACCTAAACAAAAGTCGATCCACCACGTCTGACAAAGTTTTGAGGGTTATTTAAGATAAATTTGTAGGTATATTGCTGTAGTGACAGGTGGTCAGCCCATCGCCTATATTATAATGTACTGAAACCCTCGGATCCCGTAGCTGGTTTTTACAGCTTGCCCGGGAGGAAAAGCAGCTGGCACATTCTATGTTTTTTTTTCGCCCCCGGGCCAGCATGGAATAAATATAGTGTGAAAATATGCAAAAGAAAACCTACCTGCTGAGGTTGGGTATGGATCCTACTAGAAAAGTTTAGTAGATAACTCCTATTGTTCTGTAACAGTAGATATGGAAACAATACCCCTGATTCCGGATTCACGCTGCTTAGAGACGAGTATAATCGTATACACATAACATTATGACGTCATAATGTTATGACGTCACTACATAGTATAAAACAAAGTTCAAAATTTTACTCCTCTGTTTCCTATTGCCTGGTTGCCTGGAAGATATTGCTACATTAGCAATAAGGGCGCCAATTGTACTACTTTTCTTTTTAGCAATTTGTAATTTCTGTGTTTTTGTGCAATATAGTATGTTGTATTGTAACAAAGTCGCTTTCTCTGTCCCTATATCCGTATGCATAAATCTTTATAACTACGCAACGGATTTTGATGCGGTTAATTTAAGTGGATAGAGTGATTCAATAGGATGGTTTGTATGTATAATGCATGCATAATAAAGTAGAGAAACACTGATAATTTCCGTGCGAAGCCGGGGCGGGTCGCTAGTGTGTAATAAAAGCCGGTCATGGCCGTCATGACATGACCATCCAAGTTTTCACGCTCCGTGGACAGATGACATTGACTCACTAAATCTGCTGGCGTAGGTAGTAAGGTCAACCCACCATTGAATGAACACTTAAGGTGATTCCTAACGGCAAATGGTTGTGTTAAAGAGCTTTTTTTCCCCTAAACGAATCATTGGAAAATTCTAAAAAAATATACATTAATTAATTAAACTATATCTAATAATATCAAAAAATATTGTGCATCTTACACTAAAATATATTCACTTTAAGATGTTTTTTTTTGTATTTTTTTTTATTAATTCTAATAAAATATTTTTTTATATTTATTCTATTTTTAGAACTTTAATTTCAATTTCTTCTACCTAATTCTTGATTTGGATGTTGAATTGGGTTAGAAATTAATCTATTAAGATTTATCCCCCTTATTTCTAACTCTAATAAGTATACTAAAAAATATTGGAAGTAAAGCTGATTTTTTCAGTAAATTTGATATTTTTTTCGCAAAATATCCGAGCTTAGAAATAGCTTTTTTAATTCGACTCGTAGTATTTATGGAATAAGGTTTTTGTGCGCATTTCGCACATTTTTGGCGTGGCCACGGACGTAACCGCGCGCTGATTGGAACTTTATTCTTAGGCATTACGGGCGATGGTTGCATATCTTGAAATCTACCTGCTCTTCTGCCGACAGGAAGCACATTAAGAACAAAATCAACTTTAATGCGTCTTTTAATTAGATGGTTTATCCAAATTAAACAGTTGTGTTTATTTGCTCCTTCCATGCTGGACTGGGAGTTGCTTCCATGCTGGACTGGGAGTGATAGAAAAACATAGAATGTGCCTGCTGCTTCTCTTCCCGGGTCTCATTCTGTAAAAATCAGTTAAGGGATTCGAGGGTTTCAGAATTGCAATTTAGGCGATGGTCTGACAATCTGTCACTATAGCAATATACAGATCTATCTGGAATAACCCTCAAAACTTGTCAGACGTGGCGTAACGACCTTTGTCTATGCTCTGCCTACCCCATTAGGGATAAAGGCGTGAAAAATCACATCATTATATTAACATATAAATGTATGTATGTTTATTTGCAAGCCAGATATTAATTAAGAAACTTATTTCTGGGAAATAGCGATGTATTATTTTTTTTTTAGCTTGCCTGATCTGTCCCACTGCTGGGCAAAGGCCTCCCCTTTTTGTTTCCACTTTTTTCTGTCTTGTGCAATTTGCACCCAGTCTTTTTCGAAGGCATCCATCTCATCACGCCACCTCTTTCGGGGCCTACCTCTGTCTCGACGGCTATCTTTGGGCAGCCAGTTAGAAAGCGAGTTTGGCCTATTTGTCTGGATGCATGCGACAGACGTGGCCCGCCCAATCCCATTTAAGCTTGGCAGCCTTTTCTCCTACATCCTTGATACGGGTTTTTAAGCGCAGAGTGGTGTTCCGGATTCGATCGATCCTTTTCACACCTAATATGCTGCGCTCCATGGCCCTTTGGCAGACCGCCAGTTTGGACTTTTGTAAATCGGTCAGTGACCAACTTTGTGCACCATAAGTTAGGACGGGCAGGATACACATGTCGACAAGTTTACGCTTTAGCGTAAGAGAAAGATCTCCTTTCATAAGGTCCTTCATTGACCAGTAGCTCTTCCAAGCGTTTTCGACTCTGCGTTCGACTTCTTTGTCTTGTCGGCTTTGAAAGGAGACTAACTGGCCAAGATAGATATACTCGTCGACATATTGTATGTTCTGTCCGTCTACCTGTACCTTATGTTTCGTGCTGTTGGACATAAGCTTGGTTTTGGACCGATTCATTTCAAGTCCAACTTCGCGGCTTGCCATGCTAAGATCTTAAAGCATTCTTTGTAATTCTTGGGCTGTAGGAGCGAATAGTACGATATCGTCGGCGAAACGGAGATTTGTGAGCATCTTTTCGCCAACATCTATGCCTAACTTTTCCCAAGATGTTGCAAGAGTTTTAAAAACCTCTTCAAGGGTACTCGTAAATAACTTGGGAGAGAGCGGGTCACCCTGTTTTACGCCCCGGTTGATGTTGAAAAGTGGTCCCTGTGTCTGTAGCTTTATGCTGGCTGTGCTATTAGTATAAATATTTTTAATAAGTTGGATGTAAGAAGGTTCTATGCCCTGTGACTCTAGTGCTGCAAACATAGAAGCGTGGTGGAGACTGTCAAACGCCTTACTGTAATCTACGAATGCCAAATACAAGGAAATTTAGTGTTCACTGGTCTTTTCAATTACTTGATTTAATGCATGAAGGTGATTGGTAGTCGAGAAACTAGGACGAAAGCCAGCTTGTTCTGGAGGTTGGTTCCTGTCTAATTTACCCTCAATGCGATATTGAATTATTTTTATGAACGTCTTGTAAATATGTGAGACTAGACTTATTGGCCTGTAATTGCCGATATCTTGTTTATATCCCTTCTTGTGAAGAAGCACGATGCTAGACTGGCAAGAGCTTTCCGGGAAGTTAGTAGTCGTCAGTAGAGAGTTAAATAATTTTAGCAGATGTGGCAATAATACTTCTATGCTGGACTGGGAGCGAGAGAAAAATATAGAATGTGCCAGCTGCATTTCCTCCCGGGCATGCTGTAAAAACCAGCTAAGGGATCCGAGGGTTTCTGTATATTTTAATTTAGGCGATGGGCTGATAACCTGTCACTAAAGCAATATACCTACAAATCTATCTTAAACAACCCTCAAAACTTTGTCAGACGTGGCGGAATGACCTTTATTTAGGTCGTTTACGCTCTGCCTACCCCATTAGGGATAAATGCGTGATTATATGTATGTATGTGGCAATAAAACAGGCTCTCCTATCTTGAGTGCTTCTGCTGTGACACCATCGTCTCCAGGGCTTTTATTAAATTTCAGGCCCTTAAGGGCTCTATGTACTTCTAGTTCAGTTATAGGGGGGACAGCGTCGCTGCAAGTATATTCTGCAATATTACTTTCATTTAAAGTTGTGTCTGAGTATAGTTGTGTATAAAAATCGGTGCATATTTCTGTTATTTTACCTCTGGTGCGAAACACTTGACCATTTTCGTCTTTCAAGCTGTTTATCCAAGCTTTACCAGTTGAAATCCCGTTTTTAGCTACCCTAAGGGACCTGTTTTTTGTTAAAGCTACTTCCACTAAATGCGTTTGTAGTTTTCTTATGTCACTTCTAATACTGCGTTTAACCTTTCTGTCTATTGCGCTGTATTCCGCAGTACCAAATTGAATTTCTTCCCGTTTTTGAATTAGATCAAGTGAATCTTTGGATAACTTATTAATTTTATTTTTAATGGTGTTAATATTTTTGCTAGCCTTTTTGATGCAGGTATGTTGCTGTATTCTATTTCCAGACTGGTATCTGTGTTTTGAACTTGTAAAGCGTCAAAAGAGTTTTTGAGTTCTAAATTAAACTCATCGCTGTGATTTATGAGTGTAAACTTATCAATTTTAGGAATTTTATTTGCAAACAGTTTGGCTCTATGGAGTTTAGTGTTGAATCTGATTCTAGTCCTTAAGGGTCTATGATCAGAGTTAAATTGTATTCTACTGATAGGTGTTACGTCTTTAATGATATGTTTGTCAGAGGAGAGGACAAAGTCAATCTCATTTTTATAGATGCCGCCTGGTGTCACCCAAGTCTACCGACGTTGTGGTTTCTTAGAAAAGAAGGTGTTCGAGACTTGCATTTTTTCCCAAACGCAAACTGAATTAGACGAGTACCTCTTTCATTTCGGCATTTAGTATTAAGTTATAATAAAATATATCTATAAAATGGGCTAAAACCCAATGAATAAGCACTACCCACTGAATAATAACAACTGTAAAGAATGATGTATGTATGTATGTAAGCTCTTTATTGTACCTTAAAAATCTTAAAACTAAAATACAAGAAGATTAAAACAATAGTGGCACAAAGGCGGACTTATCCCGTTAAGGGATCTCTTCCAGTCAACCTTTGATAAACCCAGAGGAGACAATTATGCTTGCAGGTAAACTAAGATAGGTACATGAAACGATTATATACCGTGACATAGACAAAATAATATACTAAATAACTCAAATTTGAACGCATAAATACTAGATATAAAGATATACAAAATAATGCTTAATATTATATATAATAAATATATTTTTATAATATATAATAATAATGATTCTACATTTAGAAGATAATATTTTCTACTGGGAAAGGAATGTATTATTTAGTAGTGGTTTGTTTTAACAAACAAACTTTGTTATCTTATTCCAATGGATAATACTGGGAGGTGCTCATTCACTGTGGGGTTGACCCTACTTTGTATTCTTTAGAAGGAAAATGAACGTGCTTATTATTTAGTTATTACCAGGTTATTACAAAGTGCAACTTATATATTTTATAACTTATTAGCCTTTAGGACCGTAAGGATAAAACTATTTTAAAGTTGAAATCCCAAAATATTGAATATTCCAGAATGGTAAACTTTTTAGGTCGTAATATTTGGACTTGTATGCTGTATGTATACATCAAACTACGTCATACTTACCCACTGAATTGGCAGTTTTTACACTGGGAGTAAAAAAAACTGCCAGGGTCATATTTTTAGGATATGATTCTCCCATGAAACTGAACAATTTTTCCTAAGGCACGTAGTCGAAACATGAAAAAAAAGTCCTTCTCATACAAATTAACTCGAGCCGCTAACGCCATTTCTATGGAGCAATATTTTTTTATACTTCGACCTCTGTTCCTTAGGGAAAGTTGTGCAGTTTCATAGATAGAATCACACCCTAAAATAGTGGCCAGCATTTTTTTTACACCCTGATACTGTTTGTAGGTAGTTTTTATTGTAAGCACCATCTTCATCGCCCTAGCCTTATCCCGTGTCTCACGGGGTCGGCTATCTAATCTAGGGGATTGAACGAGGCTACTGGTTTTACACAGAGCGACTGCCATCTGACCTCCGCAACCCAGAGGGGAAACCAGACCCAATCCTAGATTAGGTCAGAGTTTTCAAGCCACCAATGCTTAGCATTGGCCTCTGTCATGGCTTAACGACTAATATTTATGGTATTAAACGATATTAACCGGGATCAACGGCTTAACGTGCCTTCCGAAGCATGGAAAAAGCGCCGAATAAACGTACATATGAAATTCGAAAATCGAAAAACACATTGATACGTGGTGGGATTCGAACCACGACCTCCATCTCAGGAGGCACCGGCCCTATCCACTACACCATCGGGCTCTTTTTTTTATTGTAAGCACCATTTATAAAAGCAAACATACTTACTAAGAGTATACTTGAAAAAAGAAATAAAAACAGTATATCAAACCAAAGTGTTAATATCAATTTCATTTTATTCTCCAACTGTTATACTTATAATCTTTGTAATTATGACAAAACATAACAGTAAGTAACTTATTTATAAATATTTTAACTTCAGCATTTCAACTAGAAAGCGTATAAATAGCGATTTGTGAAAATAATTTCATTCTTTTTGATAATTTATATTTGCTTGAAACTTTTTGGTTCATTTTGGCTTATTACTAAAATAATTCCGAACATAATAAAATGCGATGTTATATTTTCTTTATTAATTAATTAATTAAAACATGATCCATCTCGAGTCAAAAAGTTTCAGTAATCTAATCTAATATAATATCATTTTATTATGAAATATTTTATAATATTTACAAATCCTGAGCTTATTAAGCACATTACTAATTGGTCATCTGTCATACGATATGATTGTTCCTATTAATTTGATATTATTGGATTTGATTTATATTTTTATAAAACTTTCTTGCACAAAGTACAAAAGGCGGCTTTAATGCCACGCGACATTCTCTACCGGCCAACCATAAGGTGATGAATGTGATGATGTGATTTTCCTTTAACAATATATTGTAGACAATGACATACACAGGACAAATACATTTAGGTCACCTTATTTGTAGGAAGTTTCTTACAGCAGACCTAAGCGTATAGCACCGAGACTAATGTTATAGGACTTATTAGTTCAAAAAATTGTTTGATTAGATGTTTATAATATGTGTATTCCAATGCATCACTCTTCCAAATATAAGTGTACAGGGTGCAAATAAATTATTACACCAAGTATATAAATATTTTTTCATTTGAAAAGCCTTCTTAATGAATTTTGTGAACTACCTAAAATGTCGTAATGACAGATGACCACATAAGACGGCTTCTGATATATTATCATAATATTTATTTAATATCTAGTCTATCACATGATTTAAAGCTTGATGATTGCGATTTTAGTGGACGTCGGTGTTTTATAGAAGCACTTAAGGTATTTTGATGACATGAAGATAAAAAAGTTATTACAATAAATCATTTTCCAATTCTGAAGAAAACTTTGTTAGAATTATTTGTGTAACAAAATAATACTTACTTTAAGGGATATTAAAAATATTCCCACGCCCTTGTATTTGAACATAAATTAAACCTAACTGAAAGTACATAACATTCGCCTTTTTTCTTTTGAATATCTGTTGTATGTATCTGACATACCCATTATGATAAATTAGTATATAAAACTTTATTTATAATAATTATTACACCATACTATTATACATAAATAGTAGGCAGGTAGAATATAGGCTGACATTTTACTACTGACCAATCCATAAATTTTGTTATATATGTACTGATGACAATATTTTTTTGACAAGGGACGAATATGCAAGGTCATATAAAATTGTCAATTAGCTATTAGGATTCATTATAATATACTATTACTTTCTTCCATGCTGGACTGGGAGAGATAGAAAAACATAGAATGTTCCAGCTGCCCTTCCTCCCGGGTATGCTGTTGAAGTCAGCAAAAGGGACTAGAGGGTTACAGTGTATTGTAATTTAGGCGATGGGCTGACAACCTGTCACTAAAGCAATCTAACAGACGTGGCGAAAGCGCCTTTTACGAGGCGTTAATCGCTCTGCCTACCCCGTAAGGGATAAAGGCGTGATTTATGTATGTATGTATGTATAATATTACTTTGAGATAGTAATATTTTGTTATTTAATTTTATGTCCAGTACCAGGTGTAAGGGACAGCGTCCCACAAACTGATTGGGGTTGCTCAGTCACCGACACTGAACCACTTCCACCAGGAAATTCTTTCAAAAAAGTTTAAATAAAATTTGGCTTTTTCATACAAAATGTTCACCTCGGTCAGACAATTTGTGTGGAAAACCCAAATTTACTTAACTCTTTCTGAAATAATTTGTTGGTGGAACTTGTTCAGTGTCATTGACTGAGGAATCCCTATCTGTTTGCGGGACGCTGTCCCTTACACTGGTATAGAAAGTTTTGAGTATCGGATACTAGTAAGTAAGCACCCTTGAACGTAGCCTAAATAATTAATCATTATTTATAAACAAAACTCTAACTAGTTTTTTTTATTTACAAACTTTATCTCGAAAGATATTTTCTTCCAGTTAAACATAAAATAAACTTTTATAGATTCTCAATAAAGTTATATATGTCAATGAAAATACAACTGTGATATAATACTTATTGCCTACAAAATAAATCCCAAATCTAGAAAACTAATAATATAACTCCTAGGAATTCTATAATAGCAAACTTTTCATCGAATATAGAATTTACATAGTGGAGGCGCTCAAATACAGATATTTTTCACATCTCAAACGATAGGTACTTACAATATTATTGAATTATGTTACTATCATATTCTGCAGTACAGATTCTATTTTTTCTGTATAAAGGTAAATTTAATTAGGTACCTAAGGCTCGTAATTATGAAGCGATCTCAAACTTAAGAGCAATATTAAGTATGGATTTGAGTATGGAAATGAGATTTCAGATACGTACTCAAACTCGCTGTCACTCATGATCGCTGATTATAAATACGGCCCTTTGATACCTTCAAAGAGTGTACAGCATTTTGAAAGACTTAAGAAGTAGGTTACCTATTATGAAATAGGTAACTCTCATGTAAAAAAAAGGTCAATGTTCAAATCTACTATACGTAGTTTCAGGACATTTGTCCCTTCTTCAGGATTAAGTGCGGTAGCGTCTTGTCACGCACCACACTTTTTACAAACCTAGCAATTTTGTTTGCTTTAGGTAGGTATACAGGGTCTAAAGGACAACGTAACGCAAACTGATGGGGGTTGCTAAGTCAACGAAACTGAATAACTTTCACCAGGAAATTGTTTCAAAAATGAAAATATTGTTTCACTTTCCCATACAAAATTATAAGCTCGTTCAGACAATTTGTATAAGGAAGCAAAAAATCATTTCATTGAAGAATTTCCTGCTGAAAGATGTTTAGTTTCGTTGACTGAGCAACTCCTATTACTTTGCGGTACATACATACATACATATACATAAATCACGCCTTTATCCCTTACGGGGTAGGCAGAGCGTTTAACGCCTCGTAAAAGGCGCTTTCGCCACGTCTGACAAAAATTGAGAGCAATTTTAGATTGTAATATGTATTGCTTTAGTGACAGGTTGTCAACCCATCACCTAAATTACAATACACTGTAACCCTCGAGTCCCTTTTGCTGACTTCAACAGCATGCCCGGGAGGAAGGGCAGCTGGAACATTCTATGTTTTTCTATCTCTCCCAGTCCAGCATGGAAGAAAACTTTGCGGTAGTTGTCCATTTTACATCCGGTATTTAACTCGTCTTGTATGTATTCTACTGCTGCTTGAAGTGAAATGTAGGTACCATTAACTGAGTACTTCCATGCTGGACTGGGAGCGAGAGAAAAACATAAAATGTGCCTGCTGCATTTCCTCCTGGGCATGCTGTAAACACCAGGGATCCGAGGGTTTCTGTATATTGCAATTGAGTGTGACTGTTACTTTAGCAATATACCTACAAATTAGAAACAAATACAAATCAAAATAAAATACAAATCTTAAATACCTCAAAACATTGTCAGACGTGGCGGAATGACCTTTTTTTAGGTTGTTTATGCTCTGTCTACCTAACTGAGTATATAATCTGCGTGGGAGGAAAAGGGAAGCCCCAGAGATTCCTGCCCTTCCTAGAACTGAACTCAATTCAAGTTACGCACAATGCGAAAAATAACGCCCATCAGATAACACAAGATTGATAACTTTAGAACCCAGATCAGTCGTCATTATTGTCATCCTACGTGAAAATGTTTTTTTTCTATGTTACATATAAAGGATGGGAGCAGAATACTGAAAAATTTAAGGTACCTAGTATTTAATATATCATTTAACTGCCTCCGTGGTCTAGTGGCTAGTGCCATGGACTCTCGATCCGGAGGTCCTGGGTTCGATTACCAGGGGGGGACACAAAGTTGATATTTGAGAATTTATCACTTTGTGAATTTTTCCCCAGTTTGGTTAGAACATTGCAGGCTGAATCACCTGATTGTCCGAAAAGAAAAACATTTCGTGCTTCGGAGGGCACGTTAAGCCATCGGTCCCGGTCGCTGTCTTTGATAGTGGTCGTTACTCCAACCATGTCAGAGGCCTGATAGTTGTGCTACTAGGTGGTTAAAAAACTCTGACACCAGGGTTTATCGGGTCGATAGACTCGATACCCACTCGACAGAAGAATATATCATTGACGAACGGAACGCTTTTGTTTGTTAATTTGCCACATAATGCAACGGCAGTAGGTACATAACGTATATCCCGGCATCTGAAGTTTGTGAATTTTATAGTGCGAGTAATTTAGTGCAGAAGTTGTTTTGTTTTAAAATATTCAGTAGAATTAGTTCTTATCGATTGCTATTAAAGCTATAAAAAATTCTTTCCATTTTTGGAATCATGTACATGATTTGGCTATAAGTGTAATTTGTACTATTGAACATACCACATATAAACCAACACCACGTAAAAATTGGTTGATACATGTTTTATAGCAAATACTATTTGCTTTATTAGTTTCTTGTGTTATTTGATGCATATTTACAAATATTTTAAATATTACATTTATTTTAAATATTTTGTTTTGGTTATACGTCGTTTATCTAGTAACCCGACCATTTCCGTCTTTGATAGCCATTTCGAAATCGAAAACGTGTCTCAAAATCAACTGCTGACAATAAATACTAATTGGAAGAACATGTTATTCACCAAGAACTAACTATTAAAAAAGTGCCCAAGTTTAGGTCTAGGACCAAGAATAAGTCGTTTTATGACCTGGGTTCCTTTGTGCGATGATGTTTTAAGGTTTTCATTTTATTTATGTGATTGAGTGTTTGAACTAATGTATAAGTACTAAACTTGGATTCTTTAAGTTTGTTAATATATTTTTATTTATTTACTGTACCTATAGAAGCGGAATGTTGTATCGCTGACAAACCCTATCGGGTTTAACGACACCGATTGTCATATTAACATACATTTTATGCAACAAAATAAAGAAATAATAAAAAAATAAATACAGAAGTCGGGATATACGTTCAAAAAGACAGCGGCGTACAACCCGACAAAGGCACATGTCGGGTTATTCGACGCTTTTTTTTAAACTGTGATAGATTTCGGTTTATACGTCTAAAAAACTCTGTACTCTTTAAAATTATATTTTTTTGTTTCTTGGATTACAATAGGCAGCATTTTTTCAATACCGGGGATTGAAAACAGTTTTTTGATAAAATGCTAGATGTCGGGTTATACGTTGCTGCCGTCTGTTTTCGCTACAATGCACGCTTACACACTGGGATTTTATGAAAAGCACCCTTATAACAGTGTACACCATATTTCTCAGACGACATGCGTTTATTCAGGTTCTCCTTTTCTTGGACTACGAACTAAAGAGGTCTATGAGTCATCACTCAGAAGAAACAGCTTTCAGTTACCTAGACTACCTTCTACAGTTTCTTACTTAGGTACTAAACTTAGGTCATGTTGCACTCAGAACAGAACAATTCAAAATGGAGCAAAACAGATTTATTTTCACAGCTTGATGCGTAGTCACAGATTCTTTATCCACTCAGAAAAGCAGTCTTTCCTAACAGGAATAATTTCAAAACTCTACCGGTTCCACATTCTCTGGTAATTGTTATGAAGTAGACTTGGTTTTCAGCAGCAGCACTGGCCAGTACATCGTGACGAAAAGCAGGAAGAGGGCCGGAAACACCACGCGGGAGAGTTTGTCTATCTCTCTCCATAACACTCTTTCTTGCCCAGTGTCCGCGTCGAGCCAGGCAACCTGAAAAAAAATCTACGTAAAGCCACGTCTTTAACAGGGTACATTGAGACTTAAGCGTTTGAGCCAAACTGAAATATGTTGTAACTTTGTAGAGAAGTCTGCAAAGATTTATTGGTGACTGATTGTGCAATCTGATGCTTTTTGATTCCCAGTCTTCTTTTTTTACCATCATTCAGTCATTCATTGGCATCATACGTCTTTGAAAGACAATTTAATCAGTGTCTGAGACAAGATTTTTCGTGACTATATAAACCGATGTGGGAGCGGCATAATTTCGCGCATGCCCTGCAAATTACGATCACAAAACACAAAAGCCTTCAAATCACTTATAAACTAACTTATTTATCTTATTTACCTTTTACAATGAGATAAAGATTTTCATCGCTCTATCTCCAGGATAGGGACTGAAATGGCATCTCTTTTTTATCGATCTTTTAATAATTGACGACAATACAGGGAAATATTTTTTTATATCTACGGCACATTCCGTTGCAAGAACCTTTTAGGAATTCGATTAAGTATTTTTGAGGATAAATTTTAAATGAAACAACCAAAACAATTTGCAATAAATTGTGAAATAAAAGTGGAGATTTCCTCAATGATGCCCTCGAGAAGTATCGTTTTAATTCTAATTTAGGGATTCTTGGTAATAATGTTGAGATAAGTAGATAAAAGAAGGACAATTCAAAGAAAATCTTTCATAACATTATTATTAGTATTTATTGTTAGGACTCGAGAGATAAGTAGATATAAATAATTATTATTAATTAATTTTTTTCTTTGTTATATACACCGATTCAACTTATCACAGTGATCTACTTTATGACTAAATTTAAAAATGTATTGGGTATATCTAAGTACCCTCTCATGTATCCTACGTTTTTTGTTCTCGGGATGGTAGGCTACTATAAATAAGAAGTTCGTAGAAAGGTTTCCTTAGCTACGTATATTTGGAAGCTTTTAAGGGGAAATATTATGAACCCTATGGTACTAGCCGAAGTAGGTTTAAGTGTGCCGCCCATAAAGCACTATAGCGTGCGCCGATACGAGCTGCTCGCCGAACCGCAAGCGCACACCAACCTCATGAGGCATTCGCCGCTCGCGACTGGCTTGCGATTATTAAATAAGGTGGAGAGAGAAATTGATCTCTTACGGACTGAAATGACTGACTGACTGACGGCACTGAAATGTTTTTCAGCCGGTACCGGATGCACTGCTGAGGTGTTTGAGGAAAAGATGCGGGTACCGTAAATTTTACGCTCTGGCATTGCACTTCTATACCTTCCCAGACCGCCACCGTGGCACAGTACACTTTGAAATGCAGATAATGCCCTTGGGTTTAAAGAATGCTCTCGTATTTTTACCTGAAGTATACTTTGCCGTCGCTCGACTCCGACTAGATGAGGAGTATGAGGCGCGGAAGGGGCTGGATGTACTGCGGGAGTGGCTGCGGGAGGGGAAGTCGGTGACGTCAGGTCCACCTTCCTGCATCGAACTCCTGAACCCTCCCAAGCTGCGACTGTGCCACAGGATCCTTTCTCGCCATTAAGGCGCTGTTGAAGAAAACAAAACATTCTCAGAGTAATAGTTAATTCCTTTTTTTCAGGGTAGTGTAAGAGATATATTTTTACTATGACTAAATATAGGCGTTGAGGGTAATATTATAATTTATATTTTAAAATATTTTTATTGAGCGGCAGTTTTTTTATTGTCTCAGCATAAATTGTAACACACTCACCTAGTCTCAACTGTTACCGTAAAAGCGTATATTTACTATTAAAAAAAATCTGTATGTGAAAAAAAATGGCTGGCTGGCTAACAGTGATAAGATTGTTGTTTCCCGTGCCACTAAGGTAAGAAATGGCTGTTTTATGGAGTCTATCGAGGCTATTTTAGCCTAATGAGAAATTAGTTGTAGGCAGTTTAGCTTACCTGTTCCAGAAATAAATTTGAGATAATTACTTATTTGGGATAACACTTGTTAATTTCTTATTTCTTTTACCATCAGACTGACTGGCATGAGAAACAGCTGGTACATTTCCATTTTCTATCACTCCCATTCCCATATCTGTCTAGCAGTGCAGTGCTTTTCACTTACCACAGGAATGATTCTCGGTAGTGTTTCCTGGGCTTTGCTTTTGTTCATTTGATACTGCTTGTCCAGGACTTTGACGACTACGAACTCTCCTAATGCGGCAAAGACGAACATCATACATCCCGCCATCCAAAGGTCTAAGGCCTAAAATTAAAATAAAATTTTATGATAGTAGAGATAGTCGCTAATATCACAATTATGTCAGGAATAGCAAGGAAAATCCAAATCCGAAAGTGGTCATACGGGGTGTAAGGGAAAGCGCCTTGCAATCTGATAGGAGTGCTCAGTCAACGTTACTGAACAACTATCACCAGGACTACTTGTCTGATCGAGGTGGTCATTTTGTATGAGAAGGTCTTTTTTTTATTTCCTAGTGAAAATTATTCAGTGTCGTTGACTGAGCAACCCCTATCAGTTTGCGGGACGTTGTCCCTTACACCCAGTCATAGAAATTACTGAACAAGGAGAGGGATTTGCCCAATCACTACTGGGCACCCCACTACTGGGTGGGGGGGGCACAACGACTTAGTTAAAAATAAGAAGAGCGATAGAAATAAAACGGTATTCCATGATTGCAGCTTCAATTTGATTTGATTGAATATTAATTCTTTGATATTCTCATATATTTAGAGTAGTGAATTTACAAAGTACGCACATTAAAAACTACTTCCATACTAGCCTGGAAGCGAGAGAAAAACATAGCATGTGCCTGCTGCATTTCCTCCCGGGCATGCTGTAAAAACTAGCTAAGGGATCCGAGGGTTTTAATATATTGTAATTTAGGCGATGGGCTGACAACCTGTCACTATAGCAATATACCTGTAAATATATCTAAAATAACCCTCAAAACTTTCTCAAACGTGGCGGAACGACCTTTGTTTAGTTCGATTACGCTCTTCCTACCCCTTTAGGGATAAGGGTATGATTATATGTATACTTTGCATGCACCACCATGCACTGTATGCATTTAATTTGTTGAGAGTTTGCGAGATTTGTTAACAAACCTTCAACTTGACAAATCCAATCCAAACTACACAGCATCCTCAAATTGCAGCTAAATGTTTGAATTTGAGTGAACCAGCTCATTAGTGATCCAACCAACTTCAACTAAATGTACTTGATAAAAGTTAGGTACTCTTGGTAATTTGGTTGGTATTGGATCTAATGCTAGGATTTTTTCTATCGGAAGGCAGAATTACACCACACTATTGGTTTTCAAGAGTTTCGAAATGATGACCAAGGAATTTATACAGCCAAGAGTCCCAATTACCACCCACTTTGTGTTTTGTAATTTCTTATATGGCAAATAAACGTTTTTTTTTAGCAAGAAAGGTCTGCAGTACCCGTATTAGTACCTATAATAAATTAAATTTGTGGATTTTAAAGGAACCGTCTATGGTTTTCTTAGTTCAGCAAGGCTTTATGTACCTATGTAGGATGAGGAGCAGGGCAGGCAAGAGCAAACACCGTCTTCATTAATGAACGATGATGGTTAGACGGTTCCTTTATCCTTCATCAGTAAAATCACACCATTCACCATATTGCCAGTTTAATATAGCCTACATATTTCTGAAATTGCTTGTAGGTATACCACAGCGACTCAGTTCCACATGTTTATTCTGAAATTCTGACACAAATTCAACACAGGACGGTTTGTCTTCGAATGCATGCAGACTACTTAATTTACATTTCAACGTTTGTATTACGTTTGAACAGGGATAGATAGGGAACAAACTTGTAGCTGTCTACCCAAGAGAAACAAGAACAACATCACAGACTTGCTTTCACGAAGTTTACGTTCACTAGTGTTCGAAACAACTTCAAAACATTTAACTGTTTTCTGTGTGTTAAGCCGTGACTCCAGCGTGCAAATACATCGGAACATACCCCCACGGGGCAAGAGACACACGAATGAGTACATAGAAACAAATATTTTGTTTTCCGAGGCAGACAGAAAACATTCCCGCGTGGGGTAGAAAGGTTATACGATCTGTGGTTAAATGTTTTGTACACGGATTTTCGGGGTTATCTTTTTGTAGTTTAGCTATAAATTTGCATTGTTTTACATTGATTGAGTCGGTAGTAAAACTGATTTTAATAAAGATACTTTTTTCTTTTGTTTTCCGCGAATAACTCGTCATTTGCAATATGCTTCTGCTCTGCATATACCTAATAGAGAAAATAAAAAAATATTGCTATAGGAGAAATAGCTTTGTTGATTGGTTGTCGGGATTCTTCCTGAAACTGCATTTGCGATTGCTAAAATAGAGAGCACGCCACGTCTTCCTCGTCAGAATTCACGATGGCTTCTACACAATTGTTTTGTTTTAACCAGAAACATTTTCCTACGCAGTGTTTCTGTTTTGTAGCGATGTTTTGTTTCGAAACAAAACGCTGGAGACTCAACTTGAGAGTCCTTCGGTTTTTGAGTAGGCACGCTAAAATTACGGTAAGTCAATAGCAAATCAATGAATTTATCGACAATGTTCACACTTAATAATAATTATTATGAAAACTCAAGGTATTAAATAACCCTATGAATTATGTCATTTGCCGCATATAAATATAAAAAAAAATTATGAAAAATGTTTTGAGCTGCTTTCGTGTAGATTTCTCAATATTCATAAATCATGTTTTTGTTAACTCTCATAATGTCAAGAAAAGCTATCCATTATTTACTATGACAAAGAAACCATTTTAGGGAGCCTTTATTTCGTAAAAACTGCTCAGCATGAACTGAACTCAACATACTCGTAAGATGAACTTACATAACAAATATAATTGTTCCCTTGTTTCACAAATGTGTGAAATTTTCAGACACTTTGTCAAATGTAATGAACTTAGAATCCAATTAAGCTATTAAAGAGATTTTACATTAGATTTAAGACTTTGCCCTCGCAATATCTTTCATTTAGCTAATCAAATTAGGTACTACAATTAACTTTTGATTGAAAACACGTTTAATATCACTCGTGCAATCTAACTTCTACTATTGTTTGGAACCTCCAGCTAAACTTTTTTTAAATTAGCTATAAATCTCTCTTTCGATTAACTCAGTAAACCTAGCAAATTATTTTCGAACTATACAGTAGTCAAAAGGCAAATAAATGAAGGTGAATAACTTGATCATCTTTATTCGAAACGATTGCGGTGTCGCTTTTTAAACCGTCTTAAACCGTCTAGCACCGCGAAATAGGCCTCTGGCGCGGGTTTGTAAAAAGGCTGATTGAAGGAATCCCCTGGAACCGACAGTTAAATGAGCCCTCCGAAGCAAAGAATCATTTTTCTTGATACTTAGTTCAGTCTCGATTGTCCTAACAAAACTGGGAAAGACTGAGTGAGAATTGAAAGATAGAAACGTTTTGCATAAAGGTACTAGTTCCGTTATTACATACATATAAACATATAATCACGCTTTTATTCCTGATGGTAGTTAATCGTAAATCTTAGCTGGTTTTAACAGCCTGCCTGGGAGGAAATGCAACTGGCACATTCTATGTTTTTCTTTCGCTCCCAGTCCAGCAAGAAAGAACTCCGTTGTTACCTTCACATAAGCCACTGGTGGAATATCAGCTCTGAGACCAGTGAACATGGTGACCAGGGTCAACATGCAGGTCACCAGCAGAGTGACTCGACCAGGAATCGCGTCCAGGTCCAACCAGAAGCTAAACCAGGATAGCATCACGACCAAAGAAGAAGGAGCGAAGGTCTGGATGAGATGGTGACCAATTTGTCTCTCGAATCTGAAGTAGACGACCAGTCTGGAATAGTTTCCTGGAAAAAAAGCGTATTAAGTTTCAGTTGAGTGAGTAAAAATCACAACAGAATACTGCCATCGTGGTCTAGATGTCAGAGCCATGGGTTCGATTCCCAGGGGGGAATATAAAATTGAAATTTGTCAATTTATCACTTTGTGAGATTTTCCCCAGTTTGGTTACGACAATGCAGGCTGAATCACCTGAAAATCTGGAAGAAAAAAAAATTCATGCTACGTAGCGCACGTTAAGCTGTCGGTCCCGGTCGCTGTAGTAAATAGTGGCCGTTACACAAACAATATCAGAGGCCTATTAGCTGCGCTATTAGGCGGTTTAAAAACTCTGACACCAGTGTTCATAGAGTCGATCGAATTGATACCCACACGACAGAAAAGAACAACAGAATTGGGTACATAAATGTCATTTTAAAAGTAAAATGTAACACATACCTATATTACTAATAATGCAAACACTAGCACAAGCACATTAACAAACAAGAATTTAAAACAAACAAGTGTAGATTCTAGCTAACACATTTCTAATATTTAAATGGGACCTACTAATTTTTATAAAGAACAGCGATAGAAAATAATCAGTCGACTAGACTGATGTCACTGTAGCGTTTAAAATAATGCGTAAGGTTTCAATTATACCATGTAGTATAGTGATAATGATTAATTTAACATATTTACCGCAGTCATCTAACATCGTTTTGACAGCTGCAGCAGTCAGCGGATATATTTTCAAAACATACATACATACAAATAATCACGCTGCTATCTCTAATGGGGTAAGTAGAGAGTAAAAGAACTAAACACAGGACGTTCCGCCACGTCTGACAAAGTTTTGAGGGTTATTAAAGATAGATTTGTACGTATATTGATGTAGTGGCAGGTTGTCAGCCCATCACCTAGTGTGCAAAATACAGAAACCCTCGGATCCATTAGCTGGTTTTTATAGCATGCCTGGGAGGAAATGCAGCTGGCACATTCTAAGTTTTTCTGTCGCTCCCAGTCCAGCATGGAAGATTCTGATACGAGGGCGGAGTGATATATAGGATAAAAATCAATCTTTGAAGAAAATTATCACAAATTGCATGCAATCTCCTTGTTCGCGACTCTTTTAAAGTACTAAATTAAAATTTTCAGCCAGTACAGCCGGCTTCTTTCTTTTTTGCGGCCATTAAAGAAAAACACACATTTTCGCATAGATGGAGAAAAGTGAATTTCATGTGTTGATTAAATATTATTTATTGCGCAAAAAATCTATTAAAGAAACAAACCAAAGGCTTGTTAAATATTATGGGGACTCTGCTCCTTCGATCAAAATGATTCATAAGTGGTTTTCTGACTTTTGATGTGGTCGGACAAGCACAAGTAATGCTGAACGTCCAGAGCGCCCAATTGAGGTCACTACTCCAGAAATGATCGCTCAAATCCACGATTTAGTGGTGAACGACCGAAGAATTAAAGTAAGGAAGATAATCGAGATAGTAGGGATTACAGACGAACGTGTGCGCAATATCTTACACCAACATTTAGATATGCAGAAGCTGTCCGCGAGATGGGTGCCGCGTTTACTGTCTATTGATCAAAAACGCGTGCGTACTACTTCGGAGGCAAGTTTGGCATTGTTACGGCGTAATAAATCTGAATTATTTCGTCGTTTTATAACGGTTGATGAAACATGGATCCACCACCATACACCAGAAACCAAGCAACAATCAAAATAGTGGATTGCTGCCGGCGAACCAGCTCCAAAGAAGGCAAAAGCAGTTTTATCGGGCAATAAGGTAATGGCTACAGTTTTTCGGAATGCACGTGGGGTAATCCATATCACAGAATATATAATAGTACTACATACAGAATGAAAACTCCCCTTTCCTCCCCAGTCCGATATACGTCACACTCCGCGCCGGATTGGGGTCACATTGTGCGTACGCTTAGCAAGGCGCGCGCATGTTTACCAGTGTATCGGTAATAATAAAGTTTTGTTCCGAAGATGGTTAGGTACTGTTCCCTGTACGGATGTCTATCTACCACAAGATATAACTCCAATTGGAACTTTTTTATTCCTAAGTGATGAGAGACGGTAAGTAGCTTCATACAAAATATGCAACCTAACTATTATATATATTCTTTACTGCATTAAAAACACTGTTTAGTTACAGTGAACTACTTTAATACGTTGGTTTAATCAAGAACCAGATTAATCAAGTGATGATTATGACCGGTATAACAACATTTGTCAACCCTTATAACACGCACATAAACGCAGGCCAAGTACAACATACCGTATGTCGATGTATGACCAAAATGACATTGTATTTATTTATTTACTGTTTATTGTACACAAGTAACATGAGAAAGACAATACACAAGGAATACCGACACAACAGGTACAGCTTATTGTAGTTAGGAGTGTACGAGCTGTGTTCATATTGACTACCTAGAGAATGGAAAACAATCAATGGCGAGTATAACGCTAATTTATTAGACCAATTTCACAAAGTTTTGATTGAAAATCGTCTGCATTTGGCCAAGATGAAAATCTTGTTACACCAGGACAACGCACGAGTACACACCTGCGCGATTGCCATGGCCAAATTCTATGAGTTGCTTCCCCACCTACCTTATTCACCAGATTTAGCCCATTGCGACTATTATCTGTTTCCGCATTTATGAAAATGGCTTGGTGTAAAAATATTTGGATCAAACGAGGAGATCATGGACGAAAGCAATGCCTATTTCGAAAGGTTGCCTAAATCGTATTATATGGCAGGGATAGAAAAGTTAGAGAAACGATGGATAAAAAGCATTGACTCAGAGGGAAACTACGTTGAAAAATAATTAATAATTTTTAAATAATATTCAATCCTTGTTAAATTTTTACCTTATTTATCATTCCGCCCTCGTATTTTCAAGTAGTTTAGAAACACCACTAGAAATACTCTGAAACAATTTTTATCTTACGACTTGTAAAGAATATTTTATGCATCGGAAAGCTATTTCTGTTACAAATTGAGATACAATTTCCTCAAGATCCTCACTATCTATCGCAGATTTTCAGTCGGTATTTTCCGGAATTGAATAAATACATTTTTAAACAGACTTCAAAACAAAAAGGAAGTGGTTCTCGATTTGGCTGTATGTTTTTGTAATGCTAAACGTTACAAATATGCAAGATTGTATGCGATTTATTTTCTTTTTGGAAATGCTTGAGTTATTTCAGCTCTAGATTGAGAAAATACAAGCACAAATAGTGATTAAATAAACATACACACTCACAAATATTAAACGAATACGATTATAAGGTACATACTTAAATAACAAAACACAAAAGGGCACGTTAAGCCGTCGGTCCCGGTCGCTGTCTTTGATAGTGGTCGTTACTCGAACCATGTCAGAGGCCTGATAGTTGTGCTACTAGGCGGTTTAAAAACTCTGACACCAGGGTTCATCGGGTCGATAGACTCGATACCCACTCGACAGAAGAAGAAGAAAACACAAAACAATCATTCAAAAGTTAATGATTTTTGTTTGTTGGCATAGCTTTAAGAATTTAACATACGTGAAATGTTTCACCAACAGAATCTAAAAAAAAGGCAAACATTCCGATTATGAAGAAAAAAATATTGCCCGTTGAAGCACAAAAAAAAAATCATGCGCGGGAATTTTGTCTATATAATTCTTTGAAGATGGAATTCGCAAATATAGTGCAGTGCAACACTGCAATTTTTGAAAACGTAGCAATAGCCATTTTGAAAATTCCATCTTTTAACAGCTTTCACTGAACACAAATACTTGGTACAAGTTAATCATTTCTGTAACAAGGACCAAGCTTCTTACAAATTTGATCTTAACAGGGAAAAGCCTATCCCTGAGCCTAACCTAAAATTGGGCCTGGTTTACCCTCTAGATTGCGGAGGTCAGACGGCAGGCGGTCCGTGTAAAAGCCAGTGGGGTCGCTTGGGCGAAGACCCCGATAGAAGCGTGAGAGTGCTAGGAAAGACAGAGAAAGAGCTACTTTTTAGAAGAGTTTTAAAAACTCCAATCTTTTTTCAATCAGCATCAAATGCTACGGATTAGATGGGACGATATCGAAGCAAATGAAAAGCTAAAAATGCAATGTCTCAGGTAACACCTACTAAGCCATTAAGAAAACAGTATTGAGACACAAATAGGAACGTAAGAATTGAATCGGTTTTAAATGTTACTATTTGCTATTTCTGCTATTACGATATTGAGATACACATGGATTTATCAATAGAGCTTTCGTAGGCGTATGGCATAATGGAAGATTCGAGGCGGCATTAAGTACTGCAGATTTGGAGCTGCCGTGCGTGGATGTTTCCTATCTACGGGAGACTGCGTCCCGCAAACTGATAGGGGTTGCTTAGTCAACGAATCTGAACAACTTTCACTTTATTAGTTAGCTGGACGCTGTCCCTTACACCCGGTATATAAATTCTGTTTGCCGCCACCACGACTCTTTCTGAATGCTAGGCGCCGTAAAGAGCAATTTTAAAAGACAGAAATAAAATCTTCTCACCATCTTTGTCGATCATGTATCCATTGGTTTCCTCCAATCTCAAGGGCTGTCCGATGTGGTACTGCAACAGTTTCAGTTCAGGGTTGATGGTGACACCAGCCTCGCTCCAGCGAAACCTCACCTTTTGATTACTATAGGAAACTGGAAATATTACAATAAAAGTCTAATTTCGAATATAAAATTATAGATTTTTCAATATTAATTACTGTATTCCAAAAAAAAAGTTTCAATTTACAAAATGAACTCAAATCTAATCACAGGTAATAAAAGGCCTCCAGAGCGTCCTGCTGTGGCATGGTGCCCAGCATGCTGGCAGCATTCTCCCTTTGGATAGCGAGGCTATTCCGCTGCGCAAGGCAAGACGCTTTGAAAGGTCCTTTATGAATTTCTTTGTATCCGGGACCAAAGGATTTGGATTCCTAGTCTGTTTTTTATTTATGATGGAAAAAAATGTGTTTAGTAATTTTACTGCACGGTTGCGTAAAATGAGTATTTTATTCGTAAGTCCTTAAATGTTGAAAATCAAACTCAAAACTAGAGAAAACTTTAAATGAATCAGTTCTCTAATTCAGTGGAATTAGTCTATTTTTTATGTTAATTAATGAGACAGAGGTGATGGTGGAACGAGATCAATAAAAAAACTTTTTTGGGCAGGTAAAATTTGACAGTACAAGCGAATGTGACAACATAAATTTGAACAAATGCGAGAGTAAGTACCTACTTCTTATTTTCATAGTTACGGATGCTAACGGAATTAACCGTCTTGAAAACAAACACATACTTTTTCTAGTTTTGATGTTTTGAAAGGTCTGTAAATTTAAATTGGATTTACAGCTCACAGGATCCAAAGATGAAAATAACATTCGTATTTTCAAACGTATTTTTACGTGTAGCGAAATAGTATTGAATAATGTACCTACGGGCAACGGTAAACCAGGATCAAAACTGTTGTTTTTCAAGAATAAAATATAAACTAAATAAGTAGGTAATCAGATAAAAAAAAACAGAAATTAAATTGATCAAAAATTCACCGAGATATACCATACATACATACATAAAATCACGCCTTTATCCCTTACGGGGTAGGCAGAGCGATAAACGCCTCGTAAAAGGTGGTTTCGCCACGTCTGACAAACATTGAGGGCAATTTTAGATTGAAAAGTGTATTGAGATATACCATTATAAAGCTAGTCCAACCAAAAGACTTCGTACACTAATGAATATATTTCGAAATTTCTTTCACAGTAATTTTTGTATGGTGACAACATATATTACTGATAATTTAAAAAAAGTCACGCACATATCCGTGGACACCTTGCATTATCATTATTATACCAGCTAGCATTTATCCTACATAATAGTCCCTATTTAGTCTTCGATAGCTACAGTAAGATTCAAAACAACTTTAGACCACAACCTTTCCCAAAAAAAATACTCACAGCTCTCAATATAAATAGGGCACGACTGTATGTCCATGGGGTAGAGTTGAAATTCCATCTGGCAGGCGATGATGGCGTGCATTCTAGCTGCATAGCGAACCGTTTGGTTTCTGTACAGCGTCACAGAGGAGAATTTGTGTGTCAGTTCTGCGATCTCTGTAAACATAATAGGCAAAGAGTTATGAGGAAAATTGAGTTAGGTTAGGAGGAATGTCAGCATTGAGTGACTACGGGTTGAAGAAGAAGAAGAAGGAGGCATCTCATCCGTAAACACAGAATATCCACTAGATAGAATATTATAATATTATATTAAGAAAAGTCTACTCGTTTGTTCCGAATATAATATTACCTTATATTACGTTATTCTCAGTTTTGAAAATACATTCATTTACCCACGTTTTTATAAAAAAAATAAGTTCAATAACACAGAATACAGGGCGTCCCACGGCGATGCCACACGGAGGGAAAGTACCTTAAATATTAATGATAGGATATTTTACTGAAAGAAGACATCGTTTAATTTTTAATAATAAGTAGAACTGCATTCACAGATTGTTTTAAAATCGCCTACCTCAACCGGGAATCGAACCCGTTAAATGTGACAGTAAAATTACATGTATTTTATAATAGCGTCTGAAAGGGCTACTCATAAGCATTATTTTTTCCTTAATAACCTAGCATATTAAATGAAACTAAAAACATAAAATTTCACATTTTATTTAAAAAAAAAAATTAACAAAATGCTCAAAATGTGATCCGTTCTGTTGTATACAAATTCTCACTCATTTAATAATTTCTCTCCCTGTCGATTTACTTATTTTTGCATGGTGGATGTTTAAAATAATATGTCTAAGTTCATTTTGTAACTCCTGCACACTGTTGTACCGGTTCCTGTAAACTAAATCTTTTACATAACCCCATAAAAAAATATCAAGTGGGGTTAGATCTGGGGATCTCGGTGGCCATCTAATTTGTCCAAAAGTGCCGATCCAGGAAGGAAAATGTTCATTAAGAAACTCGGCTGTTCTCCTACTGTTATGAGCCGGAGCCCCATCTTGCTGGAATATGAGATTTCGTCGATCAGCATCAGGAAGATTATTAATCTCATTTCATAAAATCTCAAGTATTTCTAGATATCTTTCCGTGTTCAGAGCTCCTTCGTAAAAATGTATGAAGAAAACCCGGTTACTTACAATCCCACACCAACAGTTGAAAGAAAAACGCACTTGATCATTAGTCTCGCGGATTCGTAAGGGATTCTGTCTGGACCAAATGCGATTATTATGCCGGTTGTACATACCGTTGTTACTAAAGTTTGACTCGTCTGACCAAATCGCCGCCCCCGCATAATAAAATGACAAGTCCAAAAATGCAACTTTTCAGGAGTGACGAAAAACTGAATTTTGGTCATATCTCAAAAATTTATACACATAAAATTATAATCCATACATATTTCGAAAGCTAATTTTACACCGAACAAATTATCAATCTTTATTTTTAAAAGAAGGCTTTGTTTATAGCAAATAACACAAGTTTTGTATAGTAGTGAAAATAAACATGCAAAGGTTTTTTTTAAAGAGTCTTGTCATTTTATTCTCGTAAATCTCAAGTGTCAATCATTATGACAAAATCATATTGTAATTTTGTTTGTCCACTTTTTCAGCACAAATATTTTTTTGTAATACGTGTTTGTTATATTATTCTAGTAAAATTTATTTATGATTATACCGACATCAGGTTCTGTAATTATATTCTACTACTTCAAATAAAACAAATATTTTCTAAGAGATTATTACCATTTATTTAGTACGATGAGATCAAACAATACCTACTATACTCCTACTATAAATTCTTCTTATAAGACTGTATTATTTAAGGGCAAACAATGAATAATAAACCTACCTAAAGACTTCCATTCCAGAAAAATACAATTAATCGTCGTCAGACTCACTTTGAGTCTCTTGAATTCCTTCAACAACATGAAGAGACTTGTAAAAAGAGTGATAATGTTGTGGGATAGCTTGTGCGCTACATAAACTCATTAAATCTGTGTACAGAGCTTTGCGGACTGGATGAAAGCTCTGGGATGCTGGTTTCAGGTCGTCGGTTGCTGTATTGATAGATGCAGAATTACGTGTCTTTTTTTTCGGCGATCAATCCTCGTGTTTGTGGTGATTAACTTCAAATATTCATCTTCTAATTTATATTTGAAATATAAGCAGTCTGGATGTGAGTTTGAGGCACGTACTTCCGAAACTTTGGACCATTGTACTTTGTTTCCATTTTCGTCCTTCATCCATTTTTTTCCTGTTATCAGAGCTTTTATATAAAAAAAATCTGCTTGAATCATTTCTGTTACTTTGTATTTATTTCCAGAGACTTTTGCATTTATGATAGCAGAATAAATTTGATCTGGAGTATACACTACTTTGTATTTTAATTCACGCTCCACGGTTGAATGCATAGAGTCGCCCTCACTCTGACCGTGGCCTGTTGTAAAGAAACGATGAGTTATTGTCATTTGCATCATTTTTACAATGTAAATATAGAGCGCAAAAATGAATCTATTCTTGTTTTGACCACCGCATCCATCAGAGTAAAAAGATATTTCCTTGATTCCTCTTTCGTGTTCGTTTTTAATAATCTGCAACAGACAGCTCCCTATTTCAATTATTCCTCTTTTGGCTATTTGCTGGTGCCAGACATAACAATAACCTTGACAGTTTGTAGAATCATAAACAGTAAAATTTTAGACAGAATATTTTCGCTTCTAGTCAAATATTCCTACAGGTGATTGAGGATTATTTAAAACTATCTCAAGATCAAAAATTGCTACTGTTGAGGTGCTATTGTCGAATGTTTCTTTATCTGTATTTTTTAAATTCGTGACTTTGTCTTTGTTTTTGATATGTATGTCATATGATTCCTGCAACTCTGTCTTGCGAGCAGCATCATCTTCATGAAACATAGTACAAATGGAGCACTGATCTTTTTGGGCTTGAAGAATGAGAGGTTAAATTTTGTGTAAAAAATTGAGTCATAGTGGCGTTTGGTAGCCATACCGCAAGAAAAGTTCTGCTTTTCAACCAGTCTTGGTAAAGTCGGTACATTTTTGATATATTTAGGAATTCTGACAAATATTTTCTTTGCGTGTCTTTTCTAACGTAATGAGATTCTTTTGTAGAAAATTAATTGATATGCTGAATACCTTCCTTCAGTTTCAACAGCCACTTTCCGTAGCCTGTTGTCATGTTTTAATCTATTATCTTTCAATTCATTCTTTGATTGAAGTTTTTCTAATGCCGTGTAAAAACTTGGTTTGAACTACACAAGGTATTCAGGAAAAAATACGACACACCTGATTTTTTGTGTTATTTACCATGACATTGTATTTCACTGTTTGTGTACGGTTATTTTTTCGATCAATCGTAATTTTTTTATTATTTCAGATTTTGTGTGTCTTAAAATGAAGTCCCATTGGCGCTCATGGTCTGACAATTTATAATAAGAATCGAAAATAGCTTGTCTTTGATTTTGCGAAATGTTTTCACCACATTTTCTCCTTCAAGAACAAATGGGGCCTAAGTTTTTTTTTTGAATATTCCTTTTTTGATCGACATACAGTGTTTAGGAATCTATTTAGAAATAAACGATTTGACTGTGACTGAAGAAAGTAAAGTTATTTTTAAGGTTCTCCAGTTTTTTTTAGTCTTTTAGCCTTATTATTCTGCCATTCTTTTTCATCTCTTGGCCGTTTTCTCGTTATTTTTTTTGGTACTGTTGATGTAGATGGAGTATGTAGATTTTCTTCAACAAATCTATTTATTTCACAACTTTTTTTTTAATTTCTTCGTCTTCTATTAACTCATTTGCTCTAAATGGTTATTCATCATTTTCAAAAGTACTGATTGTTGCAACTTCTTGTATCTCACTGATTTCACATTGTTCAACATGTTTATCAGTTTTATCTTCGTCGCTTATCTGTTGATCACCAAGCGTCTCTTCCACTATTTAAACCACTATGACGTATCCCGATTCTGAATCGGACGCTTTCTGTGTTACTGCATCACAGTTTGGAGAGGGAGAATGTACTAAATCTGCGTTTTAATTTTTTATTAGAATCAGTTTGTTCCAGTTGCGGTTCATTGTCAAAACTTACAGGCTTACACCATGTTTTAATTTTACAACATGTTTTAAATTTTGTTCCAGTTGCAGTTCATCGCCCAAACTTTCAATTTCATCGTTATGTTTATCATTCTTTTCCAGTTCCGATTCATCGTCCAAACTTACAGGCTCATTGTATTCGCAAAAAAATATAAAAGTCGATTAGTGAAACTGACAAATTATTTGAAACAGAATAAAATGACTAAAGCTCATGGCTGCATAAAGGAGTAAAAATATTTATAAGAACATAATTGTATCTATTCTTAGCATATCGAATAGAAGTAAAGTTTTTACTAATGTCAGATAATATGATTATTCTTATTTGTACTTTAGTTTGTTCATATAAAGAACAAAATGATAACTGTGCATATCTCCGTCATTTTTAGCCAGAAATTAAAGAAAAAAAATTATAAAGTGTATTAGAACTCGTAGATTCCAAATATTTCAAAACCCTTAAAAAAATGATAATAGCTCATTGTCATTTTATTCTGCGGGGGCGGCGAAATAATGGTGTTCAAAAAATTTTGATCCTCAAGGATGAGTCTCTCGATATGTTGGCAGAAATTGAGTCGTCTTTCAACATCTCCCGGCCGTAATTTTTGTACTAATCGCCCTTCAACATAACTTTAAACTTGTATTTTTTCAGCACGCGATGTATTCTACTCTTTGAAATTCCAATTTCTTCTTCACCTTCCCTCACTAAACTCTTCGGGTACGCTTCAAAGTAAATCAGAATGTTGAGTTCATCATCGCTGACGTTTATTATCTGCTGCTGTGGTTGCTGTAAGCGATGATCAAAACGTTCTAATTTTTTTAAATTATCCACCAATCTTTTTTAACACAAATCGAGATGGTGTGTGTCTTTCGGGATATCTTTCGCGGTACCACCGCAAAGCTAATGAAATGTCTTTGTGATTTAAAAAGTATGCTTCTATTAAATCCAAATTATTTTGTTACGCCATGGTAAGTAAATTAACACAAAAATTGCTAATAAACGAAAATGAATCTCACAATGAACAAAAGAACAGACGCTTGAAAATTTAAGTGTTCCATTTTAGAATTATTTATTTTTACTAATATCAGCCAGTTGCATGGTAATTGTGAGCTCATGAAGAAGTACCTACTACACTTTATGTATCGCTTTATTATTATCATGTACTTATACCACGGAAATCTCGTATCTCAAGTGGGTAGATCTTTGAAATGATAATGTTAATTGTTGGAAGCATGGCCAAGTCAGAGGAAATTTCTCTGAACAAAATTTTAAATAAAATGTAAAAATTTAAGTTTTTAGTTTCATTTAATATGCTAGGATATTAAGGAAAAAATAATGCGTATAAGTAGCCCTTTCAGACGCTATTATAAAATAAATGTAATTTTACTGTCACTTTTGGCGGGTTCGATTCCCGGTTGAGGTAGGTGATTTTAAAAAAATCTGGGAATGCAGTTCTAGTTATTATTAAAAATTAAACGATGTCTTCTTTCAATAAAATATCCTATCATTAATATTTAAGGTACTTTCCCTCCGTGTGGCATCGCCGTGGGACGCCCGTATATTATAGCGATAATAAAGATGCATTTTTTATTGCTGTAAAATATTATGTGTTATTTAAATCATTTTTATCTGCTCTCATTCTAGTATTATTTAAATTATAAACGTCACAACAAATTTATAAATAACATACTTTACGATCATAATCTATACATTTAATAAAACTTTAGAAGGGTCGTGTCTGGACATTGAATATTTTTACAAAAAAATAATTGCAGCAGGCGTTATTAACGATATAAAGAAAATAACATTTTTTTTTATTGTTTTCTTTCTGTCCGTCTGACTGTCTGTCTGTATGTTACCACATCACGCCAAAACTGCTGAACCGATTTTGATGGGACTTTTTTTATTCAACTGTGTGTTACCTGGGTTGCAACTTAGGATATCTAAAATCACGCTACCTGAGTTAGGGGAAGGCAGGAAATTGAAATTTGGCTGTTTTTTTAACCGATTTTATGGAACTTTTTTTATTCAACTAAACAGTATTTAAAATCAAATTTACGATACAAATAATCACGCCTCATTTCTTAGAAGGTAGGTAGGAAATTAAATTTCGGTCGTTTTTAACCGATTATGATGGAACTTTTGTTGACGTAGGGGGTAGGCAGGAAATAGATCTCTGATCGTTTTTAAAGGGACATTTTATTTGACTGAGTTTTTTAATTGCCTGGTGTCCAGCCTAAGTTAGAAATAATCACGCAAACCATTCTAATGTTGAGTAAATACCCCAGTTTGTATGGAAAACACGCAGTGTCGAACATACTGAAAACGCTTCTCCGCGCTTATTAGCGGGATCTGCTAGCCCGCGGCGTACGAAGTCGCGGGCACAGCTAGTGCTGAAATAAAATTTATTAAACATACTTTTCGTTGTACTTAAGTTTACTGTTCGTTGCACCTGCTCTAACCAACTCTAACAAAATTCCGTCAAAAAGTAAAATATTAACAGTAATGGAAGTAAGGAAGGAAGAAGTCCACAATAAATACCAAAAAGCCATGTATCCAGTTCTTTAAAAAAAACTAAACAGCGCCCACAGCGCATTTCAGGAAATATATTGCACATAATCATAATTATTATACCAGCAAAGACTTGGAAAACATTGAGTGGTGTTCAACTCCTGTTGATTTTGTCATCGTGTCGTCAATATTAGTTTTTTTTTCTCCTACCCCATCGTGTAATATCTTCATTTACGTGATGTTGGCGGAATTGTGACAACACAAAAGCCATATAACCTAAGAATTGAATTGAATTGAAAACATTGAGATTCTTCGCTTTGGGAAAACCTGTAACTAAGTAGTAAATAAAGTTTCGATGTATGAGAGTAGATACAATAGTGTATGAAACTGCACATAACTAGGTATTACAATGCTCTTGATGCTTCGTTATGTAGTAGCTTCATAAACTACTATTCTAACACAGATTACTTTACAGGGATAATATAATAAATTAAATTTTACTATCGCCGTGAAATATTTTGTGCTATTAAAAAAAATATTACAACAAAATTAATAATGTTACAATTAAAGAGTGGGTAGGTCAAATGGTTAGTGCTTATTCAGTCCGATAACGAATGTTAAGTAACCATCGCCGTGGTCAGGCCATAGATGGGTAACCGGAAGGCACGTTAAGCAGTTGGTCCCGGTAAATATCGTAAATAGTAGTCATTAAGCCCTGTCAAAGGACATTGCTAAGCATTGGCAGCTTGAAAACTCTGACAGCTGTGTTGGCCACTAACCTGGCAAAAGCCTAATCTAGGTTTGGGTCTGGTTTCCCTTATGGGTTGCGCAGGTCAGATGGCAGTCAGTCTGTATAAAAACCAGCATCCTACTGTTTATCATCATCATCATCTCCATAGCCTTATCCCGTAACCCACGGGGCGGCTACCTAATATAGGAGATTGAACGATGATGTGATGATGATGATGATAGTAAAATATATTTAAAAATAATTTAATACCTATAAGAACCACTTATCATACTTTGAGCCACTCAACTCAAGCACAAAATAAATTGAGAATATACCTTCATAATACAAACCTTCATCGAAAATCTGCAATAAAAAGAAATTTGTGCAAAAGCAAAAGCGTAGTGCCCATACTATACAGAAAATCCTATAAAAACATATTCGATAAAACAGCGACCTTTTATTAAGATTTTCTAGGAGTATTAAGTTTACTTTCATCATATAGGTACATTTTATTTCACAGAAATATGAGGAGAAAATATTTGATCCAAAATAATATTTTTATTTATTTATAGTATAAATTTTGAATGTACATTAAAAGCATAATAATATGCTTTTTTAATTTCTCTCATAATATACAATTTCAATAAAATGAACGCACATAAATATTAATAAAGTTAACATCAGTTAAATTAAAACTGTTCATGAAACGGACTACCACTTGTGAGTCTAGAGGAAATGTAAATTAATATTGCGTTTTATATCAAAGACCAAACCTGTTATTAATTAACCTAATTTAATTTGTTTTATATTTTTGTCATTATTAATGGATAAGATTAAATTTTATTTTAGATAGTAAAACAGAAATTGATAAATTTGTCCTTAGGATTTCAATAAATAAGCTGTCAAAAAATACTCGCAAAATAATGTAAGACACGGATTAGGTAAAGAATTAAAAAAGAAAAGAAAAATAGAGCAATCTACCGTAATCAATCTGGAGTAGAATTATGTTTTTATTCTCTTGTGCATATTTTTGTACGTGCCTTAGTACAAAATATTTTATGATTGTGATTATGTGTTAAAATATTGCAAAAAGTCTTCTGTCTCTTGAATTTACAATGTGACAATTGCAGCATGATGTCCGTACCGATATAAATACAAATATTATGTTTATAAAATACAAATTTTGTCTGGCCAATAGTATGTGCTTTTAGTGCGTTGACAAAATTTTGATTTCAATCTACTCAAACTCATAGGTACGTTTGCTAAAAGTGCTTTGGATACATTTGCAAATTTCACAAAATGTCTGACAAACGTGAAAATAAAACTAAAAGTGAATCAGTTGTGGGATATTAAAACACCCTACCAGCTGATTGATGACGGTAGTGAAATGCTCCTCCTAAAATTAAAAATTGATATTAGACATTAAAAATATGGAACTGATTAAATGCATTAAACAAACTAGTTGAATAGTCTCTGATGAAGGTCCCCAAAGTATCTAGAATACTCGTAGAACTAGAATCAGCGCCAGTAATTGGGACCAAAATAAATTGTTCAGTATCTCTCGCAGTTTCCGTAAATAATAAATATTTAGGGTCAATACCGCTAATGGTATTTTTTTTTTTAAAAAATACATGGAATAAGTAGGTATGTACTCGTAGTTACTGAAAATTTATCAACTTTTAAATCGATCGCGATCGAGGTCAGTTCGGATGATAATTGTCAACGTTTGGAGGGTTGTTAAGCTGCACCTTTCCATACAAGAGGCGAAAACGGTTACCACCCTATAAATTTAGACCGATTCCTATTTTTTCGTTTCAAAATTTAATTTGTTAGATATATTTAAAATTTGGTTCCTACGTTTTTATTTTTTTGGAATATAATATTTATAAAAAGATTTGCAATATTTTTATAGGAATGAAAAAGAGGTCATATCTTTCTACAGTCATTACCTATAACCTTTCTAATTACCTAATCTAATCTAACCTTTCTGTTTTAATTTAACATGGAGGAAATTTCGTAGTGTAGTCTAACTCGCTTTATAATCGGATCACATTTATAGACCATAATGAAACCTAAAAGCAGCAATCCTCTTTTACCACCCAGTAACATTCCCAGCCCTAGGGACTGGAACTTTGCAAAGGCTGATTTTAATTACTCTATCAACTATTACCTACGTGTATCCAATTGTGATTTTATATGTATAAAGCTCCAGACGTAGATACTGCTGTCCAATCGTTTTATTCCATCATGTACAATATATGCGACCAAAGTGTTCCAATAAAATCTCGTCCTAAAAGTACCGTAAGACGTTATCCTGTTTGGTATACGATTGATATATTTAAAGACCTAGAGCGTAAGGCACTATTACACCAAAAATGGAAAGCGACTAATGATAACTCAATCTATAAATCTTTTTCGAAACTCAGAGCAGATCTTAAAATAAGAATTTCAAAATCATATGACGCTTATGTCTTCCAAAAAAAAAAGATATAAAAATTAATCCCAAGAAATTTGGCGGCACATTAACAACCTCAAAACTACTGGTGGTTTCGTTTCACGAGTAAGCTGCCAAGATACAATTGTAGATGGTAGTGAAGCTGCTGGAGCGTTTGCAAATTTCTTCTCTAGTGTTTTTCTTCCACAGGTGCCTACCCTATGCGCCGCGTCCGCTAGCCAACAAGATAACAGTTCATCCGCTAATTATATTAACATAGATTGCATTAACTTCTCTGATATTCTACTGGCATTAAAAAAACTAAAACCTAGTTGCGCTGTAGGGCCGGATAATTTGCCCGGTTATATTTTAAAAGCATGTCAAGAGATTTTAATCAATCCTTTGTCATTCATCTTTAATCTCTCGCTTCGAAGTAATAAATATCCATCAGTCTGGAAACTTTCCCAAGTGACACCTATACCAAAATCGAAAGATAAAACATTGGTAGAGAATTATCGTCCGATTGCAATTTCATCAGCCTTAGCCAAAGTCTTCGAGTCTATCATCCATTCCAAACTTATCAAACAAGTAGATCCATATCTTAATAATTAACAACACGGTTTTCGATCAGGAAGATCAGTAAATTCCAACCTTTTGACAAAAGTAAACATTATTTCCAATTTTATGGATAAAGGGATTCAAGTAGACGTTGTCTTCTTTGATTTTACAAAGGCGTTTGATCGAGTTCATAATGACGTTCTACTATATAAGCTTTCCGCTATTGGATTCGCACCTTCTTTACTTAAATTCATTGCCGACTATCTGGCTAATCGCCAGCAGTTTGTCAAACATGGCACTTTTATATCCAACCCATATTATACTCGATCAGGCGTCAGTCAAGGCTCAATTCTTGGCCCCCTCCTATTTATCATTATGATAAACGATATTGAGTCAGTTATTGCACATTCTTCTTGCCTGCTTTATGCAGATGATCTAAAACTTCTACACCCGATTCAAAGTACTGACGCCTGCTTTCGGCTTCAGGCGGATATCGACGCGATTTTCCAATGGAGTACTAAAAATAAGTTGCTATTTAATACATCCAAATGCTCTGTGCTATCATATACCCGTGCTATTCAACCTGCATACAATACATATTTCTTAGAAACGGGAAGATTACCCGTGTTAACTCCATCAAAGACCTTGGAGTGCTATTCGATGCTCGACTAACATTCAATGATCACATTGGATCTTTAGCTAAACAATGTTTCAAAGACTTGGTTTTGTTATTCGAAATGCTAAAGACTTCAACGATCCAAAAGCTATAGAACAACTTTACTCAGCATTAGTAAGAAGTAAAATCGAGTCAGCATCTGTAGTATGGGGTCCGCACGAAAGCACATACACACTGTTGCTAGAGAAAGTGCAAAAAGCGTTTCTTAGGTTTCTTTATAAAAAAGTCTATGGATACTACCCCTTTTTATACCCGACAAAGTTTATACAAGGCACATTAAATTATAATTCTTTATCTACGCCCAGAAAGTTTCAATTAATAATAACAATTATTCGTATTTTACGTGGGGAATATAACAGTCCTGAATTAGTTTCACAAGCACTCCGGTTTTTTGTACCCGTAAATATTTACGTGGTCGCTCACACCGACTTCTCTCCATCCCTGATTGTCGCATTGTGTCACATCGAGAGTCACCAGTCTTGCCTGGGGTTGGTCTAGTTGAGGAGTTGTTGACTCAAAATCCGCAGGTTGACGTGTTTGCAGATAAGTGGCATGTTATTGAGAGAGAGAGAATGAGCTTTAGTGAATTTTTTTAACTATTAATTGTTTATTATTTTTGTATAAAGTATTGGTAAAAAGTAGATTATTGTATTTTTCTCCCATAAAGTCGATAATAATTATTATTTTTTGTTTTATGTTCATATTATATTTTTTGTTTTCTTCTGATTTTATGATTATATAGTTGTCTGTGATTTGTTTTTCAAAGATCTCAACATGTTTAACCTCTAATATTAAGTATTTAGTTTAAGTTTAATTTTAAGTCAGTTATGTTTGTACTTATACAATCGCCTTAGGCTTGCCCTGTAATGGTTGTGTAAATGATGTTAACAAATAAACAATAAACAATAGACAGCTTTGTTAAATAAATTGTACTAAATACCTAAACTTACAGATACAAGTCAACTAAATAAATCAATTTGATACTGCCAGTACGGATTATGAGTATTATAAACATAAAAATGTTACATTATACAACATAATAAAAGTATCGGACACCCTAATGGGTGTAATAAAATGTAATCCTTTTATAGGTTGTTTTGTTCGGTTATGACATAAAGTAACGAGGTAGTACTTAACATCAATGACGTCATAGCAAATTGAGTAACAAAAGGATCCCTCACTATCATTTATCGTTTCTTGTTGATCGTGAAAGGCCCGTAATAAATTAAGATATACAAAAGATTTTAGGCAGAATAAAATAATAATTACGCAAAAAAATATTGGGGTGAGCTAAGCAGTCCTCTATTTAAGCCAGAAAATGTCCAGTTTGGACATAGGCCTTACCTAATTAAATAAATTTTCACAACGCCAGGTAAAAAGGTAGATTATATCGTGGAAGGTGAGTGTAGTAGAAAATGTTATTTTCAGTTTTGATTTAGTTAGCGTTTTAAATAGGTGGGGTTTTCGACTTCTAAACTATAATGTATGATAAAGGTTAAGAAAACAGTTTAGTGTTTTTGTTACTGACCTATCTATTTATAAAAAATAAAACTCGCGTCTGATGTGATAATGTAAAAACTGTGTAAGTACCTAGCGTTCCGAATTTCGTTTAAAATTTGGCACAGTTTATGCTGCACACGACCAACGTAACAAATATGCCAATTTCTCCTTAATGTAGAAGTTTCATGAATAGCTTGGACATTCCGATAGTGTGGTATTATGATATATAATATAATAAATTCAAATTCATGGTATTCTGATATAAAAGATGGAAAGCTTTCTGACTTCCTGTAAATAGAAACGCGGCTAACCAATTAAATAGGTGTATTGGAATACACCTTTTCGTTGAAAAGTTTTTTTTTTTATTAAAATGAAAATAAGAACTGTAAGAGAAACCTGTTTCCATTAGTTCCGCTAAGCAACAACAGATGGCGGCGTTAGTATTTCAAACGCGGTATCGTTGTGTCCACGGGGAACACACATAAGACCCAAATGCCTTTTGATTTGTATCTTCGCTCGGCTTTAAGCTTAGGTATTGAGCTGCTACCATGCAACCGTGGAACAGTTCATATCTATTGCAAAACAGTTTTAGTAGTGTGCTTCGGGTTTCCCACTAACGCTATACTCACGCTGTTCTTAAGCTTTGCTTTGTAACTGTAGCATTCTTGTACTTTGCTTGCTTGTTGGCTTGAAATATACGAACGTGTATCACCTACCATCGGATTATTCTTTAAAGAACCCCTCACCCCCTCTACAATCTGGCGCCCAACGACATGGATCCGAAGTTTGTGGTTACGCTCCGGGGTAGAGTTACGACAACAAGAAGGAAGAGCTACGGTACCAAGACAAAGAAAAGCAAGAAAGAGAAGAAGATGCCTCTCTCCGACGATCAGTTCAAGAAATTACTGCAAGCGATAGGCCATAAGAAAGGTTCCCTACCTACCTGTACTGCAACCTATGATGGCGAAGGTAAGTTTGAGGCGCTTGAAGCTTTTCTCGCTGCGGTCAACGTATTCAAGACAGTCGAAGACATATCGGACCAGGATGCGCTGAGTGGATTACCTTTGAAACTAAAGGGAGATGCAGCGATATGGTAGCAAGGCATCAAAGGGAAAATCACTACATGGCCTGACTTTGACAAACGTATTCGTAATACGTTCGCTCCCAAGAGACCGCCATTTGCTATTTACGAGGATATTATTAATATCAAACGGGAAGCAGTCGACCGATAAATTTATTACCCAGAAGAGGTTGCTGTTTTCACAACTTGCAGAAGAGCCAGAACATCCTGAGATCCTACAGTTGAACATGATTTTTGCCACTCTCAACCCTAGAATACAAGACAACATTTCAAGAACTTCCTTAAAAACTTACGATAAATTACTGAGGAAGGCTCGTTGCGTTGAAGAATTGTACGGGAGTGATCAGAGAATGGTGGATGAATCGAAGGCCACATTTAAGAAAAAGAGATGTAGCTTTTGTAGAATACCGGGACACTTGATGGAAGAATGCAGGAAATTGAAAAAAAAAGGAAGGACATCCTTAAGGAAAACCTCAACACAAGGATGAAATGACTTCAGCTACACAGATGCCTTCACCGTCTACTGCAAAGTTTTCCTGCTATGGCTGCAGTGCTCCAGGGGTCGTGCGCACCAACTGCTCAGTACGTAATTCATCAAAGGGAACAACATCAACGAATCAAGTCGAATTTAGCTCAATTTTCTACTTCTGGACTGGCATGTGAAAGTACATAGAGAGCTATGTTAAGAATTGTGTGGCGTGTCAACGTTATAAACCCACGAATTGGAAACCGGCAGGTTTAATACAAACCACATCTTTGAATAAAAGATTTGAGGCCATAGCTTTCGATCTATTTGGGCCTTTACCGCCATCACATGATAATAAAACATAGATTTTCATAGTCGTGGATATTGCTTCAAGATGGGTCGAAGTTTTTGCCTTAGAAACGGCCACTGCAGAAAATTGTGCCACTAAGTTAATCAACGAGGTTTTTTTCGAGGTACGGAGTACCGAGGCGTATGACCAGCGATAATGGTACCCAATTTGTTAGCGCAGTCATGCAACAGGTGGTACACAGTTTTTAAAATAAAGCAGTCATTCACACCGCTATATCATTTCGAAGCAAATCCTGATGAGAGGAAAAATAGGGAGCTTAAAACGTAACTCGCAATTGTAGTCGAAGGAGAACAACAAAACTGGTCAGAAAAGCTACCCAGCATACGGTTTGCGATGAATACAGCATTAACTTCTTCTACTGAATGTACTCCATCGTTCTTGACGTTCGGAAGAGAGCTTAGAACGCCTTATGATAATCTTCTAGATTTTCGCCAAATACTTCTGACAGATAACTTTTTGCCGGAGATAACTCCGAAGCTTCGCCTTTTGTCAGACAATCTTATTTAGGCTAGAGAGGTTCAAGAGAAGAAAGAGGAAGCTCGTAAAGTCAATGTTGACCAGAAACGAATTGATCAACCTGAGTACAAAGTTGGAGATTTGGTGTTGGTTGAGCTTCATACAATCAGTAAATCTCCTCAAGGTTATTCAGCAAAGTTTGCACCCCGAAGAGATGGAAATCATAAAGAAGCATGGACCGTGTTCATACCAAGTTTCTTCGTTAACAGCACCGGATCAACCATTAGGTATATGTCATGCTTCTGCTTTGGCGCCTTTCCAAAGCTCGGTCAACAGCACAAGTGATGTTCCTGCTCCAGTACATCCATTACGTAAGCGAGGAAGACCACGCAAAAATCTACTGTCGGAGCAGCCAAGTCAGAGAGGGCGAGGACAAGGTCGTCCAAGAAAAACTATTTTGTAAGTTTGTCCCTATCGTCGGGACGCACTCCTTTTGGGACAAAGGGGGAGATTGTAAGAGAAACCTGTTTCCATAAAGTTGTATTGAATGTAACGCCAACCATTAGTTCTGCTAAGCAACAACAGATGGAAGTGTTAGTATTTCAAACGCGGTATCGTTGTGTTCACAGTGAACACACATAAGACCCAAATGCATTTTGATTTGTATCTTCGCTCGGATTTTAGCTTAGGTATTTAGCTGCTTCCATGCAACCGTGGAACACTTCATATCTATCTCTTCTCAGTCGTAACACTCTTGGCAGAGTGGTCGTGGTCGTTATGGGTTGGTGGCACGCTTCACCAGTCGCCGCCATTCTTCCCTTATGGCTGCTTTTCTTGTGCACTCGTGAAGGGGCCCATCAAAAGCCTTTCTGATTTGGTCCGTCCACCGCGTTGGAGATCTGCCGCGAGCCCAAGTGCCTTCCATACTGCCTTGCACAACTAACCTCCCTATACTGGTGTTATCACACCGAGATACATGTCTAAAAAACGTCAATATTCGGCTCTGGACTATCGAGGAAAGGCGATGTTCAACCTTAAGTTCTTGGAGAATAGAGGCATTGGTGCGAAACTCTATCCACGATATTCTGAGCATTCTCCTCCAGTACCACATCTCTAGAGCATCTATTTTCTTCCTTTCGACGTCTCGTAGGGTCCATGTCTCTGCCGCATAGAGCAATACAGGGAAAACGAGCGCTCGAACCAATCGCGCTTTGGTCGATTTTGTTATATCCCCGTTCCGCCAAATTTTCTTGCTTGCTTATTGCAGACCTAGCAATTGACATGCGCCTTTTAATTTCGTCAACACAACCACCCCCATTGGATATAAGAGCCCCAAGATATAAATGTACGATGAGACAACTTCGCAGCCTGCGATCGCTGTTATCTCCGGACAGTTGTTATTCGTTCGATCGACAATCATCATTTTGGTCTTGCTACGGTTTATTTTTAATCCAAAATGAAGGCTGATGTTTACCATTTTACGCAACAGATCTTCGATATGACGCTCACTAGTCGCAAATAATGTGGTGTCATCTGCGTATCGCAGATTTGAAATTCGCAAGCCTCCTACCCCGATACCATCCGTCCAGTCTTCTAAAGTCTCTCGCATTATAAGCTCTGTATATATGTTAAACAGTAGCGGAGAAATTATACATCCTTGACGGACTCCCACACTTGGGTGGAAATCATTGGATAGAACGTCGTCTGTTCTCACTGACGCTGTACCACTATCGTAGAGAACTCGCAATAAATGAACAAGATGTTTTAGAGCGCCCATCCCAAGCAAGGTTTCCCAGAGCATCGGCCATTTCACTGAGTCGAATGCTTTAGAGAAATCGACAAAGCATACCTAAGTCGGCTTGTTGAATTCTCGGGCTTTCTCTATGATCTGTCGCACTGTCAGAATCTGGTTCCGGGTACCCTTACCTTTCACAAACCCCGCCTGTTCAGGAGCAATCTCCTTTGTCAAGAAGGCCTTTAAACGCTCATTCAGTGTGTGCAGAAATATTTTACTTGCGTGTATCACACGGGCAATAAAACAGTAATTACCGCAACTTTTTGTAGAGCCTTTTTTATGCAACGGTACAAAGACAATATGCGCCCACTCTCAGGGCCATTTTTCGGTCTGCCATATTTTGTTACACAACGTATGAAAAATCTGGACACCTCTTTCTCCCATGGCCTTTATTGTTGTTGCTTCATATCTATAGCTAAACAGTTTTGGTAGTGTGCTTCGGGTTTCCCACGAACTCCTACCCAAACTAACGCCATACTCACGCTGTTCTTAAGCTTTGCTTTGTGACCGTAGCATTCTTGTACTTTGCTTGCTTTATTTGCGGATTATTCTATGAAGGACCCCTCACCCCCTCTACAGAACTCATTTCATTACCCCTTATTTAATGAAAAAAATACAATCTTGCGGTTATTCTATTTTTGTCTTCACCGTAAAATAAATCATTAAATCGGGCGATGAAAATTTTGTTTAAAAACCTAGGTTTTTATACAAAAGTCAGTTTCGTGTTTCGAGACTGCGTGCGTCCTGATGACGTAATTCTTCTTCTGTCGTGTGGATACCGAGTCGATCGACCCAAAGAATCCTGGTGGCAGAGTTTTTAAACCGCCTAATAGCACAGCTAATAATAGGCCTCTAACATGGTTTTGTGTTACGACCACTATCAAAGACCGTTGTCTCTCGCTACCGGGATCGACGGGTTAACGTGCCCTTCGAAGCACGAAATCTTTTTTCCTTCCAGACAATCAGGTGATTCAATCTGCATTGTCCTAATCAAACTGGGGAAAATCTAACAAAGAGATAAATTCTCAAATACCAACTTTGTTTTCCTTCCCCGGGAATCGAACCCAGGATCTCCGTATCGTGAGCCCATTACTTTGACCACTAGACCACGGATGCCTCTAAAATAAAGTAATTTACAAACATGAAATATGACACAATAGTGGACGTATAATTGACGATTGGGTTGTGTACTAAGTTAAGTATTGCATAAGATAATGGTATCCATGAATGACAAGCGAGCGAAATAATAGATACCAAGACAATTAAAGATCTTACTGTTCTTACACATGTATGAAAAATCTCTTGGCCTAATAATCCATATAATAGAATGCATACATATATACATAATCACGCCTTTATCCCTAAGAGCGTAGCAGAGCGTAAACGACCTAAACAAAGGTCGTTCCCCCACGTCTGACAAACTTTTGAAATATGATTTGTTGGTATATTGCTTTAGATGGTTGTCAGCCCATCGCTTAAATTAAAATATATTGAAACCCTCGGATTCATTAGCTGTTTTTTACAGCATGCCAGGGAGGAAAATCAGCTGGCTCATTCTATGTTTTTTTTCTTGCTCCCAGACCAGCATGGAAGGTACATGCAAGTGACAGTTATTGAGCTTTTTAATCTGTCTGGCAAGTGGAATTTTGTGCCAAAGCTACTAATAATAAATAAATACGCTTCATTTATACCTACATCAAGTTGCTGAATACACAAGGGATTCCAACATTTAAATTGTGGACGAACTCGGTTACCTCCTAAATGGGTGGAGTTAAAAGTACCTCTTCATTCCAACCCGTATAATTAACCCTTTAATGAGTGGGAAATCATATATTAATTATTC
Organism: Scrobipalpa costella; assembly: GCA_949820665.1. Lineage (NCBI taxonomy): Eukaryota > Metazoa > Arthropoda > Insecta > Lepidoptera > Gelechiidae > Scrobipalpa > Scrobipalpa costella. The sequence goes on from OX463298.1 coordinate 5,258,407, forward strand.
GCGATTTAAATTTAATTCACGTTTGAGAGTTCAAGAGCCGCAAATGAGTTGATGTTAATGCTTTGTTTTATAATGCGATCTCAAGATTGAGAGCGATATTAAGTATGGATTTGACAGGCCATTTTATACTAAGGACCATATTTATAATCAGCTCTCATGAGTGATAGCGAGTTTGAGTTCGTATTAGAATTGTCATTTTAGTACAAACTGGCCTGTCAAATCCATATTTATTATTGCTCTCAAGTTTCATATCGCTTCATAAATACGAACTTGAATTTACATTTCTGATACGTGAACATAAAAAGACGACAAATGAAATCGTGACCGTAATAAATTGAAATTTTTTATACCTATTTTAACAGCATTAACTAGTTAAATCTGGCACTAAAATGAATCAAAAATAACCTTCACTAGGTAATGTTAAAACGTACGAAATTGTTCGGAAACTTTGTATTTAAAAAGATCCATGTAGACTGAAGTGAGACGAAAATGTTAAGTTTTTCATTTGAAATAACTCCTTAATTTTTTTGGTCCTTGATAGATTAGATATAACTATAACATAATATCAGAGGCGGTTAAAAAAACATTATGCTATTATACTTACCTAACTATAAGTGACAGCAAAAATACTGAAAATAAAAATGATAAAATAAAAAAAATAGACGTACCGGATTTTACAGTTTAGGAAGTAAGGGTCAGGATGCCACAGATTGTCGAAGAACTCTGGTGGAAGAGTATATTGTCGTCTTCTTCTTCAAAGAAGCCGTCGCGCAACTGAAGTCTGATTTCCCGCCATGTTTGCTATATGAACATGCTAAAAACGTGCTGATAAAACAATGACACATACCTGTGACTTTAGAGTTTAGGAAGTAAGGGTCAGGATGCCACAGATTGTCGAAGAACTCTGGTGGAAGTGTGACATGGTCGTCTCCTTCCTCGAAGATGTCCTCTGGCAGCTGAAGTCTGCTTTCCCGCCATGTCTGTCTTATGAACATGTCCACTCTGAAATCACCGAAAAAAATACATAAAAATATTTTTCAGAATCAGTTTTTTGTGGTTTTACGGTTCTTTAATCATAAATTCACTATCGGTTTTATTATTTTAACACTCAACGATAAACAAGTGTTATTCAGAATGAAAACTAATCGGCTTACTTGTTTGTATTGAAAGGAGGGTTAGCCCTCGGCGTTTCGATATACGAGGATCTTCATCACGAGACCGAGGATAGGACCGAGATAGAGGTTTACCGATCAAACCGATCATTATCATTATCTGTTTTATACATACATACAGATAATCATGCCTTTATTCCTGATTGGATAGGCAGAGCATAAACTACCTAAACAAAGGTCGTTCCGCCACGTCTGACAAAATTTTGGGGGTGTTTTAAGATAGATTTGTAGGTATATTTGCTGTAGTGATAGGTTGTCAGCCCATCGCCTAAATTGCAAGATACTGAAACCCTTGAATCCCTTATCTAATTTTTACAGCATGCACGGGAGAAAATGCAGCTGGCACATTCTATGTTTTTCACTCGCTCCCAATCCAGCATGGAAGTATTTTATTAGCTGCAATAGTTGAAACTGTGGGTTCAAGTCTAACGCTCGAAAATTTTGTTTAGTATATTGCAAGATTTTTATTCAAGATTCATTAAATAGTTTAGATCAAGAACCCCTTATGAAAGAAGAAAAAAAGAAGAATCTATGCTAGGCCAAGAAAGTTTGATAAAAAACAAAGGTTGGGTTCAGAAGTGTGACACTAGCAAAGTTTCAGGATTGAACTTTTTTTTTTAGTCTGCATACCAGATATAACAACATAGAATGTGCAACCTACAGCAATGTCATTTGCATTGCAATTAGATATAAAAACTTAGCACCAGGATATGTAATAAACAAAAATAAATATGATTAAGACTCTCGTAAAGAGTTGAGGTCAAACACCTTCGTTAAACACAAAAGTGAGTAGTCGTTGATTTATGAATTAAAGTTCAATGCCATTTTATTCAGTTTTCATTTCATTTTGTTTGATATTCACTTATGGCATTTCATTATAACAGATAGCTTTTACTGTCACTTTAAATTCATAAAACGCGCCTCAGGTCCATTTTCTAAGACATCAAACGATTTAAAATTAAATCGAAATTTTCTTAGCCATAATTGCAACGCATCTTTACGCCGTAGCATTAAAGTTTAACCGTTTAGTCACATGATATCAATTTTACAAACAAGTAAATCAAATCATAGCAAATTTTCTAACAAAGTTGTTTAGGGATATTTTTTACAAATCTATCTTAAATAACCCTCAAAACTTTGAAAGACGTGGCAAAACGACTTTTGCTTAAGGCGTGATTACATGTATGTATGTAAAATTTCATACCAGCAATAGTATTTAACGCCTTTATTCCGTGACGTAACGTTATGTAAATATGTATCGTATTGTATTTGTTTGACAAGTAAAATAAAATACTAAAGGTACACCTTTTCTTTTAACTAGAGTCTAGAAATAAGACCATGCGTTTAGTTTAATAAAATATTGTAGTTCAAATTACATTTTATCAATTTGGTAACCAACTCACGCACATACTTAACTAAAATAAAAAGTTAGGAGGAGTGGTAACTTTAGCTAAACATCTTAGATTGGGCTCAGACAAGTGTAATTATTTAAGTTTTTGATACGAGCTGTTAAAATAAGTATGGTGGTCACGTAAAATACATTCATTTTCTTAAATTGCAGGTAGACAGATGGGTTTTATTCAGTTTACTTTATTCACTAACGTTTAGTTTTACGACGGGCCTATTTTAATTTCAAGGTCATGACATAATATTGCAGTTTGACCGAGAAGAAAATACATTTGTATGGTTCGATTTAAACCTCGACATTTTCTACACAGGAGGCAGTTGCACTGTTCATATCAACGTAATAAATATTTGCTCAATCAACGTAACAAAATATAACATCGGACGCAGGTAAAAGTTACTTCACGTGAAATATTGCTATTTCACGCGAAGTATCAAGAAGTATCAAGATTGGCAAAATGTTGCAAACATGTTGCCAATCTTGATAAATCAGTCAGATTTACAGAACCGTGCTCCGATTTCGTTTTTAGACAAGCATTTATCGTTCTAACAATGTTCTGGTTATTGTCAGGTATAAATAAAGTTCTCGGATTGGATAAAAACTGCTCTAGCTGAATTAGAAAAGGGTTTTTCAAGGGTTTGATTCCGTATTTTGTAGTCTCTTTAACGAGATGCCTGACCTGGCACTACCCTGCTAATGTAGCTAGCCCTGCAAGGGCACCGAGTAGCTTCCTTTCTTTAGAGCCTTTCTGATTTTTGGGTGAGCTTCAGTGGCGAAGGGTCGATATAATACGATTCCCATCGGCTTCCCTTTTAAAATAAAGCTAAATTTCATAAAACTAAAACATCATAACAACTATCCTGCAGGTGAACAGGCAAAATTCTATTAATATATACTTTCACTTAGGGTATTGTCAAAAGCAAACCTACATACATACATATAATCACGCCTTTATCCCTAATGGGGTAGGCAGAGCATAAACGACCTAAACAAAGGTCGTTCCGCCACGTCTGACAAGGTGTGAGGGTTATTCAAGATGGATTTGTACGTATATTGCTGTAGTGACAGGTTGTCAGCCCATCGCCTACATTGCAATATACTGAAACCCTCGGATCCCTTAGCTGACTTTTACAAAATGCCCGGGAGGAAATGCAGCTGGCACATTCTAAGTTTTTCTCTCGCTCCCAGGCCAGCATGGAAGTGGCAAACCTACACATGTTAGCAAAAGGGTATAATGTAAACAAGAATCGTTTTACCAATCTTAACCTTAAAATTTACAAACGTAATGTTACGTTGTTAAACGTTAGCAACCACAAACTGACTAATAATATAGTCCTCTAATCTCCCGGAGATGAGCCAACTGCGCAGGACTTGTGTCCAAGTGCCCAAGTGTTTGCGCTACACACAGGTTCACTCTCTGTTCCCTCAATCTCTTATTATGATGGGACAGACTGACTGACACAACCAGAGAGAATTCAGGCGCAGGACCGACTATTTACATGCCCATCCGACTGCATGGATCATCTTATTTTTCGGTCAATCAGGTGATCAGCCTGCAATGTCCTAACCAAACTAGAAACAACAACACAGAGTGATTGTCCCCCGCCGGGAATCGAACCCGGGACCTCCGGGTCGAGAGCCCATGGCTCAGATCGCTAGACCACGGAGGCAGTTAAACTGACTAATACAGAATCATCATCATCATGGGGTGATATCTTCATACTGAAGTGTGGAGGTCAGCAGTCAATAATACAGAATGAACCCGCTTTACTGGAACACAGACACTTTTATAGACTTTAGTAAACAACTAGAAACGTCAAACAGAAAACCGTTGAGGTGGGGTTGGTTTTCGGTTTGGAGTCTCGTCTTTTAAATCGTTTGAGCCGCTGATTTGCACTGGTTGACATTGGTATGAATATTCCCACGATGTTGCCAACACACAGTTAACAAAAAGAACAACTAAGTACCTGAAATCCATGTCCTCAACGTTGATAGAGTTGACGTCGACGACGTAAATGCTGAACTCCACTATAACTGGCTGCCCCTTTCTGGCTGGAGGGCGCATTTCTGGAAACAGTATTAATAAATATTGGGAAAACATTTTCATCCTTAAAGTACTATTACATCCTTATTTGTAAAAAAGGTAACAGATATCATCAGCTTTCGTTTAACGATCGACCCTAACTGAATTTCACATGGGAAGTACACATTCAGCGACTGAGCTGCTTTCTTAAGCGTAAATTATATTTTTCTAGTAGGTGTAATAACAATCAGTTAAATTAGTCTCTTGCTCACAATCTAATGCGGTGAAAATAATCACTTTGTGTATCAATACTTTCGGATCAAAACGAGTAAGCCTTAGGTACCGATCTAGCCTCACATACTATTTTGCTAGTAAAATAATAGGGCTTGTGTATTTTACTTATAGGTATCTAGAGCCTCGTGTGTACATCATAAAGTAAACATCTGTTGTACAATATCAAAAGTCAAAACACAAATACAAATAAGCATTGCACGTGAATAAAAAACATCATGTTATCAACGCTTCCAGCCTTTATCAAAGCTTTGGAGCAAATTTCCGGATTTTTCCTTGCGGAGTGCGAAAATCTGATTAGATTCCGGATTCATCAGATAATCGTGTGTAAAAATAATTTACTAGCAGGCCTGTCTCACTCTGAAATTTAGGCAAAGAAAATATAATATTAGCTAACGCTACTCTAGGTATGAAACCAGTTGCCGCTTGGTTGGGTGGTCGATCGTCTCGATTTAATATTAGCTAACGCTACTTTAGGTATGAAACCAGTTGCCGCTTGGTTGGGTTGCCTATATTCTCGATGTCATAATATTAGCTAACGCTACTTTAGGTATGAAACCAGTTGCCGCTTGGTTGGGTGGCCGATCGTCTCGATGTAATATTATTAGCTATCGCTACTTTAGGTATGAAACCAGTTGCCGCTTGGTTGGGTGACAGATATTCTCGATGTAATATTAGCTATCGCTACTTTAGGTATGAAACTAGTTGCCGCTTGGTTGGGTTGTCGATTGGCTCGATGTAATATTAGCTAACGCTACTTTAGCTATGAAACCAGTTGCCGCTTGTTTGGGTTGTCGATCGTCTCGATGAACGTACAGTCTTTACTTCATTGTGTCGCGCGTGAGCTAATGCTAACATTATGAGTCATTAGGGGATTTTGACTTTCCGCGTTACGCATAAGGTATAATTTAACATGACTCTAAAAATCAATGTAAATACATACATTGAAGGTTTTTGAGTTGTAATTTGAGGAGTGAGATTTCTGTACCGTTAAGGTACTATATATTATTATTCTGTGCCAGTATTAACATTAGTTGTAACTACTGCGTCAATGGTCTAATGGTCTGGGCCTTGGGCTTCCGATCCGGAGGTCATGGTTTCAATTCCTACGGGGGAGTCAGGAATCCAGTACAATTCTGAAGTAACATATACTGCGTCAGTTGTCTAATGGTCTGGGCGTTGTACTCCTAATTCAGAGGTAGTAGGTTCAATTCCCGCAGGGTGGATATAAAGTAAATATTTGTTAGCTTAGTTTAATCACATGATTGTCTGAGCAGAAAAAAGAATTCCAAGCTTATAGTTATGAGGGTATGGTAACATGTCGATCCCAATCACTGTTTTTGATATTGGTCGCTAAGCAAACCATGTCAGAGGACTCATAATAGCTGTACCATTAGGCGGTTTGAAAAGTAACTCGTATAGGTAGAGGACTTATAATAGCTTTGCTATTAGGCGATATAAAAACCAGCTTCTAAAGGTAGCTTCATTAATAAAAGGAAGAGAAAAAGACTCGTTCTTGTCGTACGTGTGGGTTTATAGAATAAATATCTTCCTTTTTCGGTGACTGATTAGGACCAGTTGTCCGATTTTGGTGTGAAAAAAAAACACGTACCTTTAACGTAGCTTTCAGGAAGAACTACACGTGGTTTGAGTGTGTGATTCCGTTTTGATACAACGTCATTGCACAGCCTGTGGACAAATAAAAAATATGGTTACAAGTAAACAGGATGATATACATGCAAATATGAAAATAAATGTAAAGTCATGTAAGCGACCTGTAAACAGACAGCTGGGTTGGCAACTATACTAGAAAAAGCCTATCTAGGCTTGGGTCTGGTTTCCCTATTAAGTGGCGGAGATCAGATGGAAGACACCCTGTCTAAAACCAGTATCCTCGTTCAATCACCTATATTAGGTAGCCGATCCCAAGAAATCCGGGAAAAGAGAGATGATCATGGAAAATATATTTATATTTCTCTACTAATTTGTAAGTAAAAATCAATTTTATTCCGATATATTGAATAGTTTTAGCCTTTCATCATTTACAATTTGCTACTAGATCTGAGTTTTATTTCCATTTTAACCAATTCATCTAAATACCTAAGGCGGTATTCCAAAAACGCACGTTCGAGCCCTGCCCGAAACGAATTTCTTATTTTCTTTTATTTATATTAAACCTAAGGTAGTTGATTTATTGAAATGACTGCAACTGCTATCGGTTAAAATGGACCGCATTCACAATTGATTAGAAGTCGAAATTGGCATACAAATGGACACATTTATGTGAAAAGGAGTGTACTTTACTGTGTTTTTTTTTTTGTTTAAGTAGAAAATACAAAAACGTGCCAATTTAGATATTTACCATGTCATAATATATAAAAAAAAAACAAAACATAAATGCATTGTAGATCGAAAGTGCCTTTCCTTAAAAAAAATATATATAGCAGGTTTCTTTAAAGTTTAATACCATCAGTTGACTAACAAAAAAACTTTAACTCTTTTCAGTGGCTATAAATCTATCTACAAGTTGAAAAATCTCCTTAAGATTCTTTTGAAGCCGATGGTGGACAAAAGACCCGTATTTATCTTGCTCAAGGACTTTTTATCCAATCCGAGGAAAAGCGTGCAGTTCACAGACATAAATTTGTATAGATACCGCAAAGAAATGGTGACGAAATGGTGTGCAGTCCTGCAGCTCAAGGCAATAAATAGGTTTTGCAGATTCTTCTTCTTCTTCTTCTTATAGATAGGGTTTAAATCGATCGACCCGATGAACCCTGGTGTTAGAGTTTTTAAACCACCTAATAGCACAGCTAACAGGCCTGTGACATGATTTTTGTAACGACCACTATCAAAGACAGCGACCGGGACCGACGGCTTAACGTGCCCTCCAAAGCACGGGTCGTTTTTTTAAGTTACAGTAAAAAAATGGCTTTTGACTTTAAATTACGAAAAAACGGAAAACCTGTTTACAGTTATAAGTTAATTAATAATAATAAATAAATAAATACCTTCTTTTCCTATGTCAAACCCAGTAACAACAAAAAACACGCATGCACACATATTCACTCACACTCACACACACACACACCCACGTATTTACGCACAATACCTACTCGTTTTAGTTAATATTAGAAATATTCATACTCTTTTTTGTAATAGAATAGTTTATTTATAAGTAATTACTATAATTAGTTCTAAACATAATATTTCTCTGTTTATGTAAAAACTAGCTATTGTTTTCTGAGTGGGGGAGCCTGGTGATCTGTAACACAGGCTCACGCTTATCACAGACACCAGTCTCTCACCAGCAACTTTTACCGTTGAACTGTTGTTTTTATGTATGTGTGAGAGATAATAAACATTTTTATTATTATTTATTATTATTTTATTATTATTTTTTGGACAATCAATGATTTGGCCTGTAATGTCCTAACCAAACTGGGGAAAACCTCACTGATAAATTGACAAATATCAACTTTGTATTTCCCCCCTGAGAATCGAACCCAAGACCTCCAGATCGGGAGCCCATGGCCCAAACCACTAAACCACGAAGACAGCCATTATACAGTAGGAATATAGTATTGCAAATTGAAAATCGGAGAATAACGTGACGTTTGTAATATACGAAAGTCTTGGTACCAGAAAACGCACTACGCAGCTGATATTGATATTCTAAAAACTGGGCATGTGTGTAAAATCAAAAACTCACAAAACAGTTTCTTGGAATGTATTTGATCATCGCCTTAAATATTTGCAGTTGATTTAAAATGACCTAATATAGCAACAGGAACGTATGTATAAGTACTGTTAAAAAAAACACATAACTCATACAAATGCAATATATTTATTACCACTTGTAAATATTGTACAAAACACTAAATGCCGTTGGGTTTTAGGTTCGGCTTAAAAGACAGTCTGTATCGTTTGCTTTTATTAATTACTGCGGTAATGCCCGTACTAATCAGTTAAAATTTGGGTAAACTTTGCATAATTCAGTAGTTAATTAAGTAATAAAATAGATACATTTTCAAAATCACTACAATTGACTGGTTTTATTTTTAGAAATAAAACTCTAAAATGTAAGAACAAGATGTACCTATTCTTAAATATAACAATTTCGATATTTCGGTATTAAAATATCATAACATGTATCAAAATCAGCACAATTTTTGTATGGGCAAAGTGAGTTTGTCGTTGACGAGCTTGATATATTAAAAAAATATCATCCAGAATTGACCTGTTTTGTCCTTTTGACCTTTCAGTACTTTTTGCCATTATAATTTAGTATATAGTATTAAAAAAAAAACAATCATATGCAAAAATAAATAAAAACGGTTACTATTTTTTTTTTTAATGTGTACACTTATTATGTGGTGGGGTGTGACTTACCCCAATGACGTTTGTACGTGTATATTTTGGATATACTGGCAACCTGCAACTCTTTACCTTCAGCTATACGAAAGCTCTCAAATACATGATATTACATTTAAATGATATAACCATGTAAACAGAGTCTGGGGTATGTCAAACCCCACCTCCAATCTCGCCGGGTTAAAGAGGTAGAGTAGGTAACTACCTACTCTAGTCTAATCTAGATCTGCGGTTAAGATCGATAGGATCGTCAACAATCCGTTCCCGAGTCTACCCCGACACGGCTGAATAAATAACATCTTCACAGTCCATCCGGGACAGTTTGGAAACTTTCCTTTAATGTATTCTATATTTGCTCCATACTGATAAGGCCGGTTGACATAACATGAGTAGATCGGTGGAAGCAGCTTTACTAAACTAATTGATAGTTTTTAACGTTAATATAATTTGCATTCAGAGAATTGTTACCATTGAAAACAATCATCTTGAACCTATAGATTTTTCAGTATGTTTACCGATATGGCACTGTCCTACCGATATACCAAAACGCAACGATTATCTCACGTTTTCAGATTATGTACATAGAGATTTACGGAACCGAATTTACTACCGATTTTACACTTTTACGTTGTCAACCCTTCTAATTGATGCGGAAAGCATGTTTGATGTCACAGGGAGTCTTAAATATTGCGATAAGTATAAACTTAGCTAGACCATTATGTTCTATATAGTTTGGGAAATACATTTGTTTTCCAGCATTTTAAGTCGCATCCCTTTAGGGAATTTACCTGTTTTGTATATAGGTATATGACCTCTTTACTTTATATTTTAATTATTCTTATTTAAGGCTTATACCAGTGTCAGATAGGCAACTGGATTTCAAACTAAGAGAGCTAGAGCTCCGAGTAACGCCATTGACATAATTGTATAAATTAGCGGGCGCCTTTGCGCCCACGCCAATAAATTGCAAAAATTGCACAAAAATGCGATCTTATAAGATTTAAAAATAAATATAGCTAACATTATCCTAACTTATACTTTGAATCAGTAAAAATAACGAAGTTCTGTCTTATAATTAAATAATACAATTACCTCAACCTCCTCGTTTTTAGACCTGAGTTCTATTTTGTAAAAAAAAATGCAAAAAATTAAAAGATAAGCAAACCATGCTCTCAAGCATTTTTTTCTGGTATTTTCTCTTTATATTTTTTATGAGTGTGATATGTTAAAAGTTATTGAGTATAACTAGCTCAACTTTTGATTATTCCCTTAAATAACTTCGAAGAGTAAGTATTCTGAATTTTAAAGTAACAAAGTGGCTAAAATTATTATATTACTGATAAGTATGTGAACTAGGAGGCGAGTTAAACGAACGCTGGTTGAGCATGCACTGATTTATTTAACTAGAGGGCGGTGGGCGCAGCCACACGCAAATACCTATAGCTATACATATATAACATCTCCTTCCCCTATTACATGAAATCATATTTAAAGTATTCAGTAAAAGCGCCTAAAATCTAGCCTGGGACGTGGCCGTAATGATCGTTGATCAGGAGCCGCCACTGGCGCGGTTACAGACTGCTCTACACCTGACTCAGCTTCTTGAAACTCATTTTCCTCAACGGAGTCCTGCAACAGTTCCGTCTCTCTCTCTTCACCTTCCTCCGACGGAGACGAATGAGGATTGTCTAACTTGCTTGACGACGCCGCCGGCAAAGACTGCCGTGATTAAGGTGTTGAAGCAGAAAATAACTCCGTCGCAGCCGGTAACGAGGGTGGCGACGACGAAAATGGGAGTGGCGGTGACAAAGCTGGCGGTGACGACACTGGCGGCGAAGCTGACCGCGGCGGTGAAATATCAGACAATTCCGCTGCTGATGAGAGCTTAGTACCCTTTTCATATTCGTTGGCATCGTCGCCCAGGCCTTACTGTTAACTTGTTGGCCTTTATATAACATAAGCTGATTAATATGTTTCCGTGAACATATTTGTGAAGTACAATCTTTAACTAAATACATGACTTTACCAAAACGTTTTTCAATTGTTCCCATACACCAAACAAACTTGTCATTATTAATATTTTTTTTATATAACACAGTGGTTCCAATTTTAAACTGTTTATCCGTATGCTTAATCTGTGAATACTTATTTTCGGGAAAAACATCAGTTGGAGCCGCAGATGGGGACGCAGGCGATGATGACGGCGACGGTAACATTAAATCAATACGGGACTTCAGATTTTTACCATAAACCATATGAGCGGGAGATAACCCGGTAGCGGTATGCTTTGAATTGCGATAATCAAATAAATACTTCAGAAGCTGGATGGATATAGGACGTGCTTTAAAGAAAATAGGTTGTGAACCTTCTTTTAATTTTAACGTAACCTTATGTTTATTAATACATCCTAATTTATCAGAAAACAGCTTTGGAAATTGTTTCTGCAGTTGTTCAAGTGATAGTAAGGTATTAATTCCTTCATTGCAATAACGAACCGGCACTAATTGCAAATTAAAAATTGATATGAAATCGCGGCCGAGAAGTGCCGGGCCGCCGTCGCACACAACATACATATTTAAAACTTGTGTGCAGTCCGAGTAGGTAACTGGAAGACGCACCATACCCAAACATTTAATATTATCACCTGAATAACTGACTACTCTTTTCCTAGTGGAAACCAATGGCATGTCTTTAAAATGAGATCGATACATTTCTTTCGGAATAACTGTTACAGCGGATCCGCTATCTATTTCAAATGTTAAATTTAATCCGCGAATGTTTTCCGTTTTATACCATGGGTTCCCCTCTCGATGAACGAATGTGAAACACCTTACCATCATCACCGAAATCATCCTCATCTCCGGCTCCATTATCTACGTAGTTCACTTTGGATGACGGGCACATTCTACGTAGATGGCCGCTGACGTTACACTTTCTACACACGTAATTAGCGTATCGACACTCATTTGTTTTATGATTATTATATCCGCACACTGAACACTTTTGTTTTGACGGAACACTATATTTCACATTTTTATATTTTTTCCACGAGATATGTTGTTAACCGTGTCTGGCTGGACATTAACTGTGCTCGCGCCGGCGGCAGCCGCTACTTTTGCACTACGCATGTTCTCGGCGAATTCCACAGCCTTTTCGAGCGTCAAATCGGTGAGGTCCTTCGCATACAACTTCTCTTTCTCTATCCCCGGCAACATGCCCATGATGAACCTGTCTCGCAGGGTGTCTTCCACACTAGCGAACCCGCAGTTAGCCGACAAGCCACGTAGCCTCGCCGCCCACTGCGAATGTGTCTCCCCCGCCCGTTGTACCGCTGAGTAGAAGTGATGCCGCTCGCCGAATCCAACTTGCTTTGGATTAAAATGACCGTCTAGCAACCTGACGATATCTTCATATGGTACTGCTTGCAACTCTTTAGGTGACGCTAAATCTGCTGCGAGCCTATAGGTACCTTCCGTGAGTGCACTCAACAATATCGCTCGCCTCTTCACTCCGCCTGGATCTTTAGCTTCGATAATGTCATTGGGCACGTACCACTGTGCTAAACGACTTTTATAGCACTTCCAGTCTTGGATATTGTGGTCAAAGTTCGTTAAAATACCAAAAAGTGACCCGGCCATTATTCACAAACGCAAAACGCGGGTACTCGTCGCCACTGATAAGTATGTGAACTAGGAGGCGAGTTAAACGATCGCTGGTTGAGCATGCACTGATTTATTTAACTAGAGGGCGGTGGGCGCAGCCACACGCAAATACCTATAGCTATACATATATAACATTTTTTTTTATACGTTATCTGAAGACAAATTTGCTACAAATAACGGTTTATTTGGCATATACCGATTTTGGATACAAATATAATTAATATACCATTTTACTTGGCAATTCTACCGATATCACTCAACGACGTTCGAGATTACCAAACAGAAAATTCGAATCATCATTTCTCTAGTCATATCCCTTACCGCACGGGGTCTGCTACCTAATTTAGGGGTTATCTTAACAAAATGCTTTCCACTTCGCCAAGCAAATAAAAAGGAAAATATAAAAATGACATGAGTTGCCTATGCAAAAAATAAAAACAAAAATAACTGATTTACCGCTATTCTAAGCCGTCGGTCCCGGTCGCTGTCTTTGATAATAGTCGATTCTCAAAACCATGTCAGAGGCTTGATAGTTGTGCAATAGGCGGTTTGAAAACTCTGACACCAGGGTTCATCGAGTCGTTGTTCGGATCCACTCCCATTAAAAAAACTGTTTAATAGGACCTATGATTCCAGGAGCACCTATGTTTATTACATATTTGTTTGCTAATGTGCTACTTAGCCTCATATTGCCAGTGATGTGGTATCAAATAAAAATAAAATCAAAATAAAAAAATCTTTTTAGATACAAGCTTTTTTTTTAAATACACTAAAAGGAATAAAACAAACTTAAGTATCCATCTTCCATGCTGGACTGGGAGCGAGAGAAAAACATAGAATATGCCAGCTGCATTTCCTCCTGGGCATGCTGTTAAAACCAGCTAAGGGACCCGCAATTTAGGCGACAGGCTGACAACTTGTTACTACAAATCAATATACCTACAAATCAATCTTAAATAAACCTCAAAACTTTGTCAGAGGTGGCGGTACGACCTTTGTTTAGGTCGTTTACGCTCTGCCTACCCCATTGGAGATAAAGGCGTGATTATATATATCCTTTAATTTTTTGAAACTTATAAATTTATAACGTCGTAATTACACAATTTTAATGATCATGATATGATACCTATAAAGCTTGTCGCTAGATTTATTAAGACATCGAACATCGTCGCAAAGTAGCTTGCTTGTCTGTATTCTACAGGATACATTTCGGAGAATGTGCAGCATCGCTTCATGACCTGATACCCCCCTCCCCATTCCATCTCCACCCTTATGTTGTCGACATTCCAAGTTTTCGCACAAAGCGGTACGCTTCTACATTTTTAATGCGAACGGCCAAAGTGTGGAACTCCCTGCCTGCGGATCTATTTCCGGAACGTTATAACCTGGGCCTTTTCAAGGCGAGAGTGAACAGGCATTTTCTAGGCAATCATGCTCCATCATAGTCGGACAAATGATTGCCTATCAAATATATAAAAAAAAAAAGACTTAATTACCGTACCTGTACCTATTTACTTCGTTTGGGAATATTAAAAATGGATTCAGTCAATTTAAGTTATTTATTTGATTGACGATGGTTATTTAAAATATTTATTGAATTTGATCGATTTAATTTATAATGAGTAATGATGACTATTTATAGTGTAATGACAACGTTTCAAGTTGATGAGTAGCAAAAGTTTTATTTATTTTATTATTTTTAGCGAAATTAAATAAAAGGTTGTTTTTTAGAAGTCTTTTACTTTTCATTTACCTGTATTTTTTACATTTAAGTTACCATAATAATATTGTACGTCTTCATTCTTGTCACGTTGGATTTAGAATGCCATCAAACAAACTCAATCACAATTTTCAGCTCAATCGTTTGAAGACAAAAAAAACGAGTCCATACTCAGGTATATAAGCACTTTCAATGAGGGAGTCCCAATGGCTATCTGTTAGACCCTTCATGAGACCCTCACCGTGATGTGAAATAGAAAGGGCTTAAGATAATAAAGGCAATGAGACTTAATTTGGCTACCTTAGCACTTTTCATAAGGAATTTCTTAAGGCTATCTGTCGGCTCCATGAAACTTTAGCTATAATATGTAATAGGAAGTGCTCAAGACAACGAAGCTAAGAAGGCCAAACACGGCTATCTTAGCACTTTTCACGAAGGAATTTTAATGGCTATCTGGTGGCTCCATCATGACAACATCATAATCGTGTGTATTAGAAAGTGCCCAAGATCACAAAGCCAATGAGCCCAAATTTGGCTACCTTAGCACTGTTCATGGTGACGTTCTAGTGCATATCTGTTAGCTCCATCATGAGATCAGCTTAATGGTATCATAAAATTGCATTGGCACCTGGTTAACATAAGTATACAAAATATCAGCTCACCGGGTCTTTAGTGTGCAAAACTTGTGGACAAACACCGGTACAGGTGAAACGAAATAAACGCTTTTAAAAAAGAAAAAAACATTATTCAGTTTTATATTAGCATCACAAACAATTTAAGATGAAATCCAAGAAGAAATTAGCACTCAACAGGTACTTAATTACGTATAAATTTGTTTTAATCTGTACCTAAAAATAAATGCACAAAATTATTTTCAGGTCAAAAAATTTGAATGTAGTACTTTAATTTTTCACACGTTTAAGTTAAAAATAGGCCAAAACACGCTAGCTGGCTGGGCTAATTTTGCCTCCACCATAGCATGTTGGCATTATACCAGAACCCATTGACGTCATCGTCCTAGTTCAGGCTTTGTACAGACTGATTGTATGCAGTCGAACCTGAAAATTATTAAGGCTTGACTTTATTAACTTCTGCAGTAATTTGGTCTTCATTTAGACTAGGTTAGTAGAACAACAAATAATTATAGACACAAAAATTTGACTCTTCCATGTTGGACTGGGAGAGATAAAAAAACATAGAATGTACCAGCTGCATCTCCTCTCGGTTATGCTGTAAAAACCAGCTAAGGGATTCGAGGGTAATAGTGTATTGTAATTTTAGGCGATGGGCTGACAACCTGTCACTACAGCAATATACATCATAATCATCTGTAATAATAACCATCAAAACTTGTCAGACGTGGCGGAATGACCTTTGTTTAGGTAGATTTCGCTCTGCCTACCCCATTAGGGATAAAGGCGTGACTGTATGTATGTATGGAAAAGTTCGAAGCAGGAAGTTTGACTTCGGGTTTTTTTTTGGACTAGTTAGGAGATCATCTCCCTAGCCTTATCCCGTATTTCACGGGGTCGACTTCATACTACGATCATAAAAATTATCCTGTTTTTTCGTCCTGTAGTGTAAAAGACAAAGTTGTAGATAATTTTGACATTATGAAACTTTTTAAAATTAATTACAACTTTGTCTTTTACACTTTTTGTCTATCTCCAATGGTTGCCTAGATATGAGCTCCAAAAAACGTTAAGGCAAATAATTATGAAGCAAAATATTGGAAATATATAAAAAGTGTGAAGACCAATAATGTAGAAATTTTGATTAGGTTTCATTATGTACATACATACATAAATCACGCCTTTAATCCTTACGGGATAGGCAGAGCGTTTAACGCCTCGTAAAAGGCGCTTTCGCCACGTCTGACAAAAATTGAGAGCAATTTTAGATTGTAATATGTATTTCTTTAGTGACAGGTTGTCAACCCATCGCCTAAATTACAATACACTGTAACCCTCGAGTCCCTTTTGCTGACTTCAACAGCATGCCCGGGAGGAAGGGCAGCTGGAACATTCTATGTTTTTCTATCTCTCCCAGTCCAGCATGGAAGAATTTCATTATGTAGTACGACAAAACTTCGTACGACGCACCTTTTTCGAGAAGTAAGAATATAACTATTTTAATAATTAATAAATATAAAGCATATAAATATTTTATTGATTGTATGATATGTATAAAATCCCTGATGATGCTATAAGTTAGCGAAACCGGTAGGAAACAAGTACGATTTTTTTTAATAACAACATTATTTACGGTAAAACATTAATTAAAACAAATAATTACTATCTAATCATTAGTTTTCCTTCACTTTTATCCTGTGCTGTAGATACTTTTGCTGTCATTTCCTTCGTCTAGTTCAGATTGTAGTTCGCATTATCCTATCTTCCATTAGTTTATGTATTAGTTTATTCTGCAAATATCTATGTAGTAGCTTGTACTTAGTTTATGTATTATATGTAATGTAATGTATTTATGATCCTTATTTGATTAGGTTTACACTATCCCGCTTAGCGCTACGCATTTTTCTTTCACCCAAAGGTTGCCTGGAAGAAATTGCTACCTTAGTAATAAGGCCGCCTCTGTTGTACTTGTCTTTGGATTTTATCTGTTGTGTTGTATGATTTGTATTCTTACGTTCAATAAAGTATTTTTATGTTATGTTATGTAGAATCGACGTTTAGAGCGAGTCCACCCGTCATAAAACTGTATTAGAAGCAACCATTTTTATAATCAATTGCAAATGTTTCAGAAAGATCTGGATGGCTTAACGAACCCCCTTAAGCACTTAAAAACAAGGAAAGACTGACAGCTTAAATATGTTCTAAAGTGAGTAGTTTTTTATTCTAATTTTGAAAATAAACACATATATGTAATATTGAATTATTTATGGTATGGGTTGTTATAAAAGATATACCATAAATATTACAATAAATTTTTATTTCCTTCAAAATAAGAATAAGAAAGCCTTCTTCTAATAGTAGGTAACTGAACACTCAGTTAGTATTAATTATTATTTATTATAATAAGCCTGTGGTGTCCCATTAATTATTTAAAAAAGTAAAAATACCGTAACCGTTATATAAAATGAATCAAGGAGAGTGTCTCTTGAATCTTTTGAAAGTTGTAGGGTTTTGTGCAAAGCCTGTCTGAGTACCACTGCCTTGCTTATTTCTGCCGCCAAGCAAATGTGTTCGCACTTCTGTGTTTCTGTCTGTAGGCAAGAGAGCCAGTGAAATTTCTGGCACAATAGACATTCCACCTTAGATCTCACGGTGTGCAACGCACTCTGCTTTTTCACTAGGATCTAGAGGAATAGTAGTAAGTGTTACAGGCTACTGTGCTGCTTACCATCAGCTTAGTTGTCACTGCTCTAAAACTTAAAAAACGTGGCCTTATTTTGAAATGTATTCTTTGATACAGAAATAACAAGTATAAGGTTTACATACATACATACATATAGTCACGCCTTTATCCCTAATGGGGTAGGCAGAGCGTAAACGACCAAAACAAAGGTCGTCCCGCCACGTCTGACAAAGTTTTGAGGGTTTTTTAAGATATATTTTGTAGGTATATTGCTGTAGTGACAGGTTGTCAGCCCATCGCGTAAATTGCAATATACTGAAACCCTCGGATCCCCTAGCTGGTTTTTACAGCATGCCCGGGAGGATATGCAGCTGGCCCATTCTATGATTTTCTCTCGCTCCCAAGCCAGCATGGAAGATATACACATTTTAAAATATTTTATGGCTTGGATACAAGTCTTTTAAGCACTGCATGGCGCCTTTGACAGGCGCAAATTCCATTCATTAATTCATTCCATTTCATTATAATATACAATAATTTGAACTAAAATACACCTAAACCATACTTGTGTGTCCTTAAAGACTTTGCGAAGCGGTCGTTAATTTCATTGTTGTCTTTTTGAGAAATTGCTAGCAACTGCGAATATGAGGACCGAAAAGAGTGAATGTAGATTTTTTTTTTTTATAATGATGCGTTTCAAGTAACATTATTAAGTGAAGAGAGAAGGAAGTATGAAACTTACTATAAAATATACCAGCAGGTTCTTGCCTTGTCTTTGTCTGTACAATGCTCTAAAATATTCAGGTAATACTTACTTAAAATAAAACTATCTCCTAACCGCATAGAGTTCAAAACAGGTTTCCTCTAATTAGTTCTTTGCCCCAGTATTTTGAAACTAGGTAAATGTGGTAACTAAGGTCATCTATTAATATTTGTTAATAGGTTGTAATAGAAATTTATGCAAAACTGTGTTGAAAACTGAAATTTAAAGAGCTTTGTTTGAAGAAAGTTTCTTTTCCGCGAAATATTTTTATTTGATGGTTTTGTAAGTTCTCATTTTTAGTAAGACTTATTTATCACATTTTGTATCTCAAAACTTCCATGCTGGACTGGGAACGAAAGAAAAACATAGAGTGTGCCAGCTGCATCTCCTCCCGGGCATGCTGTAAAAATCAGCTAAGGGATTCGAGGGTTTCAGTTTATTGTAATTTAGGCGATGGCCTGACAACCTGTCACTACAGCAATATACTTACAAATCTGATGATAAGAGCTCGATGGTGTAGTGAATACCTCCCTGCCTCCTGAGCTGGAAAGTCGTGGTTCGAATCCCACCACGTGCCAATGTGTTTTTCGGTTATCGAATTTCATATGTACGTTTATTCGTTGCTTTTTTCGTGCTTCGGAAGGCACGCTAAGCCGTTGGTCCCGGTTAATATCGTTTAATACCGTAGATATTAGTCGTTAAGCCATATCAGAGGCCAGTGTTGGCACTGGCCTCATGCTTAGGCATTGGTGGCTTGAAAACTCTGACCTAATCTAGGATTGGGTCTGGTTTCCCTTCTGGGTTGCGGAGGTCAGATGGCAGTCGCTCTGTGTAAAAACCAGTACCAGTCAATCCCCTAGATTAGGAAGCCGACCCCGTGAGATACGGGATAAGGCTAGGGAGATGATGAAGCTTTCAAAATTTTCTACATTCTAAAAGTTACATACATACTTATAATCACGCCTCTATCCCTAATGGGGTAAAAAAAAACGTTGTTTTGCCACGAATGAGAAAGTTTTGAGGGTTATTTAACATAGATTTGTATGATGTATGATTTGTATTGCTGTGTAGCAGGTTGCCAGGCAATCGCCTTAATTACAATATATTGAAACCCTCGGATCCCTTAGCTGGATTTTACAGCATGCCCAGGACGAAATTCAGCTGGCACATTCTATGTTTTTCTCTCGCTTCCAGCCCAGCATGGAAGTTTGGATTCAAAAGGTTAACCTAAAATTATAGTTATCGGCATACAAAAAATTGTACATTCTAAAAGTTGACCACACCAGCAAAAAAGTTTATTTCGCAAACAAAACCTTGTCACATTAAAATAATTATGAACATTCCTGCCTGTTTTCAGTTTTTAGGCCAAGGTACAGTCATCGATTACCAGTGCGGCACGCTATGTCTCTATATTTAGCTTTTATTATACTTACTGCGTATTCGTATTATAGATTATTCAATAAGCCAACCAATAACCAGCTACTTAATGATTTCGACAGGCATAATACTACTGAATGTTTTGTGCCACGTCTTTGTAGATGGGTCAATGAATTTATACTTGCACTAGCGACCCGCCCTGGCTTCGCACGGAAATCATCAGTAATTCTCTACTATATTATGCATGTATTGTACACATAAACCTTCCTCTTGAATCACTCTATCCATTAAAACAAACCGTATCAAAATCCGTTGCGTAGTTTTTAAGATCTAAGCGTACATAGGGATATAGGTACAGAGAAAGCCACTTTGTTTTATACTATGTAGTGATACGACCACGGCTATCCTCTGAACATAACTATAATGTATTAACTATCAATTCAGATAAGAATATTTTCTTGTTTAATACTTTTCAGTAGTCGGGTTTTTAGTTTTTGAACTCAATTTTTATAATCAATATCATCTCTTTAGTGACACTCGCATGGTTGAAGCGAATCGATTGACGTATGAATCATAAAAATCAGCCCCCGCGTTGGGTCTCTATAACGCCACACAGGTTCAAACATACATACATAGGCTGATTAAAACATAACCCACTTTGCGTTGCGCAGTCGAGTAAAAAGAACTGCAACTTTAGGCGTCGATTAAGACTAAGTGGCACCCCCATTAGTAAATTAATTTATGTGTATGAAGCTATTTATTCCATTTAATATTTATTGCACAATATTCGTAACAGATTTTATATTCTTTTCATAATGTCTCATAAGTTTCATCGCAGTACTTAGCATGCTGGACAAAATTAATAAGTTCATGTGAAATATGAATCGCACCCAGAGGTGACATTTAGGGGTCGTACATTCTACAATATTTCATTAGTATTATTGTTATAATAATTTGCAAAGAACACTGACCGAGTATTAAATGGAGTATTTTATGGGACCATAAAAATCTCCGACCAATGGACAAGAAAATTAAATTGGAAGGTTGGTTTACAAGCTTTTACTTTTATCTAGTTTCGGTAAAGCATTTTTATGATGTTCTAGATTTTAACCAATAAACTTAACGCACGTACCTACTTTTAGAAGCGAAAGTGGAGTTTTTGATTGAAATATTTTTATTATATTGTTTAAAAATGGTTATGGTTTATTATAACTACGAGAGCGCACTATGGTGTAGCGGGAGGTCGTGGTTCGAATCCCACCACGTACCAATGTGTTTTTCGGTTTTCGAATTTCATATGTACGTTTATTAGGCGCTTTTTCCGTGCTTCAGAAGGTACGTTAAGCCGTTGGTCCCGGTTAATATCGTTTCATACCGTAGATATTAATCGTTAAGCCATGTCAGAGGCCAGTGCTAAGCATTGGCGGCTTGAAAACTATGACCTAATCCAGGATTGGGTCTGGTTTCCCTTCTGGATTGCGGAGGTCAGATGGCAGTCGCACTGCGTTAAAAACTAGTACCCTCGTTCAATCCCCTAGATCAGGTAGCCGACCCATACGGGATAAGGCTACGGAGATGATGGTTTATTAAAACTATTTTAAACTCCATACAAATAAAAGTACAATGATACTTTTACAGCTGACTGTACAATTTACTGTCTTTTCTACAGAAGTCTGGATAAAGCTCATTAGCTTCAAAGTCTTTGGTAATAACTTATACTAAAGTTAAGTAATACTAGGTTTGTTCAAAATCTTCTTAGAACTTTGTTAACACGCTAACTAAAGGGGGTACGTTTCGTAAGACTGGAATAAATCACATTTCTATGTAGGTCTTCTTTTTTTTAGCGAGTGGATTCTCGTGTCGAATGACCCGATGAACCTTAGTGTCAGAGTTTTAAAACCGCCTAGTAGTATGCTGATAGACCACAGACATGGTTTGAGTAACGACCACTATCAAAGACAGCGACCGGGACCGACGGCTTAACGTACTCTCCGAAGCAAGGAATCTTTTTTACTTTTCGGACAATCAGGTGATTCAGCCTGCAATGTCCTAACCAAACTGGGAAAAACCTCACAAACTGATAAATTTACAAATATAAACTTTGTGTTTCCCCCCAGGGAATCGAACCCAGGACCTCCGGATCGTAAGCCCAAGGCTCTAACGACTAGACCACGAAGACAGTTCTATGTAGGTAAGTTGCGTTATATACAATTTAACAAATAAGTTTGTTAGTCAATTTCATATGAATATTTTTAATATTGTTTAAGTTACGTGTGTCACTGTTAGATTATTTCTTTGACTATAGTCAATCTTTTCTTCTACGCTGGACTGGGAGCGAGAGAAAAACATAGAATGTGCCAGCTACATTTCCTCCCGGGCATGCTGTAAAAACCAGCTAAGGGATCTGAGGGTTTCAGTATATTGCAATTTAGGCGATGGGCTGACAACCTGTCACTACAGCAATATACGTACAAAACCATCTTGAATAACCCTCAAAACTTTGTCAGACGTGGCGGAACGACCTTTGTTTATGTCGTTTACGCTCTGCCTACCCCATTAGGGATAAAGGCGTGATTATATGTATGTATGTATGTAATCTTTTACAAAGGTCTATTCCAGATTCCAGTATTAAGCATTATCATCACTGTTATTTTTTTATTCTTCCATGCTGGTCTGGGAGCGAGAGAAAAACATAGAATGCGCCAGCTGCATTTCAGTAAAATCCAGCCAAGGGATCCGAGGTTTTCAGTATATTGTAATTTAGGCGATGGGCTGACAATCTGTCACTACAGCAATATACCTAGAATTCTATCTTAAATTACCCTTAAAACTTTGTCAGATAAGGCGAAACGACCTTTGTATAGGTCGTTTACGCTCTGCCTACTCCATTAGGGATAAAGGCGTGATTATATGTATGTATGTATGTATTATTTTGGTAGGCACTTAGTCAACCTGGTGATTTTATTCACACTAAAGAAGAGAAATGGAGATAAGTAAACGTTTGCTTTTCATTTCTGTTACTTCAGTCATATAACAGTCTAGTATCTAGTGTAACATTTGAAAACTTTCTCCTTTAAACAAAGTTTTCATTCTATCAATTTGAAACGACCAAAACTTCTGGAATATATGAATCAATGAGGGGTGAACACTGTCGTGACGGTGGCGCCATCAGTTTTTTAAATTAATTGTGGCTGAAATACAAACATTTTCTTGCATATTTTACGTTTCGCGAGAATTGCAAGTAATTCTATTTTTTTATATATTATTATCACATTAACATATATTAAAATATTTAAAAATAGAGGATATTTAAATTGCCAATAGAAAATAATGCAGAATACAGTAAATGATACTAAGCCTAAAGGCATTATTATAAAGCATCATCATCTTCCTAACCTTATCCCGTATCTCACGGGGTCGGCTACCTAATCTAGGGGATTGAACGAGGGTACTGGTTTTTACACAGAGCGACTGCCATCTGACCTCCGCAACCCAGAAGGGAAACCAGACCCAATCCTAGATTAGGGTCAGAGTTTTCAAGCCGCCAATGCTTAGCACTGGCCTCTGATATGGCTTAACGACTAATACCTACGGTATTAAACGATATTAACCGGGACCAACGGCTTAACGTGCCTTCCGAAGCACGGAAAAAGCGCAATACAAAGCTTGAATACTCAATACGAATTATTAAATTATGGATGATAAAATGGAGAACCAGTTGCGGTTTTCTCGAAACGTAAAATATTTGTGAGTATGTTTGTCTTTCAAGCACAATTAATCAATTAATTAATTTTAAACTGATGGCGCCACCGTCGCACCCCTATTCACCCCCTATCATATATGAGTGCAAAACGTCGAATAAACTTTGACAAGCAGTCTAACTAGGTGGAACATTAAAATTGAGTAAAGTTAACGCCAGTAGATTTTCTAGTAAAAATATAGATCTATTTTATGATACTCTCTACATTCATATACATACATACATAAATCACGCCTTTATCCCTTACGGGGTAGGCAGAGCGTTTAACGCCTCTTAAAAGGCGCTTTCGCCACGTCTGACAAAAATTAAGGGGACTATTTTAGATTGTAATATGTATTGCTTTAGTGACAGGTTGTCAGCCCATCGCCTAAATTACAATACAATGTAACCCTCGAGTCCCTTTTGCTGACTTTAACAGCATGCCCGGGAGGAAGGGCAGCTGGAACATTCTATGTTTTTCTATCTCTCCCAGTCCAGCATGGAAGAAAATACTAATAATACTCTCTACACTAGACATAAAGCTCTCCTTAGAAATTCGGGAGAATACTACTAGACTTTTATATAAAATTATTTCTATATTACAGTAACCAGAGTAACGTTCAAATCTTGCCGTCATTCCCAAAAGAAATCGTAGTTGTCATCGCAGTCCTACTTGAAGGTAAGAGACAGCGTCCCGCAATCTGTTAGGAGTTTCTCAGTCAACGACACTGAATAACTTTCACCAGGAAATTCTTTCAGGAAGAGAAAAAGAACTTTGGCTTTTCTATACAGATTGTCTGATCGAGGTTGGACATTTTGAATGGAAAAGCCATTTTATTTTCATTTTCTGGAATAAAGCCCTGGTGATAGTTAATTAGTTTTGTTGACTGAGCAACCCCTATCAATATGCGGGATGCTGTCCCTTACACCCGGTATACTTAGTATTTCTTTGAGATTTAATATCAATGTGTGCAAAATGAGAAATAAATAATCTTTTTAAATATTTAATGATGTTTTGTGTCACATTCATCAAAAGAATCCAAGTGAAAGTAATGGGTATCGTGTTACCATTTAATGTTATCACGTTCAAACTCGCTTTGAATTATATTAAATATTTCAAAATGATTATTGCAGATCCTATTTACTTTTATTTGATTCTAATGAAACGGTATATTTTTTTATGTGTATCTTAATATATTTTAATATGCTGTTGTTGTTAAAGTATAGGATTTATAATTCACTTCTTATTTAGTAAATATGAAATCAAAATCAGGGAAACCTAATATGTAACTCGCACACACACACATAAACAAGCACACAAAACACATTACAAAAAATAAAAACACTATCAAAAATAACATAACAAACAGGGCAGGTAGGTGTATAGATATTTATTACAGAAATGGAAAAAGGTGTGGACACAGCTTGGCTGTTTTTAAGTCCACCCTACGTCAGGTGTACCGAAGAGGATAAAGATGAAATAGCACAGAACAACATGAACTACAATTTGACAATCTTTGTAATATATATTTATTAATAGTAACAATATTAGGCACAAATGTGATCTCTTTTTGACAACTTCAGAATTAAAGAAAACAACAAAAACACAAAATCATACGCACATATTCACAGGAAAAGACACACACTTTAAACAAGCACACACACACACATACACACACTTTTACCATGAGAAGCCACACACACAAAAACATTAAACAAATATAAATAGAGGCCACAGCCTAGCTGCCAACAGTGGCGCAATCGGGGCACTATCAAAGTGATTCATGACCTAACCTTTGCCTTGACCGTCCACGCTATTAAACGTCTAACCTAGGTTAAGGTAGGGGTAGGAAATATTATTTGCTTTGTAAGATTTCGTGTAGATTTCTTCATATGGGATGTTATAAGATTTACATTTTAGCAATTCACTCAAGGAATAATTTATTCGTATGGCAAATTTGAAGCATGTCAAGGTCTTTAGTATCTTTGGGTTTGGGAATGTCTGTCACTTTAATATAAAAGATTTCAGTGAATATCATATAACAAGTCTTGAGCAAGAGGTGACACGGGTTGACTAAACCATCATCGTAAAAATGCTAAAATGCTACCCTTGGACGAAAAAGAGGTTGTTTCATCCAAGAAGCTACCTTTTGCCTTTTTTACGTTGTCACGTGCTGAAATGTTAAGTGTAGTATATTTAAAAAATTTGCTTATTGAGCTCTTTTATCTGATACCCGGCGTAAAGGCGTAAAGGCGTGATTATATGTATGTATGTATAATAATAAAAATAAATATGTTTTGTTCTTTTGTTATATAAAATTCAATTCTGCCGCCATGGTGTAGGTTTATCTGGTAGCTATAGTCATATTTTTTTTGTATGAAAAAAATCTGTTTTATTTTCCAGGAACCTGTTGAGTGCAAACATACACCTTGGCGGCAGAATTGAATTATATATAACAAAAGAACAAAACATATTTATTTTTATTATTATCATCATCAATCAACAGGTCAAATAGTTTTACATACATACATACATACATATAATCACGCCTTTATCCCTAATGGGGTAGGCAGAGCGTCAACGACATATACGAAGGTCGTTTCGCCACGTCTGACAACATTTTGAGGGTTATTTAAGATAGATTTGTACGTATATTGCTATAGTGACAGGTTGTCAGCCCATCGCCTAAATTGCAATATACTGAAACCCTCGGATCCCTTAGCTGGTTTTTACAGCATGCCTGGGAGGAAATGCAGCTGGCACATTCTATGTTTTTCTTTCGCTCCCAGTCCAGCATGGAAGATAATATTTTTAAGTATCTATTAATCACCCTGCAATACATAAAAGTCATCATATAGTAGATAAGTAGGTACATTCATAATATCGCAAGAACCCACTTTGACTGGATTGACCTGAACTTTGAGGTCAAGGCTATCTGTTAAATTTTAAATTTAAAAAAAACAAAAAAAATCCTGCGAACCAATTGCAACCATTTAGGTCGTAACAAAACTCATAAATAAGTTAGTAAAAAATTTACAGCGTACGAAAAGTTTATGAGCAGTAAATAAACCCTAAGTAGTAGTAATTTTTTACAGAAATGTTTCTTAAAAGGATTTTTTTAAAGAACTTAGAGCAATTACACGTAATAACTAAATTAAAGCACGTGTTTTTGTGCTTTTAATTCAACAGCTTCCATTAAAAGCTAAATACTAAATGCAGTTTCAAAAGAAAGACAAAAAAAAAATCAATACAGAAACCATCACCACTGTCGGTAGCAAAACAAAGCTTCGAAATCTAGGTACTATTTGTCTCTGTCACCTGAAAGGTAATTGGTACCATTTCGCTTCCCATGTAAGGGTCTTTGCAGACAGAAGGTGAAAATTCAATAAAATCATCCCTTGGACTAGTAATAGATGGACGGTATTTATTTGCAGTTGTATCTGAAACCTTTACTGTTTTATTTCAGCCAGCTTTTGAATTTCGATGTTATTTTGAATTATGTCGGTAATTAATTTGCAGACACGATCATGTTCAATAAATTATTCAAATACTACCCTAATTATTAAAAAAACTGTAGAACTAAAAATTTCATAAACAATTTGTGAGAAAGTATGAAAATTTTCAGACGATTTTCAGGTGCTGAATAACCTACTTAGCTGACGACGGTAGTTAGTAACTAGAAACGACACGTTATGTAATTAATATATTTCATGAGAAACTTTACTGAAACTCGAGTATGCAAGATATTAAGATACAAAGTTGTGGAGGTAAATCAAGTAACTTACTTTAGAGCCCGCTGAGCACAACCTTAATATAAGGTACTTTAATTTGGAGACACTGATGCGAAGTACTTCTTTGTATCTTACAAACTGTGGTAAAGAATTTGTTTTTTTAAATAGATTTAATTTCAGAGAAAATTATTTCTGGGTTTATACCTATTAACGAAAATGCTTTTAATTATTTGTACATACTGCGACTTTACCAAGGTAAATAAAATACCTTGATACTACTTATAAAACAATCAATAAACCATTAGGCAGAAAATTAGTCTGTCTATACTTAAAATGTATTTTGTTTCAGGGGGTATTGTCTGTAGAATACTAGACAGATTTAAAGACTATTTCAAATGATGATTAAATATTATCCGATGGACAATGTTCCATGCTTTATTATTTACTGCAGGATAAGACCTCGTTTCTATTAGGAAAATAAATAACCCGCGCGTGAAATTGCTGGATGGAAATCTAGTTAGTACTAAGCCTACGCTTATCTCTGCAACTCAGTATCCACCATAATTCCCCCCACGCCCATTGTACTAGTTATTTTCACAAAAAGCCATTGATCCTGTTAGCTCAGTCGTGGCTTGGTTTATTAAAAGCCCGTCGGGGTAATATATCAACACAGGCTAACAGCTGATGTGTGACCTTTGACAGGCTACTTGTTTATCGAGAAACACGGGCTTGTTCGATTATACGGGTAAGGGTACAATAGATTTTTTTTCTACTAGCGACCCGCCCCGGCTTTGCACGGAAGTAATTAGTGTTTCTCTTCTATATTTTGCATGTATTATACATACTCGTATAAACCTTCCCCTTGAATTACTCTATCCAATAAAGGAAACCGCATCAAATCCGTTGCGTAGTTTTAAAGATTTATGCATACATAGGGATATAGGGACAGAGAAAGCGACTTTGTTTTATGCATACATACATATAATCACGCCTTAATCCCTAATGGGGTAAGAGGGCAGAGCGTAAGCGACCTAAACAAAGGTCGTTCCGCCACGTCTGACAAAGTTTCGAGAGTTATTTAAGATGGATTTCTACATATATTGCTGTAGTGACGGGTTGTCAGCCCATCGCCTAAATTGCAATATACTGAAACCCTCTGATCCCTTAGCTGGTTTTTACAGCATGCTTGGGAGGAAATGCAGCTGGCACATTCTATGTTTTTCTCTCACTCCCAGACCAGCATTTTATACTATGTAGTACTGTATAAGTACCTAAGTAGTTACCGGGAGGGTTGCGATTATGCTCGCGTGCTAGAAGTCTAACTTCCATGCTGGTGTGGAGCGAGAGAAAAACATTAAATGTGCCAGCTGCATTTCCTCCCGGGCATGATGTAGAATACAGCTAAGGGATCCGAGGTTTCAGTAGATATATTGCAATTAAAGCGATTGACTCACAGCATGTCACTACATAAATGTTCCTACAAATCTATCTTAAATAACCCTCAAAACTTTGTCAGACGTGGCGGAACGACCTATATTCAGATCGTTTACGCTCTGCTTACCCCACGTACATGCAGCTAGGTTCTGGAATTCTCTTCCGCATACTGTCCGCGACAGTCCCTCAATCGCTGTCTTCAAATAACGAGTTAAAGAACATTACTTTTCTCTAGTTAAGTTATCCATAATTTATATGTTACTAGCGACCCGCCCCGGCTTCGCACGGAAATTATCAGTGTTTCTCTTCCATATTATGCATGTATTATACATATAAACCTTCCCTTTGAATCACTCTATCCATTAAAAGAAACCGCATCAAAGTCTGTTGCGTAGTTTTAAAGATCTAAGCATACATAGGGATTTGAGACAGAGAAAGCGACTTTGTTTTATACTATGTAGTGATTATGTATGTATATATTTATTTATGTAACCTGTTGTTTGTATTATTAATGATTTATGTCTGATTTTTAGATTTTGATTTATTATTATTCCGTTGAATGTTTTGAGATGTCTATTGTGCTCGTCTTTTTCGCCTATCGTTTCTTGCTGTTTTCTCTTCTGTAGGTCTGCTGTAATAAATTTCCTTTTATAGATAAGCAGTACCTGTTGTCATTGTTCCTAATGAATATAAATAGTTTAATAAATTAGGGATAAATCCGTGATTATTAAAATCTTAAAACAAGTATTAAAATCTTGCAATTCTAAAAATGGCTTGCGCTGAATACAGGGTGAATTCCAAACGGACGAAACAAAGATTCAAGGTTAGTTGCATGTGGATCTGTGTAGGGTTTTAGTCGCATATGAACAGTTTTTCAATTTTGTGTGAAGGACAGGCCAATGCTTCTTCCCCGGATATTCCCTTATTTTCCACGTCCACGTCCAATGGGTCATTGATGTATTTGACGTTTTCTCAGAAGGTTCCGCGTTCGATTTCCGGTCCGGTAGATATTTTAATGATTTTGAATGTTCTGGATGTGAATGTTCTTTGAAGTCATTTCCATGACGTGATTCCAAATACCGGACATTTTGTGGGTAGGGAATAATACTACATTAATCTAAAGTCCGAAAAAAAGAAATGTTTGGTAGGTAGAGTAAATTTGGAAGGCCGAGACGCAGTCCACAATATTAATACATTTAAAATTTGCATGGCGCCTTTGACAGGTGCACATTCCGTTCATTAATAATTCTTTTTTTTTTTATTTCGCATTTCTCATTTAAAAATTAATATTGTGAACTTAAAAACACCTAATCCATTACCGGCCGGACGCTACGAACTCCAGTACCGTAAATAGTGAATGGATGCTTTATTTTTTTTAACAATGAAGCTTTTTCCGAGCTTGTGAGAGAAAATGATTTTCTTTTAAAAGTAAGGGAAATTTACTACGAGTAGGTCTATGGATCTTTGAAATGATATTGTGCGTTTCTTGGAAAAAACTGTAAGACACTTACTTTAAGGATAATATAAAAATACGATCAGCTTACATTTTTATTATGAGTAACCCTAATTGCACTTTCTATCCCATGGTTTATGTTTCCCTGATTACTTATTTTGTGATTATTACGACTTTTTTATGAATTTTCGCGCAGCCTACCATCACTTCAGAGCGGTCGTTAGGATTTACATGCAGAAAAGCTAATAGGCAAACTAAGAAGTTTGTACTGCGCTGGCTACAATCCTTAAGCTAAGGCAGTAAGGCAAATATATTTCAAATAGAGTAGGCTCATATCCAGCAGTGGACTTCAGTGGCTGTCTTAATGTATCGCTTCAGTCTTTACAGAATGCCTAGTTATTTACTTAGGTGATACTTTGCATAATTCCATGCTGGCCTGGGAGCGAGAGAAAAACATAGAATGTGCCAGCTGCATTTCCTCCCGGGCATGTTGTAAACACCAGCTAAGGGATCCAAGGGTTTCAGTGTATTATAGTTTAGGAAAAGGATTGACAACCTGACACTTCAGCAATATAACCTACAAATCTATCTATCTATTCATATAATAAATCTCTGGAACGGTCGTGTCTGTACATCGAATATTTTTACAAAAAAATTATTGCAGCAGATATTATTTACGATATAAAGACCATAACGGTTTGTTTTTTTTAAATTTTTGCCTGTCTGTATTTCTGTATGTTACCACATCACGCCAAAACTACTAAACCGATTTCGATGTGACTTTTTTTATTTAACTGTTGTGTTACCTGGGTTGACACTTAGGATACCTAAAATCACGCTACCTAACTTAGGGGGTAGGCAGGAAATTGAAATTTGGCTGTTTCTTAACTGATTTTTATGGAATTTTTTTATCCGACTGAGCATTATTTAAAATCAAAGTAACGATACAAATAATCAATAGGAAGTAGGTAGGAAATTGAATTTTGGTCGTTTTTAACCGATTGTGATGTTTTTTTTTGATAAACTGAGCATGACTTAAATTCAAAGTAACGATACAAATAACCACTTCACCTGACTTAGGGGTAGGCAGGAAATTGATCTTTGACCGATTTTAAAGCGACTTTTTATTTAAGAGAGTTTTTATGTGACAGAGTTTGTGAGTTACCTGGTGTCCTGCCTAGGTTAGAAATAATCACGCAAACCATTCTTCTTATCGGTCCCTCATTACTGAGGATCGTGACCATTAGCAAGGTTCCTCCAACTCCAGCGGCAGCTTGCAAAATAGGTTGCGTCTTGAAAGGAGGTTTGTTGCTTTCTTTATTGCATCCGACCAACGCATGGGCGTTCTGCCACGAGCTCGCGTACCCTCCAATTGGCCAGTAATTATGAACTTCTCCAGGCTGTGTTTGTGCCCGAAGAAAGTTAAGGTTTTCTTTTTACAAGTATCTAGGAGACGGCTTTTGATGTTTAGTTCCTGCAGAATGGACTCGTTAGTTCTAAAGTCGGTCCAGGGTATTCTTACCAACTTCCTCCAACATCACATTTTAAATGCTTTAATTTTACCGCAGTCCCGGCTTCGTAAGCACCATGTTTCAGCCCCATATATAAAAATCGAGAAAACCAGAGTTCTGACCAATCGTATTTTGGTTTGTCAACGGATGCTACGGTTTTTCCAGACCTTCTCAAGGTTCTTCATAGCGCTTTTAGCCATAGCGGCTCTCCGGCTAACCATTCTAATATTGAGTAAGTACCCGAGTTTGTATGGAAAACACACGGTGTCGAACATACTGAAAACGCTTCTCCACGCGTAGGAGCGGGATCTGCTAGCTCGCGCGCGGAATCGTGTTTTCCATACAAAAACAAAGATCAGACAATGCGAAACACGCTCGATCCCGTTTTCAGTATGTTCGACACTGCGTGTTTTCCATAGAAACCGGGCGTACGAAGTCGCGGGCACAGCTAATCTTAAATAACCCTCAAAACGACATTTGTTTAGGTAGTTTACGCTCGGCCTACCCCATCAGGGATAAAGGCGTGATTATATGTCTGTATAAAATTTTCACGCCTTTACCCCTAATGAAGTATTACGTACATACATACACAATCACGTCTTTATCCCTAATATATTATATGTATTTAATACTTTGCATAAACATAGTTGTCTGAACCTTATCTTTAGCCAACAATTAATTGATTTTCCAGAAGCTTCGCTAGCGTGTACACCCTCGATTGTCGGCTTATCGTAAGGTCAGGCAACCTATTTAGATAAACTGTAGACCTAGACTGTGCCCTAGGCCATGAAAGATAGCATGAGGCCTTCGTAAACTAACCTTAGTAGTCAAGGCAATAAAAAGAGTTAAGACGTTCTTTTTGAGTTTTATATCAACTTCTTACTTCCATGCTGGACTGGGAGCGAAAGAAAAACATAGAATGTTCAAGCTGCATTTCCTCCCGTGCATGCTGTAAAAACCAGCTAAGGGATCCGAGGGTTTTAGTATATTGCAATTTAGGCGATAGGCTGACAACCTGTCACTACAGCAATATACCTACAAATCTATCTTAAATAACCCTCAAAACTTTGTTTAGGTCGTTTACGCTCTGCCTACCCCATTAGGGATAAAGGCGTGATTATATGTATGTATGTATGTATATCGACTTCTTAAGGTTCCGTAATCAACTTGAAACTTTTATAAATAAGTACACATACGCGATACGGGGTGTAAGGGATAGCTTCAAACAAACTGATACGGATTGCTCAGTCAACGACCCTGAATAACTATCATTAGTATTTTTCTTAAGGCAGTTATTTTTTTTTGCTGCTTTTTCATACGAATTGTCTGAAAGAGGTGATAATTTGTATAGAAAAGCCAAAAAATATTTTTCCAGTCCAGCATGGAAGAACATACATATCAAACATCAATTAATCTAAAACCCAATGAATTCTAGGAAGCTGATATTTGGGACGAAGATTGATTATAATGACAGAAAGTTAGAAATGTAAAAATAAAATAAATAGAAAAAAATATTAGGCCCCCTCCCATACAAGTGAAAGGGGGGCAATTTATTTTTAACAACTATATTGAGTGTGGTATCGTTAGACAGGTGTCATAAAATGAGGTGGAGTTTTTTTGAAAATAAGTGCGTTAAATGGGTCCTTCTCGAGATATTTGCATTTAGTGTCGCCGGTTTCAAAAACAAAATAAATAATCAAAAACCTTACCCACTTTCAAATGACCCAGGGAGCTGATATTAAGAAAGACAATTGATTATAATGACGACAGATTAAAAATGTAAAAATAAAAAAAATTGACCCCCTCCAATACAAGTGAAAGGGGGGCATTTTTTTTTTTTACTACTATATTGAGTGAGGTATCGTTTGACAGGTCTCATAAAATTAAGTAGAGGTTTATTTGAACTAAAGTGCCTATAATACGTCCTTCTCGAGATATTTTTATTTAAAGTCGCCGTTCTTAAAAACAAAATATAAATCAAAAACCTATCCCACTATCAGAAGTCCTAGAAAATAAAAATTTGGTGTGAAGATAGCTTACAATGGATACCATAATGGAAACATGAAAAATAACTTTATTTTTGACATCTTCCCATAGAAATGTATTTTTACCCTACAAAATTAAAGTGGGGTGTCATCATGGATGTCAGAGAAAGTTCCAATTCAATATGAAAGCGAGCTCTTTGTCCAACCATCTGTCGACTTGGTTTCTAGGGATGCTATTATATCCAACTTCACTTCGTTGGCTCCTAATATCAAGGTCCTATCAAGCGATACACTACGTCTGCTGGGCGCCCCAATTCTGGATGAAGCTTTACCATCTTATATTGAGGAGCAAATCAATCTTTTCCACGCTTCCTCTGATTGTTTCCTAAAGATTAATTCGCACATGGCACTTTTTATTATCCGTTTTTGCTTGTTTGTGCCCAAGTTCACATACGTACTTCGTTGTACACCGTTCTGGAAGTTTCAAGATCTGCTGTTGAGACTAGATAATACTATTAGGGAGACCCTGAGTGCAATACTTAACTGTAATCTCCATGATACAGCCTGAATCCAAGCGTTGCTTCCCGTTTGTTTTGGTGGGATAGGCATTAGGAAAACTACATCAGTTTCTCTGCCGCCTTTATTGTCGTCGGCTCATTCTGCTAGTCTCCTAAGATTTGAGGTATATTGCTGTAGTGACAGGTTGTCAGTCCATCGCCTACATTGCAATATAGGCTACTGATACCCTCGGATGACTTTGTTGGTTCTTACAGCATGCCTGGGAGGAAATGCAGCTGGCACATTCAATGATTCTCTTTCGCTCCCAGTCCAGCATGGAAGTAACCTTGTTTCGCTTTAGACATAAGCTTTTTTTATTCGTTTATGGCTCCCATTAGGGATAAGGGCGTGATTATATGTATGTATGTATGTTATGGCTCCCAGTCCAGCATTAGAGCAAATAATTTTAAATTACTCAGAAATTATTGCCGTAGCATCTGGTGATATTAATTTCCCAACCCTTTACTGCCTTTTTAGTTTATATCCTTTAATCTTTTTAATATCCCAATAAAACCCTTCTTCAATGGTACTGGTTTTATCAACATTACTTATTCAACATGAAGGTCTAATGTCGGAAACGGATAAGTACCTGCTTAAATCTTGATTAGATCTTCTTTACGTCGTAAAAATGCGTAGAAAACGCAGAAACGGACGTAGTCTGTTATTTAGTCTACAGCACGGAAATACTAAAGAAAATTATACGTGGTATACAGAAAGTCAAGGACATCATTTTCGTTGTATGTTGGGATTATTAATATCAACAAAAAAATAAAAATATCACTTAGGTGTATCCTTAATGCTTACGTTAGAGTTTTTATACCTATAGATCAATGTTTTTTTTTAAATCAGGTCAATTTTTTATCGCTACATAGATTTTTTATCGTTCCATTTTGATACGAATACCAGATATTTTATGATAAGTTAAAATATTTGGTTCAACAGGCCTTTGACTTAACAATATATTTTTCTCCCATTTGCTCGGAAAAAGCTTCATTGTAAAAAAAAACCTACATTTCCTCCCGGGCATGCTGTAAAAACCAGCTGAGGGATCAGAGGGTTTCAGCATATTGCAATTTAGGCGATAGGCTGACAACCTGTCACTATGACAATATGACTACAAATCTATCATAAATAACCCTCAAAACCTTGTCAGACGTGGCGAAACGACCTTTGTTTAGGTCGTTTACGCTCTGCCTACCCCATTAGGGATAAAGGCGTGATTATATGTATGTATGTATGTATGTATGTGATTTTAAGTCCACAATTATTATTTTTATGAAGGTAGAATCTATATACATATAATAAATCTGTAGAAGGGTCGTGTCAGTACATTAAATATAAAAAAAAAAAAAAATTGCTCCAGGCATTATTAAGGATAAAAAAAAAAACTATTTTTTTTTATCTGTCTGTCTGTCTGCCTGTATGTTACCACATCACGCCAAAACTTATAAACCGATTTCAATAGGGCTTTTTTTATTCAACTCAGTGTTAACTTAAGATACCTAAAACCACGCCACCTCACTTAGAGGGTAGGCAGGAAATTCGAATTTGGCTGTTTTTTAACCCATTTCGATTAAACTTTTTTTATTCGACTGATTGTTATCTAGATAAAAACATAGGATACAAATAATCACGCCACCTGAGTTGGAGGGTAGGTAGGAAATTAAATTTTGATTATTTCTTACCAGATTTTATGTTTTTTTTTTTAATTCGGCTGACTGTAACCTCACCTAAAACTTTATAGATATACGTAAAAAGCTATGCCACCTGACTTAAGCAAAAAATTGTATCCTGTTTTATTTAAAATCTCAGTAGAATACAGTAAGTCTCATTACGCACACAAGTATCGTGTTATACACGTGTTAGGCTTAGCTAACGCGATTTGTAATGACACAAATAAATAAGAGTAAAGAGATTAAAACGTTCACCGACCCCGACCGCCTATGGCGCCGTAAATTTAGTTAGGTTTTACCTAAACCTAACTAAATCTACGGCGGCGATTTGAAAAAAACAAGGTAACATGAAAATAAACAAGTTAAAAGTTACACATGGGTGGGAATCGAACCCACGATGTTCGAAAAATAAACTGGTAAAAGAAATTATAAAAATATATATCTTAAACATTCAATAGTCAGATAAATTTAACATACAATTAATCATGATTTGTATATAGTTGACTGGTCTCAAAGCAAAAAACAATTATATATAAAAAAAAACATTAACACAAATTCCTTTCATATTTTAATTAGGTACTTTATACATCATAAGTTAACTTTTTATATACTAAAAAAACGTAAGTTGTAAATAATCTTACATATTCAATAGTCAATGACAAATTCAACGAAAAAATTGTATCATGTATTTAATAATTGATCCCAAAAGAAATGGAAATAGAGAAACAACCGTTTTATCATATCATAACCACCACACGTACGGAGTCGCGTGCACAGCTAGTGCGAAATAAAAATTAATGAATGAATGGAATATGCGCCTTTGACAGGCGCCATGCATATTTAAAACGTCAAAATATTATGGAGGAATCGCAAGTTTGAAGTTTATTTTTAAGTGTATTGTTGTTGTTTCCTCGCAAAATGAGAGAAAATGACCATAGTACCATATAGAGAAATATAAATTTAATAGTAATTTTCTACTATTTTTATTCATTATTTCATAATTAATTAATATTTTTTCAATTTAATTTATTATTTCAATTCAATATTTTAATGCCAAAACACGTTTTGACATTTACACATTTGTTTATTTTTTGTTGTAGGTAATTGATTTCCTTTTTTTTAAGTATATAAATTTATTTCATTATTTTTCTTCCATGCTGGTCTGGGAGCGAGAGAAAAACAAAGAATGTGCCAGCTGCATTTCCTCCCGGGCATGCTGTAAAATCCAGCTAAGGGATCCGAGGGTTTCAGTATATTGTAATTTAGGCGATGGGCTGACAACCTGTCACTACAGCAATATACCTAGAATTCTATCTTAAATAACCCTCAAAACTTAGTCAGACGTGGCGGGACGACCTTTGTTTAGGTCGTTTACGCTCTGCCTACCCCATTAGGGATAAAGGCGTGATTATATGTATGTATGTATGTATCTATCTACTTTTAAGCAGGGACCCACGTCCTTCCATTTTTGGGTGAGAGCTGAAAACCAGTGTTGCTCTTTATGAGCTATAAATTATAATACACTGAGCTTTGAACCTCTGCATCACATCAGCACACATTCAACAGAATGTAGGCACCTGTTTTGTCTTATTTTTGTCATGTCTCTTTGTATTTATTTTCATGTGTTCCTTCTTTGTGTTTACGTTTTGTTTTATGTGTGATGTTTTTTTATGCAATAAACTTTCTATCTATCTACTATTAAAAATTTAATTAAGACTTTCTAGACACTAGATATTTACATATATACTAGATGAGGGCTGGTTACGTGGAAATTGATAGAGATCTTAGTTTAGTTTAGTTTTATTTATCACACAGTGAAAATTACATTATAAAAGCTCAAAATTACATGTCATATTATAAGCATTCACAAAGTGTCAGCAAAATAAAATAAAATCGGTATAAATACAAAATGTCATAAATAATTTCAAAACAAAAGAAATAAAAAATACTAGGTATAAATAGGTACAATGTCATTTTGTAAATTTAAATTCAATATACTCTTTAACAGAGTAAAATACCCCAAATACATTATCCAACAAAAGGTTTTTCAATCGAGACCGAAACGTTTCGTCAGATAGTTCGGCTTTTAGGTCGGTAGGTAATGCTTCGTAGAAGGTCGGTCCGATAATGCGCGGATTTTTCTCGGCAAGGACTAAGCGATGTGGGACTGAAAGTAAGCATCCAGTCCGACGTAACGTCCTTCCCGGAACACTTACTCGCTCAAAATTTGATAAATTACAACGAATATACATGATTACGTCGAATAAGTATTGCGAGAAGTGTGTCATTATAGCGTATTTCTTGAATATGCCCTTACACGAATATCGTGAGTTTACTCTGGCCATCGTCCGAAGAGCACGTTTCTGCAATCTCAATACCCTTGATGAGTCAGTTGAGTTACCCCATAGAATTGAACGATACGACATAACGGAGTGAAAATGTGCAAAATATGTTTGCCGGAGCGCATCACTAGATATAAGGGATTTCAGTCTTCGCAATGCAAAGGCTGTGCTACTCAGCTTATCGCAAAGAGTGTCGATATGCGCTTTCCAGTTTGTGTGACTATCAAGCACAAAACCTAGGAATTTACATTCGTTGCTTATTGGCATAGGACAGTTCATTTGAGGGGGAGCTACGTTTTGGCTAGAGAACAACACAATATTAGATTTTGTCACATTCAGGATGAGTCCATTTGCTGAGAACCATTTCTGCAGCTCTCAGACTCATACTCGACAGATCTTAATGTTTAGTTGCTCAAAAGTTTTTCGCGGTCACAACTTCAGTGGTGTCATCAGCAAACAGAACTACCAAACCGTCAGTAACAATAGATGGGAGATCATTAACAAAAGCCAAAAACAACGTATTTCCTAATGAGGATCCCTGTGGAATGCCTATTTTAACGTTACCTGCCTCTGATTTCATCTTTCTGCCCTGTGATGTGAACTGGATGGTCTGTTTTCTACCCGTTAAAAATGAGTTCAGTAGTTGATGAGCATTATTTCGGAATCCATATGTGTTCAACTTTTCTAACAATAATTTATAATTAATGACGTCGAATGCTTTTGATAGATCGCAGAATATACCAGCAACTTTATACTTATCATCTATCCCCGTAATTATGCAATCCAACACTTTATGAGCGGCGGTCGTAGTTGACATACCTTTACGGTAAGCAAACTGTTTATCAGTCAGTAAGCCGTTTGTCTCTAAATGCATAAGGTGTTTTGATAAAGTCGATTCAATAACTTTTGATATGTTGGGGACGATGGTAATAGGCCGATAGTTATCAATTTTGTGCTTCTCACCTTTCCCTCTGTAAACTGGACATTCTCTTGTGCATTTTAAAACTTCTGGATACACGCCACCCTTAAACATTTCATTTATCAGTGTCACAAGAATATCCGCAAGTACTGGCCAGATACATAAAAGTATATTTATAGATATATCGTATATATCCAGGGTACCACGAGATTTCAGCAAAGATTTGAGCACTTTGTCTAAGCCAGATTTACTAATTATAGGCACAGAGAAAACAGAAATACTTGTGTCTTGTAGATATTCGGAAGGATAGTTTTTAGAACTTTGATAGTCAATCCGCTGCGAATATTTCGTACCAAATATTTAATAAATGGGAGTTAATGTAGTCGGGAACGGCACTCAGTGGTATATCCTTAGAATTTGTATCCCTCAGACGTATTTCGCATGAACTTTTTGTAGAAATTTCGTCATTGACCACACTCCATATCTCTTTAGCTGGATTTCTACAATCAGCCAACCTCTTTTCAATATGTTTTCGTCGGGATGCTAATGTTTCAGATTTAATTAAATGAGAATAGTGATTAATGCATTCAAATAATATTTTTTCTTGAGGATATTGCTGCTTAGGTCTTCGATCAACTTTCAATATCAGTAACATGAAGGATGCTCATTGGAAGTTGAATTATAATGTTATCATGATGAGTACAGACAGCAAACGGATGAGATTATTTCAGGAAATTATTAACCGATTTTCCAGAAAATTCGTATCAACATCAGCCACAACAGCCCACTGCTGGAAATGGGCCTCCCCGAAATTGGGGGTATATTCCATTCTCACCACGCTTGGAAGGCGGGAACACTGCTGCCCATTCCCTGGATTTATCCCTTGGCCGCCTTTTACGAAACCCACGGGAAGTTATGGGGCAATGCTATTCTAACCCGGCACCAAACGGGAAAATAATTGTCTGAAATATTCACATACGTTTCGAACGCGCCTGCTCAGATATCTCCCTTTCTGATTGTACATAGGAAATTACGATAACGTTGGTCTTCTCAAAGGAAATCAATCAGCTATTGAATACGTATAATTGGAAAGATATTATTTTGTATCATGTCGAGAGACGAACTACTTAGTTATTATTCGAGAGATGTTTTTTTTTAATTAACTTCAGTACAGCTTAATATGATGGCCCACCTGATGGTAAATGGTCACCGTAATTTTTATTCTGACTTTAATTAAGCCCTATATAATTCCGATTTCAATTTATAAAGCAATGGTCATGAATTCGAAAGAAATCTAAACATCGAAAATTCAGCCTCCGAAATAAATAATGAGCAAAATCTATCACTCGAAACGTGATTTGAAAAGTTTAAAACAATCTCGTAACGAAAATTAATTTCATCAATCAATTATTGAGACATACAGCTGTAAAACTCATACTTTCAATTTTTTTACAATAATTTTTAATATCTAAAAACATAAAATATTAAAATTACCTGTCGGTTTAGAATTGCATCAAACCGTCCTTTGATGGATGTCTTAAAAAAATAAATAGTATTCCCAGCGATTTTCAGTGGTAGCAAACTATTTCCCAAAGGTCGCCCAACTGCGCAGGACTTGTTTTTAGTGCCCAAACCGCTACACACAGGCGCAGTCTCTATTCCTTCAATCTCTTATTATGTCTGACACGACCAGAAAGAAATCAGGCGCAGGACCGACTATTTACATGCCCATCCGACAGCATGGGTCATCTTTTCAGACAATCAGGTGATCAGCCTACAATGTGCTAACAAACTAAAAACAACAACAGAAAGTCATTGTCCCCCGCCGGAAATCTAAATCGAACCCGATACCTCTGGTTCGAGAGCCCATTGCTTAGACCGTTAGACCACGGAGGCAGTTCAAAAAGGTATTAATCTCCTAATACTTATCCAAACAAATTCTCCGTAAATATTGGACTGTTTTGGCTGAAGCATTACTTACCATATTAGGAAGAAAAGCGTAGTAGGCCAGGTACAAGGTATCATTTTCAGGAAAAACTGGCGAAGCGGAAGCGGTCATTCCAATGCCGCTAGGTTATCTGAAATAAAAGGAAAAACATTGTGAACCAAATACAATATGATCAATCATACTTGAAAATCATTCAAGTAGGTGTCGATTGGGCATTTTGGAACAGATCCATAATTAAATTTTCCTTTAAATCACCGTTCATGAACTCCGTTCACTTCGGTTCATAAAAAAATCGCTTCATTAAATATGGCCCTAGAAAAAGAACGTGTTAACACAAATTCACTCCGCTAACACAAATTAAGTAGGTTCGATTGGGCCAGTTTGGAACAGATCCAATAATTTATGTAACATTATGTAACTGTTCCAAAATGCCCAATCGACACGTACACATTCAAATAAAATAAAATAGATAAATTACTCTTTTGCATACTTTTACCTATCACTTTCATAAATCTTTTAAATAGTAAGCTGGATAACACTTGATTAGTTTAATTGAAGCTCGATTTTGCGCATGATATATTTAGTTTGTCAAAGTTGAAAAACGCTTTTGCGCGCGGGCTAGCAGATCCCGCTCCCAAGCGCGGAAAAGCGTTTTAAGTATGTTAGACATTACGTGTTGTCGATAAAAACCGGGCGTAAGAAGTCGCGGACACAGCTAGTCTATGATAAAAGTAGGATAAGTAGAAAATAGCCATTCCTTTTGGCTTTGCCGTAGTCGGCTAAAAGATGGAATAAACTTGAAATATATACATACATATAATTACGACTTTATCCCTAATGGAGTAGGCAGAGCGTAAATGACCTACACAAAGGTCGTTTCGCCACGTCTGACATAGTTATGAGGGTTTTTAAAGATAGATTTGTTGGTATATTGCTGTAGTGACAGGTCGTCAGCCGATCGCCTAAATTGAAATATACAGAAACCCTCAGATCCCTTAGCAGCATGCCCGGTAGGAAATGTAGCTGGCACATTCTATATTTTTCTCGCTCCCAGTCCAGCATGGAGTTGAAATCTAGTAGTAAAGAAACGGAAAGAGGGATCGAAAAGCAGATTTTGATGCTTAGTGATGTGTATAGTACCTACGTAAGTGTTTGAAATACATTATATTTAAAGTCAGTTTATACTTTAAACTAATTGCATAATTATTGTGTATGAACTGTAATTTAAAAAAATATTACACGAAAAAAAACAGGCATGTCTCGCATTCTCGCATAAAAGTATTTATTCGAACATTCGAACACAGACTGCAAATCGATAAAAAACAAAACACTGCCGGGAGCGAAGCGCCATTTTCTTTTTCATGAAATTCGAATTTATTTGTGGCCAGCATCACCCGTCAGGCTTAAATTGACATTTAAGACATTTCTGACGAAAGAGGTGTGTTTTACCAAGAATAAATACTCTTTTTTTTTATATTGGGACTGCAAGATACACATACAACCATTGAACTCGTTGTAAGAAGGTATAACCGTAAAAATTGTAGTGAAAATTGTTGAAGTAAGATTTCAACTTAAATTCAGAAGAGTTAAGGATAAATGACCCAAATTCTATCAAGAATGAAATATCTGCAAGCAGGTTGTACTTGTTTTTTGTTGTTATCTGTTGTGTTGTATCATTTGTGTTCTTACGTGCAATAAAGTATTTTTATGTTATGTTATGTTATGTTGTTCAAAAGTTGTATATATGGTTTTCCTTGCAGTCAAATTATTTTAATCATGGTTATCAAAATTTTAGTACTACTTATTAATCAATATGTTTTGAGCATTTGGCTCAACTTGTTTTTTTTTTTATTTAAAAAACTGTATATTTCGTTACCACCTGGTTCCGTGAGTCTATTGTGATGCGAATATTTCAATCCAAGATTTATCTCCCGTTTTGTGCGACGTGTTTCGTGTCAAATCAATCCATTCATCGATGCGTCTCAACGTACCATTTCATGATACGACGTAGGTATCGTATTTTTATTGCTTTTATTAACGTCGCTTCTAAAAATAATTTTGGGAATTGGAACGATATTTTGCAGAAAATGTGGATATATGCCCATGATATCGAACAACTTCCCAAAGAATACCGGGTGTAAGGGACAGCGTCCCGAAAACTTACAGGGGTTGCTTATTCAACGACACTGAACAACTTCCACCACGAAATTCTATCAGGAAGTAAATAAAAAATTGGTTGTGCCGTATAAATTGTCTGATCGAGGTGGGCATTTTGAATGAAAAGAAAAAAAAATCAAGTGAAAATAAATATTGCCTATTTAAAAAAACCTGGTGTAAGTTGATCGTTGTCGAAGACTGAGCATAGGGGTATCAGTTTGCAGGACGCTGTTATTTACACCCGAAATATATAAATCGAACAAACGAAAAAATAAATTTTCTTTAATTCTCATACTAAATGATGCATTTTGTTTGGAAGGGTATATTTTTTGTCTTTCGTCATAATTAAGTATGTTCCTTGGGGAAAGTTGTCAAGTTTCATGGGCGACTTCATTTCTCATTTCGGGTGTATAAACCCTTTCTGTTACACCATGTAGAGACAGGTATAGGAAAAGGAATGCTAAAGTGAGGGAGGATGAGAGATAGCAGAATGACAAGTATAATACCTATATGGTTTGTAAAGTAGTGTGTGGGAACGTTTTCACTTTGTAGGGAAAAGCTTCAATAAATCTACCTCAATCAAATCGGGACGTCTTACAAAAAAGGTCAGGATTGAGTGCCCAAACTGACAAAATGTGCATAACAAGATTGATGAGTGTAGTTAAAACGTAAGGAATTTTAAAGACCTTTCTCCTGTTAAAGACATTGCTACTTTAGCAATAAGGCTGCCTATGTTGTAGTTGTCTTTTGTTGTTATCTCTTGTGTTGTATGATTTGTTTTTTACGTGCAATAAAGTATTTTTATCTTATCTGAGAACATGATGTTATGTACCTATGTATCTATTATTAATGTTTTCTTTAACGTACTACAGTTTTATAAGTAAGTACTAAATTTCAAACAAACATAACATAACATAAAAATACTTTATTGCACGTAAGAATACAAATCATACAACACAACAGATAACAACAAAAAATAAAGTACAACATAGGCGGCCTTATTGCTAAGGTAGCA
Source organism: Scrobipalpa costella (assembly GCA_949820665.1). Classification (NCBI taxonomy): domain Eukaryota; kingdom Metazoa; phylum Arthropoda; class Insecta; order Lepidoptera; family Gelechiidae; genus Scrobipalpa; species Scrobipalpa costella. Next base: position 5,302,975 of record OX463298.1, read on the forward strand.
ATTTCTTCCAGGCAACCTTTGGGTCAAAGAAAAAAGCGTAGCAAATATATCTGTCCACTCGTTTTTACTAGCACATGCTTACCCTAATTATTGGCATTATCGTAAATATAATAATCCGCGGTGGCCAATCTGCCAGAGATCGACCAACTGCGCAGGACTAGTTTTTAGTGCCCTAGTGTTTGCGCTTTACACAGATGCACTCTCTATTTCTTCAATCTCTTATTCTGATGGGGCAGACTGACTGACTCGTCCAGAGAAAAATCAGGCGCAGGACCGACTAAATACATACCCCTCCGACAGCATGGATCCCCTTACTTTTCGGACAATCAGGTGATCAGCCTGCAATGTCCTAACCAAACTAGAAGCAATAACACTAAGTCATTGTCCCCCGCCGGAAATCGAACCCGAGACCTCTGGTTCGAGAGCCCATGGCTCAGATCGCTAGACCACGGAGGTAGTTCATACACATAAACCTTCCCCGTGAAAGTTTATTGCAATGAAATACAGGCAGATATACTAACAAACGTAGTGGGAGGACTTCGTTTTATAATATGTAATGTTGTGGACAGGTTACTAACCTACCACAAGTTATTTCTAATGTCTTAGTTCATACATAAGTAGATAATATAGACAGAAGTATCTATAGGCACTTACAGGCGCCAATAGGCAATAATTTAGTAATAATATACGATCGATTTCAAGCCAATCGATATACTAGTCGCCCTACTGACCGATTCACTAAGAAATGAATTGACTGTACATAAGTTCTTCGAGCATTGAATTTTGTATTAAGTGGGTACCTATTGTAAAAGATGTTGGTGTTCCTAATTATAATAAAATAAAATAAAAAATAAAAAACTGTAGAACGATAACCTTTGGCAAATCAATAGTACTATGTGTAATTTAATTTGTCTTTTTGGTGATTCTGCTAATGAAAATATAGATTTTTATATAGGAACATAGTGTACCTACCTGGGTTCTGGTCGTAGTTTGTATTTAATGTAATATTTTGACCTTATGCTTCTTTGAAAAAATTTTTTAGTTTTTACCCGATTACGGCAACGCCAAATGGAAGGGTTATTTATTTAATAAATATATTAATGTAAACTACAACAACTAAAAATATTGAGCTCGATTCTAGATGCCACCGGCCAAAGCTAAAATATTTAAATTTTATAAAATCCATCAGTCTAATTAGACTTATAAAATTTAAAAAGGACAGGAGATTGATACTCTATAGTTTTACGCTTTTTTTGCTGGATTATGACGCGCATTTGCACATGCCCACTGTAATTTAGCCGCCAACGCATCAGTGCTATCATCTAAGGACATGGCGGCCAAGTTTCTTTTTAAATTATTTTACTAACAATAGGCAAACGATTTGTCCATAATATCACTTGATAGAAAGTGACGATGCAGACAATGGTGGTGCATGTTGACCTAGATAATGCCTTTTCACTCTTGCCTAGATAAGCCTAGGTTATAACGTTCTGGAAACAGATCCGCAGGCAGGGCACTCCTTAGCTTTACACATTAAAAATGTTTAAGCGAAGTGCTTTGTGTGAATATTTCGTACGTCCACAACGTAAGGATGGAATCACAACCGGTGTCGCATGCCTTGGATATAGAATGGAGGGGGCTATCAAGCTATGAAGTTAAATTAATCCTGTAAAATACTGCAGCAATACTTCATACACGATCGGACTTGAGCTTAGTAGAGCCGTAGAAGCTGTCCCGATTTGAAGTATTGCCTGACCTTTGAGAGAACACCGAGTTTTTTGGCTGCAGTCGTAGCCAAGGATTCAATATATTGTCCAAAGTTCAATTCAGACAATAGGTTTACAGCAAGAAGTTCGAGGTCAGAAATTGGCACGGATACATTTCGGAAAGTGGGAGTCAGGTTGAAGGGACTCATTTTAGTCGAAAACAGATACACTTGTGTTTTGAATGAATTAAAATTCACTAGGTTGGCATCACGCCACTAGGAGATTCATGCGATCCACTAAGTATTCTAGTATCTTCAGATTTATGCGATCCACTAAGGATTCTAGTATCTTCTTTGCTGGCATTTGCTCTAGATATATACCTATCAACCACCGTGTGTTAGCATATCGTTGATATGCAGCAGAAATAGGGTTGCAGAAAGTACAGATCCTGGAGGGACACCACCATCAATTGCCTGATGATAAGGAGAGCGGCCTTCTAAGACCACGCGTGACGACCGTCCTCTCAAGAAATCTGAGATCCAATTTAGAAAGCTCAGCAAGTAGACGATTGGGGAAGCTTGTAAATAAGGCTTGCGTGCTAGACCCTGGCAAATGTCTTTCAGACATCCAGAGACACAGCAAGAGCTCCACCGTGGATATTGATGGCCTCGCTCCATCGGGGTCACTAGTCAATCGTCCACGGCGGAAGCCATACTGGTAGTCGCTGAGGAGATCCTTGATAGAAATTCAACAATCACAGTTTATCGTCAAAAACCGTAGACAATTTAATCCCCTGTCCTTTTTCAATAATTTTATTTCAAAGTGACAGATAGATTTAAATTTTCAATTCAGCCGGTAGTATCTAGAATCGAGCTTAATCATATATCTATTATACTAAAAATAAAAATCATTGGTATTACGTAAGTTATAAGTTTCTCAATATCAATTTGCTGGAAAACAACTAGGACTAGAAGAAAATTGATTGCTTTTCATTGAAAAAACTGTAATAATACTTTGCAGAGTCGTTAGAACAACAGAAATAGTAAGGTTGCCGTTAGTTATTCAAGCAACTTTGACAACGTTTTTGCCAAAAAAAATAACTACCTACAGCTCGCTACGTCGATTAGATACTCCTTTGGGACGGGCAGCGGAATCTAGCGAAGCAAAAGTGAAGTATCTTCTCAATTTAAGTATTTTATTTCACAGTCGTCGTTACACACTAAACTAACTGAACGCCATCTTACTTCAGACTATCTCTATCTCCTTCAAATATCTCTCATTCGCTCACTCATCACTACGTCATCAGTCATCACAGACGTCATAATTCGTCCCTACATTATGGGGATATCATTATAAATATATACATACATACATGAAATCGCGCCTTTGTCCCTAATGGGGTAGGCAGAGCGTAAACAAAAAGAGCGTAAAGGTCGTTCCGCCAACTCTGACAAAGTTTTGAGGGTTATTGAAGATAGATTTGTAGGTACATTGCTGTAGTGACAGGTTGTCAGCCTATTGCCTAAATTGCAATATATACGAGTAGAAACCTTTTGATCCCTTAGCTGGTCTTTACAACATAGCCGGGAAAAAATGCAGCTGGCACATTCTATGTTTTTCTCTCGCTCCCAGGCCAGCATGTAAGAAATCATAAGAGTGTATAATAATGATTATCCATTGACAAAGACATTACTCTCTTGAGGAGCGCCACGACCACGGGTTTTTGCCACCAGCTCCTGCCAGCCACCATTACTTACTCGTAATAGGTAATTTCATGCTGGCCTGGGAGCGTGAGAAAAACATATAATGCCAGTTGCATTTCCTCCCGGAGGGATCCGAGGGTATAAATAAATAAAAGTATAAAAATCTTTATTAGCATAAAACATTATTACATTAGTTCAGATAGCGCACTGACACCCACACTAGGATTGCCTGTGTTGTGGGATATCAGCCTCTTCCCTTGGGATGAAGTACATTGTAATTTATTACTACAGTCCATTAGGCACTAAAATACAGACTTATTAGAATTATTTACTAAGTGTGTGTGTGTGTGTGTGTGTACGTGTATGGGACATGCTGATTTGATTTATTTTAACTAAGTATCTCTAAAAGGCCCTCAGTTTCAGAGTAATTTAAAGTAGGTAGCCATTTTTTTATAGCTTTTTTGCAAGGAAATCTGGTGAGTTGTGCAACACTGAGTTTGAGGTTAATTTTATTGTACAGGTAAGGCCCTGTTTAATCATAAGATCTATTTACAAAAGTAGTTCTAGCAGGCATAGCCCTCTATTTAATATTGCGAGCGGATCTATTACAGATAACATGAGTTTATAGTGCTGTTTTGTAAAATCTCATTGCTGTTGCTAAGATAAAAAGTTGTCGAACTGTAAGAGTTTCACATTCCTTGTACAGTATACTAGTTGGATGCCGACGAGGTTTATTATACGCAACTTTAAGCACTTTTCTTTGTGCTCGTTCCAGCTTGATAAGGTGTGATTTTACCACAGCACCCCAAACAATCACACAATAGCTTAACACCGACTCGCATAGAGACGTATTGACTAATTTAATCAGCCTAGAGACAGCTACCCGCCTAAGTTTAAATAAAATATGTAATAGTTTTCTCACACGAGCGGATGTAGCATCTACATCCAGGTGAGTTTTGAGTCGATGGTAACACCAAGATACTTTATGTGGTCAACTTCATCAAGTGTTGTTCAGATACATGGGCTGAGGCCACTATCTTTGCATCTGTGAATTTTAATAGTGACTCGATCATCAGGTGCATAGAAATCAGCTATTTTGAAAGTAATGAATTTTGTTTTGGTCTCATTAAGGGTAAGTAGATTAGATTGTAACCATATTGCAACTTGAGATAGACCCTCTTCTGCAATATCCCTTGTTTCATTCCAGTCACTACCATAGAACACAATGGCAGTATCGTCAGCACATATAAATATACTTGCATTTCTTCCATGCTGGCCTGGGAGCGAGAGAAAAACAAAGAATGTGCCAGCTGCATTTCCTCCCGGGCATGCTGTAAAAACCGGCTAGGGGATCCGAGGGTTTCAGTGTATTGTAATTTAGGCGATGGGCTGACAACCTGTCACTACAGCAATATACTTACAAATCTATCTTAAATAACCCTCAAAACTTTGTCAGACAAGGCGGAACGACCTTTGTTTGGGTCGTTTACGCTCTGCCTACCCCATTAGGGATAAAGGCGTGATTATATGTATGTATGTATGCATTTCTGAGCTTTAGATTGTAGAGTTCGTGAATGTAATCTAAGAACAGAGTCGGGCCAAGTACGCTGCCTTGGGGAACACCAAACTCGATAGATCGTGATTCACTGAAACGATTGCCAATTTTAACCTTTTGGCTTCTGTCAGACATATAAGACGAAAACCAAGTTAGTGCTAGCCCGCGAATACCCATGAGTTCCAACTTTCTGAGCAATAGTGTCCGAGAAACAGTATTAAACGCCTTCGCGAGGTCGAGGAAAACTCCGACACATGCTTTCGTCCGGTCAAATTTTTTGATAACATTTTTCAACTAGAGATAATACAGCATCTTCTGTTGAAATTTTAGATCTGAACCCTGATTCTCTGACAGAAGTTTTTTTGATTAAGCACCTTACACAGCGAAGATAGAATGGAAATGGGTCTGTAATTAGATACTTGTTTTCTATTTCCTGCATAAATAAATAGGGCATACACAAGCAGTCTTCCATATTCTCGGCACAACACCTTCATTCATACTTAAGTTGCAGATGTGGGATATTGGTTCCGCAAGTGTAAGTTTATTGTGCTTTAGAATATAGTTATATTGTCTCCCCCAGGAGACGAACTAGTTTTAAGACTGTTAATGATATTTATGATTTCTTTCGAGGTAGTAGGGACAAAAAACAGGGAATCACAAGAGTCGCAAAAAGCTGTTTTGTATTCTTGTGCAAGCCTAGATTCGGTCGTATTAGTTTTCTTAAGTATTCTGTTAGCAAGATTTTCACCTACTGTCGTGAAATATTTATTGATTGAGTTCAGAGAGTCCTCTTCGTTTGCTTTAGCATTTAGTATTTCGACATTTGTGTTCTTTTTAGGTCTAATATTACATATTTCAGATACTGCGCGCCAGGTATCTTTAGTATTTCCTGATGACTCTATGAGAAGATTTTTAATGTATTCGTCTTTTAGATTTTGAATTATGTTGTTACAGTAATTTCTATACTTCTTATACTTTTCTTGTATTGCCTCATTTTTTGGTTTTATACGAGCCAAAGCGTGCAGGCGAGTCTCTTTTTCTGGAACATTGCAGTAAACCCGAGGTCATCCAGGGTTTCAATATTGTCGTTGCGTTGGTGACAGATTTAATAGTTTTGTGTATGTTTATTTTATTTTGCATGGTGTCGATTAGTGTTTCAGTTGCCGATTCCGTATTATTGAAAGAAAGTAAATCAGTCCAGTTGATATCATTTAAGTATTTATTCAATCCTTCTAAATCTAATTTAGCGATGCACTGACTTTTTTTAGATTTGTGTTAGTACCGGATGTATGATTGAGAGAACAGATTATAGTGTCATGGTCCGTAATTCCAGCAGAACAAACAATTGTTTTGGCAGGCATGTTAGCTTTTATGAACATATGGTCAAGGCAAGTTAAGTCATTTCTAGTTGTAAAAGTGTGGCCGCAGATGAAACCATAATAATCAAGTAGGTCAAAATAATCATCTACTACTGATGATTTTTTTATGTTCGTGTCACCTGTGACTATAGTAGTATTATATTGGTAGCGCTGTTATGTTCATTCGAGTGATTTAAGGAAGCTGTCTTTATTATAAGTAGATGGGGATCTATAAATAGCGATGACGTGAAATAGGTCGTTAATAATAACTATAATTATTAAGCTTATAGCTAAGAGAACAATGATCGAATCGATACTCTGTGAGTACAATAACATCAGGAGTAAAGCGCATTCTATACAAAGCCAGGCTTGAGTATTTAAGTTTTTATTAATGCTCCTAATATTTTGCGTTAATACGGTAAAATTGTATTGAGTATCACCAAAAAATGTGTGACATGTTTGTGCGTTGATGTAGTTTGTATTGTCAATATTGTCTATAAAATCTTGATCAACCATTTTTAATATGGAATGTTTCCTTGTCTGTTAATATAATGGTTTAAGTTTATTGTAATTTAGGCGATGGGCTGAAAACCTGTCACTACAGCAGTATACTTACAAATCTATCTTAAATAACCCGCAAAACTATGTCAGACTTGGCGGAACGACCTTCGATTCGGTCGTTTACGCTCTGCCTATCCCATTAGGGATAAAGGCGTGATTATATGTATGTAGGTCATTGCTCATCTGACAGGAGCGCGTTTGACATTGCTTTTGCCTAAACGCGGTCTAAATTGATAAGGTATGGACAGACGTAATAGTTCATTATTTCAAGGACAACATCAAGAATGGATTACTGCTCCTTTTTTACTAAACTGGATTAGTGTCTGAACCAAGTTTCAGAAGCAGCTGGATGAAAATTGAATAGTTACGTAGGTTGTTTTCGAGCAAAGCGAAAACAAAAGGATTACTAGCATAGAAGTTTGTAAATTCAAAACGACTTGAAATGGAAATCCACTAATTAATTCAAGCAGTACATACATTAATAGCAGCATCAAATATGGAAATAGGATTATGAAATTAAATTGAATATTTATTTCGAATTATTTGTGATTCTATAAAATATTTTGCGAAAATACAATTAATAAGTTGCTGATAAGAATAAATTACGAAACAAAGTTTGAAGCGTGAAAGGCACTTTGACCTTTTGATGAGTGTCGAAGAACACGAAACGCAACTTTTCTTTCTTATAGAGTTCTTTGTTATAGAGTTGGATTTCCGAGTTTGTTCAGTTCCAACAAGCTAAGCTCACAAGAGCAAACCACTCGCTTAAAAAATTGCTATACTTATAACCGGCCTAGTGACACTACTTAAAAACAAACAATAAAAACCGATCTAGCGCAATCATTAATTAGTACATAAAGATGTCATATACTGATAGTGACTCCAAGGCCGTGTGATGGTCACGTAACAGTTTTAATCACACTGTTATTATAGAGGGTGTAAGGGAAGTGTACTGAAAACTAATCTAGTGCAAGCACAAATTAATGCTTACAGATGTCATGCATTGATAGTGAATCCAAAGCCACGTGATGGTCACGTAACAGTTTTGATCATATATACAATCATATAATCACTCCTTTATCCCTAATGCGGTAGGCAGAGCGTAAACGACATAAACAACGATCGTTTCGCCACGTCTGTCAAAAGTCTTGAGGGTTATTTAAGATAGATTTATAGGAACATTGCTGTAGTGACAGGTTGTCATCCCATAGCCAAAATTGCAATATACTGAAACCCTCGAATCCTTTAGCTGGTTTTTACAGCATCCCCGGGAGGAGATGCAGCTGGCACATTCTATGTGTTTCTATCGCTCCCAGACCAGCATGGAAGAATTTTATTTGGTAGCACGTTCCTTATACCCTATATATTTGTTTGTAATGCCATGTCTATGTACCATCAACAAACTACATAACAGAACCACATGGCAGAATATTGCAATTAAAACGTTGTGACCTTTTCAAGGTGAACATAGCAAATATAGCGTAATCGATAGTCAGGGTTAAACAACAAAGGAAAGAGGTGTTTTATAACATCCTGGACGTAGATATGTTTGTAAGTGTAGGTATTTGATTTTCATGTAACAGGGATACCTCTGAAACCCGAACCTAAGTATGTACCTAATGCATGACATACCTAAAGCTTTATCAGATTTTGTGCCTTTACCATAACTTTCTGGGGCTAGTCTTGTCCACGTTTTTCCAATGTTTTTACTATGTCATCAACGCATGTAGCGATAGGATGACCTACACATACATACATAAAATCACGCCTTTATCCCTTACGGGGTAGGCAGAGCGATAAACGCCTCGTAAAAGGCGCTTTCGCCACGTCTGACAAAAATTGAGGGCAATTTTAGATTGAAAAGTGTAATGCTATAGTGACAGGTTGTCAACCCGTCGCCTAAATTACAGTACACTGTAACCCTCGAGTCCCTTTTGCTGACTTCTACAGCATGCGCGGGAGGAAGGGCAGCTGGAACATGCTATGTTTTTCTATCTCTCCCAGTCCAGCATGGAATGACCTACACATATGCATATAACTTTTCACCACTATTATAGCTAGGACTTTATAACTTTCCATACAACGAGGCCTAGACACAAATATATTTTGCCACCACCACTTCCGTTATTGAGACGCTTTGCAACATCCCGTTTATTCTTAAGCCTGTAAGTGATCTTCAATGCTGGCCTGGGAGCGAGAGAAAAACATAGAATGTGCCAGCTTCATTTTCTCCCGGACATGCTGTAAAAACCAGCTAAGGGATCCGAGGGTTTCTGTATATTGTAATTTAGGCGATGGGTTGACAACCTGTCACTACAGCAATATACCTACACATCCATCTTAAATAACCCTCAAAACTTTGTCAGACGTGGCGGAACGACCTTTGCTTAGGTCCATGCCCGAGAGGAAAAGCAGCTGGCATATTTTATGTTTTTCTCTCGCTTCCAGGCCAGCATGGAAGTAGCATTATATATAAAATAGCTGGTCAAAAAATACAAGATCATAAAAATCACTAAAATATTCGTCAAAGAACCGCTGAGAAACGTTTCCACATCCCATCGATCGATGGCAGCTGGCAGATGACACGTTCAATTAGCCGAGGAACATTCCCATGGGATGCGGAGTCAGGCGATATTATGTGAACGTATCGCGTATCATTTCAGTTGGGAGAAAAAACGTACTAGAAGTGGAAAGAGAGTGTGTAAAGTAAAATCCTCTAACGAACTAAGTCCGATATTTCGATGCAGTTTCATAGATCACGATTTCGTCGTTACGGGATCATAATGTATGAAACTTTTACGAAATATTAGACTTGATTAAAAACGGGAAATTTACTTATTTACGATTCCGGAGCAACGAGACCATGATGTATGAAACTGCATTAAAATATTAACAGACACCCAAAAAGGAAAATCACGGTAAACTTCCGGTTTTTAATCAATCTATTGTTGCTAACCGCGAGAGTTTAAAAAAGACTGTGGCTACATGTACTTAATTGTCCTAAACTAACAGGGTAAAATCTCACAAAGTGACAAATATCAACTTTGTGTCCCCCGCCTGGGAATTGAACTCAGGACCTTCGAATCGTGAGCCCTTAGCTCAGACCACTAAACCAAGGAGGCAGTTAAAATAAGGATAAACCACCAAAATAAGGAACAGAGAAATAACTATTAAATAGCAGGAAATAAGGTTTTCAATTCCATGAACCGTATTATGAACGTCAAGGGATGTCAATTCCATTTTCATCTGTATCTGATGATGAAATTAGTATCCTTATTATGTAAGATGTTATAATTATAGTAAGAGGTAGGCGAAAGTTTCGTTAAAAAATCTATGTCCTTTCTTTGAATCAAATATTTTAACGCTGAATCCGACACATAGTACGTCATAATGTAAATCTGTCCTTTATTTACATGACTAACCACGCAAACAAAAGCTTCAAATACTTGTCTTGATTCAGGGAAAGCGAGGGCGATGGAGGGATAAATTAAGGATGAATGTAACTATGATTAACTGCCTCCGTGGTCTAGTGGTCGAAGCCATTAGCTTACGAACCGGAGGTCCCAGGTTCGATTCCTTGTGGGGTACAATGACTTTGTGTTGTTGTTTCTAGTTTGGTAAGGACATTGCAGGCTGATCACTTGATTGTAAGGTAAAGTAGGATGATCCATGCTGTGCCTGATTGTTCACTAGTCGTGTCAGTCAATCTGTACCATCTGTCTGATTAGTGTTTTGCGCAAACACTTGGGAACTAAAAACTAGTCCTGCAATCTCCGAGAGATTGGCCGCCATCACCGAAAATCAGTGAGAGGACTTATACTAGCTTACCTACGTTCAAGAGTTTCGAGCTCATTTCTGGGAATCGATCTACGTGCAATGTTTCCTGTAAGTGCAGCAGGGTGATAGGAAAGCTTTAACCATATTATCATCTCCCTAGCCATATCCCATATCTCACGGGGTCGGCTACCTAATCTAGGGAATTGAACGAACTGGTTCTTACACAGAGCGACTGCCATGTGATCTCCGCAACCCAGAAGGGAAACAAGACCCAATCCTAGATTAGGTCAGAATTTTCCAGCTGCCAATGCTTTGACCATAGTCCGTACTTATAAAAAAAAATGTATCTTCTGTAGGTCTGTTGTAAGAAATTTAGCAGTGCCTGTTGTGTTTCTCAGCGGTTCTTTGACGAATATTTTAGTGATTTTTATGATCTTGTATTTTTTGACCAGCTATTTTATATATAATGCTACTTCCATGCTGGCCTGGAAGCGAGAGAAAAACATAAAATATGCCAGCTGCTTTTCCTCTCGGGCATGGACCTAAGCAAAGGTCGTTCCGCCACGTCTGACAAAGTTTTGAGGGTTATTTAAGATGGATGTGTAGGTATATTGCTGTAGTGACAGGTTGTCAACCCATCGCCTAAATTACAATATACAGAAACCCTCGGATCCCTTAGCTGGTTTTTACAGCATGTCCGGGAGAAAATGAAGCTGGCACATTCTATGTTTTTCTCTCGCTCCCAGGCCAGCATTGAAGATCACTTACAGGCTTAAGAATAAACGGGATGTTGCAAAGCGTCTCAATAACGGAAGTGGTGGTGGCAAAATATATTTTTACCAAATGGAATGAATTAATGAATGGAATTTGCGCCTGTCAAAGGTGCTATGCAAGGCTTAAAAGACTTGTATCCAAGCCATAAAATATTTTAAAAATATGTATATCTTAAATATCAAAATGTAATGTAGGAATCGCAAGTTCGATGTTTGTTAAGTGTATTATTATTGTTTCCCCGCAAAAAAGGAGAAAAGTAGGTACTACACTTCTCTCTGCCAAAACAGAAATTTAAGGTCTCGTTTGCATTGGAAGTTCCAAATTCACTCGACCATAATTGTTTTTTTTCGGCCTCGGAGTAATAAACTAATAATACCGGACATTCTTGCCGTTACTTAGTTTTATAACAAGTTTCCTTGAAGTGAAAGTTCTGGAAATACTTTATGCAGTAGATCCTACAGATAAAGTTGGTACTTTCCGTTCTAGTATGTAACTTCATGTTTAAAAGATTTTAGACTCTGCTTAAAGGCTCGTATTTATAAATTGTTCCAAGATTGAGAGGAATATTAAGCATAGATTTGACAGGCCACATTGTATTGTCATGACATTTCTGATACGAACTCAAACTAGCTGTCAGTCTCAAAAGCAGTTTATCAATACGGGCCTAAGTAAATTTTAGATTAGACTGATTCTTATCTGTAGTCCTTAGTCTAACTAAAGGTGAATAATGAGTCATCAATATAACGCTGTACTGAACTTATCCATAATAGGTAGTCCTCCCAACGATTGGTGATCAACTTGGTGATGGCAGCCAATCTCCTGGAGATCGGCCAAGTGCGCAGGACTAGTTTTTAGTGTCCAAGTGTTTGCTCTACACACAGGTGCACTCTCTATTCCTTCAATCTCTTATTCTGATAGGACAGACTGACTGACACGACCAAAGAAAAATCATACGCAGGACGGACTAGTTACATGCACATCCGACAGCATATCTTGCAACGAACCTCAACTCACGATGCGGTCTTGGCAGAAATATCAGCGTTACAGTTTATAATGTAACATATAAGCTGAGCCAGAACCCTTTCACTGTTATAGTGAGTCGTAAGAGCTGAAAAGCAGTGTTGTTCTTTATGAGCTATCATACACTGAGCTCTGACCCTCTGCATCGCTTTAGCACACATGCAACAAAATGTAGATTCTACATATTTTTTACATATGTATATTCTTTTTTTATGTTATGATCATACCCGTTCTTTATTTTTTCTTAATTTGTTACAATATGTGTGTTGTTTTAATGCAATAAACGTTTCTCTATCTATCTATAGTAAATAATTTATATATTTCGTCGCAATTTCTTGTTTATGTATAACCTCACTTAGTATAAGCCCTAGTTTATTTATAAGTTATCTATGTGTTTAGAATATAAAGGCACTTAGGCCTGTATTTTTAAAGCGATCTCAAGATTAAGAGCAGGATTAAGTATGGAGTTGATAGATCATAATATACTGTAATGACATTTCTGATACGAACTCAAACTCGCTGACAGTTTCAAGTGCTGATTATAAATACGAGCCTTATAGTTCTTACTTATTTACTCATCCTTAGGTAAGCCGCAAAATCACAAGGGTAATATTATTACTTATAGGCGCCTGCTAGGAGGAAGATCACCCACACAAAAACAAATCTATGCTGGCCTGGGAGCGAGTGAAAAAGTTGTTTGTTGTGATTTAATTTCAGAACTTGTATTTTTGTGAAAAATTTGTGTGACTGTAGTACCAAATAAACGTTTTATTTATTTATATTATTTATTGATAATAACTTATTGCGCCCATAACAGGTAAAATGAGAGGAAATCGGCTTGCGTGGTATGGACATGTAATGCGGAGGGATGAAAGTTATAGTATAGGTAAAAGGGTATTGAATTTGAATGTGGACGGATATGTTGGGAGAGGACGACCGAAGAAAAGATGGATGGACTGTGTGAAAGATGATATGTTGAAAACAGGTGTTAATGTCGAACTGACGGCTGACAGGGATGAATGGAAGAAGAAAACATACTGCGCCGACCCCAAATAACGGGATAAGGGCAAGGGAATGATGATTGATAATAACTTATTTTCTACATCATCATCATCATCATCATCTCTCTAGCCTTATCCCGTATCTCACGGGGTCGGCTTCCTAATCACTTACAGTAAAACCAATGCGTGTTGTAAATTAGAAAGATACAAAGACAATACAACAAAGATAAAACATAAAGTAAATAACACTTCTTTGACAGTATCTATCTAAAAACATAGAATTTGCCAGCTGCATTTCCTCCCAGGCATGCTGTCGAATTGGGATCGAAGGGTTTCGAAAGTTTCAGTATAGTATTTAGGCGATGGACTGATAACCTGTCACTAAATCTATCTTAAATAACCCTTAAAACTTTGTCAGACGTGGCGGAACGTCCTTTGTTTAGGTGGTTTATGCTCTCCCGTTAGCTTAAATCGTTTGTTTAATTTTCTAGAGGTCTAGCCTAGATTCAAAAGCATTCTATTTATAAATATGACAAAAGCAAGATTTTTCTAAAATTGGCGATTTGGTAGTATAATTTTGGGAGTCATTATTTTTTTGACAAAGCGGTTCTTGTTTTCGAGATGAATCTTCTAAAGGAAATATTCCAAGAACCATAAATAAAGATAGCTTCAAACGAAATAATCATTTTTTTTATTCAAGATTATACCTCACGGAACAATATCACATTGAATAATTTCATAATACGCAATAAACTTCAATGATAGGGCGTTATTTCACTAGATGGCACGTCCACGGCAACGGCAACGGCACCGTATCGTAGAAGATATCGTGGAAGGAATAACTGCATGAAAATCAATGAAATTGTATTGCACGGCTTTCTACTTGCCTCCAAGGTAAAACGTCACGGCAGAGGTACGGTATCGATTACCACCGGTATCGTCGCCAGCCGTGACCGCCTGGTGACCGCCGGCGTGTCTTTCTTTTCTTTTGTCGAGTGGGTATCGAGTCTATCAACCCGATGAACCCTGGTGTCAGAGTTTTTAAACCGCCTAATAGCACAACTATCAGGCCTCTGACATGGTTTGAGTAACGACCACTATCAAAGACAGCGACCGGGACCGACGGCTTACGACGTGCCCTCCGAAGCACGAAATCTTTTTCTTTTTCGGACAATCAGGTGATTCAGCCTGCAATGTCCTAACCAAACTGGGGAAAAATTCACAAAGTGATAAATTCTCAAATATCAACTTTGTGTTTCCCACCTGGGAATCGAACCCAGGACCTCCGTATCAGGAGTCCATGGCACTAACCACTAGACCACGGAGTCAGCCGGCGTGTCAAAATGCATGTGTTTGTATACGTGCGTAGCTAGTATGTGTGTTTGTGACAGTACAGCTTTAAAACTGGCCGCGATACTGTTCTAATGAAAAAACAGAGCTAAGATATCGTGACGTTGCCGTTACCGTGCCGTAGATGTGTTTATTGAAAAACAGCCATTCTCGGAACACCCGAAGCCTGTTTGTAACTGAAATATTAACGTTATATCTTCGTAAGCTTATTTTGTAATATGATGAGGAGAGCCTTTACATTACTACGAAGTTTAGAAATTCTACAGTAGAGAATTTGAACTTAAGTACGTAAGTATATTCTCAGAAAAGTCGATAAGATGTCTATATTTTGTCAATTATTTTATAATGAAATATAGGCTTCCGTGCTGGACTGGGAGCAAGAGAAAAACGTAGAATGTGCCTGCTGCATGTCCTCCCGGGCATGCTGTAAAAACCAGCTAAGGGATCCGAGGGATCTTGTATATTTCAATTTAAGCGATGGGCTGACAACCTGTCACTATCACAATAACTCTCAAAACTTTGTCAGACTTTTGTTTGGGTCGTTTACTCTTTGCCTACCCCATTACGGATAGAAGAATGATTGTATATGTATATAATATGTAAAATAGGCTTAATTTTTTATTATGTAATTATGTAAATATTATTTTGAGTTATAACAAACAAAATAAAATATAAGCAGTAGCAAGTGATTAATTACTACCTAGTGTACTTTAATCGCCCATAATCTTTATTAATTACAGTTTTTATTCCATCAGGCTGTTTTCAGAGACTCTTTTTTATTTCAGAGTATTATTTAGACAATTTTTTTTTTCAAGTATATTTTTTTTTTATTATGGTTAGTCACTATTTTTATGAAGCATAATTGATTATGCTACATACATACTGTTCTAATATTTTTTTTTCAGATATTAGAGTAAATAAAAGAAAAACATATTTGATGGCGATAAAAACAACTATTACATATAAATATTATTAAACGCATGGTAAAATACACATTTGGAAATGAGCGAACAATGACGCTGATGCGACGGTGGCGACAACAATTTTGAATTAATTGAGTCTTAAACACATGAATCATACTTTTTCATTAATATTTTATGTTCAGCGGAAATCACAAGTAATTTAGAAAGTATGTTTTTTAGACAATTAATTTATTACTACTGAGGGCGCCTAAGCTTTGTTTCCATACATACATACATATAATCACGCCTTTATCCCTAATGGGGTAGGCAGAGCGTAAACGACCTAATCAAAGGTCGTTCCGCCACGTCTGACAAAGTTTTGAGGGTTATTTAAGATATATCTGTAGGTATATTGCTGTAGTGACAGGTTGTCAGCCCATCGCCTAAATTACAATATACTGAAACCCTCGGATCCCTTAGCTGGTTTTTACTGCATGCTAGGGAGGAAAAGCAGCTGGCACATTCTATGCTTTTCTTTAGCTCCCAAGCCAGCATGGAAGCACCATTTGTTTCCACCTCCTCATAATATTTTAAATCCTAAAATTATATGTAATTTTTTCCTAAACACACCATCTCTGTACAGTTATTACTGATCACACAAAATGTTTGGCACACAAAATGGCTGTGAAATCCGCCGTATCCTTGAGGCCACTTTACATCTTCCGCTCGCTTCCCGGACACAATTCAGCGGACAACTACACATGATTGTTCGTTCCACCTGGAACTAGCGTGATCTCCAGTCTTGACCCTCAAATTTGAGAGATTGCATGTGTGAATTAGGTTACATTAGTATAATCTGAACATTACATTATTGTTCATAGCGACAGGAGGAGATAGCCTTTCGTATAAATTGAAAACGTGGCTGGCATACTGGCATAATTTGATAATTGCATATTGTCTTCTTCTGTCGAGTGGGTATCGAGTCTATGGACCCGATGAACCCTGGTGTCAGAGTTTTTAAACCGCCTAGTAGCACAACTATCAGACCTCTGACATGGTTTGAGTAACGACCACTATCAAAGAAAACGACCGGGACCGACGGATTAACACGTGCCCTCCGAAGCACGAAATCTTTTTCTTTTCGGACAATCAGGTGATTCAGTCTGAAATGTCCTAACCAAACTGAGGAAAAATTTACAAAGTGATAAATTCTCGAATATCAACTTTGTGTATCCCTCCCGGGAATCGAACCCAGGACCTCCGGATCGGGAGTCCATGGCACTAGCCACTAGACCACGGAGGCAGTTAAAATAAAATCAATGAAAAAATGCTGTTTGATTTTGTTTGATCTCTCAAAGATCGTATCTAATATTATCATACTTCGATACTAGATTAAGAGCGATATTATTTTTATATGCGCAGCGACTTTCTCTTCTCGATTTTCAGATTCGATTCCCCGTTGATATTTGAGAATTTATCACTTTGTGACTTTTTCCCCAGTTTGGGTAGGACATTGCAGGGTGAATCACGTGATTGTCCGAAAAGAACAAGATTTCGTGCTTCGGAGGGCACGTTAAGTCGTCGGTCCCGGTCGCTGTCTTTGATAGAGGTCGCTACTTAAACCAAGTCAGAGGCCTGATAGTTGTGACTCCAGGGTTCATCGGGTCGATAGACTCGATACGCACTTGACAGAAGAAGACTGCAATTATATTCATTTATCTATCATCATATTCACATGAATATGTGGCAAAATATCTGACAGTCCAAGTAAAATTCATTTATTTTAAACAACATCTATAGGCTAGTTGTGCTACTAGGCGGTTAAAAACTCTGACACCAAGGTTCATCGGGTCCATAGACTCGATACCCACTCGACAGAAGAAGATTTATTTTATAACGTAGGTAAATATTGTTTTTACAATAATCATAGAACAGGGTTGCATTTTGTGAGACGTAATATTTTATAATGACGGAAGATATTTGCTGACCTCTTTGATAGCCCATTACACTATGTAACTCGGATGTGGGCACTTTGTATCATTATGGTCAATATTATGCCTACGACACGAGTAAATCATACCTACTTTGTTTGAATAATTTTGTACAACATTATCAAAATAGATAACAGTTGTTGGATCAAATTTTGGAAACTGGACCATTCTTCTTCTTCTGTCGAGTGGGTATCGAGTCTATCGACCCGATGAACCCTGGTGTCAAAGTTTTTTTTTTAAACCGCCTAGTAGCACAACTATCAGGCCTCTGACATGGTTTACTGGACCATCTAATTGCTCTACTATCTCAAACATTAATTGTTTCTATTTATTATTTATTCTAAGTTATCTTAATTATTCTAGCTACACAGAATTACTTCCAATGGTTGACTCTTATGAAAGCATCAATTATTTTTATAACCACAAAGTTACATAAAAACATTATAAAAAGGTTACAGGAATCTACGCTGGACTGGAAGCGAGAGAAAACATAGAATGTGCCAGCTGAATTTCCTCCCGGGCATGCTGTAAAAACCAGCTAAGGGATTCGAGGGTTTCTATATATTGCAATTTATGCGATGCTGACAACCTGTCACTACAGCAATATACTTACAAATCTATCTTGAATAACCCCCAAAACTTTGTCAGACGTGGCGGAACGACCATTATTTAGGTCGTTTACGTCCTGCCTACCCCATAAGGGATAAAGGCGTGATTATCTATATGTATGTACTGGAAAAATAAAATTTATCTCAGTTCACGAACGACCTTGAAGACTCAACTAATGTAAACAAACAAACACCCTATGCAATAGATTATTCGCAATCCTCTCGATTTTTACCCGATTATTTGAAAGCAGACCTTTATCAGGTTTTCCCAGCGACCCTTGTGATGAATTATTAACATTTATCAACATTATCTTCTCGGTCCTACTCCCTTGTACCCATGTTTCTACAAAACGACCCGAATTGGTATCAGTGGGAAGGATTCACTCAATGTTAACTGTAGGATTATCTACACAAACACTGTATACAGAGCGTAAAATAGTACTTAATTCCCTTCAACCACATAATCAGCTTTATTTATTTATTGTTTATTGTACATAAGGGTAGGATATGTTTGTATATATTTATCAATTTTACCTGGTGTACGTATTAGGTAGATATATTGAGTACGAGGTTTTTATATATACAGTTGTTATTAATAGTATTGATTTAAATCTTATCTTAAGATACTGATTTATACTTATTCCATTTAATTTTTTGTTTAAGTAAGAAGGTGTAACAACCCCCCCCCTACTAACCAACATCCCTCATATAAATGAACTGTGAAAGGAAGTGTGAGAGGAATGTGTTGAGGAAAGGTAGGAATGTGGAGAGTATTAGAGGAGAGGAAGGGAATAGGAAAGAGGAATGGGAAGAGTGGCTCATGAATGTCTAGTAATAAGGTTACAAATATGGCTCGTGATTGTGATCGTCTAGTATTATAGTTAGGACCGTACGTTGTGTGATAGTATTTATAAAAGTAACCCAAATCCTTTAAAGTGGTAGTGGGATGTCATAACTTAGCTCTCTTTAGGTTCCTGGGACAACATGGGGACAGTGCGCAGCGGGATAACAGAACCTCCGATTCCAGCTCCAACCATTCGCTGGTAGAGGATTTATGTGCTCGCCAACCATCAACGAATGAGATTTACTTCAATTACCAATTCCCAGACACTAATAAAGACAGTAAATAGCCTAGGGACTTGTCCTTGATGCAAAACCCATCATGCGAGCCCCAGAAAAGGAAAGAGGAGGCACTTCTGTGCCCTCCAATTGGTTTTTGTTTTGGCCAAGCCTCAGGCCAAAGATAAGTGACAGCGCACTTAGGAATTTTGGAACGAATCCAGATTGATGAACAGCATCATATAAAATATAATTAATTTGAGCTGATTTATTGGTCAGCCAACCAAGACAGAGCAAGTCATGTCTGATGTAATTTGTAGTAAGTTGTGATGTCCAATTGAGAAACATTGTCCCAACAAAGGTTTTATAAATTGTTGTCCAGCTATGCTGGAAGCACCGACTATGAAACTGCACCAGTCATCGATCTCCACTTATGATATGCACATCTAGGAGTCAGTAGAATAGATAGGGATGCCGAAGCTAGTCCCAGATAATATAACAATCATTCACACCGCAAGCCATAGTTTCGTTGTAGATATAGGAGTGATAGGCAAGAGCAAGTAGTGACTGATTGTCAGACTTCTTTAGTGCAAAATAAGCTTCTGTGATCTAAACGCCGTTACAGACTCATTATTCACCTTTAGTTAGACTAAGGACTACAGATAAGAATCAGTCTAATCTAAAATTTACTTAGGCCCGTATTGATAAACTGCTTTTGAGACTGACAGCTAGTTTGAGTTCGTATCAGAAATGTCATGACAATACAATGTGGCCTGTCAAATCTATGCTTAATATTCCTCTCAATCTTGGAACAATTTATAAATACGAGCCTTTAAGCAGAGTCTAAAATCTTTTAAACATGAAGTTACATACTAGAACGGAAAGTACCAACTTTATCTGTAGGATCTACTGCATAAAGTATTTCCAGAACTTTCACTTCAAGGAAACTTGTTATAAAACTAAGTAACGGCAAGAATGTCCGGTATTATTAGTTTATTACTCCGAGGCCGAAAAAAAACAATTATGGTCGAGTGAATTTGGAACTTCCAATGCAAACGAGACCTTAAATTTCTGTTTTGGCAGAGAGAAGTGTAGTACCTACTTTTCTCCTTTTTTGCGGGGAAACAATAATAATACACTTAACAAACATCGAACTTGCGATTCCTACATTACATTTTGATATTTAAGATATACATATTTTTAAAATATTTTATGGCTTGGATACAAGTCTTTTAAGCCTTGCATAGCACCTTTGACAGGCGCAAATTCCATTCATTAATTCATTCCATTTGGTAAATTTAAAAAGTTGTATGCGCATTCATTCATTATAATATACAATAATTTGAACTAAATTACACCTAAACCATACTTGTGTGTCCTTAAAGACTTTGCGAAGCGGTCGTTAATTTCATTGTTGTCTTTTTGAGAAATTGCTAGCATCTGCGAATATGAGGACCGAAAAGAGTGAATGTAGGTTTTGTTTTTTTTTTAAAATAATGAAGTGTTTTTCGAGCAAATGGGAGAAAAAAATGGTATGAAGAGTAATATTAAATTTAAGGTCATATCATAACAGAGGCTTGTATAATGGTGCATCAATAGGTATTATAACCGCTATTATAGTAGACAACTTTCTTGGTTAGGTTCCGAATACTGACCTTGATGCAAGGCCGCGTCGAAACTTTTAAAGAATGACGTGTTTCTGTACTTTTCATTTAATTTTCACTGCTAAGCATAGATTTTCATACAACCAAGAGCATTTACAGATAAATGTTGTATATTATATTATTTTAGCATAGCGAAAATATCAAAAATAAAAACAACATGAGCCAAAGATTTCAATGTGTATTTATAAGTCCATTTAAAAAAAAAAAATTGATAATATCCTTCCACTACATTTACTGTTATATTATGTAACTGAACTTTAAATAAAATAATAAATAAAATAAGATTGCAATAACCCCTACAAAGAAAATTGCATTTCTTTCCTAATGGAACATAAATAGCAATACGCCACAAGAATTGGCAGCCAAGACAACTTACGTCGCCTTGGTTCACTGTGCAGGAACGAATCTGCGACAATGGTGTCGATTCAGTCAGTATACGAATTAACAATAAAAAGTCCATACCTGTTCATTTCCTATCAAAAAAGAACAAAAAGTGATGCCAATATAGACTGACTTATTTTAATTGAAGGAGAATTCTCAAGAATCTGGGATTAAATTGGTTGAAGTATTACTGACAGGATTATAATAAGTCGATTTAAGTACTGCCATCTCTATCGGTTTTCTAATGACAGAAGAAAACAGCTGTAGACAGCTGTACTGTATAGACGTATTTAAGATACTTCGTAGGCTAACTGAATCGGAGTCATTCTGCGACATTGTGACGTTTCATGTACGTACAGTGCAAAGTTCAATCTACTAAATGCACAGCAATTTGTTTGGAACGTACACTCTACTTGAATCAAACTTCTACAATGGATTTTTCGTGAAATATAAAAGTTATGCCGTTTTGTTTGTTAGGTAACCTACTTTATCCAGTTTTAGGTTTTATTTGTTTTAAAAAATCAAGCCTTTATTCTTTTCTCGAGTAGACTAAGCGTCCATGGATTAATAAAAGTGTAGTGTAACCGATAATAAAATCTTATTCTTATTTAGCCGATAGTGTCCCACTGCTGGGCACAGTCCTCTCCACTTTATAATAAAATAATAATGAAAAAAATTGCAATAATAAAAAATTATATTCGTATTTTACTTAATTTATGATTTGAAGAATTCGTATCGAAAGATGTACTAAATCAAAAATAAAGTCGTTTTGATGAGGGTATGTATTCTAGCTATTAAGTTAGATTTGTAAAATATGGTTACAATCTGAAAGATATTCGAAGATTGATGAAGGAGTCAGCTTTAACACAATGGCAATTTGTTTCAAACTTTTTGTTACTTTTCTTTTGTAGTAAATACTTAAAGCTTTGCTTCTCAGATTGTTGAACTTGGCAAGCTCAGTTCGATAGACGAAATTAGTGTTTGGCAACTTTGCAAAATCTTTGTTTGCAATCTCAATCACGATTCTTTAGCATAATTAACAAAGCGAAGTACTTGAACAAAGGAGAAATTTATTAAAGACAATCGTTGGGTCTTTTGAAGAATTTAAAATTGTTTTAATTTAGAGGTTGCATAAAAACCCATAATTTATACTTCTAAATGTAAAACATGCTCTTCTATGTACAAATTATTATTCATGAAATGTCACGACATGTTTCTTTGACTCTCTTTCTTTATGTAAAATCAACATAGAACAATGATATGAGGTAATTTTATAACAAATATAGCTCAAGTTGAAGGTCAGATTATTAAAGAAAGTAGAAACATAATAAAGTAAACAAAACATCCTCTTGACGATAAAAGAAATTAGGGATCACGAATTTCACCAGGACGGCTGAGGACTGAATAGTTAAAAGTAGTAGTTGATTGGCAGCTGAGTTGGAAAATCAATAGAACCGTTTCCAAAGACCATAGGTTCATGCACAAATTGTTTCAAATAATTGTTTTTAATTGCCATTATTATAAAGCAAGCGGAGCTTCTGTGTGGTATGCTGATTTAACTATACTATGATTATAGTCACCGTTATTGATCATTGATTAAGATTACGTAATGGAAAAATAATTACAGTAATATAATACTTATATCATCTATAAAAACCCTTAAAACTTGGCAGTCGTGGCGAAGCGATCTTTGTTTAGGTCGTTTTTGCCTACCCCATTAGGTATAAAAGCGTGATTTTATGTTTGTATGTAGTACAGTAATAATTCATAAATCATACTTCTGACAATCGCATGAAGATAAATGAAATAATAAAATCTTAATGACAGTTAGGTATAACTTTTAAACTACCTAAGTCAAACTTTATAACTTTTAAAGTACCTAAGTCAAACTTTTATTGCGTAGCTAAATTTTGAGCAAGTTCGTAAGATCTTACACAACAAAGAAACAAAAAAAAAACTTAAAATTATTCTTATCACAGATTCCTACTGATAAAACAATTTATCTTTTCCAGGAGCATTAAATAATAAGTTTGAAACAAAGATAAACAAAAAGTTCAAAATTACTTTCACAAATTTCAACAAACAGTTTCACTCACTGAAGCATACTAAATCGATTTTTTTTATACTAACCAGCTTTAGCCTGCTTTAGGACTTACCAGCATTTAAATTCCATGTTTAATTCAAATTTCGAACATATCCTTCGTCTATATCACATGTTACTGTCAACCACTAGCCACGCGGGATCCTCGAAAACTTTTCTTTTTTCCGGCGTCACTGTTTTTATTTTTTTTTAAATATTATTTTAAATAAGCAAGGCGCGGTCGAGTCGGGCCCCGCGGTCGTTTTAACTGAAAACTCCATGCTGAGCGGGTTGCGTGTTTAGGTCCAATGGTAGACACCCACCACTTGCCTTGCCAGTGGTACTGAACATTTGACTATTTTTGATGTAGGTATAAAATAAGTATTTGACACGTAAACATCACAAACATAAGTGTCTAATCTAAAACAAAAGGTTTAAACATTAAAATATAACAATAACACAAAGGTTTCGGTGATACAAATTTGTCTTCAAAGTTACAGAATCAATATTGATAAAATTTTGAGGACATACCTTAAATCATTATATACCTGATGTTTTGATGTCTAATAAGCCTTTGAGTGTATTCAAATATGTTATTTAGAATATATACTGTGTTAACCATTTTCCACGTTTGTTTACCAATTACGTTGCCATGGTAACGGAATTGTGGTTCGCTTTCAACAATACTACGTGAATGATACAAATTTACCACATCAACGCTTTTAAAATAACAAAGCATATATTATATTACTCAGGTATTCAACAGTGAGTATTGTTATTTGTTAATAGATCTACGTAAGTTGTTTAATCTTCGAGCTCTATCAGTTTATTTGTCTAAAGACTAGCATCCGTTGAACCGAATTTTATTCATGGGTAATATAATAAGAAAAAAAAGTCTAATAAATTGATATTGAATATACTGAAACCCTCGGATCCCTTAGCTGGTTTTTACAGCATTCCTGGGAGGGAATGCAGCTGGCATGTTGTATGTTTTTCTCTCGCTCCCAGTCCAGCATGGAAGGAATAATATAAAGGTGCATTTATCAAAATGTTGGTGACTCCTGTTTTAACGAATGGCGGTTAGTAATATGACATTTGACTGCGGTACTCCCTGACGACATGACTCCAACTTGGCCGATTTGCCTTCATAGCCAATCGTCTTCGAATGCTCCATGTCTGTCGGCTAACACCAAATTCTACGTATATTCAGACATAGACGTTTAGTTACGTTATAGACCTAACGATAAATCGGAGAAATTTTAGACCTTAAAAATAAATACTGGTCAGCTCTGGAAAAGTTGAAAGCCTACCAAAAATATAAATGTAAAAGTGAAAGCCAAGTTCATGGTGTTCTTGGAATTGCACAAAAAGTTGTGAGATCTAAAAAGGGAGCCAAGTCTAGGGTTTATTATAGTAATTATTAGCTCTTCAATGAAATGATCATGTGACTTGGTCGTTGTAGAGTGGCGCTGTAGGTGACAGGTCGAATTTTTCTCTTGACCACCTGAACTTGGCTTTCACGTTTACATTTATGTTTTTGATTCAATATCATTACTGTTTGTAGGTAATTAAATAATTAGATTCTTACATATTCTTCATGTATTTAAAAAACACTCTATTGAAAATTATAATATATATTCTTATTGAATTTTATCTTTCTATGACACCCATGATTACACCCTACTTTAATTTTGTAGGGTAAAAAAGCACTTGTATAGGACGCCGTTAAAAAAAAGGATATTTTTTTAATTGTATGTTTCCATAATGGCATCATTATAAGCTATCTTCGCACCAAATTTTTTTTTTCTAGGTCTTCTAATAGTGGGTTAGATTTTTGATTTTTTATTTCGTTTTTTAAAAAGGGCGACTTTAAATGAAAATATCTCGAAAAGGACCCATTTAAGGCACTTTTTTCAAAGAAAGCTCTAGTTTATTTTATAAGACCTGTCGTACGATACCCCACTCAATATAATAGTTAAAAAAATAAAAAAATGCCGCCCTTTCACTTGCGACCGACTAATTTTTTTAATTATATTTTTTCAGTTTTAACCTTTATTCTTAATTCCAAATATCAACTTCCTAGGTCATTGGGTTTTTGATTTATTGATTTTTATGTATGTCTGTCAGTCAGTCAATCAGTCATAAAAATACGATTTTACATAATTAATATTTAAATAACCGTTTGATCTATGTTTGTAAAATTTATCTAGAGTACTTGTTTATCTAGAAAATCTAAATATACAAATCAAGTTTAGTGTATTATACAAACAAAGTTTGGTTTTATATGGTTTTCGAGTTATGAAGGGGTCAAAAGTGTGTCCAAATGGTTCCTGTAAATATACACACGGTGCTGCCAGCCAGTTCTCTTCATTTGGCTTGAGCTTGGCTTGGACACGTTACCGCGTGTCTAGATTTTA
Source organism: Scrobipalpa costella (assembly GCA_949820665.1). NCBI lineage: Eukaryota > Metazoa > Arthropoda > Insecta > Lepidoptera > Gelechiidae > Scrobipalpa > Scrobipalpa costella. The sequence goes on from OX463298.1 coordinate 5,328,882, forward strand.
TCAACTATAAGGCATCATCAAATTTATCTGACTGACAAAAACCCCAACTTGAATTTAGTAGTAATAAATAAAAACTGTTTAGCTTAGTAAATAAATACTCGTACGGACCTGCGTAATACTTATACTGTGAGTTAATCTCGCACACTAGCGCCATACATACATATAATCTTGCTTTATCGCTAATGGGGTAGGCGGAGCGTAAACGACTTAAAAAAGGTCGTTCCGCCACGTCTGACAAAATTTTGAGGGCTATTTAAGATAGATTTGTTAGTATATTGCTTGACAAGTTGTCAGCCCATCGCCTAAATTACAATATTCTGTAATCCTCAGATCCCCAGCTGGTTTTTACAGCATGCCCGGGAGGAAATGCAGCTGGCACATTCTATGTTTTTTCTCGTTCCCAGTAAACAACACAAAAAACACTCTTGCGCAACTGAAAAATAAACCAGATGTAAGCAGTATCCCAACAAACTCTTAAGAGTAGCTCAGTCCACGGCACTGAACAACTTCCACCAGGAATTTCTTTCAAAGAGAGAAAAAAAGTGTCTTTTCCATACAAAATGTTCACTTTGATCAGACAATTTGTATGGAAAAACCAATTTTATTTTCCATTTCCTGAAAAAAAAATCCTGGTTGATAGTTGTTCAGTGTCGTTGACTAAGCAACCTCTATCAGTTTGCGGGACGTTGTCCCTTACACCTGGTATTCATATATGATTTGAGTGTGAAGGGTTGCGGCCACAGCCCAACTGCCACTGCGATCTGTGTAGATCTTGTCTGGGCAAAGGACTCTCTCCGGTCTCTCCATATTATTATTACCCATTATACACTATCGGCATGTATTGCTGATATATCACTGAACTTGAGTCAGTAAATATTTACCTAGTCTGTTTTTAAAACAGTTACAATACAATATAATACAAAATTCTTTATTGCACAAAGAAACACATACAACAGAAATAAAAAGGAACAAAGTGACAGTACAATATAGGCAGCCTTATTACTAAAGCAGCAATTTCTACCAGGCAACCTTTGGGTATAGAAAGTTCACTGAGGGAGCACGTATTACTGATTCTGGTAGTTTATTCTACGAGTCCGCTACGCGGTTTGTTAAGAAGTGGTGCCTGGGATTGCTTATACTCGAGGAACGTGAGAGTTTTAAAGATCTATTCATATAAATTTAAATTCTATTTCTACGAGTTTTTAAATAAAGATTTTAATTGTTTGAAAAGACCCGAGTCTATAGACTTGAGAATCCACTCGCTAAAAAGAAGACTGTTTGTATTCGAAAACAGTTGTATGTTTACGTAGCTTAATTTTTTTCGCTTCAAAATACGCGGTTTAAATGTTGGTAAAAAAAAACTGTTGGTGTCGGTACTGGCGGTAATGTCAGCGAATAATGCTCTACCTACACATTTTTTCCTGAAATAACTAACCAAATTGTGACATGGAAATAGTGAACTCAAGGGACAATGAACATGAACTGAAACATGTAAGCTGTTGTCAAGAGAAACGTTTGAAGTGACCGGTAGGTAGATTTCCCTTTTTATTTTTTAAGATACTATATTTTATCGTGTGTGGTCTAGTGGATTAAGAGTACAAAGCTCAAATAATTTGAAAACAGAAACAGTTGTTTAGATTGATTATACATACATAGATATAATCACGCCTTTATCCCTAATGGGGTAGGCAGAGCGTAAACGACCTAAACAAAGGTCGTTTCGCCACGTCTGACAAAGTTTTGAGGGTTATTTAAGATAGAATTGTAGGTATATTGCTGTAGTGACAGGTTGTCAGCCCATCGCCTAAATTACAGTATACTGAAACCCTCGTGTTCCTTAGCTAGTTTTTACAGCATGCCCGGGAGAAGAAGCAGCCAGCATATTCTATGTTTTTCTCTCGCTCCCAGACCAGCATGAGTAAAATAGATTGGTTATACTTAGGTACTTTTCTTCCATGCTGGGTTGAGAGTGAAAGAAAAACATAGAATGTGCCCGCTGCATTTCCTCCCGGGCATGCTGTAAAAAGCAGCTAAGGGATCCGAGGGTTTCTGTAAATTGCAATTTAGGCGATGGGCCGACCACCTGTCACTACAGCAATATACCTATAAATCTATTTTAAGTAACCCTCTTTGTCAGACGTGGCAGAACGACCTTTGTTTAGGTCGTTTAAGGTCTGCCTACCCAATTAGGGATAAAGGCGTGATTATATGTATGTATATATGTACTTAGGTACTTCAATAAGAATTAGAGCCGTAGTTTAATAGCGAGAAAAACATAGGGTTAAGTGGCAATTTGATTCTACGGTTTTCATAGGAGAACTAATAAATGGCATAGCTATAAAGATGACCTATTTATTATTTGCTATTATTTTAGTTGTATTGTGATATGTTTATTCTTATACTTTAATTATTAATAGGCATAGGTAAGAATGACGCACAAGTGTAATTCATACTGATAAATCAACAACTACTCACTCGACAAAGATTACACATGGCAGGTGGTGTTGTGTGATTTTCACTCTCCATGAAGAAGACTCTCGTAAAGAGTCGAAGTGTCTAACACTTTCATTAAACAAACAAGTGAGAAGTAGTTGATTTATCAACATAGGTAAAGTTCATGAACTACTTATATAATATGAATATAGAAACTTAATAAAAAATATCTTTCATGTTATTATGAGAACATGAACATTTTCTTCCATGCTGGACTGGGAGAGATAGAAAAACATAGAATGTTCCAGTTGCCCTTCCTCCCGGGCATGCTGTTGAAGTCAGCAAAAGGGACTCGAGGGTTACAGTGTATTGTAATTTAGGCGATGGGCTGACAACCTGTCACTAAAGCAATACATATTACAATCTAAAATTGCCCTCAATTTTTGTCAGACGTGGCGAAAGCGCCTTTTAGGAGGCGTTAAACGCTCTGCCTACCTCGTAAGGGATAAAGGCGTGATTTATGTATGTATGAGAACAAAGAATGTACACAACACATTGACCAAAATATCAGGTTATTGCTAAATATTAGACATTTCCAATTTTCCAGTATTTTGGAGAAAATAGTGAACTTTAGGAACTCTGTGTCGTGTGACCTATTAGATCTACACAATTCAATTAGGGCTCAAACTGTCAGCAATTTTGTACCCTCTAAAAGAGAGCTAGTGACCTTTGTCGTCAATGTAATTTTTTTAACACATAACTAAAACATGAGAAAATATCTCAGCGTGCGAGAATTTTAGACTGCTGTTAGCCTGGATATCTGGAACCTATCTAGGTGGACACAAACAACATACCAAAAGAGCAAGTTTACCGCAATTATTTCTATCTCAAATGTAACATATGACTGGCCTATATATACTGCTACCTTTGTCGGACAACTTGACTGTAGAAATTAGTAACCGGACAAAGGAATCCCTGCCACTGCCTACGGCTATACGTCAACATTGTTTCTGGGATGAAGTTCAGAAGATAATTTAATATATTATTTTGTGTGTGAAGAAGAATCTGTACAGATGGGATGAGGCATCGGAAATAACTTTATAAAGTGCCACATATATATATTTTAGACCTGATACAAGAAAAACCCTTTCAAATTATTTCTACACACAAACATATACATAATCTCGCCTTTATCCCTAATGGGGTGGGCAGAGCGTAAATAACCTAAACTAAGGTCGTTCCGCCACGTCTGACAAAATTTTGAGGGTTATTTAAGATACATTTGGAAGTATATTTCTGTAGTGACAGATCGTCAGCCTATCGCCTAAATTGCAATATACAGAAACCCTCAGATCTCTTAGCTGGTTTTTATAGCATACCCGGAAGGAAATGCAGCAGGCTCCCAGTCCAGCATGGAAATTATTTCTTATACGCGATAATGTACTCAAGTAATATTTTGCCAAAATTATGAAAATATACCAACCTTGCAAGATGATATAACGCTACACATTGACTGGAACTACTGAAAGTTCGTCCATAGTAGCGTGCAGCAGTGCAGCCTTGAATCTGGCGCCAAAATTCAACAATCACTATCGATTCGATGATTTATGAAGTTGCTGGCTCGATGCGGCTGCAATTACGGTTTTGAGGTCATCATAAAGGTCGCTGTTTCGATCTTATTCAGCTGATGCAGTGATAGGGTAGAAGTAAAGCGGAGTGCAACGAAGAACGCAAAAAAAAAACACTGCTGCTTTACTTATTTCGCATTTTGGGAGTTGTCTCGAGGTGTTTGCGAAAGGTTGCGTTATTGATTGGTAGCCTGTGTGGATTCAACCACCTTTTAAGAGGAATTTTACTAATATACATACATATAATCACGCCTTTATCCCCAATAGGGTAGGCAGACCGTAAACGACCTAAACATAGGTCATTCCGCCACGTAAGACAAAGTTTTGAGGGTTATTAAATATAAATTTGTGGGTATATTGCTGTAGCGACAGGTTGTCAGCTCATCGCCTAAATTACAATATACTAAAACCCTCCAATCCCTGAGCTGTTTTTTACAGCATGCCCGGGAGGAAAATCAGCTGGCACATTCTATGCTTTTCTCTTGCTCCCAGGCCAGAATTGAAGTATAACTAATTACTAATATAATAATCTATCAATACATATATTACGAGTATAAAGATGAAAGATTTGTAATTTGTGTATGTCAGGTTGTAACTAATGAACTTTAAAGTTACTGAACCGATTTTAAAAATTCTTTCCCCAGTGGAAATTGACGTTCACCCTTAGTACCAAAGGCAACTTTTTACTGCAGGAAAATGCATTATTCCCACGGGAAAACTTATTTAGCCGGGGGTTATACCGCTGACAAAAAGCTTGTTATATATGAGATCATTGAGATTGGCTTATCCGCAGGAAATTTGTGGATATTTTTTTTCCAAGAAATATTGTCTTCGTCGGCTTTGTTAAATTGCTTAAAATTATATCAGAAAATTGAGTTCCAAGAAAATTATTTAATTTTCAATTTATCTCTTCTACTAGAATGAATTTGCAATTGTTTAACCTGGGTATCAAAAAAATATTTTAGTTTAGCCGATGTTCGAAAAATGATTTTCATAAATACATACATATAATCACGCCTTTATCCTTAATGGGTTAGGCAGAGCGTATACGACCTAAACAAAGGTCGTCCGCCACGTCTTACAAGGTTCTGAGGGTTATTTATGATACGTTTGTAGGTATATTGCCATAGTGACAGGTTGTCAGCCTATCGCCTAATTTGAAATATACTGAAACCCTCGGATCCCTTAGCTGGCTTTTAAAGCATGCCCGAGAGGAAATGCAGCTGGCACATTCTATGTGTTTCTCTCGCTCCCAGTCCAGCATGGAAGTATTTTCATACATAAGTACCTAATAGTAAGAGAGGCACTTCTTTCTTGATGTAGGATGTTTGGTTATTCTATTCGAATATTCTAGTTGTTTACTTCAATTACATGGTGATAATCTAATATAAACATGACATCCACTTAGTTCACCTTGTAAATATTGACAGTAAATTATAGCTGGTTGGTTTTGCAAATTATTTCATCACGTTACAATTTATATATATATACTAGCTTTTACCTGCCTCAATTTTTGTCAGACGCTCTGCCTACCCCGTATGGGATAAAGGTGTGATTTATGTATGTATGTATGTAGCTTTTACCCGCGTCTTCGTCTGCGAAGTTTTTTTTTCCTTCCTCCACCCGTGAATATCTACAGCATCTTGTGGGTCTGGTCCGAAAACGTGACAATGGTGGCGGTGAAAGTAGGGTCAAATCCCTTCTCCCGTCATCGTTCCTCACGTACCTACCCCTGTCCTACCCGTCACACACGTCCCTCAATAGTTATCATGTTTGTCCAGTCGTCCCATCCATTCCTCAAGTCCATGACTGGCTCCAGTCGCTTCTGTTCCCTTTCTTCCCGTCGATCTTGAAACTTATATTGCTCCAGTGCAGGTGTACATTATGAATTGAATTGTTGCCAATATTTTAACAACATAGCGTGATGCACTTCAAAGAACTCTTAATTCTGCCTGCCTGGGGGCCCAAGTAAAGAAGCAAGATGAAATGTATTCTAAGTTAGTTAAGGTAACATACATACATACATACATATAATCACGCCTTATTATCCCTAATGGGGTAGGCAGAGCGTAATCAACCTAAACAAAGGTCGTTTCGCTACGTCTGACAATGTTTTGAGAGTTATTTAAGATAGATTTGTAGGTATATTGCTGTAGTGACAGGTTGTCAGCCCATCGATTAAATTACAATATACTGAAACCCTCCGATCCCTTAGCTGGTTTCTACAGCATGCTCGGGAGGATATGCAGCTGGCACATTCTATGTTTTTCTCTCGTTCCCAGGCCAGCATGGAAGAAGGTTAAGGTAACACAGAATTAAATAACAAGTTTCCTTCATTATCGGTTCAATCACTATTTTTTGTTCCCTGCCTACCCCCTACGTTAGACAGCATGATGATGTCGTAAATCCAGGTAACACTGAGTAAACTGAAAAAAGTTCTGACAAAATCGGTTAAAAGACAAAATCAATTTAGATCCCTGCCTACCCCTTAAGTACAGTGGCGTGGTTATATTTTTACTTAGTTTGCGTTCAAAATCGGTTAAATACACTTTTTTATTGAGGTCCCGGCATACTGCTTACCCAATAAGTCTGGTGGCGTGATTATTTATATCTAGTTTGAGTCTTGGTACCACTAAATTAAATTAAAAAAATCTCAGTTCGCAACTACTGTCTACCTCGTTAGTACGGTGGCGTGATGATTTATATCTGTAGTTTGGATCTTGGTAGCACTCATTTGAATAAAAAAAGTCCCATCAAAATCGGTTTCAAATAGTAACTAAATTAATTTCCCTGCCTACCCTCTAAAAACAGAGGCGTGGTTATTTATATCCTTAGCTTTTGTCTAAGAAACACTTAGTTCAATAAGAAAGTCCCATCAAAAACGATTAAAATTCAGCAACTATATTCAGTTCCTTGCCTACTACCTATCCCCTAAGTACGTTGGCGTGATTATATATAGCCTTTGTCCGTCTCGAGGCTACCATCTATCACCACATCAAATTTCATCAAAATACGTTAAGCCGTTTAGGCGTGAAAGAGCAACAAACAAACAGACAGACAGACAGACAGAGTTACTTTCGCATTTATAATATTAGTATAGATACGTATGGGAGCGAGAGAAAAACATAGAATGTGCCAGCTGCATTTCCTCCTTGGCATGCTGTAAAAATGATATAGTATTGAGATACTATATCATTTTTACAGCATGCCGAGGTCCTTGGGTCCGAGGGTTTCTACTGACACCCTTATACTTATAGCAATTTAGGCGATAGGCTGACAACCTGTCACTACAGCAAATAAATCTATTCATATAATAAATCTCTAGAATGGTCGTGTCTATACATTGAATATATTTACAAAAAATAATTGCAGCAGGCATTATTAACGATATAAAGATCACAACGTCCTTTTTTAGAATGTTTGTCTATCTGTCTGTCTGTATGTTACCACATCACGGCAAAACTGCTGAACCGATTTTGATGGGACTTTTTTTATTCAACTGTGTGTTACCCGGGTTGCAACAAATATACATAAATACATATAATCATGCCTTTATCCATAATGGGGTAGGCAGAGCCTACATGACCTAAACAAAGGTCGTCCCGCCATGTCTGACAAAGTTTTAAGGGTTATTTAAAATAGATTTGTAGGTATATTGCTGTAGTGACAGGTTGTCAGCCCATCGTCTAAATTGCAATATACAGAAACCCTCGGATCTCTTAGCTGGTTTTTACACCATACCCGGGAGGAAATGCAAATGGCACATTCTATGTTTTTCTCTCGCTCCCAGTCCATCATGGAAGAATAACAAAAATAAAATCTAGAATAACCGTATATTTTGTTTGCCACTGCTTTAAGATTTGGATTCTTGCCACATCGCTTAGTTTGTCTAGTATAAATTATACCCCTACAGTTTCCAACTAAAACTGCAATTTCCATAATTATAAATCTATGTTCAAGTAATAGCAACAATGTTGTTAATTCAATTTGATTCCATCTCTGCAAACTTAGGTCCCATAAGTAATAAAGTCTACATTAGCATTATCACGGTCTTAGTTACCTCGTAAGTACTCAGGACTTCAATAATTTTGTTGCATTATTATTATTACTTAGTTTAGCAGACTACATAGTAGAGTTGAAGAGGATGTGGATCCGGATGCGGATGCGGATTAGGAAGCGGATGCGGATGAGGAAGAGAATGAATAATAAATAGGGTACAAAAAACAAGTGTAAGGGACAGCGTAATGCAAACTGATAGGGGTTGCTCAGTCAACGAAACTGCACAACTATCAGCAGAATTCTTTTTTTAGGGAGTCTGATCGAAGTGAACATTTTGTATGGAAAAGCCTTTTTGTTTTCACTTCCTGAAAAAAAATCCCGCTGATAGTTGTTCAGTGTCATTGACTAAGCAACCCCTATCAGTTTGCATTACGCTGTCCGTTACACCTGGTACATTTAAGTTTTAACCCTCTGATATAAATAAATAATTATAATATATACATAGTAAATATATATTTTTGACATACATACATACATACATATTATCACGCCTTTGTCCCTTATGGGGTAGTCAGAGCGTAAACGAGCTAAACAGAGGTCGTTGCGCTACGTCTGACAAAGTTTTTAGGGTTATTTAAAATAGATTTGTAGGTTTATTGCTGTAGTGACAGGTTGTCAGCCCATCGCCTAAATTACAACACACTGAAACCTTCGAATCCCTGGGCTAATTTTTACAGCATGCCCGAGAGGAGATGCAACTTTAATAATCTATGTTTTTCAATCGCTCCCAGTCCAGCATGGAAGATATAGTTTGATTGTCATACTATGGAAGGATATATTTTCCGTGCTTCGGAAGGCACGTTAAGCCGTTGGTCCCGGTTAATATCGTTTAATACCGTAGATATTAGTCGTTAAGCCATATAAGAGGCCAGTGCTAAGCATTGGCGGCTTGAAAACTCTGACCTAATCTAGAATTGGGTCTGGTCAGATGGCAGTCGCTCTGTGTAAAAACCAGTACCCTCGTTCAATCCCCTAGATTAGGAAGCCGACCCCGTGAGATACGGGATAAGGTTAGGGAGATGACTATGGAAGGATATATTTTAGGTTTTGTATATTCATATTAAAATAAAAACACTTTGTTCTTTGCATCCTGTTTAAAAAATACATATTTTGTCGATAGGGCAGTTGCTCTGTATAAAAACGTAGTTGCAATGCGGGATGATGCGGGCGCCGTCACACACGCGCTTTTGCTATGTGCGAACAAAACCCTCATACATATCCTCGTAATCTTAGAGGATGCGGATGCGGATATTTTGACTTTATGTTATGAGGATGCGGATAGCGGATGCGAATAAATGTTTCGAATCATCCTCATTATGAGGATTTGGTTGTCGATTCCTAAAAAAAGAATAGCCTCCCTTACAAAATCGAATCAATTTGTATGGAAAACCAAATATATTTATTTCACTACTTGAAAAAAATCCTGATGAGAGTTGTTCAGTTTCGGTAACTGAGCAACCCCTATCAGTTTGCGGTACCCTGTCCCTTATACCCCGTATATCACATCTATCTGTCAAACTTTCATATAATTTGACAGATTGAATGGGAGTTTGGTTTGTAGGTGTGATTGCCCAATTTAATCATTAGTAGTTATTTATATTTGACTTTTGTATTTGACATGATTTTGATTTGAATAAAATTTATATATTTCACAGATCTCTTCTTCTTCTCTCACTTAAGAGCTGGGCTCTTGTCGGTGGAGCAACTTCCATTTTTGTCTATCATTGGCCAGTTCTTTGATATCCTGATACGACTCGGCATTTACTTTTTCCTTCACTTGATTGGTATAACTACGTCTCGGTCTAACTCTTCCTCGCTTCCCTTCAATTTTCCCTTCTACAATGGTTTTAAAAAAGGTGTCATGCCGTATCAGTAGTCCAATCATATTTCCTCTACGGTTCTTGACAACATTCAATAAACTTCTCTTTTCTCCACTTATCCTCAAGACCTCTTTGTTTGTTTTCTTCTCCTTCGAACTGATACTCTCTATTCTCCTCCAGCACCACATCTCAAAAGCTTTCAACCGCTCCCTGTCTCGTTGGGTCATTGTTCAAGTTTCACTAGCATATAAGGCAATACTCCAGATATAAACTTTTATTAGTCGTTTCCTAGAACTTTTTGAGTTTTTAGCTTTTAAAAGGTGTTTTTTGCTGTTGAATGCTTTTTTAGCCATTGCGATTCGGGATATTATGTCTGGAGTACATCTGGAGTCGTGCGTTATCAAGCTTCCTAGGTATCTAAATTGTGTTATTTCTTGTATTGGAACATTGTCGAGTTGGATGTGTGCATGTCTTGGTTTCGGCATGTTGGCGGTAGTAAGAATTTTAGTTTTTTGAATGTTAATTTTCATGCCAAACTCGTAGAATATGGTGTTCATACATATTATTAGTTCCTGTAATTTTACTTCTCTTTCAGCTAAAGCCGCAATGTCGTCAGCGAACCTGATAAACTGCATCAATTCACCGTTTACTTTTATCCCACCCTTTTTTGACTCTTCTATTTGCTTTATTGCACATTCAATAAAAATATTGAATATTATGGGTGAAACAGGACATCCTTGTCTAACCCCTTGTTTTATTTTTGCTGTTTATTTTTCTTCTCCAATTTCAATAAGCGTCTTCTGCATAAGATTTCATATATTATTCTCCGATCCCTGTAGTCTAATCCACATTCTTTGAGTAATTTCATCATTGGCTTCCAATCCACCTTGTCGAAAGCCTTTTCTAGATCAATAAAGGCAATATGAGTATCGAGGGATAAGTCCATTCTCCGATCTGCTCTTAGTCTTAAGGCTATGATTGCTTCTCGTGTTCCTCTACCAAGTCTAAATCCATATTGATCCGGTCCAAGATGTTGTTCCGGTTTGGGTATTATTCGGTTTTGGATTATTTTGAGAAGTAAGTATTTTACTTGCCTGTGAAATTAAACTGAGTGTCCTATGTTCCTCGCACCGAATTGAATTTATCTTCATCGGAAGAGCCACAGTTTTAGTAATTTGAAAGGCTTTAGGGATCTGTCCAGTTTAAAAATAATGCTGAAATATATTAAAAAGATTAATTTTCATTGCACCTGCAGCTAAACAAAGGTGCAATGAAAAGTGAAATGTACACAGTAATGGAAGCAAGAAAGGACCAATAAAACAATAAACTTCGAGTCCAAGCCAAAAACGTATCATCGGTGGGTATGTGACATGTATGACATTTGGTGCGACTGTTCATACTGGAATAATTTTGCGCGTTTTACGGAATTTAATGAGAATTATTAAATAATGTGCTTAAGGCTCCTATTTAATAAGCGATCTCAACATTGAGAGCAATATAAAGTATGGATTTGACAGACCATATATTGTACTGAAATTAAATTTCTGAAACGAACTCAAACTAGATGTCAGTCTCAAGTACTGTTTATCGGTATAGGCCTAAATAATGTCTGAAAACAATCAATTTGAAGTGAAATGTGGAGACTCCATACGATATTGTACATGCACATACACATACACATAAAATCACGCCTTTATCCCTTACGGGGTAGGCAGAGCGATAAACGCCTCGTAAAAGGCGGTTTCGCCACGTCTGACAAAAATTGAGGGCAATTTTAGATTGAAAAGTGTATTGTTATAGTGACAGGTTGTCAGCCCATCGCCTAAATTACAATACACTGTAGCCCTCGAGTCCCTTTTGCTGAATTCTACAGAATGCCCGGGAGGAAGGGCAGCTGGAACATTCTATGTTTTTCTATCTCTCCCAGTCCAGCATGGAAGGAACATGCAGTGATGTCAAATGGCTGAAATTCGTTGATATAACTGTCACGACATTATGACAATATGCAGGAGTTTGGTTTTTTAAGTTATCGGCAAATTTGTAAGTTCAATCATAATGTATGAGAGATGATAAAACAGAGTATAAAACTACATAACTAGGTATTACAATACTCGTAATGCTATTGCGAAACTAGCTTATGTATATGTAATACTATGCCGCAGCTTCGTACATACATAGATTCACGCCTAAACAAAGGTCGTTTCGCCACGTCTGACAAAGTATTAAGGGTTATTTAACATTGATTTGTAGGTGTATTGCTGTGGTGACTGGTTGTCAGCCCATCGCTTAAATTACAATATACTGAAACCCTCGGATCCCTTAGCTGGTTTCTACAGCATGCCCGGAAGGAAATGCAACTGGCAAATTCTATGTTTTTCTCTCGCTCCCAGGCCAGCATGAAAGAGTAAACTACTAATTTTACATTAAACAAAATAAATATGCTTTTAGAACCTACTGAAGAGCTGATTACTTCAAAGCAAATAATGACTTAACAATGAAAGGGTTAATTAGTATACTTTCGTTGGAGAGTATGTAATCTATGGTCCAGTGTACCATTACATGAATTTAAATCATCCCATCAGCCTTATCCCGTATCTGATGGGGTCGGCTACCTCATCTAGGTGATTGAATGAGGGATCTGGTTTTTATACAGAGCGACTGCCATCTGACTTCCGCAACCCAGATGGGAAACCAGACCCAATACTAGATTAGGTCAGAGTTTTCAAGCCGCCAATGCTTAGCTTTGGCCTCTGATATGGCTTACCGACTAATATCTACGGTGTTAAATGATTTTAACCGGGACCAACGGCTTATCGTGCCTTACGAAGCACGGAATTAAATGAATTTAAATGTTGAAAGAATTTGAATTCAGATGAAAAAGTAATGAGGATCTCTATAACCAACTTTCAACTAGAAAAAAACATTAAGCTGGTCCCATACGAATGTAACGTTACGTCATTTATTAAAACATTAGCGACCCGCCCCGGCTTCGCACGGAAATTATTAGTGTTTCTCTACTATATTATGCATGTATTATAGATTCAAACCTTCCTCTTGAATTACTCTACCCATTTAAAGAAATCGCATCAAAATCCGTTGCGTTGTTTTAAAGATGTATGCATACATAGGGATATAGGAACAGAGAAAGCGACTTTGTTTTATACTATGTAGAGATAAAGCTTTGTTTAAAAAATAAACTCGTTATAACGGGGTGTAAGGGAAGGCATCCCGCAAACTGATAGGGGTTGCTCAGACACTGAACAACTTCCACCAGGAAATTCTTTCAGAAAGTGAAAAACTTTTGGCGTTTTCATACAAATTGTCTTATGAAAGTGGACATTTTGTATGGCAAAGCCAATTATTATTTTACTTAATGAAAAAAAAAACGGTGTAAGTTGTTCAGTATCGTTGATTGAGCAACCCCTATCAGTTTGCGGGACGTTGTCCCTTACACCCGGTATGAATATAAACAGATACAGAACTGATTCGATCTTGGCTGATACACATTGTCATTTTTATTGCCTGTATCGGCGGAAACATAGAGACAAAATAATACGTTATCTTTTATTGATAGAACACATTTACAAGTCTAAACGTTTTTATGTTGTGTTGTGATCTTTGTGAGTTACAATATGTTTACTTGTTCCATATACGTTTTCTTACATGCCGGCCTGGGAGCGAGAGAAAAAGATCGAATGTGCCAGCTACATTTCCTCCCGGGCATGCTGTAAAAACCAGCAAAGGGATCCGAGGGTTTCAGTTTATTGCATTTTAGGCGATGGGCTGACAACACGTCACTACAGCAATGTACCCACAAATCTATCATGTACAACCCTCAAAACTTTGGCAGACGTGGCGGAAAGACCTTTGTTTAGGTCGTTTACGCTCTGTCTACCCCATAAGGGACAAAGGCGTTATTATATGTATTTATATTCGTTTTTATATTGTAGCTTTAATAGGACAAATCCAGCAAAGTTCTTGTAGTTATTATATATTTGAACATTTTTGCTAAAAAAAAAACTATTCATCAAAAATATTTGGTCCAAGATGTCATCTTTATTTCTTTGATTTGAATGATTATTATTTGCCAAATTACTTTTCTATTTTTATAAAATAAAGATTAGGTAGCTTTTTAAGAAACAAATAATAATTATATGAAACTAGGGATCTCAAAATTGTCTTCGTGTCCAATTTAAAAAATATATTTTAGTCATCGTGTCTATCCTACAAATTTAATCCTACTGGAACAAATTGAATAACTTATTACAAGTAATAATGTAGTCACACGAGCGGAAATTTTGAATCTTACCAATTGTTTACTTACTTATGTGTAGGCAATATTCTGCGAAACTGGTGTCACAGATATTATTATGAATGGTGATTATGTTTTTATTTTGTAATGCTGTTTAGATGATATAAATATATCTTTTCCGGTCCGTTGAAGTTTTCTTTTACTCAAGTCAATCACCTCTTTGAACCAGCTATACGGCCTTTGTAACCAATTATTTCAATGTTGGTCTGCAGCGAAGCGGCGTGGCACTGCGCGGCGCGGCACTGCGCGACAAATGATTCTTCGTATCAGATGTACCGCACTGAAGCGTCGCGGCGTTACAGGGCGCGTCAATGTCAGTTCGTATATTTTGACAGATTTTGTCGCGCAGTGTCGCGCTGCTGCAGTAACGTGCCGCGCCGCGCCGCTCCGCTCTGCTGCAGCTACGTCATAGTGCGATCTGACCATAAGAGTTAGAATATACATACGAGGGGTGGCTGATAAGTAATCTACCTAACTATGAAAGAAAAGACTTTGATGGCTAGTTTATTTTTTATTTTTCTATATAGTCTCCTGCAAGTGAAATACACTTATGACATTTGCAAATAAGTGACATCATGCCGTTATAATAGTAATTTTTATTTTGCTCGTCAAAATGGTCAGTCACAGCCTCTTTCATTTCTTCGTCCGTCGAAAATCTGCGACCCCTCAATTTTTTCTTTAAATCTTTGAATAAGAAATAGTCACAGGGAGCCAGATCTGGACTATAAGGTGGATGGTTAATTTCTGTGAAGCCGTTTTTGCTCAGGGCTGACATCGCCGTTAAGGCTGTGTGTACAGGAGCATTGTCTTGTAAAATCAGAACACCTTTGCTGAGTTTTCCTCTCCGTTTTTCTTTGATTTGTTCACGAAGCTGGTCAAGCAAGTTTGCATAATATTCAGCATTCATTGTTGTATTTTTAGGCAAATAATCTATCATCAAAATCCCTTCAACATCCCAAAATACGGTGGCCATTAGTTTTCCAGCCGACGGCCGAACCTTGAACTTCATTGGTGGATTTTCTCCTTTAAATTTCCATTGCATTGACTCTTGTTTGCTTTCCGGATCCCACTGGCGAATCCAAGTTTCATCACAGGTCACAATTCGAGAGATAGTCTCTTCTTCTTTACCTTTGACCAGGTCTAGAAATGCCTGACAACATTCTACTCGCCTTTGTTTGTCAAAGGGGATCAACATTCTAGGGACCCAACGCGCGCTCACCTTGGACATGCCCAAATGTTCGTGAATATTTCATGAACTCGTTCCTTGCTAATGCCCACATCTCTGGCTATCTCCCACTGCTTGATTCGCCGATCTGCAAGAATCAGGTTCTTCACCTTTTCAACATTATCTGCGGTAACAGCAGAAATTGGCCTTCCACTACGTGTGTCGTCTTCCAGGCTCTCACGGCCATGTTTAAATTGCTTCGACCAAAACTTTATGACAAATTCAGAAGGACTTGAATCACCAAACACCTTTAACATGCGCTCTCTGATCTGCGTAGGCGTATTTCCTTCTTTACTTAGGAATTTAATCACTGCTCGATGCTCAAATTTCATCATTTTGCAATTTTCTTTCGACATGGTGAAATCAAAGCCGCGCCAAAAAAACAAAAGCAAGCGAAAAAAAATAAGTGTCATAATTTTGAAAAAGGAATAAATATAGAATATGATTTTGCAATGATCAATTCCATTTTCAAAACTTTCTTTAACAAAGTAGATTTTATATCAGCCGCCCCTCGTACATACATATGTTTACGCCTTTATCCCTAATGGGGTAGGCAGAGCGTTAACAACCTAAACAAAGGTCGTCCCGCCACGTCTGAACAAGTTTTGAGGGTTATTTAAGATAGATTTGTAGGTATATTGCTGTAGTGACAGGTTGTCAGCCCATCGCCTAAATTACAATATTCTGAAACCCTCGGATCCCTTAGCTGATTTTTACAGCATGCCCGGGAGGAAATGCAGCTGGCACATTCCATGTTTTTTTTTTCGCTCCCAGTCCAGCATGGAAGAAAGGGTTAGAACAGGCTCACATAAAAGCTTCAGATGCACTGCAGTACACATTAAGCAAAAAAAATGCGACTCAATAAAGCAGGAAGAATTACAAAGGATTTGAGGAAAATGAAATGAAAGGAAAACAGTTTTCAAAGTCTTGAACAGAAAAGTTTTAATTTAACAGGACTTAGCTACACCGAAGGAGCTTTATTACTTATTTTTCTTAAGTTCTATGTATCTTTTGTGATTCACAAATTCCTCCGAACAAAGAATAATAACAAAGAAAGTTAAATACACTTTATTTGAAACATTCACACATAATTTAATTTGTCATACAACAAAGCAAGGTAGAAATGAAATCACTACAATAAAGTAAAACAAAGAACTTAATGCTTATTGTTGAGTCACTGATGACCTTATAGTTTCAATGATTCTAGGTGAGCTGAGCAACTACCTGCTGAAAATCAAAACTTGGTAGCTGTATTTTTTATTTAGCTTTTGCCCCATTCTTCCATGCTGGACTGGGAGCGAGAGAAAAACATAGATTGTGCCAGCTGCATTTCCTCCCGAGTATGCTGTAAAAATCTGCTAAGGGATCTAATGGTTTCAATATACTGTAATTTAGGCGATGGGCTGACAACCTGTCACTACAGCAATATACCTACAAATCTATCTTAAATAACCCTTAACTTAAGTTTGTCTGATCTTTGTTTAGGTAGTTTACGCTCTGCCTACCCCATTAGGGATAAAGGCGTGATTAGATGTATATATGTATATTTTAAACATAATAATAATAAAAGAATAATCCCATGGCAATATACTGAGTTTCTTGGTCCGAAAATAATCTTATTGATCTCTGTGTGATCTCTATTGTTAATGTAGGCTGAACATAAAAAAGGACGTTTTGTTTGACTGATCAGCAAATTCCTTTTTTATGGAGTGGTGTCGTATTTCGCGAATGGAAGAAAAGTGTCAGAATGAATGTATTGTACCAGGAAAGTTCCTCACTTCCAATTGAGATCATGAGATACTGTTAGAAGAAAATTGAATGTTATTACCAACAAACTGTTGTAGTATATCAATGATTATAACACTAGAATACAAAGTATTTTACAAGTCCATGATACCTTTGGATTTCACGTACAGGATGTGAATAACTTTGTAAGTGCACATCGTTATGAACAAACATTGTAAAATAATGTGTTCACTTTTCTTCTTTTATCTCGTGTACTTTAAGTTCCACTAAAATTAAGCTCTTTAATTTTACACATTCATTAGACAATTTAGTATTACAATCAAACTATTTCTTCCATGCTGGACTGGGAGCGAAAGAATAACATAGAATGTACTAGCTGCATTTCCTCCCGGGCATGCTGTAAAAAATAGCTAAGGGATCTTTTTATCTTATGTAGCCTTTATGTGTCCCACTTCTGGGCAAAGGGTGTATATTTCAAATTAGGCGATGGGCTGACAACCTGTCACTACAGCAATTGTACCTACAAATCTATCTTAAATAAAATAACGCTCAAAAATTTATCAGATTTGGCGGAACGACCTTTGTTTAGGTTGTTTACGCCTACCTCATTAGCGATATAGGCTTGAGTATATATATGTAAGAAGAGACTGAAAGAGCATTTTATTAACTCTTTATGACATTTATATATTTAGATTAATTACAATATCTTTTATACCATTTAATTATAAATCATATTGATATTGTTATGTACTAGTTTATTTTATTGGAATATATGTGTATTAGTATTACTATAATTTTTAACGTTATTACGTTTATTATATCTGTTCCCGTGATTTTCCCTTCTTTTATCCTGATTAGGTTAGCTGGAAGAGATCTCTTGTAGAGATCAGCTTGCCTATTGTTTTAATTTTTAAGTTTACTTTTATGTTTAATTCTTAAAACAATAAAGAATTTAATAATAATAATATGTATGTACCAAACTACTTCCTCTCTTATTTATTTTTTGCAATTTTTTTATTTGACAAAATATATTTTTTTGACGTTAGACACAAACACTACTTTGTCATTTGTGTAATAAAATTTACATGTCCTGACAATAACAACTTGATTCATCGATCAACAACTTTCTATACCATCCGGCTAGCATCGTGTGAAATTTATAATTTATACTTACTTTGCGTTCAAACAATGTATTTGTTAGAAACTTTTATTTTATCTTGACTTATTTCACCAATCCTTCATCTTTCGTTTTCGTAGAGTTTATTAGAGTACAGCCACTTTAAGAAATTAGGTCACGTACTCTTGAAATCAGCAGAAGTTAAACTTTTACTGACTGCTTACTTCAAGATTTATTTTCCAAGATGTTTAAAGAATAGCCAATACTAACAAAGAACTACAAAGTGAGTGAATGAAAGGGACTGACCTAGCTACTGGCACAACTTTGCTTTATAATAATTAAATGTCATAGACAATATAAGGTCATTTTAAATCAAATGCAAATCAAGAAACTTGTGAATTTACCCATGAAACTGAACAAATTTCCCTGAGAGACATAGGTCGAAAAACGAAAAAAAAATACCTTCCATACAATATGCACCAGCTGATAGCGCACTAAGTATGGGAAGTCAATTCTCATTTTCGTATTAAGACTTAATATGTTTCATAGGAAAAGTTTTTCAGTTTCATGGGTAGATTCACGGGTTTGTAGATTTGCACTTGATTTAACATACACACGTATAATCACGCCTTTATCCCTAATGGGGTACGCAGAGCGTAAACGACCTAAACAAAGGTCGTTCCGCCACGTCTGAGAAAGTTTTGAGGGTTATTTAAGATAGATTTAAAGGTATATTGCTATAGTGACAGGTTGTCAGCCCATCGCCTAAATTGCAATATACTGAAACCCTCGATTCCCTTAGCTGGTTTATACAGAATGCCCGGGAGGAAATGCAGCTGGCACATTCTATGTTTTGCTCTCGCTTCCAGTCCAGCATGGAAGTTACTTGATTTAAGGTGACCTTCTATATTTCTTGGCTGTAAAGACAAACCTCACTGTATTCTAAAGTTTCATCATAAATTACGAGCTTCAAGTCAAGTCAAACTCTCGTTATATTAATAAAGTAACTATTTCCACTGCTACCGATGACACGCTTAAGCCTAATCAAATTAAAAATGTAAAAGTTTCGATATTTTTACACTCAAACACTCCTCAATCACTGGAGTACTGGACAGATAGAGATGACATTTGGTAATTGAACACGCATAAGCAAGTTTAGGTCCAGAAATAGAAAACCTACAAAAGATTACCTAACCTAGCAAACTATTATTTTACCGTAGTTATTTTGTCAGAGCAGACATAAAAAAACACATTTAATTTAAAATGTCAGTTACCACGTTCTACTTTACACAACAGAACATGGTTCCCTTGGCAGGTGACCTTGTAGCTGATCGATCGGCGCCACCAGCCGCCAACCCCATAAGATGCCAGGTTTATTATAATAACAATAATACCACTTCAATACCTTCAGGGGCTTAGGGTATAAATGAGGAGAAGTTTATTAGACAATCCATCAAAATGGCCGCATTTTCTGGGTTAACAAGTATCCTATTAATATTTTCTCGTATTATAAGTACCTAAAAAAACAAATTTAAACACAAGGAAAACATAGAATGTGCCAGCTGCATTTCCTCCCTGGCATGCTGTAATAACCAGCTAAGGGATTCGAGGGTTTCAGTATAATGCAATTTATATGATAGGCTGACGACCTGTCACTACATAAATATACCCTCAAAACTTTGTCAGACGTGGCGGAACGATCTTTGTTTAGGTCGTTTACGCTCTGCCCATCTAATAAGGGATATGATTATAATGATGTGTGTATGTACTTAGGTACTTTAATAATACCTAATTAGAACCGTATTTTAATAGAAATAGTAAAACATAGGCTTAAGTGGCAGTTTGAGTATCTACGGTTTCCATAGGTGAAATAACGGCGCATGTATATGGATAACTTATTATAAGATATCGTTTATGCTCTGCTTACCCCATTAGAAATAAAGGTGTGATTATATATATGTATGTAAAAAAACCCATCGATTTATTACTTCGCTATTAAGAACGACTGACACGTTGCTACGCACATATTCTGTTGGATCTTTTTATTTTCATGTCGATGACGGAAGCTCAATATAATATTTAGCAGTCAGTGTCCAATTAATTTTGTTGTGTGCCTAAAAAGACGTATAAGTAGATATATTATGGTTTGGTATTGTCATAGTTATTAGATGCAAGATTTTGTTAACCAAAAAAAAAAGAAGTTATGTCCAGCTATACGGAATGTAAGGGACAGCGTCCCGCAAACTGATAGTTGCTTAGTTTCGTTGACTGAACATCCCCCTATCAGTTTGCGATATGCTATCCCTTACACCCGGTGTCCTTAATTACTTCCTCACAACATACCTACTTACAATAAACAATTACAATTAGTGCAAACAAGACATTTGACGTTGTTGGGTTAAAAGGTTATATCTGTAGTATTTCTATTTATAAGATTTCGATTTTCGATGAATAATTATAAGGTGCCTATTTTAAACCTAGAACCTGCCACAACATGTTGTATGCCTATTTATACTCTTACCTTTAAAGATATATTTCGGCAATTCTGAACGCACTATTCCTTAACAATTCTTACCTAGCGCTGTCACTTTCTTAAGGTGTATCCTGCCGGCAGATGAGCAGGTAGATTTCAAGATATGGAATCTTCGCCCGTAATGCCTTTGCATATCGTTCAAATCAGCGAACGTTATGGCGTGGCGGTTACGTCCGTGGCCGCGTTATAAATAAGCAAAAAAAATGCACAAAAAAGCTAATTCCATAAAAACTACGAATTGGATTTTAATAAGCTATGTTGCGATTTTACATAATTCTAAAACGGATAATTTTCCGATGGAACCGTGAAAGCGCTCTTGATAGTTTAGAAGGAATATCAAATTTACTGATAAAAACAGATTTACTTCCAGATTTTTTTAGCATACACTTATTGATGAACTAGAATATTTTTAAATGTTGCATTTTAATGTATATTTTGTAGAATTTTCCAATGATTTGTTTAGGAGAAATAAGCTCCTAAATAACCATTTTCCGGTATTAATCACCTTAACTTTGACATAAGATCAGGATAGAAAATGAACACATGACTTTGACATTCCTGATTTGTCGTAAGACGCTTTAAATAAGAACTGAGCATAGAGCATGCTTCCTTATTTAACGTCAAATAAGCAGTCTTAAGTCAGATTAGGAATATAAAAGTCATGTGTTAATTTGCTATCCTGTTCTTATGTCAAAGTCAAGAAAGTGACAGCGCTAGCTAAGAATTGGAATTAGGATAATGTCGCAAGAATCGGCGCCATTGTAAATAGTAGTTAATAGTTGCGTGTCCAAGCCAAGCTCAAGCCAAACGAAGAGAACTGGCTGGCAGCACCGTGTGTATATTTACAGGAACCATTTGAAGCCACTTTTGACCCCTTCATAACTCGAAACTATTAAACTAAAATACACCAAATTTGGTTTCTATAATAAATTGTCTAGATTAACAAGTATTCGAAATTTTATAAGCATAAATCGAACGGTTATTTAAGTATTAATTCTGAAAAATCGTATTTTTTATGACCGATTCACTGACTGACTGACATACATATAAAAAATCAATGAATAAAATACCCAATGAACTAGGAAGCTTATATTTGGAATGAGGATTGATTACAAGATTAGGGATTGATAACAGAAAATTTGAAATGTCAAAATTAAATAAATTAAAAAAAATATTGGACGATCCCATAGAAGTGAAAGGGGGGCAATTATTTTTATGTTATCTACTTTATTGAGTGGGGTATAAGTTAATAATCAAAAACCTAACCCACTTTCAAATGACTCAGGGAACTGACATTTGGAAAGAAGATTGATTATAATAACGCAAGGTTTAAAAGGTAAAAAAAAAAGCTAAAATAAATTGGACCCGCTCTTATACAAGTGAAAGGGGGGCATTTTTTTTAACTATTATATTGGGTGGGGAATCGTTTGACAGGTCTTATAAAATTAGGTAGAGGTTTCTTTAAAAGAAAGTGCCTTTTATGGGTCCTTCTCGAGATATCACTACATAGTATAAACTAAAGTCGCTATCTCTGTACCTATATCCCTATGTATGCATAAATCTTTAAAACTATGCAACGGATTTTGATGCGGTTTCTTTAAATAGATAGAATGATTTAAGAGGAAGGTTTATATGTATAATACGTGTATAATATAGTAGAGAAACACTAAAAATTTCCATGCGAAGCCGGGGCGGGCCGCTAGTATGCATTTTAAGTCGATGTTTTTAGGGCCGTATTTGTAATCAGCTCTCAAGAGTGACAGCGAGTTTGAGTTCGAATCAAAAATATCTTTTCGAATCAAAACGACCTGTCAAAGACATACTTAATATAGCTCTCAATCGTGATATCGCTTTATAAATGTGATATGAGGTAGATCTACTGTTTCAAACCTAGCTATTCTCAATGAATTTGTTACAGACAATATGGGGATAGGTAACCAAATTTCTGATTCGAATATTAGAGATCTAGGCGTGATCCTTGACAGCAAACTACAATTTGACCAGCATATCGAGTTCTGTGTCGACAAGGCTTACAAAGCTCTTGGGTTTGTCAAGCGTATCTCGAAATGCTTCAATAAGATGAAAACCATTAAAATAATCTATTGTGCCTATGTTCGAAGTCATCTCGAGTACGCATCTCAGACATGGAGTCCCTATTATAACATCTACAAAGACAATATCGAGAAAATACAAAGAAAATTCATAAATTTTTTGTGTTATAAATTTAAACATCCTTGTTCAGGTTCTAATTATGAACAGTTGTGTTCTAAATTTCATCTTCTCCCATTGCATCTTCGCAGAACGATTAGTGACATTTGCTTTTTAATTAACATTGCTCAAGGTAAAATTGACTGTCCAGATCTCCTCAGCAATTTAAGGCTTATAACACCAACTAGGAATTTGCGTCACAATACATTACTCCATGTTCCCTCAGGCTATACTAATTATAGGAATAATAGCTTCTTACCCAGAACATTAAAATTGGCTAATAAATTGAATAGTGATGATCGTTTCGATCTGTTTTGCTGCAGCACTTATACACTAAAAAAAGTATTAAGCAAAGAACCAAATTTAGTAACTAGGATTAATTAAGTTTAAGTTTACTTACATTATATTTATATACAACATTAAGTGTTATTTGGAGTGTTATAATTTTTTCTGTTTAATTGTGGTAGCTTGTTATTGGCACGTACTTATTGATATAGATATGTTATATTGTAAAATAGGCTGTAAGCTTCTTAATAAAATAAAAATAAAATAAATGTGACTTGGCTGTTGTAGAGTGGCGTTGTAGGTGGCAGGTCGAATTGTTCTCTACAACGGCCAAGTTACATGAAATGAACCTTATTGAAGAGCTAAGAATTACTGTAATAAACTTAGGACTTGGCTCCCTTTTTAGATCTCACAACTTTTTGTGCAATCCCAAGACCACCACGAACTTGGCTTTCACTTTTACATTTATGTTTTTGGTGGGATCGTTATAACGTAGATAGGTACTTACATACATACATACATAAAAACACGCCTTCATCCCTTACGGCGTAGGCAGAGCGTAAAACGCTTCGTGGCAGGCGCTTTCGCCGCTGATTGTAATGTGTATTGCTGAAGTGACAGGTTGTCAGCCCATCGAATAAATTACAATATACTGTAACCTTTGAATCCCTTTTGCTGCCTTCTACAGCATGCCCGGGAGGAAGGGCAGCTGGAACATTCTATGTTTTTCTATCTCTCCCAGTCCAGCATGGAAGAAAATAGGTACTTTACAACGTTTTTTATCAAAATTATCACAAGTATACCGAAGACCACTAAACACCAGTATCATTTAGTGCCTCCGTAGTCTAGTGGCCATGGGATCACGATCCGGAGGTCCTGAGTTCGATTCCCAGGGTGAAACACAAAGTTGATATTTGTCAATTTATCACTTTGTGAGATTTTCCCAAGTTTGGTTAGGACAAGCAGGCTGAATCCTCCTTATTGTTTAAAAGAAAACTGATTCCGTACGTCGGAGGGCACGTTACGCCATCGGTCCCGGTCATTGTCTCTAACAGTGGTCGTTACAGGTCGATGTTG
Source organism: Scrobipalpa costella (assembly GCA_949820665.1). NCBI lineage: Eukaryota > Metazoa > Arthropoda > Insecta > Lepidoptera > Gelechiidae > Scrobipalpa > Scrobipalpa costella. Next base: position 5,353,325 of record OX463298.1, read on the forward strand.
CTCCGCGTCCGTAGGGACTACCTTAAAACCAATACACGTGACCCCGAGCGGTGCTAAGAGTGCAACAATACCGGCTGTTTTACCTGTCCTCTGGATCTCGCAGCAAACATTTCCATACGATAAATAATAATTTAACGTGCCTAAACTAGTTGTGTGTTAAATTAACCTTGGTATCAGAGTTTTCAGGCATGATTTTGTGTACTTCACAGTGAAGATACCTCCGGATCAAAAGCTCAAGTTTCAAACTACTAGTACTTAAGAAGCAATTTATTACAATAACTATACCTAACAACGTATTACAGTATCAATTTGTTCTGAATAGATAAAGAGGATACAGATCGTACGATAACAGTATATTTCTGCTCATAAAAATGTTGCACTAAGGTTAACGTGGTCAGATTACGTGGATAACAACATAAATACATCATCTTTCTAACCTTATCTCGTATCGCTCGTGGTCGGCTACCCAATAAAGGTGATTGAACGAAGTTGCTAGTTTTTACACAGAGCGACTGCCATCTGACCTCCGCAACCCAGAAGGGAAACCAGACCCAATCCTAGATAAGGTCAGAGTTTTCAAGCCGCCAATGCTTAGCACTGGCTTCTGATATGGCTTAACGACTAATATCTACGGTATTAAACGATATTAACCGGGACCAACGGCTTAACGTGCCTTCCGAAGCACGGATATTGTTCTTAAGTAGCTGGGATAAATCATAGACATTGTTAAAATGCACGATTTTACTAAACTTCAACTGCCTCCGTGGTCTAGATCTCAGAGCCATGGTCCTGGGTTCGATTCTCAGGGGACACAAAGTTGACATTTGTCAAATTATCACTTTATGGGATTTCCCCCACTTTGGTTAGGATATTGCAGGCTGAATAACCTGATTGCTTGGAAAGAAGAAAAAATCAGCCGTCGGTCACGGTCGCTGTCTTTGATAGTGGTCGTTACACAAACCATGTCAGAGGCCTATTAGCTGTTCAATTAGGCGGTTTAAAAACTCTGACTAGGGTTCATTGAGTCGACTGACTCGATACCCACACGACAGAAGAAGAAGAAGACTAAAATTATTCCGTGTCAGTTTCAGTCGCTCCCGGTCTAAACTGAAGTCAAGAGCAAATCCATTTCTAATTAATTTAAAAAAACCAGTTTATATCTGTCATTTTCAGTTATGGGCAAACAGAAAGGGACGGCACCGCAGAACCACACTTATTTATTTTGATCCTATTATTTCCATGCTTATACAGTTAGAAGTTATTTTTATGAATGAATGAATGATTTATTGAGTATAGAACTCAGGTCACATGTTTGCAGATTTTATACATTGTTATAAGGTATCACTAAAAACTGCCTTTTCAGGCGTATACACAAGATTTTTAAGAATAAATAATTTAACATTAAAATCAAATTAACAGCAAAAGTACATACATGTCAATAAAATGCAACGTCATTACATTCCAAATTATATCTATCAAAACTAGGCCGATGGCAATAGTTGTTCATTAATTCAATACATATATAATTCAAAATAAATTCAATTAAAGCTATAATAAATATTCAACAATGACATTCAATAGATAAGTTCCATACCAAAACAAACCAATTCTTAAAATAATTACTTTTAATACAGCACTTATTTATATATCTTTAGCGTCAAAAAAATCTTTCAAATTGTAAAAGCATTTATTTGTCAGCCATACTTTTAGCACATTTTTAAATTCTTTTAAGTTTTTATGTTTAAATTAATCTGGAAGCGTGTTAAATATTTTAATGGACATTATGAATGTATTCTTGTCAACTAGGGCAAATTTTGTTGCAGGCTTATATAATTTATTTTTATATTGTGAACGTAAATTTCTTTTACTAACCGTCTAACTCTCCTAACCGTCTAACTGCCTCCGTGGTCTAGTGGCTAGTGCCATGGACTCCTGATCCGGAGGTCCTGGGTTCGATCCCCAGGGGGGAAACACAAAGTTGATATTTGAGAATTTATTACTTTGTGATTTTTTCCCCAGTTTGGTTAGGACATTGCAGGCTGAATCACCTGATTGTCCGAAAAAGAAAAAGATTTCGTGCTTCAGAGGGCACGTTAAGCCGTCGGTCCCGGTCGCTGTCTTTGATAGTGGTCGTTACTCAAACCATGTCAGAGGCCTGATAGTTAGCTACTAGGCGGTTTAAAAACTCTGACACCAGGGTTCATCGGGTCGATAGAGTCGATACCCACTCGACATAAGAAGAACTAACCGTCTGATTAGCCTGGAATAGGTTTCTTATTATTAAAAACAAATAGACATACTTCCAAGATATACAAACAGGTTACTGTCAATATTTTGAATTTAATAAATAACGGCTGGCAAGAATCTGTCGATTTAATTCCAAATATGGCACGAATACATTTCTTCTGCATAAGAAACACTTTGTCAATGTCACAAGAATTTCCCCAGATGACAATCCCGTAGCGAAGAATAGAATCGCGAATTTTGGTCGCGTTCTTTGAGCTCGTTATATTATATAGGGTGGTAATTTAATTACGTGCTTTTAAATGTAAAAAATTAAAGTTTTCTTTGCACTCTCTCTTCTTCTTCCGATTCTGGATTATGCAGATGTTTGTTATCCTGACTTATCTGTTGCACTTCAGAACAAGCTCGAACGTCTGCATAATCTATGTATCCGCTTTATCTTTGGTCTGCGGAAGTATGACCATGTATCTGCCTATAGATCCCAGCTTCAATGGCTGCCAATATCCCGTAGGAGGGACTGCCATATCCTTTCTTTTCTTTACTCCATCCTTTCCAATCCCTATTCTCCTCCTTACCTTAAAGACCGCTTCATTTTCCACTCCTCTACTCTGACGCGTAATCTGCGGTTCAGTTACAATCTCACCTTAAACCTGCCTTCCCACAAGACTGATTTCTACGCTAAATCTTTTACGGTACAGGCAATTAAACTGTGGAATTCCTTGCCCGAGTATCGAATCGTTTAAGGAGCAAACAAGAAATTTCTATTTAGCTAATAATGTTTAATGTGTAGCTGTCTAATTTATAAGTATCATTTAAGTAAGTATATGTAGTGATATTCTAACTACCAATTTCTCTGATATATAACATCCTATCTTATGTAGCATATATTATGTATTAGTTTATCATAAGATATGTATCAGTATATTTTATTGAAATATTTATTTTATAGTGTGTAAATATTGGCTAAGTATTATATGTAGTAATATGCACTATCCCGATTTCTGCTTGTACAATTTCTTTACCCCAAGGTTGCGTGGTAGAAATTGCTGATTTAGCAATAAGGCCGCCTATATTGTACTGTCACGTTTGTTCCTTTTTATTTCTGTTGTATGTGTTTCTTTGTGCAATAAAGAACTTTGTATTGTATTGTATGATGAGGATAATCATCATCTCCCTAGCCTTATCCCGTATCTCACAGGGTCGGCTAGCGACTGCCATCTGACCTCCGCAACCCAGAAGGGAAACCAGACCCAATCCTAGATTAGGTCAGAGTTTTCAAGCCGCCAATGCTTAGAACTGGCCTCTGATATGGCTTTACTACTAATATCTACGATATTAAATGATATTCACCGGGACCAACGGTTTAACGTGCCTTCCGAAGCACGGAGGATAAATAATTTATTTATTTTATTTATTTGAGTAAGTTGGCACTCACCCAGTCTTCCTGGAATAAAAGTGTTTTCATCTTATAAATAATTTTGATGTTTATTTTTATTAATAAGTCAATTACAGAATGTTTCAATAAATCTAAATCACAATGTCAAAACTTAAAACTAAAACTTACTCAGTCAAAAAGACCGCCCCGAATCGTACCTGGTGGGAAGGGACCCATCACACTGGCAGCATTCCCTTGTTGGATAGCCAACGAGATGTGCTGTACCAGATACGACTCGGCGCGGGGTTATATCTTATAATACTTTGGTTCAATAAAAACTTTTGTATCACCTTGTAAAGTACAGACAGGATTTAATATTGTAAATAACTCCCGTTTTTCGGAGGAGCAATAGTAAATAGTTGCGGAAATAAAAAAATGATGAATAACCGGTTACAAAAAATATTACCCAGTTTTTTATTCCCTACACCTTTTTTCCTTCCTGTTTGAGTATTACTATATATAAAGGATCATCAAAAATGTTACTTGATAGAAACAGAGGTAAACAGAAAACCACATTATGGACATTGGAAATATCCAACTCAGTTTTAGAATAAAGGTAGACAAAGTTTAAAGTAATTTTATTCAAAAACACCTTTCCAAAATAAATGATACGTGTTGGCAAATTAGTTACCTACACTACTAAAACTACTAATACATGATGTTGTCATATCATCATCATCATCTCCCTAGCCTTATCCCGTATCTCACGGGGTCGGCTACCTAATCTAGGTGATTGAACGAGGATACTGGTTTTTACACAGAGCGACTGCCATCTGACCTCCGCAACCCAGAAGGGAAATTGGGATATATTGTCATATCTAATAGCTAATAGAAACAAGATCATCATAACATAACATAAAAATACTTTATATACTTTTCGTAATAATACATCATACAACACAACAGATAACAACAAAAGACAAGTACAACATAGGCGGCCTTATGCTAAGGTAGCAATTTCTTCCAGGCAACCTTCAATTAAAAGTCATGATTTTCTTTATCTTTATTCTAAAACTAAGTTGGAAATACTATAGATACTGATTTCTTATTCTTAGTAACCTGGTGTCACAATTATCAAACCGTCTATTAGCACAGCTAAGTATTAGGCCTTGACATGATTTGAGTAACGACCACTATCAAAGACAGCGACCGGGAGCGACTGCATAACGTGCCCTCCGAAGCACGGAATGCTTTTGCTTTTCGGACAATTAGGTTATACAGGTTATAATATCCTATCCAAACTGGGGAAAACCTCACAAAGTGACAAATTGACAAATATCAACTTTGTGTTTCCCCCTGGGAATCGAACCCAGGACCTCCGGATCGTAAGCCCATGGCTCTGACCACCACACCCCGGAGGCAGTTTATTACTGAGTTGTAACAACTAGATAATACTTACACTATGTTATTATGGTCTTCATCTCAGGTAACACATTCCTAAACTAGTTTTAATATTTGACTGTTACATACATACATATAATCACGCGTTTATCTCTAATGGGGTAGGCAGAGCGTAATCTTCCTAAACAAAGGTCGTTCCGCCACGTCTGACAAAGTATTGAATTATTAAAGATAGTTTGTAGGTATATTGCTAACAGGTTAATTTAGGCGATGTGCTGATAACCTGTCACTACAGAAAAATACCTACAAATTTATCTTACTTAACACATAACCCTTAAAACTTTGCCAGACGTGGCGGAACGACCTTTATTTATGTCGTTTATGGTCTGCCTACCCCATTAAAGATAAAGGCGTGATAATATGTATGTATGTATGTAACAAGTTAACAGGTCAGCCCATCGCCTTAATTAAATATACAGAAACCCTCGGTTCCCTTAGCTGGTTTTTACAGCATACCCAGGATAAAATGCAGCTAGCGCACTCTCGCTCCCAGTTCAGGACGGAAGTACTTGACTGTTACTTCCGTAATTATACATACATACATACATACATATTATCACGCCTTTATCCCTGAAGGGGTAGGAAGAGCGTAAACGACCCAAACAAAGGTCGCTCCGCCACGTCTGACAAAGTTTTGAGGGTTATATAAGATAGGTATATTGCTGAAGTGACAGGTTGTCAGCCTATCGCCTAAATTGCAACATACAAAAACCCTCGGTTCCCTTAGCTGGTTTTTACAGCATGGGAGGAAATGCAACTGGCACATTCTATGTTTTTCTCTCGCCGTAATTATACAATTTCAAATATGGTAAATTACAATATACATATGTATACGTATAACAGCAAAGCTATATAATGTTTACTGCATCCAGTCTAGCTTTCATTACACTCATAGAATAATATAATCGATGGTCCATCATCATTATCATAAATCCTATTGACGTCTTGCCCTTGGAACATAATTTGAGCAGACACGTGTAAGTATAATTTAAGAAAAACATAAATATTATAGTACAATTTCCGTTATATTCACCTTCATTCACTTACAGCAGCATACTTGTAGACGTTATTTTTAACTAGAAGACACGGCAACGGCACGATGATAATATCGTAGATCTGTGCTTCTATTCGACTCTAGTCGACGGTATCATCTATCAAGTTCCACTCTGAGCGCACACACACACGCGCATTATTCGTACGTATATGTCGTAGGATGATTTGATAATTCGAATCTTCGCGATAATGCTAAGGATTTTGCGAAAACGCGGATAATAATATAGACAATTTTGAAAACATTGTCAAATTTTACTGGATATGGTCAGGATTTTTGTGAAAAATCTCGGCGTTCTAGTAACATTTGATATCCTTAACAATGTGGTGGCGTGCGTATCTAAACGCATCCCGACACTGGTAGATATGTTCACTATGTCTCTTGTAACTAACGTTAGATCGATTGCTGTTCTGTTTTGATTCGGATCGTTCCAATTTGTTCCTGCGATATCTACATTAATTTGCTGTACAAAACTTTATCTTGTGTCCTACTGTGCTCAAAAATAAATCCTGAAGAACGTACAACGGAGTATTATTGCTCAAAAACCCCATCCTCGATAACTCTGATTGGCTAGATTTTTACTTAATCATTGAATATTATTCTGATTAGTTAATTAATATGCGTTTATGATTGACATTTAAAACTACAACCAATCCGAGGAGATCTTGTTTTTGTGCGCGATAACCTACCAATCAGCGTTCTTATTTCAGTAAAAGATATCAATAGTTACTAGAACGACGTTTTTTATCGCAAAGACATGACTTTTTCCAGTAAGATTTGATAGTGGTTACATACATATAGTCACGCCTTTATCCCTAATGGGGTAGGCAGAGCGTAAACGACCTAAATGAAGCTCGTTCCGCCACATCTCACAAAGTTTTGAGGGTTCTTTAAGATAGATTTATAGGGACATTGCTGTAGTGACAGGTTGTCAGCCTATCGCCTAAATTACAATATACTGAAACCCTCGGATCCCTTAGCTGACTTTTACAGCATGCCCGGGAGGAAATGCAGCTGGCTTATTCTATGTTTTGCTCTCGCTCCGAGTCCAGCATGGAAGTTACACCATTGTCTAATTATCCGTGTTTTAGCAAATTCCCTAGTATTTTCGCGAAGATTCAATTATCAAATCATCCTACTTCATAAATAAAACTCGTACAGTTTGGCACAGCATGGATACCGGATGGATTCCCACCGGTATCCATGCCTTGCCGTTGTTGTGCGGGCAAGTGTAAAATCGTGCCATGTAATTTAATTATTTTTTATAAATTATATCCTCCACAGTATCGTCAACGTTACCGTGTCGTTGCCGTTGCCGTAGACGTGCCTAGTGGAAAAAAAACCCACGCTCACAGCGGCATACCTATGGATTTCAATTTTGTTTTTCATCGGAAGATATTTGTATGGATTTATAACCTTGTCGCAAATTAGGTATCGTAGTATGCATTGAAATTACGATATTTATTTTGATCTCAAGATTATTCGGCTTCTGCTTTTGATCAGAGGCAATATCTTTTGATGTGTAAATTTTTTCTTCAAAAGATGTTGTTACCGACATATTTAATTGATTCTGCTCGTTTAAGTATTGGATACTACACGTGTTGGAATCTTAATTCGACTTTATTAGGGCACTTCTACGGGAGCGGTAAATTTTTCTCAAATACGTGGGCAATTTTTTTTTTCACTTTATGATTTAATATATATATAACGGAAAATACTACGCATTTTTCTAAACAACATACATAAATCACGCCTTTATCCCTTACGGGGTAGGCAGAGCGTTTAACGCCTCGTAAAAGGCGCTTTCGCCACGTCTGACAAAAATTGAGGGCAATTTTAGATTGTAATATGTATTGCTATAGTGACAGGTTGTCAGCCCATCGCCTAAATTACAATACACTGTAAGCCTCGAGTCCCTTTTGCTGACTTCAACAGCATGCCCGGGAGGAAGGGCAGCTGAAACATTCTATGTTTTTCTATCTCTCCCAGTCCAGCATGGAAGTATATTTCTAAACAAAATAGCGCTAATTTGCCAAGAATTGTCCCTGTAGATTCTGAATTAATTAAATTTAATTTTTTGGCTGCCCATGGAATTGAAAAATCTGACCATGGAATTGAGAATTTTATTTTTATTTTAGTAAAATATAGGAATATATTTTGTTTTATTATAAAATCATAAGAAAAAAATAATAAAACCAACAAATACTCATTTAATGGCATTTATTTATCATATTTAATAATCAAATGTGTTAATTTAGTCTTTTTTACTATTCATAATACTAACTTCCAAGGGATTCTTTATGGTTTTCTATGCTTTATCTTGCCATATTTAATAGGATTCTTTTGATTACTTAATGTTTTCTATATAAAAATAATCAATATATAAAAATAAACAATCAGGAAAAAGTGGTACAAAATAACAATTTGCAAGTACAATTCAATGTAGGTTTTTAAACTCGATAATCAATAACTTATTGTATAAAAACAAAATATTAGTATCTTCTTCAGCTTTCCGGATTTCTCTACTCCACTTTGCCCAGTCTTCGGCATCTACCGGTGTGAGATCGTTCTCTTCCATATCTGCTTTTACGACGTCAATCCAACGCTTATTTGGTCTGCAGCGTGATTTAGGGCATTGGACAGTAAGATCGAGGCATCTCTTTCCGACGTAGTCTGGCGGTTTGTGACTTGAATGCCCATACCATCAAAGACTACTTCCCTGCAGCTTATCTGCTACGTCGCGGACTCCAAGGCTGCCACGGATGTGCTCGTTACGAATGCGATCTAATCTTGTAACGCCGCACATCCATCGCAGCATCTTCATCTCCGCGACGTAAAACTGCTGGACATGCCTTCCAAAGACAGGCCAGGTCTCACTGCCGTACATTAGGACTGGTTGCATGATACACTTGTACACAAGGCAAGGGCCTCGTGCCAGTAAGCTTAAGGAAGCTTCACTAGTAAAGTAAAAGTAAAAGTAAAAAGTAGTTTATTGTACAAACATCTTTCCAAATTATATTAAAGGGTACAATTTAGGTGGTTTAAAAAGGCCACAAGAAAAAGTTGTGAAACTCACTGCACTAGTTTGCACTGTATCGCAGTGGGAATCGCTTCCATTTCGTCATGACATGACAATGTTATAAAATATGTGTAACAATTATGGATATACAATGTGTATGAAACGATATACAATCTGATTTCATTTTAATGTAACCTATATTAGAACTGACCAAAATTATAATATAATAACATAAAAACAAAAAAAATAAAAGAACTAGTTGTATTTATACCATCGCAGACAATGACTGTGTGTGTGTGTAGATATTATATATATGTAATGTTCCATGTATTATGTTTGTGTAAATAGTTGTAAGTATACAAGTATATATTTATGTGTATGATTGCAGTGTTAATTTATTATTACTAAGCTTTAGATAGCTAACGTATTATATCAAATAGTGATTCTGAAGTATTGTAGTTTAGACCCAGTAAATATGAATTAAGTATTATTTTGCAGTTATATTTTGTTTGTGTTCTCAGATTTAATTTAGCGTTTAGTTTATTATAGAGGAAGGGAGCGAGAAAAGATAAGAATTGTTGGGCAAATGTTGTACGGCATGATGGCTTTATGTAAACTTTATCCTGTCTCCTGTGAGTCAGGTTAAAATCAGGCGTTTTTTTGTGTTGGTGTAATACTGCATTTAGGATATAAAGCTGTCTAATAGTTAAAATTTCCGCCAACTTATATAGGTCTTCCGTGGGGTATCTAAATCGTTTAAAGTGAATTATTTTCAGAATTGCACGCTGTGCTCTTTCAACCGGGAGTAGAATTGTTTAGGACTACCACCCCAGGATGTTATGCCATATGTACATATGGATTGACATAGACCATAGTATATGCTCTTGAGCAGTTTGCAATCACATACATATCGTAGATTACGGAAAATGTAGAATAGTTTTCTAATGCGATTTGATAGTACATTTATATGTTCTTTCCAATTAAAGTGGCGGTCAATCAATACACCTAAATATCTGATTGATGAGACTGTAGTAAGCTGGTAACAGTTGCAGTCTTCAGCATTGTCACAAGTATGAGCTTTGATATCAATAGTCCCACTAGAAGGCTGAGTATTTGACCTTATACTATAAGGAATTATTTTAGTTTTTAGTATGTTTAATGTTAGAAGATTATCGTTCAACCATTTAGTTAGAATCCGGAACCCTACATTAGCTCGCTCATTCACCTGCTGCCAGTTTTTACCAGTGAATGATATAACAGTGTCATCAGCGTACGTAATTATGTCGGCATAAGGTATGTTTAAGTTTGAGATGTCGTCTATATAAATGAGGAATAAAGTAGGACCAAGTGTACTTCCTTGTGGTACCCCGAACTCCACTCTTTCTTCGTTACTTGTGAAATTATCTATTCTGACCATTTGGGACCTGTTTGTGAGATAATTTTTAAACAGTTGAAGGGGGATACCACGAATTCCTTTTAGTTCCAACTTTTTTAATAGTATGGGCACAGAAACAGTATCAAAAGCCTTAGCTAAATCTAAGAATATACTTAATATTTTTTTACTATTATCGATATTACTAGTAATATGTGAAACAAGGTGATTTAAAGCATCGTTAGTTGATAAGTTCTTCCTAAAGCCAAATTGTTTTTTTGATAGAAGACAATTTTTTTCTAGATATTGAATTAGTCTTGAGTTTATAATTTTTTCTATAATTTTAGATATTATAGGTAATAAAGATATTGGCCTATAGTTACTTGGTCTGTCTCTCTCCCCCGACTTATGTATAGGAATAATAATCGATTTTTTTAATGATTCGGGATATTCACCAGTTGCAAAGCAGGCATTACAAATAATAGTTATAGGTGTTGCGATGACATTAGCACAGTATTTCAAGAGGGCTGATGTGACTCCGTCCCAACCTGAAGAGTGGGTATTTTTTAAAGATTTGATTATCCGTATCACTTCATCCTCATCAGTAGGCAGCATTACGAAAGAGTCAGGTGGTGTATTATATGAGGATATACGTATATTATTTGCTAATTCTTCTTCAGTTGTTAGCCTACTGCTGAGTATCTCCTGTGCCAAAAGTCGACCTACATTAACAAAATAATTATTAACAATGTTAAGAGACTCTACGGGATTTGACTTCAGATGTAAAAGTTCATTAGTTTTATTATTTATTGTTGTAATGTTGCTTATGTCTTTAATTATGTTCCATTGTTTTTTTAAATCATTATTGTGCTTTGCTATTTCTCTCCTATAATAAGCTCTTTTGAGCTTTTTTAACAAATTGTTGCATGTATTCCTGTAGCGCTTATAAGTAACCTGAAGTATTATATTAGTTTTGTCTTTTTTTAGTTTCTGGTGTAATCTGTCTCTGTTCCTAATGCACCTTATCAAACCTGGAGTTATCCAGGGCTTAATATTTCTTTTACTGCGAGGCACAGGTACTTGAGTTGAATACAAAAGTATCGATTGATGTAATAGTTGTAAGAAAACGTTAGTTGCATCTGTTGGATCCTTGTTGGCTAGTAACTCAGCCCAGTCTATTTGTGACATATTTGCTAAAATGGACTCATAGTCAATTTTACTGTAGGTTTTTGGTCTTGTCCTCTTAATATTACCATCATTTTTTCTATTTATCGTTAAGATAACGACTAGTATTCTGCGGTTGCAAAGTACATCAGCTACTTCCCGCCATTTTGCTCAAGCAGCGCTGATTTGGGCTTAGACATCGTAATCAATTTCACCAGACTCGTGCAGCACAGACCCAAGGTATTTAAATTTATCTGTTTTTAAAACAAGTACATCGCCAAACTTTTTTTTAAGTGTTCTAAGTTTGAACGCGGGTAACACTGAGTTGAATAAAAAATTGCCCATCTAAATCGGTTATGGTATTAGCGTGATGTGGTAACATACAGACAGACAGACAAAAAGACATACAGATAGACAGACAAACACCGGAACAGGTGAAACTAAATTAAAACTTTTAACAATGATATAGATTATACAAATTAGTATACTGTATCACCAGGGTTTATCGGATTTATATTGATTAAAATCACACTGAAATAAACTAAAATGCTAAATTTGAGTCCACGGGATTGACAGTCATGGAATTGAAAAAATAGGTTGCAAATCGAATTTTCTCGTCAGCATTATCATTTACAACAACTTAAACCAAATCGCCATACCAATATTTACACGAGTCAAAATTTAGCATAAACAAGGCATAACAATAGTTCACAGTTCCAGAGATATCAATGGCATGGGATTGAGAAATGACCCCTTACCAAGTTCACGGAAAATTTTCTTTCCTTTGAAAATCGTAAATTTTGGCGCCACCTCACTTGCACTCCACTCGCTCGCTGGGGCACAACTGACAGATTGCGTAAATCGAACAGTTACATTAAAACCGTGCGTATTTAGTGTTGTACACGTATTTGCGATTGCCACGGAATTTGGCGGTTAGCTTGGGACAAATCTTAAAACGTCGAACAGTGTCACAAGAAAATGATTTATGTATCGAATAAAGAATTTCGTTTAAAAATGTGGAGGATCCAAAGTTATAAAATAGTTTAATTCCAATTTTGGGAATGGGACACGCCTAAAACGGTAAAAAATTACGTTTCTTTAATTTAGCATTTTTTCTGTATCGAACTGAGCATTATTAATATTATTTTAACATGCTCTCAAAACAGAACATAGATTAAGGCGTATGTGTATTTTTTTTTAGATTTCTATCTTGCTTTAAGGTATGACTTTTGGGGCTGGACAAAAAAATCGCCGTCCTCATAGAAGAGCCCATTAACTTAATTCTGTTGTTCTTCAAATTTTGTTATTTGTGCTGTTTGTGTACTGTTCTTTGTTTGTTATAAAAGGTGAGGAGTAGTTTTATTTAAGTGATGAACGGGTCGGAGCCCCCGGACTCCGGGGGAGTTAAGAATGACAGTTTTAGTTCTCTTGACTGTGAAATGGATGACTTTTCCAAAAGGAAATCGTCCAAACGTCCAGGTGATCACGATTTAGATCCTTCTCTTAAACGATCTGCGAAAATTCCTGCTGCTGCTTCTATTCAACATACTTATACTATTCCAGAATTTGCTGATGGTTCAAAATTAAAGTATTCTGATACCGATGCTTCCCCATTTATCGTTCATATCTCCATAGAGGAAAGTGATCATTCCTCTGCCACGTCTTTGACATTGTTAAAGCTTGCCCAGTTTCTGCAAAAGAAATCAATACCATTACAAGGAAAGGAATAAAATTATCTGGACGTAATCGTGCAGTAATTGAATTTGTGGATGCTAAATCGGCGAACACTTTCATTGAAGATCCAAGTCTTGCTCAACAAAACTTTAAAGCTGTCATTCCATCATTCAATGTAACCAGAATGGGCATAGTTCGTGGAATCCCAATTGAATGGACATTGGAGGATTTTATTAATGCTGTTGAGTGTCCAAACACTAACTGTAGGGTAATTAAAGCAAGGCGACTAAATCGGAAGGAAACCAGAGAAGGCAAGGTTGAGTGGGTCCCCACTCAAACAGTAGTAGTTACCTTTTTAGGTCAAAGTTTTGATGGTTATTTAAGATAGATTGTTAGGTATATTGTTGTAGTGACAGGTCGTCGGCCCATCGCCTAAATTGCAATATACTGATACGGATCCCTTAGCTGGTTTTAACAGCATGCCTGGGAGGAAATGCAGCTGGCACATTCTATGTTTTTCTCTTGCTCCCAGGCCAGCATAGAAGAAAAAAACATTTCTAAAATAAACTATACATACGTGTTGGCAAATTAGATAAATTACTAAAAGTACTATTTCATTGTGTTGTCATATCTAACACCTAAAATTTATTTTAGAAACAAGATCTTCGATTAAAAGACATAAAACTTTGTTTACCTTTATTCTAAAACTGAGTTAGAAATACTTATAGATGTTACATTCACAGGGAAATTTACCCTGCACATTATACCGTCGGCTTTTGGTGAAGAAGAAATTTAAAGGTTTTTAGTTGAACGTAAAGTCGACTAATCTGTTCTGAGCTTAGCTTGGTCTTCTATGCCTTCTTCAAGGCCCTCGGTATGGAGGTATGTCTTTATATGAGCTGATGATGATAGTCGGTTATATATGACATGTTATTAATGGTTATGATTATGAGTGATGATATTCTAACCTAGAATTACACGGGTTTACTGATAACTGCCTCCATGGTCTAGTGTTTAGAGCCATGGGCTCATGATCCGTAGGTCCTTGGTTCGACTCCCAGGGGTGGAATACAAAGTTGATATATGTAAATTTATCACTTTATGAGATTTTCTCCAGTTTGGTTATAGGAAAATGCAGGCTGAATCACCTGGTTGTCTGGAAGAAAAAAGATTCTGTGCTTCGGAGGGCACATTAAGCTGTCAGTTCCGGTTGTTATCTTGATAGTAGTCGTTACATAAACCATGACAGAGGTTAATTAGCTGTGCTTTTAGGCGGTTTAAAAACTGACACCAGGGTTCATTGGGTCGATTGACCCTTTACCCACACGACAGAAGAAGAAGACTGATAACATAAAAAAAATGCGTGAATGGTGTTCTTGAACTTGTCCGTCCGATGCATCGCGTGATTAGAACGCCGGAGCTGACGGGAAGCGTTTGATTGACGCTAGTTACTCAAAACGTACGCTCCACTAGGCATTCATCACCTGACATAGAATAAAACATTGAATATCAGTAAAGAATGTCAGAAAAATACACAGAGACCAACGCAGCGCTGGGTCATCCGCGACAACATGGATGTCGAGACTGGATGAGCTGGGCACAAGAATGCCAGGAGCCAAAGAGAAGGGAAGAGGCCTACATTAAATACAGGATAAACAAGAAGCCGCTATAATTGTGATGATGATGAAAGAAAGTCACAACCATAAAAAAGTGGACATGGGATTTGATTTGATTCACGATAGTTACTAAAAAATACGCTCGACTCAAGGCATAGAATGAAACATTGAAGAGTCGGTATAGAATATGATAACCGTACAAAAGTGGTCTCAAAACATACGCTCCTCTCCGCTCTAGGCATTCATCACCTGACATAGAGTAAGAGATTGTAAGAGATTGACGGGTCGTTAAAAAAGTGACCCATTGAAAGTAATAATAAGTCACGTCAAGAAAATAATCTAATTTAGGTATAAATGTGTAACCTAACGCGAGTCCAATCTTGTTTAACTCCGATTAAATAGGAGCTGTCATATCATAACCACAAAAGGTTTTAAGTTCGATAGTATTGATATATTTCTACTTATATACCTACTTACCTATGTGCGATTCTCAGATACCGACCACAAGACACACCTACCATAAAATGGACATTATATTTTTTTAGGGTTATTTAAAATAGAGATTTGTATATTGCTTTAGAGACAGGTTGTCAGCCCATCGCCTTAATTGCAATATACTGAAACCCTCGGACCCCTAGCTGATTTTTACAGCATGCTCGGGAGGAAATGCAGCTTTCATATTTGGTGGATTTAACTGCCGCAGGACCGTACACGTTAATCGGAAGGCTTCTGTGCAGTTGTAGACTCCTTTCTTCTAAAATAAAGAATTATGACATGACTGTTCTGCGATGCCTCATCCTTCGATGACGTCCGAGGCCGGACAATGCCGTACAATTACAACAGCGCCGCAATAAGGATATGTCGTACTCTCGCTGCTTCTAACAACCAATTACTTACTGAAATTAATTGGAAAACAGTGGATGGGGAGGTTATAAGTGGTAAATTTATGTATTTTATTATTTATTTTTTAATCATACTGAAGTAAATCCAACGAAAATAAAAAGACAGGGCTTCTTGCTAAGCATGTAATACAAATATGTCGTACCTACGCTCGCTGTTTCTAACAACCAATTATCTACTGAAATTATTTGGGAAAAGTGTGGGTGGGTGGATATTTCGAGTATATAAGTAGTAATTGTATATATATACAATATTTAACTAAAAAGTTAGCTAGACATAAGCGCAGTTTTTATGTCGTCTGATTTACTGAATGTATGATAGTGATATTGAAAGGAGAGTGAATGCGGGTAATATTATGAATGTGAAAGGAGAGTAGCATGCTTTTTTGAAGATTTTAGTTATATATATGTATTTATATATATTCATGTATATATAGCTATTATGATTTTAAGTATTTATATAATTAGTTATTTATGTAATTTATAATTTTCTGGTATTATTTTTATATTATGCTTTATTTGTGCACGCCTAACTTGCCTCTCATTTTAAGTCTCACTTCCGTAGGTCAGCTGAAAGAAATTTCTTAGTAGAAATAAGCTGTACCTGTTGTGTCGGTATTCCTTGTGTATTGTCTTTCTCATGTAACCTGTGTACAATAAACAGTAAATAAGATGTCCGATAAGGGCTGTGCAAAGGGGGGTGTTAGTTCCAACACTGATGTATAGGATTGAAAGTTGCATAGCAGAAGAAGGATGAAAGCAGAATAAATGCAGTAAAAATGAAAGCGTTAAGGATCTGCTGGAGAAGTGAAATCCCTTACAAACGTAGTTTAGTTTTTCTTCCTAAACAGTAAAATCAAACTTAACAAAACTCTGTACACATGACCAAATGCATCATATCTATGCTTAATTTGGTTTGGTTTTATAATATTACATACATACATATAATCACGCCTTTATCCCTAATGGGGTAGGCAGAACGTAAACGACCCAAACAAAGGTCGTTCCGCCACGTCTGACAAAGTTTTGAGGGTTATTTAAGATAGATTTGTAAGTATATTGCTGTAGTGACAGGTTGTCAGCCCATCGCCTAAATTACAATATACTGTAACCTTCGGATCCCTTAGCTGGTTTTTTCAGCATGCCCGGGAGGAAATGCAGCTGGCACATTCTATGTTTTTCTCTCGCTCCTAGGCCAGCATGGAAGAATTTATAATATTGGGCAAGTACAAATTCTTAATTCTTTATTGTTCACACAGATATTATTAAAATTAACTTAATCTAGATACATTATGTACAAAGGCGAGCTTAACTCAAAATATTTGAGTTGTCTTTCAGCTTACCGTGTAAGAGGAAAACTAATATATAGATAACAGCAGGCAAGAGTGTACGCAAATACTATAATAAGCTACATATAAATATCCTTACATACATAAGTATAAATACTAACCAAATAATTATATAAATAATATTAGTACATACAATACGTGGAATATAAATAAATATATATTATACACACTTACATATAGTAAAAATAAAACGACATATGAAAATTAGGAAGCAAATTTAATTTTAGGAAATTTTCACACATAATCGTATTTTCGGTCTTATTTTGTTTCTGCTTAATATTTTCAAACCAAACCTAATTATTAGCATTGTTAAGATGCATTTCGACATGTGTACGAAGTTTGGTTAAGTTTGGATTTACTGTTTAGAAATAAAAGCGAAACTACGTTTGTATGGGGTTTCACTACTCCAGCAGACCCTTAAGATACTTCTTATTCAATTTTACTCCAATCATACTTGATTGGAGTAAAATTGAGTGGCAGAATACGAAACCGTGTGATAAGGGAACGTTAATGTGAAAGAAGATATAGAAGTGACAGCTGATATTGAGAAGGGAATGCTTAAATGTTTTGGATATGTCAAGAGGATGAGTGAAAGCAGTTTAACTAAATAGAAATATATGGCGAGTGGGGATGAAAATTTTTGAAGGGAAAGACCTCGACGCACGTACTGAGATCAAATCGGGGACGTCCTAAAGAAAGGTCAGGTCAGAAGTACCCTAAACCGACGACCATATATAAAGATTAATAAATGTGTATGATGAGAAAGAAGTATGTTAGTATCGTAGCAAGTGGAAAGATATGGTCTCTGCTTACCCCTCCGGGAAAGACGCGTTATTAATCGGGAAGTATGAGACAGCGTCCCACAAACTAATAAGGGTTGCTTATCAACAAAACTTAACTATTAGCAGGAAGTATTTTCAGGACGTGAAAAATATATTTTTTGTATAGGATGATCGATATATTTTTCATCTCCTGAAATAAATACCTGGTGAAAGTTATTCATTTTCGTTGACTGTGCAACCCCTATCGGTTTTTGGGAGACGCTGTCCCTTACACCCGGTATGTATGACATACTGAAATAAATTGATAATGTACTCACCCGTACCTGTCGTTAAAACTAGACTCTTCTTTTCTACAGTGGCGTCAATTCATACATACATACATATAATCACGCCTTTATCCCTAATGTCCGTCTGACAAAGTTTTGAGAGTTATTCAAGATGGATTTGTACGTATATTGCTGTAGTGACAGGTTGTCAGCCCATCGCCTAAATTGCAATATACTGAAACCCTCAGATCCCTTAGCTGGTTTTTACAGCATGCCCGGGAGGAAATGCAGCTGGCACATTCTATGTTTTTATCTCGCTCCCAGTCCAGGGTGGAAGAAAGTCCGGCAATTCTGGACGCACTACTTCTTATCTAATTCTTAATTAGCGCTGTCACTCAAGACGCTTTAAATAAGAACTGAACACGGATGTCAGATTAGGAATGTCAAAACCATGAGTTTATTTTCTGTCTTGTTCTTATATCAAGTTAAGAAAGTGACAGCACTAGTTAGGAATTTTGAATTAGGATTTTGTCACGAGAATCGACGCCCGTGTCTCTGACTAATATTATAGCAGAAAAAAAACTCAGTTCAACGATCATTGGAAAACTTTTAGCAGTACGTAATTAGAAATTCTTTAAAACAAATCCTTTTAATTCAGGTGCTAAATTTTAAACTTTGCAGACTAAAAATGAAAGAATTAACTGACGGAGTTCATAGAACGGGTTTTAATAACTATCTATATCTACGAAAATTATAAGAGATAAGTATGTTATGAGGGTTACTGTATATTGCAATTTAGGCGATGGGCTGACAACCTGTCACTACAGCAATATACCTATAAATCTATCTTAAATAACCCTCAAAATGTTGTCAAACGTGGCGGAATGACCTTTTGTTTAGGTCGTTTACGCTCTGCCTACCCCATTAGGGATAAAGGCGTGATTATATGTATGTATGTTATGTATGAATGTAACGAATAAACTTAAAAACTACCAGACCGATATCAAAAGTTCTTTCTCCAATTGAAAGTAACTTTCACCTGGAGTAACATAGGATACTTATTATCGCGGGAAAATGACTGATTCCCACAGGGAAAAGCCGCAAGTGAAACTGTGGCGCAAAAAGCTAGTGTCAAATATAATTATGATTATGACCTATTACCATTTCTTCCATGCTGGACTGGAAGAGATAGATAAACATAGAATATTCCAGCTGCCCTTCCTCCCAGGCATTCTGTAGAAGACAGCAAAAGGGACTCGAGGGTTACAGTGTATTGTAATTTAGGCGATGGGCTGACAACCTGTCACTATAGTAATACACATTACAATCTAAAATTGCCCTCAATTTTTCAGACGTGGCGAAAGCGCCTTGTACTTGGCGTTTAACGCTCTGCCTACCCCGTAGGAAAAAAAGGCGTGATTTTATGTGTGTACCATAATAATTACGATAGAATGATCTTTGATAAGAAGAGGTTATCGGAACGGAAGGTCGTGCTGCTCTAAGGGTCCAAAGGCCTATCTTTGATATCTTAAAAACGAGGTCAAGTGCGAAAAGCAACCTTAATTTGAAATAACTTACAGACTGTGCAGTACATAATTAGATTATAAGGGTTGCGTTGGAAGCCCTTCAGTGTTGATACAGTGGTCGTTAGAAATACATCGTCACTATGGTTGACGGTAAGGAAAATATTACATTATACGTGAACTAGTTTTGTGGTTTGAAATGTAAAGTTTTAGAAGTAAAATTATAGTTGAACGTGTCTATGTTACCAGGTTACAAAGCATTGCCAAAGATATCCGCGCGGCGGATTGAGGCATCGCCTCCCGCAATATTTCCAACTCAGTTTTACTTCCATGCTGGCCTGGAAGCGAGAGAAAAACACAGAATGTGCCAGCTGCAACTCCTCCCGGGCATGCTGTAAAAACCAGCTAATGGATCCGAGGGTTTCAGTATATTGTAATTTAGGCGATGGGCTGACAACCTGTCACTAAAGCAATATACCTACAAATCTATCTTTTAATAACCCTCCAAATTTGTCATACGTAGCGGAACGACCTTTGTTAGGTCGTTTACGCTCTGCCTACCCCATTAGGGATAAATGCGTGATTATATGTATGTATGTATGCAGTTCTAGAAGTGTCATGTCTTTTTATTCAAAATCACATTTCAAAAATAAATTTCATGTGTTGGCAAATTAGTTAAATTACTAAAACTACTTTTTCATTATGTTGTCATGTCTAATAACTAAAACTTAGTTTAGAGACAAGATATAAGATTAAAAAGTATGTGAGTTTGCTTACCTTTATTCTAAAATTGAGTTGGAAATACTATAAGGATAAATCCGGGAATCGTCAATAACGTTAAGTGTGGTCAATAAGGCAAAGCAAATACTCCCCAATTTATAGGTTCATATCCAGCAATGGATTGTTACGATTGGCTAAGATTGAGATAGGTAAGAAAATAAAAATATAGGCTATTAAAATAAAAAAAAACCGGCCAGTTGTGAGTCGGACTCTATCTTTAAAATATTTAGACACTATATTTTGCCCTTTGGGACAGCTCAGGCTGTTAATAATAATAATACTATTTTGCCCTTTTATTACAATTTACCTACCAATCAATCCTATCAATATAAAGCAAAGAACCGGCAAAAAAGAATAACATTTATTTTAACGTCTTTCTTTTTTTTTTCAAAGTAATAATATAAGTTAATGTACTGTGAATATTTCAAGCGTTTACCTGTTGCCAATTTTTATATCGAGCAAGAAGTGGCAAAAAAATACGTTTATTTTATGGGCTCCCATAAATATTTATTGAATTAAATTTTTAGTATTTGTTGTTATATCTTCAACAGAAATGCATCATCGTTGAAAATTACAACTGTCTAGCTAATGTGGTTTATGAGTAGAGCCTGTAGACGTGGTAACAGACAAAAAAACACGTTTGTTGTGTGGGAGCCCCCCTTAAACAAATAATTTATTCTATTTTTAGTATTTGTTGTTATCTTCCATGCTGGACTGGGAGCGAGAGAAAAACGTAGAATGTGCCAGCTGCATTTCCTCCCGAGCATGCTGTAAAAACCAGCTAAGGAATCTGAGGGTTTCCGTATATTGTAACTTGGGCGATGGGCTGACCACCTGTCACTACAGCAATATACGTAAAAATCTATCTTAAATAACCCTCAATACTTTGTCAGACGTGGCTGTACGACCTTCGTTTAGGTCGTTTACGCGCTGCCTACCCCATTAGGGATAAAAGCGTGATTATATGTATGTATGCGGCAACAGAAATACATCATCTGCAAAGTTTTTAACTCTCTAGCTATCACGTTTTTTGTATGGGAGGCCCCCTTAAATATTTATTTAATTTTGTTTTTAGAATTTGTAGGTATTAAAAATTCTAGCTATAACCGTTCATGAGATACAGCCTGGTGCCAGACGGACAGCGAAGTCTCAGTAAAAGGGTCCCGTTTTTCACCCTTTGGGTACGGAATCCTAAAAATTGATGAAGGCAGGACTCTACGCATTGATGAAATTATATTTTATATTTCCAGTTGTGGACCCATGCGTGGTCAAAACTGGTGCGTACAAGTACGAAGACGGCACGCGGTATGTTGGGGAATGGAACTCCAAGGGTCAGAAGCATGGCATGGGGCATCTGGTGCTGCCTGATGGCACCAGATACGATGGCGCCATGATCGCTGGACTGAGCTCTGGACTTGGAGTCATGGCTTTCCCTGATGGAGCCAAGTAAGTACCTAGAGTTTCAAATTTGCCGCTGGGAGGTTTCAATTATTGTAATTAATTGCAGTTATTTCGTGCTGGAAATCAGTCCGGTGTTCCAAAAGGTACATCACTTTAACATCTAAAAGAGTAATCTACTAAGGGAATTCCTAAAGAAACAGATCAAACATGAATATTAAATTACCCTGGTTACAGCAAGTATTCGTGACGAATCGGCACCTTCAAACTGCCTTCGTGGTCTAATGGTAAGCAATGGACTTACGATCCAGAGGTCCTGGGATCGATTCCCAGGGAGATCCCTCCCAATTTAACAATTTATCACTTTGTGAGGTTTTTCTACTTTGGTTAGGACATTGCAGGCTGCATCACCTGATTGTCCGAAAAAAAAAGATTCCCTGCTTCAGAGGGCACGCTAAGCCGTCGGTCCCGACCGCTATCTTTGATAGTGGTCGTAACTCAAACCATGTCAGAAGCCTAATAGCTGTAGCTGTGCAACTAGGCGGTTTGAAAACTCTGGCACTAGGGATCATCAGGTTGTTTGACTCGAGAATCCACTCGCTAAGAAGAAGCACCTTAAAAACCTCTTTCATGTTCAGTGTAATGTGCGTAAATGGAAATATGTTATAAAATACCTAAATAAGAAAATGTTGGCATTCTAATACTCCCAATAGAAAAGATCAATAAGTATTTCCATACATACATACATAAATCACGCCTTTATCCCTTACGGGGTAGGCAGAGCGTTTAACGCCTCGTAAAAGGCGCTTTCGCCACGTCTGACAAAAATTAAGGGGACTATTTTAGATTGTAATATTGCTTATATGCTTTAGTGACAGGTTGTCAGCCCATCGCTTAAATTACAATACAATGTAACCCTCGAGTCCCTTTTGCTGACTTTAACAGCATGCCCGGGAGGAAGGGCAGCTGGAACATTCTATGTTTTTCTATCTCTCCCAGCCCAGCATGGAAGAAATATTTGATGATGATGATTGATGATTTTATGTATGTATGTATTTCCATACATACATACATAAAATCATGCTTTTATCCCTAACGGGGTAGGCAGAGCGAAAACGAACTAAACAAGGTCGTTCCGCCACGTCTGACAAGTTGTGAGGGTTTTTTTATTACAGACAAGCGACCCGCCCCGGCTTCGCACGGAAAGCATCAGTATTTCTCTACTATATTCTGCAAGTATTATACATATAAACCTTCCTCTTGAATCACTCTATCCATCAAAAGAAAAAAAAGAAAATCCGTTGCGTAGTTTTAAAGATCTAAGCATACATAGGAATATAGGGACAGAGAAAGCGACTTTGTTTTATACTATGTAGTGATGATTATATATATTGCTATAGTGACGGCTTGTCAGCCCATCGCCTAAACTGCAATACACTGAAACTCTCGAATCCCTTAGCTGGTTTTTATATCATGGCACATTCAATGTTTTTTTTTCAGTCCCAGTCCTGCATGGAAGTATTTTACCAGTAAGTTTTTATTATTTAAAATATCGAAGTAGAGTCTCTTAAAATTCGGGTCATTACCGCAACCCAAAAGGGTGAGCCCAACCACATTTTTAAAAATTCAGCCGGATTTAAAAAGGATCAAATTAAATTCCTATTATCCCCCATAATCCTATTAGACATGGAAATTGAAACCGATGAATGGAAAATAATACTGATCATGGAAGACGAGAGAATTGACAAAATGAAAGCGTCTAAGCTATTCGTATTACGTTACGTTTGCTTTTGTCAATATATCAGGCGTTTTTAGGACACATACATACATACATATAATCACGCCTTTATCTCTAATTGGGTAGGACACAGTCGTATTAAAATGTAAGTAGGTAATAGTTATTTGTTCAACAAGAGAGTGAAGTTCGTTTTTACTGCGAGTGCTTATTTTGAATCTCGAAAGATTCAAGGCACGAGATGTAACTGAATTTGCTCTCGTGTCATACATATAACTTTTCTCTCTTCCGGTAAGAAAATATTATATTATAATTTTTTTAATTGCGAAAGTTGCGGTCTGAAATTGCATTACCACTTGAAAAATAACTTAACAAACACAATATTCTTCTAAAATTATTAGTAAATAAATTTTTATAAGTATTAATATTACAGTCAACATCATAATCTATTTTGAAAAATAATATAACAGAAAGTAAACTGTAACAATAAAGTCACTACAAAATTAAATTTTAGTTACTTATAAGCACGCCTTTATTAGGGATGAAGGCGTGATTGGGTAAATGTAATGGGGTAGGCAGAGCGTAAACGACCTAAATTTATTTAGTCATTCTGCCGCGTCTGACAAAGTTTTGAGGGTCATTTAAGATGGATTTGTAGGTATATTGCTGTAGTGACAGGTTGTCAGCCCATCACCTATATTGAAATATTCTGGAACCCTCGGATCCCTTAGCATGCCTGAGAAGAAATTCACCTAGCACATTCTATGTTTTTCTCTAGCTCCCAGAAGCGAAATGTGTTCTTATCAAATTTGAAAATTTGGAAGTGGGAAAAAACATTTTTCTTTGTAAGTAACCTTGGACACACAGTGCCATTCGCTTGCGCTCAGGTTAGGTGTAAAGTATAAAAAGTGCACTAAAATGAACATACTGCTTTGTGCATATTGCTTACATATGCCAAGCCTTTGCTCGCTTCAGGGACTTATATCGTGTACATGCAACCTTAATATACGGGGTGTAAGGGACGAATGAATGACTTCCACCAGGAAATTACCTATTTCAGGAAATGAAATATAAAAAATCTTTTTTATATTTTTTTCCAAAGCCAATTTTTATTTACACTTCTTGAAATAATTTATCGGTGAAAGTTGTTCAGTGTCGTTGACTGAGCAACCCCTATTAGGGGGTTAGATGATTGTAGCACTCACAATGCTATTTTTATTTAATTTCAAGACAATAAAAAAAGTCGTTTCTGACAGGACTCGAACCTGCGTCTCTAGAATGCCGATCCAGAATCTTAATTTGGACTGGTCAAGACCCAAGTAGTTCTTAAACTACGTGGCTAGATGTCGCTAACGTCGCTATGACGTGTGCATAAGAAAGACTATGATAAATTCGTCACTCCCGCTACCGTTTCTGTAGCTCAGTTGGTAGAGTAATGGACCGGCATTCCAGAGACGAAGGTTCGAGTCCTGCCAGAAACGATTTTTTTATTCACTTTCTTTCATATTAAATCTTCTTCTTATATATATCATGATATAATAATTCACACTAGGCATAAAACTATGTATTAAAAATGTGCTAAAAGTAGGCACTTTAAATAATTCATAATTAGTATATTATTATAAAATTAAAAATTTATTGCGATTGTCGCAAAACGTAAAATATTCATGAGAATTATTGTATTTCAGGCACAATTAATTTAAAACTGATGGCGCCACTGTCACACCTCTCGAACCACCTTAAGCTGCGGAAAGGCGGGCACTGTGCAGTTAATGTTATTTTAGGCGTTTCCTTATTAAGGTCCTGGGGATAAGTGAAGACGGATGGGAAAAGGGTAGACCTGCCTGGTTGGTTGTTGATACTATGGACCCGAGTTCCATATATATCATGCTTGTAGCCCTAATGGGGTAGGCAGAGGTAAACAACCTACACAAATGTCGTTTCGCCACGTCTGATAAAGTTTTGAGGTTAATTTAAGATAGATTTGTAGGTATATTGTTGTAGTGACAGGTTGTCAACCCATCGCCTAAACTGCAATATAAAGAAACCCTAGGATCTCTTAGCTGGTTTTTATAGCATGCCCGGGCGAAAATGCAGCTGGCACATTCTATGTTTTTCTCTCTCTCCCAGGCCAGCATGGAAGAAACCCGAGTTACAAACGGGAATATTTGGAACTTATATTTATGCAGTTTACCGTAAACAATTTGGAGAGTCCGATGGTGTACTGGATAGGGCCACTGCCTCCTGAGCGGGTAGGTCGTAGGTCGTCGTTTTAGAATTTCATATGTACGTTTATTAGGCGCTTTTTCCGTGCTTCGGAAGGCACGTTTAGCCGTTGGTCCCGGTTAATATCGTTTAATACTGTAGATATTAGTCGTTTAGCCATGTCAGATGCCAGTGCTAAGCATCGGCGGCTTGAAAACTCTAACCTAATCTAGGATTAGGTCTGGTTGCCTTCTGGGTTGCGGAGGTCAGATGGTATTCGCTCTGTGTAAAAACCAGTACCCTTGTTCAATCCCCTAGATTAGGTAGCCGACCCCGTGATATACGGGATAAGGCTAGGGAGATGATGACCGTGAACACTTTGATTTCGCGTTTCAAGACTTGTTCTTTTTTGGATGCGTAAGAGCGATACCAGTTGATATCATTGATACAAAACAGATATACCTCTAAAAATCCATTAGTCCCCATGATATCTTGAAAGCATCGTGTCGGTCTTGGTAGCATAATGGTGACTTACAATAGAATTCTTCTTCTTCTTCTTAGCGAGTGGATTCTCGAGTCGAAGGACCCGATGAACCCTGGTGTCAGAGTTTCAAACCGCCTATTAGCACAGCTATTAGGCCTCTGACGTGGTTTTGAGTAACGACCACTATCAAAGACAGTGACCAGGACCAACGGCTTAACGTGCCCTCCGAAGCACGGAATCCTTTTACTTTTCGGACAATCAGGTGATTCAGTCTGCAATGTCCTAACCAAACTGGGGAAAACCTCACAAAGTTATAAATTTACAACTATCAACTTTGTGTTCCCCCCCTGGGAACCCAGGAGCTCCGGATCGTAAGTCCATGGCTCTGACCATTAGACCACGGAGGCAGTGATAATAAAAGTAAAACTTATAGAACACTGAACACCAACTAGGCTACATTTTTTTTGTTTCAGATACGAGGGCGAATTCATGCAGGGCTGGTTCCACGGACATGGCGTCTTCTGGCGAGCTGATGGAATGAAGTTTGAAGGGGAATTCCGAGGGGGAAGAGTCTGGGGGCTAGGTAAAGACATAAATATAATCACGGCTTTATCCCTAGTGGGGTGGGCAGAGCGTAAACGACCTTAACAAAGGCCGTTGTACTACGTCTGACAAAGTCTTGAGGGCCATTCAAGAAAGATTTGTACGTATATGGCTGTAGAGACAGGTTGTCAGCTCATTGTCTAAATTACAATATGCTGAAACCCTCAGATCTCTTAGCTGGTTTTTACAGCATGCTACGGTGGAAATGCAGCTGGCACATTCTATGTTTTTCTCTCACTCCAGTCCAGCTTGGAAAATAGATAGGTAAAGACGGTTTTTCCTATATACGAGTATATACATGTAAATTGGCAGGCAGATGGAGCGTGATAGTGCATGCCTACCTAATTAGTCACGCCTAGATCTCTTACAGAGTAGGCAGAGCGTCAATGGCTTAGAAATTACTTAGTCACATTCATACAACATGTACATGAAACATAATTATTAATTTATGATTATCATTTTGAGAGATTGTTTATATATACGTGGGACACTCAGAAAGATTTGCGACACAAAAAAATTGTTCTACAGGTACATATGTTTTTATTAAATCTTTTCAAAGTACTCTCCACCAGCCTCTATACAAAGATTCATGCGTCTGAACCAGTTTTCAAAACACTTTTTCCAGTCCGCCGTAGACACCTCGTTTACAGCCTGCTCGAACGCAGCCAGTGCATCTTCCGGCGACGAAAATTGTATTCCCTTGAGCTGATTTTTTATTTTTGAAATAAAAAGAAGTCACACGGTGCTAGATCAGGGTTGTAAGGAGGGTGACCCAGGAGTTTGACTGGTGTGCTGTCCAGGAAGTCCCTCGTTTTGAGCGCGGTGTGTGCAGGCGCATTGTCGTGGTGGAGCAGTAGTCCGCGGAGCCCTGTGTTTGGTCGCTTGTTGCTCACAACAGAAAAAACTTCTGGTAAACATTTGTTAGTATACCATTCGGCGTTAATGCTTCTTTGATCTCGTAAGGGAATTGAGGCCAAGTGGCTAGTCAAATTAAAAAAGTTGGCGATCAAAATCTTCCCCCCGCTTCGAGATCGCTTCACTTTGGTAGGCGTTGGTACATTTTGAAACACCCAAACTGTCGACTGGCGCTTGGTTTCTGGTTCGTATTGATAAATCCAGGACTCATCACCTGTTACAATGTCGTAAACACGCCCAGACGAGCCTGCTTCAAATTTGTTCAGCATATCACGGCACCATACCACCCGGGCCTGCTTCTGAGCGTCGGTGAGGTAGTGCGGCACCCAGCGCGATACTATCCTCCTCACGCGAAGATGCCCTTGTAGAATCTCGTGAACGCTTCCCGATCCAATCTTTTATATGTGCTGAATCTCCTGATATGTAATTCGCCTATTATCTTGGATTAAATTTTTCACTGCTAGCACGTTTTCTTCCGTAATAGCCGTCAAAGGGCGACCGCTTCTTTCTTCATCCCCCAAGGTTGGTCGACCGCGCCTAAATTCGTTATACCAACGATACACGGTTGCCTTGGAAGGGCTTTCATCCATAAATGCCATTTGAAGTCTATCGAAGATTCATCCGGTTTCAGGCGACACTTGAAATCGTAAAAAATCATAGCTCTAAAATGTTCCCGGCGCAGATCCATTTTTCAGTAAGACACGATACTTTGAAGTGGCTCGCAAAAAATGTGGAGGGAAATTTTGAAAATGAAACACACATATTTTTACTTACAAGTAATCATATTTTCAAAAAAGATTCTAACCGGCCAGTCTGCCATATATAAAAACTATTTATCGCAATACTTTCTGAGTGGCCTGGTACATACATATATATATATACGCTTTTATCCCTAATGGGGTTCGAAATCGACCTAAGCATACGTCGTTCCGCCACGTCTGAGATAGTTTTGAGGGTTACTTAAAATAGATTTGTAGGCATATTGCTGTAGTGACAGGTTGTCAGCCCATCGCCTAAATTGCAATCTACAACCCTCGGATTTTCTATAATTTTAAAAATATTCCTGGTGATTCAAAATTTTTTAAGGAATGTGTTAATACTGCGGTGTGTGTAGTATTCACCATCTCATGCTGATGGAAAATGTGATTAAATTCTTCAGTAGGCGAAGAATTGCGTATCGAAGCTCATGTTGAAACGGGTAAAATGTTTGCAAAACATTATGAACAACTTCATTGTATAAACATGAGAGAAATGTTGAATTCAATAATTACACGTGATCGGGTCAATTCGGGTCTGCAACCCACCAGGACCATCCGTGCTCCAGCCTAATTAATTCAGTTATCAACTAATCACGTATTCAACTCACTGTGAGTATCAGTTTTCACAACTAAGTACCAATCCTATGGATATTTACTTACGTGTCACTTATGTGGAGTGTTATGATTTTACTTCCATGCTGGTCTGGGAGCGAGAGAAAAACATAGAATGTGCCAGCTGCATTTCCTCCCGGGCATGCTGTAAAATCCAGCTAAGGGATCCGAGGGTTTCAGTATATTGTAATTTAGGCGATGGGCTGACAACCTGTCACTACAGCAATATACCTAAAATTCTATCTTAAATAACCCTCAAAACTTTGTCAGACGTGGCGGGACGACCTTTGTTTGGGTCGTTTGCGCTCTGCCTACCCCATTAGGGATAAATGCGTGATTATATGTATGTATGTATGTATGATTTTAAGTTGAATTGAATCTGTAAAAAGAAACATTTGACTTATGAACTGCAAAAGCGACGATTTGATATGATATGATACTTTTTCTTCTTCTTTCAGCATAAATCTGTCCACTATTGAACGTGTGCCTTCTGATGTCCTATCCATCCGTTTCGGTTCCTGGCGATTCTCGTCCAGTTTGGTCCAGCTGTTTTCTTTGTGTTGTCAAACCATACCATCAGGCTGTCTCTACCAACACTTCTTCTTCCTTCACGGGGTCTCCAGTGTAGCTCCATCTGTCATTATCTCTAAAACATACCTACGTGTCCTGCCCATTGCCATTTAAATTGAGAACTGTTATCGACGATTTTAGTACGATGGCGAATGATCTCGTTCCGTATTTTGCACTCCATTGCCCTTTGTACAACTTTTAGCCGGTGGATAGTGCCTGCAGTAAGCGTCCAAGTTTCACACGCATAGGAATTATGATATAATATGATATGATACATAGATCACAGATGTTTAGGTCGTTTACGCTCTGCCTACCCCATTAGGGATAAAGGCGTGACTATATGTATGTATGTATGTAACAGGAACTTCTTCGGCATAGAGCCGATAATGCTATTATTATAGTCTGTAATAAAGCTATGATATTGATCGTTCTTGAATTCAAATGCGGTTTGCATCATTTTATATACTACTAGCGACCCGCTCCGGCTTCGCACGGAAATTATCAGTGTTTCTCTACTATATTATGCATGTATTATACACATAAACCTTCCTCTTGAATCACTCTATCCATTTTAAGAAACCGCATCAAAATCTGTTGCGTAGTATTTGTAAGACTTATGTATACATAGGGATATAGGGATTTCTTCCATGCTGGACTGGGAGCGAGAGAAAAACATAGAATGTGCCAGCTGCATTTCCTCCCAGGCATGCTGTAAAAACCAGCTAAGGGATCTGAGGGTTTCAGTATATTGCAATTTAGGCGATGGGCTGACAACCTGTCACTACAGCAATATACGTACAAAATACAAATCCATCTTGAATAACCCTCAAATCTTTGTCGGACGTGGCGGAACAACCTTTGTTTAGGTCGTTTACGCTCTGTCTACCCCATAAGGGATAAAGGCGTGATTATATGTATGTATGTAAGTATGGGATATAGGGACAGAGAAAGCGACTTTGTTTTATACTATGTAGTGATTTCTTCCATATATTATTAATGGATTAGGAATAATAGAAAAACATGCCTACATGCTAGCTGCATCTCTTCCCGAGCATGCTGTAAAAACCATCTAAGGGATTCGAGGGTCAGTCAGTCAGTGTATTGCAATTTAGGCGATGGGCTGTTAACTCGTCACTATAGCAATACCTACACATAAACATCTGCAATAACCTTCAAAACTTGTCAGACGTGGCAGAACGACCTTTGGGTCGTTTTCGCTCTGCCTACCCCATTAAGAAGGCGTGACTTTATGTATGTACGATATTATGGGTCTCTATTTTTAGATATGTCAAGGTAAGAGTAACCAGGCTGCAATTTAGGTAAAGCCTTATTTAGACGATCAACAAGCGAGTATTCGTAGGACGCTGGATTGTCGCAAAATATCACTTGTTTCGTCCGAGAAAGTATCTTAACGACTTTTGACGTAGCAGGTTTCATTACCTAAAGAATATCACTGTATTAAGCTTCTCATTAATAATGATTCCATTATTGTTCTCGCCGGACTGTTTTTTTTTTTTTTTTGCAGGACTGGTAACATTCAGTGACGGCAGTAACGGTTTCCCTCGCAACGAGGGTTTCTTCCAGGACTGCCGGCTGGTGCGCAGGAAGAGGTGCCCCGAGGTCGTCCAGAGGGCGCAGAAGGTTGCCTACATGGCCAGAGCTCAGTGCCAGCAGATGTAGATGAAATAATTACACAAGTTAAAATCAGCATGTATTTTACTGACCCTACCAAAATCATCATCACTGCGTCCGTGGTCTAGTGGTCAGAGCCATGACACACGGTCCGGAGGTTCTGCGTTCGATTTCAGGTTGGAAACAGAAAGTTGATAATTATTGTAAAATTATCACTTTGTGAGATTTTCTCCAGTTTGGTTAGGACAATGCAGGGTGAATCACCTGATTGTCGGGAAGAAAAAGGATTCCGTTGGTTGTTGTTCCATGTCGCTGTATTTGGTAGTGGTAGTTACTCAAACCACGTGAGAGGCTTATTAGCTGTGTTATTCCCAACTCAGTTTTAGAAAAAAAGGTAAACAAAGTTTTATGTTCTTTAATCGAAGATCTTGTTTCTAAAATAAGTTTTATCTATTGGATATGACAGCATAATGAAATACTATTTATAGTGATTTAATTAATTTGCCAACACGTATCATTTATTTTTGAAATGTGTTTTTGAACAAAAAGACATAAAACTTTGTTTACCTTTATTCTAATACGGAGTTAGAAATACTATAGGCGGTTAGAAAATCTCTTGACACCAGGGTTTATCGGGTCATTGTTCGACTCGAAAATCCACTCGCTAAGACGAGATTATATCTGTCTTCTTTTACTGAGTCTGGAACTTAATTTTAATATAGCAAACAATAATAGAAAAACAAATGGTGGGTGTGTAATCAATAAAGGTACAAGAATTATTTTCCCGCATGTGGATTTAATTATATATATATATATATATATATATATATATACATATTTAATCATGCCTTGATCCCTAAAGGGGTAAGCAGAGCGTTAACGACCTAAACAAAGATCGTTCCGCCACGTCTAACAAAGTTTTGAAGGTTATTTAAGATATATTTGTAGGTATATTGCTGGATTGTAAGATAGACAAAATATAAGGACATAGATTATATTACCCTTACTTTCATCCATGCTGGCCTGCGAGAGCGAGAGAAAAACATAGAATGTGCCAGCTGCATTTCCTCCCGGTCGTGTTGTAAAAACCAGCTAAGGGATCCGAGGGTTTCAGTATATTGTAATTTAGGCGATGGGCCGCTGACAACCTGTC
Organism: Scrobipalpa costella; assembly: GCA_949820665.1. NCBI lineage: Eukaryota > Metazoa > Arthropoda > Insecta > Lepidoptera > Gelechiidae > Scrobipalpa > Scrobipalpa costella. Next base: position 5,385,965 of record OX463298.1, read on the forward strand.
ACTACAGCAATATACCTACAAATCTATCTTAAATAACCCTCACAACTTTGTCAGACGTGGCGAAACGACCTTTGTTTATGTCGTTTACGCTGTGTCTACCCCATTAGGGATAAAGGCGTGATTAACTGTATGTTTTTTTATTACCCTTACCTAACATATACCTTTTTCATCGAACTCGATCAATTGTTTGCAAAAGATTACAATATAGTCTGCTTCGTACCCCTACGTCTAACAAAACAAAGGATGTTATTTTGAACTGAAAATGTTGTACTATCAAACTTCCAACTTCCTCTTATATTTTAATTTTGCAAGGCCCTTCACCAGCTGAAGGCTTGTTGAGTCGTATTTTTAAAACAATCTGTAGATTAAGAGCAATCTTGAGTGTAGATTTGAGAGTTCGTTTTGTACTGAAATGACTTTTCTGATACGAACTCTAACTTGGGGTCAGTCTCAAGAGCTGATTATTATTACGGGCCTTAATTTGCTATACAGTGGGTTTTAGTTGTCGTAGATACAAATAAATTTAAAAATATTTTTTAATTACATGCTTATTGTAATTTTCTTTCTTTTATGCTGGCAAAAGAAAAAGAATGAATGTGCCAGATTGGAATTACCTCCCGGGCATGCTGTCCAAAGCAGCTAAGGGATCAGAGAGTTTCAGAGGGCTGACAATCTGTCACTACAGCAATATACCTACAAATCTATCTTAAATAACCCTCAAAACTTTGTCAGACGTGGCGGAACAACCTTTGTTTAGCTCGTTTACACTCCTGCCTACCCCATTAGGGATAAAGGCATAATTATATGTTTGTATGTAATAGTAAATTACTTTATCATTCTTAGCATCCATTTCTGTCAACCAATAATGAAATAAATACTTATTACAACTTCCATGACAATTAATTACTACCTACTTATTAACTTAATCTGGATATAATGAACAAAATAAATAAAACTCCAAAATAAAGTTAAAAAAAATATTTTCATTTTAATTTAACCTACTAGAAGTACAATCCCATACAAAATATTTACTACATTTCTTACATAAAGTTATCTGTTAAAATAGTTATCTACATATAATAATAAAATAATTTAGGTAAACTTACGAACAAGAATAACTGTAGAACAAACATTTTTGACACAAAATTATGAAAAAGTTGGATACAAATCCTGAGAAATGTAAGTTTTTTTGGTAAAAAAAATTACTGACATTAAAAATAATCTCTTAGCTCATTTATATTAGTTACCTACGTAATTTTGTTAAATTTTTCGCTCCCATGTTACAGGAATATTATCTTTGAAAACAAAGCACTCATATCTTATTCATGACTTTAATGAGTTATGATGTGATGTATGTAGGTACGTAGTTATATCTATATCGATTGTAAGGGACAGCGTACTGCAAGCTAATAGGGATTGCTCAGTCAATGAAACTGAACAACGCTAACCAGAAAATTCTTACAGCAGATGACAAAAATCTTACCTAAATTATCACCTTGATCTGACAATTTGTATGGATAAGCAAAGTAATTCTTTCTCTTCCTGCAAAAAGAATCCTGCTGAAACATGTTCAGTTTCGTTGACTGAGCAACCCCTATCAGTTTGCGGGACGCTGTCCTTTAAACCCCGTTATAATTTTGAGGCTCCTTACATGGTTTTCAGAAAGGATGGATCATAGCATTATTTGTATTAAAATACCGTTCCACAGTTATTTTGGTCGGATAACAAAATATATATAATTATAACAATGTAATATTAATTGTTTTTTAACTTTCGTTTTGCAATGGTCTCCTCGTCGTCCAAGCATTCCCCGTACCTCACCTCCATACATTTGCTTCCCTGTGAACAAAGAGAAAGATATATAAAATACGTAACATAAGCTTAGTGTCACCCGATGTTTAATAAGTTTTCCCGTGAGAATGGTCCACTTTTCCGCTGTAAAAAGTTTTGAAATCGAACCAGTAGTTTTTGTGTTTATTTAACAATTTATTGCACACACATGAACATACAGAGGACACAAACATAAAAAAAAACTAAAAATAGCACAACAGGTACAGCTTATCTCTAAAAAGAAATCTCTTCCAGCTGACCTACGGTAGTGAAAGTGCATAAGTGAGGCAGATATGTTTATTTGTTACATACATACAAAATAAAAAAATACCAATCTTTCGTCTTGACTTTATTAGTATAGATACGAGTAGCATACAGTAAAACCACACAGAAAGAATTTGAAGTTATTACAGTCGCTGAAAGATGCACACTTATCATAATTTCACTCTATAAAACGTAAAGTTTTAATGTCTTACAATAGTATAGGTAGATGAGCCCGATGGTGTAGTGGATAGGGCCGCTGCCTCCTGAGCGGGAGGTCGTGGTTCGAATCCCACCACGTACCAAAGTGTTTTTCGGTTTTCGAATTTCATATGTATGTACGTTTATTCGGTGCTTTTTCCGTGCTTCGGAAGGCACGTTAAGCCGTTGGTCCCGGTTACTATCGTTTAATACCGTAGATAATAGTCTTTAAGCCATATCAGAGGCCAGTGCTAAGCATTGGCGGCTTGAAAACTCTGACCTAATCTAGAATTGGGTCTGGTTTCCCATCTGGGTTGCGGAGGTCAGATGGCAGTCGCTCTGTGTAAAACCAGTACCCTCGTTCAATCCCCTAGATTAGGAAGCCGACCCCGTGAGATACGGGATAAGGCTAGGGGAGAAGAAGATAATAGTAGAGGTAAAGCGTCAATGACCCAATAACTGACAACCCATGCAAATAAAAGAATGCTTTGGGTAAAACACAAAATTAATTATAAACAATGGTCCTATAAATACACTGTCATCCTATAATATATACTTAAATCAAAGTAATTATATATTCTTGCGATATTTTCTTCAAACATCCAAAATGTTTATATAGCGGAACCTGTTGCCTTGTTTATTCTCTTCTACAAAACTAATATCGTCTTATGGTTGAATCCGAGATCGTAGATTAATTAGGTATACCGGGTGTAAGGGACAGCGTCCCGCAAACTGATAGGGGTTGCTCAGTCAACGACACTGAACAACTTCCACCAGGAAATTATTTCAGGGAGTAAAAATAAAATTTGGCATTTTCATACAAAATGTTCACCTCGATCAGACAATTTGTATAGAAAAGACAAAATTATTTTTCTCTTCCTGAAACAATTTCCTGCTGATAGTTGTTCAGTGTGGTTGACTGGGCAACCCCTATCGACGCTGTCCCTTGCACCTGGTATATATCCTGAAATATAATACATTTCCGAAACCCTAACCACTAAACGAATTATTCAGCGGGTTTCTAGGTCCGATAAAATCTATCTAGATGCCAACAAATTTCTGCCAAGTCACGGTGTGTGCAAAGTTATACTAAAACAGAAAGTTTACAAACACATTCAAAAACAATTTAATCTATTTTGTCTATGACCTATTTTATACATACATACATATAATCACGCCTTTATCCCTAATGGGGTAGGCAGAGCGTAAACGACCCAAACAAAGGTCGTTCCGCCACGTCTGACAAAGTTTTGAGGGTTATTTAAGATAGATTTGTAAGTATATTGCTGTAGTGACAGGTTGTAAGCCCATCGCCTAAATTACAATATACTGAAACCCTCGGATCCCTTAGCTGGTTTTTACAGCATGCCCGGGAGGAAATGCAGCTGGCACATTCTATGTTTTTCTCTCGCTCCCAGGCCAGCATGGAAGAATATATTATTATACATATTATATACCTATTTTATACATTTTCAAAACTTCAGCGATTACTTATAAAATAACACCGAGTCACCGAGTAGAACGTACCGAAATAATCAAAATAAGTGCAGCAACATACACAGGCGTCACCTTACGCTCTACGTGCGCGTACTGGCAGAAGGATGCGCCAACGTAGAGTTCGTCGATACGCGCGCGTAGCGCGTAAGGTGACGCATGTGTGTTGTAGGCAATGCAAAATGCATTGACAGTGTGTTGCTGCCATAAAATTGAATTCGCTCAAGTAATTTCAACGACGCTGGTCGATGTTAAGTGAGATTGCTCAATATCGCCCATAAGTGTTACTCGTTTCCTTAATTCTTTAAATTGATATTGATACCGTTTCCACCATCCATAAAATGTTATGACTCATTTTACATCAATCTGTTTGCAACAATTTTCCATGTTTCTTCCATGCCAGCCTGGGAGCGAGAGAAAAACGTAGAATGTGCCAGCTGCATTTCCCCCCGGGCATGCTGTAAAAACCAGCTAAGGGATCCGAGGGTTTCAGTATATTGCAATTTAGGCGATGGGCTATCACTACAGCAATATACCTACAAAATCTTTCTTAAATTAACCCTTAAAACTTTGTCAGACGTGGCGGAACGACCTTTGTTTAAGTAGTTTACGCTCTGCCGACCCCATTAAGGATACAGACGTGATTTTATGCAAGTATGTTCATCGATTGATTCAACTTACCAACTCAAAAGTAGAGATACTTATTTCCTTATCCACATCGTAAAAATGCTATCTCAATATAACTGTCCGCATTCAAAAAGACATTATCTCGTAAAGAAATGATTACGAACGAAATAAAACCTCAAACTGGTAGTAAAATGTAGTAAAACTGAATTTCATGGATTTAAATATAATGATCAGAATAAAATATTACGTAGTAAATACGTTTCTTTAATCGAGTTTTAACATAATAAATTTCATTACATTCTGGTAAGTGAACAAGTCTTAAATACATATACACATTACACAATTCCATTACAAATTAATTTAAGTAAAAATTAAATAAAATAACAAAATTTAAGAGTGCCGTGTAATGAGTAAAGTAATTACGCATATTATTTTTACTTTGCCTGCGGTGCCAGTATGGCGTGAAAAGAATAATTATTATTTTTTAATAAAAAAAACCGCCTTCATACACACTAAGATAAAAGTTAAAGAAAAAGAAAACCAAGTCACTATAAAACCCATGCTCTATAGTGGCTTCAAGCGTGCCTATAAAATTTGAAAAGGTCTATTTCCCAAGGATTCTATTATAATATCCTGACTTGACGACCAAAAGGACTACCTGGAAAGCGATAATGCTTTCGTAAAGTAAAGAATTCAAATCGATTCAGGCGTCTACAACGTATAACAGAAGGGGTAAATGCATCGAGAAAAGTGTGAATTTACCAATGAAACTGAACAATTTTCCCCAAGGAACATAGTTTCAAAAACTAAAAAAAAATGTTGCCCTTCCATATAGCGTATTTATTATTGGCAGTCAATTATTTTTTTTCTCATTTAGACTTATGTTCCAAAGGAAAAAATATCAGTTTCATGGGTAGATTCAAACTTTTCACGATGCATATACCCTTTATGTAACTCGTTGTATAACTAATCGAAAAACATACAAAAAGGCCATGACAAATTGAGACATCTTCTTTTTTCAGAAGTCGGTTAAAAAAAATAAGAATTGCTGCATAAAGAGAGTAAAATGACGGTCATCATAACGGAACTAACCGCAACGTGATATAACACACTTTCACCGGGTTATATAATACTACGTAACTCGGGTATAATGCTAGCGGCTTTTTATGCTGTATAGAAATTGATTAAAGTACATTGACGTTATATAACAAGTTTTAGAATAGGTTAGAATGTTTTTACGGTAGCAGATGAAGTGTTTCGAAAATTTAGTTTAAAGGTTTTTAACTTTTAATTGCTCTGTGGTCTAGTAGTGTGAGTCGGAGGCTCTCTATGCAGAGGTCGTAGTTTTGATTCGGGACACATCATTTGGTAGGATACTTTCTTTTTAATGGACATACTTGCACTATACTACAAAGTGTATATTTTTCTTCCATGCTGGACTGGGAGCGAAGGAAAATTATAGAATGTGCCAGCTGCATTTCCTCCCGGGCATGCTGTAAAAACCAGCTAAGGGATCCGGGAGTTTTAGTATATTGCAATTTAGGCGATGGGCTGACAACCTGTTACTACAGCAATATACCTACAAATCTATCCTAAATAACCCTTAAATCTTTGTCAGACGTGGTGGAACGTCTTCTGTTTAGGTTGTTTACGCTCTTCCTACGCCTTTTAAGATAAAGCCATGATTATATGTATGTATGTAAAAAGTGTATATAATGCGTCACCGGACTAAAAGCGGGGAGTTGCTACACGCAATCTACACCCTTATTGATAGGGTACAGTGTAGGCCATACATACATACATATAATCACGCCTTTATCCCTAATGGGGTAGGCAGAGCGTAAACGACCTAAACAAAGGTCATTCCGCCACGTCTGACAAAGTTTTGAGGGTTATTCAAGATGGATATGTACGTATATTGCTGTAGTGACAGGTTGTTAGCCCATCGCCTAAATTGCAATATACTGAAACCCTCAGATCCCTTAGCTGGTTTTTACAGCATGCCCGGGAGGAAATGCAGCTAAATAAATGCAGTGTAGGCCATATCAATTACAATATTGTCTGGCAAGTGTCTAAGACGATCTCGTGCTTTGGAAGGCACGTTCAGCGTTTGATTCCGGTCGCTGACTTTGATACAGGTCGTTACACAAAGACATCACAAGCCTATTAGACGTGAGTGCCTAATTCGTTTACTCATATAATGCTTTGTGATATGTGACATCGGAATCTGGTAACGTGCGACTTTCTAAGAATCTTTCAGGATCACAATGTTCACAGAGAAATCACATTATTCAGTGAGCAATTACATATTCACTGAATAAATCGTTGCAAGTAGATTAATACATAATTCGGAATTATGATAAATTTTCCTGACATAATTTTCGGTAGGCTGGCTCTCCCTACGTGACTTGAATTTATTTGAGGGTAGGTACTTGGACTTTCCGTGTGGTGCCGGGTTAGAATAGCATCACCCCATAACTTCCAGTAGGTGTCGTAAAATGCGACTAAGTGATAAATCCAGGGAATGGGCAGCAGCGTTCCCTGTGAATGGAGAACTTCTACTGCGCTCACCAACCCACCTGCCAAGCGTGATGAGTATGGCATATACTTCTAACTTTGGGGAGGCCCATGTCCAGCAGTGGACTGTTGTGGCTGATGTTGAAGGATTTTGAGGGAGCTTATAATAACTAACTACCTCTGTCGCCTATTAGTTGCTAAGCCTTGGAATCTCAATCAGGATTCGATCTTCAACTGACAAAATGAAAGGTTGGGTTTGGGGTCAATGACTTTGAGCAGTTACATTTTTGTTTATATTGTTTAGTTAGGATAACAAGATTAATAATAATAAGGACCCCGTAAGATACGGGATAAGGCTAGGGAAATGATGATGATGAGTTTAGTTGGGATAATACACGCTGAATAATCACGGTACTTGTTCATTAAATAAGACGGTCTAAGCATAATGAAATCCAAAAAAACATTATTCACTAAACACGTTGTGAATTGAGAACCCGGTGACAAAAAATAAAATAATTTAGAACCTTATAAATTAGCGATTCATAGGTCGTTTAGTAACAGGAAGAATAATTGCGAATAACGGCTACCAACGGCAATTTTGCTACCTATTACTACAACTTACTGTTTGTTGCATTTCTATGTAGGTATAAGTAATTTATATGTATGACTATTTATTGTTATTAATTATATAAATACACCTAAGTAGCTTATTTACTTACCTATACAATATATTGCCTAAAATGTATACCAGCCCACTAGTTCAACTTTTTATTTTCCTGTACCCTAAGGTTGCCTGGAAGAAATTGCTGCTTAGCAAAAAGGCCGCCTATTTGTACTACTATTTTTTTCATTCAATTTTATTTTCTCTTGTGTCTTTTCTGTGCAATAAAGTATATTCTTATCTTATCTTATCTTACTAAAAACCGCTATTTTTTAATAATATGGTTCTAAATTATCTTTATAACCATTACTTGAGTCAGTTGGACCGGATTTTCGATTTATTGTGTTTTTAAGTGAGTTATGATTTTTTTACTGATGGGGGCGCCACTTAGCTTCCATAGTCACCCTAAAACTATAGGAGCTTCTAGCAATTCCCGAGGACAAAAACTTACGTTAAACTTACGTACTGCAGCAATTTCCCAAATTTTGACGATTATCTGGGTTGGTTACCAATTTAAAGACCAATTATCCCGCATAATAGGCATTTACATACTATCCACATTCTAGGATAAGAGGTATAGATTCCGCAGCTTGTGAACATTCAACAGGAAACGGTTGTATAGTGCGACCGCCATTACTGTTCAGGTGGTGACATAATATATATTAAATTAACTGAAACTGAACAACTTTCACCGGGTAATTCTTTCAGGCTAAGAAAAAAAATGGTCCTTCCCGTACAAAATTACCACTTAAAACATTTTTTTTTTCACTTCCTAAAAAAAAACCTGGTGAAAATTGTTGTTTCTTTGACTGAGCAACCACTATCAGTTTGGGGGGCGCTGTCCCTTACACTCTACGAATAAGGAATAAGTCTTATTCGTAGCTTACACCACATATATCAATTTTGTAATGTCAACAACAATTTTGATGTCAGTGAACTTTGATCCTACTGGAAATACATAATAAGGTTGTATAGGTAAATCAAAATTGGGCAGGTTCACAAATAAATATGATTTCAAAGTTCCCAATCCTAAGTGAATTACTATCATCTCTAAGGGATGGACAAAATTATTTGGACATTGAACCCAATTTACCGGTTGGACGAGAATTATTTACTTTTTTTACTTTGTGTTTCTGTTTTGTGCGGTGAATATACCGGGTGTAAGGGACTGCGTCCCGCAAATTGATACGGATTGCTTAGTCAATGAAACTGAACTACATTCATCAGAAATTTCTTTCAGTTGATGAAAAGAGAAATTGAACTTACTATACAAAATGACCACCTCGATAAACAATTTGTATGGAAAATCAAATTTATTTTTTCATTCCCTGAAAAAATAAACCTGCTGATAGCTGTTCAGTTTCATTAACAAAGGCTCGTATTTATAAAGCGATCTCAAGATTGAGAGCAATATTAAGTATGGATTTGATTCACATTGTACTTCTTCTTCTCTTCGTATCAATGTACTGAAATGACATTTGTGATACGAACTCAAACTAGCTGTCAATATAAAGTACTGTTTACAAATACGGGCCTAAGCAACCCCTATCAGTTTGCGGGACACTGTCCCTTACACTTTTTATATTGAGTTTGCATAAGAGATCATAAATTGGGTTGTTAGGGTGAAATATGTCCATCCAAGTTTGTCCAAGAAAAATATAGGTTCACCTCTGTAAAAGTCTGGAAAATCGTGACTGAAAAACCACCACTTAATGTTGCTGTATGTATGTACATTGTACGTATAGAGTCATCATCTCCCTAGCATCATCCCATATCCCACGGGGTCGGCTACCTAATCTAGGTGATTGAACGAGGGTACTGGTTTTTACACTTAGCGACTGCCATCTGACCTCCGCAACCTAGAAGGGAAACCAGACCGAATATTATAATGCTTAGCACTGGCCTCTGACATGGCTTAACAACTAATAGCTACGGTGTTAACCGGGACCAACGGCTTAACGTGCCTTCCTAGCACGGAAAAAGCGCCGAATAAACGTACATATGAAATTCGAAAACCGAAAAACACATTGGTACGTGGTGGGATTCGAACCCGCTCAGGAGGCAGCGGCCCTATCCACAACACCACCGGGCTCTTTACTTACGTATAGAGTTATGTTTTTAATAATTTGAGTCACATAACATGATACGGCTAGTAAACGGTATCAAAATCAATTTAAATAATTGAGGAAACGAATACACTTCTTGGTTGTTATGGACCATTTTACTTTACGTTTGTGTAAATCTTTGTAACCAATCGATTCATGCAGTTTGTTCATTACAGGAACAAAAGAAAATATGATTATTTTGCTATTAAAATGCTTTGATGAGCAATTAGATAATTTACAATTCTTTCTTAGGTTAAGTTCGTTTGGTGTCGTGCGAGAATGCGTATGAAGTGACTGGCCATTTGGCGCTTTGTTATTGGTTAAAATTATGTATGACGTGTGAGCGTTCTGAACGGTGATTGGATGTTTAATTGCTAGGTTCAGTGTATGACTCGACACAGTGCAAATTGACCCTAATCTTAATACTATAAAGTCGAAGATGCGTTGACGCGGCGTAGACACAGTTTAAGGTTTATTTTAGTTACTGACTTAAAATCATTAACGACACAGTTAACTGAGTGTAAAGGAGATTTTTTTTAAGGAAATAAAAACAATATTTGACCTTCCCATACAGAATTTTCATCTCGATCTGACAATTTGTATGGGAAAGCAATTTTTCTTATTTCCCTGAAATGAAAAATCCTGGTGGACGTTGTTTAGTTCCGTTTACTGAGCATCTCCTATCAGTTTTCGGTACGCTGTCCCTTACACTTGGTCAATTGGCGCAAGTGAACGTGCTTTGGAATTACAAAGGCCACTGATCAAAGGTGTTTATGCTCGAAAGGCATGTTGCAGAATTACATCGGGTAAATAGGGGCTTTCAGGCATTGCCTATTACACACAAATATATTCAGATAGACTTCCATGCTGGCCTTGGAGCGAGAGAAAAACATAAAATGTGCCAGCAGCATTTCTTCCAGGGCACGCTATAAAACCTAAGCAAAAAAAGCTAAGGGATCCGAGGGTTTCAGTATATTGTAATTTAGGCGATGGTCAGACAACCTATCACTACAGTTATATACATAAAAATCTATCTTAAATAACCCTCAAAATTTTGACAGACGTCGCGGAGCGACCATTGTTTGGGTCGTTGATACTCTGCCTACCCCATTAGGGATGCAGCCGTGATTATATGTATGTGTGTTTAATTAGATAAGTGATTAGACTAGAGAGGCACATGTCAAGCAGTCTAAATTTTGTGGCTAGTACCTATGTAACTCTCGTAATAAGTCGAAACGTAGAGGTCTAACAACCCCGTTAAACAAACAAGCGACTAGTCGTTGATTTGAATAACACTTGTTCGTCATTTAGTGTTAAAAAAGTACCTATGAGTTTAAGTAAGTAAGATCCAAGTACAAAGCATTTTCTGTGGTTAATTATTTGAATATCGAAATTAACAATCCTCTGTGCTATCAATATTGGAAATCAGTCCGCTGATGGACTGATCAGAATCAGAAGGCTCGAGAACTGAACGTGAAATTGCCGAAATCAATTTGATGTGACGGGTCGTTCGTCGACCCGCCCTATACAAGAAGACAGAACATTTTGTTCTAATGAACTATTCAAACCAATCAGCAGACAAAGTAATTAAGGCAGATTGGTACTTTCATTTTAAAAATAAAGGAGTGACAATTAATTACTTCTCAATTCATTCGTCTACATTAATTTTCTCAACCCAAAGGTTGCCTGGTAGAAATTGCTACCATAGCAATAAGGCCGCTTTCATTGTTCTCTTGTTTTCATTACTTCTTATTTTTGTTTTGCCATGCAATAAAAATAATGTATCTATCTTCTTATTATCTGGTAGAGACGAGGTCTTAATTTTTTCTTATTTTATCCTGATTATACTTATATCCCTAGCCTTATCCCGTATCTCACGGGGTCGGCTTTCTAATCTAGGGAATTGAACGAGGGTACTGGTTTTACACAGAGCGACTGCCATCTCACCTCCGCAATACAGAAGGGAAACCAGACCCAATCCTAGATAAGGTCAGAGCTTTCAAGCCAGTACTTAGCACTTTCTTCTGATATGGCTTAACGACTTATATCTACGGTATTAAACGATATTAACCGGGACCAACGGCTTAACGTGCCTTCCGAAGCACGAAATAAATGTACATATGAAATTCGTAAACCGAAAAACACATCGGTACGTGGTGGGATTCAAACCACGACCTCCCAGCTCAGGAGGCAGCCGCCCTATCCACTACACCATCGGGCTATATTAACTCTTTATCCTGATTATACTAACCTTCGCAATATACGCGTTCATGCAGAAGTTTCCAAAGATCACAATGAAGGAGATGAAGATATAGTACTTCCAGAAGATAAACGCACAGCCAGTCAGGACATCAGGATGCCGTTGATGCCGAGGGTGAACTAAATCTGGAGATGATGGATACTGACGTTCGCAATATACACCTTCAAGTAGAATTTTACGAAAATAGCGATGAAAGAGATCATGTAGATGATGAGGACATAGTGCATCCAGAGGGGGAACTCGCAGCTAGTCCTGATGCCCTTAATAAACTGGATAAAGATATTATAATAAATACTGACCTTCGCAATATAAGCTTTCATGCAGAAGTTTCCAAAAACCACAATGAAGGAGATCATGTAGATGATCAGGACTTTCGTTGTGCATCCAGAGGGGGAACTTGCAGCCAGTCCTAATGCCTTCAAAACTGAGTACGAAATGGATCAGAATGTTATTGATACTGACCCTCGCAATATAAGCCTTCATGTAGAAGTTTCCAAAGAGCACGATGAAAGAGATCATGTAGATGATGAGGACATAGTGCATCCAGAGGGGGAACTCGCAGCTAGTCCTGATGCCCTTGATAAACTGAATAAAGATATTATAATAAATACTGACCTTCGCAATATAAGCTTTCATGCAGAAGTATCCAAAAACCACAATGAAGGAGATCATGAAGATGATCAGGACTTTGGTTGTACATCCAGAGGAGGAACTTGCAGCTAGTCCTAATGCCTTTAAAACTGAGTACGAACTGGATCAGAAAGTTATTGATACTGACCCTCGCAATATAAGCCTTCATGTAGAAGTTTCCAAAGAGCACGATGAAGGAGATCATGTAGATGATGAGGACATAGTGCATCCAGAGGGGAAACTCGCAGCCAGTCCTGATGCCGTTGATGCCGAGGACTAAGGCACAGGTGAACTGGATCTGGAAATAAGTGAAGTAGATAATATGAAAAGTGTAAATACAAGGAATAAACAGTCATAAGAAAGAATAAGTAGACGCTTAGGTCGGTATTACAATTATTAGCATAGGGGTCTTAAACTATCACAAATACAGTCAAGTCCTATTTATTTTAACCTCATCTCTTGAGAGAAGAAAGAAACATTAAAAATAAAAATAACAAATTTACGTAAGTATACATAGTACGTAACAAGTGTATTATTACATAGTAACTTTATCAATTACGAAGCAAACCTATATTTGTAACATATAAGTTCATTCGCAAATTGTATCCATTCATATCAACACAGAAATAGGGACTCATACAATAACGTATGACGTCAGCCTGAACTTCAACAAAAATCTTTTATTACTATATCAACTAATTTTCTGGTCCGTGGTTTCACTCACGCCTAAATAAGTAGTAAGTATTCCGTGGAAATTAATTATTTTCCGGTAGCAAAAGTTGCATAAGTTTTATTCCAAGTAACCGTCAATCTTAATGCCCTGCTGGTCTAGAAACATAGAATGTGCCAGCTGTATTTCCTCCCGGGCAGGCTGTAAAAACCAGCTGCCATGCTGTAAAAATAACAAGCAACCAACCGGGATAGTTAATAGTTTCAGTATATTGTAACTTAGGCGATGGGCTCACAGCCTGTCACTACAGCAATATACCTACAAATCTATCTTACGGCCTTTGGTAAGGTCGTTTACGCTCTTTCTACTCCATCAGGGATAAAGGCGTGATTAAACATATGTATGTAATCGTCAATCATTGTATTCATGTCTGAATATCATTGTAATCCATGGAAGTAACTAAGTGGAAAGATTTTTACTGAGTTTGTGAGATATTTTCCTGAAGTTATAAATGTAACTTATGTGTGTCTCTACATTTTTATTAGCCCTTGTTTTTACAATCCTTTTTACGAAAGAGCAACAGGTAAAATTTAAAGGCAACAAACAGACAAACAGTTACTTTAGAATTTATTATATTAGAATGGATTTCATAACAAGAAACAACGGTACAACTAAGAAGTAATTAAGTGTTTACTTGTGAACTAACTTTACTGTATCTAAACATAAACTATACAAACTTAAGACTAAGACTAAGTTAAGAGAAGTTTAATGTTCAGGAATATAACAACAGATGGGCTAAGTAAAACTTAAAATGAAGACAATCTCAAGTTGTTAGTTATGAAGATAAACTTTACAGTCAGGTACTTTATGACATTATAAAGCTTTTATTTGTGACAATAAAGGAAATACTGTTGTTAGAGTTCTAAAAACATTTCTTGACTCAATTTCCCTACAGGATACTCCTAGTATTTATTTTGGATATTTTTAAATTTCCTCCCGAGCATGCTGTTAAAACCAGCTAAGGGATCCGAGAGTTTCTGTATGTTGCAATTTAGGCGATAGGCTGACAACCTGTCACTACAGCAAAATACCCAAAAATCTATCTTAAATAACCCTCAAAACTTGGTCAGACGTGGCGTCAGAAACTTTGTTTAAGTCGTTTACACTGCCTACCCCAAAAGGGATAAAGGCGTGAATTTATGCTTGTATGTATGTATGATTATGTTATGTCTGTTCTGGGCTATATAACTTTTCGTTTTAAATTTGTTCACAGTTGCATTAAAACTAGATTTCCGAGTCCACTCATATTATTTTAACATCTTTCAAAACTGTGCACTATTATTATACATAGGGTTCGATTCTAGATTTTCCGGCTAAAACTAATCAATTTGTCACTTTCAGACTAAAACATTTGAAAAGGATAGGAGATCTATTCTCTCCGGTTTTTGATTTACAGTCGGGGATTTTATGCGTTATCTGTAATTTATATCCTCTGTCATATGATTATGGCGAATAAAATTGACAGAAATTTTGGGGAAATGTGCAAAAACGCGTCAGAGCCCGATGGTATAGTGGATAGGGCCGCTGCCTCCTGAGCGGGAGGTCGTGGTTCGAATCCAACCACGTTCCAATGTGTGTTTTGGTTTTCGAATTGCATATGTACGTTTATTCGGTGCTTTTTCCGTGCTTCGGATGGCACGTTAAGCCGTTGGTCCCGGTTAATATCGTTTAATACCGTAGATATTAGGCGTTAGAGGCCAGTGCTAAGCATTGGCGGCCTAAAAACTCTGACCTAAGTAAGTTAGGATTGGGTCTGGTTTCCCTTCTGGGTTGCGGAGGTCAGATGGCAGTTGCTCTGTGTTAAAACCGGTACCCTCGTTCAATTACTCGGTACTCGGATAAGGCTAGGGAGATGATAAGCTAAAGCGCGTCAAATCTAGCAGACAAAGAGCACAACCGTGGAGAATAAATCGCCAGTCCTTTTTCGATTTTATTATTTTGAAAGTGACAATTAGATTTTAATTTAAGTTTTAGTCGGCGGTATCTAGAATCGAGACCATACTAGTAGTAAAACGGCATATATATAACATTGTATCTCAGTAATAAACTGTACAAGAATACAATGTAATACAAAGGTGGTGTCAAAACGGCATTTACGGGAAATTGCTTTTTTCGTTTGAAAAGCTCAAATGGAAGTGTACTTTAAGGTTACATCAAATAATTATTTGGCTTTTACTTGGCAAGAACTTTTTGTCCTAATGGGGTAGGTACATCGTAAACGACCTAAACAAAGTAAGTTCTCCCACGTCTGACAAAGTTTTCAGGGTTTTTTCAGATTGATTTGTAGGTATATTGTCGTAGGGACAGGTTGTCAGCCCATCGCCTAATTTGCGATATACTGAAACCCACGGATCCTTTAGCTGGTTTTTATAGCATGCCTGGGAGGAAATGCAGACGGCACATTGTATGTTTTTCTCTCGCTCCCAGTCCAACATGGAAAAGTCTACCACATTACAACTTATTATTGAATCCTGTCGTAATTATTTGCCAAAAAACAGACGGTAGGTATTTTGCTCATCACATTAGGTAGGTATTTTGCCACAAGTAGGTACAAGCCTAAGAAAGTAACAAAAATGAGCAAGTGAGATTGATTGTGTGAGGTTCATTCCACCCCCTTTTACTTTTATCATACATCATCCGCTCGTACGAAGATTAGATTACCTATATAACAAATTACATCCTAGCTATAGTACTTCAATCAGTGATGAGATATTTTATGTAGAACCAAGACCAAATTTTCTTGTCCCTGATATTTAACACGAACAGAACAAAAAAAGAATTAGCGAAATCGGTCCAGCCATTCAGGCGTGATGCCGTGACCAAGGGAAAAAGTAATTAATTAAATTGCATTAATGAGATTATCCCAAAGCGTACGTATAAACCAATTTCTGAGCCATGGGACTCATAGGATCTCAACCCGGAGGTGATGAATCCCGGTTTCAATTCCCGGCGGGGAACAATGACTTTATGTTGTTGTTTCTAGTTTGGTTAGGACATTGCAGGCTGATCACCTGATTGTAAATAATCCTTGCTGTCGGATGAGCATTTAAATAAACAGTCTTGTGCCTGATTTCTATCTGGTTGTGTCAGTCAGTCTGTCCCATCAGAATAAGAGATTGAAGGAACAGAGAGTGCTTCTGTGTGTAACGCAAACACTTGGGCAATAAAAACTAGTCCTGCACAGTTGACCGATTTCTGGCAGATTGGTCGCTATCATCGAAAATCGGTGGCTTCCATATCAATTCATTTATGCACATTGTTTAGTTTTCACTGAGTGTCTTTCATAGAAGTGCAGTACACTAATATACTGTTATATAAGATCTAATTTGATCATCAGTTACCTAGTTGGTTATTAATCTCGAATTAAACTGCAGAGAACCTGCTTATTTGTTACAAAGCAGTCCACTAGAATGCATTATCCAAAGAAAATATTTATATATACGGGGAGCAAACTGATAATATAAAGAAATAAAGATTGCTCAAAAAAACTGAACAACTTTCACAAAAAGAATAACAGGAAATAAAAAGTAATATGCTTCTCCATACAAATTGTATATCTTATCAAGGTGATCATTTTGTAAATCAAAGAAAAAAAACATTTCCTGAAAGAATTTCGTTGTGAAAGTTGATCGCTGATCAGTTTCGTTGACTGAAAAACCCCTATCAGTTCAGTTATCAGGAAGATGTGAAGTAAAATACCCTGTCCAATTCTGACTTGTATGGGATAGGTAAGGGTTTAATTAATATAATCATAATAATTACATAGAAATAGAGTAAATTCACCCTCCGTTTTCGTTTGATCATAAATTGGCCTACGAAACCAAAGAGAAGATTATTTTAAGTGTGTTCCCAAAATTCTGTTACGTTCCAATTCTAAATAGTAAAGTGGTTTACCACAATACTAAAGTGAATGTTTAAATTAAATTAATGGTCTCATTCTAAACAATATATGCCACTTAAACGGGCTACGGGAAATTATTCATAGGAGTTTTAGGCTCGTATTTGTAAAGCTATCTCAAGATTGAGAGCAATATTAAGTATGGATTTGACAAGCTATTTTGTACTGAAATGACATTTCTGATACGAACTTCGGTTTATAGAACTTTATTCTCATTAAGACAATAATAGTCACTTACATGAGAAATTTATACAAGCAAGCGTTCAAACAGTATTTTTTTTTTAACTCTTATCTTAATCCCAAATTTATTAACTTTTCCTTTAATCACCTCTCTAAAATCTAGAAATATTTTGCTTTAATGTATTCCGCTAATTTAGTTTTAAAAATATTAAACGACACATTTTTTTTAATATTTGGCGGTAGGCTGTTATATTTTTGTATACCCTCGTAAGTTATAATCTTTTTGCCGTTGTTCTTGCGGGCCTTTGGGAACACAATAAGACTGGCTCGACGTGATGAGCGTGTAGTTGTGTGCTTTACTTGTGTGAAAGATATAGTGAATGGTTTTGTTGATGATCTTACGGATGAGTATGCTTGTGTGGTAAACGTTTAATTGCTGTGTTGTCATAAGGTTTGTTTCTTTATAGATTCTACTAGTGGGTGTCCGGTATGAATAATGGAATAACATTTTTATAAGTTTATTTTGCATCTTTTTCTTCCATGCTGGACTAGGAGCGAGAGAAAAACATAGAATGTGCTGCATGCTGTTAAAACCAGCTAAGGTATTCGAGGGTTTCAGTATATTGTCATTTAGGCGATGGGCTGACAACCTGTCAATTCAGCAATATTTCAGTCAGAAACTTTGTTTAAGTCGTTTACACTGCCTACCCCAAAAGGGATAAAGGCGTGAATTTATGTATGTATGTATGTATGATTATGTTATGTCTGTTCTGGGCTATATAACTTTTCGTTTTAAATTTGTTCACAGTTGCATTAAAACTAGATTTCCGAGTCCACTCATATTATTTTAACACTTTTCAAAACTGTGCACTATTATTATACATAGGGTTCAATTCTAGATTTTCCGGCTAAAACTAATCTATTTGTCACTTTCAGACTAAAACATTTGAAAAGGATAGGAGATCTATTCTCTCCGGTTTTTGATTTACAGTCGGGGATTTTATGCGTTATCTGTAATTTATATCCTCTGTCATATGATTATGGCGAATAAAATTGACAGAAATTTTGGGGAAATGTGCAAACACGCGTCAGAGCCCGATGGTATAGTGGATAGGGCCGCTGCCTCCTGAGCGGGAGGTCGTGGTTCGAATCCAACCACGTTCCAATGTGTGTTTCGGTTTTCGAATTGCATATGTACGTTTATTCGGTACTTTTTCCGTGCTTCGGATGGCACGTTAAGCCGTTGGTCCCGGTTAATATCGTTTAATAACGTAGATATTAGGCGTTAGAGGCCAGTGCTAAGCATTGGCGGCCTAAAAACTCTGACCTAAGTAAGCTAGGATTGGGTCTGGTTTCCCTTCTGGGTTGCGGAGGTCAGATGGCAGTCGCTCTGTGTTAAAACCGGTAACCTCGTTCAATTCCCTAGATTAGGAAACCGACCCCGTGAGATACGGGATAACGCTAGGCAGATGATAAGCTAAAACGCGTCAAATCTAGCAGACAAAGAGCACAACCGTGGAGAATAAATCGCCAGTCCTTTTTCGATTTTATTATTTTGAAAGTGACAATTAGATTTTAATTTAAGTTATAGTCGGCGGTATCTAGAATCGAGACCATACTAGTGGTAAAACGGCACCTATATAACATTGTATCTCAGTAATAAACTGTACAAGAATACAATGTAATACAAAGGTGGTGTCAAAACGGCATTTACGGGAAATTGCTTTTATCGTTTGAAAAGCTCAAATGGAAGAGTACTTTAGGGTTACATGAAATATTTCTTTGGCTTATAATTGGCAAGAACTTTTTGTCCCAATGGGGTAGGTACATCGTAAACGACCTAAACAAAGGAAGTTCTCCCACGTCTGACAAAGTTTTCAGGGTTATTTTTAGATTGATTTGTAGGTATATTGTTGTAGTTACAGGTTGTCAGCCCATCGCCTAATTTGCAATATACTGAAACCCTCGGATCCTTTAGCTGGTTTTTATAGCATGTCCGGGAGGAAATGCAGATGGCACATTCTATGTTTTTCTCTCGCTCCCAGTCCAGCATGGAAGAATCCACACATACATTAATATAATCATGCCTCATCCCTAATGGGATAGGCACATCGTAAACGACCTTAACAAAGGTCGTTCTTCCACGTCTGACAAAGTTTTCAGGGTTATTTCAGATTGATTTGTAGGTATATTGTTGTAGTGACAGGTTGTCAGCCCATCGCCTAATTTGCAATATAATAAAACCCTCGGATCCTTCAGCTGGTTTTTATAGCGTGCCCGGGAGGAAATTCAGATGGCTCATTCTACGTTTTTCTCTCGCTCCCAGTCCAACATGGAAAAGTCTACCACATTACAACTTATTATTGAACCCTGTCGTAATTATTTGCCAAAAAACAGACGGTAGGTATTTTGCTCATCACATTAGGTAGGTATTTTGCTACAAGTAGGTACAAGCCTAAGAAAGTAACAAAAATGAGCAAGTGAGATTGATTGTGTGAGGTTTATTCCACCCCCTTTTACTTTTATTATACATCATACGCTCGTACGAAGATTAAATTACCTATATAACAAATTACATCCTACCTATAGTACTTTAATCAGTGATGAGATATTTTACGAGTATGTCGAACCAAGACAAAATTTTCTTGTCCCTGATATTTAACACGAACAGAACAAAAAAAGAATTAGCGAAATCGGTCCAGCCGTTCAGGCGTGATGCCGTGACCAAGGGAAAAAGTGATTAATTAAATTGCATTAATGAGATTATCCCAAAGCGTACGTATAAACCAATTTCTGAGCCATGGGACTCATAGGATCTCAACCCGGAGGTGATGAATCCCGGTTTCAATTCTCGGCGGGGAACAATGACTTTATGTTGTTGTTTCTAGTTTGGTTAGGACTTTGCAGGCTGATCAACTGATTGTAAATAATCCGTGCTGTAGGATGAGCATGTAAATAGACAGTCTTGTGCCTGATTTCTTTCTGGTTGTGTCAGTCAGTCTGTCCCATCAGAATTAGAGATTGAAGGAACAGAGAGTGCTTCTGTGTGAAAACTAGTCCTGCACAGTTGACCGATTTCTGGCAGATTGGTCGCTATCATCGAAAATCGGTGGCTTCCATATCAATTCATTTATGCACATTGTTTAGTTTCACTGAGTGTCTTTCATAGAAGTGCAGTACACTAATATACTGTTATATAAGATCTAATTTGATCATCAGTTACCTAGTTGGTTATTAATCTCGAATTAAGCTGTAGAGAACCTGCTAATATGTTACAAAGCAGTCCACTAGAATGCATTATCCAAAGAAAATATTTATATATACGGGGAGCAAACTGATAACATAAAGGAAGAAAAAAAACTGAACAACTTTCACAAAAAGAATAACAGGAAATAAAAAATAATATGCTTCTCCATACAAATTGTATATCTTATCAAGGTTTTGTAAATCAAAGAAAAAAAAACATTTCCTGAAAGAATTTCGTTGTGAAAGTTGATCGCTGATCAGTTTCGTTGACTGAAAAACCCCTATCAGTTCAGTTATCAGGAAGATGTCAAGTAAAATTCCCTGTCCAATTCTGACTTGTATGGGATAGGTAAGGGTTTAATTAATATAATCATAATAATTACGTAGAAATAGAGTAAATTCACCCTCCGTTTTCGTTTGATCATAAATTGGCCTACGAAACCAAAGAGAAGATTATTTTAAGTGTGTTCCCAAAATTCTGTTACGTTCCAATTCTAAATAGTAAAGTGGTTTACCACAATACTAAAGTGAATGTTTAAATTAAATTAATGTTCTCATTCTAAACAATATATGCCACTTAAACGGGCTACGGGAAATTATTCATAGGAGTTTTAGGCTCGTATTTGTAAAGCTATCTCAAGATTGAGAGCAATATTAAGTATGGATTTGACAAGCTATTTTGTACTGAAATGACATTTCTGATACGAACTTCGGTTTATAGAACTTTATTCTCATTAAGACAATAATAATAGTCACTTACATGAGAAATTTATACAAGCAAGCGTTCAAACAGTACAATTTTTTTAACTCTTATCTTAATCCCAAATTTATTAAGTTTTCCTTTGATCACCTCTCTAAAATCTAAACATATTTTGCTTTAATGTATTCCGCTAATTTTGTTTTAAAAATATTAAACGACACATTTTTTTTAATATTTGGCGGTAGGCTGTTATATTTTTGTATTCCCTCGTAAGTTATAATCTTTTTGCAGTAGTTCGTGCGGGCCCTTGGGAACACAATAAGACTGGCTCGACGTGATGAGCGTGTAGTTGTGTGCTTTACTTGTGTGAAAGATACATACATACATAAAATCACGCCTTTATCCCTTACGGGGTAGGCAGAGCGTTTAACGCCTCGTAAAAGGCGCTTACGCCACGTCTGACAAAAATTGAGAGCAATTTTAGATAGATTGTAATATGTATTGCTTTAGTGACAGGTTGTCAGCCCATCGCCTAAATTACAATACACTGTAACCCTCGAGTCCCTTTTGCTGACTTCAACAGCATGCCCGGGAGGAAGGGCAGCTGGAACATTCTATGTTTTTCTATCTCTCCCAGTCCAGCATGGAAGAAAGTCCAGTGTGAAAGATATAGTGAATAGTTTTGTTGATGATCTTACGGATGAGTATGCTTGTGTGGTAAACGTGTAATTGCTGTATTGTCATAAGGTTTGTTTCTTTATAGATTCTACTAGTGGGTGTCCGGTATGAATAATGAAATAACATTTTTATAAGTTTATTTTGCATCTTTTTCTTCCATGTTGGACTGGGAGCGAGACAAAAACATAGAATGTGCCAGCTGCATTTCCTCCCGGGCATGCTGTTAGACCAGCTAAGGGATTCGAGGGTTCAGTATATTGTCATTTAGGCGATGGGCTGACAACCTGTCACTTCAGCAATATACCTACAAATCTATCTTAAATAACCCACAAAACAGTCAGACGTGGCGGAACGACCTTTGTTTGGGTCGTTTACGCTCTGCCTACCCCATTGGAGATGAAGGCGTGATTGTATGTATGTATGTATTTTGCATCACTTGTAGTTCTGATAGTTTAGTGCGAGCCGCAGCGCCCCAGTCTTCAATTAAGGATATAAGATGTGATTTAATTAGGGAGTTGTAAATAGCCATTCTCACTTTCCGTGGCAGGCAGCGAACAATATTCCGTAGGGAGCCCATTAGAGAACTTAGTTTCATTTTTATATAACCGATTTGCACACAAACGGTTGTCCAGCCTGAGTCCAAGATATTTTTCGGACTTTTTTTCTTGAATCGGTATGTTATTAATTGTTATTTATTTGTATGTTGGTATTTTTTTAAATTTGGCTTTATAAAATTATGTACGACATCTTGGAAATGTTAATTGTTAACAGATTAGACAGTAGCCAAATAAATAAAGTATCCAGGTCGCTTTGAACAACTTTTATAATTTCATCTATACAAATCCCAAAGGTAAAATGGCATGTATCGTCTGCGTAGAGGGTTACGTGAACTTAAACTGGCTGACAATCTCAAGTGCGGATTATAAATACGGGCCTTAGACAATAATTGTATGCATAGAGCAACACGGCCTTCCATCCCGGAACGGAAAGCCGTGTTGCTCTAAGATTGTATGTATGTATGAATAATATTAAATGCCAGATCTATGCAAATATGGCTTCCATGATGGACTTGGAGCGAGAGAAAAACTTGGAATGCGCTGTAAAAATCAGCTTTGTGATCCGATGGTTTTTTTGTATCGCAATAAAGGCGATGGGCTGACAACCTGTCACTACGGCAATATACACGACCTCTTTTAGGTCGTTTACGCTCTGCCTACCCCATTAGGGATAAAAGCGTGATTATATGTATCAATCTGTTATTCTGATGGGGCAGATTGACTGACACGACCAGAGAGAAATCAGGCGGAGGACCCACTATTTACAGGCCCATCCGGCAGCATAGATCATCTTACTTTTCGAACAACCAGGCGATCAGCCTGCAATGTACTAACCAAACTAGAAACAACAACATAAAGTCATTGTTCCCAACCGGGAATCAAACCCAGGACCTCCAGGTCGTTAGCCTATGGCTCAGACCACTAGACCACGGATGCAGTTAATATAGTTATGCAAATAATAATACTTTTAACTTTTCTGTTTGTTTTTGTTTCACTAGCAACAGCATAAGTTGACAAGAAATAAACCTTAATAGCTTATGCGTTGCTTTAGAATGTTGTTGTATACATTCTATCTAAATCTGTCAAGCTTTCTCAGCAAAAAACGACACTCATCTCATACTTTCTAATCATGAAACACTTTTGTCTCCACCCTATGTCTCCACCAGATGTTGCCCTCCAAAGCACAGCATCTTTTTTTCTTCCTGACAATCGAGTAATACAGCCTGTATTGTCTTAACCAAACTGGGGAAAATCTTTAAATTTACGAGTATCAACTTTGTGTCCCTCCCCTCTGAGAATCGAATCCAGGATCAGGAGCCAATGTCTTAGACCACAAGACTCCGGAGGCAGGTCAAGAACATCGCCTAGACATAGTTGACTATGGTTTTTTAAACTTACCAGTTGCAGAATGGTGAGGTACTTTTTCCACCACAAGTATTTGCTGACATTGGGTCCAAATACGGATAGTCCGTAATACGTGTACATAAGGACGTGAATCCCGCTGTTCACCATCGCTGGCAGGAAAGCTGAAAAGAAGAAAAGTGTCAATAACAACGAGGAAATATTCTTTAATGTGTGGTAGGTCCACAAATAAACAAGTACATTTTGAGATATAATAATCGCCTGAAATGCTTACATACATATAATCACGCATTTATACCTAATGGGATTGGCAGAGCGTAAACAACCTAAATAAAGGTCGGCCAGGTCTGACAAAGTTTTGAGGGTTATTTAAAATAGATTTGTAGATATTTTGCTGTAGTGACAGGTTGTCAGCCCATCGCCTAAATTGCAATAAACAGAAACCCTCCGATCCCTCAGCTGGTTTTTACAGCATTCCCGAGAAATATCTGTAATAGAAATTGAATCTGTTTTAGAGATTTCTGGAGGTTGCTGAAGCTACGTTGTTTGTTTTCATAACAAAAACACATTTTACACTAATTTAAATATTACTTTTTTAGGGTTGAAAGTATAAAACAAGAAAAATCTGTACAAGCTGCTTTTAATTACCAGGATTGTTTATTTTAGATTTTCAGTATTTTATGAAGCCTACTTTAAAAACCCGAATACTGTTCTTTTATCTTTGTATTGGTAGTATTTATAAATTATGTTTGTAAATTAAGCTTTCAAAATTTAAATCGCTTTGAAGTACTAAATTACAATTAGTTCAATAATAGCGCTACCGAATATGTAATTATTATTTGCCGAAATATAGGATTTTAAACGTAACATAGGTATACTTTAATTTATACTTAATTTTTTTATTGTGTTTACAATAAAAAAAGTATATGTAACTGACAGATGGCGCCACATTAAGAAATACCATTTCTGAAATGCGGTATCGTTCTCAATGATCTGCAGATATATATTTTCTGAGATATACAAGTTCCAAAGTTGTCCGGTTGGACTTCGGTCCCCTGGGACTATTTATTATTCTGTGCCCCTGGTCACAACACTCGAGCAGGCGGATAGCTACCTACCCTATTCCCATCCAACATAACTAAGCCAATTGGCTTCAACAACATACTCCTAAATATACTTAAGACACAGGCTCGGCCTAGTTTAGGTGTTAGTGTATTTTTTATTGTGTGCTCCTCTTAGTATTTACGATACCTCGCTTTTACATCAGTGTAAACTTACCTATGTATTACAAGGAGTTGTATGTTTTTTTTAGTACAAATAAAGAAAGATTACTTAAGATTTTATTTTTGTACAAAAATTAAAATATCCTACCGCTCAAAAGGAATTTCAAAATTTTACAAATACAGGGTATATTTTTTTTGTTTTGCCGTCAAACACTTTGGACTGAACCCAAGACCTAGCTAGTTCTTAAGGCTAGCTAAATATTTAATTCAAAGCATAGCACAGCCATAAATTTCAGAATTTAATCAAGTAAACAGGTGTAGGTGAAAAGATAAAATGTCCTCTAACTGTTTATAGTTCGTTGCCTTTGTCACGTTTTCAGATTCACAGATTATTTTCCAGCAATCATCATCTCCCTATCCTTATCCCGTATCTCACGGGGTCGGCTACCTAATCTAGGCGATTGAACGAGGGTACTGGTTTTAACACAAAGCGACTGCCATCTGACCTCCGCAACCCAGAAGGGAAACCAGACCCAATCCTAGATTAGGTTAGAGTTTTCAAGCCGCCAATGCTTAGCACTGGCCTCTGACATGGCTTAACGACTAGTATCTACGGTATTAAACGATATTAACCGGGACCAACGGCGTAACGTGCCTTCCGAAGCACGGAAAAAGCACCGAATAAACGTACATATGAAACACATTGCTACGTGGTGCGATTCGAACCACGACCTCCCGCTCAGGAGGCCGCGGCCCTATCCACTACACCATCGGGCTCACAATTATTTTTCAGCAATGTGACAATATAAATATTTTGTAAACTTCTCTACTCTACTCAAAAAGTGGGTTGAATACGGCCACATTTTTGCCCCCTAACGAAAAATATGCCAATAGAAAACATTGCATAGCTTTTTACATACATACATACATAAATCACGCCTTTATCCCTTACGGGGTAGGCAGAGCGTTTAACGCCTCGTAAAAAGCGTTTCGCCACGTCTGACAAAAAATGAGGGCAATTTTAGATTGTAATATGTATTGCTATAGTGACAGGTTGTCAGCCCATCGCCTAGATTACAATACACTGTAACCCTCGAGTCCCTTTTGCTGACTTCAACAGCATGCCCGGGAGGAATGGCAGCTGGAACATTCTATGTTTTTCTATCTCTCCCAGTCCAGCATGGAAGTATATAGCTTTGTATAGTAACGGAAACGTAGTAAATATTCCTTTTTGCTTAGTTTTCGCTTCAACTTCTCATATTTCCCCGGTTATTGTGATTGTAACATTTACATATCTTACATATGTTTTTATCTATACAGACTGCAATAACTTGGTAAAACATCTGTGGTTATACATGATATATGCAATTTTCAAGGATTCCAAGAAAATAAAATCAATATTAGGGCAATTGTTTTTATGTTCTAACAGATTTTTTATATTAACTGACTTCCATTGGGAGCGAAAAAAAAAATAGAATGTGTTGCTGTATGTCCTCCCGGAAATTCTGTAAAATCTAGCTAAGTGATCCCAGGGGTTTCAGTATTTTGCAATTTAGGCGATGGGCTGACAACCTGCCACTACAGCAATATACCTCAATTTATTTCTTAAGTAACCATCAAAAGTTTGTCAGACGTGGCGGAACGAACTTTGTTTAGGTCGTTTACCCTTTGCCTACCCCATAGGCGTGATTATATGTATGTATTTATTTAATACTGAAAAATCGAAGCAGCATAGAAGATATTTATTTATAATGATCAGTCCATGCAACAGAAAAATATATTTTCAAGTATATTTTATTGTAACTTGATTTCGTTAAATAAATTCGAAGAGAGCATTTCGTTCAATCATTTTTAATTAACAAGAAAGTTACATTCGTATTTTGGTGAAAAGGATAAAACAAATGGCCAAAATTATTATTATTTTAAGATTTATTTATTCACCACATTCCCGCTAAAAGCTTGGGTGCATAAATTTTATGTAAAATGCATCAAGCAATTAATTTAAACTTAAGAACACTCATATTAAAAAAGAAACAAAGTAATAAAATACCCGAGTTCAAAATAAAATATAAAATGTAATAGTTTCACTCATGAAGTAAATCTAATAAGGGAGGTTTGTGCTTAAGGGTGCGATATAGAACCAGGTATGTAAGTTTTTGTATCTAAAAATACCATAGAATATGTTCTCATGATCAGAAAATCACAAAGGTTATTTTCCAATTCCTTTTCTGTTCGAGCTACACAACTTTGGAACAAGCTTCTGAAGACAGTTCAAGACTGTCCATCTTTATCCTCTTTCAAAAAAAGAGTGAAAGAGCACTTCCTATCGCAACAAAATCAGTATTTATGTATGTATTATTATATATTATAGCCGTTTATTTAAGTAATATATATGTATGTTTATGTAGGTTCTAGTTTATATGTCTATGTAGAACTCTATTGCGTATACAGTTTTGTCCCCGTATATATTGTTATCTCAAATTCAGTTTTACAGGTTGGCTGGAAGAGATCTCTTTATAGAGATAAGCTCACCTATGTGAACTAAATTTAAGATTGTTTATTTATTGTAAACTTTTTGTACATAATAAAGAATATAATAAGGTCCAGGGAATTTGCAGTACAAGTAACATCTCTGAATGAATGTAACATCCTGCAATCTACTTGACAAGCGTGAAGGGTAAGCACCCCCAACAGGGGGAGGACAGTACTCAGCAGTAGACGTGGTTATGGCTGAATACGGGGTGTAAGGGACAGCCTCCCGCAAACTGATAGGGTTTGCTCAGTAAAGGAAACTAAACAACTATCACCAGGTAAAGATTTTAATAACGGGCACTCACTTTGGAAAATAAGTCGCGTACTTCACGACATGTTTCGGGACATTTGGAGTCCCTTCATACGCTTCCCCGCAGCCGACAAACTCAACCTGATGAAGGGACTCCGAATGTCCCGAAACATGTCGTGAAGTACGCGACTTATTTTCCAAAGTGAGTGCCAATTATTAAAATCTTTATTTAGAATGTCTCACTTAAGTAAACTATTTAAGTTTAACTATCACCAGGTTTTATTTTTCAGGCAAATAATTTCAAAGAAAATGCTTTTCTATTCAAATTGACTGATCAAGGTGGTCATTTTGCACGAAAAAGATTTTTTTTTATTTACTGAAAGTATTTCGAGGTGAAAGTTGTTCAGTTTCGTTGACTGACCCCTATCAGTTTGCGGGACGCTGAACCTTATACCAGGTATAATAATAGTATTATTCAGAGGTACTTTATTACTTAACCTCTTTTCCTTTGAGTCTTCAATCAAACTGGAATACTTTGTACCACGATTTTGTACAAGAATATTTTAAGCAGTAAGAAGATAATTTACTGCGATCGCTGTATAATGTTCTAAGCTTAATTAAATTACTCAAAAGATGTTTCTAGTTTTAGAAATTACGAGGTTGTTTTGTGTTTGCTAAATTCACTAGAAATTTGGTTAAAGACAAGTAATCAGTTTTAATAATGACGTGACTCAGTTTCCAAGAAAAATATCTTGTAATCATGCGCCCTCGTAATTTTTTAATTATCAAAATGAAGCTGTGTGTTAGTAGACCTTGTCTTTTAAAGAAATTAAAAAAATATGTTCTTAGAGCAAAGCAAATCTGATAAGATTCATACATATATACAATCACGCCTTTATCCCTAATGAGGTAGGCTAAGCGTAAACGACCTAATCTCAAACCTAAACTCTGACAAAGTTTTGAGGGTTATTTAAGATAGAATTGTAGGTATACAGCAGCTGTAGTGATAGGTTGTCAGCCCATCGCCTAAATTGCAATGTACTGAAACCCTCGGATCCCTTGGCTGTTTTTACAGCATGCCCGAGAGGAAATGCAGCTGGCACGTTCTATGTTTTTTTTTGCCCCTAGTCCAGCATGGAAGATTATAACCTAACCTGATTAGATTACCTGCCAATAACAGCAATCCAGTTTTTTTTGTCGAGTAAACTATTTTAAATGGCGGACTTTAACGATCTAAAAACCCTGTTATAGAAAACAAGTTAACTGTTAACTGCCTCCGTGGTCTAGGGACTAGTGCCATGGACTCCTGATCCGGAGGTCCTGGGTTCGATTCCAAGGGGAGAAACATAAAGTTGATATTTGTGAATTTTTCCCTAGTTTGGTTAGGACATGGCAGGCTGAATCACCTGATTGTCCGAAAAAGAAAAAGGTTTTGTGCTTCGGAGGGCACGTTAAGCCTTTGTCACGGTCGCTGTCTTTGATAGTGGTCGTTACACAAAACCATGTCAGAGGCCTGATAGTTGTGCTACTAGGCGGTTTAAAAATTCTGACACCAGGGTTCATCGGGTCGACAGACTCGATTCCCACTCGACAGAAGAAGAAGAAAACAAGTTAGTGTGACTGTATGACCGGCCTGAAAACTCAGTTGGTAATGTCTTTAGCTGCTTTGCTGTGATCGTGATCATGAAGTTCGATCTACGTAAACAAATTTCTTCAAAGTTTTATGAGTCTCTAGGTTTTTCACTTTTATACCCGATGTAAGAGTCCATTTTTTAAACTATGAGAGGGGCGCTATCCCTTACAAGCCTAGGGTCTGCCGGAGTAGTGAAATCCCATACAGACGTAGTTTCGCTTTTATTCCTAAACAATAAAACCAAACTTAACCAAACTCCGTACACATGACGAAATGCATCATATCTATGCTTCTGTTTAGGTTTGGTTCAAATACATACATATAATCACGCCTTTATCCCTAATGGGGTAGGCAGAACGTAAACAACGTAAACAAAGGTCGTTCCGTCACGTCTGACAAAGTTATGAGGGCCATTTAAGATATATCTGGTTCAAATTAAGACCGTAAATAAGATTTTGTGTGAAAATAATAGCCTAAAATTAAGTATGCTTTCTAATTTTGTACTTGTTTAATATTTTCAAAGCAAAGCTAATTAGAAGCATAGATATGATGCCTTTGGTCTTGTGTACGGAGTTTGGTTAAGTGTGGTTTTACTGTTTAGGAATAAAAGCGAAACTACGTTTGTATGGGATTTCACTACTCCGGCAGATCCTTAAGCTTTAGTCATCATCTCCCTGGCCTTATCCAGTAATTCTCGGGACGGCTACCTAATCTAGGGGATTGAACGAGGTTTTTATACATAGCGACTGCCATCTGGCCTCCGCAACCCAAAGGGAAACCAGACCCGATCCTAGATAAGGTCTTTAGTTTTTAATCCGCCAATGCTAAGCACTGGCCTCTGATATGGCTTAACAACTAATATCTACGGTGTTAAACGATATTAACCGGGACCAACTTAACGAGCCTCCCGAAGCACGGGAAAAGCACCGACGCACATATGAAATTCTAAAATTGAAAAACACATTGGTACGTGGTGGGATTCGAACCACGACCTCCCGCTCAAGAGTCAGCAGCGCATTCCACTGCATCATCGGGCTCTCCCGATCTTTAAGCTTTGGTGATGTTTAAAAATACTTACTAGATCCACTCGGCACCCACTTGATCCCAATCCACCAGAAACTGAACATGGTGGAGTGATGGTAAACGTGGAGGAAGGTGAGCTGCTCATCCTTCTTCCTCAGGATGAAGAAGAACGTGTCACAGAACTCTAGCAGCTTCGAGAAGTAATACCACCATACTGCGTCTGCTATCTGTAAAATAAAAATAAGGTTAGATAGGAAAGTATAAATAAAAGGAACAATACCGGGAGTAAGGGACAGCGTCCCGCAAACTGGTAGAGGTTGCTCAGTCAACGAAACTGAATAACTATTAGCAGGATTATGTTTTCCATACAAAATTACTACCCCAATCAGACAATGTGTACGGAAAATCTTTTATTTTTTTACTTTCTAAAAGAATCTTGCTGATGGTTGTTAAGTTTAGTTGACTGAACAACCCCTATCAGTTTGCGGGACGCTGTCCCTTACACCCCGTATATCACACTAGTTCAATGGCTTAATAGACAGTGACTCTAGGTACCTGACGAAGTGAAAGTCGTGGGATTTGAACCCCACAAAAAACATATTTCTTTTCTTTCTAATTTTGTTGCAGGACTTTTGTACGAGTACAATTTAGCTCTATTGTTCCCTAAAAACTCACTTGCTCTCTCTACATTAAACTATAGGGTACATTAGGGTGAAATAGCCTAGACAGAGCAATTTTGTTCAAAAGCCCAACTTTAATAGAGATCGTTTAAATTTACTCCTTATTTCTGAATAAGGAGTAAATCATTTAAATCTCTATTAAAGTTGGGCAAGAAAGTAATACTTGGAAACTTCCGAAATTCCCTTCGGAGTTTAAGGTTAAAGTTCACATAGGCCCGTATTGATAAACAGAACAGTTTGAATGAGAAATCTGTTTCATATCGGAAATGTCATTTCAGTACAATGTGACCTGTCAAATCCATACTTAATATTGCTCTCAATCTTGAGATCGCTTTATAAATACGAGTCTTAGATTTTGACTATGACATGCTATTACTTGGAATATTGCTGTTTTACTTAGGCACTGATTTTACACATTACAATCTAAAATTGCCCTCAATTTCTGTCAGACGTGCCGGAAGCGCCTTTTACGAGGCATTTAACGCTCTGCCTACCCCGTAAGGGATAAAGGCGTGATTTTATGTACTGATTTTTAAAGATTGGAATTTTGAACAATAGATAATTTGATCATACACCCGTACATCGAACTGTAAAATCTGTTAAAGGCTTTTACGAAACAAGTATTTAGAAACAATTCTTCCATGCTGGACTGGGAGCGATACAAAAATATAGAAAGTGCCAGCTGCATTTCCTACTGGGCATGCTGTAAAAATCAGCTAAGGAATCCGAGGGTTTCAGTATATTGTAATTTAGGCGATGGGCTGACAATCTGTCACTACAGCAATATACCTGCAGGTCTTCCTTAAATACCCTCAAAACTTTGTCAGACGTGGCGAAACGACCTTTGTTTGAGTCGTTGACGCTCTGGGGATGGGGATGGAGGCGTGATTGTATGTATTTAGAAACCCCCGAAATATGAAATAACATAGAAAATAGTTTTGCCCTGAATTGAGTCACTGATAACACTTTAATAACCCTGAAAGTTTCAGAATAAAGCGAACTATAAGCCTTCTCGATTTATTATCAAAACTATTTTCAGAGTACCCTATTTTCAGAATGGTTTGTCTGTTATACAGGAATTTTCGAGAAAGTTCGCAAATTGAATGATTTGAAAACGAAGCTGAGCAACTTTCACTAAGAAATTCTTCAGTAAATTGTCCAAAAAATATATTTTCTAACAACCACTTCGCTTCGTTTGAAGCATTTTGTACTCGTAAAGTAAGATAAAAATCACGTCTAAGTAGATAATATATTTTGTGGAAGCTGTTCTGTTTACTCCAAAATAACCCATATTGATAGACTAAAGTCGTACTACTAAGCATAACCCTTTTTTCTATGTACCTAGTTTTGTTATTGGTTAGTTCTTACTACTCCCATGTACCAATTTTATTTTCCCTTTTTCGATATCACAAGAATGAGCAGAGACTTAAACATAAATAATGATGAAAGCTTTCATGCATTCAGAGGGCAATTGCCGGGAAAAAAATATGTACCATAATGAGGGAACAAAAGGGGCTACATTTTTTTTTGTACCCTACGGGATTTCCCGGGACTTGTAAATTTTCATATCACTACATTGTATAAAGCAAAGTCGCTTTCTCTGTCCCTATATCCCTATGTATGCATAAATCTTTAAAACTACGCAACGGATTGTGTTGCGGTTTCTTTTAATGGATAGAGTGATTCAAGAGAAAGGTTTATATATATAATAAATGCATAATATAGTAGAGAAACACTGATAATTTCCGTGCGAAGTCGGGGCGGGTCGCTAGTTATTAATCAATAAAAGTAACAAAGTCTTTATAAACAAGCTTTACTTTAAATACGTTAAAAAGAATTAAATAAACTTATCCTATACGGGGTGTAAGGGACAGCGTCCCGCAAAATTATAGGGGTTGCTCCGTCAACGAAACTGAGTAATTATCAGCAGGTTATTTTTTCAGGTAGCGAAAGTATAATTTTTGTTTACCATACAAATTGTCTAGTCGAGGTTGACATTTTGTATGGGAAGGTATTTCTTTTTCATCTTCTGAAAGAATTTTCCAGTTCAGCTTCGTTGACTGAGCATCTCCTATCAGTTTGCGGGACGCTGTCCCTTACCCCCGGTATAGGACTTTTACCATCTACTTATAACGTCTTTATGACAGGATTTATATCTTTTTCTTCTTAGCGTGTCGATGGAACACGAATAATTACATTGTAGCGGCCCAGAATTCAGCCACTTGTATTGCGGTTTAACTGCCGTCCATTAAATCCGCTGGCGTGCAAGTCTTGTAGTGTCCAAGGTAACAAAGCTTAAACCCAAATTTGGCTAACATAGCACTTTCCAAGAGTGCCAGTGCAAACTTGCTGGCTCTATCATTAGTATCATAATATTGCATTGTCACCGGACTTACATAATTATACAAAATTTAATTTCAATCGGACACCGGGAAGTGGGACAAATTTAACGTGCAAGATTTGTGGACACACAAACAGGTGAAACTAAATAAAATATATTTTTTTTAAATGTGGTATACCACATATGCCGATAATAATGTCGAAGAAATCTATGTACTGCCACAGAATATATAATTGGTACTGCTAAGAATAAAACACGGTTCATTCCATAAAAGGTTAATGTCTTCCGCCAATAATATTGTGAGGGTTGTGTACGAGATAATTTCCTAAAAGATAAAGAATTCTGTTCTATAAAATGATTGGTATACGTGTATTATTAGGACTGTGAAAGATTTACATAATGTATTAATTTATTTATTTAATAATACCCAATACCAGATTCAATTTAATTAAATAATGAATGAAATTACTTTAACTTAACTTGACATATTTTACAATGTAAAATGATAATTTTTATATGGGTCCTTTTGTATAATGTAGAAAGTTTAGTGCCCTTTAATAAACGATATTTAATATGAATTTAATTTAATAAACAGCCTTTTGTCACTGACCGCCATTCTTATTGGTATTAGTTTGAGATTTTTCCCTTGAAATACGGACAAAAGAAGATGCTTTGTTCGACATCACATGTTTTACTTTTTACAATATTATAAACATCTAAGGTACAAAGGCCTTTCATAAAAGTTCTGTTGGACAACAAAAATATATTTTAAAGATTTTTTTTGTATTTACAGTGTATTTATTTCTGAAAATACATAATACATACATACATATAATCACGCCTTTACATAATACATCTTAAATTCAACTCGAGAGGTTATTGATATTGTGCCTCCTGAGGCACAAGCTGCACCAGTGTCTAAGGCCCGTATTGATAAACAACACTTGAGACTGACAGTTTGAGTTCGTATCAGAAATGTCATTTCAGTACAATGTGACCTGTCAAAACCATACTTAATATTGCTTTGAATCTTGACATCGTTTTATAAGTACGAGCCTAAAATAATGTCTGATATCTGAATCAGGATGGAAAAGAGTGCGATGGAACGGTAGGTATTAAGTATATGTCAGTTTCAAGTTTTTATTTATTTCTCATGTTTCAAAGGATCCTTTAGGATACGGCACTGCAAGAAGAAGAAAGACTTTACATTCACGCTATTAAATCAAGCTTTAACATTATTGAGGCATCGTCTCGTCTCAAGTACAAAGGCACACTTCAAAGCTGCCGGAAAAAGAAGTCTTTGGAAAAGTCTAGACATGCTCACCTGAAGTTCATCGGGGTCATATTTCTGCCGGCAAGGTTCACAAATATAGCTGTATCGCAACCTAAAGGAAGCGGTTAATAGTCTAACAGCTATATACGCATTCAGCGCTGCCATTGCTAGATTGTAAGGTACAAGAAGCCATGTCAGCTTGAAGGGTTGTCTATTCTTCATGATCTTTGGGCCAGCCCATACTATGAACAAATACAGTAGCGTATAAAAGAATGTCGGCATTGGAGAATCGACTAGAGGCCATCCTTTTGTTCTGTTGTCTGAAACAATAAAAACATGCATTAGGAGTAGATAGAGTGTAAAGTTTCATTGAACACTAAGATGTTGCAATACGATATTTTCTTTGTGCACACACCACGGAAGAAAAATATCAACTTTGACATTGTGAAATTCATACAGCTTTTAAAATAATTGCTTTTAAGACCGTGCGAGTTAGTTTCGATAAAAATAAATTTAACCTTACATGTTGTATCTGTAACTATAACTAAAAGTAAGTATATAAGGTCATTTTAAATCAAGTGCAAATATTAAAATGTGTAAACTACCCATGAAACTGAACAACTTTCCTTGAGGAACATAGGTCGAAAAACGAATAAATAAATTGGACCTTCCATACAAAATGCACCAGCCGATTGCGCACTTAGTATGGGAAGTAAATTTTTATTTTTCATATTTCAACCTTTGTTCCTTAGAGAAAGTTGTTCAGTTTCATAGGTAGATTCACACGTTTCAATATTTGCACTGGGTTTAAAATGACCTTATATATGTGATGAACATTGTTAGTTGGTTGTGGAAAGTCTGTACATACATATAATCACGCCTTTATCCCTAATGTAGACAGAGCGTAAACAACCTAAACAAAGATCATTCCGCCACGTCTGAGGGCCATACCAGATGGATCTGTATATATTGCTATAGTGATAGGTTGTCAGCCTATCGCCTAAATTATAATACTAAACCCTCGAATGACTTAGCTGATTTTCACAGCAAGACCTCCCGGAGATGCAGCTGGCACATTCTATATTTTTCTATCACTTCCAGTCCAGCATGGAAGTAGAAAGTCCATGACTGTTTTAATTTAAACATTTACTTGTTTTGGCATTCCAGTGAAAAGACAGTCCAAAATTCTTTTTTTTTTTTTTTTTTTTTTAATTAGAACAAAAAGGTACATACATAAACATACACAAATATCTCGCCAAACTGAAACAGTTTGTTGGCGAGGAGAGCGCTCTCTTAACTACTAATCATGCACCTATTATTAACAATTTTTAAATAGTACCACACACACACACTCACACACGCACGCACACACACATGCACACACCACACACACATACACGCATAAAATTTACAACTATTTTAAATATGTATTTAATATTTATCTGTTTATATCTCTAATAGTAATAATAATTTAAGTTTGTTTCTTAAGATGGTCTTAGTGACTTTGTTATCGTCTAAGAGCCATGGTGTTTCATTGTACATTCCAGGAACGAGATAACTATTTTGTCTTCTACCATAATAGTTATTAGCTGCTGGTTGCACAAGCTTTCCCTCCCTGACCCTTCTTGTGTTGTATTTGTTTGTCACCTTTTGTTTAAACTCATCACTGTAGTAATGTTCTAAAATAATTAAGTACTTAGTCTTCAGATGGATAGGTAAGATTTTAATGTGTTTAAATAGTTCGGTGTAGTCCGTGCAATTTTTCTTTGTCTTTTTGTCAACTAAGTACTTAATTAATCTAGTTTGTAAGTTTTTAACATCTTTTATGTAGGTACAGAAAGTACGGCCATACACAGTCAAACCATAGCTTATAAGAGAATCGGCTAGTGCATAGTATACTACAGTCAGCGTCGGTTTGTCTACCACTGCTTTAAGGGTATAGAACTTGCCTAATACACTTCTTAACTTTTGACATAG